>CM060903.1:1037571937-1040071937 GCA_030737815.1 Allium fistulosum
ACGAACTCAAGTTGGGTTTTTGATGATGAGGAATTTGTTCTTGTGTTTTCGGCTTGAATTGATTTAGCCGATGTTGATTTTGTTCGAATCTCAGCAATTTTGAACTTGATATTTTGTGTTTTCCTCGGCTTGGTTTCCATTCGACTTCGGTCACTTTGTTTTTGAGAAATTGCTAATTTCTTGATTTTCAAGACTCTGACTTTGTTTGCTGTTGGATTCTTTGATGATGATGTTGATTCATTTTGTACTCGACAGTGGCCATTAATTGTTGACTTCGACATTGACTTGATTCTTAATTTTTGTTGAAGCCATTTACGCATTTATGCTCGTCTTGCTTTGTTTTTCCAAGTGTTAATCGATTCTTCTTTTCCAATTGGTTGTTATCACTTTTGTCGACTTTGATAACTTCTACTTCCGGAATTTTTGGGTATTTCTACTTTGATAAATTTGGAATCGAATTCTTTGGATTTTATTCACATCTTCGAATGTGAAATTTTAGTGAATTGACTTGGTTTCCAAATTTAATTGGTTCTTGATTATTTCCCCGATTTGTTGCTATCATTTATTAGCAACTTTGATGACATTTTCTTCGGGATTTTTGTGAACATACTTTTTGATGGATTCGGTATCGATTTCTTGATCTATTCACATCTTTGTATGTGAATTCTTGTGATTGATTGTTTCTACAATCATTTTTGTGATTTGTCACTTTAAAAATATAAAGGTTTTCTATACTAGTAGTAAATATTAAAATCCTTTTCTCCAAACAATTTCAAAACTATTTTACTACAAAGCTCCTTTTCTTAAACCGTTTTCCAATCTATTAGTATATACAAGCCTTTATTTCACTCGTATGAGAAATTGAATTAAACGGCTTAGTAAAACAAGTGGTATGAAACGCTTGCGTTTACTTCGTCGGTTAACTCCTGGACTTGTTCGATTGAATCTTTTGTGACAATTTTCTAGTGAAGATCTACAGTTTGTTCGTAAATATTTGAGTTAAGCAAGTGGTTATGAGACATGAAGCTTAACTCTTATATTCACTAACTTAGTGTAATTGACACTTCTTAATGATCATGATGATCATTTGTGTGATTCCGTCTCACACATATTGCACGGTTAGACTAGACCTCATCGGTGTGATTCCGTCTCACACATATCTCTTGGGCTTTGAGGATTGTCTAGACACCATTTGTGTGATTCCGTCTCACACATATTTCTTTCTCTGCACGGTTAGACTAGGCCTCATCGGTGTGATTCCGTCTCACACATATCTCTTGGGCTTTGAGGATTGTCTAGACACCATTTGTGTGATTCCGTCTCACACATATTGCACGGTTAGACTAGACCTCATCGGTGTGATTCCGTCTCACACATATCTCTTGGGCTTTGAGGATTGTCTAGACACCATTTGTGTGATTCCATCTCACACATATTTCTTTGTTGCACGGTTAGACTAGGCCTCATCGGTGTGATTCCGTCTCACACATATCTCTTGGGCTTTGAGGATTGTCTAGACACCATTTGTGTGATTCCGTCTCACACATATTGCACGGTTAGACTAGACCTCATCGGTGTGATTCCGTCTCACACATATCTCTTGGGCTTTGAGGATTGTCTAGATACCATTTGTGTGATTCCGTCTCACACATATTTCTTTGTTGCACGGTTAGACTAGGCCTCATCGGTGTGATTCCGTCTCACACATATCTCTTGGGCTTTGAGGATTGTCTAGACACCATTTGTGTGATTCCGTCTCACACATATTGCACTGTTAGACTAGACCTCAACGGTGTGATTCCGTCTCACACATATCTCTTGGGCTTTGAGGATTGTCTAGACACCATTTGTGTGATTCCGTCTCACACATATTTCTTTGTTGCACGGTTAGACTAGACCTCATCGGTGTGATTCCGTCTCACACATATCTCTTTGGCTTTGAGGATTGTCTAGACACCATTTGTGTGATTTCGTCTCACACATATATCCTTGTTGCACGGTCTTCGGGCCATTCCTGTATGAAAATTTAATGGATAGCTTCCATGAGATAGCTTCTCGTCATGTGTTATATGCGTAGGTGAGTTTTCATGCTCCCATTCATGTGTTAGGCCTCCACCCTATTTATGTGTTTTCTGGATTTCTTGTGTGATTTCTGGAATTTGTGCTTCACCAATTTTCATGATTTTCATTGATATGATATCAGTTTTTGTGCATTGGTGAATTCATGTGTTATTCACTTGTTATGGATACAAGTTTAGGGTATGATATCCCTTTCTATCTTTGAGAAGATTCTTGTAACATTTTTGATGAATGAAAATTCATTGGTATTATATTTTGATGCCAGTTATTTTGATGAGATTTTGACGTGTTAACTTCATTAACCGTCAATTTTGAAATGGATTTACATGCGGTTCCCCCGCAATACTGATTTTGTTGTCCGTTTTTACGGTATTTTGAGAAGTGCAACTTCCTTATCAAAGTTACTACTGATATTGCTAATTTAATCACGTGTTTTCAAAATTCTTTATTTTTAAAGGTTGTTTCAAAAATATAAATTAAAATTGTTTCCAAAAATTTTACAGTTTGCATTTTCAAAAGAATGAGGAAGCGATTTAAACGTTTCAGCAAAATCGAAGACTATGACCCCTTTCTTTTACTGATTCGCTTAATTCTGGACTTGTCCGTTTGTAAATGTGAAACGTTATTTTTTTTATAATACATAATTTTGCACTTTCAAGGAAACGATAAAGAGATTTAAACGATTTAGCAAAAGTACGGAGTATGGAACCATACTTTTACTACTTCGGTTAATTCTGGACTCGTTAATTGAATATTTCTGGTTTCTGATTATCGTTTTTGATAATCAGATATTTGTGAGATTTGATTATCTTTTGTGATAATTAAATATTTGTGTTTCTGATTATCGTTTTTGATAATCAGATATTTGTGAGATTTAATTATCTTTTGTGATAATTAAATATTTGTGTTTCTGATTATCGTTTTTGATAATCAGATATTTATGAGATTTGATTATCTTTTGTGATAATTAAATATTTGTGTTTCTGATTATCGTTTTTGATAATCAGATATTTGTGAGATTTAATTATCTTTTGTGATAATTAAATATTTGTGTTTCTGATTATCGTTTTTGATAATCAGATATTTGTGAGATTTGATTATCTTTTGTGATAATTAAATATTTGTGATTTCTGATTATCGTTTTTGATAATCAGATATTTGTGATTACTGATTATCGTTTTTGATAATCGGATATTTGTGATTTCTGATTTATCGTTTTTGATAATCAGATATTTGTGATTTTTGATTATCGCTTGTGATAATTCGATATTTGAGATTCTAATTGTCGTTTTGATAATTAAATATTTGTTGATTTGATTATCGTTTGAGATAATTAAATATTTGCGATTTGAAAATTCGATTATCGCTTTTGATGATTGAATATTTGCGATCTTGAGATTTGAGCTTCGTCTTTCTCTCTAGCAATTCAGGTGAGTAATTTGATTTACTCACATTCAATTCGTGCTCAGTATGTGATTTCTGCTCTGATTCCTTTCTTTTAATTGCTGGAACTCGATTGTTCTTGCTTTTGTTAGTCGATGTTGATGTTTGGGGTTGTTTATATAGTCGTCTGATTTTGATTCCTTGATCCCCACGATGTTGATTCTTTTGATTTGAAGCAGTCGAACCTTTTGATTTTATATCTGATACTTCCATGATTTCAATACTTCCCTGTTGACATTTGCTTTGCTTATGCATTCGTCATTGCCATGCTCTTATGGTTGTTACCTTTTGTCCATTTATTCTTTATGATTGCGAGGACGCAATTTCTTTAAGGAGGGAAGTCTGTAACAACCCAGTATTTTGTATCAATTGATTATCGAAATTAGATGATTAAAATTGCTATTGAAATTTAAAATCAATTTGAAATTTTCTTTTGAAAAATGGTTAAGTCTTTTTGGTTGCCGTGATAACTAACCAAGACAAACCCGATCCCCCTTCTTTCATTTGCATTGGTTCAAAAACCCGATCCCCTATTCAATATTATCTTCGGCCCGACTTCCTTTTGGCTTGTGAAAATGGTGGCTCGTCTGGAATTAGGGCTTCGGCCTCGTCGCTTCCAAAATTAGGGCTTTGTTCTTTTTCGTTCCACTGGCAAATTGAAGCTTCGGCTTCGTAGACTTTTGTGTAGCTCTGGCTTGCGATTATCTTTGTGGTGACTCTAGGATTCTCTGATACTTTGATGAACTGCGGCGTCGTTGTTGTGCCTTGCCTCGAGTCTGATTTTATCGATCTTTGACTTCGGAATGATTTCTGCTCAAATTCGTGGCCTTCGAAAATGGTGAGTGATCTGCTCACATCTAGTTCGAATTCGTATATTCTTGATTTCGTGATTTTCACGGCTTTGAATTTTTGAGATATTTGTTTACCACTGGCTTTTGATTTTGAATTGGTCACACACGGCTATGAATTCTTTGATTCTCTCAGTATTGAATATTCTGATTTTCTGTAGGCTTTGACTTCGACTAGATTAATACGTATATTTTGAACTTGGTCATTCACCATTTTTCTTGTTTCATGAATTTCATGGTTGGCATTTGCTTTGCTGATGCATTTGCATCACTGGACTTTGAAACATTTGTTTAACACTTTATTTCACGGTAAATTTTATTTTCGTGTGTTTTGACTTCACTGTGAATTAAGTTTTGATCTTCTGGCCCCTGTGAGCTTTGTCTCGGCCCATCTTCTTTGTCGCCCTTTGATCATTCGAGTTTGCTATCACAATGGACTTGTAGTTGTTGCCGTGAGCTCTGTTGCACTTTGATGTTGTTTAGGAGTAGATTCTGGTTCCACTGTGTTGTATTTACCTTCGTTACGTCTTGTTCTTTCGAGTTTTGGGGCTGTTGCATTATGTTGGTCTCCAGTCTGTATTCACTTGTAGTCTGCACCTCTAGTTGGGTATGTTGGCACTGGGATATAACTCGAACTGTAGTTTGGGTCTTCATTCCTTTGTAGATGTTCTTTGGTTTGCATTCTTCCATACTGCTATGTTTTGATAAAGTGCATTTGCCACTGTCTTCTTTGTTGAGGCCTTTGCATATGTGTACATGTATACAGCCTGGTCAGGTTTGGTTGTATTTCATGAATCATCTTGTAGTTGCAATTACTTGCGTACATATTGCATCTATTCTGGTTGGTCTGACCTGAACTCGATTCAATTGAACTTTTGTGTAGTCGGTATCTTTACTTGAGTTGTCCATCTCAGTTGAACCTGTTGTTGGATCACTTTAGCCTGTAGTTGCATTTGTTATTGAGTTCCCTGTGCATTTTCACTGTTATCACTTGAGCTTGTTCATGTTGGCACTGGATTCACTTGTGTACTTTGACTCTGGCCTGTCTGCATTTGTGATATTTGTTCATCTGATTACTGTTCTGGTCATTTGTGACTATTTATTTGTTCATGTTTGATCTTGACCTCCTCACCTGACTTTTGATCTTTACTGAAACAGTTTGTACATGTTTATTCTCGAGTTGTCCATCTCAGTTGAATTGCACTTGGTTCTGCTTCATGATGTACTCGAATTCGTCTTTATTGTTGTATATGCTTGAACTGTTGATGACTTTTCTACAGTTTAGTTGCAGCCTGCCCTTGTCTTTGTACCTGTTTGCCACTGCAGTTTCATTGTGGTGGTTTCTTTGTATTCGTTTTGTATATTTTGACCAGATCTTGCTATCCAGTTGAGTTTGACACTTGAGTTGTCATTGTTTGACTGTTTAGTTTCCTGGTTAATCGTTTGTTTCAACTGCAGTTTTATTGTTGTAACGACCCGTAAATTTCAACTGTTTTAATAATGTAATTAGTTGAAATTTTGTGAAATTTTAAACGATAAAATTTTGAAATAAAATTTAATATTTGGAATACGTCTAGTTAAACATAGCAACTGGTAAATTTTCATCCGAAAATATGAAAGTTTATTTCGCGCGTAAATTCACTTTAATTTAATCAGTTAAAAAGCGATGAAAATAAAACGTTTCAAAACCTAAATATGTTTTACATAGAAAAATTCTAAACCATCTTCTGAGCAAGATTTCAGTTTGTCGTTTTTCAAAATTCGGACATCTTTGGCTCCGTCGTTCTTATTTTTCTACGTTTTTCTTGCATTTTCCACCAGTAGAAAATTTCGAATTTTTATAATTCAATCGTTCCACTGATATCTGTATACCGTTTTGATCGTCTCGTCGTACTGATCTCAACAGTATATACAGTTGTGCATCTTGAAATCCGGTACGCGCTGAAACCGTGAAACGGTTAATTGTATCGGTACCACTTTTTACACTTTTAATAATTGTGCCCATTCAAATTTGAAACGGGAATGGACAGCAACTAGCATTTATTACAACTTATTATTTGCTTAAATTCAACCGTTGCCATCCCATAATCATTTCAAAAATCCATGTATACGTTTGCATTTGAACAGTTCATTTTGTTCTATATTTGGCCTTTCCACTTCATTTCTTTTACCATGCAAAGCCTCACATAACTGCTGCCACTTTCCTCCTTGTCTTCTCAATCTCTTTCTACTTTTCTTTAATGGCCGATGCTGAGAAAAAAAAACTGCTCGTATCCTCCCCTTACTTGCCACCGCGCCACCATAGCCACATTGTTGAGCTCCGCGTCAAGACGAACCCGACCACGCAACCAGCCCGCCACCCCTTCCCATCACCTGTAGCCTAGTCGAACACCATGGGCCGCCTGCCTCTCTTCGCCCTCCAACTTCCAAGCACGAGCCGACCCTCACCGTTCTCCTCCAAGCTCCCAACCATCGGTCAGCCTTCACTTTCTCCGACTAGACCCGTAGCCACGTCTGTCCGCCTGACCTACCCGAACTTCCACCTTAACTTCATCAATTCGCCCCTGCCCATGGCAACTCGAACTCATTCATATGGCTATGAGGTATTCATATATATTGCTTGAAAATCCATGCGGCATATCTTCATTTTTCTTTGTTGTTGTCTGCATGGTGTGCTATACTTCATCTACATATAATACGTGAAATATATTATCTGCATAAGACTTCCAAAGTATTGAAGTTCTGTTACATATATAGTGTAAGTTTTGTTGCTGTATGTGTATGTAGTTTATGTGAAGTCTGTTGGGTGTCCTATTTTTAATATATAATGTTTTGACAAAGTTATTTATATATTAGTTTTATATTATATGAAGTATTACATGGGTTAATGTGTGGTTATGCAGAACTATGTTTCGGTTTTTATATTTATATGTATGTGGAAAAATAAACCTGTTGCTTACTCTGTATTTCGCTATATATGTACGAAAAATATTATATTATATCATATAAATGTTAGTTTCAATATCAGTTTAATTTATACAGTAAGTAATGTCTATAGTATATAATATATTATATTTTGAAAGATGAGTTTATGTTGTATATCTATGTTTAACATTTTGTTGTGACAGCTTATAGTAATAGAATGTTAACCTTTGTATCAGTTTATACATAAATGTTGTTTCAGAAGATGTGTTACTTAAAGTTGTTCAAAGTAAATAGTTTAAAACTATTCATATACTTACAGCTGTTTATATTTTTACAGCCTAGCACGTCTCGGGCCTTCCTATTATCACATACGTGATTTAAATTTGTTTACTTTGATTTTGAAGCTGTTATACATTTTGTGTGAGTATGGTTACATTTCAATAAAGTAAGTTCTTTTTTTTATTACTTTTTTTTTTCTAAACAGTAGTTAGACTTCATGTTCACGATATCATATCTCACTCATGTTTTATCGGAATGGGTTGATTTTATTTTTAAAAAGGAGTCGAAGTTACCTAGTTTATGCCTGTCAAATTTCAGTAAAATCCGACATCGTTTGATTAGTGGTCGAGGATCTGGAAGTTAGACCCGGGCAGCTATTCTTTTATACTTAGAAATTATTTTACACTACTGCAAACATGACCTGAGTTCATGTTTGACGCATCGTATCTCTTCCGTCTTACGTCGGAATACAGTGATTTTTTTTTGTTGGAAAGATTGAGTTTTCTATTTTATGTTCACGAATTTTCAGCTTCATGCGAGGTCATTTGATCCTCTGTTTCTTATTTGGAAGTTAGACCCAGGCAGCTGTTCTTTTGAAATTAGAAATTATTTTACACTGCTGAAAACATGGCCTGAGTCTATATTCGTGACATCGTAACTTTTCTCGTCTCTTGTCCAAAACAAGTGAATCTTTTGCAGTTTAAAATACAAGTTTTGATTTTTATTCATACCAAATTTCAGACCATTTCGATCTCGGTAGCACAAAGAACTATATTGTTAAACTTTGACGCAGGACATGTTTTATTTGGTGCTATGTTGAATGTTTTGATTTGATTTCATCGATTTCTGTTATCAGCTTTGATCGTTGAATTCGTGCCGATTTGTTTGCTTGGATTCGTAACTCAATCTCTATGTCTGTATCAGTGTGCGTATCCGTGTCATCTTCTCGTGCATCTCTAGCCTCGAAAGGTGAGCACTCACTCACGATTAACGTTCTTTTATTTATTAAATTTGATTTCAATTGGAACGACAATTGAAATGCTGTTGTTAGTTAATTACACTGTTATATATGTTATTGCCTGTATCAGTTCACCTGTGACATCTGACACCATTATCTGTTAATTATTTATGCGATGATAATACAGTTTGGCTGATAATTTATGGTTGATGTTTATATTGGACGTTAAATTGTTAATGTTAAAATGATAAATAGTATGCAATTGAACTTGATATAGGATAGTTAAATGTTAAATTTGATTTAATGACATTGTATAATATGACCCCTTGAACTGTTAAATTTATTGACACGTAGGATTTGTTTAATTACATCTTGAACCACTGAATGTATGTTGATAAATTGATGATGGATGAAATTGAAATTGAATAACAAGTGAAAACCAAAATGTAATAATCTTTAATCTACATGAAATGATAGTGTAGATTCTAGAAATAATTATATTAATTCGTACAAATAACAATGCGAATTAATACGGTTATTTCGGGATTATTTGAATTGATTATTGGATTGATATTGATTGTTGTTATTACTTTTTTATTTACTTTGACACCATCCCAGTTATCACACTGCAAGTTCCCTTGTTATGTTTTGATTTTGAATTGAATTGGAATCGGGTTGAAATGATAAATATCCAAATTGAACTTTGACCTAGGATAGAGAATTAAATAAAAACCCGATTGGTCAATAATTTGATTTAAAAATAAAATGAAGATTTTATTTGAATAAATAATATGGTTTTGAAATGAAGTTGAAATTTGAATTTTTGATGGAAGGAAAATGTTAATATTTAATAATCTGAAACAGAATATGAACAATGTAATTGATGAATGAATATTGTTTAAATTTGAGAAATGATTGAATTAAGTTTGAAATTATTAAACTTTGAAATGATTTAATAATTAAGTTTGAAATTATAATTTAGCTTGAAATTATTAAACTTTGAAATGATTTAATAATTAAGTTTGAAATCATAATTAAGTTTGAAATTATTAAACTTTGAAATTATTTAATAATTAAGTTTTGAATTATTTAATAATTAAATAAGATTGAATTATTTAATGATTAAATTGAATTGGATTTTTAATTAAGAAAATTGAACTTTTGAATAAGTGAATTTACTTCGTAAATAATTGAAATTGAGTTTCTTTATTAATTAAGTTTTGGAAATTTATTTAAGTAAGTAAATAAGTGAAGTGGAATTTCTTTAACAAGAAATAAAATGTGATTTATTGAAATTAATGTAAGACTTGAAATTTAAAGAATTTGGTTTGATGAATATAATTTAATTAAATCGATAAGTTTTGATGTAATGAAGTTGAATTTAAATAATGGATTTAATGAACTGGAAATTTAATAGAAATTGTTTTGAATGGCAAATTTACTTAATGGATATTGAATGAAATCGATAAATGAATGTAAATTGATTGGAATGTAAAACTAAATTGATTCTAATGATTTTGAAATGAAACTTTTGTACGAACTTGAATCAATATTTGAATTGTTTTCAATATAAAATTGAAATTGAATTATAAGATTTTGAAAGGGTAATTTGGAAGTTTTGAAACGTAAAGTATGGAAACTGTTTTGATAGACAAATGAAATGTTGATTTGCGAATTGAAATTGAAATTGAATTTGATTTGGTTTTTGAAATATATAAACGACCAATCGGTGTAATAATTACGAAAGTTATTAAAGAGACCGGAATTCGGTTATGGGTATACTCTCTATCTAAACCAAAAACCACTTTAATAACTATGCGCGGAGTGATGATCCAGAATGAAGTGGTTGGAATGATGTACGTGTTGACTGAAGAAAGAGAACGATTTTGGATGACCCCTGACATGACTAAAACAGGAGCCGTGCCGGGCCATTGAGGATCGCCATCTCTAGCGGACACACTTCTTCGATACCATATCTTTTACTTATGTGATTCGATTTGGGTGCACCCCTTGATTTGGGAGTGTTGTTTCGCGGTGTTGGGGTAGTAGCTGCTATGCCCAACATCAGTCCGGATCAGGCAACTACTAGTATCCTAGTTGGTATCGCCTCATGTACCTTGTCATACTGATTATCCTATTCGCGACCACTACGATTTTGTTTTGTACCTTTAGTATATGGATTGCCCTCTGGTGACTTCCGGTTTTGGGGAAACTACGGTCTTGTATATGCTTTTGGGAATAAAAATGTGTTAAGGGTGGAATGGGCCATGACTTAACGCTATTTTGATATCTTTTTATATTACTGATAGACATTATCTACTTAGCGTACATTACTACATAGTAGATAGTTTAACGGATCCTTAAAGGATGGTTATTCCAAACATCCTTTGAGTTACTTGTATTTCAATTGCTATTTCACTTGAGTTGGATTTATTAATATAAGAATGTTAATCCTGACTCGAGTGTCTTGTGTTTTGCTTTACGCTCGGGTCAGACTGAGTGGTTCAGCTTTCGAGACTCACCTTTGGAGTTGGAGCTTCGCTTGGAGATCCAGCTATCTATCCAGCTTTCAGATATTCGATGATTCCAGTGATGTATTCTGCTTTGTATCTGATGTATCATATTACTCTTCCGTTGTATCTGGTTTAACTCTGATGTAACTTATATATTTATATAGTAGCTTCATGAACTACTATCTCTTTTATTTCCGCTGCACATATTACTCTGTGTCTGTGATCTGTGATATTTTATTTACTGTATATGTTCAGTTTTGCCAATTTAAATTAACAACGCGGTATTTTGAGCAATTCAATTCTGGCATGAGTGTCTACCTATACACTTATAATGGATGCGAATGGTCTAAAATATCGGGTCGTTACAATTGTGGCGAGGCAGTACACATGTGCGTGTACTGCAGCCACACAGAATTGATAGACTTTGGTTGGAATTTCATTTGTTCTTGATTCATTGATCTGTCGCGTATTTCGTATGCCGTATTGGCGAGGCAGTACACGTTAGCGTGTACCGCAGCCAATCAGAATTGGTAATTTTGTGGTTTTCTAAATTATCTTCATCGATGATCTTTTTATTTATCTCTGTTGATGATTTAAATTTGCTGATTTTTGTTTAACACTATTAAGTGTTATATCGACCGTCATCTGATTTCTTTGTTTAAAGAGTCGGATAGACGGGAATTATTGTGACTGTCGTCTATTCGATATTGATTATTATTGCTCCTGTGCATTAATAACTGAGTTTGAATTAGACTGACCCGTGTATTATTTTCTTTTGAATTTAATACTCGGGTCAGACCCGAGTTATTTCAGGTTGTAGATTTCCTTCTTGAGTTGCTGTTCGGACTATGAAGACTTTTCACATCTTCCGAAGTTGTCTTTGTCTTTAAGTATTAATCAGTGTATTGATTAGGATGACATGTATTCATGTACATTAGTTGATAATGTATTTGTGTATATAACTTCCAGAGTCGACAGTTATAGTTGTATCATATGTATTGTGTCAAATGTATTGTAACTGATATCAGTTATTATATATATATGAGACTTTTTGTTCCATCTGTATTCCGCATTTATGTTATCTGTGTTATCTTTATATTTATTGTCCTAAACTATTATAGCCACTGTGTAGTAGCTTTGTGTTTGTATCGGTACGTCGGATTTCCTCTAAAAAATGAAATGCATGTTTTACTATCTGACATATCGGTGCTCGCACAAAGCAATTACATGGATGGTCGCTCCTCAACTGCCTTATTCTCCGTGCTAGTTGACAACATTACACCGTAGTGTTCTTGGCTAGCGCGGGTATAGAGGTGGGGCGTCACGCACACTGTGCACAATGATGGTGAATGTGCATAGAAAATGCACAGTGCACAGTTTGAAGGAGGCAGTGATGTTTGAAGTTTAAAGCAGTGTTGTAGAAAAATGTAAATGTAAAATTGTAGAATCAAAACAGAAATTGTAAATGTAAATGAAAACGAAATAAAATATATATTTTTTGTTTTGAAACGCAATGTCTTTATTTTTAACAAGAAATGCAAAAGCAACTAGAAAAGCAACAAGCATACAATCAAAATGAAAATAAAAATTACACGCAAACACACAACAATAATATATATTTTTAATTACAACTCAACACACAAAATGAAAATACACTAAAATCAAACAAAAAATAATTCGAAGAATTGAATTAAAATAAAATTGCAACTCCCCGACAACGGCGCCAAAAACTTGTTTGTTGACTAATTTTCTATCAGTTGGAAAATCGTCGGAAAATGTAATAAAATTAACCGCAAGCGCACGGCGTACAAATTTAGTACGGGGTGAGTACAGGTCGAACCGCGGCGAATTGAATTGATTTCAAATTCTACTTAATCAAATTAACCCAAGAGTTTGAAATTGTCTTAAGCTAAAAAATGTGAAAACTAACTAAAACAAAGTGAACAAAAATATGAGAGTAGAAGGAAATTTAGAGGCAAATCCCTTCTTATGATCACACAAATCAACACAATGAAATTATGATCTCTCTTTTTAGTCATTTTTGAATTTAGTTGATGTGTTTATCCTAAGTAGGGTCTATTTGTGCTATTAATTAGCCCAACATAAACCATCAAACTTTAACACACCATCCAAACCACTTGTCAACTTTCATGAAAATGATAATGAAATTAAAAATAAAATCTATTCTAAGCATGATCTATTTACTATTGATTAGTAACATAGACCATCAAATTTTGATTCTAAAATCCACTTCACTACCAAAATCATATTTAGATGAAGAGGTAATTTGTGTTTATATTTGTTTCAGCATAGTCTATTTGGTGTCAACAACATAGGCTATCAAATTCAATGTTAAACAACAAAATTTTACCACATCAAAAATTTCCATTAAGCACAAAAGGAGATCAAATGAAATCACTATGTTAACTTTATATGATTCATGAGAGATTCATCACCCTTAAATTGAAGAGGCTTAGCTTTTCATATTTGAATTCGTCATAACATAAAGTGACTTCAACATGAAAGAAGAGAGCTAATTAAAATAAACTAAAAAGCTAATCTACTTGCATAAAAGAAAGAGATCTAACTACTAACATAAGAAGAAACAAAAAAGGAAAAGAACATCAATTAAAAATGCATACAAGAAAGCATAAGTGTAAATTGTATGAGAATAAAAACTAGGCTAAGAAGCCATGAGAGGAACTTTTATTTATATTTGATTTTGTGGCTACAATCTAAACTAACTAAAGAGAAGGTAAGTGTCTGCTACATGAAACATAAGGGGTATTTATATATGCCTTAAACCCTAATCCATATTTTAGGAGACTACCCAAAATGCCCTTTAGAAAGTATGGCCTCCAAGTTATCATTAACATGTAATTAATCCTCCATTAACATGCATTTAAACCATCATGAACATGTGCATGTAATTTTAATCTCCATTAGCTTTTAATTGTGGTCCATGGGTTAGTGGGATCCTCCTTGATTACATGAATTCATTTATTTCCATCTTTCATTTTCCATCCTTCCCTTGTGCATGCATACATACATGAAGCCACTTCCAATATTCACTCAAATTCCTACAAAACAACATTAAAATGTCCAAGTAAATTTTCTCAAATTAAATCATACACAAAAATGACCATTTTGCCTCCATATGAACATGAATAAATGATGATTTGAAATAATTTAAATTTTGGTTTAAGCATGTAAAATACCCTAATATGCTCATTTATTAAATAAAAGTAGATTAAATATGGAAGTAAAAATATGCACTTTTACGTGCACATCAAGGGGCTGGAATTATTATTTCCATCTCCTTTTTCTTTAAGTCAAAAGTTCCACTTTACCCTTTTTCTTATCATCACTACTATCAAACTTTGATCTATTTTTCCTTCTTAACATTTTAACTCTTTTCCATTTCTGTTTTGCTTTACCCTTATTATTTACTTCCCTTTTTTCCTTTAGCTTTTGCCTCCTTGCCATTAGTAGCCACATCTTGCTCAACCTTACTATCCTCACTTTCCTTTAACACATTAATGTAATCAATTTTAATATAGCCAAACTGCTCGCATGTTAGACAAATTTCAGGCTTCAAAAGGTACTTTACTTAAACTATCTGCTCTCCCTCTTCCAAAAGTTGAACATGGAACCAATTCACCAATTCCTTATCAGGACTGACTTCAATCACACTTCGCAAATTCAATCCTTTCCAATTTTTTCGTAAATTCATCCATTCACAGTAGCTTACCCAATCTACAAGAAAGCCAATTGATTCCAGACCATGCATACGAATGAATGTTGAATAAGTTAACCCAAACAAGCACAAATTTGTCACTACCACAAACATTCCCAATAGATGGATCATAGGGTTTAAGAATTAAAATTTTATTCTTCAAAAGGATCGGATCAACCTCGGTTATCCTCTTCTTGTCCTCCTTACATGAAAGAAGGAATAGAAAAATAAAACCATTAGATTTAACCTTTTAGAACCTTTTAGCTTCCAAACACGCTTCAGATGCTCAATGACAACGGTGTAGAAAGGGGTTTGTCGACAAAAAACCCCACAAGATACTCATGCCACACTTCGTTTCCTTCCTACACTACTTCAGTTGGAGGGATCAATACATCACCAAAAAAAGATAACTTGAAATCAGATGGGATGTATTTTCCTAGGTTTTTTGGCTTTTGCTTGAAAAGGGAGCTCCAAGGCTGTTGAGGGGGAGCAACAATAACATTGAACCAGAGAAGGGATAATAGAAGAAGAAGAAGAGGGAAGCACGACATAGGAAGGAGAAAGAGCAGAGGAAGAATGAGGAGGAATGGAAAGGCTAGGAATAAAAGAGGATTAAGGGAAAGAGTAGGAGAAAGAGGAACATGCATAGGACGTTGGGATGGAGAAGGAGGCGTTGGGAGGAGCGGGAGATTTGAAAGGTTAGGGTTCGATAAGCAAGCGGGAAGAAGGGAAGCTACCATAAAAGAAAAAAAGAGATGGTTTTATTAATAGTCATATTTATTATTTATAAGAATAATAAATTTAAACTAAATCATATTTATTATTGGGTACTTTTGGCACAGGTCCTTGGTAGTTTTCAAAATACACGAAAAGTCCCTGTCTTAAAACTTTATAAATTAGGTCCCTGTTTTTCGAAAACCAATAAAAAAAACAACAAAAAACATCGTAAAAAATTGCCAAACTTCAAAACTTCTTTCAACATATAATCATCTTCATATCAATGCAAGAAAAACACAAAAAAAATCATCAAAACCCAAAAAACAACAAAATTCGCACTTCAGGTAATTCTGCAATTTTTCTTGAAATTGCCGATATTTCAGCAACTTTAGTAAAAAATTGCGTTGTTTCATGCAATTTTTTCTGTTTAGTTCAATCTTCCAAATTTACTATCTACATTTATTCAAACAACACATTATTGCACAACAATCAAGGAAAAAAATAATGAAATTGCGTATAATTGAGAAATAATCAATATTGCATAGAACACACAGCTTATTCCCAATAATTGCGGCGAAAAAAGCAATAATTCATAAAAGTTGCATACAAATCAGCAATAATAAGCCAAAAGTACCTTATTTTATGGAATAGCTGCGCACATATCAGCAATAATGTAGAATAATTGCACATATTGTTGCACTAATATAAATTTTAATTGATATATAATAATTCAGCAACAATTGCATGATTATCAGCAATAATGTTCAATTGTTGCTGACATTTCAGCAACAATATTTACTATCAGCAAGTATTCCTGAATAGTTGCTGAAATGTTAGCAATTATTCTGCAACAAAAACAGGGACCCGCTTTATAATGAAACTTACACAGGGACCCGCTTTGCAATATTCTTCCGTTTCAATTTATTTAATTTATCTCTACTACTAATAAAGAAAATTCGTTGAACTAATTTACTCGACGTCTTTTTAAAATTCCAAAAATGCCCTTGCTTTCCGTTTACAATAATACAAACAGCCCGTGTGCGAAGCACGGGCCATACTAGTATTAAAAATATTTATTTCTTTTTATATTGTTAATAATAATAATAATATTTAATTATTTAGTTTATTAATTTAATATAATTTCTTTTTGTATTTTAGTATTTTAATATGTTTGTATCCTAAATACAAATATTACAATTATATCAAAAGCGATAATCTAACCTAGGGTTAAAATAGGAACATTTTTTATAATTAACTCTTGTGATTTATTTTTTAATATATATTTTAAGGTCGGTTGTCAATGAAGATATCATGAAAACATGTATATGAGTATACTTATATCACATTAATATAATAGGTTCATACACACATACACAATATATATATACATGCATGTATGTATGTATGTATGTATGTATGTATGTATGAAATATTATTATTATATATATATGTATATGTATATGTATGTATGTATGTATATAATATATTTTTCACATTAATATATATAAATACATACATTTAAAATTTTAGATTAAATTACAACATACATACATATGTATATATGCATTAAATTCATGATCATACATATACACATACATACACATATACATACATACATACATAAATATATATATATAATTCAAACCTTTGAATTCAAAATTGTTTGACTAATCCAAATTAGGTTTTCTCTCTTAACCTTATAGCCCAAATTTTTTTATAAAATTCCGTATGGATTTTATGTAAGAAAATCTATTTTGAATTTTCTAACAATTTTGAATTTCCAATATCTTTTGACCCTTTTAGAATAAAATAATAAAATAATTTTTATTTTACTATAGGAAAGGCATAACCGTAAAATATTTTAAAAAAAATTAATTTCTATGCACTAATTTGTGTGTGTCAAAATATATTTATAAATTTTTAGTACGTAATTTGAAACCAAAAGTAAACAAAATATTTTTTAAATTTAATTTCATAATAAAATTATTATTATTATTAAAGATATAAATAATTGTGTGTGTGTGTGTGTATATATATTCACATATAGATCTGAAAGAATTTTTTTATCAAAGCTGAAATTTGTTTTATAGATATATACAATGCATTTAAAATTGTTTTATCCATTAATTATTAAATTTATAATTAACTAACTTTCTTTTTTAAAAATCATGGTCGAATCAAATATGATAATAGTACGCATATACATATGATTATAATATATTTTCATTGAAAATATATTTAAAGTAAAGCTATTACCTCCTCCTTGTGATCTTGTTGATTATTGAACAACTCGGTTACTGGTTATCTCCTCGTTAGACACTATGTTCTATTTCCTTTGCTACGAGTCATTGCAACTCTTTCACATTAGCTTCACCAATGTCTTTTCTTAAGGCTAGAGGTAGTTGCATTCCTTGTGCCAAGAGAATGCCAGGGGGATGAATATTTATATCCAAGAAAGATCACAAATATCTAGCTGATTTCTTTCAAACACTAGGAGACCAAGTCCACTCCCTTGCCAACACGATATGGCAGGCCATGTATGGGTATATAGGCTCCCACATTGTAGGCCTAAATAATTTAACATTTAAATCATTTACTTAATTCATTTATCCAAAGTCATTCGTCAATTAAATCAGTATACAACTTTTATACAACATTTTAAATAATTTTTAGGCTTTAAATAAACAATTACAATGCCATTCAAATTTAATACAACATTTGTATTTAATTTTATTGTTAGTGTATAACATTTATAAATTAACTTTATATCAGTCGAATTTGGACAAAACCAACAACTCGGTTGTGTTGACTATTAGGTGTGAACTCAATCCTTGGTCAAATTTAAATACTTAAGCTTGTACGAACTTTGCTGAAGTACAGTATCAGGCACAAGTTTAAATTGCTTACATACCATTCAAATGAAACCCAGTTTCTAATCTATAGTAAGCTCACCTAGTAACAACATTTTGTACACATAAGTTTTCATCATCATTGTATCATATAGATATCTAGATTTTTGTCTTAGGTCAAAAAACTATATTAATATCCATATTTTGCATAGACTGCATTAAAGTCCTTGATTCAATCCGATAAGATTTATCAATTAATTGATTTACTTTACCTAAAGATTTTGATTTTAAGTGAACTGCCAATTACGGTGATACTAAACTTTTATAGTAAAGGATATGAATCTGTAACGCCCGATTTTTAGTGTAGTATTTTTAAATTTATTTATAAGATTTTTCCAATTCCATATAATATTATATTTAAACTTATAAGAAGAAAATTTGAATCTTTCTACTCTCTGATTGGACTACACTTTTATACTTATCCATACAAAATTATATTTAAACTTATAAGAAGAAAAGTTGAATCTTTCTACTCTCTGATTGGACCACACTTCTATACATATCCATATAATATTATATTTAAAAATATAAGAAGTAAAATTAAATCTTTCTACTCTTTGATTAGACCATAGTTTTATACTTATCCATAAAATAATTATAATTTAAACTTGTAAAAAGAGAAGATAAATTTGTCTACTCTTTTATTGGACTGGACTTTTCATACTTATCCATATAAATATTATATTTTATCTTATTCCTAAGCTTACACTCTAAGCTTTCCTTTTCTATTGGACCAAAATCTGGTCGAACCAGGTTAGGCTATAGGAGGTTAGGTAGTTACTAAAGTACCCTTCTCTTCACCTATAAAAATCCAAGTCCATATCTCATTTTAATGCATGCAAAAACTGAAGAAAGGAACCAAATTTCATCTTCATTATCAAAGGCTAGGTATTTCAAGTCCCCAGCAAAGCAAATAGGAAGTGAGTGTAAACTTAATCTCTTTCCTTTGATTCGTTTACATTTAATGGATGTTGTGTTAGCTATTGATTGTAAATTGTTAATAATAATGGGTTTATTATTATTCTTCTTTGGTTGTTTGATTTGTCTCGGCCAGTTTATGAGCAATAACCTTGACTTTTAGGGAACTTACACCACCCTTTGACTTAAGATTGATATTTAGTGACTTTTTATTTAAAAGGAAATAACATCCCTTTTAGCTATCTCATTTGATTAAAAGGGAGCTTCACCCCTCTTAGTTTCTCTTGGGTTAAAAGGGTATCACTCCCATGTTTAACCATATTTCTTCGTCTTCTTGCTTTGTCAATCAAAGACGAGTTGTTCATTTGAGCTTTGATATCCTTTATCGGAAATGACTAAATAAAGAGCGAGTGGAGGCCAAGCTATGTAGGGTTGCCCCAATTAGTGTATTGTCACGTCTACGCCAGATTGGTTTCGGTTGTATGCGCACGAAGCTATGAAATACTCGAATACTCGGTATGGTTGGCGGGGTTTGGCTTGGAGGTTTCTAAAAGCCATCGTAGTTCTCAAGAATATTTTCTAGAGATATATTTTTGGTAAGGAGGGTACACCCTCCTAGTCATTGTTGGAAATTCTTTCTCTTTGTTTTGATTCGACCATTTGAGTTGATTCATTTTCCATTGCATCAAGAAGCGTCTTAAGCTCTCCTCGGTGTTAATCTTCCCTTGTATTTTCAAAACCTTTTTTTTAAAGGTTATGAGTTGTTTTTTTGATATCTTTGTATATCTTTACTGGCATTTTCATATTATATTGTGTTTGTTCTACTTGTTTGTTTATTTATGTATGTTCCACTCGCTTATTTACTATATGTCTCCAATGTTGTTTGTTTATAACTTGGATGTATTGTAAACTCCATTGGAGTTTATTAGCGCTGTTATTTTTTTTAAATGGTACTTAGATACAACATATCACAAATCACACACATGTCAATAAATGTTCGAATCACGCTACGCAAGTTTCGAACTTGTGACCTCTCGCATAAAAGTCGAAGCACTTAACCACTGGGACAATGGTGCTTGTCATTAGCGCTGTTGTTTGGCTTGAAGAACTACGTTTTTATTTGATCCTGTTCTAAACTAGGTGCAATTAAGTTGGATAGGTACATAGGCAATCGCTACACTAGTGACCCAATCCAATAAATAGATTAATTTTTCCTTATCTTATATTAACATTTTCCATGTTTAGTATTTGCTATCTATCATGTGTTGAAGTATTCTTGCTTACCATTTTATTCTGCATTGACATGTTTATTGAGTTTACGTGAAAGTTTGTTGTTGTCTCTCTCTCATCAGAGTGGTGCTGCGGAAGATTTATAATATTTAAGATTGATATGTATTAAAGTACACCTAATAGAATAAACGATTACTCTGATAGGTTGTATTATTGAAATGTACTCTATATATTTAGTAGTGTTGTATATTTATCAGATTACAATATGTTAAAATGGTAGTTTTCATTCGTATTTTTAGAATGGTTGGGTTTGTCGGAAACTTTGACTGGTCCGAAAATCCGGATCATAGAATCCCTTCTTAGTAGTGTTTCACTTCAGGTAGTTCAACTTACATCAACTAAGGTCGTAATATAGTCATTATGCCCTTGTGTTTAACCATAATCAATGTACAACCGAGCGAATTAAGATCGATACTACCTCAAGTCTGAAGACTACTATACGTCATTATCATGAGACCTCTATTTTGACTTAGTTGTATTGATCTATAGAATATTCTCGTCAAGTCAATCTATGATTGTTCCAAACAACCACAAATACGTAACCCCTTGGTGTCTCCAACAATCATGAGTAGTTCACTACTGATCATATGAAGAACGTTATGTACACTAGTTTCAACAAATGTATCGATATCGTTTTTTCGATGCATCTTGACTAGGAACATTTAAGGAGTAATTATTTAAATATCGATTCAATACACATGGTTATGAACACATTTATAAATATAATCAATAAAAATACTTCTCTTAAGGTTTTCTACTTACATGTGTTTAATGTGTTAGTTAACATACTTGTATCTCAATATAACAACATATATAAAAGAAAATAAAACCAAAAGCATACTTTATTTCGAATAAGATTCTTTTATAAGAGTTAAATTATATAATAAATTACATAATTGCCCCTTGGAAAAACTATAACTCCATCAAAAAGGAAATTTATGTCTACAAAAAGGAAGACAAAATTAAAATGTCATGACATTTAATTATATATGTAGATAATATGCTGCCAATTGGTAATGATGTACGCATGTTATAATCAGCTAAAGCTTTGTTGTCTACTCAATTTTTGATGGAGGATTTAGATGACATCTTATAAACTAAGTATAAAGATTATTAGAGATGGGTCAAAAGCGATGTTAGAACTATCCCAACCTATGCAAATAGTCATCATACTAAAAAATATTTAGGATGGAAAATTCCAAGCAAGAAAATGTTCTTGTATGACAGAATTGTCTCTCCTAGAAAGAATTTCCAATTTACGAATAAGAAGATGAGCCTACAAGAATGATTTCTTAAGCATCATCAATAGGATCTATCATGTATGTTATATTATGCATATTAAACATGATATTTCTTCTACACTCGGTGAAGTAAGTAGATATCGATCGAATATGAATGAAAACCATTAGAATAATGTTAAATTGTACTCTCAATTATTTATGAAATGCAAGGATCTATCTCTAATATATGGAAACAATGAACACCATAAAAATGGGTATCTAGACTAAAGCTTCTAAAGTGACATGATGATAATATTTTAGGATTAGGGTTCGTATTCACCCTCATTGGCGGGGTCGTCACATGACACGGTGGATTCAACGATGGAGGTTGAATACACACGTTGCAAAGGAATCAGTATAGATACACAAACTTATACGAGAGCTAGTAGTAATTACAACAATTGAAAATCCAATGCTTGTGTATTACTGTAGAAATTTTGATTTCTATGGAACCAAGAGCTCAAAGTTTGGAGCAGAAGAATGCATGTCAAAAAAGCAGAGAATTGAATGGAAATTTGATTTGGAAAGGATAGTTTCTTTAATAGATGATGCAGGGACGTAAATGAGAGGTTGTCGCAGTAAGAAACTAAAGTGAAACAATTGAATGATGAAGACGAAGAAGATCATATCGAAGGGACACGATCAAGTCAAAAGGTAAGGTTTCAAAATGTCACGGCTAGAAAATATATGTGTCGACCTGAGTAAACTTCATTGGTCGACATGTGCAAAATTCAAGCCAAAAATGAAATTGATCTCAAGTAGGAATTGAATATGGTTTCAAAGGGCAATAATGAAATAACTCATCTCTCAATTTGATGTTTTATCAGTAAACCACAGTTTTTTGGTTATTTGGTCAAACATAGTATTGCCCTTTACAATGACCACTTATTTATGTTTGTGTTAATGCTGAAAATTGAACGCTAACACCCGGTGTGTGTAGTAGTAATGTGAAAGCACCACCCGTGATACGGGAATAAGAAACAAGCAGAAAAGTAGCAGAAAACAGTAAAAGACAACGATTTTATAGTGGTTCGGCTTAAGATCAAGCCTACATCCACTTTGAATTCCTTTATTGCTGATTTTGGTTACAAATTGATAAAATGCACTTCAAAATACAATACACTTCGATTCCTAAACACTTCAGACTAATAGCTCAAACTTCGATGTGATAAGGCTCTTTGAATCCATGTTGGATGTGCAAGATCTCTTTCGAAGCTTGTTGTAGTGTCTTGAATGTTTGGAAGGATTAATGTGTTGGATGAGGTCAGAATTCAGCAGAGTAACGGTCCTTCAGAAGATCAGCCAAAAGTCCTTTTGCCGTTGGAGTTGCTCTAGTATTTATAGGGAAAAATTTGGGCAAGATTCAGTCTCCAAGTCTTAGGTCGTGAACGACCTAAGTTAGGTCGTAGGTCGGCAGCGACCTAGAGGATAGGTCGCAATCTGGCTCGTCTCCTTTGATCTTGGTTTCTTCTGAGCGAGTTAATAGGTCGCGCGCTACCTTAATATAGGTCGTAGGTCGCTGAGACCACTTTTTTCTTAGGTCGCTGAGACCACTTCGTTCTTAGGTCGCTGAGACCACTTCGTTCTTAGGTCGTTGGGCAGTTGCATTGTTAGGTCGTGAACCTCTTAAGTTATTAGGTCGCTAACTTCTTAAGTCGTTAGGTCACTAACTCCTTAAGTCGTTAGGTTGCTAACTTCTTAAGTCGTTAGGTCGCTAAAACCATTATGCCGTTAGGTCATTGAGACTATTAGGTCGTTAGGTACTCTTAGGTCGCTGTGCTACTGGAGAAGTTAGGTCGCTAGGACCATTAGGTCGCTAAGTCGCTATTATTATTAGGTCGTTGGGTCGCGGAGTTATAGGTCGCGGAGTTTTAGGTCGCTACAAAAATAGGAGTTAACATTTGCCCCTCGAAGTATAGGCCTATGTCGTAGGTCGTGTGCTTCGACTTAACTTTGCTAGGTCGTGAGCGACCTAAAACATATACTAACTCGCGCGCCTACTCGTCTTCTTCTTTTTGCCCTATATAAACTGTTAGGTCGCTTCTTCCTCCTTACCTTACTGCTCTGATTTCCCACTGCCATTGACAAATCTTCGAACTTCCACGGGCGAATTCAACTCATTTAGTCGTCGATTTATCTTTACCAACATACTACGTAAGTGAATTCAATCTCTATCCCACCATAATCGCCGCCCAATCGTAAATCCATGTTTTCCGACTCAAGTCCAATTCATGTGTCATGCTTCATTTTGAATGATTATTATAATCGACTTTTGATCGCCGTTTGATATGTTGTTGTTGTGATTCATGAAGGCATGGTAATATCTATAATGGATCAGACGTATTTGGAATCGATTTTTTGGGTGATTTGGTGGTATGTGGAGATGACGAAATTCACTATGTGGAGATGATGAAATTCACGAAGAGGTTGATGGATTTCTTTGTATTGGCGATAACGGGTTATCGGGTCTAGTGAGTGATTGCGTGGATAGGAAGTCAGCGACTTAGTGAATCTAAGCATCCTAAGATAACTCGCGACCTAAGGGAAGCTAGACGACCTTCAAATTCTCGACTTAACTTTTAGGTCGCGTTGGGATTCGAACGACCTAGGACTCAACAGATTTGCACATGAACTTTAAGCAGAACGACTTAACACTTTAACGACCTAACTTTCTTGAATGACTGCATAGCGGCTTATCATATCAACGACCTAACTTTTGCGGCATAGGCTCTAGGTCGCAGCCGAGTTAGGACTTTGCATTGCCTTGAACTTTTTGACTTGCACAGTGCGATCTAAGAGAGTCTCCGACCTATGCTAGGTCACTGGACGACCTAGGACTTGTAAAATTCTGGGAAAATTTGACTGAACTTGAGCTAGAACTGTGTTACACTTCTTTGCAGATTGTTTTAATTTTAATGCTAATAACCTGTTAACACAATATCTGCAGAAAACTGGGACGAATAACTGCCATTGACTGCCCACATCGAATGACAGATTAGTCTATAAAGAATAATCAACTTAAATAAACTGCATGAACGAAATGTTGTAAACCAACCAATTCAAGTGAAGTATTAAAGAAAAACTAAAATAGTTAACTGAAGCTGATTTATTTGCATTAATACTGCACTTGAGTTTTAAATTAACAAGTCCTGGAATCTCGTAATCGACCAACTGTCAACTAGTTTAACTCCAGTTATGTTTGCTTGTTATTTTAATTAGTTCTGCACAACACTTCACACTTTTTAGGAAACGTGCACCTTCACATTTGAACATCCAGTTGCTTATGTAGAATGACTTCTCAACAAGAAGAGATAATAGTTCAAGCTAGAGAGGCCACTCCTATTCTTGTCCCGTTGACTAATCCTCCAGAAAGAATCTCGACCACTTTAACATATAAATTTTTCCACCAACTGTGCACTCAGTTCGACATTGCTGAAGCAGATGCCATACTGCCTGAGAAAAGCGACACTGCTGACATACCACCTCATGGTTTCGTCTCCGTTAATCTCCAAATGTGCATGAGCGGAGCCATTCCTCCTTTTAACAATTTCCTTCAGCAGCTTCTTCTTCGACTGTCTATCTCTCCCTTCCAGTTACATCCCAATGGATATGCCATCCTGATGGGACTATGTGTGCTATTTAGGAGGACGCTGGATCGTCTTCCGAGTTTTGACGAAGTTTGTTATCTATGCACATTTGCCAAAAATAAAGACCATCCTTCCATCACACTTGTGAGAAGTGCTAGGAACCGCAAACTGATCATTGGTCTTCCCGATAGTGTTCACGGATTTCTGAGTCAGTTTTTCTTCGTTCGCTGTCCTCCGGGATTCTACGCTATCTGGAGAGTAGGAAGTAAGATCATTTATCTTCATTCTTTATGTTTTTCTGAACTTTTCGAAGCTCGAGTTGTCAAGTGCTAACTTCGCTCTTTACTTTTCAGCGCTTCCTCCTCCTTCTAGGGATTCTGGTCACAAACCAACTTTTGAGAGGCTCATGGCTGTGCCGGTTGAGGAGAGGAGCATTCAATTTTTGTTGAAGATGAGTTTTTACATCAGTTCGGAATTCTTCACTCCTCCCTATCTACTCAGATTCATGAATTTTCTGATTCTCAAGTAGAGATATCGGATGCCCCAGTTTCAGCAGAAGAGATTGCTCCGAAATAACCTACCACTGAGGCTTCACTGGTGAAGTGTTCTACTTCTATTGACATTGCGGGGTCGTCAAGCAAGCTAACACTTTCTCCAGTCATCGAAGAAGAGGAGCCTTCTCAGCATTCCGGAAAGGCGGCTGATGTGGAAATTGAAAGGGAAAGTTCCGCCGGGCACAATGGCGATGATATCTTTGAGGGGTTGAGTGATTTGATGATAACCTCACAGGAGCTATTCAAAGATGACACTTCAAAAGCTATCTCTTCTGCTGCCGAGGCGACTTCCTCTTTACAACAAATTACAACGCCTGCTATACAAGTCGTCACCATTCCCACACCAAAGAGTGGTTTGTAGTTTGACGCGCGTAGCTTACACATCACACACACTTAGGATTTTTTGCGATTAAATGCACTCAGTTTCTTTTCTTTGAAGATTTTTAAGACTTGTCTCTTTTTCATTTTCAGATTCTCCGATGGGACGCAGTGGTTCATATTATGACAATTTCCAGCGCCATGGAAGCCGCAACACTTATGATTTTAGGCGTTATCTCACTGCCCCGAGAGAAACAGATGAAGAAAGAGCTGCCAGAAAAGCTCGAGAAAGAAGAGCTCATGAGCAACAATTCGGGAGAAGGGATGAACGACACGACTCTTCTCACAGAAGCGATGATTCTCATAAGAGGAAATCCCATGATGATAAGGGGAAAGGCCACATTGCTGACGATCCGAGCAAACGGGTTAAACTTAGCGATCAATCAGCGTCTGCAATTTCTGAAAAGCCTGATGCTCCTATCTCTGTAGAAATTCCATCTGGTTCTCCTGCTCTCAAGAAAGCTGATATTCAGACAATCATTAGCAGGCCCCGATACCAGGTTGAACAAGGCCCTGCAACTCTCCAAGGCCGGTTTCCGCACTGGTGTTTAAAGGGAGTTCGTTTTGATCTCGATTTGGTTCCCATTGATAAACAAGCTATGTTGCGGAATCTTGATGCCGTTAAACTTGATATCGAGAGGATGTCGGGATGGCAAAAGCTTGTTGATGAACTTCAAAGAGTAAATCGCGCCAACATCGAAGCTATGCTGACTATGGAAAATGACAAGTCTGAATGGCAAAAAATTCTTGAACAGCACGACGCTGAAATGAAGAGCATTGCCGATGACTACAGGAGACTTGAGGCCGAAGTTGAGAATCTAAAGAATGAGCTTGCCACTTCTTCCACTTCCTATACACAAAAAGAAAAGATGCTCCAGAAGCAAGTTCGAGATGCTCATGCCGCTCAGCGAGATGCTGAAGCCAAACTTGAGGCGGAGCAGCGTATTGTTGAAAAATACCGCAATGACACCGTCCAGCTTCAGGAGAAAGTCAGCTCCCAAGATTTGGAAATCACAAGGCTGCAGTCTCAATTGTTAAAGGCAGAAAGAGAGCGCGACGAAGCTATTGCTGGTAAAGTTGCAGCCGAAGAATCTCATGAGGCTACCAAAGCCAATATCAGTTCTACTTTGTTTGACTTTTACTTGCACAGCGTCCTGGGGCGTGGTAGCCTCTCATTTCTGGGATCGACATATGAAGTCACTTTGGCTAAAGTGTGGGAAGCGATAATTGACATGTTCGGGGGTGCTGGCTATGCAGAGGCGGATCTTGAGGCGACTTATCTGGATGATGAAGCATGCACCGCCCTTGCCAGGGGAAAAGAGTAGCTCGCTAGGGAGCGAGCCGAAGCAGCAGGAGGAGAGCATTTAGAGAAAGCTACTTTAACTTATCCTGCTCGTCCTCCGGCTTCGGTTGACCCTGATACCATTGGCTCTAGTTCTTATTCTCCACCTCCTGCGAAAGCCGAAGTTAAAACTGCAATTACCGAACCTCCCACTGTTCAAGCCGAGGAGAAGACCTAGGATGACACTGAAGCCAAAAACTTTGAAATTGAAATGATTAAGCCGACTCCTCCAGGTAACTTCGATGTTGATCCAGGTCAAACGGATTACTTGCTTGCTTCACCTGAGTTTGATGAATTTCTCGCTGATTACTTAAGTCTCGATGAACCCATATCTTCTCTCTTTTCGGAGAATACTGATTTTAACTTCTTTTCTTCTGTAGCGGAAACACTGAATGTTGCGCAAACTTCTCCGCTTCCAGCTGTTGTTCCTCCATCTTCTCAAGTTACTCCTCCTTCTGCTTCTCAACCGGGGTCACAGGCAGAAAAAATAGAAGCTCTTCAAGGCCTGGACGATCCGGCTGCTTCGCAAGAGCAGAGGGCGGAAGATCTTGAGGACAGTGAGAAGACTCCGGAGCAGTCTCTCGACGATGACGCAAAGCTTTCAGCATTGCTTACTCCGGGAAGCGAGTCTTCTTCAAAGAGGAAGGGGAAGCGTGCAATGAGGAAGAAGACGAAAAGCACTTCAGCCGGAGAAGATAATTAAAGTAGATAAAGATCCGACTACTCCTCTTTCTCCTCCCTTCCCGACCCGTCCACAGCGGCTTCCAAAACTAGTTATCAAGCCAGGAAAGGGCTCTAAGGGTGGCGGGAAGAAGGAATGATAAGCTGGACTTTAAGCTGCTTGTTTTGCTTTTTGCTTTTTGCATGTATTGACCGGGGATTGTGCGGATACCGGCCTCCGCTTGTCGAAACCTGCACATGTGCAAAAATTTCATAGTATGGAATAGTATGGTTCTTTTTGCTCGTACAATTTCTTGTTAATATATGTGTGAACGCATTTATTCCTTGTTTTTGCACAAGTTTCTTTATTTACTTTATGCGATCCTGCAGTGAGCTCGTGGTATGATGTTTGAGCGTTGTTTTTACTAATATAGTTATATGCCCCCATACCACGGCTTACTGCAATATTCTGAAAAAACTTGTACTCTTATTTTAGAGAATAATTCTTCCGTTTTGAGGAAATATTATTCTGCTTTTAAATAGAATACGCTTTGTATCGGAGAAGTTTTTCTTTCTCTTTCTTTTTAAATAAAACTTCTACTTTCGGGGATGATCACTTTTATTTGTTGAAAAGTGGATTCCCCTACGCAGTGAAGTGAGCTTCTGAAGGATGTTTTGATTTGTTGGACGTGCCTCGTTAGAGGGCTTTGTTTAACATTTGCCTCTGAAGAGGGCTTGTTTGATATGCCTTTGGGAAGGGCTTTTTGTTATGCCTCGGGAGAGGGCTCCTCCGAAGAGTTGTGCCTCCGAAGAGGGCTTGCGCCTCGTTAAAGGGCTTTGGTTTGGCACTTCAAATTGATGAAGTGTGCCTTCGAAGAGGGCTTGTGCCTCCGAAGCAGTTTTTTCCTACGAAGAGGTGCGTTTGGACTCCGAAGAGTAGCAGTTGGACTCCGAAGAGTAGCACGAGGACTCTAAAGAGTAGCATGGACTCAGAAGAGTAGCACGAGGACTCTAAAGAGTAGCATGGACTCAGAAGAGTAGCAGTTGGACTCCGAAGAGTAGCATGGACTCAGAAGAGTAGCAGTTGGACTTCGAAGAGTAGCACGAGGACTCTAAAGAGTAGCATGGACTCAGAAGAGTATCACGTGAACTCGGAGGAGTAGCATTGACTCAGAAGAGTAGCAGTTGGACTCCGCAGAGTAGCACGAGGACTCTAAAGAGTAGCATGAGGACTCTAAAGAGTAGCATGGACTCAGAAGAGTAGCACGAGGACTCTAAAGAGTAGCATGGACACAGAAGAGTAGCAGTTGGACTCCGAAGAGTAGCACGAGGACTCTAAAGAGTAGCATGGACTCAGAAGAGTAGCACGTGAACTCGGAGGAGTAGCATTTGGACTCCAAAGAGTAGCAGTTAGACTCCGAAGAGTAGCACGAGGACCCTGAGGAGTAGCATGGACTCCGAAGAGTAGCACGTGAACTCGGAGGAGTAGCATTATTACTTGTATCCTTCCACCATCTGCTTCCTAGCGATTCCTCGTTATCACTTCAAATGCATGTCCCATCCTTTTGTTCCTTTTGCAAGTTGTTTGCTTTTTGCCAGAGAAGTGCACATTATCGTTGAGTGAATCCACGGGGCAGATGCAAGTTGCTTTTTCGGATGTTCGTTTGCACAAACGATCGCGATTGGTTAGCCAGGGTCTGGAACCTTCTCGTTAAGAAGATGCCCGCTTTGGTGGAATCACTAACTGTTTGAATAGCACTTCTTTTGTAGGAGTTGAATTTTGGAACTTTTGTGGCTTGGCATTTATTTGTTGAGTGATTTATAGGAATCGCTTGGCTTCGTGATGTGTTGAATAGGTAAGCTTTGCTTTGATAGCCTGCAATGTTAAATCGACATTTTAGCAATATTTTAAAGATACTTGCATATCGAAATGAGACAGACATTTTATAGCATTAGAGAATACAAAATTTATAGTTCTTTATTATTGATTCACACTGATTTCTCAGTGGTTTACAATACAAGAGTTATACATCCATCATCATTTTACAAATTCAAGCAATGTTGTTAAGTAAAAATTGGATGCAAGTGATTGTTGTTCCAGAATCTCGGGATTGAATCTCCATTTCCGCTGGAATCATAGTTTCTGATCCGTATGCCAGTTAGAATGGAGTGTGGTCATATGCCGTGCGAGGACCCCCTGTGACAACATTAATGACAAGCCTCTCAGATTCCTGCGCTTCAGCCTTGTCTTCTGAGCCGGATTGATGAGTAGGGAGTCGTTGCCCCTGAGTAGATGAGGTTGGGCCGACTCTGTTTTTCTTCACATATTGTTGCAGCTTATTCTGTTTCAGCAACTCTTCAATCACATTCTTTAATTGGCGACATTGGTTAGTGTCATGGCCAGGTTGATTGTGAAATCGACAAAATCTCCCATTATGCATTGCCCCTCTCCCCATCTCAGGTGGTTTGGGATACTTGACAATATCCTTTGTTGCGAAGAAGATATTTTCCGGTGTATCAGTTAAGGGAGTAAAATCTGGAGGATTAAAGCGGCGAGGTTTCTTCTCATTCCCTTGCTTCTTTTCTCCGTCATTTTCCCTTTTCTGGTTTCCGTATTCTCTCTTGCTAGAAGCAACACCGTTATCCTTGACTTCGGCCACAACTACTTTCGTTGGCGCAGAAAGGCTTTCTAGGCGCATGAATTCGTCGGCCTTCTTATAGAATTTCTCAAGTGAGTTTGGCTCCTTCATTTTTAACCATCTTCCGAATTCACTTAATTTGTTGATGGCTCGCATCAGGTAAGTCAGGATCATATGGGGTTCTGCATTATCCACTTCGGCTAGGGGTATATTGAAACGGTTCAAGAAAGATTTGATAGATTCTCCGGAAGCTTATTCAAGGCTGGACAGTGACATTATATCCTTAGCTTTTGAAGCATACAACCTGAACTGATCCTTGAATTTTCGAGTTAAGTCAGAGAATTGATCTACGGACCGAACTGGTAGCTTTGTGAACCAAAGTAGGGCCACTCCTTTCAAGTACACTGGAAAGTATCGGCATTTAATCTCATCTAATGCCCTTGCACCGGTCATATGCCAATTGTACTTGTATAGAAACTGGTTTGGGTTTGTCCCCCTATAGGCCGGGATAGTAGGAGGTACAAATTTCCTTAGAAATTCTGCTTTCAGGATCCTTTCAGTAAACGGAGTTCTGCTTGGTGCAAATCCCCAATCACTCTCATTTTCTTCCCTCTGCATGCTCTCTTTCATGATTCGGCGAACCATCCCTAATAGGTATTCCTCATTGTTCAGAGGCATCGCTGGGCAGACATCAGCCATTCTTTCAGAAGTTTGCCTGGGCAAATGCTCGCGAAAAGTTGGCTGCGGCCTTGGACCTTCAGCTTGGAAAGGTGGCGCCTTGGCGGTGCTAGCTGCTCTTTGAGGAATATCCTTCTCTTGGGAATTATGGGCATCTTCAGCAAAGACTGTTTCATTGTTTTCTGGTTGTCGATTTGCTCCAAGTAGAACGTTTAATCTGTCCATCATCGAAGCATTTTAAGCTTCAATTTGTTGGTATAATCCAGATACAACATCGTCTAATTCAGCCCTTGTGACTCCAACGGTGGGAGTTGCTTGATCTGCTGTTGGGGAAGCGGAGGTTCCCTCATGAGCACTTCCGGATCTGGTAGATCTACCCTTTCTTCCAGGAGCCATGATCTCAGATAAACTTCTAGTTTTTAGAGAGATTCTTTCAACAAACTTTTGCGGAGCAATGGTCAGAATATTCTTGAGTTCAATTCTCAGTGAAAGCACCAAAATATTAACGCTGAAAATTGAACGCTAACACCCGGTGTGTGTAGTAGTAATGTGAAAGCACCACCCGTGATACGGGAATAAGAAACAAGCAGAAAAGTAGCAGAAAATAGTAAAAGATAACGATTTTATAGTGGTTCGGCTTAAGATCAAGCCTACGTCCACTTTGAATTCCTTTATTGCTGATTTTGGTTACAAATTGATAAAATGCACTTCAAAATACAATACACTTCGATTCCTAAACACTTCAGACTAATAGCTCAAACTTCGATGTGATAAGGCTCTTTGAATCCATGTTGGATGTGCAAGATCTCTTTCGAAGCTTGTTGTAGTGTCTTGAATGTTTGGAAGGATTAATGTGTTGGATGAGGTCAGAATTCAGCAGAGTAACGGTCCTTCAGAAGATCAGCCAAAAGTCCTTTTGCCGTTGGAGTTGCTCTAGTATTTATAGGGAAAAATTTGGGCAAGATTCAGTCTCCAAGTCTTAGGTCGTGAACGACCTAAGTTAGGTCGTAGGTCGGCAGCGACCTAGAGGATAGGTCGCAATCTGGCTCGTCTCCTTTGATCTTGGTTTCTTCTGAGCGAGTTAATAGGTCGCGCGCGACCTTAATATAGGTCGTAGGTCGCTGAGATCACTTTGTTCTTAGGTCGCTGAGACCACTTCGTTCTTAGGTCGCTGAGACCACTTCGTTCTTAGGTCGTTGGGCAGTTGCATTGCTAGGTCGTGAACCTCTTAAGTTATTAGGTCGCTAACTTCTTAAGTCGTTAGACCACTAACTCCTTAAGTCGTTAGGTCGCTAACTTCTTAAGTCGTTAGGTCGCTAAAACCATTATGTCGTTAGGTCGTTGAGACTATTAGGTCGTTAGGTACTCTTAGGTCGCTGTGTTACTGGAGAAGTTAGGTCGCTAGGACCATTAGGTCGCTAAGTCGCTATTATTATTAGGTCGTTGGGTCGCGGAGTTTTAGGTCGCTACAAAAATAGGAGTTAACAGTTTGCAAAGTGGGATGAAGCTTCAGAATTCAGAAGATGTGGAACTTTGTTTAGGGTAAAAGAATTTACAATTCAAACAAATCAGGTTTTCATTGATTTCAAAAACTATGTTAGGTGAAGTTGGTATTTTCTGGCTTTGTGTACACTACTGGCTTATATTCAAACCCATTCCAGTCAATGTTATGTTAACTTCTAAACATTTTTTTTTTCTACAAATAAATAATTTTAAGTACATAAATTTTTCTCATTATGATAACTATGCTTTCTATAGTTGACTGGAAACACTTCAATTTCCAACAAGCTAACTTCACATTGTGGTGATTAACTTCTTACAAAATTAGCATTATAAATACCAGAGAAACTGAAATCATTTGTTAAACTATATTCCCGCCTTTTCATATCTTTGGAAAGTTTTTCCTGTACAAATCTTTATTTGTGTTATCAATATGATTGAACAAATATTATTGGAATATTATATTTGTTTAGGTATCTGCTTTGAAGTGGCCCTTTGAAAGATTCAATAATTTCATGATTATGCATTAATCACTTATCATGAACTCTCCCTTATGATTATATAAAGGAATCCTAATGATAAGACCTAGTTATGTTCTAGATTAAATTAGAATAATTTTAAAAAAAAAATTCCAATTATGACTGTGAACCTGATCATCAAAGTCAAATAGCTGATAAACAAAGCCCACTGAATGATAATTTTCTTGTCCATCAAAGTGTGATGCATTTCTATGTTTATCCATAAATGGATAAGCATGTAACAGAGATGCAATTGTTGACATTTGTTACTAAAATAGGTAAAGCAGTCAATAATTTAAGGCGCCATATATTATTATATAAATAATGATCGTTACAGGATATAATGCTTGATTGTCCAGGGTCAATGGTACTGAGTTATATATATATCCTTATACAAAAACTGAAAAGAGTTTTGATTATAACTTATAAGTTTGCATTATCATCCTTCTTTTATCTACTGTCATAAACAAAGCTTGCTAAATTATTCCCTAAATAAATGAAATATTGTTAAATTGTTATTGGAATTATACATAAACCTTTACTGAGTCTGTGAAGCCTAAGAAAAGATGTATTATTTCGTCGTTCTTTGGAATTATATTATTTATAAACAAATGTTGTTTCATGAAAACGCATCATTGTCTATAATGAAACATTTTTATGTAATAATGTATAGCAAGGGTATTAACGTGATTTCCAAAGCTTCAAACTACTGTATCCTCATTATATATAGATAACAAATCACCAAATAAACCATATAACTAACTTAGGACAAACAAAGATGCACGGCCTCAACTCTCTCCGGTTTACTTGCTACCCCATGGAGAAAGAGGTACAAAAGTTCATCCAAACCAAAAAAAATCAAAGAAACAAAACAGAGAGAGAAGAGGAATAGAGGAGAGGATCGATCCGAACCTCCTTCCTCTCCAAAATGGTCCGATGCAGCAACAAGCTAGTGTTCTTCACGAACCTCCTGGCCCTCCTGGTCGCCTTCCCCGTCATGTCCGGAGGCCTCTTCATGCGCAAGTCCGCCCTCCAGGAATGCCAGCAGATCATCCCGTGGTCCATCATCCTGATCGGCGCCAGCCTCCTGATCCTCTCGGTCATCGGCATGCTCGGCACCTGCTGCCGCATCGACGTCTTCATGGTCGCGTACGTCATCCTCATGTTCCTCCTCATCATCTCCGCCTTCACCTCCTCCGCCGTCTCCATCATCGCGTCCGTCAACCAAAGCACCATCTCGCGCGACTCCACCAGCCTGATCAGGCGCGCCGTCCTCAAAGACTGGAGCGAGACCGAGACGTGCTTGAAGGAAACGCGGATATGTGAAAGCGTGGTGGGGGGCAACAGTACCGGTTCCGAGGAGGAGTTTTTGGAGCATTTGACTATGATCCAGGTATTTGAATTTTCTGAAGGTGTTTTTAGGCTCAAAGAAAATATTGAAGAAAAATTTAGGGCCTGTTTAGTTTCGTTTTTAGTTTTGCGTTTTGTGTTTTCAACCTACAATACAACATACAAGAAAATGAGGGAAATTCTTTTACAATTCTTAGCCATTACGACGATCGACGGGAAATGGAGAGGATGAATTGTTTTCCGTCCTTTTGTTATGGCTCAAAACACGAAAAATCAAATAAACTTGTTTTCTATTTTCTATGTTAATTTCATTTTTCAAAATTACGTGTTTTCCAACAATGTATAAGAAATGCGCATTTTTGTTTAGACGAAAACACAAAACTAAAAACAGCGAGCCAAACGGGGCCTTAGTTTTAGGGACAAGAACTGAAAAACACTTTCTAGTGTAAATCACAGAATGATAGGTGTAACTATCATTTTCTGTTTACACTAGAAAGTGTCCTTCAGACTAAAAAACAAACTTGTTGTTCCTAAAACTAAATTTTTCTTCAACTTCTTTCCTGTGCCTATTTATCTGTTTTTTTTTTCTGAATTTGAATTTGAATTTGAATTGGGGGGTGATGTGATGTCTGGGTTTGTTTACGCAGAGCGCGTGCTGCACGCCGCCGAAGGAATGTGGGTTCAGGTACGTGAACGCGACGTACTGGGAAGGGGGTGAGGGAGGGGACGGAGACTGTAGGAGCTGGAAGAACGACGCTGATGATATGTGTAATGAGTGTGAGAAGTGCAAGGCTGGGTTTTTGAAGGATGCGAGGATAACGCTTGGGATTACAGGGGTGGTTGATGGTCTTCTGCTGGCGTTCCTTGTTTTCTTGTTCGTGATTGCGTGCTGTGCTTTGGCTAACAATCGGACTCGTAAATATGAACAATTTTAAAGTTTTAATTGTACCGTTTACAATGCGGTGTGTAATGTGATGATTGACCATTATAATTTGTTTTAGTATAGGATGAATGGATAGAAAATTTTGCAAAATGACTAAGTAAAAAGGATTTATTTGTAAAATTGTACTGTTTCTTCTTTCTTACTGTTCTATGTTAATTTAATTTATTATAACTAGTACAACCGTACAACGATGAAAAACCGACCGTTTAATGTTATTTGGTTTAAAGGTAATTTAAAAATTTATTATATTATCAAGTTTCAAATATATTAAAAATATATTTAGAATAAAAAGTACGTATATAAATTGAAAATAAAATTTATTGACTTTAAACACAAGTTCCGAATTAATTAACAGTGTAGTAGGAAAAGAGGGAAAGTGTTATTATTTAAATGGAACTTGCGGTAGATATCAAGGAATTAGAGATGTAGTCGATCCTTATATACACACATAGAGCTAGGATCAATATCACTCTCTGTTTAGCATCATTTATAGTCCCTTGATATCAGCCATAAATTTATATTTGAATATTTGATCCATTTGATAGGAGAGAGAAGGAACCTATATTTAAATAGAAACTTATGGTTGATATGAAGGGCATACAAAATGGTGCTAAATAGAGAAGACTATATTGATCCTAGCTTTTATGTGTGTGTGTGCGCGCGCGCGCAAACACGCACTCCTCTTTTGTAGATACAAGGTTAAATGACACATCTTTTATAGCACACTAATATCCATTTGGTTGACTTTAGAAAGATTGTTCTAGTAAACTTTCCATGGGTGTTATTATCTCTTCAATATTTACTGGAGATTAAATCTCATTCCCAAATTATTGTCTACATGTTCCTATTACTATGCGATCATCCACTAATTAATCTATTGAATTAACTAATATAAATCATGAACATATAGAATACACAGCAAAACCATAACTCAGCAGCTAATACCGTGATGCATGCATCAAAGTCAAACAATATACATGATCATATTCTAAATTTCTAATATAATAGAATCTTATTTACATACAAACTGAACTTAGAGTGCTACTTTCATAAAATACAATTATGAGTTTAGAGCCTTCAGACATAATAGACAATTTTTTAAATAAGTTGTCTGTGCAAATAAATACAGTACAACAAAGAAACGTTCCATTTTACAAAAGAAATTACATTCCAAACATCTTCCATTATTGGCTTCACCAGCGATGTTTGAAATCAAAGTCTTTCTCGGCTTTAGTATATTCTATGCATTCTAGTAAAGAAAGGATGTCTGAGAGCTTTATTTGCTTCCATTCTATTTGCAGGATCATATTTCAATAGACCTTGTAATAAATCTATCAGATCCTCTGCTGAGTGGTCTACATGTTGCATCACCAAATTCTGCAACATAAAGTTGCTCTTATGAATAAATGCACAGATATATATACCCCAGTCAGTGGCTACAAGTATATCACAAGTAATATTTCTATTTATCAATCTATTGGTTGATAAATAATGGTTTATGCAAGTAGGAATAATATTCTTGGGTTTATTACCGAATCAGAAAATATTTTGTTTGCACAAAAGAAAAGCATAAATAAAATTAGCCCGTCCAGAATAGCCTTTCATATTATTACCAAATATTGATAGAGAAAAGAAGGTTGCGTAAGGTCATGGGTTTTGATTCCTCTCCACATATATATTAGCCAAGTTAAAAGGGTACCATGCAGAAAATAAATCATTTTACTTCGCTGCAAGATTAAAAATAGCTTCATCAAAATAATCAATATTTGTGTAAGGTCATGAAATACCCGAAGATGTGGTAATATTTGAGCAGCCTTATACCCTTAGGCCAATTCAGCCGGCCTCTCCTCATGTATTTGTCAGCATGTGGACTTCCATGGGGAAAAAAGAAATATAAGAAACCAAAAACAGAGAAACAAGCATGAATTTACATCACATTATATATTTACAGAGTTTGGTTACACCCCTTACGCTGCATCCCCTTAAACTACAACCCCTTTTGATACATCTCAATATTTGTTAAAATTATACAAACCAAACTTTGTAGATATGTTCTTGTACTATTCATAATCTTCACTTCACAAAAATTGAAGCCATATTAAAATATTAAAGCTAACATTAGGCGTTCAATTTGATCATTAATTCGAAATATTAATTTTGAACATTTTAGGATTATCCAAATGATCACAACTTTGATTCAGATGATCTTGAATGATATAAGAACATATCTACAAAGTTTGATATTATTTTAAAATCAAATTTCACAACCCATAAAATATAAAGGTGTAGCTTAAGGGGTGTAACCAGTCCTATATACAGATATGCACTTACTCGACTCTTTTGAGGATGTGATGAGGAAGTGGACCCAATACCCTCTCCATCATTGCCAAGTGCTCCAAGTTTTCATGAGTCTGAAATAATGCTTCTCCCTAAAAATACTCATTAAAGATGAGTAATTCGGGTAATCATTTTATTATAAAAGGTCAACAAAGCTAATATACAGATTATATACCGAGTAGAGTCCCACAAGAATACATCCAATGCTCCAAATGTCACAAGGATAACTCCATCCAAGCCCTAAATCCATCTCATAAATACTTAGCTAAACTGGGCTTAATGCATAATTATTTATACAAGTATAATGAAAATTAACATGCCTAATATGACCTCAGGTGCACGGTAGTGCCTGGTGGAGACAATGTAGTTGTGGTCTTTATTGTTATAGATACAGCTACCGAAATCAATAAACTTAATTGCACTTGATTTGGGCAGCCTCTTGAATAAAGCATCTTTAAAAGACCGAGATAAACCTATTGCAAACAAATGATCATATATTTTTTAGAAAGCATGATATGCAGGCATAAACACAATGAACAATGTATACAAGGATAATAAAATAGTAAAAAAAAGAACAGGTGGATTAAAATGCATAGCATTTCAGAATTTTAAAAGAAATTGATATTTGAGCATGGAGTTATAAGCAATGTACACACTTATCGATTGAATTCCTCAATCGGATATTTATAAATTATATCATGGAATTAGGTATTTCTACAAGCTCTGAAGAAGCAAGAAGTATATTTTCAAGCTTCAAATCAGTATGAATGAGGAGTTCATGCATAACTGCAAGCATGTAAATTGCAAAACAAATAAACTTAAACTAATGATTATTATTTAATCATAATATCAATCAATGTACAGTAAATCTGCTAGAGCCTACTCTATGATAAATTCTCAAAAATATGGAAAGAAAAAAAGGTTTTATCTTTCTTTATATATAAAAATGAAAAGTAATAATAATAATTAAAAGTATGCAACCGGATGAAGTACTGATTGCACATGCCATGCATTCCTAAAATTATCTTGCAATCCCACGAAAAAGATCAATGAAAATGAGTGATAACAGTTCTTGCGTAGAAAATTACATAAGCTTGGGCCAAGCTTCTCAAAAACCTGTTAACATCATTTGAATTTTACATTTTAACTGCCCATATTAGGTGGGAAATGATCGTAAATTCTTTTTTTTCATAATTTTAAACTTACAATACAGATATTTATGATAGTCAAACTAGTTCCGATTTGTACACAACTGCAAAAATAAATCAGCTTATACATATATAGCCTCAAACCTACAATAATACAAAGCAAAAAGGAGCAAAAAGCAAAAGAAAAATAATTGCACATAAATCGCTCACCGGCTGCCATTTTTATCATGTTTCCCAACCTGTTGAAGCACTTCAATTTCTATCATGGCAGCAATTCTATTATTCTTAATGGCTCGAACAATTTTAATTGCCACCACTTCCTTTCTTTCCAATCCCAGCATTCCATTACCTATCCAAAAGTACATGTTACAATTCTAGATGGCAAAGGAAAGGAAAGATTTGCATCAATCGGAGAGGAGGCACGACTAATTGGTGAGTGGGATTTATCATATTTGTGTATATATTGATAAGAAGTAGTAATTCACCTCTTATGATCTTAGACCATGTATAGACAATGTAATTGGAAATTAATAGTGGTTTTTTACACACCTGAATAGGATGTGGTTGCCATTTCTAGTTACAATAAAGACAACACAACTTTTAACCATATTAAAAATAAAGAATAAGCTATATAAAAATTACAAAATGCCTAACTGTATAGTACCATCACAACAACCTAAAACAACACTCTTATTATTGTATCGTCGTTGATCGTTGCCTTTTTTGCACATTTACTCAAACAACACTCTTGCGCATTCCAATACCTCACTGCCAACTAAGCTTATACTACAATATTCAAAACCCCTAGATCAAATTTAGTCAAAATTTCTATTATAACTCATCATTGCTAATCAGATATAAGGAGAAATAATGCATGATAGCCATTCTTCCACAACGTTTGACTTCAAATCTGAATAGATCAAATGAAAACAACAAAATACTTCGGTATTAAACTCAACAAACCTAACTTAAAAACTGAATATACAGAAAACAATTATAACTTCAAAAAATATAGAATAAAATCATGGATTGCAAAATATGAGGTGATCATCTCATGGTGAATGGAGTGAGTTAAGGGAGTACCCCAACTGACGGGTGTAGGCTAGCCTCGAATTAGAGAGGCGGTTGATTCGAAAAAGGTGTGACACAGGTTTGAAGAAAGCCGATTGAGTTAGGGTTGGGATTTTGAAAATTGAAAAGAGAACAAAATTAGGGACGAGATAATCATAGAAATCAAGATTAGCATAAGAATTGAGAGGAAAACGGAAGAACAGAAAGCCGCGAACAAAATAAAATAAAGCGAGGGCTTATTTGGGCCTCAAATGCATACATTCCCAACGGTCGGTTCGGTTTAGGCCTATCAAATGAGTTGGGTTGGGTCAAAATGGGTTGGGTCGAGTTTGACCTAATCCATTTATGACCCATTCTTTTTTACACATTTATGATCCAACCCACTTAATAAGCGGGTTACCCATTTAACCCATTTAAAGATTTAAACTTAATTTGACTAATAAAAAACAAATAAATATAAAATAATTCTAATTCTAATTTTTATGTTTTGAGTTCCGATAAAAATTTAAAATTTTAATTTTCATCAAAATTCAAATACGGGGATGCGGTAGCTTATTATTTTCTAAGTACAACTGTCAGTTCCCTTGGAGAACTACAGTGTGCGTTCACACGATGAAGTATCTGAGTGTTCCATACTGTCCGTAATTTAGGTGGGAGTTAATCGGTCGAAGTCCCGCCTGATTCTGAGTTAGAACGAAGGAGTTATTGCAGTCTGAACAAAAAAAATAGCGGCTTCTGCACTAGGCGGAGTTCAAATATGTGGATGTGGTAGCCTGTTATTTTCTAAGTACAACTGCCAGTCCCCTTGAAGAACTACAGTGTGCGTGCACACGATGAAGTATCCGAGTGTTCCATACTGTCTGTAATTTAGATTGGAGTTAATCGGTCGAAGTCTCGCCTGATTCTGAGTTAGAACGAAGGAGTTATTGCAGTCCGAACAAAAAAATAGCGGCTTCTGCACTAGGCGGAGTTCAAATATGGGGATGTGGTAGCCTGTTATTTTCCAAGTATAACTGTCAGTCCCCTTGGAAAACTATAGTGTGCGTTCACACGATGAAGTATCTGAGTGTTCCACACTGTCTGTAATTTAGGTGGGAGTTAATCGGTCGAAATCCCGCCTGATTCCGAGTCAGAACGAAGGAGTTATCGCAGTCCGAACAAAAAAAATAGCGGCTTCTGTACTAGGGGGAGTTCAAATATGGGGATGTGGTAGCCTATTATTTTCTAAGTACAACCGTCAGTCCCCTTGAAGAACTACAGTGTGCGTTCACACGATGAAGTATCCGAGTGTTCCATACTTTCCTTAATTTAGGTGGGAGTTAATCGGTCGAAATCCCGCCTGATTCCGAGTTAGTACGAAGAAGTTATTACAGTCTGAACAAAAAAAATAGCGGCTTCTACACTAGGCGGAGTTCAAATATGGGGATGCGGTAGTCTATTATTTTCTAAGTACAACTGCTAGTATCTATGAAAAACTACAATGTATGTTCAAAATTCTTATTTTTCAAATTTATATTATAATTTAATGTTTTTTACTAAATGGGTAAATGTGTTACCTATTTACAACCCTTTTAAAAATGGGTCGACCCAACCCATAACCCATTTAATTATATTCATAAATGGGTTGACCCAACCCATTTATAAGTAGGGTAAATGGGTTGGGTTAATGGGTTGGGTCATATTTTGACAGGTCTAGTTTGGTTAACAATTACATTACAAAGTTGCGTTGGATTTGTTCATAAGATCCTACACAATTACATTTTTACAAGAGATAAAATGTGAATAACTGATACGGACACAGGACACATACCACGACCCAAACGTCATGTGCAGGCACCAGCAAGATATCGGACCTGAGTAATGAAAATGCACATGGAGTAAAAAGGAATATAAGTTGTTATTTTTATTTTTGCTTTTATGAAATTCTGTTACAAAGTTTGTTACAAAATGTAGGGTCTAAAATGGCTTACAAAGCTAGTGGTACAACTGGCTCGGTTTGTTACAATATGTTACTATATAAAGTAATGAATGGGAAAAGATGTATTCAGCCTGGAAATATTTGCATTTCTTTTTTCTTTACTCATGTTCTTCTTCCTCTCTAATCCTCTTCACCTCTTCTCTCTTCTATAAAATTCTCTTATTCATTACACAGCAAAACATAGGTCTTATCATTGGTGCTTTCACTCATCACTCACCCTCCTCGCCATGGTTGAAACAACCCGCACCCGCGCCTTAGAAGAAGCTATTCAACAAATCCGAGAAACCGCCACCCAAAACACCACTTCCATTACTACACTTCAACAGGATTTCACCACCCAACAAGCATCTATGACTGAACTTCACAATTCTATGAAAACCATGACTCAAATGATGCAAAACATCACTCAAAAGCTTGCCTCCCTTCCGACCTGTTCATCATCACCTACCAATACTTCTTCAACTCCACCACCACCACCCCCATCCCAATATAATCGGCCACCTCCCCTACTAACAACCCCTCTACACACCAATCATACACAAAGCCCAATACCTACTCGATCCCCAAAATGTACACTCACTCATTTTGATGGTTCTAATTCCCTCGATTGGATCTTTCAAGCGGAGAGATTTTTTGACTATCATTCCACACCCGATGAACAAAGCATTCACTTAGCAAGTTTCAACATGTCCGGCCAAGCCTTAACTTGGTACCAATGGATGTTTCGAAACAACCAACTCACCTCGTGGCAAAACCTCACCCGTGCAATAGAACAACGTTTCGGTCCATCCTCATTTATAAACCCACAAGCGACATTGTTCAAACTCCGACAAACAACGACCGTCGAACATTATCAATCACAATTCGAAACCCTTAGTAATCGCATTACTAACCTTCCCCCCGACGCCCTTCTCAATTGTTTCATTTCAGGCCTTAAACCTAACATCCGAAACGAGCTACAACCATTCAACCCCGCTTCTCTGTCCGCTGCCATCGACCTTGCAAAACTGATCGAAACCAAACTTCTTGACTCAAAGCAGTTCCAAAACCGCATACCATTCAGCCGACCACAACAACCCCCCATACCATCCCTACCTCCAATTTCCTCCTCAACCCAGTCCTCGAATCTTAATTATCCAATCAAACAGCTAACCCCAACCGAACTCCAAACCCGTCAATTGAAAGGCCTATGTTTCAAATGTGAGGAAAAATATTTTCCAGGCCATAAATGCAATAATAAACAGATATTATTGCTCCTACCTGAGGAAGACGACACAGGACCAGATCTGGATCTTACTGCTACCGAACATCAACTCGACCCCGAACCAGCAATCTCTTATAATGCGATGATTGGCTCCTCCTACCCTACCCCCGTTCTCTCCGCCTGCCAGCCCACATCAACAACAAACCTGTCTCCATCCTCCTGGACTCCGGAAGTACACACAATTACATCCACCCAACAACAGCAAGATTCCTTGAATTGCACATGGAAAAGCATCATAATTTTTTCGTAACTGTAGGAAACGGAGAAAAATTGCGCTGCCAGGAAGCGTGCCGACGCGTGCTTGTAAGAATTCATGGTTTTGATTTCATCACCGATTTCTTTTTATTACCAATTTCAGGTGCGGAAGTTGTTTTTGGAGTTCAATGGCTTCAAGACCTCGGGCCAGTTACAATTGATTACCAACAAATGGCAATTTCTTTCCTCTATAATCAAAGGCCCATTGTCTTATCGGGCCAAGAGACAACATGCAGGCCTTCGGAGATTTCCTACCAATAATTGAGACGCCTGCAAAGTACAATGTCCATAGCCTCTTATTTCCACCTAACTACCGAGCCCAACAGCAGTTGCACCAATGCCGACCCATTCTATCTGAAAACTGAAACATCAAACATTCACCCAGATATTAAAACGATTCTGGACCATTACCCCACTCTCTTCGACAAGCCCCACGGCCTTCCACCACACCGTGACCTTGATCACCATATCAATCTTAACACCAATGCACAACCAGTTAATGTTCGACCCTATCGATACCCATATTTCCAAAAAAATGAAATCGAATCACAAGTACAAGAAATGCTCAAAACCCACATAATCCAACCATCCACAAGTCTGTTTCCTCTCCCGTACTCCTTGTTAAAAAGAAAGATGGTACATGGCATTTTTGTGTCGACTACCGCGCCTTAAACGCTGTTACTATCAAAGACCGATTCCCTATTCCTACTATCGACGAACTTTTAGATGAATTATTTGGCTCCACATATTTCTCTAAATTAGATCTACGTAGTGGTTATTTTCAAATCCGTGTTCACCCTTCCGATATTCCAAAAACGGCATTTCGCACACACGAAGGTCACTATGAATTCCTCATCATGCCTTTTGGCCTTACCAACGCCCCTTCCACATTTCAAGCTACAATGAACAATATCTTCCGACCTCACCTTCGAAAATTTATCTTAGTTTTTTTTGATGACATCTTAGTTTATAGCAAGTCTTGGGATTCACACCTCCTACATTTGCAAATCACCCTCACTATCTTACATGAACACAGATTTTATGCAAATATGACTAAGTGTGTTTTTGGGCTTACCGAATTAAATTTTTTGGGCCACATTATTTCGCATGAAGGAGTTCGTGTAGATCCGTCAAAGGTAGAAGCTATACTTAATTGGCCACCCCCCACCAACATCACTGCTATGAGAGGATTCCTTGGCCTTACCGGCTACTATCGACGTTTCATTCGCCACTATGCTCACGTTGTCAGCCCGCTAACTGACCTTCTCAAAAAAGGTGAATTATTTTCTTGGACATCAAAAGCCCATGTTGCTTTTAATACCCTTAAACAGACCATTACCTCTGCCCAATACTCTCCCTTCCAGATTTCTCTTCTCCCTTTGACCTACACGCGGACGCCTCCAATCTGGCTTGCGGCGCCGTCCTTTCTCAAGCCCACCACCCTATCGCCTTCCACAGCCAAAAACTTCCACCACGTCTCCAAAAAGCATCGACCTATGCTAGGGAGATGTTCGCCATAACCACCGCCGTCCAAAAATGGCGTCACTACCTCCTCGGCCGCAAATTCTCCATCACCAGAGTCTTCGCCAGCTTCTCACCTAAACCATCCAGACAACAGATCAACAAAAGTGGCTCTCCAAGCTTATGGGATTCGATTTCGTCGTTAAGTATAAACCTGGCATAGAAAATAGGGTCTCGGACGGGCTCTCGCATTGGACCAACGAGGCAATGATGACAGCGTTCTCTTTCCCCACTTGTGACTTTATCTCTGATATCTGATCCGCTCTTCCTCATGACGCACAAGCGCAAAAGCTCATCGATGAACTGCAGTCTGGTACTAATCCTGCCACTAAATTTTCATTTCGTGAGGGTTTATTGTTTCAAGGTAACCAGCTCTATATTCCAAATGATCCACTGTTGCAACATAATATCATCTCGGCCTATCATGCTTCCAAAATTGGGGGTCATTCAGGAATCAAAAATACTATAGCCCGAGTTTCCAGCAATTTTTACTGGCCATCCCTTTCAAAATCAATTCGCACCTTTGTCCGTGAATGCGCAATTTTCCTTCAAACTAAACCTGAAAATTCTGCACCAAAAGGGCTCTTGCAGCCCCTGCCAATTCCCGACCAGATATTTGAAGACATATCCATGGACTTTATCACACATTTACCTCCATCTGCCGGGAAAACGTGTGTTTGGGTTATAGTCGACCGTTTGTCGAAATACGCACACTTCATTGCTTTACCCAGCTCATTCACTGCAGTCCACCTGGCCTCATATTTCGTCCAAGAGTATGTATGGTTACATGGCTTCCCTCATACAATAGTTTCGGATCGTGATCGTGTTTTTATGAGTCAATTTTGGAAGGAGATTTTTCGCCTCCATGGCACGCAACTCAACATGAGCAGCGCCTATCACCCTCAAAGTGATGGACAAACGGAAGTCGTGAATCGGTGCTTGGAGAATTATTTACGGGCTATATGTGGCGATTTACCATCGAAGTGGGTTAAATGTTTGTCGTGGGCGGAGTGGTGGTACAAGAACTTGTACACACTCTTCTATTGGAATGTATCCATTCCAAGCAGTTTATGGCCGTGCTCCTCCGGTCATAGCTGATTACATCCAAGGGAACACACATGTTCAAGAACTCGAGGAGTGGGCATCATCAAGAGACCTCCTATTGAAGACTATCAAAGACAATCTTCAACGTGCATAAGCCTGTATGAAACATCAAGCTGACAAGCACCGTCGTGATAAGGAGTTTCCCATCGGTTCCTATGTTTTTGTCAAACTTCACCCTTATCGCCAACAATCCATTCGACCAACCCAACATAAGCTCTCCAAAAAATACTTCGGCCCTTTCCAAATCACTGAAAAAATTGGAGCGGTAGCTTATAAACTGCTTCTACCACCTGAAGCACGTATACATCCAGTCTTCCAAATTTCTCTCCTCAAACAGTGCCCTAATCCACACAATGTTCTCCCTACACCCTTACCATAATCTCTGACTGCACCAACCGACCTTGAGGACAAGGTCGAACTTATAGGGGACGACATTGATACGGACACAGGACTCATACCACGACCCAAACGTCATGTGCAGGCACCAACAAGATATCGACCTGAGTAATGAAAATGCACATGGAGTAAAAAGGAATATAAGTTGTTATTTTTATTTCTGCTTTTATGAAATTCTGTTACAAAGTTTGTTACAAAATGTAGGGTCTGAAATGGCCTACAAAGCTAGTGGTACAGCTGGCTCGGTTTGTTACAATATGCTACTATATAAAGTAATGAATGGGAAAAGATGTATTCAGCCTGGAAATATTTGCATTTCTTTTTTCTTTACTCATGTTCTTCTTCCTCTCTAATCCTCTTCACCTCTTCTCTCCTCTATAAAATTCTCTTATTCATTACACAGCAAAACATAGGTCTTATCAATAACATACAAATTTCTTCAAACAATGTCTTTGTTAATTCATCAAAAGATTACAAGGTAAAGGTTAAAAAATTGAGAATCGATCACAATACCAAAACCCTTAGTAAAAATTACTCTCCTAACATACATATTTATAGCTACTACCAATCGAGTCTTTATAACTATATAAAGTGATATATAAACATTCTAAAATATGACTCTCCTAAGATATATATAAAAACTTCTCATTTAATTAATATGTATTATTTTGGAATTATTTTCAAAACTTTATATAGTTATAAAGTGTTTTTTTGAAAGCGATAATATATATTTATTATCACTATTGTTTGTTCAGTCATGCTTAATTAAATTAGGAGCATTGACTGTTGTTTGTTAGTTGTTAAATTGTGCTCGGTTTATTTAGGAGCATTTATCGCTTTGATTTAAACGAACCCTTTATGAATTAAGTTTCACAATTTAACTATAAGGTATTCAAAGAAAATGTTAAGTTAAAATTCACCTTTTAATAATCGTGAGTTAAGGTTAAACTTTAATAAAAGTTGTTTAATATAATCTAAATGGTAGGATAAGACATTTAGAGAATAAATATTTGAGAAAATTCTATTATAATAAATTAGGGTTATTATAATATAAGATGATTTTATATAAAGGAAATTTTATATAAATTTAATTTATAAAATATGTTTAAAAAGGATTTTTGAATCTAAATCGCAGAATTTTTGAAAATAATTTCAAAAGGATTTTGAGGAATGAAATAGTAGTACTTTTGGAAGTGTTTAAAAGTAAAAATATTTTCGGAAGTGAAATTTAAAATGAAATGCATATTCTTTGGGATAACTCAAATGAAAACATCTCGATTAATTTTATGATAATCTGAATAATTTTCTAAGTGACGATCGGATGTTTGCTTAGGCGAATGTTGTGGAGTACTTAGTAAATTATTCTCTTTACCATTGTGCGATCGAAATAAGTTCAAATCCAAATGAACTCAAAGTGCATTTAATAAATAAATTGGTTGAGTTATTTCATATAAAAATATATGTAGTGTGCTTTCAAAGATGAGTTTTGAAATTAAAAACCGGGTATTTAATTTTTAAGTTCCCTTAAACGGGAACTGTTTTCAAAATAAAAACAAGTATTTTTGATAAGAGATTCCACCCTTAGGTAAGGTAAGGGATAATTTAACACAAGTTTAAAATGGGTTAAATTTGATAAGATAGTTTTGATAAACATTGTTTTATTAAAACCATAACTTTTGTTTAAAACATCTAAGTATTGTAAACTATTTGCACTTTTTGAGTCAACCCATGACACATCATTCATTTTAACATTCTAAGTCAAAAAAGTTAATAGGTTGACTCAGTTTTAAGGAACCATAATTTGATTTGATCTCCATCTAGATCTTTAAAAAAATAAAATTTGTATGTACTCTTAGGATATAGAAGAGTATAAGTTGAATAAGTTATTATTTGATGTTTTATAAATAAATGACTTTATAAAATATTTTTAAATTTAGGTGGAAATTTATGAAATAATTCATAAATAATTTTAGTATTGAATAAAATACTAAGTGGAAATATAAGTGATTTAGAAAAAAATTGATGTAGTTAAGAAAATAATAAATTTGGGGTATAACTTTTCATTTTATTCGAGCGAGTTTGGATAATTTTCTAAGCAAACCAAAGGCTAATGAGCAAAATGATACGCTTAGATAATTATCTATATTTTTGGACAATCAAGAAAGTTTTGAACCTAAGCTAAGATTTGTTTGTAAATCATTTGCCTTTTTAAATAACGTTAAGTGTTAGATTTTCCCTTATGGAATTTGATTGATTGACTGATAGTGTTGGTTTATTCCTGTACGAAATTTAATTTGATTTGACTGAATTTGATTGATTGGTTATGTGATTTTATATACCATTTTTTATAAAGTTTAAATTTATAGACAAAGGATTTTGAATTGTTGTTATTAGGACCTAAATCTCAGTGATTTTGGAAAAGAGATTTTGAAGATTTTAGAAATGAAATAATATTTATTCACTCTAGTTGATGTTTTTGGAGGAACCGGAATACCATTGGATGCTCTACGTTGTTTTGATTCTAGAGTTTCACCCTTCTTTTTAGGAGGAATTCCCTTCTTGTCATTTTGATTTTTTATCTTTGATTTAATTCCCGTCCGAGAAATTTGAAAATAAAATTTTGAATTTAAATACCCGAGGATTTAGATCTAAATTTATCATTTGAAATTATTGGATGTATAGCATTTATTATGGAATATTCTCTGTATTTTGTCAGCTTGATCCTCTTTTGGATTTCGTAAGTACAGGTATGCAAGAGATTGTTGTTTGATTCTTGTGCACCTACATTTACATAGAGATAATAAATTACTTGCCAAAAACACATAACAAAGGCAAAAAGGTATCTAATAAATTTAGAAATTTAAATTGGTTGATGATTTTGTGCCCCAATTATGGGAAGCCATTTGACTTTTGTTTTCTTTGGTTGGTTTGGAGCCTGTGGTAGCAATTTGTAGTTGTTCCGATCAAGCCGCGCAAAGGAGATGCTGTTGAAATTTTCCATTAAATTTTGAGATTTAATTAATAAGTTTAATAACTCAATTTAATTAATAGTTTCAAACTTAAGGGTTTGGAAACGTTTCTTCCTTGGGAATTTCGGGGACGATTAATTTTAAATATTTAGATAATTGGATTTTGGAATTTAATAACTTATATTTCAAATATTGTAATTATTTAAATATTTGAAGTATGAATTAAATATTAATTGAATAGATTTAATAATTTTATTTAACTCTTTTTAATTAATAAATAATATTGATTAATTCAATTTGTAAATTTGTTTAGAAATATAAATAGATCAGACAAATATCGATAATTGGATCGAAAATATAAAACGATATTTAAATTTGTAAGATTAACATTCCGTGGCACCGTCTTAGATTTTGATGAAACTAATGCCATTAGATTAAGAATAATAAATTATTATACGCCGTCAAGTTTCGTAACGATCAGACATACTATGCGTGTGAGCTCAAAACGCATAGCAATTAATTTTAAATATAATTTGATTTAAAAAGATAACTTCCTTATACTTTGGAACTAGGTCTCTATAATAGTCTTATTGAGTCTGAAATAGGAGTATTTAGTATAGAATGCTAGTGAGCATGTTTCGTTGGAGTTCGAGATTTTCAAGATATACAGTGCTCGAAATTATTAAATAAAATAATAAAAACCTTATTTTATTCTCATACCCCTACCTTACTCATGCCATATCCAATCAAACTCACCATGCCCACCCACATTATTACCCTCATACCCCCTTCTTCTATAAATAGTCTCGTATAACAAGAAATTCCATTTTCCTTTTTTAAACAAAAATTTCAAAGACCCATATCTAAAGATCTAAGCAATGAGAAATCATGAAACAAGTTCTTATGGACTCGTATGGTGATTGTCTTCGAATCTATACCCGAGTTATTATGTATAGTGGCGATATGGAGGATTGTTATGGGAGGCGGTGTTCTTTGTTTGTGCTAGGGTTTGGGTTTTTGTAAGTCTTGGTCGTCAATTTGCAAAATGAAGTTCATATTTGGATTAGGAAATAGCTTCTCCAGGTCGATTTTTGGCATGTGCGGTTTAAGGAGGTGATAAGCGACATTTTGGGGCTACTGTGGACATGCCCAGTTTGGATTTTGATTGAGGAGAAGCAATGGTGAATGGCAGGTAGCTCTTGCAAAAACGGACGCATTGGCGAAAACGGGAGTTAATTCTGTCGAGAAACAAAAGAGTTATGGTTGTTGCAAGAATTGCGGTAATGGGTTGTATGTGCGTATCATTATGCAAGTGGGAAGAGTAATTAGAGAATGGGGGAAGAAGAATTAGTGGGTGATTAAGGTGATTAAGTAAAGCAATTAGTGATTTGGTTTGATTATTTAAATATGAAAACTTATAATTTGAATAGCTTTTGCGTACGAGGTCGGATTCGACTGCCCTTTTTTGCATTGGACTCATGTCGTTGAGATCTTTGCAATAGAGTTAGTTTGGTTAGATTTGGAGCAAGTGAAATTTTGGTCTAAAATCGAATGCCATTTAATTTTAGTTCAAATTGGAACGCTTCTGCGAAAACTGGAATCAATGTGAGTTTAACTCACATTCGATTTTACTATATCATATTTATAATGCTATAAACTATTATTGATTACTTGGATGTTAGTTAAATTTTCTAATTGATTGTTTGATTGAATTTTCGTTTGAAAAATTAATGACATATTAACTTGATTGCTATGGACCCATATGATTATATATTAGTGAATATTAGGCTTAGGTCCCTAATAAGTTTCAAAATACACAAAAAACCCCAGTAAAAATAAGTATGTAAATTAGATCCCTAGAATTAAGTTACTAATTAATTGCATATAGTTCTGCAATTATTCACGGAATAATTGCAGACATTTATGCAATTATATCCAAAAGTTGCATAAATTTATGCAATTTTTTCGGTGAATAATTACGGAAATTTCCGCAATTTTTCAGTGAATAATTGTGGAAATGTCTACAATTTTTTGATATAATTGCATAAATGTCTGCAATTATTCACTGAATAATTGCATAAGTGTATGTCATTATTCGGTAACTTAATTCTAGGGACCTAATTTACAAACTTTTTTTTACTGGGGTTTTTGTGTATTTTGAAACTTATTAGGGACCTGTGCCAAACTGTCCCTATATATTATCCGTAACCATTGTTCTGTAGGGAAAATTTGTGGAGAGACCCTAAGGGGTTCTCACCAACAATTATTTATTTACATCCTTATGTTGTTATATTGTTTAATTGAAACAAATCTTGATATTCTATTTAAAATTGTTTAAATGCCATTATAGCGATTTTCGCTATACCGTCATTTATTGATTTCATCCCCAAAACTCTATCATGTGTGTTAAATACTGTCTTATCGACGCTATCATCGGCGACCCTAAGCTGATGAAATCCAGTGGCTAAGTCAAGATGAGAAAATACTGAAGAGCCAACCAACTGAATGAAAAGATCGTCTATCCTATGAAGTGGGTAACGGTTCTTCTTCATGAGCTTATTCAACTCTCTATAGTCTACGCGAAGTCGAAGGGAACCATCTGCCTTTGTAGCGAAGACGACTAGAACTCCACACTCAGATATGCTCTGTTTGATGAAGCCTTTCTCTAATAGCTCACCGATCTGCTTACTTAACTCCTTCCTCTCCCTAGGAGCCATATGTCTCATGGACAATGCCACTGGCTTAGCATTGTCATTCAGATAGATCCTAAAGTCGATATCTCTCTTAGGAGGTAGCCCTCTAACCTCCTCAAAAACATTTGGGAAATCTCAAACAACAGGAACTGAATCTAACTCTCCATGTGATGAATCAAGGGAATAAATGAAGCTCAACATGACTGGCCCATGTGGGTCGCAAGAAACCTCGAGAGTCCATCCGCTACATGTCTCTAGTCTAACGACTCTCCTCTCGCAGTCCAATATCGCACCATAAGTGGATAACCAGTCCATCCCCATAATCACCACATATCGTGAAAATCCCAGTACATAGGCGTCACAATCAAACTCTATGTAGGGCTATCAATGGATACCCGAAAAATCCGAAATCCGTCTGCATCCGCATCCGAAAAGCGGATAATATCCGATATCCAGAAAGATGGATGCGGATGCGGATACGAAGGCATCCGCATCCGAAAATTATCCGTCTGATTTTTTTTCAAGATTATAGTTCAAATTATATGTATTTTAATACAGTAAATGATATTCGTTTATTATTTTATTAAGTTAGTAGTTTATATTATATGCACTTAATGCTTATTAACTGCTCGAAACTATTTATTATCATCATATTTGTTAATTATTAACACTTTCATAATCAATGAGATTGAAAAATATTTATGTTAAACTAAAATTTCCTTTTTGTAATTCTTAATTTATCGGTCATTAGCGGATATGATAATTATCCGATATCCGTCCGTATCCGCGGATGCAGATATCCGATATCCGAAAATGATTTCGGATGCGGATGCGGATATGGCACTATCCGCATCCGAAAGCATCCGTTGACAGGCCTAACTCTATGCCTATTATAAAAGTTTTCAAACCCTACAAATCATGAATAAATGTGTCGATCCTCCGATGGGGTTTGAAACAACTATAGGGTCTATAACTAAAGAAATATCTAAGTGCAAACAATTAGCCAAGGAACTAGAAATGAAAGAATGTGATGCTCTGGAGTCAAAAAGAGTTCGAATAGGAAAATCTGAAATAGAGTTTAAACCTTCTACAAAGACTTTCCTACCTTGATTCGGTCCACTACTAGAAGGTGTTGCATCCAAAGCCTGTACTTGCACCGTAGGTGCACCTGCTCTCTGCCTCGTCTTTTAAGGACAAGTTCTACTAAGGTGTCCAGGCTACCTACAGCTGTAACACCTTCCCTTCATCGTGTCCTTCTTACAGTCCTTTATGAAATGCCCAACCAACCCACAATTATGACATTTCTCGCCCTTCTTGATCTGTCCCTCCTCCTTTCTTCTTGTCCTTCTCCTTCTTATTCTTCAACCACTTCTTAGAGTTTTCTGATTTAGGAACCTCCTTAACCTCTTCTTTCTTAGCAACATCTGATATGAGAGCCATTTCCACAAGTGATTCATACATCGCTCCCGTAGGTACATGTGTCAATGCCAACCCTTGGAGGGGCTGGTTCAAACCTTTAGCAAACTTGGTGCCTTTCTTATGCGGTGTATTAACAAGCTCCATCCCGAACTGCGATAACTCATTAAACTAATTTATATACTCTTTCACCGAAATACTCCCCTGCTTCAAACTAATGAACTTCTCCAACTGCATGCTTTCCTCGCCTTGCGACAAGAACTTTCTCTCAAACCTTTCCCGAAATCCAAACCAACCAATGTCTCTACCCTCCATCTCTACAATCTCCCACTAGTAAGAAGCCTCTCCCTTCAGCTGCCAAGATGCAAGCTGAACTCTCTACTGGTCCTCCAAACCTAACAGCCCAAATATCTGCTCCGTATTCCTCAACCAAGCTCGTGCCTCTACGAAATCCTCCGTGCCAGAAAACGTCTTGCCTCCTAGACTAGCGAAGTCCTTGCATAGCTTAGAAAAATTGGCTGCTGCAAGTGGATTAACGGGACCTCCACCCGCCGGTGCTGCATTGGACACTTGACCTTGCACCACTAGTGTCCTAGCTTGGAGGTATCTACGGAACTAGCCAGGGACTTGGACACCCAATGGATGATTTGGGGCGTCTGCCATACTATGCAAAGAAAAGAAAATTTAGGCCCAAAAGAATCGAAAGAAGGTTGAACTGGACTTTGAGGGGATTTTTAACAAAACTCTCTTATACTTGAAAACTATTTCTATAATAAGAGTTTCTTTCTGAAAAATACTTTTAGTTTGAAGATATGTCACCATTTAAAAATACTTTACTTTTAAAACAAGTTTTTAGGAATCTTATAACCTTAGGCTCTGATACCAAATGAAACACCTCACACCCCTTAGTATTTCCAAAAAGGACACACCAAAGGATGTAGTGCATTATAGGTATAGCTAAAGCATCACAGAGACTAAGATTCACAAGACACATAAGTAAAAACAGCGAAAATATTTAAATAATAACTTATCATTCAAAACCAAACTTCATCTCAAAATAAGTCATAAAAACATAACGTATCTCAAAAACTCAAAATGTCTCATGTCTCATGAAAATACATCTCAGTCTCATAAAATCAGAGTATAAAGATAACAATAATAATCATCCCTCTCACAAGTGCCAATCCATCATAAGCCAAACGAAAAAGGTGAAAAGCAGAATAATACATCTGAAATGAGAAAACTCCGGGAATGAATCTCCTAGCAACCCGAATCAACTATCCCCAACTCTATTGGCCTATTGGGGGAAAAGGGGAAAGATAGAGGAGTGCGTCAGACAATAAGTCTGGTGAGTGAAAGTAATTACTGGCATTTATAAGCAAGATAAAGATAATACACTAAGCAATAGTTCTAGCTTGAAAGGAAAATATAGAAAAGATAAAACTCGAATAAAATACAGTTTCTAATTCTGTTTGACTGTTTGCTTTAATTGTTTGCACTTGTCTTAAACTGCTGTGATTGGGCTGAAACCCTAATCCTATCTCAACTGCTAACTTGATTAGGTTGAAATCCTAATCCTACCTATTGATCGGCCTTTCCTATCTCTGTTGTGCCAATGTGAACCAATCATGTTGGTCACAACAAAAGACACCTCTTAGCGCTGGACGCAATAGCGAATTATTTACCCCAATCGATGCCGCACGCTCGTTCATCGTCGGTACACACTAAATGTCGCCCCCCATTTGACCCTTTATTTACCCTAATCAGCATAAGCGTGCCCAGCCTCACCTACATGTGAGACCATCAGTCCTTGACCTGAAAGGGAATGCTGCCGGTACTGGTCCTAACAAAAAAATCTTCTAGCTTTGCGCCCCTTGCCCAAATCCCCAGATTTGAGCCTCTATCTATTGGCCACTTATTTACCCTAATCAGCTTAAGCGTGTCCTAGCCTCACCTACGTGTGAAACCTTCAGTCCTAGACCTGAAAGGGAATGCTGCCGGTACAGGCCCTACTTCTATATTTGCTTATTAACTTAATCTAAGATCTAAGTTTTAAAATAAGCCTCTTTTGTTATTTCTGCTATATTTGCTTATTAATTTAATCCAAGATCTAAGTTTTAAAATAAGTCTTTTCTGTTATTTCTTCTATATTTTCTTATTAACTTAATCCAAGATCTAAGTTTTAAAATAAGCCTCTTCTGTTATTTCTGCTATATTTACTTATTAACTTAATCCAAGATCTAAGTTTTAAAATAAGCTTCTTCTACTATTTCTTTCTTTTTAATTATAACCTATGTGTTATAATTGTTCTTGCAACTGTTACTCTTCTATTTTCTCTATTTAGTTATAACCTCTTGCTATAATCATACTTGCAAATATCTTAAATTTGCCTATTTCAATCCATCTCTATATTATTTCAGTTTTTCTCATTTTACATCTTATTTCTATAAATTTAGTGTTTTTCTATTTTAATCCATATTAGCAAATTCTTCTCTTTTTAATATTTTATTCGCGTCAAAAAGGATTAAATCTTTATAAAAATAAACTAACATTTACAGGCTAAATTCCAACTTAAAACAGATGTAAATAACTGTAAATAATTGCAAATAACTGAATAAAATAGCTGAATAAAAATAGACTAAAAAGAACTTTTGAAATTTACTTAAAGGCCGACTGTAAATAAACTTACATAAAAACTGTCTCAAAATTGTAGAAAAACTACAACTATTGAGACCCTATTATTTTAAATTGCTTACAAATCTAAATAATTACAAAACACTCACATGTGGTCCTTAGCTCTATTCCTCGGCCTTCCTGGATCCGCTTCTAGGGCGTAGAATATTTTTTTCAAAAAGATTTCCTTCCTAGAAAAATTTTCTATTTAGGGTTCAGCCTCAGGCAATGAACCCAATTGGGAGAAAATCTGAATGAGAAAAATAGCTAGGCCTAGGGTTCTATTTATAGTGTAGCTTAGGGATCTCAGGCAGTCGGATTTGAAGATTAAATCTGGTGCAACCACGTCATAGGCTCTAGGGAAGTCAACCATGCAGTAATACTAAACGTCAGTCGGCCTGTCGGACCTGCTGTCCTTACATATCCACGTGCTACAGCGTGAAAGTCATGCTCTTCACCTGTGCACTATGACTAAATGCCTCTTACGTCTGACCGGCGCCGACTCAAACAACCTCGCAGGACCCCGAAGTTGCGCTCAGGCTCCGCCAAACCGGACTCATATTCTCTTGTCTCCTCAGTCACCAACATGTACTTGCCCCCATCCAAAGTGTCAGTCCTCCGAAAGAGCGCCTGCGGCTGGGTCGGCAGTGCAAAATCCTCCAACGATCTGCCTAAAGAAGCCTACGTCGGAGCACACTTGTCATGTTCCGTCAGCGTCGATCTGCCTGAAGATGTCTATTCCGGATGCTATCTATCCTACGTACTAGCAACCTGTGAAAGGTAACAAACATTCTTGCGAACTTACTTGCCCGCTCCTAGTACGTACAGCCAAAACTATATTTTGGTCTTAACTGCATGAAACACCTATCCAGACCTTTACAAGGTCTGCCTACCAAATCGCTTTCAAATTAATTAATTTTACCGTTACAGTTTACGTACTATTTATTTCCATTAATCTACTTTAGGACTTTTTTTATATAAATGGTATTTCAATTTCACGTCTCTTCAGTCTGTATGGTTTGTTTGTAATTTTTATACCGTTTTGTTATAGATTTACACTAGCCTTTAGGGTCCATTTAATTTACATTTTTTCCCCACCCTAATTTACGTTCTCCTTTTAGAGATTTAATCTGTACAAATTTTTTATCCAATAACCACAAACCATTTAATTACACAAAATTCCAATTTTACAATTTTAGGCCACATATGAAACAAACAATTATGCCAATTAGACTTCCCAATTTTGTTCCAAAACCATATTCAAAATTATGTAATTATATCAATCAAAACCAAAATTTTATTCAAGTAACATATTCTGAATTTATTCAACTAACCTGTTCAACCATTTGAAATTGAATAACAATTCTAATTCAATTTAATTAAACCAATCTTATTTACGCCATGAAACATGAATAACAATTTGTTTGTTCCAAATTTCAACCCAAACATGAATTAGAATTGAGAAGTGGAAGCAGAAGAAGATACAATAATTTACATAAATTTCAATCTTATTTATGCCATAAAACATGAATAGACAATTTATATGTCTCATATTTTAAACCAAACATGAATTAGATTTCAGAAGTGGAAGAAGAAGAAGAAGTTGCAATAATTTACATCTATTCTCAATTAATGACATAAATTAATTCATATTAACGTGTCAGAAAATAACTGAAATTGAACTACTTTATTTTTCTATTTCATTTTAATTCCCACTCACCTGGCACTTGAGCTTGCATAAATTTGAAAAAAGCTTTGCTTTAATCTTTCTCTCTTTGATTCTTCTAAAATCCCCAAATTGCTTGAATATATATAGATAATTTAATTTGGTAGAGATTTTTTTATTTAGTAGAGAAAAGGAGGAAGAATAATACACACTAATTTTACTTTAGAATTATGGCGATGGCTGAATAAGAGATTAGGTTTAGGTTAGATGGTTTATTTATAGATTTTTTAAGTGAATATAATTCATTAGATTATTTTAGATTAAATCTGGCTCTTTTATACACTTAATGGTTATCCATTCTAGCCCATACACATCACTCAAGCAATAAAATTTAGCCATCTCATCCTATTACATCACTGGAGCGAATGGGAGGCCGCTACATGTCAGAAACAACGCTGAAATAAGTAGGAAAATCGCTGGAAACAAACCAGCTAAAAAAACATCGCTTCAGATTTTGGGCGACAACGAGACTTGATCCCTGGTTACTAAGGAAGTCAACATGTGCCCTTACCACTGTACAAAATGCAATTTTAATTTATTTTTAATTATATTTCTCGTAAAATATCGGAGTGTTACATTCTCCCCCCTTAAAGGATTTCGTCCCTGAAATCTCCAAAGATGGAAGAACGTAATTAACAACCAACATCCAAGAACTACATCCATCTACTTAACCATCATCCATTTCTACCATTGTCCTTATTTTTAACGAATGCAATTTATGATTTATGCAAAGTGAATGCATATGAACTTACCTAATGCGAAAAGGTAGTCGGTCTACTGATTCAGTTGACCTCCTGTAATGCAAGTATGCTTATGCCATGCAACTAAATGTATGAAATTACCCTAGTATAATTGATAATTCTATATATATGTTTCAATCATTTACCCAAATGACCATCCATATGCAATATCCATTTATATATAAAACCATGTGCAAATGCAATAGATAACAGGCATGCATATGCAGGTGTGTGTACCTAGTTGGCCGATTATCCTAATAAATATCTATCTAGTGCATGCAATGCATCCATTTACAAACATTGGCATCCACTTGCAATCATTTTCATTCATCAAACATAACATGCCCTAATGACATGTTTACAATCAAGTTACCATCCATAGGTTTCACCTAAAGATTATCGAAAAGACCCTAGCTAAGGAAAGATCAAAGATCAAAGATAGGATATTTGAAGTGTACCTTCAAATAGAAAAGGATAAGACGTTTCAATTCTCTCCTCAAATTCCTATGTGACTCCTTAGGGTCATCTCCCCACTGAACCTTCAATAGACGAACTTCCTTGTTGCGTAATCTCTTGATGCCGTGTTCCAATATACGGGTAGGTGTACGACGCACAAGTGATTCGCGCTCTACCTCCACTTCCCTTAGCTGATCGGGTTCTACTACTACTGCGGAATCATGTAGACACTTCCTCAGATGCGAAACATGAAAAACATCGAGAACTCCTGCCAATTTATCTGGAAGATCAACTCTGTATGCCACATTTCCAATCCGTGCGGTAATAGGGAAGGGTCCTACAAATCTCGATGCCAACTTACCCACTGAGTCGAATCTTATAACGTTTCTCAGAGGAAAAACCTTGACAAAAACCATATCTCCAACCTTAAAGTCCAAATCTAAACGTCTTATGTCAGCATATGACTTTGTCTATCTTGTGCAGTCTTCAACCCCTTGCGAATCAAATCCACCTTCTTGGAAGTTTCCCACACCAAGTCTAGTCCAAGCAAGATCCTATCGGTGGTATCCCACCAACAGGCTGGTGATCTACATGGTCTGCCATAGAGGGCCTCAAACGGTGCCATCCCAATGCTTGCTTGATAACTATTATTATATGTGAACTCCACCAAAGGTAGGCGGTCTTCCCAAGAGCCTCCGAAGTCAATGATGCACAATCTAAGAAAATCTTCCAAAACCTATTTACCCTCTCAGTCTGTCCATTTGTCTGAGGGAGAAATGCCGTGCTCAAATTCAATTCCATTATCAAGGCTTGCTGAAGACTCCTCCAAAACTCGCTAGTGAATAATGGATCTCTATCGCTCACAATGCTGGCAGGAACTCCATGGAGCTTAACTATCTCCCTTACATAAAGAGTCGCCAAAGAAGCTGCCGTCCTATTACTCTTAATAGGTATAAAATGAGCGCTCTTTGTCAGTCTATCCACAATGACCCAAATACTCGTGTTCCCTCTCCGTGACCTTGGTAATCCATCCACGAAGTCCATAGAGACACTCTCCCATTTCCATAATGGAATATCCAATGGCTGCAACAGTCCTCCGGGCTTCTTCTGTTCCGCCTTTACCTTTTGGCAAGTGGTACACTTCGATACATACTCTGCCACCCTCTTCTTCATTCCGGGCCAATAGAATACCCTCTTCATATACCGGTACATCTTATCACCACCGGTGTGCACTGTCATCCTAGAATGATCTGCCTCGGCCAACACCGCATCTACTAAATCCTCACTATAGGGAACACAAAGTCTACCATCCCTTCTAAGCCATCCCCTAGTTTCCATGGTATAGCACCTAAGACATGGTGATGACTCTCCTCTACCAAGCTTATCTAAAATGTCCTTTAACTCTTCGTCCTCACCTTGTCTTGCTCCAATCTACTTCATCAAAGTAGGCAGGACATCGACGGTTGCTAACAATCCCTGAGCTAAATCCGATTGAGGTCTAAAATCAATGGTAGCAATGTACTCCAAATGCTTCCATTCCAAAAATAGATGACTTAAAACCACTTTGCGGCTACTCGACGCATCTGCCACTACATTACTCTTGCCAGGGGTATAAGAAATCTCAAAATCATAAGAGGCTAAAAACTACGTCCATCTTTGCTATCTCAAATTCAAGTCTTTCTAAGAGAATAGATACTTCAAAGACTTATGATCCATGAAAAGCTCAAATCTTTCTCCTAAGAGATAGTGCCTCCAAGACTTGAGAGCAAAACTATAGCTGCCAACTCAAGATCATGCGTCGGGTAGGCCTTCAACTGTCTACTCGCATAGCACACTACCCTACCCTCTTGCATCAGTACTACCCCTATCCCTGTACCACAAGCATCCGTATAAACTCAGAAAGGCTTGGTTCCATCTGGTAATACCAATACGGATGCGGTAGTCAAAGCTTCCTTCAATCGACCAAAGGCATCCTCACACTTGGCATCCCAAACAAAAGCTGGGTTCTTCTTGGTAAGGTAGGTAAGTGGTGCTGATATCCTAGCAAAGTCCTTAATGAACTTCCTATAATAGCCCGCAAGACCAAGGAAAATTCTTATATCCATGGCATTCTTAGGGGTCTGCCAATCCTGTACTACTGCCACTTTCACCGGATCTACTGCAAGTCCATCCTCTGAAACGATGTGTCCCAAAAAGCGAACCTCATCCCTCCAAAACTAGCACTTGGAGAACTTCGCCTTCAACTTATGTGCTCGCAGGGTCCTAAGCACTTCTTCCAAGTGAACAGTATGCTCCTCCTTGCTTCGTGAATAAACCAAAATGTCGTTGACGAACACCACCAAAAACTTGTTCAACGATTCGCGAAATACTCGACTCATCGGGTCCACAAAATATGCGGAGCATTGGTTAGCCCAAATGGCATGACTAACCACTAAAATAACCCATCCGGAGTCCTAAACGCAGTCTTCTCGATGCTATCCTCCGCCACAAGCAACTGATGAAATCCCGTAGCCAAATCAAACCGCGAATATACCTTGGCTCTTACTAGCTAGTCGAAGAGATCGTCTACACGGGGAAGAGGATAATGATTCTTCTTCGTCGGCTTATTAAGCTCCATATAATCTACGCAAAGCCTGAGAGAGCCATCCGCCTTAGTGGCAAAGATGATGGGTGCACCCCATTCAGAAATGCTCCTACGAATGAAGCCCTTCTCCAAAAGCTTTCCAATCTGCTTGCTCAACTCACGACGTTCCTTAGGAGCTATATGCCTTACCGGTAAAGCAACCGGTTTGGCATTATCGACAAGATAAATCTTAAACTCGATCTCTCTTCGAGGTGGAAGGCCAACAACCTCCTCGAACAAATTTGGAAAGTATCTAACAACGGGTACCGAACTCAAACTATCGGGCGATAAGTCAAGAGAATAAAGGTAGCTCAACATGATTGATCCTCTAGGATCACAAGATACCTCCAATGTACTTCTACTACAAGTGCCTAACCTCACTACCCTCTTATCGCAATCAAGAACAGCACCATACATGGATAGCCAATCCATACCAAGAATCAACCCGAACCTGGAAAAGCCCAATAAAAAGGCACTATAGTCAAACTCAACCCCTAAAATAAACAATTTCGAATCTCAACATAACTTGGACAAATAGGCCGATCCTCCTACGGGATTTGATACTACTACTGGGTCGGTTACTAAGCAAGCATCAAAACCAAGACCCTCTACCAGAGTACTAGATATAAAAGAGTGCGAAACTCTAGAATCAAATAGGGTACGAATAGGAAAATCAGAGATAGATAACACACCTTTGATGATCACCTTCTTTCCCTTGTCCATACCCAAACGAGTACTAGAGGAAGGAGCTGCCTCTAAAGCATAAGCCTGAGCAGGCCGTGAAGGTGTCTGTGAACTGTCCTTGGGCTTTGACGGACAGTCCTTTTTCATATGCCCCACTTGATCGCAAAGATTGCACCTCAATCTCGGTCGCTCTCCTACCCCTCTACAATCCTTAGCAAGATGACTGGTTTCCCACAAGTATTGCACTTCCAGTCTTTCCTTGGAACTTTCCTATTTCCACCTGACCCTCCTCCTCCTCTCCTCTTTCCTTTCCACTGCTTCTTCACATCACTCTTCTGCCCCACATCTCCTTTCTTCTCAATATCAGCAAGTAAAACCATCTCTACCAATCCCTCAAAAGTGGCTCCCATCGGAATGTGGCTCACCGCCAAACTCTACAGTGGCTGACTCAAACTCTTAGTGAACTTCAGTGCCTTCTTATGAGGAGTATCGATCAGGTCTAGTCCAAATCTGGCAAGCTCATTGAATTGATTAATAGATTCCTCAATTGTCATATCCCTTTGCTTGAGCTGTACAAATTTCTCTAATCGCACTCCCTCTTCAGCCTGCGATAAGAATTTCCTCTCGAACCCAGTACGAAAATCCGCCCAAGTCAAATTATCAGCCTTAGCCTCTACAATCTCCCACCAACAAAGAGCCTCTCCCTACAATTTCCATGAAGCCAACTCCTCCGAGCCAAGTCCTTTAATCCTATGAGTCCAAATATCCGCTCACAACTACAGATCCAAGCTCTCGCCTTAGTATATGACTCGGTGTGATGTAATGGCTTGCCTCCTAAGCTGGTGTAGTCCTTGCATAACTTGGGAAAATCGGGAATGCTTGGCGGATGGGCTGGAGCCTCTTCCACCGAAGTAGCATCCCTAGCTGGTGGCTCTGCTCGTGCAATAGCCTGCAAATAATGTCTGAACCAAGCAGGCATAATAAGGCCTGGAACTTCGGGGATATCTTGCAGTTCAGACATTTCTATCTATGGATATTAAAAAGATGGGATTAGGTACTCCACAAATAGTTCAACAGATAGGGAGGAAGTGATATGAGGAACCCATTTCTAAAGTTTCTTTTCTTTCCAAAATATACACATATACTTTTAAAAGTATTATTAGGAATATCCTTTAAAAATTATTCGAAAACCCTTATATTTTTAAAATATTTTTAGGATTACTGAAACCTTAGCTCTAATACCAACCGTGACACCCCGCACCTCTAGGCACCCCGAAAATCGGACATGACTAGAAGCACGGGTGGTCGGGTGGAATAAAAATCCATAACATAGCACAGAGACTAAGGCAACATCATAAAATGATTAAAATATTACAGTAGAAGAAAACTTTCACTAATTATAAATTAATAGCAAAATAGCTTCATTAAAAACAACATTATCCCAAATTTATTTTTGAAACCAAAAGTACCAAGTAGTCTCCACCAAAACATAACAAAGTTCACAATATAGGTCCCCATATATAGAGTAAAGTATGAAAAAGAGAAACGAAGTACATGAAACAAAAGAAACAAAAGCTGAAGATAACAACTGCTCCAATGACCCTCTAAGCTACAAAGAACCGTAACCTAGACCTGCCCTCCTGTGATTTGGGGAAAATAGAAAAAATAGGAATGGGTCAGACATAAAGTCTGGTGAATGAGAAATAAAATGAAGCAGAAAGAATAAAACAGTTTAATTCCAGGTCTTCCCCGGATATCGTAGAGGTTGAATAATATAATGCAGTGAATCCTTCTTAGATACAGTTCCTAAGAACCCAAAGTCCGTGGTCACTCTAGGGAAGTCAACCATGTAGTAATACTAAACGTCAATCGACCTGTCGGACATGCTATCCTTACCTATCCACGTGCTATAGTGTGAAAGTCATGCTCTTCATCCGTGCACTGTGACTAAATGCCTCTTACGTCCGACCGACCCCGACTCAAACAACCTCGCAGGACCCCGAAGTTGCACTCAGGCTCTGCTAAACTAGACTCCTATCCTTCTGTCTCCTCGGTCAACAACGTGGACTTTCCCCTATCCCAAGTGTCGGTCCTCCGAAAGAGCAGCCGCAGCTGGGTCAGCAGTGCAAAATCCTCCAACAATCTGCCTAAATAAGCCTACGTCGGAGCACACTTGTCCTGTTCCATCCGCGTTGATCTGCCTGAAGAAGCCTACAATTGTGGGTGCTATCAATCCTATGTACTAGCAACCTATGAAAGGTAACAATCATCCTTGCAAACCTACTTGCCTGCTCCTAGTACGTACAGCCAAAACTATATTTTGGTCTTAACTGCATGAAACACCTATCCAGACCATTACAAGGTCTGCCTACCAAATCGCTTCCAGATTAATTAATTTTACCGTTACAGTTTACGTACTATTTATTTCCATTAATTTGCTTTAGTCCATTTTTACATCCAATTTGGTTATTTCACAATTTTCCTTTTTCTTACATAATTGGTATTTCAATTTCACGTATGTTCTGCCCGTAGAGTTTGTTTGTAATTTTTATACCATTTTGTTATAGATTTACACTAGCCTTTAGGCTCCATTTAATTTACATTTTTTCCCACCCTAATTTACGTTCTTCTTTTAGAGATTTAATCTGTACAAATTTTTTATCCAATAGCCACAAACCATTTAATTACACAAAATTCCACTTTTACATTTTTAGGTCACATATGAAACAAGCAATTATGCCAATTAGACTTCCCAATTTTGTTCCAAAACAAAAAATTATGTAATCATATCAATCAAAACCATAATTTTATTCAAGTAACATATTCTGAATTTATTCAACTAACCTGTTCTACTATTAGAAATTGAATAACAATTCTAATTCAATTTAATTAAACTAATCTTATTTACGCCATGAAACATGAATAACAATTTATTTGTTCCAAATTTCAACCCAAACATGAATTAGAATTGAGAAGTGGAAGGAGAAGAAGATACAATAATTTACAGAAATTTCAAACTTATTTATGCCATAAAACGTGAATAGACAATTTATATGTCCCATATTTTAAGCCAAACATGAATTAGATTTTAGAAGTGGAAGAATAAGAAGAAGTTGCAATAATTTACATCTATTCTCAATTAATAACATAAATTAATTCATATTAACGTGCCAGAAAAGAACTGAAATTAAACTACTTTATTTTTCTATTTCATATTAATTCCCACTCACTGGCACTTGAGCTTGCATAAATTCGAAAAAAGCTTTGCTTTAATCTTTCTCCCTTTGATTCTTCTAAATTCCCCAAATTGCTTGAATATATATAGACAATTTAATTTGGTAGAGATTTGTTTATTTAGTAGAGAAAAGGAGGAAGAATAATACATTCTAATTTTACTGTAGAATTATGGTGACGGCTGAATAAGAGATTAGATTTAGGTTAGATGGTTTATTTATAGATTGTTTGAGTGAATATAATTCATTAGATTATTTTAGATTAAATCTGGTTCTTTCATATACTTAATGGTTATCCATTCTAGCCTATACACATCACTCAACCAATAAAATTTAGTCATCTCATCCTATTACATCACTGGAGTGAGTGGGAGGCCGCCACATGTTAGAAACAACGCTGAAATACGTAGGAAAATTACTAGAAACGAACCAGCCAAAAAAACACCGCTCCAGATTTTGGGCGACAACGGGACTTGATCCCTGGTCACTAAGGAAGTCAACATGCGCCTTTACCACTGTATCAAATGCGCTTTTAATTTCTTTTTAATTATATTTCCCATAAAATATCGGGGTGTTACAAGTTCGTAACCAATATCGCTTATATGGAAAGGATTTAGTCATATTTTAACGCTAAATGTTGAGGCTTGGACTCATTGCTATCTTGAAGGTTTAAAATGTCGTCAAGGCGATGCCTAGAGGTAACACTACCTCAACTTGCCTAGCTTTATTTTCAATCGAGGGATAACACATATTTGGAATCGAGGAGTAGTGTTAAATATATGGTATTTAATTTAAATATATGATTATTTCCGATAGTTGATTTATTAATTACTAGATTCATCTTTCTTCATGGTGTATCGTCACCTTAAAAATGATTTGCTGCTCTTTAAGCTTTGTTATCCTTATCGGAAATGACTAAACCAAAGCACGTATTTTTGGGGGCCAAGTTATATAGGGTTGCTCCTATTAGGGTATTTTCACATCTCATCTAGATTTTGGTGTACCGTTACCTTAAAACGGTTATGATTTAGATGTGAAATATTCGGATTATGTGGTAAGGTTTGGCAAGGTTCGACTTGGAGTTCTTGGGGTTTTCAAGTATATTTCTAGAGGTATGCTTCTTCTAAAGGGATCACCCTCCTAGTCATTTGTTGGGAATTTTCCTTTCCTTATTTGAGATTCGAACCGTTGAATCTATTTTTCTTTAATTGCAATGGGAAGAGCCAACCACTCTTTGAGGTGTTTAACTATTGGTTTCGTCCATTCTATCAAGTTTGGACTGTTATCTTGTTTTATCCATTCTGTCCAGTTTGGATTTTGCTTGGATTATTTTCAATCTTTCAAGTCTGGTTTTTATTACTATTTATGCCCTTTCTTATTTGGATTTATTTCCTATTGTTTATCTTTACTCTTTCCTGTATGGATGTTATTCTTGTGAGGTAAAAACCCATTACACGCTAGCGGTGTGGTCTCATAGAACTTTTATATCCCATTATTTGAGTTTTCTCACGCTGATATTTCCAGACTGATCCGAGTGTTATTTTATTATAATGCTCGGGTTAAACCGAGTATTTTCCCAGGTTAGCTTTAATGTTATGGAGATTTTGGAGAGGCGTTGGAGGTTCACCCATCGTAGTTTTTTTTATTTTCAGCTATATTATACTGTATCCATATCAATAATTGTTTGGTCAGGATTTTATTGTATCCAACAAATAAGGTTTGTTTTTAACTCTGATGTACTTTGTATTTTGGAGTGGCAGTTTTTACTATCCTTATTATATTATATGTTATCGATTCCTCTGTAAGATTCTGATTTTCTCTGTTCTTGGTTCTTTTCTTTTTACTTTACCCTAACAATCTGCCCTTTCGACGATTGAATATTTGACATTTGAATACCGTAGTCATATACGGTGTCGAATTTCGATGGTTGAAAAGGCAGATCATTACAATCTATATATATTATTGTTACCCATTTTGCACATAGGACCTCCCTATTACCCCCTTCAAACCCTTGTGAATCCACCTCGAATTGAAAAGTTACAGTCCTTCAATTCCAACTATCTAATTGATGCAAGATTCTTCTAAATTTATGGGTTGTGGTTAATTCCTTTTAGCCTCACCACCCTTCCATCATAGATATTCAACTGAACCTTATGCCTTTAACATGAAAATCTCCACCATTAGCAGATTCCACCTTATCACTTTGCTCTTCATAATCAATAAATGATTCCTTTCGATTATATATGTGAAAATAAACAATTGAGATTGGGTATTTTGGATCATATAAATGATTGGAGATTTTAAATACCGTTTCTCCTTTCTTAATGGTCTTTATGTTAATTAAATCACAGTCATCTATTATAATGACATTGACAACCATATTTATCGGGTCGGATCCAAAGTTGATTATGTGTACCACGCTTTTAAATAGATTGGATTTTATCGGGTTCAAACTATAAATTTTAGAACATAGATCAACCCGACCCGACTCGAGGTTCGATGCAGGTTGGTCGGATCGACCGGTTGGGTAACAACACTAATAATGAATAGATTTTTACGTTTATAGGTCAAGAATTTCAGATTGGATTTGTTCATACCTTTAATGTATTTTTCATCATCTAGACATGCAGGACCATTAGCTTCGGTTTTGGTTTGGGATTCCTTGAATCGATTCGAGATGGCTGGTCTCGATTCTCATGATTTGACTTTACATTCAACACCCACCATATTAATTAAAAGGAGAAGATGAAGAAATCAATGATTGATTGATATGGTATAGGCAAGATGATAAATAATTTGAGACGAGCTTGATTTTGGACTTTTACCATAACATTGACAAAATTAACAAAAGCCTGTTTTCGATAAAATTGAATATAAGATCAAATAATTATTTTAAAGGATAAATAATTGCTTTTAAAATAATTATATAATGATATTAATTAGTTGATAAAAGTTTGATAACTGTATATATACTTATGTTATAGTGATTGACAAATTTCGTCTCATTGACAAAATCAGTGTCGTATATTTGCAAATGAATTTAGATATTGTTTTATATTATTTTATAAGTCAAATACACTTGTTTTAATTATTTAAAAATGATAAGAAATTTATTTTTAAGTTTGATTTACATGAATAAATAGTTTAACTAAAACGTCAAAATATGACCATAAAACATTTTGTCAAAATTCAATGTTTTGTCGATTTAAAGTTGTCGCAACATCGTTGCACCTTTATGTACATATTCTTATAAACATTATAACATATAGAAAGTAATTAAAAAATAGTTAATCAAGTTTACTTTTGCTAATTAAGTTAGGAAATTCTAGAAATATCATTAGCAAAAGTAAACTAATAAAAACAAAACTTGCCAAATCAAAAGAAACATCATTATTACTTTAGTTTTATTACTCCTTAAGGGATAAGGACATAAAGTATAGATTTGAAATGCATTAATGAGATGATAAGTTTACCTTTGGTAATGTGAAGTTTGAAAAAAAAAATCCAAGGGTATTTTAGTAATTTAACAAGGGGTAATTTGGTAACTTACCACGTCTTTCTTTTCATATAAATACACAAGCATTCTTCTTATTTTTCACACATCCATCTCTTCTTTTCTAAAGCTCTTCTTCTTCTTCTTTAGAGTTTTCATGGCTTCCACCCTTAGAAAAATAATAAAAAAATATTAGAGAAAAAAAGTAAATATATATATATATATATATTGTGATGCCCCACCTCTATACCCACACTAGCCAAGGACACTACGGGGTAATGCCGTCAACTAGCATGGAGAATAAGGCTGTTGAGGAGCAACCATCTGTGTAATTGCTTTGTGCGAGCACCGATATGTCAAAAAATATAACTTACATTTCATCCCTGGAGGAAATCCGACATATCTAATACAAACACAAAGCTACCACATAGTGGCTAAGTAGTCTTCAGAAACAAATATAGAAATAAACATAACACAAATTAGTCACATACATTCATATCACAAAGGCGGAATAAGATATGAATATATCACATGAAAGTGTACATCAAAATAGTGGTCATATAAGATCCACTACGTCACAATGAATAGATACAAGTGCAAGACAAAAGAATAATTATACATCACGGAGTCTATAGCTCAAATGTATAATAACAAAAACTACAAATCTAAAGTAGTTAGCCAAAAGTCAGGAGAAGGACCCTGATAAGAAGTCAAGCAGGAGCACCTGAAATATCTCGGTCTGACCTGAGTATTATTTAAGAAGAAAATAATAAACGGATCAGTCTAGCTATAAATATCAGATAAACTGAGATAGGATAAGAGATGTGACCAAAAACGTATGATAACAAAGAAATGCCATACCATGCCAAGTATACATCAAATAACAACAAAAATCATACAATATCTCCAATCATCTCAAATTACCAAAAGAATATCATATTCTTTATTTTATTCACCAAACTACAAATATTGACAAATATATAAATGCCAAACACAAAAGTTGGTGAAACATAAATTCCAGAAATCACAATGAGAAATCCAGAAATCACAAGGGGGAGGCCTATCACAAACGAGGGCATGAAAACTCCCAAACACGTGCAACATAAACAGAACGCTATTCCATGGGTCGCTAACCCATCAAATGAACCGAACATCGACGCACCCTAAAAGATACGACTCATGCACAAATTCGGTCGTGGTACATTCCCCACGCGGATAAATGAGCCGAACATCGACGCACCTTAAAAGATACGACTCATGCACAGACTCATTAGGCCGATTGCTCCACGAATGGTCTGAAGACCACGGGTCGCTACCCCGCCAAATTTGAGCCGAAGCTCCCAAAATGGGTTTTAATCCCCATACCAACAAAGAGACATCGCTCAATCGCTAGTCTAAATCACAAAGTGATCATCAATGATCGGTAAGTGTAAATTACACTAAGCTAGTAAATATAAGAGTTTAGCTCCATGTCCTATAACCACTAGCTTAACTCAAATATTTATGAACAAATTGTAGACTTCCACTCGAAGTTAAGTGTAAATTACACTAAGCCAGTAAATATAAGAGTTTAGCTTCATGTCCCATAACCACAAGCTTAACTCAAACATTTACGAACAGATTGTAGGTTTCCACTCGAAAATTGTCACAAGAGTTTCAATCAAACATATCCAAAAATTAACTGACGAAGTAAACGCAAGCGTTTCATACCACTTGTTTTGCTAATCCGTTTAATTATATTTTCTCATAGGAATGAGGTAAAGGTTTGTATATACTAATAGATTAGAAAACGGTTTTATAAAAGAGCTTTGTATTGAAATTAGAGTTGAAATCATTTTTGTAAAAGAGTTTGAATATTTACTACTAGTATAGAAACCTTTGTATTTAGAAGTGACAAATCATAAAATGATTGTAGAAACAATCAATCACAAAAATCCACATTCGAAGACGTGAATTAAATTCAAAGAAATCGATACCGAATCTATCAAAAATGAACATTCCCGAAAATCCTGATATAAAAGTCACCAAAGTCGATAATAAATGATAATCAACAAATCGGAAAATCACGAATCGATAAGATGAGAATTCTCAAGCAAAATAGGCAAATAGAGCCTAAACAGTAGATTCAGACGTCTGAAACCAAGGATTCAGACGTCTGAATCTGGAAAATTAAATGTTTTCCAAAACAGTTATTTAGACGTCTGAACCATAGATCTTAGACGTTTGAAAATGGCTTTTTAAGCCTATTTTCTTTCGGGTTGCATTCGAGCCAATTCAGACGTCTGGAAGTTTGGATTCAGACGTCTGAATACTGGAGAATAAAAATTCCCAGTATAATATTCAGACGTCTGAACCCTACGTTTCAAACGTCTGAAACTGGAGTTCAGGGCATTCCCTGAACCTAGGCCAAAAATGGCCAAACGATTATCGGAAGCGATCGGACGAGCAACGACGACTAAGGATTTACGCCAAGCGACAACCCAGTCCTAATTTGGCCCTTCGATATGCCTCGAATATCTATGCCCAAATATCCATAATAGGATTTTCATAGAGTTTGATTTCAAAACACCAAAAATTGGAATATACAACAAATCAATCCAAACCAAAATCAAATGCACATGAATAAGTGTTAGGAATTCATACCTAACAATCGAAGATAATTATAGACTAAGATGTGAGATAAAAATCTCACCTTTTACACAAAAACCATGAAGAAGAAGCTTGGAAACAAAGGAGGATCAACCACTCTTCAAACTCAACTCTAGAAGCTTGAATCTAAGCTCAAAAGAAGAACATTTCCAAAGTTAGGTTTAGGAAATTTCTGAAATCAAAGAGAGAATGAGTTGGAGAAGAAGAAGGAGATACTTACCAAAGCTTTTCCAAGAGTTTGGAGCAAGACTTGAGTTTGCAAATGGAATCTAGGGCTTGGAATTTCTAATTCCACTTCTCTTCCCTCATTTTCAGTTTAGCTTGAGAAAAAGAAATGAAATGAGGATAAGTGGATGAAGAGAAGGGCTGAGTTACGTTATAGAATGAGTTGGGTGAAACCCAAACCCAAAAGCCCAAGTGAAGATAGCAAAATTCAACTTACTCCAAACATATCGAAGCTTATACTCAAAAAAGTCGCAAACATCATTTTGGACTCAATGGAAGTGGTCCCGAGTCCCAATTCGACTGTTTGCAAAAAGTATCTTTTCAGACCTCAATTCGATTAACGATTCTATATTTAAATATTCAATCGTAAAATATGCGGGTTGTTACAGACTCCTCTCCTTAAAAAATTGCATCCTTGTAATAATTAAGAGGAAAATAAAAGTAACAACCATAAAAGCATATCAACACAAATGAAAATTTGAAATAAGAAGTTCACCATAAAGAGCACGAAAGAGTAAGTCCGGATGTGTTTGCTTGATGAATTCTCAAGATTCCCAAGAGAAATTCTCAGGATTTGAGGACCATTGAACTTTCACAAGAAGAATATCTTTATTTCGAAGGCGTTTAATCTCCGAAGTAATGATACGAATAGAATGTTGCTCATAAGTCAAATTTGGTGAAACTTGAATTTCCTCAACAACACCGGGCTCAAGAATAAAAATCAGAATTCCAAGGTATTTCCACAGTAAAGAGACGTGGAAAACGTTATAAATAGCAAATGATTGAGCCGGTAATAAAAAGGCGATAAGCCACGGAACAAATACGATCGGTAATGGGAAAGGGACCAACATATCGTGGTGTTAACTTTCCCGATCGACTGAAACGCACAACACCCATCATAGGTGAAACATGAATGAACACCACTAAGATCTGGACCTAAAACCAGCTTCTCACCGGCTTCAAGCCAACACAAAGAAAATCGGCACGGCCTTCCGTAGAATGCCTTGAAAGGTGCCATACCAATACTAGATTGGAAGTTATTATTGGAAGAAAACTCAACAAGAGTATGATCTTCCCAACTTCCACCAAAATCAAGAACACATGCACGAAGAAGATCTTCAAGAATTTGATTTCACACGCTCTATTTGTCCATCGGATCGAGGATGATAAGAGGTGCAAAAATTAAGCTTTGTTCCCAAAGCTTTTGAAGATCTTACCAAAGTCCACTAGTAAAATAATGGATCACGATTGCTAACAATAAAAGTAGGAACTCCATGCAATTTTAGTTTGACATAGAGTTTAGCCAAAAGAGGTATGGTCCAAAAGAGATGGACGAGCCTCACGGCTACACAAAACAAGAGATGAACATGAATTGGATTCACGATCTCGAATCTCATAAGTGGATAAAGTCTTGAGATCATTCCATTCGGATATCATAAAAGAAACAACCGCTTGTTGCTTACAACTAAGGGCATTGGCAACACGGTTGCCCTTTCCGGAAGTATAAAAATATCAAGATCATAAGATGCAAGGAACTCGAGTCAACATTAAGTTCCTTATGAGAAAATAAACATTTCAAAGATTTATGATCAGAGTGGAGAACGAATTTCTCCCCTAAAATAATGATGCCAAACTCTAAAAGCGAAAACAATAACTGCGAGCACTAGATCATAAGTGGGATATCTAGTCTCGATAGGCTTTAATGATTTAGAAACAAAAGTGATAGCACGTTCTCTTTTGCAAGAGAACGACACCCAAACCAATACAACTAGCATCGGTATAAACAATAAAGTCTTGGTTCCCTTCGGGATTCACAAGAATAAGAGTATCGGAAAAGAGTTCTTTTAAATAATCTTCTTTCCCGAAAAGCTAAAAATTTCAAAATTACAATTATCTTTATGTAATAATCTTTTCAGAAAAATTTACATTTTACAAGTCAATTTACTGTGTCTGATTGTCTCATCATAGCGTTTAGGAGATTCCTATCGATAACGTTGATCAAGCGCATCGACCAGAATTTTTAAAGCACTCAATGGGCAATACAATCACAAAATCATCTTTTATCCAATCATACTTACAAATAAATCTTATGAAAAAGATTTGCAAAAATTTTTAAATTGCTATTTTCATCCAAAATCAATAAATTCATGAATGGTCTCATCGAGATATTCGTAGAATACTCGATTCATGAAATGGATGAAATAGGCTGGACAAACTGAATGACATGATTAGTCATTCATGAGTTTCATAACGAGTGCGGAATGCGGTAAATGGAATGCTAACTCCCGTAACTCGTAGCAAATGAAAATCGGTGGCGAGGTCGAGCTAAAAAGACCTTGACACCACTCAAAAGATTTCTTAGGAGATAATCCTAAGACAAGCTCAAAAATACCGGAAAATTCTCAAACTACATGAAGGAGAGAAACATCACTTTCCTCATCAAGTGGGCTTAAAAGAATAAAATGATACCATCAAAACGGAATCGAAATCACAAAAAAAAAATAGAAATCTGCTTAACAAATAGAGAATGTCAAAGATAAAAAGTTCACTCGAGACATACGATATGGCTTCATAATGATTAAGCCAATCCTTACAAAAGTCAATTCCGAAGCATAAGTAAAAATCGGCTCGGAAAGAAAAATCACATAAAATAATTTCGACATCAATAAAAAGCAAATTGAGTGTTGCGGATCCACCATTCCGGATTCGCAATCCTCAAAGAAGTCATCAAACCCAAAAATGTTTGAAGAAAAAGAATCAACAAGTTCTTTTGATATAAAATAATGAGATGAAACCCATATCAAAAAGAACTCGAATAAGATAATCACAAAATAAATGTCATCAAGGATAGAATGGAGAATACCTTGACCAAGAGAAGAGTTGCTAGGGGCTTGCATCTTTCCTTCTCCCTTGCTTAGAGCTTAGGACACGAAGATAAAAATGACCCGAACTTTTGCAATAACGACAAAAGAGGGGTTTCGGACACTCCCTTGCATAGTGGTCCGTGGAACCACAATTGTAGCATTGTCCACGACTAGAGGTAGGAGTCTTTGCTACCGGAGTTTGTTGCTTCCCTTTCTTGTTGGGAGTGGGGCCTTTGAATTTGATAGGCCTCTTCATGTTATTGTTAAAGTTCTGTTGGGCACCCACGACTTCAACGCCACCTTCATTATCGGCCTCTTCAAGTCGAAGAGCGATATCAATAAGCTGATAAAAAAAAACTTCTAGTTTCAGAAGTAAAGGCTTTTTAAGGTTCTTGTTCAACCCATAGACAAACCTTTGATTTTTCTTCAATGGGGTATTAATATACTCGACCCCATACTTAGAGAGAGATTCGAAAGATGCGACATAATCGGTCACAGAAGATTCACCTTGAACAAGATCAATAAAACGCCGTGCTAAAGTTACTTTTTCAGCCTCCGGCACAAACTTTAATTCGAATTGTTCTCGGAATTGCTCCCAAGTAAGATCCGCTTCGATAATCTCCGAAATCAAAAGCTCATACCAATCTAATGCTCTTTCTTGGAACATGCTAGAAGCCACTTGGACATGAAATGAATCAATAAGATCCATGCGGGAAAAGATTCGATCGCATGATATAAGCCAAGCCTGGATTTCAATGACACTCTCGGATCCCCGGAATGGCCTTCCACCCAAATCGGTATAATCTCTACAAAAGCGTGCAAAACCGGATCTAGGATGAGTAGGCTCTGGAATGGGTTCGATAGCTTGAGCATTCTTAACAAGATCTAGAAGCTGCTGGGCAGACATAAATACTCCCTCCTGAGGAGTAGCACTGGATTGACCGACGTTGGTACGGCCAGATCTAACCATTTCTCTTCTTTAAGAAAGAAAGAAGAAGAAAAAGTTATTCTCAGAATGAATATCAAACAATCATGATTGGTAAAACAAGGAATCATAAAAGAAAATAGGCTAGAATGGTACGAAGACTCAAATCAAATCCTATGGCACGATTCCTAAGAAAGACTTAGGACAATGATCCTTGCTAGATTATTCTACATTGTTCCGAAGTTTGGCTCTGATACCATGCTGTGACGCCCCACCTCTATACCCACGCAAGCCAAGAACATCACGGAGTAATGCCGTCAACTAGCGCGGAGAATAAGGCTATTGAGGAGCGACCATCTGTGTAATTGCTTTGTACGAGTACCGATATGCCAAATAAAAATATAACTTTTCATCTCAAGAGGAAATCCGACATACCGATACAAACTCAAAGCTACTACACGGTGGCTATGTATATATACTTCAGAAACAAATATAGAAATAAACATAACACAAATCAGTCACAAACATTCATATCACAAAGGCGGAATAAGATATGAATATATCACATGAAAGTGTACATCAAAATAGTGGTCATATAAGATCCACTACGTCACAATGAATAGATACAAGTGCGAGAAAAAAGAATAATTATACATCACGGAGTCTATAGCTCAAATGTATAATAACAAAAACTACAAATCTAAAGTAGTAAGCCAAAAGTCAGGAAAAGGACCCTAATAAGAAGTCAAGCAGGAGCACCTGAAATATCTCGGTCTGACCTGAGTATATTATTTAAGAAGAAAATAATAAATGGATCAGTCTAGCTATAAATATCAGATAAACCGAGATAGGATAAGAGATGTGACCAAAAATGTATGATAACAAAGAAATGCCATACTGTGCCAAGTATACATCAGATAACAACAAAAATTATACAATATCTCCAATCATCTCAAATTACCAAAAGAATATCATATTCTTTATTTTATTCACCAAACTACAAATATTGACAAACATATAAATGCCAAACGCAAAAGTTGGTGAAACATAAATTCCAGAAATCACAACGAGAAATCCAGAAATCACAAGGAGGAGGCCTATCACAAACGGGGGCATGAAAACTCCCAAACACGTGCAACATAAACAGAACGCTATTCCATGGGTCGCTAACCCATCAAATGAACCGAACATCGACGCACCCTAAAAGATACGACTCATGCACAAATTCGGTCGTGGTACATTCCCCACGCGGATAAATGAGCCGAACATCGACGCACCCTAAAAGATACGACTCATGCACAGACTCATTAGGCCGATTGCTCCACGGATGGTCCGAAGACCACGGGCTGCTACCCCGCCAAATTTGAGCCGAAGCTCCCAAAATGGGTTTTAATCCCCATACCAACAAAGAGACATCGCTCAATCGCTAGTCTAAATCACAAAGTGATCATCAATGATCGATAAGTGTAAATTACACTAAGCTAGTAAATATAAGAGTTTAGCTCCATGTCCTATAACCACTAGCTTAACTCAAATATTTATGAACAAATTGTAGACTTCCACTCGAAGTTAAGTGTAAATTACACTAAGCCAGTAAATATAAGAGTTTAGCTTCATGTCCCATAACCACAAGCTTAACTCAAACATTTACGAACAGATTGTAGGTTTCCACTCGAAAATTGTCACAAGAGTTTCAATCAAACATATCCAAAAATTAACTGACGAAGTAAACGCAAGCGTTTCATACCACTTGTTTTGCTAAGCCGTTTAATTATATTTTCTCATAGGAATGAGGTAAAGGTTTGTATATACTAATAGATTAGAAAACGGTTTTATAAAAGAGCTTTGTATTGAAATTAGAGTTGAAATCATCTTTGTAAAAGAGTTTGAATATTTACTACTAGTATAGAAACCTTTGTATTTAGAAGTGACAAATCACAAAATGATTGTAGAAACAATCAATCACAAAAATCCACATTCGAAGACGTGAATTAAATTCAAAGAAATCGATACCGAATCCATCAAAAATGAACATTCCCGAAAATCCCGATATAAAAGTCACCAAAGTCGATAATAAATGATAATCAACAAATCGGAAAATCATGAATCGATAAGATGGGAATTCTCAAGCAAAATAGGCAAATAGAGCCTAAACAGCAGATTCAAACGTCTGAAACCAAGGATTCAGACGTCTGAATCTGGAAAATTAAATGTTTTCCAGAACAGTTATTCAGACGTCTGAACCATAGATCTCAGACGTCTGATAATGGCTTTTTAAGCCTATTTTCTTTCTGGTTGCATTCGAGCCAATTCAGACGTCTGGAAGTTTGGATTCAGACGTCTGAATACTAGAGAATAAAAATTCCCAGTATAATATTCAGACGTCTGAACTCTACGTTTCAGACGACTGAAACTGGAGTTCAGGGCATTCCCTAAACCTAGGCCAAAAATGGCCAAACGATTATCGGAAGCGATCGGACGAGCAACGACGACTAAGGATTTACGCCAAGCGACAACCCAGTCCTAATTTGGCTCTTCGATACGCCTCGAATATCAATGCCTAAATATCCATAATAGGATTTTCATAGATTTTGATTTCAAAACACCAAAAATTGGAATATACACCAAATTAATCCAAACCAAAATCAAATGCACATGAATAAGTGTTAGGAATTCATACCTAACAATCAAAGATAATTATAGACTAAGATGTGAGATAAAAATCTCACCTTTTACACAAAAACAATAAAGAAGAAGCTTGGAAACAAAGGAGGATCAACCACTCTTCAAACTCAGCTCTAGAAGCTTGAATCTAAGCTCAAAAGAAGAACATTTCCAAAGTTAGGTTTAGGAAATTTCTGAAATCAAAGAGAGAATGAGTTGGAGAAGAAGAAGGAGATACTTACCAAAGCTTTTCCAAGAGTTTGGAGCAAGACTTGAGTTTGCAAATGGAATCTAGGGCTTGGAATTTCTAATTCCACTTCTCTTCCCTCATTTTCAGTTTAGCTTGAGAAAAAGAAATGAAATGAGGATGAGTGGATGAAGAGAAGGGCTGAGTTAGGTTATAGAATGAGTTGGGTGAAACCCAAACCCAAAAGCCCAAGTGGAAATAGCAAAATTCAACTTACTCCAAACATATCGAAGCTTATACTCAAAAAAGTCGCAAACACCATTTTGGACTCAATGGAAGTGGTCCCGAGTCTCAATTCGACTGTTTGCAAAAAGTAGCTTTTCGGACCTCAATTCGATTAACGATTCTATATTTAAATAAAATATTTAAATATTCAATCGTAAAATATGCGGGTTGTTACATATATATATATATATATATATATATATATATATATATATATATATATATATATAGTATTCCACCTCAAAACTAGTGCAAACCACCTACTCTCCACCTCCATAACCCACAGCCTCCCTCAATCACCCTCCTAGGCCATACGCCCACCACCATCCCAAACCCTAGCTCCACCACTCTAGGTCGAGCCTACCAAGAAGATAGGAGCAAGATCGTAGAGCTTCGGAGCAAAAAATAGAGAAAGAAGTATCGCCGAATTCATTCCAAGGAGCTAGGAGAAATTCAAGGTGTCGCGGAAGCACTGTCGTATTTTCCAGAGTTTGGAAAGGAGGGAGGATTTGCGATGATTAAATTAACAAAAGTTTAGGTGAAGTATGGATTTATAATAATGTTGGTAGGAAGAGTTATTTAAGTTAAAGGTGAGTACTCATTTTTGAATTAACTAATAATTCCAAGTTTAATAATATGAAAGTTAAATATCTTAGATGATTAATATGTTTGATAACTTGGATGCAAAGTTGGTTGTTTATATGATTGTTAATATGGGTGATTACTTGGTTTTCTAAATGATAAAAGGAATGGTTTGAAATTAACCATAGTTAATTAAAAATGGAATTTAAATCCATATATATATATATATATGGAAATTATTTAGCCACTTAATGATCTTAAAATATCTAATAAGGTTGAAAATGATATTATAATAATATAATATTATAGTATGAAACGAAAAATGGATTTGAAATATGAAAAATATTGTTTAAAATGAGTTTAAAATGATTTAGAAATGTTTTATAAACATTTAAAAGTGTTTCCATGAAGTTTGGAAAGAAATTAAAAAACAAGTCTAAAGTAGGCGCGTCGCGTTATGGTAGTTCGTGATTTCGCGCCATAAAAGTTAAATAAGTGTACAAAGTGGAATATAGTCGGAATCCTCCAAGATAAGAATTTTCCAGACTTTTGTATCCATAGTTTTCCAATGAAGAAAGAAAATCAAGATTTCATTAAGTAGATTTTGAAATATGTCCAAAACAATTTTCTAAAAACATTGTGGTTTTGCAGTTCGGAATCCAAGAAGAAATTTCTTTATAAATTATTAAAAATATGAAATAAATTTGATAAATCTATTAAAATGGTTTGAAATAGATTTGAATTGGAAAATAAGAATTTTCAAACAATAAAAAAAAGTTGTTTTGATCAAATAAGCTGTTTTAAGCACTTTCCGTAGCACTTTTCGGCTGCAGTTTCTATAACTTTTGAAATAAAGATTAAAACTTAACGATTCTTTCTAGAATCATTTATAAATGTTTTTAAATAAATAATTAAGAGTTTTAAAGATAAATTGAAAGTTTTATAATTCTTTAGAAAGAGTTTAAATAAATGGTTATTATAACACATAAACAATATAATAGAAATCATTTCCTTGAATATAATAACAAACTCAGTATGCGAAAATGACTAGTACATTTGTCCCGTTTGTGAGATCTAAATGGTAAAACAAGGTGTGTAACTAAGGTTATGAATGGAGCAAGCAGTGCCCTGAACTTACCTGGCCTTTGTTTTATCTTTTAGACGAGGGGTGGAACAAATCCAAAGGAAAGCCCAGATGCTCTAAAAAGGTTTTCCCAAAGTAAAAAAGTGAAGAGTTTTCCAAGAGTTAAACAAGGATTTGAGTAAATTGGTTTTGGGTTTGTTGTAACAATGTTTTACATAACATCATCTTTAACCCATTTAAATGAGGATTTGGAAATAGAAAATCTTTATTAAAGGTTAAACGTGATTTTAAATAAGATGACTTGGAATTTCCCAAGATTAAAGAGGAGTTTTAGATGAAAGATTTAATGAAATAATGTTGAAATGTTTTCCTAAGTAGAAGAGAAAATAATTTGGAATTATTCCAAGATTAAAAAGGTTTTAATTAACCAAATGATTTGATAAATGAGGCTTAATGATTTCATATACTCTGAAAATAATGAATATATCTATAAATATTTATGAATGAATAAAAAAGATGAATTAAATTGACTGGTGATTGATAGTCACATATGTTCGAAGGAACCAGGGTCGGATTTGGATGATTCCTATCCGAAACCACTTCGAACCAATGTATACGTTCGAAAGTGAAGACGTGTTGAAGATGATGATTATTGAAGACCAGAGATCTTCATAGCAGAAGGATTGCTTGTTGACATTCTCTGGGTAGCTCCCAATATAGAGACATTTATAGCAGTGGTTCTATCGTGTTTTGAAATTTTCGGATTACAAGGACTACTCGCTACTAATGGTAGTAGGAGGAGTGCATTCGGTATTGTTCAGTCCCAGAACGAACTTGTATGGATGAGTGTCTGACAGTGCATTTCTGATCACATAAATTGATCTCTATCAATGTATTATCTGCTTGGTGGCGGAGAAGGCAAATTCTCTTAGCTTAACATCCTTTTCTTAAACGTACGAGCTCAGGAAGTATACGTTGGTAAAAATCAGTTATGTGATTAAGGAATGACAATGTGGCATTCAAAGTGGAACCTGTTATGATCAAAGCATGGTTTTGTATGAAAAGCGTGGCTTTGTCTAAGTTGAGCGTAACCTCACTCCCAAGCCTCACATTTTGGAAATGATACGGGAACTATGTTACATATTTTAGGCTTAGTATAACGAGGGTGGCGTACGATCCCTCAAGGTGACTGGCGACGTATGATCTAGGTCACCAAGGTGTCCAAACGGGACCCTTATTGTATGGTATAATGGCGTGTGAGTCCTTGCATGAGAAGCCACCGGATATCAAGAAGTGTGGCAATATGAGGAATAGTGATGTGTGAGTCCTTGCATGAAAAACCACTAAGTTCCGGTTGCTATGCATGGTTATTGAGGTTCCCTATCATGATGGAAAATCCAATTCCAATACAACTTTACGGTTTTGATTATATTCCCAAAATAGCTATAATACTTTGCAAACATTTCAGCTACCCCTTTTGTATCACATATTCCATCCGGTATGTTCCGTTTGACCTACTCCGGATATATTCCCTTAGACTTAGTCTGGGTATTTGAGTAAGTTTATTTGAAAGATGTTTTCCAAAAGGATGTCAAGATAACATCAAATTATCTTGGTAATAAAAGTGTTTTGGTTATCATAAGGTAAAAACCCATCCGTATTTATGTGTGGGAATGGTTTTATTGATACCCTTCTTTTCAAAGGTTTTTACAACATTGTCATGAGCTATACATTTAAAATTTCGAGTATCTCACGCTGGTTTATCAAGCCTGATCCGGGTATTTTTAATACTCGGGTCAGATCCGAGTAGTTTCAGGATTAGCTGAAGACGTTGGAGTTTCCAGAGGAGAGCTGGAGATCTTCGTCATCGTAATGACGTATTCTATAATCCATTTCATTTGTTTTTTCAGCATTTGCAAGGGCAGGTGTTATAACTGTCCAGGCTGAATCTAGGTTAGACTCTGATATATGTTTTAAAATTTTCCACTGTAAAGATTATTGTAGAAATAATATATGTTATTCCATTCGTGTGAGATTCTATTTTTTCATTCTGTTATATCTTTAATTTTCTTTTTACCTTTAATGATCCGCTTGTTCATGCAATTTGAGTTGGACACGTGTGGTTTATTGTCCATTCAAATGGTGCAGAGAAATGGGTCGTTATATTTGGTATCAGAGCTTAGATTGAGCGAACACCTAGGCTTTGTAGGGGTAAGTCTCATCAGAGATAGGTATAATAATACTCTAGGATGAGTAACTCATTGGAGATAGGGTTAGTAACATCCTAGAATGAGTTTGAGTGTATTATATATATATATATATATATATATATGAGCGTGTATTTGTTAGTGACTACTAAAATGTTTTGTGTTGATTTATCGGTTAAGTGGTTTATAAATTCTTATCGATATGGGAAGTACAACTGTATCAATAGGTATTTCTAAACTTTTAACAAGGCATATCGACACATTATTTTTAAAGAATTATATTATATATATATAAGTGAGTGTAAATTAGGGAAATTTTTTATAGGATACATTCCTTTAAGATTCGTTGAATAAGCCTTGATTCATTTAGTGATGATTGGAATAATCTTCTATGTATTATAGAGGCAAGCTCAAATCTGAACAAGTTGAATTAAGTTATAAAAGATTTTTAAGTCAAGGAAGTAAATGGTATAAACCATCTAATGATATCTTAATGTGTCACTTAGGGGTAGAATGGCTTATTATGGGACGAGTGGTGAGTTTTGGATGACTCCAAAGCAAGCATGAAGAGCACGTGCAGAAAGAGAAGCAGAAGAAAAACAAAAACTAGGAGCGTATGCTGGCATCTACTACTTTAGGTGTTTTCAAGAAGGGCATTATGCAGTTTGTTGTGATAGGAAAATAAAGGAACAGAAGGAAGAAAAACCTGTTCGAAAAAATATACGATGTCTTAAGTGTAAGAAGCTAGGACATTTTCTACATGATTGCCCTAGAACAAACAAGAAACCCAAAGTCTCAAAAGAGAAGGAAAAGTGTTGTTACCGATGCAAAGAATTAGGACATATAGTCAAAGATTGCCATTTAAAGAAGGGAGAAAAGTCGGCTAAGGTGCATACCATTCAGATAGCCACGATTTCATGGCCTTGAAGATCATGTTATAAATATGGACATTCGGAGAAGGTCTATCCAAAGGAAAGGTTGGATGACTTAAGCCCCAAAGATAAAGCATCATCTACCTGAGAGGAAGTCCAAGAATAGTATGTATAGCAGTTCAAATATTTATAATGATAGTGTAAAATAAGTTGTATCCCTTAGGAATTGTCTCTTAAATTTTGCAATATAAGCTAGGGTATGAAGTGAATGTATTAATATTATATTAATTAATATTTCTTTTTTTATTATCCTTTCGATGCACTTCTTCTATCTTATATCCAATCAAATCTAATAAGATATTCAGAAATAAAAAGTTCAAAGGAATATTATAAAGAAATAGCTTTATAAAAAAAGGGTGTTCAAAGTTTAGAAAATTATTTAAGAATATATCTTGTAAGAATATGTTGTATAAAATAAAGTAAAGGATGAATTTAAAATATATGGAAATTTTATCATAGTCTTTTGAAAAAGTTTAAAGAAATAAAGGAAAGTTATTTAAACATGAGATAATTTTGGAGATAAAATTTATAATAAGATGTATTAACAAAAAAAAATCAAAAAGAGTGTTGAAATAAAATATTAATGATGTATTCCAAATAAAAGATAATTGATTTCTTTCGAAAAGAAGATACAGATATTTTGTATAAATATTTTGGAAAAAAAGAAGAATTTATGAAATGATCACTTTTAAAGAAGAAATATTTGGAAATTTATGAATGTTTTCATAAAAGGTTTTTGGAAGATTAATAAGTACGTAGGAGATACATAGATCATTTCATCATACAATTGTGATCTAAGATTCGAGTTCGGAACTTTGAGGTGTTTACACTGGTCAGAAAAAGGATTTACCACTCGATTCTTGGCAAATATTGATTAGGGTTTGTGGTTAGGTACTTGAGTTTTCTATCAAGTTGAAAATTATGCAAGGAAAGCAAAGGTTTCTGATCTAGAAGTCTGATCAGAGTCCGCACTAGAGGATCGGAAGATCAATACTAGTTCAGAAAATAAGTTGTGAATTCGAATAGAAGATCAAATTATATATTGCACATGGATGATCTATGTATATCCTATGGGATCAAGATTAAAAATAAATGTTTTGGGCAAACTTTTGTTTTGGGGTAATTTCGGGGACGAAATTCTTTTAAGGGGAAAGTATGTAATGACCCGTAATTTTACCACTTTGAAAATAGAATATTCAAACTTAAATAATCACATTTCATGTGATAAATAATAATGGTGAACTTATTTTTAGAATTAAATAAAAAAATTGGACTTTTACCATAACATTGACAAAATTAACAAAAGCCGGTTTTCGATAAAATTGAATATACGATCCAATAATTATTTTAAAGGATAAATAATTGCTTTTAAATTCATTATATAATGATAATAATTGGTTGATAAAAGTTTGATAACTATATATATATACTTATGTTATAGTGATTGACAAATTTCGTCACATTGACGAAATCAATATAGTATATTTGCAAAAGAATTTTGATATTGTTTTATATTATTTTATAAATCAAATACACTCGTTTTAATTATTTAAAAATGACAAGAAATTTATTTTTAAGTTTGGTTTACATGAATAAATAGTTTAACTAAAACGTCAAATTATGACCGTAAAACATTTTGTCAAAAATCAACGTTTTATCGATTTAAAGTGTCACAACGTCGTTGCACCTTTATGTACATATTCTTATAAACCTTATAACATATAGGAAGTAATTAACAAATAGCTAATCAATTTCTCTTTTGCTAATTAAGGTTAGTAAATTCTAAAAATATCATTAGCAAAAGTAAATTAATAAAAACAAAACTTGTCAAATCAAAAGAAACATCATTATTACATTAGTTTTCACTTCTTAAGTGATAAGGACATAAAGTAAAGATTTGAAATGCATTAATGTGGTGGTAAGTTTACCTTTGGTAATGTAAAGTTCGAAAAAAAATATCCAAGGGTATTTTAGTAATTTAACAAGGTTTTAATTTGGTAACTTACCACCTCTTTCTTTTCCTATAAATACACATCCAACCTTCTCATTTTTCACACATCCATCTCTTCTTTTCTTAAGCTCTTCTTCTCCTTCTTTAGAGTTTTAACGACTTCCATACCTTAGAAAATTATTAAAAAAATATTACAGAAAAAAAAGTAAAGAAAACAAAATAGTATTCCACCTCAAAACTAGTGCAAACCACCTCCTCTCCACCTCCAAACCCACGACCTCCCTCCATCACCCTTCAAGACCATACACCCTCCACCCTCCCAAACCCAACCTCCACCACTCTAGGTCAAACCAATCAAGAAGAGAGGAGCAAGATCGTAGAGCTTCGGAGCAATAAATAAAGAAAGAAGTATCGCCGAATTCATTCCAAGGAGCTAGAAGAAATTCAATGTCGCGGAAGCGCTGTCGGATTTTTTGGAGTTTGGAAAGGAGAGAGCATTTGTGATGATTAAATTAACAAAATTTTAGGTAAAGTATGGATTTATAAGAATGTTGGTAGGAAGAATTAATTAAGTTAAAGGTGAGTATTCATTTTTGAATTAACTAATAATTCCAAGTTTAATAATATGAAAGTTAAATATCTTAGATGATTAATATGTTTGATAACTTGGATGCAAAGTTGGTTGTTTACATGATTGTTAGTATAGATGATTACTTGGTTTAATAAATGATAAGATGATGGTTAGAAATTAATCATATTTAATTAAAAATGGAATTTAAATCCATATAAATATGTGTATGAAAATTATATAGCCTCTTAATGATTTTAAAATATCTAATAAGGTTGAAAATGATATTATAATAATATAATATTTTAGTATGAAATGAAATGAAAAATGGATTCGAAATATGAAAAATATTGTTTAAAATGATTTAGAAATGTTTTATAAAAATTTAAAAGTGTTTCCATGAAGTTCGGAATGAAATTGAAAAACAAGTCAAAAGTAGGCGCGTCGCGTAGTGGTAGTTCACAATTTCGTGCCATAAAAGTTATATAAGTGTACAATGTGAAATACAGTCGGAATCCAAGATAATATTTTTCCAGACTATTATATCCATAGTTTCCCAAAGAAGAAAGAAAATCAAGATTTCATCAAGTAGATTTTGAAATATGTCCAAAACAATTTTCTAAAAACATCGCGGTTTTGCAGTTTAGAATCCAAGAAGAAATTTCTTTATAAATGATATTTTTAAATGATTAAAAATATGAAATAAATTTGATAAATCTATTAAAATGTTTCGAAAGAGATTTGAATTGGAAAATAAGAATTTTCATAATTAAAAAAAGCTTTTTTAATCAAATAAGCTGTTTTAAGCACTTTTGTAGTACTTTTCGGCTGTAGTTTCTATAACTTTTAAAATAAAGATGTAAACTTAACGCAAATAAGAATTTTCATAATTAAAAAAAGCTTTTTTATTCAAATAAGCTGTTTTAAGCACTTTTGTAGCACTTTTCGGCTGCAGTTTCTATAACTTTTGAAATAAAGATTTAAACTTAACGATTCTTTCTAGAATCATTTATAAATGTTTTTAAACGAATAATTAAGCATTTTAAAGATAAATTGGAAGTTTTCTAATTCTTTTAGAAAGATTTTAAATAAATGGTTATTATAACACTTAAAAAATATAATAGAAATCATTTCCTTGAATATAATAACAAACTGATTATGTAGAAACGACTAGTACATTTGTCCCATTTGTGAGAACTAAATGATAAAACAAGGTGTGTAACTAAGGTTAGGAATGGAGCAACCAGTGCCCTGAACTCACTTGGCATTCGTTTTATCTTTTAGACGAGGGGTGGAACAAATCGAAAGGAAAGCCCGGATGCTCTAAAAAGGTTTTCCTAAAGTAAAAAGTGAAGAGTTTTCCAAGAGTTAAACAAGGATTTGAGTAAAATGGTTTTGGGTTTGTTGTAACGATGTTTTACATAACATCATCTTTAACCCATTTAAACTTCTTCTTTTAATTCATTGTTAATGGAACGGCTACCCTTGATTAAATCAAATATCAATCCTCTAATCAATACATTATTTTATTTAATTTAGCTAATTAAATATTTTAAATAATGTTACCAAAAGTCTGGGGTGTTACAAGGTAGGTCGGTCTTGAGTTGGCAGAGAATTCCAATGAAGTCCTCGGTGCTATTTTATCTAGAGATGCACCATGACGGGCAGTACCCAAGTAGTCCAGTCATTGTATGGAATCGATTTCCCAATAAGTACCTTCGGTCTTAATTGTATGCTTATTATACTAGAATTTAATTAATGTAACAACTTCGCTATGTTAACTATTTACTTCAAAACCCTAGACATTGTGATAATATCATTGGATTTATATATAAAGTGTTTTGGTCGTCGTAAGGTAAAACTCCGTCCGTGTTTATGTGCGGCATGGTCTTACGAGGTACCTTTAAATTTTGAAGAGTTTATAAAGTAATAATTCAGTTGTTTAAGTTTACTTACACCAGACGCATGTCTGACCCGGATTTTTGCTTACTTTTCCTAATACTCTTGGGTACTCAAATTTGTATGAGTAGCCAAGTGATCCAGGTTTCTCACGGAAGCTTTTTGGAGGAACTGGAGTAGTGAATTCACCATTAGTTAACTAATTATTCTATGTTTGTTCTGTATGCATTTATAATCTATGTATTTTGTATAGGCAGGTAGCTATAATTGTCCAGTAGAAGGTTGTAATGCAATGACTATGATGTATTATTTTTTAGGGAATGACTATGTAATATCATATGTTATCTATTATATGTTCTTCTGATTCATGGTGAAATTCTGTGATTGTGTAGTTTCTTCTTATCTTTCCTTTTCTTCTACCCTTAATGACTCGTCTTTCGTAGTAAGAAAGGCGGCTTGTTACAATTTGATATCAGAGCTTAGGTTAAGCGAACACCTAGGTCTTCGGGTTGGGGTCAACTTCGAGAGTGCATATTTGTAATATTTTCGTACACACACACACACACACACACATATATATATATATATATATATATATATCTGATAGATAGATCAACTTGACAGGTTTAATTAGTGCCCTTCTTTTAAGATTTATCTAGTTCAAGTATTCTAAGATTGTCTTACTTTGTCCAGGTAGTAAGATATGAGTAATAAAGGCACACCAGGTAAGGAGCAGGTAGCACTACGACTACAAATGGTCGAACCCCAAATCCCGGAGGAGTTTGGATTGCCGAAGAGGCGGCGCCAGAGCAGCGAAGAGTGAGTTTTGGACCTTATGCAAGGATTACACCAACCTAGGAGGGAACCGTTTAAAGGAACTGAAACTATCATGGAAGTGCCAGCTTTGTCACGATCTTGCGAAAAGATTTTTAAAGGTTTTGGTTTATCTGATGAGTAGAAAAGGTTCTTAGTAGCATGGCAACTGCAAGAGGGAGAAGCAGCTTGGTGAGACTCCCTTACTGCAAATGTTCCAGAAGAAGAGTTTTCATGGGTCCGATTGGCAGAAGTTTTTGAGGACCAATTCTTGTCAACGGCAGGATGGACTAGGATGTACAGGAACTTCATGGACTTGAGTAAGGGACTCTATCTATAGCAGAATATGAGACAGAGTTCAACGAGCTACCTTGTTTTGGACCAGAATTGATCAACACCCCATTAAAGAAAAATGAGATGTTTTTCTTAGGTATGAGAGAAGAATACCATAAGAGAATGACTGCTCACATTAAGGGTACTTTTGTGGATTTAGTTGATATGGCTCAATGGTACGAGGCCTTGGAAAAGAAGAAGGCTACTCCAGTAGCACCTGATGGAAATACCAGTGGAAACGGTTCTAACAGGAGGAAGTTTATTCCTAATTAGAAGAAGCAAGGAAAAGGTAAATAGGGAGAAGGTCAAGAAGGCAAGCCTAAGGATAGTGGTTGTTATATTTGCAAGTAGAAAGGACAAATTGCCAGGTATTGTCCAAATCATGAAGCTCTAGCAAACTGCTATAGTAGCATTCCTCACTTAGAAACCCAAAAATAAATTCCGATGATGCTGCAATCATCACTAGAATTATTTTGAAGCTATGAGCAAGTTCATACATCCAAATCAAGCCTTTCGGACTTAACCAAAATCATTTTCAAAGCAGTATCAAATACTTTGTAAATGTTACTAAGTATCATGATCTTAATTTCATAAACCAATTTCTCAAATATTTACTTTCAAATAAAACTATTAATACTTTCTCCAAAATCTTAAAAAACATTTTCAAAAACATCAGGATTTTAGTTCTCAAAATATTGGTTTAAATCCTCTTTGTTTATAAACCATGTCTGTAAACCATACTTATATAAAATCACATTCTTATATAAAATCTTTTCACAAATGTTTATTTCCAAAATACCTTATCTTTCTTCAGATTTTAATAAACGTCTTTTACTAAATTTAACTTTTTCACCCCAACATTGTCACCAAAAGTTTTATAGTCAAACTGTGAAACTAAATTCATAAGGTGTTCATTTTAATGTACCACAAATTACTACCTACCCAACCCATAACGTAGAAAGGTAAAACTGCTCATAAACTGGCTGAGCACAAATTACCAATCAACAAACAATAGTGGATGCTCATAAACTGGCCGAGCATAAAGAATCAATCAATAAATGATGACACTGCTTGTAAAATAGCTGAGCAATATTAAGCTAATAATTCTACTAATGATAATAATGCTCATAAACTAGTCAAGCGTGTCAAATCATTCAATAAAGGATAGCAATGCTCATAAACTGGCCGAGCACAGCTAAACTAATGAAGGGTAACGAATGAACATCATTAATCCCTACATTAATTAAACCATACTTTAATAATTCACATTTACATAAGTTACCTTATATAAGATCTTTCATTTTCGTAGTTGAAATATCTTTAAGGCATACGCTATAACAAATACAAATATGTTCTCGTATGTATAATACACTCAATTCATGTTAGGGCATTCCATTACCTTATCTCTTAATGAGTCATATCCAACCAATGCCAAGATTCTCGCTTAACCTTCATCTCTGATGCCAAGTGTAACGACCCTTCTTTTCGACCCCCAAATGTTGACACTAATGCATCATAGTATTCGTGTGTCGAGCATCCAAGTGTCAGAAAGGCGGATTATTAAGGTAAAATAAAAGAAAATGAGAACAAAATAAGAAAGAAGATAACACAATATTAGAATCTCACAACAGAACGATAACAAATAATATCAAAAGATGGTACAAAACTATCAATCTAAAATATACAACATTTTAGAGTTACAAGTCTAAATACTATCATTAACCAGGACAGTTATAACAATTTGTCCTCACAAATGCTGATATATACAATAGTAATGCAATGGAAATAAGAATACTATGATAGGTGGATCATCTAGCTCATCTCCTCGAGCTCCGATGAACATCAGCTAAAACTTGCTTTTCTTAGACTGCTTGAAAGAGCACACGAGGAATTTACAGAAAACAAAAACCATGCATTAGGCCTAAGTCAGGAAACAGTAATGACCCTTAAATTTATCAATTTGATAAATTATATTTATTTTTAAAATATTAAATATAAGATTTATTAATATAGATCATAATGTTTTGAACAATAAATAATAATGGTAAGAAGTATTTAGAAAAATATATATTTTGGAGAAATGAGATAAAATGACCGAAAACCATTTTACTGATAAACAACTCTATAATCGTCAAATGTTGCACATGGAGTTGGATACATAACTTATTTTCATAACTAAACAAGAATATGAAGTAAAAATTATTTATTTTAATTTTGAAAATTTAATGTAATTATGACATCATAAGTGATACCATTATATTTAATAATCGATTTATGATTTTAAATTGAGATTTAAATATTATTATAATTATTCAAATATTTGTTTTAAAACAATAATAATTCATTTTAAATAGTTATAAAGTGATAATAAATCATTTATAATAGTTTTATGAAGATATATATTTGAATTGAAAAATATAAGGAAAATGGATATCGCTTTATCGGATTAATATCAATTTTTGTAAATAATTGTTAATATTGATTTATATGGTTTTATAATTCGAATGTGATCATTTTAATTAATTAATAATTATTAAAAATTTATTTTCAAATTTTGTTTACAAATATATGTATATAAATTAAAAAGTGAATATGTGACCGGGAATCGGTTTCCCGATTTTCAACGATTTAACGAATGGAAGTTGTTCGAAGTCATCAAACGTTGTTAGTTCTCTTGTGCACATACATGAACATGTATATACATGTCACATGCATACATTAACACTTATACATGTATACACATTCATATATAATATATATATATATATATATATATATATATATGAGAAATCTAAGATATTTTAGAAGCTTAACCCTTAAGCTTTCTTTAAGTCAACCATCTCACATCAAAGTACCCACTTGAGTGCACATACATGGGGGTGATGATCGTAGATGTTGGCAGCCGAAATTATGGATGGAAATAGGACCATGTGGTGATGGATCATGTGGGGTAATGAAGGGGGTGATGTAAGTGCTTAAATATTTTCCCTCTTCTTTCCCTATAAATACCCACACATTTCCCTTTTCTTCATTCCACCATATCTCCTTCAAAACCGAACCAAATTATGAAATTCTTTTATTCAAACCATTTAAAGATTCGGTGGCTACAACTTTCTAGTTGACCACTTCTCCCATTTGTTAACAAGAAATCTGGTTAACACCTCAAAGCCGAACTTAAAGAATGACCAACCCCTTCGAAACCCCTTTCGAATGGGTCGATATGGACTTCACATTTTTGAAAGGTGCCCCTTCGAAAATGTTAATTATTGATAAAATATCTGGTCAACACTCCAAAGAAAAGTTTAAGAAAGAAACAATTCATTCGGAACCCTTTTCGAATGAGTCGAAAGGGTCATTACACCTTTAAGGGTGGAACCCTTTCGAAAGCATAGATTCCACTATCATGGTGAAGGTTCCTTCAAAGAGGATTATATGTTTCATAATATCCAAGCCCCTTTCGAATGAGTCCTCTCTACAAATATGACTTCAATAATCATATAGTGAGTTTCTTCGAAACCTCTTTCGAACCAGTGAAGATGGACTTTATTCCCTTGAAGGGACTTGAAATACAACATATATAATAAATAAGATGCAGACTCAATGTGCTATGAAATCTCATCTTGGACAAATAATGCAAGTTTAATTGACTTGTCAATATTGGATTACCATCATCTCGTCAATTTAATATTACATAGCTTTAAAATTAATGATAATGTGCTTCGAAATCAAAGTATCCAAGTAGACTTCGTAGCCTTGCATATGTCAAATAAGGGTTAGGAAAATAAGTGAGTACCAAGCTTGGTCATTAGTCGAGCTATTAGCTGAAATGATCTTCCTCATATTCGAAATCGTTATTAGATCCATGCATCCTCTCGTTTGTATTTATCTAAATTGGATTACAAGTAAGAGAATTTTCCCCAAGTTGGTCTAGGGTTACAAGAATCTGATTTTGCTATGAAGTGAGAAAGAAATTCAAGAATCCAGATCCTCCCAACTTGGACCCCCTAGGGTCATATTATAGATGCAGATTGACTCCTTCCGCTACTATCCTTTCAAAGCTATCGAAAGGTCTTTCTCCCAACCTTTCACACCCATCCTTTCACCTTTGTCCTTCCACTTTCATAGCTTCAAAGGCGGATATCAAGTCTCTTATTACGCTTGGATTAGTCCTTCCACCTCCATCAAAAGTACACTAACAACAGATATTTCTAACATTTCTCAACACTGCTTTCATGTACTTCTTAAACCTTTTAACACCTTCAAATGGTATGCCTCTTTTAGTAGCGAAAGAATCAAGGTTCCTTATTGCATTATTTGGATGTAAGCGGAAGCACTCCCAACTCCTTCTCCTTCGTAACCTCTCCTTAGTCACTTTGTTCTAGTGCTAATCATAATGAGTGATTATTTGAGTGAGTAAGGAAATGCTTTCGAATGGTTTCAAAAGGACTAGTAGGTGACGATAGAATCATTGTGAAAGGTCACTTGGTCTCATGTGAAGTTTTCTTTATGCTTGCGGAAGGGTTCAACCATTTCGAAAGGCTTATCTTTGCTTTCGAAAGGTATACGCTAGTAAAATTTCCCTATATGGAAGATTAACAGTGGCGAAACCAACTATTTCGAAGGGTTTGGTTCTTGTGTGCAAGCTTGTTATTCGATACCTTCGAAAGGTGCTTTGAACTCATATAAGACTCTTTAATGTATGCGGAATCAACTGCGTCGAAAGGATTAACTGAGGTGAAAGGGTAGCCATGCCTCCCATTTGACTCCTTCGAAAGCTTTCGTTTCACTCAATACTTGTAGGTGCATCAGGTGCTTTCGGCACTAATCTAACCACTTCGAAAGCTACTTTAATGTCTTAGAAACACTGCTTTTGAATCATAGCGAAACCCTTCTTTTCAATTCTTGCAAAGTTTTTCAACACTTTTATAGGCCTTCTTTCATGACGTTGTTCTTAAGTGATTTTTATGGTTAACATTTTGCCCCTCCCCCTTGTATGAAAGAAGCTTTTGTTCTTTAGGACAAAAATCTAATAACTTTCATTTTGCACTATTCCATCCTTAATGACCTTATTTTCCTGCAAAGTATAAAGTAGGTAACATTCTTAGACCATCATCTGGAGTTAATAAATGATAAGAAATCCATAGTTGGGAATGATTGAAGATCAAAAATTCTTATCTGGCAATAATAATAGAAGTCCCAACATCCAACTTTGGTAACAACAAAAGAAGTCCAAAAATTAAACCCTTGTTATATTAATAGAAGATCGGGCATATAGTTTAGGTCTGGCATCAATAATTGAAGTTTAGAAGGCTTCTTCTGGTGATAACAATTGTCTGGTAAAAAAATTTCAAAAATTATCACCTAGAAATAAGTCATACAAAACCAGGAATCCTTATTTGGAGATATATACTAGAAGTTTAGAAATCCTCTTCTGAAAATAACTGATAGAAGACCAAAAATAATCATTTAATAACAAAAGTCCAAAGATCATTATATGGAAATGAATCATAGAAGACTAGGAATCCTCCTCTAGGAACGAAATAAGTCATAGAAGACTAGGAATCCTCTTAAGGGAACGAATAATTTGAGTCTAGAAATCCTTATCTGGAAATGATAGAAGATCCGAAATCAACTTCAGGTATTAGTAAGATAGACCCAGGAATTAATAGAAGACCAGAAATCCATAATAGAGGTCTCGAAGACCAGATTCGATCATTAATGAGTGAAGTCCAGAAATCAATGGTAAGAGACCTGAAACCCAGATTCGGGTATAAGTGAAGATCAGAAATCAATTGTAAAAGACCTGAAACCCAGATTCGGGTATTAATGAAGTCCAGATTTCCTCTTTTGGAAATTGGTCAAAAGCTGTAGATTCTTATTTGAACCTTTGGTTTTGCACCACTTTTGTGGTTTTGATTCTTTTGACATGTGTCATCTTTATGGCTCCGTATGTTGTCATTGTTTGGTGTGCTGCTTCTCGGGCTTGGATGTCTTAGTCAGTTGTTATCTGGTGCGCTTGGTTAGCTTATCCAGAAGCAGGACCAAAGGTCTTACCTAACCTCCCTCCAGAAGGTGCTCCAACTAGCCTTATAGGCGGGACTGAAGGCTGTTCGATGCATTGGCCAGACCATAGCGTGGATGGACCAGGGCTTACTCCATCCTCCCTTCAGGAGGTGCTCTAGCTAGGCCTTATAGGCGGGGAATGAAGGCTTGTTTGGTGCCTTGGCCAGGCCATAACATGGTGGGACCAAGGGCTTACAAAGTTCCCCCTCCATGGGGCGCCTTGATCGGGCCATAGCATGGCACGATCAAGGGCTTGTTGATACTTTAACCTGGCCATAGTGTGGTGCGGATAAAGGTTTACTCTAACCTTCCTCCAAGAGGCGCTTTGACCTGGCTAACTTAGCGCGGATAAAGGCTTATGACCGTTTAAGGTAATTTCCAAGTTTTAGGAGAATTCTACTCCCGACCATATAGATTTTACTTAAGAAAGAGGTTTTTTATTCGTTCATTGTGAGAAAATATGGTCACAAATGATCCGCATTCCAAGATCTAAGAACCATATTGCCATCTGGTTGACATATTTTGTAAGCTCCAGGAGGAATTGCTTTGCATATGATTAAGGGACCTTCCTAGTTTGGTCTTAGTGGCCATCTGCAAGATTTCTTGTGTTTGCCATCACCCTTCGGAGTACTAAATCTCCCTCTTGAAATGATCTTGTCTTTACTTTTGAATTGTAGTATTTCGAGATTCTCCTCTGATATTCCATAGTCTGAATAGCTGCTTCATCTCTTAGTTCATTTATTAAGTACAACCTCAATTATTGGTTTGGATCAAATGCACATGCGATTCTTCGATGTGAGGGTACCTCAATTTCAACTGGAAACATTGCTTCATACCCATATGTTAGAGAGTAAGGGGTATGACCCGTTGCAGTTTTAGTAGATTTACGATAGGCCCAGAGTACAAGTGGCAATTCTTCTAGCCAATTTCCTTTAGCTTTATTTAATCTCTTTTCCATGATAGACTTAATAATCTTGTTTGCCGCCTCAACGGCCTCATTAGCCTTTGGATGTGACACAGAAGGAAAACTTTTGATAATCTCATTCTTATGGCAAAATCGAGAAAACTCTTCACTTTCAAATTGTGTTCCGTTGTCAAGATATAATCTTATAAGGGATCCCGAATCTAGTAATGATGTTTTTAATGAAGAATCTAAGCACTTTCCCAGAAGTGATTATGGGGAGTGGCTCCGCTTCTACCTACTTAGTAAAGTAATCAATGACCACTATAGCATATTTTGCTCCTCTTTAGAAATCAGCAATGGTCTGATTAAGTCGATTCCTCATACATCGAAGGGCCACAGACTAGAGATCGGAGTTAACTGACTTGGTGGTAAACGGGAATGTTCGAGAATTTCTAGCATCTTTCACATTTCTTTACATACTCTATAGCTTGACCTGCCATTTGAGGCCAATAGAAACCTTATCTCATTATTTTCTTAGCCAACTTTATCCCGTTGGAATGGTTTCCGCAAAATCCTTCATGCGCTTCCACCAATAATTTCATCCCATCCTCCAAACTCACGCATCTTAAGTAAGGAAGGGAATATCCTTTCTTATAAAGAATTCCATCCGTCATTGTGAAAGTCAGAGCCTGTCGTCTGATTTTCCTAGCTTCCATTTTGTTAGATGTTAATATCCCATTAATAAGATATTCTACAAAAGGTTTCATCCAAGTGTTATCATAACAATTATCTGCCTTTGGATGATTGGGCTTCTCATATGGAATTTCTTCATTAATTTCTCTTTCTTTTCTCTCTTGCGTCCTGGCTTGGGATCTAGTTAAAACTAGTAGTTCCTTCCCTGGTTCAGGCATTTCCACTTCAATGTTGGGATATGCTTGATATCCTACTGGTACAATACAGGTTTTTGACGCTCCTCTTGAGGTAGCCAATTTTGCTAATGAATCTGCTTGAGAGTTATCTTCCCTTGGGACTTGATGTATAGAAAAATCTTTAAATAAGGCAAGCATTTTTAGCACCTTCTTAACATATAGGGCTAGTTTGGCATCTTTAGTCTAATATATCTGTTTTATCCGATTCACCATTAGTTGAGAGTCACTATAGATTTGAATCCATGCAATTTTAAGTTGCAAGGCCAGAGTCAATTCTACCACCAACAATTCATATTCAGCTACAGTATTTGTTGCAGCAAATCCTAGCTTCATTGCATAGTGTAAACGATGCCCATAGGGTGTGATTATGACGTACCCTACTCAGCTCCCTGCTCATTTGATGCCATATCTACAAATAGTTTCCATATGGGTTTTTGATCTTTCTCTTTCTTTAATTATTCCTTAACGAAGCTTGTACATTCATTCATAAAGTCTGTTAACGCATGCCCTCTAATTGTTGTTCGTGGTTGAAATTCAATGTCATATTGACTAAGTTTAATTCCCCATTTTACTAGCCTCCCTAAAGTCTCAGGTTTACTGAAAACTTGCTTGAGTGTAAAGTTAGTCAATACTCTAATTTAATGCGCTTGAAAGTATGCTCTGAGTTTCCATGCCGTCAGTATCAAACAATAAGCTAACTTTTTTATGACTGGATATCGAACCTCAGCATCTTTCAATCATTTACTTACATAATAAATGGGAAGTTGAGTTTCATTCTCCTCTCTAATCAGCACCAAACTAACCGTGTGTTCTGAAACTGCCATATACATATGTAGGCTTTCTCCATCCATGGGGTTGGATAATATAGGTGGACTTTCTAAATGATTTTTTTATTCCTGGAAGGCTTTCTTACAATCTTCTCCCCATTCAAAATTATTTTTCTTCTTAATCACATTGAAGAAGGGGATGCATTTATCGGTTGCCTTGGAGACGAATATGCTTAGGGCTGCAATTCTACCATTCAAGCTCATTACATCTTTGCAGGTTTTGGGTTGTGCCATGTCTTTGATAGCCTGGATCTGGCCAGGACTTGCATCCATTCCTTGTGTGCTAACAATGTAACCTAAGAATTTTCTAGAATGAACTCCAAAAGAACATTTCTGAGGATTCAATTTCATTTGATACCTTCGTAATATTTCGAACATTTCTTCAAGATCCTTAAGGTGAATCTCGGCTTCATGAGACTTTACCAACATGTCATCCACATAAACTTTCATATTTCGTTCAATCTATTCCTTCAACATTTGTTGACTAATCTTTGATAAGTAGCTCCCACATTCTTCAGTCCAAAAGGCATTGCTTTATAACAGAAAGTTCCCTAATCGGTAATGAAGCTTGTATGCTCTTCATGGTTTGAACATGGGTATTTGGTTATATCCTGAATAAGCATCCATGAGGGATAATAGCTTATAACCACTACTTGCATCAACTAACCGATCTATTATGGGTAATGAATAACCGTCTTTCAGGTATGCTTTGTTCAGATCTGTGTAATCGGCACAAGTTCTCTATTTGCCATTTGCCTTTTTTACCAACACTGAATTTGCTAGCCATTTTGGATAAAAAACTTCTTGAATGAATCCATTTTCAAGCATCCTTTTAACCTCTTCTTTCAGAGCGCCAGATTGAACATTACCAAACTGCGTCTTCTTTTGTCCAACCGGAACACATTTGGATCAATATTTAATGCGTGGCATATAACCAATTGATCGATCCCGATCATATCCGAATGAGACCATGCAAATTCATATATGTTAGCTTTGAGGAATTGAATTAAATCCACTTTCAAGTTGTACTTCAATCCCTTTCCCACTCTAAAGATCTTGGTCGAATCAACTGGATCTATACATATTTCCTCGAGATCCTTTGTAGGATTTATCCTCTCTGCTTCCCCCTTGGCAAACTAATTCTGTAATGATCTCGCTTTCCTCTATTGAGTTAGCGTCAGTCCTCTTCCTTTTGCTCCCAGATGATGTGTACCTTCCAAACACACGTTTATTTATTTCATTAGATTTTATTTTTGCTTTAAATGTTGGATGTAAAAATCCATCATCTAAAGGTTGAAAAATAGTAGAGGAATCATAATAAGAAGATTACTCCCTTTTATATTGATCAGGAGTGGCAAAATACATTTCGTGGGAGCTAAATTATTCTCCCCGAACGGTACCCCAACCTCTTTTAGTTAAGAATTTCACCATTAGATACTTTGGTGAGACAAATGCATCCACCTTATCTACGCAGGGCGGCCAAAAAATGCATTATAATATGATGGCTGATTGATGATCACAAAAAAGTTTTAAAAATTCTACAGCATGGCGGTATTCCTATTTGTACCAGAAACTTTACTTGCCCCACCTGAGTTGACCCTTTGTTATTGAACCTAAAAATAGGTTCAAGACTAGGCTCTAGCTTATCATCAAGAATGCCCATTTGATCAAAGGCATGCTTGAGATGACATTGACTGCGCTTCTAGTGTCAACCAGAATCTTGGACACTATAGGGAGCCCGATTTGAGCAGTGATCATAAGAGGGTCATTATGGGGGTGATGGATTCCCTTTTTGAGTTCTTAGGGGGCGATGACAAGATTCGACATCTGTATATTTGGCCATGGATTTTTAAGCAGGGGCTTTTCCTAGATAGAAAACACTCCTTCTTTAGCTTCCTTGATATATCTGTTCTGGCTCTTTTACTAGTCCCCGCTGGATGTGGTCCCTCATGAATCACATCAATTCTATTCCAGGGTGGACTCAGATTTAATGGATCCTCATCTTCAAAGTAATTCACAGCAGTATTAGGGAACTTTTGTGATCCATTGTTGGTCTGGAGTTTTCTATTGGTCCTGTATGAATTCTTTTAGGTGTCCTTCACGAATTAGTTTTTGAATAATTCCAGCCAACACTTGGCGTTCATCAGTTTTATGGATTTTTGCTTTATGATAAGCACAATAATCATCCAATTTTCTTTACTCGGGTAGTTTCTGGCCTTGAATGAAGTTGGGAAGTTAACGTTTTCTTTTGTCGTAGCATAAATATAAGACAATGGCTTGTTTTTTGCGATTGAATTACTATTGGAATCCTCCCACTTAGGCCTTTTGTGTCCTCGGTCAAACCCAAATCTTCCACTCTCCTTCTTAGGGTTAGCTTCTTTCTTAGCATAGTACAATTCATCCATTCGAATGAATTTATCAGCTTAGAAGTAAAAGTCTTATAAATCTTTACATCCATGAACAAAGAGCTCTTTCCAAAATGGTGTATTTTCTATTAGTCCTGAATGCACTGCAATCATTTTATCTCCATCGTTCATTTCTTTGGCTTTCAATGCCTCTGGATTGAACGTTCTAAGATAGTCACCCAATGATTCTCCCTACCGTTGTTTGATGTTTGCTAGAACAGTATAATCAACTGTGGGATCTTTGCATATGCAGAATTGAGTGGAGAATTCATAGAAAAATTGTTTTTACGAGTAAATATTCATCTCTCGATACTGACGGTACCATTTTACAGTAGCTCCTTGAAGGGTTACTGGGAATAGCTTATATCACACAGCTCCAGAAGTATTACATAGATCCATTTGGCTATCGAAAGCCATTAAGTGGTCATCGGGATCGGTTGTGCCATGATATTTCATGGTTGGGATCTTGACATGAGATGGGATTACCGTCGACATAATTTCATCAGTAAATGGAGCTACTTGTTCATTGTTATTCACTCACTCGTCTAAAGTTCTTTTCCCTTTAGCGTTTAGCATATCTTTGACAACCTTCACTGCCATATCTTTCAAATAAGTTTTAGCATCATGATAGCTTTTGTGATTTGGGTTGTATTCCTTTGAAGTCGAGCTTCCAGATTGCTCTAGAGATTTATCATATATTCTTCCTTGATGATCGACTTTAATTGGATGATGTTCTTTTTTCTTTGAAGATGTTAGGTCACCTTGCTTTTACCTTCGTAGGTATGAGTTTTTCAGTTTCTCCTTGGGGAGACCACCTTGTCTCCAATTTTGGTTTAGCAGTTTTGGAAGATTTCTGAGATAAAGCTACTTTCAGGAGCTTTTGCATTTCTAGTAGTTGTTGCTCCAAATGCCTTATCTTGGTTGGATTATCATCTGGTGGTGCTGGGGTCGATGGCTGTCCTTGCACAACTCTCTCCAAGTTGAAAGTTGGAGAAATATTTTCCTCCAAATTTGTTGTGTGTACCGCTTCCTCATCCATTCGACTAAGTCTTTTCGATTTCATTTTCCTACAACAAGTCAAACGTTCCATAATTAATTTATAAGGAAACAACAAGAGCAGAGATTTAAGCCCTCCTTCTAGAGTCAAAAATGTTAACAAGAAATCTTGTTAACACCTCAAATCAGAACTTAAAGAATGACCAACCCCTTCGAAACCCCTTTCGAACGGGTTGATAGGGACTTCATGTTTTCGAAAGGTACCCTTCGAAGATGTTAATTGTTAATAAAAAATCTAGTCAACACTTCAAAGCAAAGTTTAAGAAAGAAATAATCCAATCGAAACTCTTTTCGAATGAGTCAAAAGGATCATTACACCTTTAAAGGTGGAACCCTTTCGAAAATCATAGATTCCACTGTCATGGTGAAGGTTCCTTCGAAGGGGGTTATATGTTTCATAGTATCCAAGCGCCTTTTGAAGGAGTCCTCCCTACAAATATGACTTCAATAATCATATAGTGAGTTCCTTCGAAACCCCTTTCGAATGAGTCAAGAGGGACTTTATTCCCTAAAGGGACTCGCAGTACAACATATATAATAAATAAGATGTAGACTCAGTGTGCTATGGAATCTCATCTTGGATAAATGATGCAAGTTTAATTGACTTGTTAATATTGGATTATCATCATTACATCAATTTAATATTACATAGCACATTGAGTCATTTATCCAAGATGCGTTTACTTTTCCATTCTAAAATTGATAAAACTATAAAGCATGACTCATTTCTTTATGTTTACTTCTTTTATTTATTATTAGCTTTTATATTTTTATTTAAATTATTGTAGGTTTTAGATCGAAATAATAGAACCGAGGAGTTAAAGAATTGAAAGGTTAGATTTTAGATTCAACATCAAGAATTATTATAACAAAACTAAAATTAATTTTATTATTTAGCGCTGTTCTTTTTCTAACCAACTTTATTTTTTAGTGCTAATTTTGATTTAAGATTAAATTCCAAATAAAAATAGCAACATTAGTCTAGTAATTAATGATATATGCATCTCTTGTCTATAGTAAAAGATGCACAAAAGCTTTGTCCTTTCATGTAAACATCTCTACTTATTTATCCATTCAAATAAAAGATAACTAACTCAAAGTGAATAAATTTCTTATAAATAAATAATATATTCTATTAGAAAAAAAGTTCAATCTCCATAAGTATTAATCCATTTTCGGTTTTCCACAAAGAATACTAAGATTAATTAGCAATTAATGTTTTATACATAGTTTTAGAAATAATACCGAATGCACTAACAATTGATTCATGCGATCTTCAATGTGCTAGAATCGTAGGAACCAACTTTAAAGAATTATATGTATTGTATATGTAGTTTTGTAAAAAGAAAATAGTAAATTTCTTTAAATTTTCTAAAATTCAAAAATATTAAGTGTTGCTTTTTAAATTTTAATAGTCTTCAAAAATGTAGTTTTCAAAGATGTTCTTATTGATGAATATTTAGATATTTTTTCATAACTTATTTTCAGAAACTTTGTAAGAAATCGGTGAGTGGTGGCAAGGCTATATCGAACGTTGTTGAATTTCATCAGCAAAGTTCAAATGTTCGGTCGAAAAACTATAAGCGACTTTCAACTGGTAAAATTATGTTTTACTGTTCATTAACTAATTATTTCATGATGAACTAGCTGCTAATTTTGAAGGCTAAGTAGCGAAAGTTTCACATCTGCTGATTTTCCAAAATGATGTTAAGTTTGAATCATTTTATGCTTTCTATTTGAACCTAAATGCTTAGATTCTGAAAAACATGTTTTATAAATTTAATAGTGATATTGTGTAATTTAGTTAATTTAAATTTTAATAATAAATATATTTTTCAGTTTGATTATTGATGGTGTTATAAATGAATATTAACATATTTATCATCTTTAATATTAATTACAAGGAATCGCTGTCAGGTCCCTGGAATTGAAAGATGATGTAAGAAAAGTCCCTCCCGAATAAGTTATGAAAATTAGGTCCCTATTTTTAGATTTTGGCTAATTTATACCGCTTTTTCCCTTGAAAAGAATGCTAAGTCGATTTTCTAAAAGAGGACAATTTGGTAAAAAATAACAAAGTAGGGACCTAATTTATATGTGTTTATGAGCAGAGACTTTTTGTGCATGAGCTTTGAAATTGGGACCCTTGGTCCAAAACCCCTTAATATTAAGTTGATTAATTTTTATTGGATGAATATGACAATTAGTGGTAATTAATTCATTTGGTTAGCACCACAATGAACGTGCAATTACTTCTCTAACTCAAATTAAGGTCAAGCTAGAAATATATAAATAATAATCCACTTCAGGTCCCAATTTCTAATGTTATTATAAGAAAAGTTCATGTAGTAATGAATATGTAAATTATATTTTTATCCTTTCTAAATGAGAAAGTGCAAACTAGCTTGCACATTGCTGATAGAAAATGCAAATTAACTTTAGCTTTTCAAAAAAAAATTCAAAAAATTGAAAAATCAAATTTATTTTTTCATAAATAGTAATAATAGTTATTTAAGTATAATCTTAGTAAATAAGTAGAGTTTTCAACATTATTGAATTTAATGGTATTTTTTAATTTTTGATCTTTCAAACTACTCTATTCTTTTGTTTCTTATGATGTTTTTGCACAATGGGGAATAGAAGCTTTTTCTATTGATTGATTTATATATAATAGAGGCTCTAGCACTCATTAACTCTTATCTTACGAAGCAACAAGAAAGAAGGAATCAATCTATTTTGGGGGTAATCCAATATCATATGGATAATTTAAATGGATAAGATATTCTGCAAATCATTTCTACATTTCTTATAGTAAAGAAATAAAAACTTATTGTATATAAAATTTCTCTTAAAACTGCAAGTTAGCTTTTATTATCTATCAGAAAAGTGCAAGTTAATTTACGTTTTTCATTTTCCAAAAAATAAAGACCTAATTTACATATTCATTGCTATAAGGATTTTCCTTATAACAAGATAAGAAATATGGATCTGACGTGCAAATCCTAAATAATAATTAACTAGAGTTAATTGTATTGTGTTCTTCAGTTAGTTTAACCTTAAATTTATATAATAAAAATATCATTCATAATTTACCCATTGCATATAAAATTAAACATAATTCATTCTTACATGGTATCCAATTTTATTAGATTAGTATTGAATTTTTGTACATATCAGTAATCAACTACAAACTGAAATGTATTTAATAGCATATATTTCACATTTTAAATTATGCTAAACATATTCACCATTTTAATTTTTTTAGAATAAAATACAATTAATTCCTCTTAATTATTATTTTAAATCTCTAACTAATTTCTAATTTGAAGTAGAGCAATGACAAATGATATTACCGTGCAACTGAGATAAAAAGATATTAATTACTAGCAATACCATTTAGGAAATTGACATTCTTTGTAATGTTATTATGCTTCCATGTTAGTTTTAACTTATAGATGATGTTAATTTTGTTAAATAACGTCATTGTCTCCAAATATATTATTTTGTACGATTTGATATTATTGAAGGATATTTATCATATAAGATTTATTAGTAGTGTTGGGAAAAAGCCAGTCTGAAAAAAGTATGATCCAAAAGCGTATATTCACCTTCATATAACTAAAAAACTCTAAAATTGTTCAGTTAAAAAATTATATGAACCCCTTGTGCATAACATGAGTTAGCATTAGCGAAAACATGAGTTAGCATTAGCGAAAGGGTAATGAAAGGAAAACTGATAAAGAAAGGAGAATGTGTCTGTCTGTATTATAAGGAGAATGAAAGGGGTACTTTAAGGAGAATTAATTGTTTTGTACTTGTTTTGTGATTATTAATTACGAACATTATAGCCCACGCTTCGCGCTTGAATTGTTTTTCTTAAAAATGTATATAATTAACACATTAGGAGAAAATGATTTGCACGAATATTTAATCATATTTTTATGTTAAAATCATGTCTAGTTAGCTTAAATTTTTATTTATAAGTTGTAGCATCTAATTTTTGTTAGTTTCATACTATCAATTAATAAAAAAAATGAATTTGCAAATGAATAAATCATATTTTTAAGTGATTTTAAAGTTTGGCAATATTTGTAAAAGAGCGTTTTGAATTTGTAAAAAAGTTTAATTGTTAGATCATATTTTTAGGTAATATTAAGAATTAATAATATATGAACATGGGCATTTTTGGTAGTTCATGCCTACACAAAAAAGTATGACATCGAAAATATTAAAACTAAAATATTAAAACTATTATTTTAAAATAAAGATAGTACAACTATTATTAATTATCAAAGTTTACTAAACCGTTTTAACTTCATAGCGATTGACTCAGGAAAGCATACAACTCTATTCACTCAGTAAAGGATAAAATATATAGACTCGGTAAAGCATACAAATCTATTGACTTAGTAAATGATCAAATGTATTAACTCGGTAAAGTATGGAAGAACTTGAATTTAAATAGAGATTGGAATAGATTTGGTTGAGTAAAAAAACCTTAAAAGATGAAATATTATATTATATTAGTTTAAAGGGTATCTTGGGAAGTTAAGTTTATAAAAAAAAAATGGTATTAAAACTATTAAAGCTATTATTAAAGATGAGTGTTACAACACCCGTTTCGTACGTGATGACGACATGCGCTTCGTGCGCGAATGATTTTTCTACAAATTATATATGTTTAACACATCAAAGAGAAGCGTTTTTTGATAATTCATACAGACACCAAAAAAGCGTGACATCGAAGTTGTTACTAACTAGTATTAAAATGTCTGAAATGTTAATTATTTGACAATTTTTTTTCGAGAACACGAACATTTGTTCTGCATATTCCATGTCCCGCTGCAAATCATGTAGTAAACGATTAGTTTGTATTTTAGCCAAAGCGATTTCATAGTCCACTCCGGACACATCCTTGAACTTCCAAGCAAATTTCACGTGCATGCTTCTCCTCTTTACTCCATCTTTCTCCAACTTCTAGATTTCGAAAATGATGGGTGGTTCCGTTCACCCTCTCGATCAGCCCCAAAACGATGAAGGACAGCACGAAACCGTGGACCTAAGTCCTCAAAACTCGACTTACCAGTCCACCATGTCCAACTCCTTCATCGACCCTCCCTCCTACTCAGACGCGACCTTCTCTCCGACCCAAACTCAAGAATCACCTAAATCAGACCTCAGCTCATCTTACGTTAGCATCTCCGTTTCCGATCCACGTAAAGAGCAAGATTTATCGCCGACCTCTCTCGTCCCTGGATCTGCGACGCACGTGACATATTTGGTGACGACCACGTGTGGTGATTTTGAAGTTTTTAAGGTGAGGAGGAGGTTTAGGGATTTTGTGATTTTGGCGGATCGACTGGCTGAGGGCTATAGAGGGTATTTTGTGCCAGTTAGGCCTGACAAGAACTCTGTTGAGAGTCAGATCATGGATCAGAAGGAACTCGTTGAGCAGCGAAAATTTCAGCTTGAGAAATATTTGTGGAGGTTAGTGATCATTTATATTATCGCCAATTGTTTTCTCATTTTTTGCATTTACCTTAATTGCAGTATGCATTGAATAAATTACCTGTGTTTTTCAACGTTTACTGCAGCTTGGCAAATGCTTCTCGATTTGGCAAATTAATTGCATTTATGTTACTTTTAACGGAAAATTTGACACTAAATGACTAATATATGTAATAAAAGATGATGATTAATATAATTTTGTGTAGTCAAATTAGTGGACATGACCAAAAGAGTCTAATGACTGAGTATTGAACTATAATATTTTTGTGAAGGTCAATTTAATTGTTTTCGCCGTCCAATTATAAGGAGCATTTTACTTACACGAGCGTTAGGGCACACACTTCGCGCGCGTCATGATGACATTTATTATTTTATAGCATTTATTATTTGTTAGATTCTATTCTTAAGTGATAAAATTTGATAATATTTGTAGATGGACATTTGAATGTGTAAAGAAAGTTTATTTATTAGATTCTACTTTTAAGTGATGAAATTTGGTAATATTTGTAAATGGACGTTTTGAATTTGTAATGGGCGTTTAATTGTTAGTCCTATTTTTAAATGATATTAAGTTTTGATAATATATTTATAGAGGGGTCTTTTTGGTAGTTCGCACCGAAACCAAAAAAGAGACACCAAAGGTATTACAACTATTACTAAAGAAAAAGAAAATAATATTTGAGTGAAAATGACTACACTTTAAGAACACTCCTAACAGTTGGTGTGTTCACTTTCATTTTTCTACTCTTTTCAACTAGCCATGGCACACCACATATCCAAAAGTAACTGTACAAAACCATAAACCAAATAAAAAACCGATCAAAAATGTTTACGTTTGTAAATAAGAGGCTATTGAAAAAGCATAGTGTGTTGTTTTAATCTCTATGCATTAGAACGGCAATCACAGTGTCATTTCAATGCATAGTTGCATTAAAATGACATAGTGTTTGTCATTTTAATGCATAGACACTAAAACAACATACATTATACCATTTTTAATGGGTGATCCGTATGCCTCTTGAACGGCCATAGGTTGATTTCTGTGGCTTGTTCAGAGGTTGAATAAGCCATACTGGAATGTGTGATGACTTGTTCAGTCAAGTCACTGAACAAGCCACTATTGACAATGCTCTAAGGGTGACTATTATGTTGTTTTGGGAGGAAAACAAGGCCAAAGCTCCAAAGTTATGAATTCCTTATTTTGCCATTTTAGCAAGTCAGATTGGAATCAATCAACTCAAACTAAATGTTTACAAGTATACACATGCCAAAAAATATATGTTGCCCCTGTATTTGCTTGGTAAATGCAAGGATGTAGATTATACATGTAGAGATAATCATTACTATACATTATCTACATCATGACTTCAGGCATGTTCTGTTTTGGGCGTTTGAAGTTGGTTGTTTATGCTTAGAATGTCTTAGGTGAGCACAAGCATAATTTACTGTATAATTTAAAAAACACTGTAGATCTTCAAGTGTAATTTTATCTAGTTGAGGCATTCAATCCAACTCATTCTCACTTTGAACCATAATACCATTGTTCAGGTTAGCAAGACATCCAGTTGTTGGTAAGAGTGATGAACTTAAAGTGTTCCTTACAGTAGAGGGTAAAATGCCATTGCTGGCATCTACAGATTTGGCTTCTCGGATGCTTGACGGTGCAGTGAAGTTACCGAAACAATTGATGGGGGAGGGAGCTATAGTCGAGAAAGAAGAGGTAGTGATTCCTGCAAAAGGCGGGAGAGATTTATTGAGGATTTTTAAGGAGTTAAAACAGTCGGTAAGTAATGAGTGGGGCAGTGGGGTTAAGGCAACTGGTATAGAGGAAGATAAGGAGTTTCTAGAGAGGAAGGAACGTGTTGGGGATTTAGAGCAGCAGATAAGTACTACCTCACAACAGGTAGTGTATCTTGATTCTTATGCTCTGGTTATAAACAGTAGATACTGTAGATTAGGGGTACGTCTTATTTCATACTAATTCGATATGCGCCACTAATTAGAGATTGATGTATAGTTTGACTAACTGGAGGTACTAACTAGTAGTTTATAAAAGTATGCATACATACATGCGCACATACACACACATACACATATGTACATATGTGTATATGTGTGTGCGCATAAAATATTTGTACACCAATTAGAAATATGTTTGTTTTCATTGCCTAACTAAACATTACTTTGTTCCTATGGTCTTATCAAAAACAACTGCAGTATAAAATACATTACTAGAAATATGCAAAAGTTATATTTTCATTTGAATGTATTTCTATACCGTCTATGTTTGTCAGCCAGTTCAAACAATTAAGCTTTATGAGAAAGGATGAAGCTTATTCTTCTGCAGAATTTGTAAAGAATATGAAACAACTGCCGTGGAGAAGTTAATGTGAAGGGCTACTGAATTAAATCTGTAGACATGTTATTTTATTCTTGATTTTTTTCTCATATTCTATTGAATAGACTTCCAAATTTGCTTCGAATAATACATATTTTGAGGTACAAAAATTTCTCCTTTTCTATCCAAACAATGTAATACAATACATGCTAATTTCAGAACAAAATTATTTTCAAGATATTTGTAAAACATGTGTTCAAGTATGATCAAAACTCTAGTGCTGGTTCACAATTATAATGGGCCAACTTTTCATAGAACATGGATATATACAAAAGTAAAATTTGTTTAAAATCCCAACTCTTCTTTATTTCACCGTATTTAAATTTTTTTCCCTTTTTTGTAAAGTGCGACTTTGAAAAGTAATTTTGTTTATTTTTCAAACATCAGCATTTCCAATAAACGGTTGAATAATATGTTTTCATATATCTTGTACAAATTTATATTTTATGTTTGGAGTATAAGATTGAAATATTTATTGTTTACATTCATGTAATTTTGAAGCCTAAACATCGATTTCTATGACAATACTAAGACGAGGAAAAAGCGATAAGATATACCTAAATTTAAACTGTAGTAATAGCTATATTATTTGAATTTCAGAAGCAATATGATTTTTTATTTTTATTTTTCATCTCAACTGGATGCATGATTCGAAATAAAGCACGAAGCTACAACTTTCTTTTTAGAGTCTGTATAATTGGGCATTAACTAATAATTGCATTAGTTTGATAGAAAACAAATAATGTTGAAATGTTAAACTATTAGTTAACATCTAAACCGATTCGGTTAAAGCTTCATCTTCAACGGGAGGCACATAGTCTAAGCTCAAGTTAAATTTCATACAGCAACCATTTTTGTGATGTGGTGATTTTTCTTCTTAAATTGCCTTTTTTATGCGGTGCTTCTAATATATCATTAGACGTTTTTAGTATAATGCACCTAGGGATAGTAAAAATAAACGTACCTTTAGGTACTAGATAGTGTGGCTAAATTATTTTCTTGATGGTATTACATTAATGTCTTTTAATCAATTACTATCAATGGCTTTTAATTAAACAGACCGACATGGTAGTTTTTCTTAGCTGAACTTTTTATGTTTAATTTATGTATATGTATATAAACATTAAAAAATTTAGCTGAACCTTTTATGACTTTGTAAATTCATAGTTCATCCATAATTTTGACCATTTTATTTTATCCAAACGCTTTTGTTAAATCTTTCTATCCCTGTTTTTCTTTAATTTATGTTTAGTTTTAAAATGCATTTATATATATATATATATATATATATAAGTTGATTAGAAGATTGACCTTCATCATTGGCTGGTACATTTGATATTTTTTATAAAGAGTTGAATGCCATGTGTAAAAAAGATTAAAAAAACAGAAGATCGCGACTTAATTTAAGGTTATATCTAACAACTTAACTTGAGTATCTATTATGATATATAAGATAAGATAATCAACAATTTAGTTTGTTTATACTATCTAACGTGTTAGATTCATGCTGCTGCTACTACGACTAATAATAATAATATGATTAATATTAATAATAGTTCAATTTAACGGTGTAAATATGACTCAAAATGCTATTCACATAAAATATTAAAGGTACAATGTTTTTTTACAGAGTTTAAAGATCTATTCAATATTTTAATTACACACACATGTGCGTGTATTATATGTGTGTACTTAGAAGTTAATATTCAAAAATACTTAGAAGTTGCTATACAAAACTCTTTTAAGAAGATTCAAAATAAGTTGTCAAACATAAATTTTATTTTGTAGGTGTTTCCCCCCCTTATTTGACCTTGTCTTTTGAATGTGGATTTGCACTTGCTGAGTTCTCTAATTTAAATTTGTTCGATGAAATTAATGCAGTTCTAATGTAAAATTGTTTTATTTATATTTAAACTAAACATTACAATGTAAACTTTGTAACAATTAGACAAGCACCATTGTTTCAGTGGTTAAGTGATTCGACTTTGGTGCGAGAGGTCACAAGTTCGAAACTTGCGTAGCGTGATTCGAATATTTATTCACACATGATTTGTGGTTTGTTGTACCAGTGATATGTTGTATCTAAGTACCATTTAAAAAAAAAATAACTGTGTAACAATCAACTGAAAACTAAAAGGTTTAACTCACCATAACAAAGATCTAAAAACTTTTAATAAGAGCATGAAGATAATTTCAAAATTAACTCTCCTAAAAAAAAGAAAAGGAAAAAAAGGAAAACATTCCAAAAATTTGAAAACATATAGAAAAATTAAAGATTGAATAAATTCGAGTCATAGTTTTCCAAAAAGAACAATTTTATTTTTAGAAAATCAAACTTATCTGAAAATCAAAATGAATCATCCAGTGTGTCACAACTTTAAAAAAGCTCTGAATATTATATAGTAAGCAATAAGAGTATGTAAAAAAGTAAGCACTGACATAGACTATCATTGATGGTTTTCAAAGAGAGGCTTACGTTTTCTGACTTTTGCCGTATTAATACAAATCCAAAAATAATTTAATTCTTAAATTATATTGGACCTTTTGAGTAACAGTCAGGAGGATCTTATGAGAATTGAATATTTTTGTACGGAAGATATAAAACGGATATTGGACACTCTACATAAACATTTCACAGTCAATTTACGTAAGAGTAAGTTTTCGTTTTAAAGAAAAAATTTTCATATTCTTTTTTGTTAAAAAATGAATACGAAGGTTAAAACATATGCATGTCTGAGTTTAGGGTTATTGAAGAATTTTTTTTGCAGGTAGTCTCTGTTTAAACTAATCATATGGTAGCTAAAATTATTTTAAAACTTCAAATTAACATGTAATTCTTCAGTTAAATATTTTTTAAATTTTCAAATCACTTGCCAGTTTTTATCTCCCTTTCACAATCTATTACAGTTTTTTTGTGTTTGACCGCAACTGGATGTTTGGTCGGATTCCATTCTAGTTCACACTGGAACTAACCAAACCAGGATGACAAAAATTCGAATTTCAGCCTGAACCTCATACCTTGGTCAGAAGTATAGACTGAATTTGTTTTTCTTAGTGAAGTTTTGCTTTTTTTTTTAATTTGTTATATTATAGAGCTAGGTTTTCAAAAATAATATTTGTATAATTTGAGTTTGTGAATATGACAAATATCAAAATTGTGTTTGTGTTGGTGTTTCTACTAAAAATAGATTGTGTTAGCATTCTGATTTGAATTATTCCTCATTTTTTTTAATATAAATTACTTTATAGATCTTTTCAAAATATCTTAGTTTATTTTATGCATAACTGAATTTAGGTTTTGGAAATTTAGTCTATTCAAGGAATTTTCATTTGTCTTCTATTTTTGTTTTCTTTAAAATCAAATAAAACATCTGTTTTTGTAGTCAATCAAAATTGCAACAAAATTTTATTTTTAAGTTCCTATTTTATAGATGCATACATCATTATACAGACACATGCAAAAATACTAATGATTATAGAGTTCTCTTGGTTTGCATTTGAATAGTCTTTCTCAGTCCAAAACATTCTTGAAAAGTTGTCTTCAGATAAATTTTGGTGATTATAGACTGCTTTTTATTGATTGTATATGGTGTTTACCCCCAAAAATTGGCACCAGCACCAGGACTTTGCGAAGGAAAAACAATATGCTATATTTTGTTGTGCACATCAAATCTTTCTATTGTATTTATTTTGTGTTCTATTGTTTGATTCCTTTATTTCTATGCTATGAAGACAAAATACACAAGTCTGTTAGTTGATTTCATGATCCAAAGTACATATTTGTCCATGTGTATGTGTGAAAGTTTACATTTATATTGGAAATTGGTGTTCCAGGGATTAGAACCCTTACACCTCTAGATCAATACTTTAGAGACTTTACCATTTACTAGTAGTAGTCCTTTACATGTGTTCGTCTGTGAATATGTAATACATTTAATGCACTTGTCAAAGATTACGAACACAGCGGTAAAACTTTGGAGTGTGGATCTAAAGGTCCTTGGTTCGAGAACCCTAGGCGCTAATTAACAATTCTATTTTATTTTTCTAAAGGTATATGTTACTATTGTTTCTGGTTATTGTCACTGAGTGGAGACTGGAAAGGATAATGTTGGAATGGAGGTTGTGGAGAATTTCAAAGGTGGATATCCAAGATTTGAAATACCAGCAGACAACTAAAATTCACAATAATAATATTATCATGATAAGAATATGGGGTTTAGCTTCTCAGATGCAATCTCTTTTTAGCCAAATTTTCTCTGACGACCATTAAATATCTTTCTTTAAATTTGTGATCATAGGTTTTAGTTATTTTACTTTATTTTATTTTTATCTTTATTTCTATTTTCACTATATATATATATATATAATGTGTGTGTGCATGTATATGTATGTATATATTTGAATCTAATATTGTTACTATTACTTTTAAATTGACTGTGTCATTTAGTTTTGGGTTCCATCTTTAGCCGACCCCAACTTGTTTGGAAATAATGGCTTAGTTGTTGTTGTTGTTGTAAATTTGTGGTCATAGGTAACCCATGTCTAATCGGTTGATCTGATCCACATTTCACACAAAAAAAAATCTTTTTGATGATACAGGTTGCAGCAATAGCAATTAGTATGGGTTGATGGTGCACCTATTACTTTAATTAAAGTTCATTCTTTGTGATTCTCATATTATCATGATCTCTGCATTACAGGCATATTATGTATCATCATTTGACAATCTACAGAGATAGTTTTCAGCTTTGTTGGTTTATTTGTGTTTAATATTCTAGATGCCTATTGCAGGTGTGTTTATTTATTATTCCTTTTGTCACAGGCTGAAGTACTTGTTAAAGCTCAGCAGGATATTGAAGAAACAATGGGGCAGTTAGGACTGGCTTTCATCAAATTGGTTAAATTGGAAAATGAAGAAGGTGTCTACAGTTCTCAAAAAACCCATGCTGCTGATGCAAGAGTTATCGCCACTGCTGCTGTGAAAGCTAGCAGATTATACCGTGAATTGAATTTTCAAACAGTCAAGTATCTGGTAAGGTGTTAAAACGATTATCATTCAGTTGTGTTAAAAACTTTCGTTTGGAAGATCTGCATTTGGAGGGAGATTTATGCGGTTTCAATCAAATAATAATATTCATTGTACTCTGTTACATCCAGGATACACTGCATGAGTATTTGGGGCTGATGCTATCAATCCGTAATGCATTTACTGATCGTACAAATGCTTTATTGACGGTGCAAACACTAGTATCAGATCTGTCTAATTTACATTCCAGGGCAGTAAAACTTGAAGTTGCATCCTCAAAGATATTTGGTGGCGACGAATCAAGAATTCGCAAATTAGAGGAAATAAAAAAATCAATACAAGTCACAGAAGAGGCTAAAAGTATTGCTATCAGCCAGTATGAAAGGATAAAGGTAATATTATCGTTATGTGGCATATCCAAACCAAGGTTTGAAGTCCCGGTTTTCAGTTCCGTTTCGAGCATATGATATTTTTGGAATCTCGGTTCCGTCTTAGGAATTTGGAAATTCCATTAAGGTTCCGGTTCCCATTTCCTTACATTTTGATACTTTTTATAAACATATAAATGCTTTTTATAACCATAAATGATATCAAGCTATTGTACATTCTCGGTTCATTCTACAGCTTCTATCACTTAAAAAAAAGAAAAAAAAAAACCATAACCTTGTTTGACATGAATAAATAGAAATATTGTCTGATGTTGCTTGCTTTGAAGCCCTAAGTTCTCAAGCCCTAAATTTACCAGCAAAAATCTTCCGTTTGAAGCCTTATTTTCCTTTTAAATCTCTTGCTTGATTCTTTGCTCAATTTCATTTTTCCTTGCTTGAATTTCTTTCTTTTGCAGTTAAACACTTTTATGTTGTTTTAGTCTGAAACCGGATTTTAGCGTGAATTCTGGCTCGGTCGACGTCGAAACCGGAACGGAATGTCCAGATACCGGCCAGAATCTCGAATCTCGATCCAAACTACAGTACCGTGTATCTAAATCCTAAGCCTAATTGACGGCCCTTTAGCAAGATTTGGCAGTAGTAGGAACGCCACTTTGTGCTACTGCCTTTAGTAAACTTGTTAGTGTAAATGTTAATGAATTTTGTGCGAGTAGTTCTGTTTTAGAGAGGAAGAAAGAATGAGAAAGAAAATAGTCTCACATTATGAAAAATTGGGGACTATATTTGTTTAAATGTAGGATTTACAAGAGAAATGTTGGATCGTTTAGGCATCGAATATTTTCTCTTGGGTTGAAAAGAGATCATGTTATAACACGCGTGTGCCGCCGTCGGTGGCTGCCCGACCGGTCAAGCCGGACTGGGTCTAGTTTGGGTTGAGAAACATGTTTGGCGGTATTTTTATTTGAAACGGGCCATTTTAAGCCTGTTTAACAAGCCCAAAATGATTCAACTTGAACAATAAAACAGAATGGTGGTAAAACAAATTTTGAATTATGAAAATTTAAAATGGTCAAAAATTAGACCGTCGGTCCCACAATTAGTTTTTTGGCGATCATATATCTATATAAAGGCAAACTCTTCCTAGGGAAATCATTCAGAAATTTTCGATTTTCTTCTTCCTTCTCTCTTTCTCTTCGCCTTTGGTTTCCATTTTCATAAATAGCATATCGGGTTTGTGATACTGCAGATCACAAACTCAAAACTCTTGTCACTACAGTCATCCGTAGGATAATCTGAATCGATTTCAGTAGTGCAACCGTAATCGATTACAGTGAAACAATTCTCGGCTCCATTGTATCTTGGAGGAAGATTTGCTGCAACTCTAAGCACCCATTCATTTACTTAATCGAGCAGAGAGAACAAACAACGTCTTAAGGAAGCGTCATCGATGTGTTTTGAAGCGATCTCTAAAGGTTTCACTTTTACTACTGCTGCCATTTCATCAGAATATAGAATTATACACCAACAAAACTGATTTCGTAACCAGATTTAAGACTTTTGGACGATGAAACTTAAGCTAGCGGCACTCGTAATAACAGAATATGATATACATACATTTATATACATACTTACATATGTATGGGAAAATATTAGAACATAAAATAATGATATAATTAGCGACACAATGGATCTCAACCATTAGATCATCCATTAATTTCAACCTCAAATATGAACTCAATGGGATCCAATATCAAGATCTATCAGCATGTGTGTGTATGCATGTGTGCGTGCGTTTGTCATTCTATGTATATGGTATATAAAGTATGTGCTAAGAGTTGTTTATATTTTATATGTTCATCACATAGTCAAGATACAAATGAACTAAGGTGAGAACTACAGTTTTTTTGTTTTTGGGGCTTAAAATGAATTATTTTGAAGGAAGCTCAAGACAAAATATTCCAGAGTTTATTACAAACTGCTAAAAATATCATGGTTTAAAAGTGTAGTGCTGTGAAGATTGCATGTTCTTATAAAACAATTTGTTTGTCAACTTTTTGATTGCTAACAAAGGATTCACAGCCTTTGGGTTTGGCATGATAGAAAGTGACCTGGTGGAACATGCCAACATGCAGAGGCCAAAAAATTGGAACATAAAGGACAAATTATATGAATGGTTCAATTGTGAAGTTGAACCTCTAGGTCTCCTGAATCTGTTGTTACTAACATTATATTGTGAAGGAAAACATCATCCAAAAACATAAGCTGTTTGTGAGAGTAAACCCACTTTACGTACTTTCTTGATAAAATTTTCTGCATAGCCTGGGAAGGTTTGAATGATCAGGAAGCGCTCAAGTTAAAGAAATAAAAAGCTATAGGATTTATTTGATGTGTGTTATAATTTATAGAATACCCATTTTTTTATGCGCTCTTATATTATGAACTACACTTTTTAGAAGGTATACAGCTTTTTAAGATTAGTAAATGCTAGGGAGTTGAATTTCTAACTTTGAATTTCTAACTTTTCATCTTTGGGTCCTGTGTTTTATGTTTTAACACTCGGGTACCCTAGCTTGTGTTTCCAAAATACCAAGAGCTACAGATAACAAACTAAACATGTACTTTCTATAACACACACACACACACATGCATACCTACACACACATGTACACCCACATCCACATACACGCACACATACCTACACATATATACATTTACAGCACATGCACACGCTTATACACACACACTTCTACATGAACATGTCTACACATGTGTGTACATGTAAACATACATTTATGTATGCACACATACATATGCACATTTACATGCATGTCTGCATATATGCATACACACATACACCAAACACCAACACACACACGTGTGTGGATATTTTATAATTCTTTTGGAATATATTTATTTTTAGCATATTTTGGAATTCTTCTGGAATATAATTATACAACGATAGCAAAATAGGGAAATCAATCTTTCAGTATTTTAGGTTTCACCTGATGAGGACCCAATCCCAACCATCCCTCCCCCCACACCCCACCAAACCCAAACAAATCCCTACCAAAAAAAACAAAAAAATTAACGGGGAAACAAAATGAAAGGAGGACAAATTGGGATGCGATAGAAGGGAAAATATGTGCTATAGAATCATATGGTCACAGAATTATAGCCCTATAATTATTCAGTTAAAGAAACTTTTTGCACGCTAAGATCTAACTGAATCGTGGCCATCAAAGCAATGGAATGATCAACAATGCCAACTTTGATTTTTTTTTTAAACCTTATTTTGTTCAGAAGTATGATTGAACTAATAATTTTCAAGTAAAGAAGAGGATTACTGAGTAATGCTTATATATTTCTAATTGTCCCAGGATAACAACAAATCTGAGCTTGGGAGGGTTGATGTAGAAAGGCATAATGACTTTTTGGCCATGGTAAAAGGATTTGTAGCTAATCAGGTATTGATCTGATTAATACACCCAGTTTGATGAGAAGGATTCATTTCTCAACTTCTGTTCCAGAGGAGATTTTCTATGCAACCAGTCATTCTTTTTCATTATATTTAGTAAACAACAAAATTATGCAAAGATAATGGTTTCCTTTACAATTATAGTAGAGGTTTGACCCCGAACTCCATATCAATCATACATATCCGTTACCTTCCTTTATCGACAACCAAGACTTTTGCATATGATGAAGATATATGTTATTTTTGTCAGAGTACAAGGGTGAACGTTTGGTTTTGCAATGAAAATTGCTAAACCAAACTAAAACTAGATAACTGAAAATCGAACCAAAGCTATTGAATTTTTTTGGTTTGTTTTAGGTTTAACCGAACTAAAAAACATCATATTTTATGATTAGCATATTCAATGTACTTCAAAAGAACTAGAAATTAGGATATGCCCCATATTTTGAAATTTCATACGTGAAAAACTCTTCTTATAATTTATTTATTTTAATTTGAAAATTATATCTGAACTTTAATTGCATTTTTCTATAATCAAAACTTTTTTTTGACAAAAATGCAAATATTTACCGTTCATAAAGTTTACAGATTTCTCTGTAATATGCTGAAACTTAAAAGTAGGTTTTTTATTTTTCTTTTACAGAAGTTCCCTAAAAAGAAAACTTGAAATTATGAATAATGTCCATATACTGAGTTTTTTCCTTATTGTTTTCAATGGTTTTTTTTTTTTTTGGAATTTTTTGAGAGTAACAATGATTAATGTATGGCATGTAAAAATTATTTTGCTTGCTAATATAAGAAATTATTAATACTTTGCTATTGTTAAAAAATGTGTTATTGGTTAAGTCAGTTTAACGGGTATCCGACTGAAATAAATTAACAAACCGATTATAAAGTGACCTAACTTTAGAACCAAACCAACCAAGATGAACCAGTTTGGTTGATTTATTTGATTCAAACCAAATATTATCGCCCCTGTATAAAGGTTATTATGAATGTGATATATATATATATATATATATATATATATATATATATGTTTAGGGGTGAACATATTTCAAAAGTTTTGGGAAGGTGAAAAGTGAAGTTCATTCTTTCGGGAGATGGAGTAATTAATTCTTGGTGTATGCATCTTTTTTTTTATATGCTTGTTATTCCTTTGAAATCAACTCCCCAAATATACTTTTTACAAGACAAATGATAAATAACTACAGCATGTATTTGGTGGCTTAGGAAAGCTGTTGATAATAACTTCTTGTATATAACAACTAAGGAAATGCCAATACATCCAGAGGGGTAGTAGAATATTGGATAACAATCTGTGCTGTCTTACTAGTTATAGTGAATTGTCTGTTTTATAGACATTGTATCTGATTCGGATCGGGTTCGGTCCGGGTATCTTAAAAGCCGGACCCGTGCCCGATTACAACCATGTCAATTATAAAACCAATACCCGAGCCCGGTTCGTCGGGCTTGCTGGGTAATATCCGTATATTGAACTCATAATATTTATGTTGAATCTTACTTTAAACTTGCAATTTTTGTAAAATTTATACACAAACAATGTTAACATACAAATTGGATAGTGATGTAGTCAAGTTCACAACCAAAGCAAGCAAAAAAATCTATATGCAAACAAACAAAATGGTAAATAAATAACATAAATATCATGTTTTGAACTGCGAAAAACTAATATTCGGATTGGGTCCAAACCGAACCGGGTTTCGATAAAACAGTACCCGGTCCTAATAGTAACCGGGTCGAGCCTGGATCGGACCTGGGTAGTTAGAACGAAACCCGTATCCGTAACAGGGCGGGTTTGGATCGGGCTTGAGCGAAAATTCATGCCATTGACAGACCTAATTATCATATGATATGTTGTAATTATTTTTAAGCTTTTGCTACAATAACATGATTAATGTTTGGACAGGTTGTGTACTCTGAGAAAGTCGCGAATGTATGGTCAAATGTAGCCGAAGAGACACGAAGTTATGCCAAAAACAATTAATGTAGCAAAAACAGTCAATATAGATTATTTAGTGTATTTTTCTGGATCATATACTGATTTCTTTTTTTCTGTTCTTTTTTCCTTCATTTGCCGCATTTTCTGTAGTTAAGAAGAATGTTACCATGTTGTATTAACATATGGGTGCAGCTTGGTGTTGAGTTAAAGCGCTCCCTTTTTTTCTCATGAACATTTAGCAATTTACTGAATAACATATTGAAAAAATAATAATAATCTAAAGATCTACCAGTTGGTGGTTAATGGACAAGCAATTTCATGCATTGGTAGACCCGATACGTTCGTGAGTTTGATTAAAGTGGCTATGCCGGTTGACACGTTGTCATTGTCTTGATAAGGAGTTTGTAAAATCGATTGCTTGTATTTTACTCATCCAAGGTCCAACAGGGCGATGATTGAGAACAAACACTTTTTAAAACGCTGGGTAAGAGCTTGGGTTGCCTTTACTGTGTTTATTTGAAGCTTATGATGTATTGGTTTTTTTTGCAGTAAAATGACGTTAAATCGAAACACAATTAAAATGACGTTTAATTTTCTGTTTCAATAGTCGCACCCAAAACTAAAATTCTATTGAAATAGTTTTGAGTAATTCGATCAGAATTGAACCGTAGATGTAAATAAGAAGAATAATCATATGTATCGTTCAAATGTTCAAATTTTTTCAGTGGAAAACATAAATTTATATTTAAGCACGATTGTTCTATATTTATAGTATAAACTTTGTATTTATATTTCTAAACTAATTATATAAAATATTATAACAAAATAAATTTAGATAATATACATATGGTTTGGTTAAACTGATAACCAAATAAAATTATTGTGCACACATGCTTCTTGTTTTACCATCATATTAGAGATAAAGTAAACATATAATTTAATAAAATTAAACCGATAACCAATTAAACTGATAATATACTCAGTGTTTTCCTATCGTATTAGAAATGTGTTGGTACGTTTTATTTTATTTAAAGCATCATGCAATGTGACTGAGTCTATACTCTCCATTGCTTGTGGACAATTAAGGAGATAGTCGTTACTAGTAGTCCATTTTCCCAATATTGATAAAAAACTCGTAGTTTCTCTTCGTAAGCTTTCCTATTAGTCATTCTAATAACCCGTGCCCTTTTGGGGTTGATTATATTCGCATTATTCATGTAATTAGTTTCCATGTAAAACTTGGATCGTATCCAAGTCCATTACACCATAACTAATTTATCTAGAAAAAATTCATCGAAAGGTGTCACGTCTTCAAATAACATCATGTTTCTCAGTGCAATGGATTCATGAATTGCCTATAGATTGAAATAAAACAGATTTAGTCTTGATTTCACAAAGCTTACATTCATAACATAGATCATCATAACATAGATCAGACAACCATATATGTCTTAAACTATTTGCGATTAAGTTTCTTTTCAACGCACATATTATATGGAATCGTAATCTCAACTTTAGGTGAAACCAAGTTCAACATATGTTCTTACTGTTTAGTAAATATCTTAAATAAATGTGAAACTCAACTTCACTCATTATCAATCGTACTTTATCAGACAGCGGTTACTACTCCTCATCAATACATCACTATGCAGCATATGGAGAAGTGCCTTTGAGTGTGAATCGTATTCTCTTTTGGGTACTCTTGGAATTCTTATCCAAGATACTCACCTATTCGATCAAATTGTGTACCAAATACACATGTTCATATCCAATAAAATTCATGGTGAATTGAATGAAGTAAGTAAATCCGCCCTTGGATTCGTTAAACCTTGAAAAACATACATCTATATGTATCAATCCAATTAGTTCATTAACTATGTTGTCGCTCCCATATAATAAGTGCTTTGCCTTTAATCATTTGAGGCACAAATTACAAGTGCCATATGATTCACAATCATATGCTTAAAGAATAATTTCTCAAAGATATGGTTCATTCCATAATTCAAAAAATAATTGTTAAATATTTTAGATGCTTCTGTATTTTCTATATAGCAAGCACATCATTATTGTTATGAAAACAAATGCCATCATCAAAATACCAAAAACATATTTATTTCATTATGAGTTTTCATAATATTCATATTAAAACAACGCTGCATCTATTTTCGTTCAAAACAAAAAATGAATGTCACTTCATAAATGATATTTGGTATACACGGAAGTAATTTTTCAAAACTTGATGTGTCCATTAACAATTTTTAGACGGTAAGCTTCCACTATTTACATTGTCAAAATAACAATATTTCAAATATAAAGCTCCATCCAATCACTTACTATTAGCTATTTATTTCTTCTACTATAACTAATTTACAGTCGAGAATTTCAGATTAAGTATTTCAAACTCAAAGAAATAGATCTTACAAAGAGCGATTTTTTAAAAGAAAAATACATTTGGAATAGAAATCATACTTCTTGTTTCTCATCAAGCGTATACAAATATTTTATCCAATTTTGTTTTCAATGTCTCTTTATGAGGAAAAGATGACCATTCACTCTCTCTGCATCCCAACTTTGCCTATGCTACTTTCACTTTCAAACTTTCGCTCTCTTTTTTTAAATGGTTGAATCATCCAAAAGAGGGACACATTACTATAGGAGTGCACCAGATTATCAACAGTTACTTTTATATGCAGATAGTGTCATATCCGCAACTCCATCGGAAATCATTTTTAGCTAATGGATATCTGCATTCACGGATGTAGATGGATATCAGATAATTGTCCTATTCGATAACGGTCGATAAATCAAGAAGCATAGATAGAAAATTTTGGTCAAACATTTTTCAAATTGAAATGGTTAACCGATAAACGCTATTCGATTGAACCAAGTGACTTCTATGATCAAACTTCATAATTAACAATGTGCGTTTTTAGAGTTTTGACCTTTGCTAGATGTCCAAGTGACATAATCCTACCAAAGGCATAATATGAACAATACATAACTTCCAAAGAGTATGACTTTAAAAATGGTTATACAGTAGGACTTAACCTAGATAATTTTTAAATATAAGATCTCCTATCCAATATTTTGCTTCAACAAATTTCTATAGGCTTTAATGTTTGAATTGTTAAAATAATACTAAGGACTAAGTATCACACCTAGGAGTCAAACAATTGCGACTCTCAAAATTCGTTCTATACTAATCTACAAAATAAATTACAACTTAAAATGGAGACATTCACGCACAATGGTTATGTGCTAGAGAACTTTTATTTCGGGTTCATGTGGATGATTTCAATAGGCTGTATGTTTCGTGGATGATTTCAATAGGCTGTATGTTTCTACTACATTTCAAAATGTAATTTAGGTCCCTACAGCCAAAAATGACCAAAGTATCCCCAAATTTATTTTTATTTCTATAATTTTTCCCAATAACTTTTGGCACAGGTCCTTATTAAGTTTCAAAATTCACGAAAAGTTCTTCACTAAATTTCAGTGTAAATTAGGTCCCTGTTTTTTATTCACGATTATTGCAGAGCATGATGCAACATTTCATAAAAGTTGCTGACATGTCCGCAACATTTCTGTACACTATGAACATAGTGTATGAAAGTTGCTGAAATATCAACACTTATTTATAAAAGTTGCTGATATTTCAGCAACATTTATGTACATTGTGAACACAGTTTATGAAAGTTGCTGAAATATCAGCACTTATTTATAAAAGTTGCTGATATTTCAGCAATAATTTTTCTTTGTTTTTACAATAAAACTTTGACATAGATAGTTGCTGAAATATCAGCATTTATTTATAAAAGTTGCTAACATTTCAGCAATAATTTTTCTTTGTTTTTACAATAAAACTTTGACACAGATAGTTGCTGAAATATCAGCACTTATTTATAAAAGTTGCTGACATTTCAGCAATAATTTTTCTTCGTTTCTAGAAAACAGGGACCCACTTTACAATGAAACTTTGACAGGGACCCGCTTTACAATATGAAAGTATGATAGGGATGCCTCCATAATTTCCACTATTATATTTCAGTCAAATTTTTTATAAAAAATAATAAAATTCAGAAAAAGTTCTGATCAAATTGAACTAATATAGCGGCAGATCCGATTGAACTTAACAAAATGCAACTTAATTCTGATACAAAATTAGATTGCATTATACAAAATGTAGCCCAGTTCTAAAAGATTTGGATTCCATTATGCAAAATCTGACTCAATCCTAATATAGAATTTACACAAATTGGATTGCATTATGCACTATGCTTATGCAAACCAATTCTAAAGAGCTATACAAATTGGCCGCACTATGCAAGCTGATGCTGATAAATAAAACCCAGTCTTGTTAAACTATAAGAGAAATTATATTGCACTGCACAAATGCAAGCTGATGCTGATAAATAAAACCATAAATATTGACTTGCGCTGTCTTCAAAAATACCTTACAATATAAACCATAGATTGCATTACGAGCAAGAAAATAAAAATATCTATATTCTCTTTGTCATTCTTAGAATTCATACAAACACCTTATCTACATCAACACAAAACATAACTTATTTCCCTTTCTTTTAAGTATAAATCACTCAAAATAGAATACACAACACTCAAAATTCAACCCTTATTCCATCTGTTTCTCTCCATTAATAAGAAAATAGTAGTTTCTCACCAGTGCATTAAACTTTCTATTGGAATTTTCTAATAGGGCATGTCGTTTGGAGTACAATGGAACCGGTTTCTTCTACTTGATTAGTTTGCATGTTAGAACGTTGACTCTCATCCAAGTTTATTATAGTGCAATTAATTTCTCTAGGAAGAAAATTCTTTCTTAGAAGGTGACGTGTCCCGAAACAAGACTTTTGTTTCTTGGTATCATAAATTAGGTAAGGTATCATAGGTATTCTAGTGTAACACACCGTAAAATTTACGATAATTAATAAGGCTCCAAAAATAGAATTTGGGCAAACATTGGAATTTTATCACGAAACATGAACCATTGCGTTTGTGATGATTTTCTGAGCAACTTTCATATTTGAAGTTTTGCGATAAGAGCTCAAACGAAAAAGTTATTAGCCTTTGATGTTTCGAAAGCGAAAATTATTAAAAACGAAAAAGAAAATAAACAAACATTAAATATGGGGACCTAGCGGTTGACCACCTATGGGGGAGCGGTCGACCGGTCTTTGGCAGGTGGCTGGGTTTGAACCTTGGCTAATGGCCTGGATTTAATTATTTTAATCTAATTGTTACGATTGATTCGTGCGCCTATAGATAAAGGCCTGATCCCTCACTTCTCTTCTTATATTTTCCAATTCAAGCAGCGAAGCTCTGCCATTTTCCATTCTCCACTACTTCTAAAAATTATAAAATATTACACACAAAAAAAATCGGAGAAAGGCGAAAAATAAAAGAGAAGAGGCGAATCAATACTGCAAAAAAAGGTAAATTTCAATCTATATTCCGCTTAACCTCTAATCTCTTCTCAGATCTGTGATTCTAATAATATGTATATACCTTATTATACATATTCTTTTGGATTAGAATGGAAAAAGGAGTCAAGTAAAGGATTGGATTCAGATTTTAAGATTTGGAAAGCTTAAAAAGGTGAGTGGGAAATTATATAATTTATTTAAAACATTGAAATTTATCTCGTTGAATTCTTATTTAATTATTATACATAAAATGAGATCTAATGAATTGTAGGATTAAAACAAACGTATATGATTAGCGCCTACACATTCAATAAATTAGGTAATTGAAATAGGAATAGTATGTATAACCTGATTCGGAAATTTGAAATTAGTCTCAAATATTCATTTGTAGAATATTAGTAAGTTTGTAAATTATTCCAGATCTATAATTGGGTTATAAACTAGGTTTCCCTTGGAATGTGAATTTCTATATTTTGATTTATTTGGAGTAGGTTTTGTGTAATTTCCATAAGTTATCCAATTCTAAAATATCTATAAAAGCGCATTGTTTGAATTAATAAGGAATATACCAAAAAGGTAAAGAGATGTGTAAGATATGGATATTATTTTCCACAGTTGACACTGTCTATTTCAATAAAAGAAAAAATAATAATTCCTTGTAATTTCAAACGAAGCAAAAACCTCACTTTTGGTTAATTTATGAAAAATTATAACGGTAACCTTGTTAGAAGATAGCTCTGATAAATTAAAATGAGGAAAGGAATGTTCTAGTTTAGAAATTAATAATTAGAAATATATGTATATATATATATATATATATATCTGTGCGCACGTGCGTGTGTGTATATATATAAACGTATAACTACACTTAATGTTCAAAAATAGAAATATATAAATACTGTTATTTACGACTATATACGTTTTAGTTATTAATATCATTATAATTAACGGACTGATTTATGGACAATAATTACTAATTTAATGGGTAATAAATTTGTAATTAATAGAGGGTTAAAAGGGAATTAAATGAGGACTGATTAGTAAAATTAATATGGCATTTATGGGAAAATGAATAGGCATAATAAGTTGATTCCGAAACAAGTAAATAAATGCCATTATAAAATTTAATAGGGCAATTATGGGAAAATGAGTAGCCATATAGGTAGATTTTGAAACTTGTAACAACCCGCATTTATACGATAATATATTTAAATATTTTATTTAAATATGACATCGTCTATTCGTATTTAAAATCCTAAATATGAATTTTTATCGTGGTCGAATCCGTTGTTCTAATGCATTCAAATCGTGTTTTAAATATCACCAAAGTGTTTAATCATCATGGTTTGCTATTTTTTTAAAATTCAATGGGCTTAATATTATTGCTTGGCCCATTAACAAATCTATTTCCCCTTCACCTTTATTATCTGAAAAAGGCCTCTTACCCTCTCCATTCACGTTCATTTTCTCACGTTCAAAAACAAAGTCGCGTTTCTCCCCTCCCCTTCAGGCGATTTGCGATTTAGGGTTTTTCGCTCCCCCTCCTCTCGAAGCAACGCACGCCTCCTCTTCGACGTGCTCCCGACGCAGGCGCAACTCCGGGCACTACGGCATTGGTTAGGGTTTCGCGACTAGGGTTTCGATTCACGTGTTCGTCGCTCTCTGGTGAGTACTTCTCGTACTCACACTTCTAAATCCTATTTCAGTATTTCGTGCATCACTTATTTATAGTGAGTCTGGTTTCTTATTTAATTGATGAATTTGGGAGGGGAATTTCAGTTTGCTGCCTTTATCGAATATATGATTTTGGGGTATTTATTCATGATTAGTGGCGATTTTGAGCTGCTACTTGTTTGGGTTCCACAGTTTGGGTTGTGAATTTCTGGTGACTTCGGTCACTAGATGTTTTTGCTTTGGTCTCGTTGCAGTGTTGTTATATGTTGCAAACTTGCATTTCAGTGTGCTTCAAATCAAGTTCATGTATATACATACATACATGTGTGTATATATGTGCTTGCCCGTGCATTTGATTGATTGATTGTAGTCTTCTTCACTTGATATTTGTTATGCAATTGTAATTGCACTTGTTACTTCTGATATGTTCATTTCAAGTTTGCATACTGAATTCTTGGTCATTTCTATTCTGAGTTCTCTGGCATGTTCCTTGATAACTTTCTGAAGCTTGCTTGCATTCATTCCAGTCTGGTCTCTGTCCTGTAGCATCCAGTTTGCCTCTGTTGGTTCGATAGTGCACTTCGATTTGAGCTACAGTTGCATAGCTTGAATTTGGATCTAGTTTGTATTGAGTTGTAGCTGATCATCTTGAACTTGTTGCACTCCATTTTCATGTGTACATCTCTCTGACCTTTACATGCAGTCTGATTTGACCTGTAGTTTCAAGTGTACATGCTGCAGTGTTATTTTTGTATGAAGTTTTGAACTTAGTTGATGTCCTAGCATTACTAAGGTGCATTCATATTTGCCTTGGGGTTTCATGCATTTTGTTTGCATATTTCTACTAGTATACTTCACATGCACAATTCAGATTTTATCTTGCAGTCTATTTGACAGACTTCAAGTGGTCTTCATACATATGTATGTAGTCACGTATGTATATACATCATCTGATATGTATACATGTATGTTTGAATTGCATTATTTTTACTTTTGAAGATTATTGACTTGGTCTGGTTTCTTCCTCACTTCGTCCTAGGCTACTATGTTGCACCGTAACATATGACTATATGTTGAGTGTCACTGCATTTATACTTACAGTAGTTGTAATTGAGTCTTTTGTGCTTTGCATTCCATTGACTTATATACTTCCGGTTTCAATGTGATCCATTATACCACTGTTGTAGCCCTCTCTTAACCATTTTGGCATTTCTCTGCCTTGTTCGAACTTGTTTGGTTTCCGTTGCTTGAGATAGCCAATCACTTCAATTCACTTGGTTGAAACTCTTCTCTACTGTCACTTGTTTATTGCACTTGTTGGCACTGGGAATTCTTGAGCCTTGTCTCTACACACTATTTTTATGATACTTTGACCTGTTGCACTCAGTTGACCGTTTGGTGCCTTCTTGAATTTCCAGTCTTGTTCAATAACCTTGTGTTGAACCTATCTGTAAATCGGGTTTGACCTTGTTTTTGATTTCTGTACATTTTCTCCGGCTTGACGTCTGTTTGTAGCCTTGCTCATCTACTTGAGGCCTGGCATTTTATACCATCCCTGTCCAGATTGATTTATTGTGCTGTATATATGATTTGCCCATTTGTGCATTCTTGTAGTTACTTGGGCTTGTTCTGTGGATTGCTTTGACAATTGTGTTAAGTTGTCATGTAACTCTTCTTGGCTTTGACATAGCTGAGTCTTTACCTTCAATATTATTATGTGGTCTTTGTTTTAGTTCACTGTCATCTGAACTGTTGCCACTGTCTTCTTTGTAGTCCCAGTCTGCCCTTGTCTTTGCAATTGTTTGCCACTTCAGTTTCATCGTGGTGGTTGCTTTGAATTCGTTTATGTCTGCAGTTTGCATGTGTTTTGCAGTTTTCCCCCTGTTGGGACTTGTTTCTGAATTCACTTGCGTTGAACCCGTTTTCGGGGTTTGACCTTGCGATCATTGTGATTTTCACTGAGCTTTTGTGTATCTCCTGCGATAGTGGCGAGGCAGTACACGCGTGCGTGTACTGCAGCCCTATTAGATTTGACAGTTTTAAATTGACATTTCAATTGTTTAAATTGCTTTGGATTTCTGTTTTGTGGATTAACACTGTTTAGTGTTATATCTGCCGTTATCCGGTTCTCTTATCGAGAAGTTGGATATACGAGATTTCTGTGACTGTCATCTATTTTGAGATTAATTATTATTGCTTCTATGCGCTAATAACTGAGTTTGAATTAGACTGATCCGAGTATTATTTTCTTTTGAATGTAATACTCGGGTCAGACCGAGTATTTACAGGTTGTAGATTTTTAGCTTTGGGTTGCTGCTAGAGCTATGAAGACTTTTTATATCAGTTGAAGTGGTCTTCGTCTTGTTGTAGTAGTCAGTGTGTCTGTTTTAAGATGATAATGTATTCATGTATATTAGTCGATAATGTACTTGTATATATAACTTCTTGAGTCGACAGTTGTAGTTGTATCATTTGTATTGTGTCAAATGTATTGTAACTGATATCAGTTATTGTATATATGAGACTTTTCGTTCCATCTGTATTCCGTATTTATGTTATCTGTGTTATTTTTATATCTATTGTCCTAAACTATTATAGCCACTGTGTAGTAGCTTTGAGTTTGTATCGGAATGTCGGGTTTCCTCTAAAAATGAAATGCAATGTTTTATTATCTGACATATCGGTGCTCGCACAAGGCAATTACATAGATGGTCGCTCCTCAACAGCCTTATTCTCCGTGCTAGTTGACAGCACTACACCGTAGTGTTCTTGGCTAGCGTGGGTATTGAGGTGGGGCGTTACAAAACTGGTAAATAGAATAAAGGAATTAAATGAGGATTAATTAGAAATTGTCCAATTTTGGCATTAATGACTAATTGTTATGTGTAATAGACATTTATTAGAGATTACAAGGAAACCAAAGCCTAAGCATATAAATTAGAAATAATAATGTTGTGAATAAGTATTAATACTATTAATTATACGTAGGAAGCAACATAATTTTCATAGTATTAAATTATATAGCTTAAATTATACGTTTAGGACAAACGTGAATTAGTGGGCCTAGCCCTACACTTAGGCTTTGGGTGGTAGGTTTGGTTTAGCGGGTTGGGATGCAAGGTCAGTAGAGTTACACAATAGAAGTTTTCTCTTCAGCTAGAGGCTACCAACAGTTGTGTATACTTATCATTAATGTAGGACATCTCTAACCATAGGACCCATGGGGTAGGGATATGCATTGCGGATAGGTAGGGGAAAACATACCGAGGGTTCGCCTCAGATTTGAAGCATTAAATGACCTAGTACCATTTGGAAAATGTGGTCTGCTTCATATCCAATAAGAAGTAGTAAGTAACCGAAAGGGGCATTTTCCTTTACTTAGGTTAGTCCAAAATGAGATGTCAGCCATGGAGGGTCGGTGGGCTATGACAGTTGTTGGTACTGGTATTTAGTAGTAGGTTTGGTATATAGGGTTTGATGCCCAATGATCCTGAGTGAGTGGTAAAAAAGACTCGGGTTATGCCCTAATGGATTTCGCTTCCTACTAGTGTAGAATCCATATGGAAGACGCACATACCTCCAAGTAGATGATTAAATGACAAATTAGTTTAGTGGAGGCGGGCTAGTTAACCCTTAGATGAGTCTTCGAGTTGCCTTAGTAGTACGAAAATTAAATTTTATATTGTATTATAAAGTCGTATATAGGGGTCATTGTTCTCTGTAGCTAGAACCGATTGACTAGCGTTGATGTTGCGAAGGGCCCGTTTAACGAATTTGAGGTAGTAAATTGTCGATGGGTTTGCCTCCTCCCTATTTAAGAAGTATGAAGTGGTTGGGGTTTTAGGTAGTAAAATCTTTAGATAAATATGAATACGAACACACACACACCTTCATCCATCATAAACCTGTAAAGTAGTTGAAATATTCTACAAATATGATTGTATAGTTATTGTCATTAAAACCAAATAAGAGAGACTCTAACACCACCTACTATGGTGTTCTTATTTCTGTTGCATTACTATTATGTATATATTAGCATTTGTAAGGACATTTTGTTATAACTGTCCAGGCTGATGGTAGTATTCAGAATTGCAACTCTGAAATGCTTTGTATCTGTAACGACCCGACTTTCCAGACCCGGAAAATCGAACCATTTTGATTAAGAAGAAGAGGTAGAAGAAGAAAAATAGAAAACAACATCAGAATCTAACCATCGCAGCGGAACAAAATATAATATATATTAACAGATCTTTACACAAATCAAAACTATATCAGTTTTATATAATATAGCATCAGAGTATACACCAGAGAACACACAACATACAACTGGACAATAACCATATCATGTCCTCAATACAACAGAGTACAACAATCAACACAGCGGAATATATATATATAAACAAGTACGAGAGATACGTCTCGCCATCCAGCTCGTCTCCTGAGCTCTACAGCATCATATCCTGTAACCTATAATACTCGGTCTGACCCGAGCATCATATAAAACAATACCCGAGTCAGTCTGGAAAACCAGCGTGAGAAAATCACACTCAAATTGATTATTAAAGTTTCAAAATCTTTTGGAACAAAAGCATCTCGTAAGACCACGCCACAAATAAACATGTCGGGTTTTTACCTTACGATAGCTAAACACTTTTTATAAAAATCCTCTGATATTATAATAGTGTCTATTTACAAATACTTATTAAAATAGCCGAAATTGTTACATCTATTAAATTCCGGCATACTAGCCACAAAGTGGGTAATACAAACAAAACTCGTACAAGGCACGTAGGGAGAATGGATTTCCAACGAATGACTAGGCACTGGGGTACCACCTGTCACAGTACGTGGCCTAGATCACAGTACCGAGGAGTACGCCCGCTCCCCTGCAACACAAGGCCGGAATCATCCCTTACTGGATAATTCCAAATAAAATCACCCCACGGTTGGGATCAGCAACCGCACCACTAAGCCGAAAAAAAGGGACATCTAGACAGGGATGACCTTACTCTCAAGTGGGGGCTACCCACGAAGCCTTGCTGCATAACCCCTGATTTTCAGTCATTCCCGGTTGATGAGGCTTGAGGCTAAACGATACCTTTATAGCACATATCCCTTAGAATGCCCATCGTCCACCTGACGATGTCACGAAAGCATTCGTCCATACAAGTCCGTCCCGGGTTCGAACGGAACCGAAGGCACTATTCCTACTACATCCATTTTGGAAATATCCTCAGGATTAGTAGCGACTAGCCCTTGCACTTCACTGCTCCATCTTCGACTCCGAACACGTTACACGAAACGTACAAACCGGATCGAAGTGGTATTCGAGTCTCCAGACCTAGAATCCCGGTATACGGAAACTCGATCCCGGTCTCTTCGAAACGATCAGCGCATTTGGCCAATATTGATAGTCGGTTATTTAACTATCAATTAACATCCACAAGCAACCATCACACAATAAATAATTTCCCACATTATTTATTTGCCCAAATATCTTTCCAAGATATATTTCCAAATTTTCAAAGCTCATTTGAAAACAATTTCAAACAGTTTCCGCTTACGGCATACATTTCCCAAAGGTTTATTTCCACTGAATCACCAAGTACAAAATACTTCTAATTTTAAAATAATTTAAAAAACACTTTATTTAAATATACTTTATAACATTGAAATTTTAAAACTACTTTAATACTTTATCAATATATATATTTTAAGAATATTTAAAATAAAACCACTTTATAAATATAAGCTAACTTCCTCTTTAAAACCTAATACCAAATCACTTTTATATAATTACTACAATAATAGATTTTTGAAAATACTACTTTAGGCCTTAACATTTAGAAATAAATCAATTTTCTAAAATATGCTTTTTAAAACGTATTAAAACCTTTAACTTATATTTAAAATTTCTTTGGAAAAACGTACTTGGCTATCCAGGGAAATACACTTCTCTTCACATCTTTTAAAAATAAATTAACATTTATTTTTAAACCAATCCATATCCTTTTATAAATTCCCATCTTGAATTTATATTCTCAAATATCCACTGATATTTTATTTTACTTTATAAACCCAGTTTATATCTCCAAAATCTCATTTCTCTTTTAAAAATCCAAGTTTTTAAACACTTAAATCAATTTCCAATTGATTTCCATTTTACTTTACTTTGAAGTAAATTTCCCTATTTACTTCAATTATTTCAAATACATTAACTCTCATCTTTTATTTCCTTATTATGAGTTAAAACCCCTTTTTTAACTAAAATACCAATTTCGGATTTCCAAACTTCTTCAATTAATATTTTAATTAAATTAAATCTTTAAATTTCAACAAAATCAATTCTTTTATATTTTTAAATAATATCACTTTAGTTAAAGATTTATTTCTTCACTATTAAATTCAAAATCCTCTTTTCCCATATTTGTTCGAATTAAGAAATTTCTTTATTTCCTTTACAATTCCTTATTTAATTTATTCGAATTCACTAGAATTATTTAACTTGAATTTTACTCTTTTATTTCTTTCCAAAAAAAAAAAATCCAATTCAATTACCTTTGATAACTCATTATACTGGGAAATTCAATCCAACCAGATTATCCAATATAAATCATCACAGGATATCAACAATCATATCACAGAATATTTAAACAAAATTAAATATTTTGAGGAATCCAGTTGGATCCCTCCAACCTGTTTCCCTGCATCCACAGATGTTAGCACAATCCCAATTCCACTTCGAGGTGGAATATCGCGGTATATGGGTTTAATATAAAATCATCCGCTATATAATGCGGGAATATCAACAACTCCAATATATACATATGCCAATATATATATATTGCTATATACTACTATATATAATATAGCACATCAATCAATGCAATCATCCAATCAATTATTTAAATTTAACCATTTAAATTTAAATTTAACTGAGTGAGATTAACTCACCTTTACTTAATTTTTGCAGATCATTCCAAACCGGCTTGCTTCCTCTCAGATTTTGCCCTTGAATAACATTTTAATGTTTGTTAAGTATTGAATTGATCGAAAAATAAACTATTGTTTAATTTAACTTAAGCTAAAAATTTTGTTTTAAATTACCAATTATATTTTCATTTAAAAATTGAAATCTATTGGATTGATAAAATTCCAAATTCACTTTCCTACCTTCAATCAGATTAAAATGATTTTATATATTTTTAGTATTAAATTAAAACAACATCACTGTTTATACTTATATATATTTTCTGTTATAACAAATGTTTTTATTAACATCTCAGTTCAGATTAAATTTTTATAGTATTTGATTTAAATAAAATTATTTGAATTAACTGGAATTTGGAAAATGTAATTTACCTTCCACGGCGAAACCTGGCCCTAACCATCCCGATATCAATCGCAACCACCAACCATCAACCCGCAGTCGAGCCTTCATCTTCCCTTCATCGCTATCGCCGGCCTCGCGTACATCCTAACGCGATCGAACTGAGTTCGACACTCCAAAACCCTAGCTTCCCCGACCTTCAACGCGAACGCGAGCTTCGAAACTCCCACCAGACGAAACCCTCATCTGACCTCGCGCGCCACCCTAACGACGACCATTCCCTTCACCCTGGCCTTCAGCGCCACCATCCAAACTTCGCGAGTTCAACTGAAACTCGAAAATAGCAACCCCGAGTGGATCGGGACTTCATCGAGATTTACAGACGAAGAGGAGAAAAGAAGGAGCTTGAATTGAAATCGCGGCCACTCCTATTAGAAGATGATTTCGATCTGATTATTGAGGGCTCGTATTCCATAATTCTTTCGTTTAATAACGACTGGAATTGTATTGAATAAACGAGGAAGGAACTAGCAGTTTTTAGAAGGAACGAGAAGTGTACGATGGAAGATAAGGGTAGCGTGTTAAAATAAAGATGAGATGGCGTATACAAGAAGCTTGACTAATTGAATTATTACCAATTAAATTTTCAGCGTGTTTATATATTGTACACTCACACACTATCTCTGATCAATACGAAATTTGAAATCCGATAATAATTCAATATTACGGACCAAATGGAACTGGTTTCGTCGAATTCCGAGACTATGCCTCGAAAGGCTATTTTTAAATTTAATTTAAACGATATATTTTTAAAACTGAACAAAACACCTTTAAATTCAAATTTAAAAGTTCTATCATCTTCAGTATTATTAATATGAATTTCGAGCTTCCAAAATATTTTTAATTAGCTTAGAATACCAGATTTACTATTTTACTCTTTTTTCCGATTGTTTAATTCAATAATTAATCATCCAATAAATACTGTATATTTGAAAATAAAGTTAAAATTTAACCTTCGAATATTTAAAATAAATTAAATATTCTCATTTCAAATATACAAAAATTCCGGGTCGTCACATTCCTCCCCCCTTAAAAGAATTTCGTCCCCGAAATTACCAGTTAAGAGGAATGTCACATATCCCGCTAGCTATTTCCCAAATTCAAACAGTTTTAACAATACCCAAACAATCTTTTATTAATGATACTCTAATTATCTTTTAACTTCCCAACTTATTCATAAGTTCAACCCATATCACCTACTTATCAATTCAAATTTAAATTTGAATTCAAATTTTAACTTATCAAAATCTCTCAAAATTTTTCTAACTCCCTAAATTTTCGAAAAATTTTGCCAGCGTCTCCTTTGCGCGGCTAGCTCGGTACTACTACAAAATGGCTCTACGGCCTCCCAATCTCAAAAAGAAAACAAAAAGCCAAGTGGCTGGATCAAAAACCCAATCAAATTTCATATAGAAATTCAAATACATACCTTTTGTCGGGCCATTAAATTTTATCCTCTAAAATCAAAATCCCAATCTATCCATTGCTTTTATACACCTGTATATCCTACTAAGCAATAATATTCAATCACAATTTCAAAACCATTCTAGACATTTCTTTACAAATTTTCAATATTTGCTTTACTTAAGCCCGTACGATGCACATATATCATTCGTACGCAATATCACATTTGATCGCTCAATCGATCACACAATTTCACTTCCGAACTAGTATTGTCCACCCGACTTCCTAGTGCGGACTCAGATCTGGTTCCTTGATCAGAAACCGTCATTCTCCTTGCATAGCCACAACTATGATAGAGAATTACCAGAATCAATCAACAATCCATATCCAGGTTCGCCGTTGAAAATCGAGCGAAAAATCCAAATTCGGATCGATAAAACTATCTCGAAATTCTGTGTTCGATATCTGGACCAAATAGCTATGCGAATAAAATAATATACGTACACCTTACGTAATTAGCCCAATTGAATTATCCATTTTATCAATTTCCTTTTTATTCACATTCATTTTGATTGTTATCCACTTATTCACAACTATCCCATTTCACAACTTCCAATTTAACCCTTCATGCAATTATCCACTTAGAATAATTTCCTCGATACCCACTTCACTTAAAGAATTTCATTTTTCAATCCTTAAGTTTAATATAAATATTTATACACTTCTAACATTAATTTTCACTTTACTATCGAAGTTTATTTCATTACTATTCATTCTCCCCAAACAATTTCTTTTGAATTCAAATTGGCTTCCATTTTGACTATTGAATTAGTTCCACTTCCTAATTAATTTAAATCTCAATTAAAAGTTTATTTGCAAGCTTACTTTCCTTAGTTCTTTCGATTTCACTTACTTTACATTCATATTAAACTAGATTCAATTACTCGGTTTCAACCTTATTTGCTTAACAAATTTTAAATCACTTGTAGTTAATGAAAATTTTCAAAAAAAATTCTAACTCTCAAAATTTGCGGAAAATTTTGGCAAAGTCTCCCTTGTACGGAGGGACTTCTGCGATATCGCAGGATGCACAAATATATATATACATCGGCCTCAGGCCGGAAATCACAATATATATCAATATATGCAGTTCATATCTCCTATTTTGAATTTTTGCGTAAGCGTACCTTATTTTAGCATTTTTAAAGCAAAGCGGTTATTTATTTTAGCATGTTGTGCCATCAGATTCAGCCACCCGGCTTCCCTGAACCTGTACTAACTCAATTACAACATGTAAGTGCCACATATCCAAAGTTTATTTACATTTCACTAAAATTTAAATTGCTAAAACATAGATTCAACAACAATGCATGTTATATACTTCCATAAGTGAATTTATAAGGTTCCAACACAAATTTAAATGCTTCCATTTAAATGGTTTACACTACATTACTTACATTCTATTCATTTTAATCCAAATGAATACGTATTTATTTCGATTGCAATTATATTTCCTATATTAACTCACATTTACTACAATTGATTCCAAAATCAATTTTATTTCCTTTCTATCAACTCATAGAATTTTATTTAACCTCGTTTTACCTCAAACGATCCATTTTCTAATACAATTCGACAATATCAATGTGAATAAAGGATTACTTCAGCTTTAGAACCATTTAGGTTAAATCCAACTAAATTTACATTTAACCTATTCCATTTTAAATTTATTCACAACTTTCATTGTATTTCTTCCATATCCAAAGAGTTTGATTCCAAACCATTTTATTAAACTCAGCATCCAATACACCAAATAATCATCACACAACTTACTTAAGTTATTTATTCAACAACTTCCATTCAAATCCTTGATTTCATTTTCTTTTAATCAAATCCCAAGTTTGGATTTTTCATTTATTTGGTTGAGTAGAATTTTATTCCATTCAATTAAACAATCACTTCATTTTATAACTATTCGAATTGATTCCAATTCAATTTATATTAATTCCACTCCAATTTAACATATTCTCTTTCCATTACATTCAAATTCTATTTTAATTCACAATCTATTATTGAATTTGTTTTATCAATAACAATGTCATTTTAATTCATTTGCAACCATTTCAATTTTATTTTATTTCTCAAGTTTGGATTTTCCCATATACTAAACAAATCTTATTTTGGTTTTTGTTTCACTTTCCAATTTCTTATAAGCCACATACTTACATTTTCATACTTCCATTCATTTATAATTAAACACATTCCCATTCATCTATTTTCAATCAATCCCATTCACATTTTACTTTTTTAACTCGGAATTATACATCTAATTTAGCCATGTATACCTTTTCTCCATTAGTTTCAATTATTTAATAAGCCATCGAAATCTATTTATTACAATTCAAATTTGTAAGTTTCTATAAGTTCCCCAATTTACTTACCCTCTATTTGTTTACTTCTTTTAATTTACTACAATTAATTGGCTTATATTCTAACTTATTTCCATTTCCTTACTTACTTCAAATTTTGTAAGTGTCCAAAATTTATTCATTATCCCATAAACATTTTAAATAAAGTTCCAGAGCTTTACAAATTTTCAAAATTTCAAAATTCCCTTTGAAATCAACTATATCCCAAAATTCTTTGGCAATTCAACTATTCCTTTGAATTTTCAAAACCAAATCCAGTTCGCAAACAAATCCCATTTCAAACAACTCGGTAGCAATTTCTCTCCTAGAAACTCGAAAATGAACATCGATGATGCTGCAGTCATCACCGAAATTATTTCCCAGCGACCCGAAATAGAATTAAATGCTTTTATCTCTTTAAACCATTTCAAATATTTTTAAATTTCAAATCCTTCCAGATTCCAAACTCAACTCAAAATATTCCTGAAATAATACCACTTATTATTTCCTCAAACTCTTTGAAAACTATTTCCAAATCCCAAGAAATTTCAAACCTTTCCCAAAACTCCAAACTTAAAATCCATTCCGATTTATTTTCCACATTTCTCTGGAATTCTATTTAAAGTACAAATCTCATTTGTATATAAAGTTTATTTCAATTTTATAAATTACATTTGTAATCTATATCTCAAATTTTATTATAAATTTTTATTCTTTGTTTTGGTTATAAATTTCAATTTCTAGTTAAGTTTCCATATATTAATGATAATAATTCCATATTATCACTTCTAACATCCAAACAACCATATATATTAACTAGAATAGTTTACAAAACGTTTCTTTTTATACAAAAATAATTTGGGTAAACTTATTTCATTTACCCTACTTTAAAACAATACTGTGTTGAATTGTTCTATTCAAGTGTTTAGAGATTCCTATCAATGTTGTGGCGTCCCACACATCGACCAGAATCCATAAACTACTCAATAAACCAGCCAACACAATATAAAACCATTTTATATTCACTAACAAATACGCGCTCATATTATTTATACACTCAAAATTCCCACCAGAGCCAAGGTTATCGCTAACCTAAGCTCTGATACCACTGTAACGACCCGACTTTCCAGACCCGGAAAATCGAACCATTTTGATTAAGAAGAAGAGGTAGAAGAAGAAAAATAGAAAACAACATCAGAATCTAACCATCGCAGCGGAACAAAATATAATATATATTAACAGATCTTTACACAAATCAAAACTATATCAGTTTTATATAATATAGCATCAGAGTATACACCATAGAACACACAACATACAACTGGACAATAACCATATCATGTCCTCAATACAACAGAGTACAACAATCAACACAGCGGAATATATATATATAAACAAGTACGAGAGATACGTCTCGCCATCCAGCTCGTCTCCTGAGCTCTACAGCATCATATCCTGTAACCTATAATACTCGGTCTGACCCGAGCATCATATAAAACAATACCCGAGTCAGTTTGGAAAACCAGCGTGAGAAAATCACACTCAAATTGATTATTAAAGTTTCAAAATCTTTTGGAACAAAAGCATCTCGTAAGACCACGCCACAAATAAACATGTCGGGTTTTTACCTTACGATAGCTAAACACTTTTTATAAAAATCCTCTGATATTATAATAGTGTCTATTTACAAATACTTATTAAAATAGCCGAAATTGTTACATCTATTAAATTCCGGCATACTAGCCACAAAGTGGGTAATACAAACAAAACTCGTACAAGGCACGTAGGGAGAATGGATTTCCAACGAATGACTAGGCACTGGGGTACCACCTGTCACAGTACGTGGCCTAGATCACAGTACCGAGGAGTACGCCCGCTCCCCTGCAACACAAGGCCGGAATCATCCCTTACTGGATAATTCCAAATAAAATCACCCCACGGTTGGGATCAGCAACCGCACCACTAAGCCGAAAAAAAAGGGACATCTAGACAGGGATGACCTTACTCTCAAGTGGGGGCTACCCACGAAGCCTTGCTGCATAACCCCTGATTTTCAGTCATTCCCGGTTGATGAGGCTTGAGGCTAAACGATACCTTTATAGCACATATCCCTTAGAATGCCCATCGTCCACCTGACGATGTCACGAAAGCATTCGTCCATACAAGTCCGTCCCGGGTTCGAACGGAACCGAAGGCACTATTCCTACTACATCCATTTTGGAAATATCCTCAGGATTAGTAGCGACTAGCCCTTGCACTTCGCTGCTCCTCTTCGACTCTGAACACGTTACACGAAACGTACAAACCGGATCGAAGTGGTATTCGAGTCTCCAGACCTAGAATCCCGGTATACGGAAACTCGATCCCGGTCTCTTCGAAACGATCAGCGCATTTGGCCAATATTGATAGTCGGTTATTTAACTATCAATTAACATCCACAAGCAACCATCACACAATAAATAATTTCCCACATTATTTATTTGCCCAAATATCTTTCCAAGATATATTTCCAAATTTTCAAAGCTCATTTGAAAACAATTTCAAACAGTTTCCGCTTACGGCATACATTTCCCAAAGGTTTATTTCCACTGAATCACCAAGTACAAAATACTTCTAATTTTAAAATAATTTAAAAAACACTTTATTTAAATATACTTTATAACATTGAAATTTTAAAACTACTTTAATACTTTATCAATATATATATTTTAAGAATATTTAAAATAAAACCACTTTATAAATATAAGCTAACTTCCTCTTTAAAACCTAATACCAAATCACTTTTATATAATTACTACAATAATAGATTTTTGAAAATACTACTTTAGGCCTTAACATTTAGAAATAAATCAATTTTCTAAAATATGCTTTTTAAAACGTATTAAAACCTTTAACTTATATTTAAAATTTCTTTGGAAAAACGTACTTGGCTATCCAGGGAAATACACTTCTCTTCACATCTTTTAAAAATAAATTAACATTTATTTTTAAACCAATCCATATCCTTTTATAAATTCCCATCTTGAATTTATATTCTCAAATATCCACTGATATTTTATTTTACTTTATAAACCCAGTTTATATCTCCAAAATCTCATTTCTCTTTTAAAAATCCAAGTTTTTAAACACTTAAATCAATTTCCAATTGATTTCCATTTTACTTTACTTTGAAGTAAATTTCCCTATTTACTTCAATTATTTCAAATACATTAACTCTCATCTTTTATTTCCTTATTATGAGTTAAAACCCCTTTTTTAACTAAAATACCAATTTCGGATTTCCAAACTTCTTCAATTAATATTTTAATTAAATTAAATCTTTAAATTTCAACAAAATCAATTCTTTTATATTTTTAAATAATATCACTTTAGTTAAAGATTTATTTCTTCACTATTAAATTCAAAATCCTCTTTTCCCATATTTGTTCGAATTAAGAAATTTCTTTATTTCCTTTACAATTCCTTATTTAATTTATTCGAATTCACTAGAATTATTTAACTTGAATTTTACTCTTTTATTTCTTTCCAAAAAAAAAAATCCAATTCAATTACCTTTGATAACTCATTATACTGGGAAATTCAATCCAACCAGATTATCCAATATAAATCATCACAGGATATCAACAATCATATCACAGAATATTTAAACAAAATTAAATATTTTGAGGAATCCAGTTGGATCCCTCCAACCTGTTTCCCTGCATCCATAGATGTTAGCACAATCCCAATTCCACTTCGAGGTGGAATATCGCGGTATATGGGTTTAATATAAAATCATCCGCTATATAATGCGGGAATATCAACAACTCCAATATATACATATGCCAATATATATATATTGCTATATACTACTATATATAATATAGCACATCAATCAATGCAATCATCCAATCAATTATTTAAATTTAACCATTTAAATTTAAATTTAACTGAGTGAGATTAACTCACCTTTACTTAATTTTTGCAGATCATTCCAAACCGGCTTGCTTCCTCTCAGATTTTGCCCTTGAATAACATTTTAATGTTTGTTAAGTATTTAATTGATCGAAAAATAAACTATTGTTTAATTTAACTTAAGCTAAAAATTTTGTTTTAAATTACCAATTATATTTTCATTTAAAAATTGAAATCTATTGGATTGATAAAATTCCAAATTCACTTTCCTACCTTCAATCAGATTAAAATGATTTTATATATTTTTAGTATTAAATTAAAACAACATCACTGTTTATACTTATATATATTTTCTGTTATAACAAATGTTTTTATTAACATCTCAGTTCAGATTAAATTTTTATAGTATTTGATTTAAATAAAATTATTTGAATTAACTGGAATTTGGAAAATGTAATTTACCTTCCACGGCGAAACCTGGCCCTAACCATCCCGATATCAATCGCAACCACCAACCATCAACCCGCAGTCGAGCCTTCATCTTCCCTTCATCGCTATCGCCGGCCTCGCGTACATCCTAACGCGATCGAACTGAGTTCGACACTCCAAAACCCTAGCTTCCCCGACCTTCAACGCGAACGCGAGCTTCGAAACTCCCACCAGACGAAACCCTCATCTGACCTCGCGCGCCACCCTAACGACGACCATTCCCTTCACCCTGGCCTTCAGCGCCACCATCCAAACTTCGCGAGTTCAACTGAAACTCGAAAATAGCAACCCCGAGTGGATCGGGACTTCATCGAGATTTACAGACGAAGAGGAGAAAAGAAGGAGCTTGAATTGAAATCGCGGCCACTCCTATTAGAAGATGATTTCGATCTGATTATTGAGGGCTCGTATTCCATAATTCTTTCGTTTAATAACGACTGGAATTGTATTGAATAAACGAGGAAGGAACTAGCAGTTTTTAGAAGGAACGAGAAGTGTACGATGGAAGATAAGGGTAGCGTGTTAAAATAAAGATGAGATGGCGTATACAAGAAGCTTGACTAATTAAATTATTACCAATTAAATTTTCAGCGTGTTTATATATTGTACACTCACACACTATCTATGATCAATACGAAATTTGAAATCCGATAATAATTCAATATTACGGACCAAATGGAACTGGTTTCGTCGAATTCCGAGACTATGCCTCGGAAGGCTATTTTTAAATTTAATTTAAACGATATATTTTTAAAACTGAACAAAACACCTTTAAATTCAAATTTAAAAGTTCTATCATCTTCAGTATTATTAATATGAATTTCGAGCTTCCAAAATATTTTTAATTAGCTTAGAATACCAGATTTACTATTTTACTCTTTTTTCCGATTGTTTAATTCAATAATTAATCATCCAATAAATACTGTATATTTGAAAATAAAGTTAAAATTTAACCTTCGAATATTTAAAATAAATTAAATATTCTCATTTCAAATATACAAAAATTCCGGGTCGTCACATTCCTCCCCCCTTAAAAGAATTTCGTCCCCGAAATTACCAGTTAAGAGGAATGTCACATATCCCGCTAGCTATTTCCCAAATTCAAACAGTTTTAACAATACCCAAACAATCTTTTATTAATGATACTCTAATTATCTTTTAACTTCCCAACTTATTCATAAGTTCAACCCATATCACCTACTTATCAATTCAAATTTAAATTTGAATTCAAATTTTAACTTATCAAAATCTCTCAAAATTTTTCTAACTCCCTAAATTTTCGAAAAATTTGCCAGCGTCTCCTTTGCGCGGCTAGCTCGGTACTACTACAAAATGGCTCTACGGCCTCCCAATCTCAAAAAGAAAACAAAAAGCCAAGTGGCTGGATCAAAAACCCAATCAAATTTCATATAGAAATTCAAATACATACCTTTTGTCGGGCCATTAAATTTTATCCTCTAAAATCAAAATCCCAATCTATCCATTGCTTTTATACACCTGTATATCCTACTAAGCAATAATATTCAATCACAATTTCAAAACCATTCTAGACATTTCTTTACAAATTTTCAATATTTGCTTTACTTAAGCCCGTACGATGCACATATATCATTCGTACGCAATATCACATTTGATCGCTCAATCGATCACACAATTTCACTTCCGAACTAGTATTGTCCACCCGACTTCCTAGTGCGGACTCAGATCTGGTTCCTTGATCAGAAACCGTCATTCTCCTTGCATAGCCACAACTATGATAGAGAATTACCAGAATCAATCAACAATCCATATCCAGGTTCGCCGTTGAAAATCGAGCGAAAAATCCAAATTCGGATCGATAAAACTATCTCGAAATTCTGTGTTCGATATCTGGACCAAATAGCTATGCGAATAAAATAATATACGTACACCTTACGTAATTAGCCCAATTGAATTATCCATTTTATCAATTTCCTTTTTATTCACATTCATTTTGATTGTTATCCACTTATTCACAACTATCCCATTTCACAACTTCCAATTTAACCCTTCATGCAATTATCCACTTAGAATAATTTCCTCGATACCCACTTCACTTAAAGAATTTCATTTTTCAATCCTTAAGTTTAATATAAATATTTATACACTTCTAACATTAATTTTCACTTTACTATCGAAGTTTATTTCATTACTATTCATTCTCCCCAAACAATTTCTTTTGAATTCAAATTGGCTTCCATTTTGACTATTGAATTAGTTCCACTTCCTAATTAATTTAAATCTCAATTAAAAGTTTATTTGCAAGCTTACTTTCCTTAGTTCTTTCGATTTCACTTACTTTACATTCATATTAAACTAGATTCAATTACTCGGTTTCAACCTTATTTGCTTAACAAATTTTAAATCACTTGTAGTTAATGAAAATTTTCAAAAAAAATTCTAACTCCCAAAATTTACGGAAAATTTTGGCAAAGTCTCCCTTGTACGGAGGGACTTCTGCGATATCGCAGGATGCACAAATATATATATACATCGGCCTCAGGCCGGAAATCACAATATATATCAATATATGCAGTTCATATCTCCTATTTTGAATTTTTGCGTAAGCGTACCTTATTTTAGCATTTTTAAAGCAAAGCAGTTATTTATTTTAGCATGTTGTGCCATCAGATTCAGCCACCCGGCTTCCCTGAACCTGTACTAACTCAATTACAACATGTAAGTGCCACATATCCAAAGTTTATTTACATTTCACTAAAATTTAAATTGCTAAAACATAGATTCAACAACAATGCATGTTATATACTTCCATAAGTGAATTTATAAGGTTCCAACACAAATTTAAATGCTTCCATTTAAATGGTTTACACTACATTACTTACATTCTATTCATTTTAATCCAAATGAATACGTATTTATTTCGATTGCAATTATATTTCCTATATTAACTCACATTTACTACAATTGATTCCAAAATCAATTTTATTTCCTTTCTATCAACTCATAGAATTTTATTTAACCTCGTTTTACCTCAAACGATCCATTTTCTAATACAATTCGACAATATCAATGTGAATAAAGGATTACTTCAGCTTTAGAACCATTTAGGTTAAATCCAACTAAATTTAAATTTAACCTATTCCATTTTAAATTTATTCACAACTTTCATTGTATTTCTTCCATATCCAAAGAGTTTGATTCCAAACCATTTTATTAAACTCAGCATCCAATACACCAAATAATCGTCACACAACTTACTTAAGTTATTTATTCAACAACTTCCATTCAAATCCTTGATTTCATTTTCTTTTAATCAAATCCCAAGTTTGGATTTTTCATTTATTTGGTTGAGTAGAATTTTATTCCATTCAATTAAACAATCACTTCATTTTATAACTATTCGAATTGATTCCAATTCAATTTATATTAATTCCACTCCAATTTAACATATTCTCTTTCCATTACATTCAAATTCTATTTTAATTCACAATCTATTATTGAATTTGTTTTATCAATAACAATGTCATTTTAATTCATTTGCAACCATTTCAATTTTATTTTATTTCTCAAGTTTGGATTTTCCCATATACTAAACAAATCTTATTTTGGTTTTTGTTTCACTTTCCAATTTCTTATAAGCCACATACTTACATTTTCATACTTCCATTCATTTATAATTAAACACATTCCCATTCATCTATTTTCAATCAATCCCATTCACATTTTACTTTTTTAACTCGGAATTATACATCTAATTTAAACACATTCCCATTCATCTATTTTCTTCCTTCCCAACCTTCTCTTTATTACTACCCCTTTTTTACTTGCTTTTCTTCCTTTCATATCTTTAAACCCTTGAAAGAAGATGATTAGTAGATCATACTTCTTTCAAAGAAGAGCCTTTCAACTATCCTTAACATCTTAAGGTATCGACTAAAATAAACTTGAGCGAGTTAATCAACATGAATGGATTGAATTAAGTCATTGGTGACCTTAGAATTTAATCATGTAACGATTTGCCTTTTTGGCCCTCGAATGTCGACCCTAATACATCCACGGTATTCATGTACCGAACATCCAAGTGTCAGAAAGACAAATTGTTAGGGTAAAATTAAAAAATAAAAAGAAACAGACTAAGAAAGAAGGAACACAATATCAGAATCTCACAACAGAATGATAACATATAATATCAAAGACTACAAAACTGTCGCTCCAAGATACAAAGCATTTCAGAGTTACAATTCTGAATACTACCATCAGCCTGGACAGTTATAACAAAATGTCCTTACAAATGCTAATATATACATAATAGTAATGCAACAGAAATAAGAACACCATAGTAGGTGGTGTTAGAGTCTCTCTTATTTGGTTTTAATGACAATAACTATACAATCATATTTGTAAAATATTTCAACTACTTTACAGGTTTATGATGGATGAAGGAGCTTTGGCATAAGAAAATCAATAAAAGCTATAATAAAAGATATTCATGAAAGAGCAACATGAGTATGTTTAAAGAAAAGTCATATTCATATGTTAATGTATTAGATTATTTTGTACAATCTCCCTTGAGTTAGATGAGCACACATAAAACATTCCTTAGATATACCATTTTCAAAAACAAAGTTGGAATTCATATGTTTGCACAACTCAGGCAACCAAACGTTTGGGGATACTATCTAAATGTCTGACAACATAAGTTTTTGAACCTATATTTCAGAGATTTCAAATACACTTCAACCAGACGTCTGAGTGGAAGAGATAGGCCTCTGGCAAAACTCTTGGGTTTTCTATTCTTGTTTGATAGAGACGTCTGACCAAGCACAAACAGACATCTGATTTGCTCTGCTCATACGTCTGGTTACATCAATTTTTAATTATCTTTTAAACCGCCATTTCTATGTTTTGTATATTCAAACTACCAGACGTCTGTCCCTATTTTCCAAACGTCTGAAATTCTGCAACAGCAAATTTTTAAATGGAAACTTCTCTTCTTCTTTACCAGTCACAACTGTTTATCAAGAGATTCCATTTGAATAGTAACAACCATTGAACAAAACTCTTGAACATCTATAAATATATTTAAGGACTGTGATTAGAATTAACTTCTCTAACTTTCAATTTTCTATCTTGCTATCTAACTCTAAGTGCAATTATTAATTTCATATTCTCACTTTATATCACCAAAATCTATACTATAGCATTTGGTGTTTAAATTTCCTACAAATCCACGTGTCTACACTCATTATACTCAAGGGAGATTATAGGAAGATTTGCGCCCACAATCAACATTAGTGTTGTAAAGAACACGAGCTTCTCAGCTCAAGATGCTCTGTTGTATTACCTATTCCTCCGGGCTAAGTGAGGGAATTTGGTTAGTGGAAATTCTGAAGGGAAGCTTCGGGATTGGACGTAGGACGGGAGTTCAAACCAGTATAAAAATCCTAGTATGATTGCTTTTATTTATTCTACATTTTGATACTCTATTAGTTTGCTATACTTAGTTTAGAATACGTACTTGATCATTCACATTAGCCATATTATACTAGATCTATGCACACTTTCATTTGGTATCAGAGCATGTTATTCAACTTACCGTAACAAAGTATTTATAATCATTAAAATATGGCAAGCACTATTTTAGAAGGTCAGTCAACTACACTTCCTCTATTATTCAATGAATCTAACTATGCTTACTGGTCCACACGTATGAAAATATCTATAAAAGCTAACGGTCTTGAAATCTGGCAAGCTACTAAAATAAATATGAAGCCCCTACTATTGAAATAAGTACTTGGACCGATGTTCAAAAAATTGCAGCATCCAATAATGCTAAAGCTATGAATGTATTATTTTGCTCACTTGATAAAAACGAGTTATCAAGAGTTACTGTTTGTTAAACTACTTATGACATCTGCTGTACATTACAAGTCACTGATGAAGGCACGAATAAAGTAAAAAAAACTAAAATTTCTATTCTACAAAATCAGTTTTCATCATTCAAAATGAAAACAAATTAAACCATTGTAGATATGTGTACTAGATTTCAAACAATTCAACATGATCTTATATCATTGGGACTTACTTTTAATGAATTTGATCTTGCTACATGTATTTTAAATTCTTTGACTGTTGAATAGGAAAGAAAAGTCCTAGCTATTGAAGAAGCTAACGATCTTTCACAACTTAAAGTTGAAGAATTAATAGGAAATTTAATGTCATACGAAGATAACTTGTAGGCTAAAAAAAGAGCAAAATCAACAAACAAAAAGTATAGCATTCCAAGCCAGTGACGATGAATCAGATTTGGATGATGATGAGATTGTATTCATTACCAAGAACTATAAGAAATTCAGAAAGTTCAAGAAGTTCACAAAGGCCCAAAATGGTAGCAATTCAACAAACTCGTCTAACCAGACATCAATCAAGTGCTTCAAATGTGACAAATTTATCTATATGAAGAAAGACTGTCCATAACTAAACAACGAGAAGAAGAGAAATAAGTTAGAAAAATTCAAGAAAAAGAAAAAAGCATTCCAAGTAACATGGGATGATTCGAAATCATCCTCTTCAGATAGTGACAGTGATAGTGATTCACAACAAGCAAATGTCTGTTTTATGGCCACTATATCAGAGGTAAGTTCTGAACTCTCCTATAATTAGATCTTAGAAATAAGTATAGAGTTAGAAGATAAACTTAGAGATTTAAAGAAATTATATAATGAAAATATAGGAAAATTAAATAGAGTTGAACTTGAAATTGGAATGTTAAAAGATTAGAAAAGTACTTTAGAGGAGGAACTAGAAATATCACAAAAATCTTATGAAAACTTATCTTCTCAATATGGTACTCTAATCGATGAATTTAAAGATAGCAAAACTGAGAATGATAAGCTTAGTATTGAGAATTATGAACTAAAACTAGTCCAAACTCAGCTAAAAATGAAAATTTTGAACTAAAGCAGAGATTAGAACAAATTACTAATAATGTTTTGAAATTTAATATAGGAAAGCAAAATTTAGAAAATTTAATTTAATTTTCAAAATCCTCTGGGAATAGAGAACTTGTTTTCAAAGCTAAACAAATTAATAATGAATATAGTACTTTATATACTAAGTTCAAGAAGTCCAAAGAAAATGATAAATCAAGTAGTTCAAATACAAAAGTTTTGGAATTGGATTCCAAAAACTAATAATAAATTGATTAGGTAAAAATATATATAACTATCTTATAAACGTTGTTAATTATATTTCTAAAGGTCCAAAACCCTCATGGGTATGGCTACCTTCCTCTACTAACACATAGGACCCTAATGTAGAAAATAGGTACCAATAAAACTCTTCTTCATTTGCAACTACCCAAAAATTAAAATAAGGAGGAATGGATACTTGATAGTGGATGCTCTAAACACATGACATGCAATGAAAATATGTTATCAAATATAATGTATATCGATGGAGGTACCATAACATTTAGAGACAACTCGAAGGGATTCGTTGTTGGAATTGGAGATGTCATTAATGTCTTTATATCTACCTCTCATATAATTTCTATGTATTATTAGTAGAGAATTGAAAACACAATCTTTTAAATATAAGCCAGTTGTGCAATAAAGCATGTAAAATAGATTATGAAAAGGATAAATGCAACATTTTTTATCACAATAAAAACTTGATTTTTGAAGGAATATGAAAATGCAATATTTATATCTTAAATATGAATATTAAACATGACAATGACTTGTGTCTAGTCGCAAATCACAATGATCCATGGCTTTGGCACTAGCATTTTTGTCACATTAACTTTAAGTATATTAACAAATTAGCTAAAAATGAATAGTTAGAGGTTTACCAAAAATAATTTTTAAAGTTAAAAACCTATGGGATGCATGTCAACACGGTAAACTAAAGAAAAACTCTTATAAATCAAAGAAAGAAATTTCATCAAAACAACCACTAGAATACTTCATTTGGATTTATTTTGTCCCACTCAAGTACAATCAATAAATATAATAGGTATGTTTTTGTGATTGTTGATGATTATTTGAAATTTACAGGGACACTATTTTTAAAATGCAAAAGTGATACTTTTGAATTTTTTAAAATATTTTCTAAATGAATTAAAAATTTAAGAAATTTAAAATTAAGAATATAAGAAGTGATCACGGAGGAGAATTCGAAAATGAGTTATATGAAAATTTGTAATAAAAAAGGTATTAGTCACAATTTTTCCTGCTTACGGACACTACAACAAAATGGTATAGTTGAAAGAAAAAAATCATACTCTTCAAGAATGTGCACGAACATTGCTCAGTATCAGTGGATTACCAATGAATTTTTAGGCCGAAGTTGTCGCTACTGCTTAGTATGTGCTTAATCATGTATCATTAAGATCAATAACTAAAAATACTCATTATGAAATGGTTTTTGAAAAGAAACCGAAAGTCTTCTATTTTCAAATTTTTGGTTCTAAATGTTTTATAATAAATACTAAAGATCAATTAGGAAAATTCAATCTGAAAGCAGATGTAACTATCCGAAATTTTATAAGCTTCGAATAGTAATATTTAACTTATTTAAATATTCAGATTTTATTCATATTTAATAGATAATAAAAAATAAATTATCTATATAACGAATCGATTTTTAATGACGTATTTTTAGTTTAATTTATTTGATTTTTCCATAATTTTCAATTTTCAAAATATTTAAAATTTCGTTTGATGATTTTTCGGCAGACGATGTTATTTTTTTGATTTTACATAATACGATAACTAGTGTCTATTATTATTGTTTTGGGGATCGTGTCGTATTTTTGAGCGCGACCATATTTTCTTTTTGTCATTCGCAGTTCATACGCGAACTGAAATCTGTGCGGCGAGATGCTGGTATTTAGGATATAAACTACAACAACACTTAGCTAAATCAAATACCAAAAATTTTCCTTTTCATTTACCGTTCCATTTATTTGCATTGAAAAAAAGAAAAAATAGATCCACTTCCTTAAAAGTAAAATAATAATAATAATAATAATAATTAGCAAAAAAATAAAAAGCTTGAATCTTTGAGATTTATAGTGTGAGATTTTCATTCTGTGGGAGTTTGGTGGGCTTCGGGTGTGTTTAGGTAGAGAGACAGTACATAAGAAGCTAGGATAAAAACTAGGGTTTTTATTTTTGAACAATTTAAGGTGAATTTGACAAATCAGAGGATGGATTGGAGTTCGTGGTGGCAAGGAGCATCGGTGAGTTGATTTTGGTGAGGCGCGGTGCAGCTTTAGGGGTTGCAACCTGTAGGGTTTTTGCGTGAGGTCTATAGAACACGATTTGGGGAGTGAGACGCGATAGAAGAGGAGGTGATGGATGTGGAGCTCGTAGGATTTGGAGTTCGACGGTGCAATCAAATTGTGTTTTCATCGTTTATGGAGAGAGAAAGAGGTGGAAGAATGCACGACCATAGGTGGGTTTAGGTTAGCAGGCGGAGTTTGAATTATTTGGGACGAAGGAAGAAGTATTAAGCTTTGGCAATAAATAATAAACCTTGTGGTTAATGTAATTAGTTATATAATTTAATCTTAAATCTTTTAATACATATAACTCTCTCATACGTGGTCCCATTGAGATGCGGTCTTTTGCATTGCGCTCATAATGGCGATAACTACATGATGAACTGGTTTCGTCATATTTGGAGAAAGTGAAAATGTGGGCTAAAATTGAATGTCGTTCGATTTTTGTTCAAACTGGAACGTCTAAGCGTCCGTTGGAATTTCGGTGAGTTAAACTCACCTTTTTGGATAATTAGTATGATATATAGTAGGTAAAATTTACTATTTGTGTTGGGATGAATTTTTGGTTGATTTGGTTAAATATCCGTTTTTGAAAAATGATTGACATTTAAATCGAAATATACATGAATTTAGTAGAGAAAACCGGATTTCTCGACATTACGATTTTTTTTCCATTTATATTCTTGTTGATTTAATTTTCTGTTAAATACCTGTTATATGGATCGTTAAATGCCAAAATTTAATAGTTTGGCCATAATTGTTGTGTCACCGACATATGTTAAAAGTTTAACATTTTTATAGAAAAAGGTAGTATTTGGACTGGTTAAGTGCTATGGTAACTATTGGCCTCAATATAGTATGCTAGAAATACTATTAATTATTGTTTGATTTGGAAATGGTTTTCAATTTGAAAAACGATTTTTAATCTTCCCTCCTGAATTTTTGTGATATTTTTATCTTGAAATAAATATATAGTTTTGAACTTCTCTATTTTACTTCAACATTCATGTTTATTCTTTTCTAATATATGTATATAAGAAAATGTCTTAAAATTATTTCGAAAAGTGTTTATCTTTATAGAAAGTTATTATAAATGAGTGTTGGTTTTTAAATGGAAATAAGGGTTTTATCCTTTATTTTAAAGGGATTCTGTTTTAAAAGTGATAGAAATGTTTTGGAATAAATAGCCGTGAAACGTTTATATAAAATGTTGTATAAAGGAATAGATTTATAAATATTATTTTTTAAATAGAAGACAGTTTTATAAATAGTGTTTTATAAACAAAAGAATGATTTTATAAATGATATTCTATAAAAGGGAATTTATATAATTTTAACGAATTGGAATAATTAATTCCATTGGTGAATTTATGGTGATATAGGAAATGATCGTCTTATGGACGTATTCGGTCTTATTTTGGAATAAAATATTTGGGTTAAGGTATACGATTTATAAAAATGTTTTTTGATCAATAAAGGATTTTTACGAGCGATTTTTATAAAGAAGTTTATAATTATATCCTGAAATTTATGGGAAATATATGAGTTCTATAATATATATATATATATATATATATGGAGATTTATCAAAGGTGTTTATAATTGTATTTGAAGAATTATAAAAGGAGTTTTATAAATATAAATGGGTTTTATAAAAGGTGTTTTATAAATAGAAAGGAGTTTTATAAAGGAATTTGATAAAAAGGGATTTATAAAAGAATGAGGCTCGATTTCCATAAACGATCATTTTAAATTACGGTGGTATGGAAAATATTCTTTTCATACTTAACATCAAATTTTGAGGTATGGAAACTTGTCTCTATCTTAAAAATTAAGAATATGTATCGAGGAAAGGTTAGATTTCTAACTTGTAAGATTTTATTATTAGATCAAAAGGTAAACTGTTTGAAATCTAAAAGTGGTGGTAAGTATACTTGGTCTAATTTGTATACGATCTATTTACTTACACCAAAAGTGTTTTGGGTTTATTGTTATCAATATTTTTGAATGACATTTGGTTTAACCCAATTAAGTATGATTTTTGGAAGTCAAATCTTTCTAAAGATGTGTGAATACACTTATACTGTTGAAATAAGTATATAGGTACATTTCCCTAAGTATTGGAAATGTAGTGTTTTTTGAATATCCTTCTATTATTGATATAAGTATATGGGTAGTTTTTCAAGTTTGGAAAGTGAAATGTTTTGGCAAGTATACTTATATAGTTGAGGTAAGTATATCGATATTTTTCAAGTATTGAGAAGAGTAGGAAGTACTTGTGAATATATCTTTGTAAAAAGTATCTTGACACAAGAATTTACAAAGTGGTTTTGATTAATTAAAGAGGCTTAGTGGTTGCTTTTTCTTAACCATGCTTGGTAAAATCTCAGGTTGAGTTGTTTGTTATCTGATAGTTAAATAATCGACTATCGGTTGTTGGCCTGTTTTTAAAACTATCATTGTCGAAGAGACCGGGATCAAATATAATATCCGAAAACCACTTCGAACCCCATAAGCGTTCGAATTGGAGATATCTTAAAGATGATTGAAGACAAAGTTCTTTGAAGTTCAAGGGCTGCTTGCTAATAATTCTGAGGGTGATTCTAAAATGGTTGTGGTAGAAGAAGTGTCTTTGGTTTGTTCATATCCTAAAAAACTTGCATGGACGAATGCTGACATTGCATTTCTACTTGGAGGGCAGTGTTAGCATTCCTAGTGGGATTGCTAAAATTTAAAATTGTAGCACCAATCCTCGTCAATCGGGAATGACTAAAACATGGGATATGCAGCAGGGCTATGTGGGTCGCACAAATTAGGGTATGTCATCATGCTTCGAAATATATATACATTTATGGATTCAGTTGAGCATGAAAGCTCTTGGGAAAAGGTTGCAAAGCATCCTAGGTAGTAACATATTCAGTACTATCCAGTAAGGGGTAGGCCGATTCTATGTCGCAGGGGTGCAAGGCATTCCTGTTGACCTCGGTATATTTTTCTAAAGGTGTACTGTGACAGGCCGTACCCTAATAGCCTTATCATTGATTGAATCCATTCTCTAATATGCGCCGTACGGACTTAGTTGTGCCCAACAATGTTGGAACGTGAAATATAAGCGTTCCTGCTATATTTGATATTTATTTTAAAAACCTAGACATTATTATAATATCAATGGATTTCCTATAGAAATGTTTTGGTTATCGTAAGGTAAAAACTCGTCCGTGTTTATGTGTGGCATGGTCTTCCGAGTTCCCGTTATTTTGGAAGGTTTTATAACATTGAAATCTATTTGAGTTGTATTTCTCAAGCTGGTTTACGAGACTGATCCAGACATTATTTTCTTATAATGCTCGGGTCAGACTGAGCATATTTATAGATTTAGTTTGGATGCTTTGGAATTTCAGGAGACGAGCTAGATGCCTCCAAGACGTATTCATATATATTTTATTTCCGCTGCATTGATTGTTTATATTTATCAACATTTGTGAGGACATGTTGTTATAATTGTCCGGGCTAATGATAGATTAATATAATTTGATTGATGTATGAATATTACAGTTTTCTTTTGTAAAGATCCGTTGTATATTATATATTGCTCGTCACGATGTGAGATTCTATTCCGTCTTTTTTTTCTTTTTCCCCCAACAATCCGTCTTTCCAATACTTGATTAACATGCGAATACCATGGATGTATTTGTGTCGACTCCGAGGGTCAAGAATGCTGGTCATTGCAGCGGATGAAGGAATTTTTGTTGGGTATTCGGAACGAAGCAAAGCCTATAGACTTTTTAACAAACGAACAAATAACATTAAAAAAGCATACATGTCTCATTTGTTGATGATTTCAAAAAGAAAAAAGAAAATGTTGATGTGGAAATATTGGATATTAATTAAACTCTTCTTCCAGATAATAATAATAATGAAAATGAAAATATGAAAACAAATAATAATAATGTCAATAATGTTTTAAGTTCACCCACTAGAATTTTGAAAGACCATCCAATAGACAATGTAATAGGTGACATAAACACTCGAGTCTTTACTAGAAGTCAACTAAATCAAATGAGTCACGTAGCATTTATTTCTAATATTGAATCGAAAAACTATAAAGAGGCCGCTAAAGATGATTTTTGGATTTTAGCAATGCAAGAGGAACTAAACTGATTTGAATGTAATTAAATTAAGTATAAATTAAATAAAGATTAATTATGATTTAATAAGAGTTTATCTTGTAATTAATCATTTTAAAGGGTGTTTTAAGTTTAATCCTTATTTTCCAAGAATCAAATTGTTTTTAAGGTACTTGTAACGACCCACCTTTTTGGACAGTTTAAATCGACAATAAACCACACATGTCAAACTCAAACCATTCAAAAGGGAGGATTGTTATGGGTAAATAAGAAAAAAAAAACAGAGAAAGAAAGAAAACAAACACAGAATCTCGCAGTGGAATGAAAAATATAATAATCAAATAAACAGTTCATGAAGCTGTTAACAAATAACATTTGATTATACTTTTACAATACAATCAGAGTTACATACAATAAGAATAAATAAATAAATGCAGCGGAACAACATGATGCAGTGGACATAATGTAATAAATAATCATAGTACTAAATATTTGTCTTCGTCCTCCAAAAGCAGTCTTCGATACACTGAAAAGCTCAGAATGACCCGAGCGAATTGAAAAGACAAACACTTCAGTCAAAACTAAAAGAACTTATGTAAATTAAATCAACTGTAAATAAATATAAGTGTAACGGCATCAGAGATGTTTACGGGGTTTGATATCTCCTATCCAGTGTCTAACGTGAGTGCAATAACTTAAGAAATTTTTGGGATTACATCTCCTAAGGATCCGTTAAACTATCTACATACATAGTACAATACGCTATTATAATAGTGTCTACAGTAAAGTAAAGTATTAAAATAGCGTTAAGGCGTTACTCATATCCCCCTTAACACATTTTATATATTCCCGTAGTCTATATAGTACCGTAAGCTCCACCAAACCAGTGGTTTACCCAGAGGGCACTCTATAGGTTCGGTATAAAACAAACTCGTAGAAGGCGCGATAAGGCATGTGACAAGACACGCGAGGCAATGCCCAGGGTAGGATACTACCGTTTTACGGATCCGGACTGGTGGTAACGCACAGAAGCTACTACCGCCCACCTCGGAACACACTCCCATAATCAAAATCAAGGGGTGGCCACCAAATCAATCACAAAGTCATAATATGGTATCGAAGGAATGTGCCTGATAGAAGGTGCGGCCTCACTTGGCCCGGCGTGGCTCCTGTTTTAGCCACATCAAGCTGACTCACGGGAGTCCGGGCTACGTAAATACCTCATACAGAATCATTCGCCAAACCATCCTACTTCATTCTGGAATCTCCACCACGTATATAGTTGTTAAAGTGGTTTTCGGTATTGGCAAAGTGTAATATCCCGGAAATTTTAACAATATCAATTTAATAATCTGTTAAATAATTAAATTGATATTGATGATCTTTGATAATAAAATTTGAATTTAATTTAATAATCTAATTAAATAAGTATTTAATTAGTGAATTCTATCTTTTAAAAGTTAATAAATAGATAAGTTGGTTTGAATTTAACAAATAAAATTATGTTTTCAAATTTCTAATATATATTGGTAATTTGGAAATTATGATTTAAATTAATATTAAGCTTTCCAAAGATATTTAATAAATAACTATATAGATTTAAAATACATATATACATTTACATAAGAATTATTAATTAAGTGAAAAATCTTTATTAACATTTTAAATATATATACTCATTAAATAAAAAGGACATGTGTAAATATATTAAAGCCTAATGTAATATGTGTTAGATGTTTAAACAAGGTAATTAACAAGTGTTGAAATTCAAGCCATGTGTCAAATTTTAGTTTTAATTTTTAATTTAAATCATAAATATAGTTATATAAACTCATGCATTCTTTCTTTCCTTTCCTTTTTTCTCATTTTTCAATTCTAAAACAAAGAACTTTCAGCTGAGATAAACATTCTATTTTAAACCATCTCCAAATCACAAATCTGAGAAAATTTGCAAATCCATTTTTTTTTCAAAACCAAATCAGTAACCATCTTCAAACAAGATTCCTGTAACATATTTCAAACTGCAGTTTTTCATCTCCTCAAACCCAGAAATTTCCCTGAAATCCTTGATAAATTTTCAGATTTAAATCAAACTCCTCATATCAAATGCAAATCAATTCCCTGTAAACTTATTTTCAAAAACAAAACAAGCTTGCATTCATCATCCTCAAAACTGAATCCTCTACGTCATTTTTCTTCAATCTGAAATTGTTTTCCTACATACAACCTCATTTTCAAGTTCAAAGTATTTTCAAACCAAGCACAAAAGGTATTTCCAATTTCTGTAACATGCAAATCAAAAATCTGAAGCCCACATTCATCATTTTCAAACCTGAGATGAAGTCATTTCTGCATTGCAACTGCATTTCAAGTCAAGCTGTGCACTTTTATTTCAATCTGGAAAGTAGACTCTGCATGCAAGTTAAAGACCTCAGCAACATTCAGTTTAAAGTTTTTAAAAGCAAGTTTTCAAAGGATTCACAAAGCTTTTCAAAACTGGTGCTCTGTCTGCATGTTTAAATCAAGTGAGTAAACATTCTTTAAAAAAACAGTTTATTTTTGATTTAACTCTAATACATGAGATAATAATTGGTTTGGTATGAAAGTTATTCATCTTGAATTTTATTTAAATTGATATATATGTTGAATGATAATGTCTATTTATATATATCATGTTCTCTGTTTATAATCTTGTGAGTAACTTTTTAATTTAAAAAGCTTAAGTATAATAATCTTGTTGCATGTTCATATCTGTAAATCTGTATGGTTGTGTGTAAAGTTTTAAGTGCATTTCTGTAATACATGAATGTGTGACTTGTATTGACATATGATGCTGGCTCCTGACAGTACTTAGTTTTGTAATATGGATTTTGTTAAAAACATCCATTTCCCTCTTATTACAGTCTCTGATAATATTTATACTTCAAACTAAACTTGATTGTTGGGTCATAAAGTAAAGTTTAAAACATTTTATATAGGTTAAATAAATTTTTGTATTGCCTGGAAATTAAATAACAGAGCATAAATTAATATAAGAGGAAAATTCAAACTTCAAAAATTCATGAATTCAGTAACATCAGTGAAACCCTTGAACCAAAATATGAATTTTAAAACTAAATTCACGATTTTTGTAATAGGGGTTAAGGGCAGTTTATGTTTGAACTGGAAATGGAAACTGGGGAAGTTCTGATGATCTATAGGTTTGTATGGGTTGTAATTTCTTCTGAAGGTAGATGGGTGATCAGAGAAGCTAAGAAAACTATCAGATTGAGGTGTATTTCATTTTGGAAGAAGAGATTGTGATTTGCATTTTTAAACCCTAGTTTTACTGTGGCTAGAAGAAGTGATCATTTCGACAAATATAATTGATCGAGTGACTTGGGGTTTTGGGTTTTGGAAGAGGATGGGTTGTCGAAGACGTCGCTGGAGTTTCAAAGGTGATGGTGGCCGGAGATGGGAGGAATCGCCGTTGACAGGTTGGGGATGTGTATGCTGTCTGCAGTTCCAGGTTTTGATATTAAACTCGAATTCGAATTCGAGTTGAATTCTGAAGGATCTGATGTTTGAAGGGAGTTGTGGGGTTGCTGGCCGATGGGAGATGACCATTGATGATGGCCAGTGATGGCCGGAGTTGATGTATGGGTGTACAGAGAGGTGGTGTGCATGTTGGTGATGATTATTGGGTTACAAAGTTTTGGATCTCGTGATTGGCTCGGGAAATTTGGGTTTCTGCTCGAAGTTGATTTGTTTTGACTCGAAGTAAAAAAATAGAGAGGATCGAGTGTTTGTATTGTTTCAGGTTTTTCAAAACAGAAACAGAAACCTGTTTACAGTTTTTAAAATTAAAGGTAGAAGTAATAAGTTTAAATGTAAACTAAAATCTGAACTGAGTTTAAAACCTAAATTTAAATATGAATTCAATTAGTTTAAATTATGGTTTTGAAATAGTATGAATTTTTAAAAGGAAGATGTAAAATGTAAATAAAGCTTTCAAGGATTTAAGTTTAAATCTGTAATAAAGGTTCAAGCTGTATTTCAGCTTGAAATTTAAAAGTAATTTTTAAATTGAATTTGTATTTAAAATAACCTGGAATGTTAAGTGTGTTTTTAAATTGATTTGAATTTAAATTGAATTGTAATTTAAATTCTTTTAAAACTTATTTTATAAAGTAGATGTTTCTTTTAACATATTAGATAAGTTTTGAATTGTTTTAAAATCTTGTTTAAGATAAATTTGCATCTTAAGTTTAAAATTAAGTTCAATGGAATTTGAAGTAAATTTAAAAACAAAATTGTTTTAAATAATTAATTAAATAAGGAATGTTTATCTTAAAGATAAATAAAATCTAAATGATTTGTGTTCATTTATTATTTAATTAATAATGTGGATTATTTAAGTAATTAATAATTTTTAAAATTGATTAATTAAGATTTGGGATTAATTAATTAAGATTAATTAATCTGTGATTAGAAATTGTTAATTAAATTTTAATTAACGATTAATTTTTATTAATCAAGTGATTAAGGATTAATTAATTTGCAGTTAACACTTAATTAGTTAATAATTAGAAATTAATTAATTGGTAATTAAATATTAAATAGTTTGTAATTAAAAATAATTAATATAAGTTAATTTCTTAATTAAGTAATTAAGAATAGTTAATGAAGGTCATTAGCTTAAGACTATTTAACAATTAATTAATGTGATTAATTTTAATAATTAATTAGATTAATTAATTAATAATAATCATTTTGAAATTGTTTAAGTATAATTATTTAATGGAAGTAATAAATAAATTAATTACTTAATGTAATTAATTTGGTTAATGTGATTGGTTTAGATTAATTAATTTAAACACTAGATGATTTGATGAATAATTACTTAATGTAATTAATGGAATTGTAATTACTTAGGGAAGTAATTAGTTGATAATTACTAAATGTAATTAAAGATGTTTAATGATGGTAGTAATTTAGATTAAATTACTTTGTAATTAATCAAGGGATTAATTGAGATAATTAATTAAGAGTAATTAATTTATGGAATGAGTAATTATGGATAGTTAATTACTGGATTGTTATTAATCAATGGTGATTAATATATATGTGGTTTAATTTCAGATTAATTACTTAAGGTAATTAATTTAAATAGAATGATAAATAAAATTGTAATTAGAAATCATTAATTAATTAATTAATGATGTAACTTAGAATTGATTAATTAAGGATTAATTAATAAATGAAGTAATAAATCATTAAAGGTTTAATGTAATTAATATTAGTTAATTAAGTAATTACAAGTTAATTATTTGCAAAGAGTTTAATATAATTAACTTGTGTAATTAATTTATAAGCTAATTACTTATTGTAATTAGGAATTATTAATCTGAAATGATTAATTGAAATGAATATTGAGATGGTGATTATTTAAATTGATTTGTAATCAATTGATGGTTAAGTTAAGCAGGATTATAATGATGAAGTATTTAATTTATTTTAAATTAATTAGAGATGATATAAATCATTACTTATGAATGGGTGATAGTATTGAATACTTGGCATTGGTTGATATCTCTGATGAGATATATGCTGTATGATATGGATGTTAGTTGAATTGTATGGATTATCTGATAATGTTGATTATCTGTTGAGAATTATCTTTCTTTGTGAATAAAGATAATAAATTAAATTGTTTTAACCTTTAAAACAACTTGGCCTTAAAAGATACGCTTTGGATTTCGATGAGACCGGGATCGGGTTTCCGTATACCGGATTTCCAGGTCTGGAGACCCGAATACCACATCGATCCAAATTAACGATAGGTCGTGAATCAAGTGAAGATGAAGATTCAGAGTGCAAGGGTTATTGTCGTTAACTCTGAGGGTGATTCCAAAACGAGTGTAACGAGATAATGCCTTCGGTTTCGTTCGAACCCGGAACGAACTTGTATGGATTGAATGCTTTCAGCACATCGTCAGGCGGACGATGAGCATTCTAAGTGATATGTTCTGATTAAAGGTAATCGTGACCTCAAGCCTCACAAACCGGGAATGGCTAAAACAGGGGAGGTGCAGCAAGGTTAGTGGGTAGCACCCAAGTAGGACAAGGTTACCTCTGTCTAGATGTCCCTTTCTATTTTCGACTTAGTGGTGCGGTTGCTGATCCCAACCGTGAGGTATCTTGTGCGGGAATTATCCAGTAAGGGATGTTCCGACCTTGTGTTGCAGGGGATTGGGAGTGATCCTCGGTACGGTGATCTAGGCCACGTACTGTGACGGGCGGTACCCCAGTAGCCCTGCCATTGTATGGAATCCAAACTCCAATAAGTGCCGTACGTATTAGTTGTGCCCAACTATGTTGGAATGTGAGATGTAAGCATTTCAGCTATTTCCGTATTTTACTTGAAAACCCTAGACCCTATTATAATATAACTGGATTTCCTATCAAATGTTTTGGTTAGCGTAAGGTAAAAACTTTTCCATGTTTATGTGTGGGAAGTCTTACGTGATACCTTTGTTTTCAAAAGGTTTTGAAGTTAAACAATTTTAACCCGTTTACTCACACCAGACCCATGTCTGACCCAAGTGTTTATTTTCTGTTTTATTAAACCTTGGGTACTCAATTTTTACGAGTAGCCAAGGGATTCAGGTTAGCTTTGACGAATCTATGGAGGAGATATGGAGCAGGAGGCTTCAACATTCGTAGATATATAGTATTCCGCTGTGTTGGTTTCTCTGAGTCGTTTGTTTGAGTTGTATCTTGTGTTGTATAATAGACAGGTTTTATAACTGTCTATTTTGTGATGTATAAGTTGTGTACTCTGATTATCTAAAGACTATGTAATAGTTATGTGATATATTATATTTGTTTCGTTCCGTTGTGAGATTCTGATGTGTTGTTATTCTTTCTTTCTCTTCTTTTCTCTTTTCTATCCCTTTCTTTCTTAATAATGATGCGACTTTCTATGGAGAGAATGTCGTGGTCGTTACAGTGGTATCAGAGCATAGGTTGAGCGAATGCCTAAGCTTTTGGTTAATTGAATATCAGAGCACTAGGTTGAGTGAATACCTAGGTTCAGAAGGATTGTTCATTAGAGATAGGATCTGTAGCAACCTATTTGAGTCTGAGTATATATATATACGAGAGCGCGTATTTGTTAGTTATATAAAATGGTTTTATATTGTGTTAATTGATCGGTTGAGTGGTATATGGATTCTGGTCAATACGAGTAGCTAACGTTATTGATAGGGATCTCTAAACACTTGAACCAGGCCAACGGACACAATATTGTTTTAAAGAGGTAAATGAAATAATTTTACCAGAAATAATTTCTATATAAAAGTATCATTTTAAATATATATATTTATGTATTTCTACCTATTTATTGGGTTACCTGTTCGGGTTTTCCAATATAAGTTATAAAGGTAGATGGGGTAGTGGTGTGTGAAACACGACTACCAATGGTTGGAGTTTAAATGTTTGAGGTTGGAAGTATATATCGAGACCGTAAACCCAATACCGTCTCGAGTAAGCTTTGCTGTGGTGAAGGATTTCATCGATCTCCGAAGGAAACTGTAATGGTTCGGAGTTTATGTTTGAAGTTTGGATGAGTAAAGTTGGATCTGTCGGTTGAACAGAAGCGAGTGATGGTATCTTGGTAACTTCTGGAAGAAGTAGCTGTATGATGAGATACAGTGACGATGGATGTTCCCGAAGATGTTTTCTTTGGAACAAGATTAAGGAAGTGTGAATGTTTCGGTGTTGTGGCTGAGTTCAGCATGGTGTTTCTGCTTTGGTTTGGAGTCCGAGTTTCTCGAAGAGCTTTGGATAAGAGCATCAGTGTCAGCAGTGCAGCTCGGAGTATTCTGTGATGGCAGGAAGTTTTCTGGATGAGCAGTTTTTCTGGAAGTGAAGTTCAGAAACAGCAGAATGGATCCATTTCTTCAATGGATTGGACAGATAGGTGTAAGCTGTTCTGATTGGTAAAGAGAGGTCAGTTTTTCTTTGGAAATAGGCCGGGTTGATCGCAAAAGTGACTTGCGATTGTCTGAGTGTTCTCTTGGGTTGTCAGAATTTTCTGGATGTCTTCAGAGAAGTCAGAAGTTTGTCCGCATCTGAAGGTTGAGTTTTCTTATCGACTGGATTCCAGGAGTGATACCGGTGGTTCAGTCTAGTGGAAGGATGTTTCCTAAAGATGGAGTTGGTGAAGCAACTCAAGTTTTGCTGGAGTATCTGAGTTTTCTTTATGGATCAGTGAACCTTATTTCTGGAATGAGTTGTCCAGTCTGTGCTTGTGTTCTACCTCAGATCAGAGTTGAGCAGCGAAAGCAGTTTGGAGTGTATCTCTGGATGGGAGAAGTAAGTTTGGAATCTACTGATGTTGTGAAGTAGAGTTATGTTTGGATCTCGTCTGTGTTCTGATTTGGATAGGTAATTGGTCTACTTGGTTGAATTGTCAGTTTGGATAACTGGAATTCATTGAGTTTTACGTATCTCTGAGGGAGTACGTATTTGATCTATCTCTGGTTGTAGAATCAGCAGTTCTGGAAGTTTGGTAGTTGAGTCAGACTCGTCTGTAGTCTGATATTCTGTTTAGTTCTGTAGATATAGATGAGTAGGAGCTTTATAGTTTAGTAGTATTGATTGTTTAGATTGTTTGTAGAGCGAGTATCCCGGTATATATATATACTTGGGAAAACTCGAGGAATTTTATCTAGAATTTAGTCTAGATAGTTGAATTGTTTGATTGAATGATTTGGTTGCTATGGTTGCTAGCATATGGATGATAATAGATGCTTGTGTTTTGAATTTAAATCTTTAATAAGATTATTAAATTACCTTTGTTTAAATTTCGGGGACGAAATTATTTTAAGGGGGGAGGAATGTAATATCCCGGAAATTTTAACAATATCAATTTAATAATCTGTTAAATAATTAAATTGATATTGATGATCTTTGATAATAAAATTTGAATTTAATTTAATAATCTAATTAAATAAGTATTTAATTAGTGAATTCTATCTTTTAAAAGTTAATAAATAGATAAGTTGGTTTGAATTTAACAAATAAAATTATGTTTTCAAATTTCTAATATATATTGGTAATTTGGAAATTATGATTTAAATTAATATTAAGCTTTCCAAAGATATTTAATAAATAACTATATAGATTTAAAATACATATATACATTTACATAAGAATTATTAATTAAGTGAAAAATCTTTATTAACATTTTAAATATATATACTCATTAAATAAAAAGGACATGTGTAAATATATTAAAGCCTAATGTAATATGTGTTAGATGTTTAAACAAGGTAATTAACAAGTGTTGAAATTCAAGCCATGTGTCAAATTTTAGTTTTAATTTTTAATTTAAATCATAAATATAGTTATATAAACTCATGCATTCTTTCTTTCCTTTCCTTTTTTCTCATTTTTCAATTCTAAAACAAAGAACTTTCAGCTGAGATAAACATTCCATTTTAAACCATCTCCAAATCACAAATCTGAGAAAATTTGCAAATCCATTTTTTTTTCAAAACCAAATCAGTAACCATCTTCAAACAAGATTCCTGTAACATATTTCAAACTGCAGTTTTTCATCTCCTCAAACCCAGAAATTTCCCTGAAATCCTTGATAAATTTTCAGATTTAAATCAAACTCCTCATATCAAATGCAAATCAATTCCCTGTAAACTTATTTTCAAAAACAAAACAAGCTTGCATTCATCATCCTCAAAACTGAATCCTCTACGTCATTTTTCTTCAATCTGAAATTGTTTTCCTACATACAACCTCATTTTCAAGTTCAAAGTATTTTCAAACCAAGCACAAAAGGTATTTCCAATTTCTGTAACATGCAAATCAAAAATCTGAAGCCCACATTCATCATTTTCAAACCTGAGATGAAGTCATTTCTGCATTGCAACTGCATTTCAATTCAAGCTGTGCACTTTTATTTCAATCTGGAAAGTAGACTCTGCATGCAAGTTAAAGACCTCAGCAACATTCAGTTTAAAGTTTTTAAAAGCAAGTTTTCAAAGGATTCACAAAGCTTTTCAAAACTGGTGCTCTGTCTGCATGTTTAAATCAAGTGAGTAAACATTCTTTAAAAAAACAGTTTATTTTTGATTTAACTCTAATACATGAGATAATAATTGGTTTGGTATGAAAGTTATTCATCTTGAATTTTATTTAAATTGATATATATGTTGAATGATAATGTCTATTTATATATATCCTGTTCTCTGTTTATAATCTTGTGAGTAACTTTTTAATTTAAAAAGCTTAAGTATAATAATCTTGTTGCATGTTCATATCTGTAAATCTGTATGGTTGTGTGTAAAGTTTTAAGTGCATTTCTGTAATACATGAATGTGTGACTTGTATTGACATATGATGCTGGCTCCTGACAGTACTTAGTTTTGTAATATGGATTTTGTTAAAAACATCCATTTCCCTCTTATTACAGTCTCTGATAATATTTATACTTCAAACTAAACTTGATTGTTGGGTCATAAAGTAAAGTTTAAAACATTTTATATAGGTTAAATAAATTTTTGTATTGCCTGGAAATTAAATAACAGAGCATAAATTAATATAAGAGGAAAATTCAAACTTCAAAAATTCATGAATTCAGTAACATCAGTGAAACCCTTGAACCAAAATATGAATTTTAAAACTAAATTCACGATTTTTGTAATGGGGGTTAAGGGCAGTTTATGTTTGAACTGGAAATGGAAACTGGGGAAGTTCTGATGATCTATAGGTTTGTATGGGTTGTAATTTCTTCTGAAGGTAGATGGGTGATCAGAGAAGCTAAGAAAACTATCAGATTGAGGTGTATTTCATTTTGGAAGAAGAGATTGTGATTTGCATTTTTAAACCCTAGTTTTACTGTGGCTAGAAGAAGTGATCATTTCGACAAATATAATTGATCGAGTGACTTGGGGTTTTGGGTTTTGGAAGAGGATGGGTTGTCGAAGACGTCGCTGGAGTTTCAAAGGTGATGGTGGCCGGAGATGGGAGGAATCGCCGTTGACAGGTTGGGGATGTGTATGCTGTCTGCAGTTCCAGGTTTTGATATTAAACTCGAATTCGAATTCGAGTTGAATTCTGAAGGATCTGATGTTTGAAGGGAGTTGTGGGGTTGCTGGCCGATGGGAGATGACCATTGATGATGGCCAGTGATGGCCGGAGTTGATGTATGGGTGTACAGAGAGGTGGTGTGCATGTTGGTGATGATTATTGGGTTACAAAGTTTTGGATCTCGTGATTGGCTCGGGAAATTTGGGTTTCTGCTCGAAGTTGATTTGTTTTGACTCGAAGTAAAAAAATAGAGAGGATCGAGTGTTTGTATTGTTTCAGGTTTTTCAAAACAGAAACAGAAACCTGTTTACAGTTTTTAAAATTAAAGGTAGAAGTAATAAGTTTAAATGTAAACTAAAATCTGAACTGAGTTTAAAACCTAAATTTAAATATGAATTCAATTAGTTTAAATTATGGTTTTGAAATAGTATGAATTTTTAAAAGGAAGATGTAAAATGTAAATAAAGCTTTCAAGGATTTAAGTTTAAATCTGTAATAAAGGTTCAAGCTGTATTTCAGCTTGAAATTTAAAAGTAATTTTTAAATTGAATTTGTATTTAAAATAACCTGGAATGTTAAGTGTGTTTTTAAATTGATTTGAATTTAAATTGAATTGTAATTTAAATTCTTTTAAAACTTATTTTATAAAGTAGATGTTTCTTTTAACATATTAGATAAGTTTTGAATTGTTTTAAAATCTTGTTTAAGATAAATTTGCATCTTAAGTTTAAAATTAAGTTCAATGGAATTTGAAGTAAATTTAAAAACAAAATTGTTTTAAATAATTAATTAAATAAGGAATGTTTATCTTAAAGATAAATAAAATCTAAATGATTTGTGTTCATTTATTATTTAATTAATAATGTGGATTATTTAAGTAATTAATAATTTTTAAAATTGATTAATTAAGATTTGGGATTAATTAATTAAGATTAATTAATCTGTGATTAGAAATTGTTAATTAAATTTTAATTAACGATTAATTTTTATTAATCAAGTGATTAAGGATTAATTAATTTGCAGTTAACACTTAATTAGTTAATAATTAGAAATTAATTAATTGGTAATTAAATATTAATTAGTTTGTAATTAAAAATAATTAATATAAGTTAATTTCTTAATTAAGTAATTAAGAATAGTTAATGAAGGTCATTAGCTTAAGACTATTTAACAATTAATTAATGTGATTAATTTTAATAATTAATTAGATTAATTAATTAATAATAATCATTTTGAAATTGTTTAAGTATAATTATTTAATGGAAGTAATAAATAAATTAATTACTTAATGTAATTAATTTGGTTAATGTGATTGGTTTAGATTAATTAATTTAAACACTAGATGATTTGATGAATAATTACTTAATGTAATTAATGGAATTGTAATTACTTAGGGAAGTAATTAGTTGATAATTACTAAATGTAATTAAAGATGTTTAATGATGGTAGTAATTTAGATTAAATTACTTTGTAATTAATCAAGGGATTAATTGAGATAATTAATTAAGAGTAATTAATTTATGGAATGAGTAATTATGGATAGTTAATTACTGGATTGTTATTAATCAATGGTGATTAATATATATGTGGTTTAATTTCAGATTAATTACTTAAGGTAATTAATTTAAATAGAATGATAAATAAAATTGTAATTAGAAATCATTAATTAATTAATTAATGATGTAACTTAGAATTGATTAATTAAGGATTAATTAATAAATGAAGTAATAAATCATTAAAGGTTTAATGTAATTAATATTAGTTAATTAAGTAATTACAAGTTAATTATTTGCAAAGAGTTTAATATAATTAACTTGTGTAATTAATTTATAAGCTAATTACTTATTGTAATTAGGAATTATTAATCTGAAATGATTAATTGAAATGAATATTGAGATGGTGATTATTTAAATTGATTTGTAATCAATTGATGGTTAAGTTAAGCAGGATTATAATGATGAAGTATTTAATTTATTTTAAATTAATTAGAGATGATATAAATCATTACTTATGAATGGGTGATAGTATTGAATACTTGGCATTGGTTGATATCTCTGATGAGATATATGCTGTATGATATGGATGTTAGTTGAATTGTATGGATTATCTGATAATGTTGATTATCTGTTGAGAATTATCTTTCTTTGTGAATAAAGATAATAAATTAAATTGTTTTAACCTTTAAAACAACTTGGCCTTAAAAGATACGCTTTGGATTTCGATGAGACCGGGATCGGGTTTCCGTATACCGGATTTCCAGGTCTGGAGACCCGAATACCACATCGATCCAAATTAACGATAGGTCGTGAATCAAGTGAAGATGAAGATTCAGAGTGCAAGGGTTATTGTCGTTAACTCTGAGGGTGATTCCAAAACGAGTGTAACGAGATAATGCCTTCGGTTTCGTTCGAACCCGGAACGAACTTGTATGGATTGAATGCTTTCAGCACATCGTCAGGCGGACGATGAGCATTCTAAGTGATATGTTCTGATTAAAGGTAATCGTGACCTCAAGCCTCACAAACCGGGAATGGCTAAAACAGGGGAGGTGCAGCAAGGTTAGTGGGTAGCACCCAAGTAGGACAAGGTTACCTCTGTCTAGATGTCCCTTTCTATTTTCGACTTAGTGGTGCGGTTGCTGATCCCAACCGTGAGGTATCTTGTGCGGGAATTATCCAGTAAGGGATGTTCCGACCTTGTGTTGCAGGGGATTGGGAGTGATCCTCGGTACGGTGATCTAGGCCACGTACTGTGACGGGCGGTACCCCAGTAGCCCTGCCATTGTATGGAATCCAAACTCCAATAAGTGCCGTACGTATTAGTTGTGCCCAACTATGTTGGAATGTGAGATGTAAGCATTTCAGCTATTTCCGTATTTTACTTGAAAACCCTAGACCCTATTATAATATAACTGGATTTCCTATCAAATGTTTTGGTTAGCGTAAGGTAAAAACTTTTCCATGTTTATGTGTGGGAAGTCTTACGTGATACCTTTGTTTTCAAAAGGTTTTGAAGTTAAACAATTTTAACCCGTTTACTCACACCAGACCCATGTCTGACCCAAGTGTTTATTTTCTGTTTTATTAAACCTTGGGTACTCAATTTTTACGAGTAGCCAAGGGATTCAGGTTAGCTTTGACGAATCTATGGAGGAGATATGGAGCAGGAGGCTTCAACATTCGTAGATATATAGTATTCCGCTGTGTTGGTTTCTCTGAGTCGTTTGTTTGAGTTGTATCTTGTGTTGTATAATAGACAGGTTTTATAACTGTCTATTTTGTGATGTATAAGTTGTGTACTCTGATTATCTAAAGACTATGTAATAGTTATGTGATATATTATATTTGTTTCGTTCCGTTGTGAGATTCTGATGTGTTGTTATTCTTTCTTTCTCTTCTTTTCTCTTTTCTATCCCTTTCTTTCTTAATAATGATGCGACTTTCTATGGAGAGAAAGTCGTGGTCGTTACACAAAGAGTATGACAATATCCGATCCCGGTCTCTTTAACAACCAAACGCTTATTTCACGCCGGATGGTTCTTTACATTACCAAACCGATTTATAATTGATATAAAATATCATATTCAATTCAAACCATATCACTTTCGAAATCATATTTACTTTCAAAATCATATTCACTTTCGAAATTATATCGATAAGATAGGTTAATTAAATCCTCATTTCAAAATCATCATATTTACTCAAATATGTCATTTTATTAGCAAATATCATTCCAAATCCCAACTTATGTTATACCATCATTTAACCATATTCGCTTTTAAATCAAGGATTTAAATATAAACACTTCCACTTTACACAGTCTGAAATTTAGAGTTTAGATAGTTTAAATAGTTTAAAATAGCTTTTAAATGATTAAAATACTTTAAATATAGTTTAAATGGTTTTTAATAGTTTAAAATAGATTAAAATAGTTTAAAATATTTAAATTGTTCAAATACTTTTAAAATAGTTTAAAATAATTTAAATTAGTTTAAAATACTTTAAAATAGTTTAAATGGTTTAAATATAGATTAAAATAGATTGAAATAGTTTATAATAGATTAAATAGTTTAATAGTTTTAAAATAGGTTAAAATGGTTTAAAATAGATCAATAGTTTGAAAATCTTAGAAATCGGGATTTTAAAATAGTAAATCTTTAAAAAAATTTATATTAAAATAATTAATTTGAAATTAATATCAAAATTAAGCTATTTTTTCATTTCAACGCATATGGACCATGTCCAACTTACAAATCAACTAACTAAAATTGGTCTTTCAATTTAGATTCTCATTTAAAACCATTTAATCAATATCCATTTCAAAACCATTTTCGAACAATAAATCCAAACTATTTCCAATTTAGTAGATTTCAAAGCTTAAATATTCAAATATTTCAATAACTCAATTTCGATAAATTTCATTTATACTTCAAATCCAACTTCAAAATTTCAATTTAAATTCTTTAAACAATTCATTTAAACCAATTTCAATTTCAACATTAAAGCTTGGATTTTCGAAAATAATTCAGTTTATATAAATCCAAATTTTATTTCAAAATATCATTTAACTAGATTCAAAAATTTAAGGTTTTAAAATCATTTAATTTAACCAATCTGGTGTCCGTATATAATTTTCTACCCTATGGTCAAGTGATACAGATATTTATCATTTCAAACCGCAATATTTTATATTTACGGATATATCATTTCAACCTGCAATCCCGAATAAAATTCAAAATCCATAAAATCGCTCGGGTTTATCATTTCAACCCATAACAATTTTTCCCTAATCTATAGATCATTCGGGTATGTATCATTTCAACCCATAGGGATTTCCTAACAATAAGCTAAGGGAACTTGTAGTGTTATAACAGTATAAATATAACATCCAGTCATCCAATATCAAAAATAAAACATCCATCACAATCACCATTCAATCAACCAATAAATAACAACAATTGACTGATTATCAATAAAAGGTATTAACAGGCAATTTAAAATTAAATATTAAATTAAATGGCGATTAAATTCAATAAAAGTCCGATTTAACTGGAATGACAATTTAAATATACCAAACATCAACTAATAAATTCTTAGTCATATCATAAATTCAATTTAACTAACATAAGATAATTTAGTGGTTGTGAGTCTGTAAAAACACTCACTTTTGATTTCAAATCGATTTGAAATCCAAAATAAGACCCAAAATTCAACAGTCTCAGAATTCGTCCAAATTAGTGCTTAAATGTCCGGAATTCTGATACGATCGCAGTGGAATGAACCGCACGTAAATCCAACCTCGTACGTAAAAGTTATGCTAATTAGAAGATTATGCGATTAAAATATAAGTAAATAAAATAATTTATAAAACTTACACGTCAGCATTGTTGACCATGCTCGTTCTTCACGCGCGCTTGAGCACGCATTTGGGTTTCGATCGAAACCCTAGCCGCCCCTAATCCGTTCGTCACCTACCTCAGACACACCGCGCCATCATCCTACGAAGCGCCGCGACCTCGCCTACGCCTCCTCGACCCTCGCGAACACCCATCATCCATCGGCGATGAACCGAAACCCAGCCGCCGCCGTGAAAATTTTAAACCCTAGTCCAATTATCAACGATGATCTAACCACCCATTACCCAAACAAACTGCACCGATGAACTACACGTGTCTCTCTCCACGCGATTGTATCTGCGATTCGACGATCCGTCGATGATGATCAAACCCCAATGGACGGTCGAGATTTAAACGCCAATTTCTGGCCAAACGGCGAACCAAATCGAAAAAAAAATAACTGCAGTAGATTGCGCTCATCGAGAGCTTCGAATCGGTATATAATATGATAGGATTTTGAGGAGTTTGATTTTGAAATTGATTTGGAAATTGAATTTAGGGTTTGTAAATCTGAATTTGTTTCTACCATTGAGAAGAAAGAAGCAGACAGATGGAATTGTACATACTGAGATAAGAAATAAAAATGATGCTAGGGTTTAGAAAGATCTATTTATATGAACAAAGCCCGATAAGAAAAATGAACTCGTATTGAATTGGTACGAACGACAATAACGACCTAAAAAGCCCGTTTTGCTTTCGAAACGAAAGTGGATCATCTCATATATCAAAATAGATGTTTTCGATATTTCTAAACTCAATGGAAAAGGTTTCAAGTCCTAGTTCCATAATATGAAGAAGTTAGCTTTTAAAATCAGCTTATTTCAATTGAATTCAATTAAATTGATTTCTACGCGTTTCGAGCCCGTACGATCAAACGACAAGTCCGATCGCTACGAAACTTGAAATCCTAAACTAATTCACCATTACGTTTCCGATGAAACTAGTTTCATTGAAATCCGAGACAGTGACCAAAATGGCTATTACACGTTAATTAAATAAATTATTATTAAATTAATTAAATCACCTTTTCAATTCAAATTTATGATTAACCATTTTCCATCATTTTTGATTTCCTAATAATTTAAAATATTTTAAAACAAATTTCCATGTCCATTCAGTGTTACTTTATTGCACAAATTACAGTGTTAAATTTCAATTTCAATAAACCCATTAATTATAATTTAAATTCCAGTAATTTGTTTTCAATCTTTCTATTCAATCAATCATTATCAAATGGATATAATTAACATTGGTTTACATTTATTACATCAATATTCTACAATTATCATTTTAATTCACATTGACGTAATATTTAATTACATTTAATTGCAATTGATTTCCAATTTAATTCAACAGATTAAATAAATAAGTAACATATAACAATTGTCACCTTTTGCTTAATTTAATCACATTTATAAGTTTATTATCTATAACAAATGTTATATCTACTTACACATCACTGATTTCGTTTTCAATACTAGCCAATTCCAATTTATTACATATAATTTCAACATTGACTCCAATATTAAATTTTATTTCTTTTTTTACAATCCATAACCTATTATGACTTTACAATTATTTCAATAAATTGGACTTACCTTAAGATAGTTATCAATTGCCTTAAATTAGCATTACTAACATTACGTTCTAGTTATACTTTTTATTATTAAATCTTAAATTTTTAATTTTTCTCACACTAATAAATCACAATTTTTGTATTTCTTCCAATATTAAATTATCAAACCTTATTAAATTAATATTTTTAATTATCGAAAATTATGAGTCGTTACAGTACTTCTTTTCAAAGATGGTTTCACCACAAGGAATTCAAATGTCGATACCAGTAAGTAGAAAAACAACTGTGAATGAGCTACAATGTTAATGGTTGTGTTTGTGTGGACATCTATTAGTAAAATAAATCCCCATTCTGCTATAATATGATTGATTTGATTGTTGTGGACATATATTAGTAGAATAAATCCCCGTTCTGCTATAGATTGATTGTTTGATTGTATGGACATATATGTTAGCAAAATAAATCCCTATTCTCCTATAAATTGATTGAATTGTTTGGACATCTATGCAGTAGGATAAATCATCATCCTTCTATTATGTTATTTGAACATGTTTATACTGGTTAGTTTATACTGACATGTTATTTCTTTATTTGGATATGAAGTATATTTACATATATGTTGACTTATGTAAATAAACTATCGAATGACTTGAAAGTGAAATTGAAAATTAATGGTAACTTAAATAAGTACTAATGGGATTGCTAAGCCTCTTTTTAAATTATAAAGTATGGTTTTTAAATTAGCTCTAATTCTTTAATCAGTTTGGGGTTTAAAAGTATATAAATGATTTTTCAAGTTATATAATTATATTATAAAGGTATTTATAAATAATAACTTGTTTTTAATAAAAATGGTTTTACTAAATAAAAAGGGTTTATTTAAAGTGCTTTAAAATGAGATTTTGTAAATTGTATTTTGTAATGTCAAAGATATTTTATAAATGAAATTTTATAAAGATTTTTATACATGCAGAGAGATTTTAAAAAGAAGTTTAAATCAAGTTTGAAGATTTATAAGGAGGTTTGAAATGTGAAGTGAATTTACAATTTTTTTTTTATAAGGAATAAGTGAATGGGTTTTATAAAGTGAATGGGTTTTATAGTAAGTGATGTTTTGAAAAGGGAATTTATTATCCATTTAATATGCAATTTGAGAAAAGGGAGTTATCCAAATGTTTTTTTGGTAAATATTTATATTTTTGAAATAAGTAAAAATGTTTTCAAGTATAAAAGGGATGTAAAGGGTTTTGGGAACACTGTTTTAAAAAGATCTTTTGATCAAGTTTTGCAAATATTTTTAATTAATTAAAGATTAATTAATAAAGGCTTAGTGGATCCCATATGGAATCAAATCAATGTTGAATGATTGCTTATTTGATAGTTAAATAATCGATTATCAAATCTGGAACTAAACATAACTTTAGAAATATCTTGGAGAAACATGTGAGTTGTATGGCACAGTCATCCCAAATGATGCTGTATTGTGCGTATAAACCTCGTTTCGTTCTTCTAGGATAAATGATAAGGTAATCCATCCACAAACAGTTAGGAGGTGAAATCCGCTCTTATCTTTGTCTGTTTATTTCCTAAAGAATCGGGGTTGAGTTTACCGGGAATTATCGAAAGTTGTTTCGAAGATACCAGGATTAGATACGTTATCCGAAAACCGCTTTGATCCAACTCAAGCATTTCGACTTGAAGACATCTTGAAGAGTATGGAATCGAAGATGGAGCATTGCAGTGCTAGGGCTGCTTGCTACTAGTCCTGAGGCTGATTCCAAAATGGATGTAGTATAAGTAGTACCTTCAGTTTGTCCGTATCCTGGACAACTTGTATGGATGAATGCTGGCACTGCATTACTGCCTAGAAGGCAGTGTTAACATTCCAAGTTGGATTGCTATTCAAAAGGCAAGCATAGCCTCAAGCCTCATTAACCGAGAATGACTAAAATCAGGGAAGATGTAGCAGGGCTAAGTGGGTCGCTCACTCGCTCCCATTAGGGTGTGTCATCATCTTTCTAGATACATCTACATACTTATGGATTGGTTATGCATGAGATCTCAATAAAATAGGTTGCAAAGCAACCTGGGTGATGACATATTCGGTACTATCCAAGGGGTAGGCCAGTCTTGTGTTGGCAGGGGATCCCGGAGAAGTCCTCTGTACATTTTCTAGGCATGTACCCCTATGCCTTGTCATGGTATGGAATCCAATCTCCATTACATGCCTTTACTATAACGACCCGGATTTTTCGGTCGTTTGATTTTGGATATTTAAATTTGTTTTAAATTTTGAATTAGAAATATAATTGGTTTTGAATGTGGAATTAATTGGTTGAATTCGTGGAATGGATTTAAATTTCAAATATAACGATTTATCGTAATACAGAAATAATGCAAATAATTGAGATGTAAGTTGAGAATGAATCCAAATGATTTATAATGTGAATGTAAATTCTATTTAAATTAGAATTGAGTTAGTAAGTTTTTAAAAACTGAAATTTCAGGTGATTTCGTCAAATTTTGAAATCGTTGATTTAACCGACGCATTGAAATAGTGATCCGGGGCATAGTCTTTGAATTCGACGAAACCAGTTCCACTGGATCCATAATAGTGTATTATTATCGAATTTCAAATTTCTTAGCGTTTAGAGTTACCGTTTGGTCATGCGAGCTGAAAACGCACAGGATTAATTTAATTAAAAATGGTCGATCCAAAATGCTGTCTTCTACATACGACCGAATTGGGGCTCGAGACTAGTTCCATTATGTTCGGAATATCAATATAACATTAGGAACGCCAGGCGACATGCCTCGATAGGAGTTCGGGATTTCAAGATATGCGAAGCGAGATATTTTGAATATAAAATAATAAAATCAAATCAAACGTCGACTCAGTCTACTCTAACAGCCACCCTATATGTCTCAGCGCCACCCTAGGCCCCTACACGCGCCGCCTTCCCAGTTTCAAACCCACGCACGCCTCCCCTCTCTGTTTCTTATTCAGTTCGAAATCACGAAAAGAAACAAAAAAAAAATTCACACGGCAAAAATCGCGATGGCAGGAGCGCGCGAGGCCTGGGTGGAGCAACTGGAGGGCGCTAGGCGGAGCGGCAAAGGATAGGTAGTTCGCGTGGATGGAGACATGCCTCGTGCATAGGGGCAGCAACTAGGACTGATTTCTAGCGATCTGAGTGCGGCGCGTGGTGGTCGTGGGTTGGCCGCGTTCGTCGAACTGAGGGGGGGGGGCTCGATTTGCCGCAGTCGCGATTTTGTACTCGCGCGAGCGCACGGGCTGGCGTTGGCATGGTGACGCGCGAGGAGGTGCATGACTTGGTGGAGTATGGCGATGGTGGAAACAGTGGCAACACAGTGGGGTAGAGTTTTCTTTCGGTTGGAACGCGATGTAAGGGAAGGTTAGGGATTTGATTTTTAATTTAATTAGGTTAAAAAAATTTAAATATTAATTATCTCGAACGTTCGTTAATCCATAACTTACTCATATGAGGTCCAATTGAACGCGACAAGTTGTGTTGCAATTGTATCAACGAGTGCTGCACAACAAAATTGGTTTGGGATTTTTCGGAGTCAGTTGGAATTTTAGATTAAATCGAATGCTGTTTGATTTAATTTAAAATCTGGATGTTTGGAAAATTAAAAATCAAGTAAATCTCACTCATTTGGATTACTAGTTTTAATATAAAATGTTAAAGATTATTAATTGGTTGATTCGATGGATTGATAATAATTTATCAGTTGGATGTCATGTTATTATATATATATATATAGTTGTATATGTTAGTAGTATGGTATATTTCCCCCCGATTAGAGTGGATGAGACACTATGCACCCCGCATAATAGCGGATGACCCTTTTTTTTGCGATATCCCACCTCTAAGTGGGATTTTTATTTTATGATTATATAACATCCGTGGTTGCAGGGAGACAGGTCGGAGGGATCCAACTAGATTCCTCAAAAATGTTGATTTTAATTTCATATATTTTGATATATGATGTTTGTAAATATCCTACTTTGGATTGCGATATGTTTGATTTATCGGATGCTATAGTAGCACTGGCCTTAATTTTGGTATTATAAATACATAGATGATATTTTTGAATTTAAAAAGGAAATTCAAAAAGGATTTTGGAATTGATAATTTTTATATTGAATTTTGGGATTATAAAAAAAGGAATTGATTTGGATATAATAAATAAATTGATTTTGGATAATTATTTAGCTATTTCGTACAATGGTTTCAATAGAGAATTTTAAAATTAAGGATTTTTTTAACAATGTATTTTTAAATAAGATTCTTAAAATACGAAATGGAAGTCGAAATCAAGGTTTGATACGGTTCTGGAATATAGTTTCGATTTTATAAGAAATAGATTTCTAAATGGAATTTTAAATAGAAATCGATTTATAAATGAGATTTGTTTAATATAACTCTGTTATTAACAAAGAACAACTGGAAATGAGTTTATAAATTTATAAATGATGTTTATAAATAAAGTGAAATGATTATCATTTGATAAGTTGGAAATATAAATCCACCGTGTGAATTTAAAGTGAGATATGGAGATCGGTTTAGGGAAAGATAGTGGATTCTATTTTGGAATTTGGAAATAGTTGTGAAATTTGATATGAAAATCGATCTGGGATAAATCGAGAGAGATTTATAAATATAAGAATGGTTATATTGAATTTTAAAAATAAATTTTTATCGAAAAGTTAAGTTTTGTTTTAAAAAGAGATTTTATTTATTAAACTATGTGGTTTAAAACTGTTTTAGTATTGAAATATTTCGAAAAGTGGATTATTCAAATATTTAATATTTATTGAAATGAATTCAAATTTGTATAATAAGCTTTGTAAATTGATTAGTTTTATTTAAAAATGAATAGGAAATGAGTTATCGATGTTTATTTAAAGTGTTTTGGTATTTTAAATAATTACTTAAATGCATTTTAAAAATAAATTATTATTCTTTAAAAATACTTATCATATATATAGAGTTTTGAAATGATTGAAATTTATTTATAAATCCTCTCAGGCTTTGTAAACAGGGTTTATTTAACGGATATGATTTTGATAAGAGGAATATTATAAGGGATTTTGGGAGAAAATGGAATTTCCAAAATGTTGAAATATGGGAACTTCGAAAATGAATCTGAATTCATAAAAGAAGTTATAAATTGTTGGTTGGGTTAATAAAAGAGTATAATCAATTTTGCAAATTGTTAAAAGGAATTTATAAATAATTTCGAAAATTCATGAGATAAGTTATGAAATATTTCCTAAGTTTGGTATTAAAATGATTTTGGAGAATCTGCCTATAAATATTCTCCTAATAATTGAAAAGAGGGTTTTGGAAAATATTTTAAGTGTGAAATGATTTGTATAGAAATATTTTTATAAGTGTTATAAATTGAATTCGGAAATGTTTCTAAGTGTTGAAATGGTTTAAAAATATCCTATTATGGATAAGTATTTGAAATTGTTTTCAAATGTTGGAATGCTGGAAGAGAGTTGAATATATATCTTTGTAAAGATATTTTGAAAGATTTATAAAATTAGGCCTAGTGACTGCTTATGTGTGTAATTTGATAGTTAAATAACCGACTATCAAATCTGGCCAAATTCGTTGATCGTTTTGAAGAGACCAGAATCAGATTTAACTATCCAAAAACCACTTCGATCTGATTTGTGCGTTACGAATTGTGATATCATAAAGATAATGAAGACGGAGTTCTTGGAGATTCGATTTGTCCAGACCTAGGACAACTTGTATGGATGAATGCTATCATTGCATTGTCGCCTGGAAGGCAGTGTTAGCATTCCAAGTATGAATGCTATTCTTAAGGTAAAAACATTGCCTTAAACCTCATCAACCGGGAATGACTAAAACATGGGAGATGTAGCAAGGCTATGTGGTCGCTCTCATTAGGGTATGATCATCACTCATCTAGATTGGACATCTATCATCACTTTCATTGGTATGCGTTTCGAGGCCCATTGGTGGTGATCATATTTGGTACTATCTAGTAAGGGGTAGGCCGGTCTTGTGTTGGCAGGGATCGATAGGTTCGATGTTGGCACATTTTTCTAGAGGTGTACTGTGGCGGGCGGTACCCCAGTAGCCTTGTCATTATATGGAATCCAATATCTATTACGGGCCTGTACGGTTTTGATTGTGCTCAACTATGCTGAAATGTGAGATGCAAGCATTTCAGCTATTTTATATTTTATTTTCTATAGACACTATTATAATATTAGATGATTTTGATATAAAATGTTTTGGTTATCATAAGGTAAAAACCCGTCGCATTTATGTGTGGCGTGGTCTTACGAGATACCTTTGTTTTTCAAAGGATTTTGATAACGGTAGTAATTTAAATTGAGTGCGTTTTGTCATGTTGATTTTCCAAACTGACTCAGATGTTATTTTATTATAATGCTCGGGTCAGACCGAGTATTGCAGATCCAGGTTAGGATGCTATAGAACTCAGGAGACGAGCTGGAGGATTTCAGGAGTATTACACGTACTTGGTTATTTCCACTATGTGTGTTATGCTGTATATTCAGTACATGTGAGGACGAGTTATTATAACTGTCCAGATTGATTGTTGACTGTTGTACTCTGATGATTGTATGTATATTACAGTTACAGTTTCTTTGTATCAAGATCTGTTATTAAATATTATATTTATTTCCGCTGCGATTGTGAGATTTTGTGTTGTTGTTTCTATTTTCTTCTATCTCTTCTTCTTCTTCACCCCTAGCAATCGGTATTTGCGGCACTTGAATATTTGGCATGCTATATAGTTCACGTATTGATGTCGATTTTCGAGTGTCGAAAATCCTGGGTCGCTACATTTACGGTTTTGATTGTAAAGCCTAGTATGTTGGAATTTAATAATGTAACAATTTCGACTATTTTCATATATTATTTTGAACGCTTAGACATTATTATAATATTACTGGATTTTCTACAAAAAGTGTTTTGGATATCGTAAGGTAAAAACCCATCAATGTTTATGTGGGGCGTGGTCTTACGAGATACCTTTGATTTTAAAAGGGTTTTAAACATAATAATTCAGTTGTTTTAGTTTACTCACACCAGACTCATGTCTGACCCGGAGTTTTCTTTTGCTTCCTAAAACTCTTGGGTGCTCAAATATTTTTGGGCAGCCAAGTAGTTCAGGTTTTCCCATGGATGCATTTTGGAGGAACTTGGAGCATGAGGCTTCATCGATAGCTAGTTGTTATCTTGTTTCTGCTCTATTATATGTATCTTGTATCAGTTAGGTAGGGACATACTGTTATAACTGTCCTAGGGTAGAATTTGTATTAGTATGACTCTGATGTATCATTTTTGAAATGACGTTGTAAAGAATTTTGTGATTGTTTAGTTTCTTCTATCTTCTATCTCCTTTCTTTCCCCTAACAATCTGTCTTTTCAGCACTTAGTTATTCAGCACGTAAATACTATGGATGTATTAGTGTCAGCTTCCATGGTTCGAAAAGGCGGGTCGTTACCGCGTGATATCGGAGTGCAAGGTTAAGCGAGAACCTTGGTCGTGGTGGGGTAAACTCATTTGAGATCGGGCAAGTGAGACCCTAGAATGAGTATGAGTGTATTATATATAAGAGCGTTATTTGTTAGTGACATAAAATGTTTTCTATTGTGTTGATCTATCTATTGAGTGGCTTAAGAAATCTGGTCGAGACGTGGGACGCCACGGTGTCGATAGGGGTTCATAAACACTTGAACAAGGTAAACTGACACAGTATTGTTTTGAAATTGGGTAAATGAAATAATTTTACATAGAAAAATATTTTGTATATAAAGAATGATTTCAAAAATAGTATATTATTTTGAGGTATTGTTGTTAGGAGATAATAATAATCTATTATTATCAATTAGGATTTTGATAGTCATGCTAGTCTAGTTGAGCATTGACTATTGTTAGTATGTGTTGGTAGCTTCTGTTTTTAAGATTTGGGTTGGGTAAATAGAAATAAAGAAAACACTGAAACGAACACCTTGTGAATTGAGTTTCACAATTTGACTATAAGGCGTTCGATGTTAATGTTAAGGTAAAATTTGATGTAAAGATGTTTATTAAAAAAATTGAATATTTGAAATAAATATTTGGAAAATGTTTTATAAAAATTGATTTATAAAAATGGATTTATAAGAATGTGTCTTGGATTAAAAGGAATTTAAGTTGAACTTGAGAACTTAAATCCCAGGGCTTTTGGAAAATGTTTCAAGTTTTTGAAAGATAATAATAGTGTTATTTGAAAGTAATTTTGGTTCAAGAATAAAATTTTGAGTGTGAAAATGTTAAGTAAGAAATGTTTTCTTTTGATTAGTTAGGGGGAATGAGTCTTGATTGTTTTGTAATGATTTGGATAATCTTCAAAGTGACAATCAGATGTTTGCTTAGATGAACGTTATGGTGCACTTAGTAAGTTATTCTCTTTATCATTGTACAATTGAAACTAGTTCAAACCCCGAACGAACCCAAAGCGAGTTGGTGATAAATGTTTAGTTGGAAAATGAAAAGTATTGTTTCAAAAATGGGATTTTGAAAGAAAATAATATTTTTAAGTTAACTAGTTCGATTGGCTCGAAAATAACTTAATATTGGGAAAGAGATGTGTTCGGATGGTGCACTTCTCTTGAGTATTGCCTTCTTGCTAAGGGAATGTATGATACTATTTGGTAGTACCCCAGTTCCTTAGTATCATTTTGGAGTTGCCTGGGCTATATATATATATATATATTCTATGATTAATACATATAAAAGTTTCATTTCAAAATGTTTTTGAAATAAGACCAGGTATTTGGCTCTTGAGTTTTCTTAGGAAAATAAATGTAAAATGGAATAGTTGAATCAAATATGGGTATATACTCTTAGGATGTAGTGGAGTAATATCCATGTTGAACCTAAGTTTAGTTTTATGAAATGTTTTCTAAATAATTTAGTGGAAACAAAGTTAGTATTAGTGAGAAGCAACTAAATAAGTGCGTAGGTTGGACGTTGATCACTTCTCCTTCCATATAGTTTTGATATAGGATTCGAGCACATTACTTTGAGGTGTTTCATGCCATTTTGGATAAGGATCAATTACTCGATTTTTGAAGGCGAGCACTTGATGAGGATTTTTGGTATGAGACCAGTGTTTTCTATCATGGTTACAGCTTGGTAAGGAGAACATAGGTTCAAAATCAAGGAGCCTGATAGGAGTACGCACTAGAGAATCAGGTGAGCGATACTAGTTCGGAGGAAAAGTTATGTATTCGAAGAGAGAACGAATCAGACATTGTATTTGAATGATCTATGTACATCATACGAACTGATGTATAATGTTAAGTGTTTTCTAGGATAGGTTGAGGTGTAATTCGAGGATGAAATTCTTTTAAGGGGGTGAGTGTAACGACCCGAAATTTCACTACTTTGATTTGCGAATATTTAATTAATTTTAAATATTCAATATATAGGTTTTATAATGAAAATAAAAATCTTTTAAATGATAAATAATGACGGTGAAATAGTTTACAAATTTTTTTTACAAAAATATATGGTTATCGTAAATGTTGTAAACTCTTTTACAACACATATAAATATATAGGTTATAGTATATATATATATGTGTGTGTGTATTAATGTATGTGTATATGTATTTATACTTAGTTGTATAAGGTTTAAAATTAAAATAAAATTAAGTAAAAAAATAAGTGTCACATCATAGGGAGACATGTTTAAACATGTCTAAAAATGGTACACATGCACATAAATAAGGGGGGACAAGATTTTCATGATTTTCAAGGATGGAGGAGACATGGTGATGAGGTGGCAAGGCTTGAATGGAGGGTAATGTTCATAGGGGTATTTTAGTAGTTCGTTTATACCATTTTATATAAAAGCCTTTTCTCTTTTTCCATTCTCATTCATTTTCCATTTCTATTTTCACATTTCTATTTTCATGGCATCTCCATCTTCTTCTTAGCTTCATGAACTTTTAATGGCTTCTTATGTTAGTTTTTAAGATTTTAAAAATCTAAAATTTTAAATTTGTTTTAAATGTTCAAACTTGTTTTAAAACTCTTACTTCTCAATTTTCCTCCCATTTCATTTGGCCATAACTTCCTCCATACTACTTCAAATCAAGATTTTTTTTTCAAACCATATATAATTCTAGTGGCTCCAACTTTTGTTTGAAATACTTTTCCAAATTTCGAGCATTTTTGGGTCAAAATTTCATTTCTTTCTGACTCATTTTTTAACCCATATTATCATGACCGAAAATACCATTCCTTCTTTCGACCATATCTACCTGAAAACAAATCCAAATTAAGTGATTATTTTTTTCAAATTGAAGAGAAAAGAATTTTAAACTTTTCTTTTATGACTTGTCCAAATTTCGAGAGTAACATGATCAAAAATTAGTGAGAAGAAGACCTATTTTCCAGTGGATTTTTGTGATTTCCAAGCTTTTGATGAGTATGTTAGTTTTAAATTTCAAAGTTTTTAACTTGATATATTTTGCATAAATTTCTTTATGATGTGTGTGAAATATGTTTGAGTTGTTATATGTTTGGTTATTTGTTGGATATGGATAATTCGAGATGGAAAAAGTGGACTTGAAATGGAGTCTACCTTAGTATTGTTGTAAATTTGTAAACTTTGGTTATGATATAGTTTACAAACTTTATATTTGATGTTGGTAAGTTTGGATATGATATCAATATGAACTTGGTTGTGATGTGGTATGTTTATAAGTTAACATTGAGATGTTAAAAGGAGGTTTGGATTCTTTGGAAGGAAATGGTTTTAAAGTATTTAATTTTTAAAACTTTAAAGTTAAACTTTGTTTTAGTCTCTAAACTTTTCCTTGTGGTTTAAAATGAAAAAAAGTTAGAAGTGGAGAATTGGAAAGTTAGTAACTTGAAAAAACAAACTCAAGTTACTACATCAATAGCGATTTTCGCTATAGCTGCAGTTTCGATAAAAATTTTTTTTATTTTAAAAATTTAGTTTTTTATTCTTAAAAGCGTTTTGAAAATGTTTTATAAACTTAATAACGATGCTTTAGAAAGTTAATTAAGTTTTCAATAATAAATTATTATTTAATTAAGTTTTGATAATTAATAATTAATTAAGTATTAAACAAGGTGTATTTAACTTAATTAATGAGGTTTAGTTTCTAATTAAATATCTTCTAAAGATAAAATTAATTTTAATAAATTATTAATTAAATATAGGTTTAATTATTTATTTATTAAATAGATCAGCTGTTAAAATTATTTTTAACTATTTATTAATTAAGGCTTAAATTTAAAATAAATTACTAATTTAAGTTTTAAATTATTAATTAAGTTTTAATTTAAGGTTATTTTATTAATTAAATGAGATTAATAAATATTAATTATTAATGAAGGTTTAAATTATTATCTAATAATTAATAAAGGATTAATTAAGGGTTTTTATTTATAAATAAATTATTTATTAAAGGTTTAATTATTATTAATTTATAATTAAATTAAGTTTAAATTTAATAAAGGTTAATTATGATTTAATAAGGGTTTATCTTGTAATTAATCATTTTAAAGGGTGTTTTAAGTTTAATCCTTATTTTCCAAGAATCAAATTGTTTTTAAGGTACTCTTTTCAAAGATAGTTTCAACACAAGGAATTCAAATGTCGATACCATTAAGTAGAAAAACAACCGTGAATGAACTTTAATGTGAGTGGTTGTGTTTGTGTGGACATCTATTAGCAGAATAAATCCTCATTCTGCTATAATATGTTTGATTTGATTGTTGTGGACATATATTAGCAAAATAAATCCCCGTTCTGCTATAGATTGATTGTTTGATTGTATGGACATATATGTTAGTAGAATAAATCCCTATTCTGCTATAAATTGATTGAATTGTTTGAACATCTATTTAGCAGGACAAATCGCCATCCTGCTATTATGTTATTTGAACATGTTTATACTGATTAGTTTATATTGACATGTTATTTCCTGATTTGGATATGAAGTATATTTACATATATGTTGACTTATGTAAATAAATTATTGAATGACTTGAAAGTGAAATTGAAACTAAATGGTAACTTAAATAAGTACCAATGGGATTGCTAAGCCTGGTTTTGAAATTATAAAGTATGGTTTTAAATTAGCTCTAATTCTTTAATCAATTTGGGGTTTAAAAGTTTATAAATGATCTTTCAAGTTATATAATTATTTTATAAAGGTATTAATAAGTAATAAATTGTTTTAATAAAAAGGGTTTTACTAAATAAAAAGGGATTATTTAAAGTGATTTAGAATGAGATTTTGTAATATCAAAGATATTTTATAAAGGAAATTTTATAAAGAGTTTTATACATGGAAAGAGATTTTAAAGCGAAGTTTAAATCTAGTTTGAAGATTTATAAGGAGGTTTGAAATATGAAGTGAACTTATAAAAAGAATTTGTATAAGGAATAAGTGAATGGGTTTTATAAAGTGAATGGGTTTTATAGTAAGTGATGTTTTGAAAAGGGAATTTCTTATCCATTTAGTATGGAATTTGAGTAAAGGGAGCTATCCAAATGTTTTGGTAAATACTTACATTTTTGAGATAAGTAAAAATGTTTTCCAAGTATAAAAGGGGTGTAAAGGGTTTTGGGAACAGTGTTTTAAAAAGGTCTTTTGATCAAGGTTTGCAAAGTTTTTTAATTAATTAAAGATTATGTGACGACCCGTAAATTTTGGATATTTGAAATTGGAATATTTAATTGATTTTAAATATTCAACGGTGAATTTTTTACTTGAATTTCAAATATCACTATTTATTGGGTAATTTAATTATTAAATTAAATAATTGGAAATTGGGTGAATTGCTGAATTTGAAATTCTAGGCCTGTTAAAAATAATTCGAAGGCTTGAAGAATTTACATTAATAATACTGAGGGTGATAGAACTTGTAAAATTGAATTTAAAAGTGTTTTGTTCAGTTTTGAAATTATATCGTTTTAATCGTTATTTAAAAATAGCCTTCCGGGGCACAGTCTCGGAATTCGACGAAACCAGTTCCATTGGATCCGTAATAGTGTATTATTATCGAATTTCAAATTTCGGAGCATTTGGAGTTGTCGTGTGAGCGTATGATATATAACGCGCTGAAATTTATATCGAATTCAATATAATAACTGGGTCCAAAAAGCTATCTTCTCCATACGATCGAATTTGGACTCGAAACCTTTTCCATTGCGTTCGAAATAGGGGTATGACATTATGAACGCCTGGCGGCACGCCTTGATAGGGTTTCGCGATTTTAAGCTACGTAAATAGAAACAATTTAAGTTTAAATTTGAATTTAAATATAAAATATACTTTCTTTGACTGGTCAATTAATCTTCACATCAGAACTTTCTCGTTCCTTCTCTAACATGCTTCATTCTCCTTTTTCTTTTTAATAATAATAAACGAATGAAGAAAGGGGAGGGCAGAAAACAAAACTCGATTTCTCCCTAAAAATAAAATCCATGGCCGAGCAAAACATTTCAAAATTAGTAAATAAAAAAATGGCGGTCGAGACTAAGAATCTATCACATCTCCTTTTCCCTCAATCCACTCTCGAATCGAATCGAAATGGCAGCTAATCCAACCCAAGCTCGCGCGTCGATGCATCTCAAATCAGGAGGTAGGTCGTAGGGGATGACGTCGCGTTTGGGTGAATTGCGACCTGACTTCGGCGACACGATCGTTGGGGTTTCGCATTGCCGCGAGCTCGGCAAGGCGGTGAGGGAGTGTTCGACTTCGTTGGGCATTGCAGTAAGGTAGTTCTTATTTTCGGTTTTGATTCTGTATATACTTGTGGATATAAATGTTAGAAATTATAATAGCAGTAAGGCATATGCAGTTTTCAAGATATATATGCAGAAAGTAGAAAATTTATTTCAGTTAGTATATAAAATAAAAATAAAATGTCTATTTGAATATATAAAAAAAAAGTTTAAAACAGAAACTATATGCATGCATAAGATTTTGAGAATATAAGGGAGTTTATATAAAAGTTAGATTTTTAAGCCTATATAAATTATTTTTATATGCAGTTTAGAAATGGAAATCTACCGGTTTATTTTAATAATGTATATTAGTGATTAATGTGGTTAATAAACTTTACTAAAAGATATTTTAAAGGGGAAAATTGGTTTAAACTAAATTATTAGTTGATTAATTTGTTAAACGGTAATTAATTGTTCGATTATTTCGAATATTAATAAACTATATAAATATTTATACAAGGTTTGAAAATCATGGAGAAACAAGTCGGGATTGAAGTGGATTGCAAACCAAAACCAAAGGTGAGTAAATCTCACTCTTCTGGATTGCTATTTAAATTTAAATGGTTAAATTTAAATAACTGGTTGAATGATTGAATTGATTGGATGTGATAATATATATAGTAGTGTATATATATATTGGAGTGATTGATATTCCCGCATTATATAGCGGATGAGACCCTATGCACCGCATAATAGCGGATGATATTATATTAATCCCATATACCGCGATATTCCACCTCGAAGTGGAATTGGTATTGTGCTAACATCTGTGGATGCAAGGAAACAGGTTGGAGGGATCCAACTGGATTCCTCAAAATATTTAGATTGCCTAATATTCTGTGATATGATTTATTTGATAATCTGTGATTAGTTCCATTGGTAATTGGAAATGTTGGATGCTGTGTTTGATTGAATAAGTTAAGGAATGGATTGGAAAAGAATAAATGTGATTTTTAAATTCCAATGAATAAATTTGAAGTATGGGATAAGAGATTTTTGAATAAATGGGAATAAGTGAAATTTAAACTTGAGAGGTATTAATTAAAGGAATAAAAGATTTATTTTTAAACTCAGGATTTAAATGGTTTAGGATGCAATAAAAGGAATTTTTATGAAATTGGTATTTTCAGTTTAAAATCACAATAAAGAGTTAAATCCGGAATTTATGAAATTTATGGATTTTGGAATAAAAAAATTTAGTAAGTTAAGGAATTTATTTCAAAATGGAACAAATCTGAAAATCAATTTGGAAATTGGTTTAGTATTTGAAACCGGGTCTTGGAAAGAAGGTGGAACTATGGAATTTATAAACTATGTTTATAAAAGTGAAGTAAATTATCAGTGGATATTTGGAAGAATAAATTCACGGTGGGAATTTATTAAAGGAATGGGTAAATTTGATTAAAAATAAATAGTGATTTATTTTTAAAGGATGTGAAAAAGAAGCATATTTCCTTGAATAGCCAAGTACGTTTCCTAAGCAAAGTTTCAAGTATAAGTTAAGGGTTTTAAAGTGCTTTCAAAGTGTGTTTTAGAAAATTTATTATTTTTCAATGATTCAATTTTGAAGTAAGTATTTCTCAAATTTATTATAGTAGTAATTATTCAAAGTGACGTAGTATTTTGTTTTAGAAAGGATAAAATTTAGTGTTATATTTTATAAGTAGCTTTATTTTAAATATCCTTAAAGTATATATCTTTGAATAAAGTATTAAAGTAGTTTTATTATAAATGTTTTAAAGTGTATTTTATAATAAAGTGTTTTTAAATTATTTTAAAAATCTAAAGTAATTGTACTTGGTGTTTTCAATGGAAATAAGTATTTGGGAATTTATTCCATGAGAAGAGTGTGGTTTGAAACTGTTTTCAAAAAGGTTTGAAAGTGGAAATATATCTTGAGAAGATATTTTGAGGTCAATAAATAATTTGGAAAATTATTTATGTTGATGGATGTTTGTGAATGTTAATTGATAGTTAAATAACCGACTATCAATATTGGCCAATGCGCTGATCGTTTCGAAGAGACTGAGATCAGGATTTATTTTCCGAAAACCACTTCGATCTGGTTTGTTCGTTTTCGTAGGGAAAACGAGTTTGGAGTCGAAGATGGAGCAGTGAAGTGCAAGGACTAGTCTCTACTAATCCTGAGGATAATTCCAAAATGGATGTAGTAGGAGTAGTGCCTTCGGTTCCGTTCGAACCCGGGACAGACTTGTATGGATGAATGCTTTCAGAACATCGTTAGGTGGACGATGAGCATTCTAAGTGAAACGGTTCTAAAAAGGTAATGCTTAGGCTCGAGCCTCATCAACCAGGAATGACTGAAAATCAGGGGTTATGCAGCAAGGCTATGTGGGTAGCGCCCATTAGGGTAAGGTCATCCTTGTGTAGATGTCCCTTTTTATTTCGGCTTAGTGGTGCGGTTGCTGATCCCAAACGTGGGGTGATCTTACTCGGAATTACCCTTAGGTAGTTCCGGTCTTGTGTTGCAGGGGATCGGACGTGGTCCTCGGTACGCTGATCTAGACCAGGTACTATGACAGGTGGTACCCTAATGCCTAGTCATTAGTTGGAAATCCATTCTCCCTATGGTTTTGTTTGTATACCTATTAGCTGGAATTTAATAGATGTAACAATTTCGGCTATTTGAATAAGTATTTGTATATAGACACTATTATATATCAGAGGATTTTGATAAAAAGTGTTTTGGCTATCGTAAGGTAAAAACCCGACATGTTTATTTATGGCATGGTCTTACGAGATGCTTTTGATTTCAAAGGGTTTGGAAAACTTTAATAATCCAATTGAGTGTGTTTTCTCACGCTGGTTTCTAGACTGACTCGGGTGTTATTTTATTATAATGCTCGGGTCAGACCGAGTATTTTAGATACAGGATATTATGTTGTGGAGCTCAAGAGACGAGTTGGATGGCGAGACGTATCACCCGTATTTGTTGTATTCCGTTGTGTATCATAAGTGGTATAGTCATCTTGTGAGGACAAGTTATTATAACTGTCCTGAATTGTGATGTTGGTTGTATCGTACTCTGATGTTGTACTCTGATAATGTAATTATAAAACATATATAGTTTCTTTTGTGTAAAGGATCAGTTATTAACTATTATATATTATTCTGCTGCGATTGTGAGATTCTGATGTTGTTTTACTTTCTTCTTCTACCTCTTTCTTCTTCTTTTACCCTAGTTATTCGCTCTTTCGTACACTTTGGGTTGAACGAGGAAGAATTATTATCAACTCAAGGGGTACGGAAGCGCGGGTCGCTACAATTGGTATCAGAGCGAAGGCTGGCGATAACCTTGGCTCTGGTGGGGATTACTCATTGGAGATAGAGTCAGTAATACTCTAGAATGAGTTTGAGTGTAATAATAGATATGAGCGCGTATTTGTTAGTGAATAAAATGGTTTTATATTGTGTTGATTGATTTATTGAGTGGCATATGAACCTTCGTCGGCACAGTCTGGACAACTGTATCGAAGGGGTTTGTAAACACTTGAATAGTACAATTCGACACAGTATTTTTTTAAAATAGGGTAAATGAAATAATTTTACCCAAATTATTTTGTACAAAGGAATAACTTTTCATAAATTATTAAAGTTATATATGTGATTGTTTGATTATTAGGAATGATAATATCAAATTATTATCATAGTTGTGTAAAATCTGAATGAGAAATTGAAATCATAACTAAAAGCTAAGAAATAAATTCATATACAAGTGAGATTTGTAAATGTAGACTATAAATGTGGTTTATAATTTGAAATAGAGTTCTAGAGAAATATTTGAAAATAAATTGTTATGAAAATTCCAGAGTAATGTTTGAATATGGATTGGATGGATTTCGAATTTGGAATTTTGGGAAGTTTAAATTCCTTTGAGTTTGAAAATAGTTTTCAAAAGATTTAGAGAAATAATGGTAATATTATTTGGAATATATTTTTGAATTGGATTTGGAATCTGGTGAGATTTGGAATTTAAAAATATTTTAAATATTTTAAAGAGATAAAAGCATTGAACTCTTTCTGTCGCTGGAAAATAACTTCGGTGATGACTGCAGCATCATCGATGTTCATTTTCGAGTTTCCAAGAGAGAAATTGCTACCAAATTGTTTTAAATTGGAATTGTTTGCAAACTGGGTTTGGTTTTGAAATTCAAAGGGATAATTGAATTTGCCAAAGAATTTAGGATATAATTGATTTTAAATGATTTTTGAAATACTTAAGTGATTATTGAAGACTGGAATTGGTTGAAAATGTTTTTGAGTGTCTAAGTAATGGTTTAAACTCTGGGGGTTTAACTAAAAATGTTTATAGATTATAAACAGGTTTGGAAATTTATAAAGTTTGAAATTTCCTAGGGTGAAATTAACTTGTAAAAAGTTAATAAAGTTAGAAAGGTAAGCAAATTAAATACAAGTAAACTAAGTAAAGTGATTTATGAGATAAAAACCAAATATTGAATTATAAATTGGAAATAACTAATTTGGGATAAATTAGTAAGTCGAATTTGTTAATGGAATTTAAAGTGGTTAAATAAGAGATGAATTGTGAGTTATTAATGGAGTTTAGAAATGAACTTGGGTTTCAAGTAAAAATTCGACTCGAAGTATTAATAAATTAAAATATGATTGAAGTGTTGTCAAATGAAATGAAGTTGGATTAGGATAAAGATGGTTTGAATTGCAAATAATATCCAAGTGAGTGGAAATAAATTGAATGGCCTTGTTATTAATAAAATGAATTCAGAAATAAATGGTGAATGAAAATTAGAATTTAAAATGGATTGAATGAGTATACTAATTGAATTAAATTAGTAAAATAAAATGGAATTTGATTGATGAGAATCAAATTAAAATAGAATGGGTGCAAGAAATAAAAATGAACTTAAGTTTTGAGATGAAAATAGCTTGAAGTAAATAAATAACTTAAAGTAAATTGTTAAATGGTTGTTGGCGAGCTTTATGAAATGGTTTTTGTATGAAACATGTTTGATTAATGAAATGAAATGCAAGTAAATAGATAAAATTAAAAATGTAGTGAAAATGAGAATGTATGGATTGTGAATAAATTTAAAATGGAATTGAATAAAATTCTATGAATTGATAGAAGTAAACAAAATTGATTTTTGAATCAATTGACATGAATATGAGTTGTTAGGATTATAAATGAATTGGAGGTAAGTAAGTGAGTTGTACATCACTTAAATTGAATGCAAGGGTAAGAAAAGCGAGTAAAGGAAATTGAATTGGTGATTGAAACCTTATTAATTACTTATAAGTGCTGTTTGATGTATGGCTTATGAAATCCATGTGTTAGCTATTGAAAATGAGTGAAATGTGAATAAATTTTCTATATATGGCACTTACATATTTGAATTGAGTAAGTATAGGTATAGGGAAGTCGTTTGGCTGATTTTGATCGTGCAAAATGCTAAATAAATAAGCCGCTTGCTTAAAAATGCTAAATAAAGGTACGCCTATGCAATAAAAAAATAGGAAATATGAACTGTTGTTTGTTTTTGATTTTCCGACCGTGTGGGTTGATGTATATATATTTATATCTCTTGTCAAATTGCAAAAGCTCCTCCGTACAAAGGGGACTCTGCCAAAATTTTCTGAAAATTTTGGGAGTTAGAAAATTTTTAAAAATTTTCACTAACGACAAATGATTTAAAATTGGTAAGCAAATAGAATTGAAACTGAATATTGAAATTTATAGGGAATTGTAATTCAATTTGAATATAAACTTCGGCAGTGAAGAAGTAAAATAAATATAAGAAATATTTATATTGAACTTAAGAAATGAAGAATGAAATTCTTAAGTAAATTTGGTATTGAAAGTATACTAAGTTAATAATTGGATGAAGTTTAAACTGGAAGTTGGGAAATGGGATGGTTGTAAATAAGAGAGAAATAAAAATGAATGTGAATAAAAAGGAAATTGATATAGTTGATAATCAATTGGAATTAATATGTAGGATGTACGTATATTATTTTATTCGCATAACGGTTTGATCCAGATTCGAGCACAGAATTTCGAGATAGTTATATCGGTCCGAGTTGGGATTTTTCACTCGATTTTCGACGGTGAACCCTGAATATGGATTTTGATTGATACTGGATATTCTCTATCATAGTTTGTGGCTATGCAAGGAGAATGACGGTTTCTGATCAAGAAACCAGATCTGAGTCCGCACTAGAAAATCGGGTGGACGATACTAGTTCGGAAATGAAATTGTGTGATCGAGTGAGCGATCAGATTTGGTATTGCGTACGGATGATATATGTGCATCGTACGGGCTTAAGTCAAGTAGATATTGAAAATTTTGAAAGGAAGTGAATAAAATGATTTTGGATTATGTGATTGGATATTATTGTTTAGTAGGATATAGGAAATTAAAGGCAAAAGGAAAATTGATTTTTGATTTCAGGAGATAAATTGAAATTTGCTCGGAAAAGGTATGTGTTTAAATTTCTGTATGAAAATTGATGACTTCCTTGTCTAGCCACTTGGCCTTTTGTTTTCTTTTGGAAATCTGGGGGCCTGTTGAGGCATTTTGTGGTAGTACCGAGCTAGCCACGCAAAGGAGACGCTAGCAAAAATTTTCGAAAATTTGAGGAGTTAGAAAAATTTTGAGAAAATTTTGATAATTCAAAATTTGGTTTCAAATTTAAATTTGAATTGATAAGTAAGTAATATTATTTGGAACTAATGGATAAGCTGGAAAGTTAGAAAGAAGGTTAGTGTGTCTTTGATAAAAAGATTTGTTTTGGGAAGTGTTTGAAACTATTTGGATTTGAGAAAATAGTTAACGGGGAATGTGACGACCCGTAAATTTTAGATATTTGAAATTGGAATATTTAATTGATTTTAAATATTCAACGGTGAATTTTTGACTTGAATTTCAAATATCACTATTTATTGGGTAATTTAATTATTAAATTAAATAATTGGAAATTGGGTGAATTGCTGAATTTGAAATTCTAGGACTGTTAAAAATAATTCGAAGGCTTAAAGAATTTACATTAATAATACTGAGGGTGATAGAACTTGTAAAATTGAATTTAAAAGTGTTTTGTTCAGTTTTGAAATTATATCGTTCTAATCGTTATTTAAAAATAGCCTTCCGGGGCACAGTCTCGGAATTCGACGAAACCAGTTCCATTGGATCCGTAATAGTGTATTATTATTATCGAATTTCAAATTTTGGAGCGTTTGGAGTTGTCGTATGAGCGTACGATATATAAACACGCTGAAATTTATATCGAATTCAATATATTAACTGGGTCCAAAAGGCTATCTTCTCCATACGATCGAATTAGGACTCGAAACCTTTTCCATTGCGTTCGAAATAGGGGTATAACATTATGAACGCCTGGTGGCATGCCTTGATAGGGGTTCGCGATTTTAAGCTACGTAAATCGAAACAATTTAAGTTTAAATTTGAATTTAAATATAAAATATACTTTCTTTGACTGGTCAATTAATCTTCACATCAGAACTTTCTTGTTCCTTCTCCAACATGCTTCATTCTCCTTTTTCTTTTTAATAATAATAAACGAACGAAGAAAGGGGAGGGCAAAAAACAAAAATCGATTTCTCCTTAAAAATAAAATCCATGGCCGAGCAAAACATTTCGAAATTAGTAAATAAAAAAATGCCGGTCGAGACTAAGAATCTATCGCATCTCCTTTTCCCTCAATCCACTCTCGAATCGAATCGAAATGGCAGCTAATCCAACCCAAGCTCGCGCGTCGATGCATCTCAAATCAGAAGGCAGGTCGTAGGGGATGACGTCGTGCTTGGGTGAATTGCGACCTGACTTCGGCGACATGATCGTTGGGGTTTCGGGTTGCCGCGAGCTCGGCAAGGCGGTAGGGAGTGTTCGACTTCATTGGGCATTGCAGTAAGGTAGTTCTTATTTTCGGTTTTGATTCTGTATATACTTGTGGATATAAATGTTAGAAATTATAATAGCAGTAAGGCATATGCAGTTTTCAAGATATATATTCAAAAAGCAGAAAATTTATTTCAGTTAGTATATAAAATAAAAATAAAAATGTCTATTTGAATATATAAAAAAAAGTTTAAAACAGAAACTATATGCATGCATAAGATTTTGAGAATATAAGGGAGTTTATATAAAAGTTAGATTTTTAAGCCTATATAAATTATTTTTATATGCAGTTTCGAAATGGAAATCTACTGGTTTATTTTAATAATGTATATTAGTGATTAATGTGGTTAATAAACTTATTTAAATTATTTAGTTACTAAAAGATATTTTAAAGGGGAAAATTGGTTTAAACTAAATTATTAGTTGATTAATTTATTAAACGGTAATTAATTGTTCGATTATTTCAAATATTAATAAATTGTATAAATATTTAAAAAAGGTCTGAAAATCATGGAGAAACAAGTCGGGATTGAAGTGGATTGCAAACAAAAACCAAAGGTGAGTAAATCTCACTCTTCTGGATTGCTATTTAAATTTAAATGGTTAAATTTAAATAACTGGTTGAATGGTTGAATTGATTGGATGTGATAATATATATAGTAGTGTATATATATATTGGAGTGATTGATATTCCCGCATTACATAGCGAATGAGACCCTGTGCGCCGCATAATAGCGGATGATATTATATTAATCCCATATACCGCGATATTCCACCTCGAAGTGGAATTGGTATTGTGCTAACATCTGTGGATGCAGGGAAATAGGTTGGAGGGATCCAACTGGATTCCTCAAAATATTTAGATTGCCTAATATTTTGTGATATGATTTATTTGATAATCCGTGATTAATTCCATTGGTAATTGGAAATGTTGGATGCTGTGTTTGATTGATTAAGTTAAAGAATGGATTGGAAAAGAATAAATGTGATTTTTAAATTCCAATGAATAAATTCCAAGTATGGGATAAGAGATTTTTGAATAAATGGGAATAAATGAAATTAAACTTGAGAGGTATTAATTAAAGGAATAACAGATTTATTTTTAAACTCCGAATTTAAATGGTTTAGGATGCAATAAAAGGATTTTTTATGAAATTGGTATTTTCAGTTTAAAATCTTAATAAAGAGTTAAATCCGGAATTTATGAAATTTATGGATTTTGGAATAAAAAAATTTATTAAGTAAAGGAATTTATTTCAAAATGGAACAAATCTGAAAATCAATTTGGAAATTGATTTAGTATTTGAAACCGGGTCTTAGAAAGAAGGTGGAACTGTGGAATTTATAAACTGGGTTTATAAAAGTGAAGTAATTTATCAGTGGATATTTGGAAGAATAAATTCACGGTGGGAATTGATTAAAGGAATGGGTAAATTTGATTAAAAATAAATAGTGATTTATTTTTAAAGGATGTGAAAAAGAAGCATATTTACTTGAATAGCCAAGTATGTTTCCTAAGCAAAGTTTCAAGTATAAGTTAAGGGTTTTAAAGTGTTTTCAAAGTGTGTTTTAGAAAATTTATTATTTTTCAATGATTCAATTTTAAAGTAAGTATTTCTCAAATTTATCATAGTAGTAATTATTAAAAGTGACGTAGTATTTTGTTTTAGAAAGGATAAAATTTAGTGTTATATTTTATAATTAGCTTTATTTTAAATATCCTTAAAGTATATATCTTTGAATAAAGTTTTAAAGTAGTTTTATTTTAAATGTTTTAAAGTGTATTTTATAATAAAGTGTTTTTAAATTATTTTAAAAATCTAAAGTAATTGTACTTGGTGTTTTCAATGGAAATAAGTATTTGGGAATTTATTCCATGAGAAGAGTGTGGTTTGAAACTGTTTTCAAAAAGGTTTGAAAGTGGAAATATATCTTGAGAAGATATTTTGAGGTCAATAAATAATTTGGAAAATTATTTATGTTGATGGATGTTTGTGAATGTTAATTGATAGTTAAATAACCGACTATCAATATTGGCCAATGCGCTGATCGTTTCAAAGAGACCGGGATCGGGATTTATTTTTCAAAACCACTTCGATCCGGTTTGTACGTTTTCGTGGGGAAAACGAGTTTGGAGTCGAAGATGGAGCAGTGAAGTACAAGGACTAGTTGCTACTAATCCCGAGGATAATTCCAAAATGGATGTAGTAGGAGTAGTGCCTTCGGTTCTGTTCGAACCCGGGATGGACTTGTATGGATGAATGCTTTCAGAACATCGTCAGGTGGACGATGAGCATTCTAAGTGAAACGGTTCTAAAAAGGTAACGCTTAGCCTCGAGCCTCATCAACTAGGAATGACTGAAAATCAGGGGTTATGCAGCAAGGCTATGTGGGTAGCGCCCATTAGGATAAGGTCATCCCTGTCTAGATGTCCTTTTTTATTTCGGCTTAGTGGTGCGGTTGGTGATCCCAACCGTGGGGTGATCTTACTCGGAATTACCTTTAGGTAGTTCCGGTCTTGTATTGCAGGGGATCGGGCGTGGTCCTCGGTACGCTGATCTAGACCAGGTACTATGACAGGTGGTACCCCAGTGCCTAGTCATTAGTTGGAAATCCATTCTCCCTACGTGCCTTTACGGTTTTTTTGTATACCTATTAGCTGGAATTTAATAGATGTAAATTTTTTTGGCTATTTGAATAAGTATTTGTATATATACACTATTATAATATCAGAGGATTTTGATAAAAAGTGTTTTGGCCACGAGATGTGTTGCCAGGGGCTTTAGCCACATTCAACTTTCCCTCCTTCTTGCCTTCACGTTTGAGGCATTGATGTATAAAATGATCTGGGCTTTTACAATAGCGACAAGATTTGGGCTTTGAACACTTGTTCGCATAATGATCCCCAGATCCATAGTTGAAGCATCTCGCGTCATTAGGAGAAGGAGCCTTTGCAGAAGGAATCGCTTGCTTACCCTTTTGGTTGGGGTAAGGGCCTTTAAATTTGTTGGGCCTCTTTTTGTTGTTAAAGCTGGGTTTGGAAGCTACTACTTCAACATCACTTTCTCTATCAGCCTCTTCAAGGCGAAGAGCGATATCTACAATTTGGTCGAAAGAAACTTCTAACTTCAAAAGTAGTGGCTTCTTGAGGCTTTTGTTTAAGCCATAAACGAACCTCTGGTTCTTCTTTAGTGGAGTATTTATATATTCGACCCCATATTTGGAAAGGGATTCGAATGATGCGACGTAGTCCGCCACAGAAGCCTGACCTTGAACAAGGTCAATAAATCGCCGAGCCAAAGTTACCTTTTCAGCCTTGGGTACGAATTTCGATTCGAAGCGTTCCCGGAAGTGCTCCCAGGTGAGGTCCGCTTCATTAATCTCGGATGTAAGGAGTTCATACCAATCCAATGCTCTCTCTTGGAGCATACTGGAAGCAACTTGAACACGGTGCAGATCGACAAGGTTCATGCGAGAGAAGATTCGATCACATGATTTTAACCAAGCTTGAACCTCGATAATAGGTTCGGAACCTTTGAAGGGCTTCCCACCCAAATTGGTGTAATCGCTGCACAACCGTGCAAATCCCGACTTTGGGTGAGTAGGTTCCGGGCTAACTCCAGCTGCTTGTGCATTCGTCACTAATTGAAGAAGCTGTTGAGTTGTCATAAAAACTCCATCTCGAGGAGCAGCAGATGTTCCAGCTCTGGGACGGCCTGGTCTTGACATCCTCTTCCTTTAGAAAGAAAGAAGAGAAAGAAGAAGGTTATTCACCAATGAACATCAAGCAATCTTGAATGATGAAATAAGGAATCATAAAGAAAACAGGATAAGTCGGTTCGAAGACTCGAACTAAATCCTGAAACACAACTCCTAAGGTGGACTTAGGACGATGATCCTTGTTAAGTTATTCTACATTGTTCCGAAGTTTGGCTCTGATACCAAGCTGTGACGCCCCACCTCAATACCCACGCTAGCCAAGGACACTACGATGTAGTGCTGTCAACTAGCGCGGAGAATAAGCTGTTGAGGAGCGACCATCCATGTAATTGATTATCACATGGTGGCTATAAAATAATCTTCGGAAACAAAAATAGAAATAAACATAACACATAGCAGTCACAGACATCCATATCACAAAGGCGGAAGATGATATGAATATATAACTAACACATGAAAGTGTACATCAGAGTGGTGGTCAAAAAGTTCCACAATAATACAAAAGAATAGCAACACGTGCTATACCAAAAGAATACAACTATGAGTCCATATCTCAAGTGTATACAACAAAAACTGCTAAACTAAATAGTCAGCCAAAAGTCAGAGTAGCAAATCCCGGAAGGAAGTCAAGCAGAAGCACCTGTAACATCTCGGTCTGACCCGAGTATTATTTAAGAAAATAATAAACGGATCAGTCTAACTATAAATATCAGATGACATGATATATAATAAAAGACATGGCATAAACATAGAATATCCATACTGACATACTACTATAAGTATGAAAATGATGATCAACAGGAGATCAACCGATGAGAAATGATCAATATCACGAGAATCTTCTCAAAGATCCAAAGAGGGCATCATACCCTAAACTTGTACTCATAACAAGTCAATGACATAAAAATCCAGAAATCAAACAGGAAATCTAGAAATCATAAAAAAGAGAAAGAGGCCTATCACATGATGGTCCGAAGACCATGGGGAGCTACCCCATATGTGTGAGTCGGAATCACACTGATTGAGGCCTAGGTTAACCAAAAAGCAAAAAGGTATGTGTGAATGGAATCACACAAGTGGTGTCTAGCCTAACCTCGCAAACAAAAAGATATGTGTGAGTCGGAATCACACTACTGCGGCCTAGACTAACCTTGCGGACAAAGAGATGTGTGTGAGTCGGAATCACACTACTGCGGTCTAGTCTTACCTTGCAAACAAAGAGACATCGCACAATTGCTAGTCTAAATCATAAAATGATCATCATGATCAGCGAGAAGTGTCAATCACACCAAGCTAGTAAATATATGAGTTTAGCTTCATGTCCCATAACCACTTGCTTAACTTAAATATTTACGAACAAGCTGTAAATCTTCACTAGGAAATTGTCACGAAAGGGATCAATCGAACAAGTCCAAGAGCTAACCGACGAAGTGAACGCAAGTGTTTCATACCACTCGTTTTACTACGTCGTTTAAGTCGATTTCTCATTCGAGTGAAGTAAAGGCTTGTATATACTAGTAGATTGAAAATCGGTTTGAGAAAACGAACTTTAGATATTTAAAATAGTGTTGAAATCGCTTTGATGAAAGAGTTTTGATATTTACTATTAGTATTGAAACCTTCATATATCTTTAAAGTGACAAGTCATAAAACGATTGTAGGAACAATCTATCACAAAAATTAACATTCGGAGACGTGAATAAAATCCAAGGAAATCAGCTTAAAATGCATCAAAGTGGAAGTTCTGATGAATGCTTTTCAGATAAGATTGCCTTCGCAGAGTAATACGGGGTTCGACCTGCCCGGTCAGGTCGCGGGGGTCCAGGGGGCAGCGCCCCATCACGGTACGACTTAGTGAAGGCAAGCGACCAAAGGATGCAGGACGACCTAATAGCCGAACGACTCAAGGACGCCGAACGATCGAAGGAGGCTGAATGACTTAAGGAGGCCGAACGACAAAAATGCCGAACGCTCTAAGTGTGCCGATCGACTCAAAAATGCCGAACACTCAAATATGCCGAACGGCTTAAAGATGCCGAACGCTCGAAAATGCCGAACGCTCGAAAATGCCGAACACTCAAAGATGCCGAACCGACCTAACATGCCGATCCGACCAGAAGATGCCGAACGACTCAACAGCCGAACGACTCGAAAATGCCGAGCGTTCAAGAGACCGAACGACTTGAAGATGCCGAACGCTCAGGAGGCCGAACGTTCAGGAGGCCGAACACTCAGGAGGCCGAACGTTCAAAGATACCGAACACTTAAAGATGCTGGTCGACTAAATGATGCCGAACAGCTTAAATAGGCCGAACCGATCGACTCAACGATGCCGAACAGCTCAAGGGGGCTGGAAAATTCGTCAAAACGCTCAAAAATGGTGTTTTTCGCCAATCCAATCCAAACCAAATGCAAATATTCATACAAATGCAATAGGGGATCATTCCCAACAGCCCAATGACAATTTAAGCAAGATGTGAGACTAAAAATCTCACCTTTTCACGGAATTTGATGAAGATGGAGATTTGAGAGCAAAGCAAGAACACCAACAAGCTTGAATCAATGGTCTTCACGTGAATTTGATGTTGAATCTCGGATTTGCAATAGAATTTGTGTTTGGAGTTTTAATTTCCACTTCCCACAACCATTTTTGACAAAGCTTGAAGTGTTTTGATAGAGTGAAGAAGATGGTTGGGCTGAACTAAAGGGGTGCAGTCCAAACCAAAGTCAAAGGCGGGAAAAAGTGTTGAAAATTTCACTATCTCCAAACATATCGAAGTTTACACTCAAAAAGATCGCAAACGTCATTTTGAACTCAATGGAAGTGGTCTCGAGTCCTAATTTGACCGTATGCAAAAAGTAGCTTTTCGGACTAACATCCGACTAACGATAAAATATTTAAATAAAATATTTAAATATAAAATCGATAGATATGCGGGTTGTTACAGACTCCCCTCCTTAAAGAAATTGCGTCCTCGCAATATATATGGTGGAATTAAAAAGTAACAACCATAAAAGCATATTAACACAAAAGAAATTGGAATTAAAAAGTTTACCTCAAAGAGCATGAGAAAGTAATTCCGGATGTGTACGCTCGATGAATTCTCTAGTTTCCCAAGAGCAATCCTTAGGATTTGAGGACCATTGAACTTTAACAAGCGGAACATCTTTATTTCGAAGCTGTTTGATCTCCGAAGCAATAATTCGAACAGGATGCTGCTCATAAGTTAAATTAGGTGAAACTTCAATCTCTTCCACAACACCGGGCTCAAGTATCGAATCGGAATCCCGAAGGCACTTCCGTAATTGAGATACGTGGAACACGTCATGCATAGCAGAAAACTGAGCCGGTAAAGAAAGGCGATAAGCCATGGAACCAATACGTTCAGCGATAGGAAATGGCCCAATATATCGAGGCGCTAACTTTCCCGATCGACTGAAACGTACAACACCCTTCATTGGTGAAACACGAATAAAAACAAGATCACCAACAGAAAATTCTAATTTCCTTCTTCGGTTATCGGCATAGGATTTTTGTCTACTCTGGGCTTCTTTCATCCTATGTCGAATAAGCTCAATCTTTTCTGTGGAATCTCAAATAAAGTCTGGTCCTAAAACCAGTTTCTCACCGGCCTCAAGCCAACAAGAAGGAGATCGGCATGGCCTTCCATAGAGTGCCTCGAAAGGAGCCATACCAATACTAGATTGGAAGCTGTTATTATAGGAAAATTCAACAAGTGAAATATGATCTTCCCAACTTCCACCGAAATCAAGCACACAAGAACGAAGAAGATCTTCAAGTGTTTGGTTCACACGCTCAGTTTGTCCATCGGACTGGGGGTGATAAGCGGTGCTAAAATTAAGCTTCGTTCCCAAAGCTTTTTGAAGACTCTTCCAGAATCCACTAGTAAACAATGGATCCCGATCACTAACAATGGAAGAAGGAACTCCATGCAGTTTAACAATTTCTTTAATAAAAAGTTTGGCCAGAAGAGGAACGGTTCGGTTCGACCGAACAGGAATAAAATGGGCAGACTTAGTAAGTCTATCAACAATCACCCATAAGCTGTTATGACCCGAACGAGAACGGGGAAGGCCATCTATAAAATCCATGGAAATTTGATCCCACTTCCATACTGGAATCTCCAATGGTTGCAATAACCCACCGGGCCTTTGATGTTCATCCTTAACAAGTTGGCAAGTCATGCAACACTTAACAAAGTTAGCGATATCAGATTTCATTCCCTCCCAATAATAAAGTCGCTTCATATCAGCATACATTTTACTGCTACCGGGATGAATGGAATACTTGGAACGATGAGAATCTTCTAGAATGTCTCTACGAAGATCACTAATATTTGGTACGATAAGTCTACCAAATTTTCGAATGCCGCTACGAAAGTCGATATCAAAGTCTTTCAAACCTTCAATATCGGTTTTATCCTTAAGATTTTGGCCAAGCAAAGCCAATTCAGGATCTAGCTGTTGAGCTTCAAGAATGCGGTCTAATAAAGAAGGACGAGCCTCAAGGCTACATAAAACAAGAGATGAACACAAATCGGAAACGCGATCTCGAATTTCACAAGTGGATAAAAGTTCGAGATCGTTCCATTCAGATATCATCATGGAAACAACCGCTTGTTGTTTTCGACTAAGTGCGTCGGCAACACGATTCCCCTTTCCGGGAGTATAAAGAATGTCAAGATCATAAGAGGCAAGAAATTCGAGCCAACGCTGTTGACGCAAATTAAGTTCCTTTTGAGAAAACAAATATTTCAAAGACTTATGATCAGTATAAAGAATAAACTTTTCTCCCAAAAGATAATGTCGCCAAATTCGAAGGGCGAAAACGATAGCCGCGAGTTCTAAATCATGTGTGACATATCTAGTCTCAACCGGCTTCAATTGCCTAGAAGCATAAGCAATAACACGTTCTTTTTGCATAAGAACGGCACCCAAACCAACGCGACTAGCATCGGTGTAAACGACAAAGTCTTGATTCCCTTCGGGAATAATAAGAATAGGAGCATCAGAAAGGAGTTCTTTTAATTTCTGAAAAGAAGTTTCACATTTGTCTGACCAAATGTATTTAACACCTTTCTTTGTTAAGCCAGTAAGAGGTACGACAATCTTAGAAAAGTCTTTTATAAAACGACGGTAATAACCTGCCAATCCGAGAAAGCTACGGATTTCAGTCACGCTCTCCGGTCTCTTCCAATTTTGAATCGCTTCAATCTTTGAAGGATCCACGGATATTCCGGATTCGGAAATGATATGACCGAGAAATTTCACACTAGATTGCCAAAAATGGCATTTAGAAAATTTTGCTTTTAGTTGATTGCTCCTAAGAGTTTCCAATACAATTTGAAGGTGCTTTTCGTGTTCCTCCTCGGTTTTAGAATACACAAGAATATCATCAATAAAGATGAGAACAAACCGATCGAGAAAATCTTTGAAAACTCTATTCATAAGGTCAACGAAATAAGCCGGAGCATTCGTTAAACTGAATGGCATAACTAGCCATTCATAAGATCCATAACGCGTACGGAACGAAGTCAAAGGAATACTATCCTCTGCAATACGAAGCTGATGGAAACCGGTAGCCAAGTCCAGTTGTGAAAAGACTCTAGCCCCACTAAGTTGATCAAATAGATCATCAATCCGAGGCAATGGATATCTATTCTTAATAGTAAGATCATTAAGCTTGCGGTAGTCAACGCAAAGCCTAAGTGTACCATCGGACTTACTTACGAAAATAGCTGAAGCTCCCCAAGGCGAGGAACTAGAGCGAATAAGTTGCTTCGTCTCCAACTCGGATAGTTGTTTGCGCATCTCTTCGTTCTCCTTATTGGACATGCGATAAGGAGGACGGGTAACAGGTTGAGCTCCAGATATCAGATTAATTTTGAACTCAATTGCTCGCTTAGGTGGAAGTCCTAAAACGGGCTCAAAGATGTCGGAAAATTCACGAACGACGCGAATAAGAGAAATGACATCCTCCTCATCATCATTATCATCATCACGAGGGTTTAAAGAATATAAAGATGCAACCAAAGCGGAATCCGAATCATTAAGAATAATAGAAATCTGGTTAACAGATTGCGGATGTCGGAGATAAATAGTCCGCTCAGGACATAGGATATGAGCTTCATAACGAGTAAGCCAATCCATACCCAAAATTATTCCAAAGCCTAAGTAACGCATAACATGCAAATCGGCTAGGAAAGAAAAATCGCATAAAATAATCTCCACATCTTTACAAAGCAAACTAAGAGTTGCGGAACCACCAACAGGATTCGCAATCCTTAAAGAAGTCATTAATGCAGTAACACTTAAGGAAAAAGTGTCTACAAGTTCCTTTGATATAAAAGAATGGGATGCACCCGTATCAAAGAGAACTCTAATAGATTGATTATGAAATAAAATAATGCCATCAAGAATGGAATGAGAAATACCTTGGCCACGAGATGTGTTGCCAGGGGCTTTAGCCACATTCAACTTTCCCTCCTTCTTGCCTTCACGTTTGAGGCATTGATGTATAAAATGATCTGGGCTTTTACAATAGCGACAAGATTTGGGCTTTGAACACTTGTTTGCATAATGATCCCCAAATCCACAGTTGAAGCATCTCGCGTCATTAGGAGAAGGAGCCTTTGCAGAAGGAATCGCTTGCTTACCCTTTTTGTTGGGGTAAGGGCCTTTAAATTTGTTGGGCCTCTTTTTGTTGTTAAAGCTGGGTTTGGAAGCTACTACTTCAACATCACTTTCTCTATCAGCCTCTTCAAGGCGAAGAGCGATATCTACAATTTGGTCGAAAGAAACTTCTAACTTCAAAAGTAGTGGCTTCTTGAGGCTTTTGTTTAAGCCATAAACGAACCTCTGGTTCTTCTTTAGTGGAGTATTTATATATTCGACCCCATATTTGGAAAGGGATTCGAATGATGCGACGTAGTCCGCCACAAAAGCCTGACCTTGAACAAGGTCAATAAATCGCCGAGCCAAAGTTACCTTTTCAGCCTCGGGTACGAATTTCGATTCGAAGCGTTCCCGGAAGTGCTCCCAGGTGAGGTCCGCTTCATTAATCTCGGATGTAAGGAGTTCATACCAATCCAATGCTCTCTCTTGGAGCATACTGGAAGCAACTTGAACACGGTGCAGATCGACAAGGTTCATGCGAGAGAAGATTCGATCACATGATTTTAACCAAGCTTGAACCTCGATAATAGGTTCGGAACCTTTGAAGGGCTTCCCACCCAAATTGGTGTAATCGCTGCACAACCGTGCAAATCCCGACTTTGGGTGAGTAGGTTCCGGGCTAACTCCAGCTGCTTGTGCATTCGTCACTAATTGAAGAAGCTGTTGAGTTGTCATAAAAACTCCATCTCGAGGAGCAGCAGATGTTCCAGCTCTGGGACGGCCTGGTCTTGACATCCTCTTCCTTTAGAAAGAAAGAAGAGAAAGAAGAAGGTTATTCACCAATGAACATCAAGCAATCTTGAATGATGAAATAAGGAATCATAAAGAAAACAGGATAAGTCGGTTCGAAGACTCGAACTAAATCCTGAAACACAACTCCTAAGGTGGACTTAGGACGATGATCCTTGTTAAGTTATTCTACATTGTTCCGAAGTTTGGCTCTGATACCAAGCTGTGACGCCCCACCTCAATACCCACGCTAGCCAAGGACACTACGATGTAGTGCTGTCAACTAGCGCGGAGAATAAGCTGTTGAGGAGCGACCATCCATGTAATTGATTATCACATGGTGGCTATAAAATAATCTTCGGAAACAAAAATAGAAATAAACATAACACATAGCAGTCACAGACATCCATATCACAAAGGCGGAAGATGATATGAATATATAACTAACACATGAAAGTGTACATCAGAGTGGTGGTCAAAAAGTTCCACAATAATACAAAAGAATAGCAACACGTGCTATACCAAAAGAATACAACTATGAGTCCATATCTCAAGTGTATACAACAAAAACTGCTAAACTAAATAGTCAGCCAAAAGTCAGAGTAGCAAATCCCGGAAGGAAGTCAAGAAGAAGCACCTGTAACATCTCGGTCTGACCCGAGTATTATTTAAGAAAATAATAAACGGATCAGTCTAACTATAAATATCAGATGACATGATATATAATAAAAGACATGGCATAAACATAGAATATCCATACTGACATACTACTATAAGTATGAAAATGATGATCAACAGGAGATCAACCGATGAGAAATGATCAATATCACGAGAATCTTCTCAAAGATCCAAAGAGGGCATCATACCCTAAACTTGTACTCATAACAAGTCAATGACATAAAAATCCAGAAATCAAACAGGAAATCCAGAAATCATAAAAAAGAGAAAGAGGCCTATCACATGATGGTCCGAAGACCATGGGGAGCTACCCCATATGTGTGAGTCGGAATCACACTGATTGAGGCCTAGGCTAACCAAAAAGCAAAAAGGTATGTGTGAATGGAATCACACAAGTGGTGTCTAGCCTAACCTCGCAAACAAAAAGATATGTGTGAGTCGGAATCACACTACTGCGGCCTAGACTAACCTTGCGGACAAAGAGATGTGTGTGAGTCGGAATCACACTACTGCGGTCTAGTCTTACCTTGCAAACAAAGAGACATCGCACAATTGCTAGTCTAAATCATAAAATGATCATCATGATCAGCGAGAAGTGTCAATCACACCAAGCTAGTAAATATATGAGTTTAGCTTCATGTCCCATAACCACTTGCTTAACTTAAATATTTACGAACAAGCTGTAAATCTTCACTAGGAAATTGTCACGAAAGGGATCAATCGAACAAGTCCAAGAGCTAACCGACGAAGTGAACGCAAGTGTTTCATACCACTCGTTTTACTACGTCGTTTAAGTCGATTGCTCATTCGATTGAAGTAAAGGCTTGTATATACTAGTAGATTGAAAATCGGTTTGAGAAAACGAACTTTAGATATTTAAAATAGTGTTGAAATCGCTTTGATGAAAGAGTTTTGATATTTACTATTAGTATTGAAACCTTCATATATCTTTAAAGTGACAAGTCATAAAACGATTGTAGGAACAATCTATCACAAAAATTAACATTCGGAGACGTGAATAAAATCCAAGGAAATCAGCTTAAAATGCATCAAAGTGGAAGTTCTGATGAATGCTTTTCAGATAAGATTGCCTTCGTAGAGTAATACGGGGTTCGACCTGCCCGGTCAGGTCGCGGGGGTCCAGGGGGCAGCGCCCCGTCACGGTACGACTTAGTGAAGGCAAGCGACCAAAGGATGCAGGACGACCTAATAGCCGAACGACTCAAGGACGCCGAACGATCGAAGGAGGCTGAATGACTTAAGGAGGCCGAACGACAAAAATGCCGAACGCTCTAAGTGTGCCGATCGACTCAAAAATGTCGAACACTCAAATATGCCGAACGGCTTAAAGATGCCGAACGCTCGAAAATGCCGAACGCTCGAAAATGCCGAACACTCAAAGATGCCGAACCGACCTAACATGCCGATCCGACCAGAAGATGCCGAACGACTCAACAGCCGAACGACTCGAAAATGCCGAGCGTTCAAGAGACCGAACGACTTGAAGATGCCGAACGCTCAGGAGGCCGAACGTTCAGGAGGCCGAACACTCAGGAGGCCGAACGTTCAAAGATGCCGAACACTTAAAGATGCCGGTCGACTAAATGATGCCGAACAGCTTAAATAGGCCGAACCGATCGACTCAACGATGCCGAACAGCTCAAGGGGGCTGGAAAATTCGTCAAAACGGTCAAAAATGGTGTTTTTCGCCAATCCAATCCAAACCAAATGCAAATATTCATACAAATGCAATAGGGGATCATTCCCAACAGCCCAATGACAATTTAAGCAAGATGTGAGACTAAAAATCTCACCTTTTCACGGAATTTGATGAAGATGGAGATTTGAGAGCAAAGCAAGAACACCAACAAGCTTGAATCAATGGTCTTCACGTGAATTTGATGTTGAATCTCGGATTTGCAATAGAATTTGTGTTTGGAGTTTTAATTTCCACTTCCCACCACCATTTTTGACAAAGCTTGAAGTGTTTTGATAGAGTGAAGAAGATGGTTGGGCTGAACTAAAGGGGTGCAGTCCAAACCAAAGTCAAAGGCGGGAAAAAGTGTTGAAAATTTCACTATCTCCAAACATATCGAAGTTTACACTCAAAAAGATCGCAAACGTCATTTTGAACTCAATGGAAGTGGTCTCGAGTCCTAATTTGACCGTATGCAAAAAGTAGCTTTTCGGACTAACATCCGACTAACGATAAAATATTTAAATAAAATATTTAAATATAAAATCGATAGATATGCGGGTTGTTACAAAAAGACTTTACCATAAGTTGTATACTCAATATATATTTCAATGAACTCTTGATTCTTAAAATGTTGACTTTTGATTCTTTTAGTAAGCCTAATGGATTTAGATGAAGAGGGTTGGTTTGAAGAAGACATTTTGAGTTTGTTTTGGAATAAGGAGAGTGAAGAGTTTGTTTGAGTTTTGAAATAAAGTGTGTGTTGAAGATGTAGTGGGAAGGAATGAATAAATAGAGTTTGAATGAACATGTGAGAGGTAAAAAAGGGTCTTTTCAAATTTTGAATTTAATGCAAAAAAAGTGGGAGTTTTAAAAGTTCAAATTTTAAAAAGATTCTTCATATTCTATTTGATATGTCGACATACCTAGGTGGCATAAGTCGACATATATGCAGAAATTTCAATATTCAAAAATTAAAAGAATTATATTCATATAATTAAATATTTATATATATATATATATATTATTTATACTTATTATTACTATTATATATTTATTCCTATATTAAATAATTTCCAAAAAAAATAAAAATAAATTATGAAATGTAAAAGGTACCAATTCCTTTGTTTCCATTGTTTGACTTGATCAATCTTCCATCACATGAAACACATGTTGATATTTCCAGTATCAGTTTCATTGTTGCTAGATGTTGTATCAGAATTATCCAAGATCGCATTGTAAGCCCTTTTTCTCTTTTTAAATGAATCGATGTTTGGTAAATACTTTGTTTTCTTCTATTGCAAACAATCTCTTTGTAGATGGCTACATTCACCACAATCGTAACACTTAAAAACATTTCTATTTCTAGAATTTTTGATTTTAGTTTTACAAAAGTTGTTCATTTTTCTGTATTTTGGAAATTTTCTAAAATTTCGAGTCATAAGAGCAATCTCGCCATCATTAGCATCGTCATCTGAATCTTAATCGTTACTTGTTGCATTGAATGTAATTGATTTTTTTAGTCACCTTACTTTCCTTTCTACCCTGCAACCATGCTTCATAGGACAATAGATTACCAATTAATTCTTTAATTTTTAATATACTAATATCATTTGTTTCATTTATTGCTTATGGATTGGTTATGCATTAGATCTCAATAAAATAGGTTGCAAAGCAACCTGGGTGATGACATATTCATTACTATCCAATAAGGGGTGGGCTAGTCTTGTGTTGGCAGGGGATCCCGGAGAAGTCCTCGGTACATTTTCTAGGCCTGTACCCCGTTGCCTTGTCATAGTATGGAATCCAATCTCCATTACATGCCTTTACTATAACGACCCGGATTTTTCGGTCGTTTGATTTTGAATATTTAAATTTGTTTTAAATGTTGAATTTGAAATATAATTGGTTTTGAATGTGGAATTAATTGGTTGAATTCGAGGAATGGATTTAAATTTCAAATATAACGATTTATCGTAATACAGAAATAATGCAAATAATTGATATGTAAGTTGAGAATGAATCCAAATGATTTACAATGTGAATGTAAATTCTATTTAAATTAAAATTGAGTTAGTAAGTTTTTAAAAACTGAACATGTGATTTCGTCAATTTTTGAAATCGTCGATTTAAACGATGCGTTGAAATAGCGATCCAGGGCATAGTCTTTGAATTCGACGAAACCGGTTCCACTGGATACATAATAGTGTATTATTATCGAATTTCAAATTTCGTAGCGTTTGGAGTTACCGTTTGGTCATGCGAGCTGAAAACGCACAGGATTAATTTAATTAAAAATGGTCGATCCAAAATGATGTCTTCTACATGCGACCGAATTGGGGCTCGAGACTAGCTCCATTATATTCGGAATATCAATATAACATTAGGAACGCTAGGCGACACGCCTCGATAGGAGTTCAGGATTTCGAGATATGCTAAGCGAGATATTTTGAATATAAAATAATAAAATCAAATCAATCGTCGACTCAGTCTACTCTAACAACCACCCTATATGTCTCAGCGCCACCCTAGGCCCCTACACATGCCGCCTTCCCAGTTTTAAACCCACGCACGCCTCCCCTCTCTCTTTCTTTTTCAGTTCGAAATCACGAAAAGAAACGAAAAAAAAATTCTCACGATAAAAATCGCGATGGCAGGAGCGCGAGGCCTGGGTGGAGCAACTGGAGGGTGCTAGGCGGAGCGGCAAAGGATAGGTAGTTCGCGTGGATGGAGACACGCCTCGTGCGTGGGGGCAGCAACTAGGACTGATTTCTAGCGATCTGAGTGCGGCGCGTGGTGGTCGTGGGTTGGATGCGTTCGTCGAACCGAGGAGGGGGCTCGATTTGCCGCAGTCGCGATTTTGTACTCGCATGGGCACGCGCGCAGGCGTTGGCATGGTGACGCGCCGGGAGGTGCATGACTTGGTGGAGTATGGCGATGGTGGAAATAGTGGCAACACAGTGGGGTAGAGTTTTCTTTCGGTTGGAACGCAATGTAAGGGAAGGTTAGGGATTTGATTTTTAATTTAATTAAGTTAAAAAAAATTAAATATTAATTATCTCGAACGTTCGTTAATCCATAACTTACTCATACGTGGTCCAATTGAACGCGACAAGTCGCGTTGCAATCGTATCGACGAGTGTTGCACAACAAAATTGGTTTGGGATTTTTCGGAGTCAGCTGGAATTTTAGATTAAATCGAACGTTGTTCGATTTAATTTAAAATCTGGATGTTTGGAAAATTAAAAATCAAGTAAATCTCACTCATTTGGATTACTAGTTTTAATATAAAATGTTAAAGATTATTTATTGGTTGATTGGATGGATTGATAATAATTTATCAGTTGGATGTCATGTTATTATATATATATATAGTAGTATATGTTAGTAGTTTGGTATATTTCCCCCCGATTAGAGCGAATGAGACACTATGCTCCCCGCTTAATAGCGGATGACCCTTTTTTTTGCGATATCCCACCTCGAAGCGGAATTTTTATTTTATAATTATATAACATCTGTGGTTGCAGGGAGATAGGTCGGAGGGATCCAACTAGATTCCTCAAAAATGTTGATTTTAATTTCATATATGTTGATATATGATGTTTGTAAATATCCTACTTTGGATTGTGATATGTTTGATTTATCGGATGCTATAGTAGCACTGGCCTTAATTTTGGTATTATAAATACATAGATAATATTTTTGAATTTAAAAAGGAAATTAAAAAAGGATTTGGAATTGATAATTTTTATATTGAATTTTGGGATTATAAAAAAGGAATTGATTTGGATAAAATAAATAAATTGATTTTGGATAATTATTTAGCTATTTCGTACAATGGTTTCAATAGAGAATTTTAAATTAAGGATTTTTTTAATAATGGATTTTTAAATCAGATTCTTAAAATACGAAATGGAAGTCGAAATCGAGGTTTGATACGGTTGTGGAATATAGTTTTGAATTTATAAGAAATAGATTTTTAAATGGAATTTTAAATAGAAATCGATTTATAAATGAGATTTGTTTAATATAAATCTGTTATTAATAGAGAACAACCGGAAATGAGTTTATAAATTTATAAATGATGTTTATAAATAAAGTGAAATGATTATCATTTGATAAGATGGAAATATAAATTCACCGTGTGAATTTAAAGTGAGATACGAAGATCGGTTTAGGGAAAGATAGTGGATTCTATTTTGGAATTTGGAAATAGTTGTGAAATTAGATATGAAAATCGATCTGGGATAAATCGAGAGAGATTTATAAATATAATAATGGTTATATTGAATTTTAAAAATAATTTTTTATCGAAAAGTTAAGTTTTGTTTTAAAAAGAGATTTTATTTATTAAACTATGTGGTTTAAAACTGTTTTAGTATTGAAATATTTCGAAAAGTGGATTATTCAAATATTTAATATTTGTTGAAATGAATTCAAATTTGTATAATAAGCTTTGTAAATTGATTAGTTTTATTTAAAAATGAATAGGAAATGAGTTATCGATGTTTATTTAAAGTGTTTTGATATTTTAAATAATTACTTAAACGTGTTTTAAAAATAAATTATTATTCTTTAAAAATACTTATCATATATATAGAGTTTTGAAATGATTGAAATTTATTTATAAATCCTCTCAAGATTTGTAAACGGGGTTTATTTAACGGATATGATTTTGATAAGAGGAATCTTATAAGGGATTTTGGGAGAAAATGGAATTTCCAAAATGTTGAAATATGGGAACTTCGAAAATGAATCTGAATTCTTAAAAGAAGTTATAAATTGTTGGTTGGGTTAATAAAAGAGTATAATCAATTTTGGAAATTATAAAAAGGAATTTATAAATAATTTCGGAAATTCATGAGATAAGTTATGAAATATTTCCTAAGTTTGGTATTAAAATGATTTTGGAGAATCTGCCTATAAATATTCTCCTAAGTATTGAAAAAAGGGTTTAGGAAAATATTTTAAGTGTGAAATGATTTATATAGAAATATTTTTATAAGTGTTATAAATTGAATTCGGAAATATTTCTAAGTGTTGAAATGGTTTAAAAATATCCTATTATGGATAAGTATTTGAAATTGTTTTCAAATGTTGGAATGCTGGAAGAGAGTTGAATATATATCTTTGTAAAGATATTTTGAAATGAATGTTTTGAAAGATTTATAAAATTAGGCCTAGTGACTGCTTATGTGTGTAATTTGATAGTTAAATAACCGACTATCAAATCTGGCCAAATTCGTTGATCGTTTCGAAGAGACCGGAATCTGATTTAATTATCCAAAAACCACTTCGATCTGATTAGTGCGTTACGAATTGTGATATCATGAAGATAATGAAGACGGAGTTCTTGGAGATTCGGTTTGTCCAGACCCAGGACAACTTGTATGGATGAATGTTATCATTGCATTGTCGCCTGGAAGGCAGTGTTAGCATTCCAAGTATGAATGCTATCCTTAAGGTAAAAACGTTGCCTCAAACCTCATCAACCGGGAATGACTAAAACATGGGAGATGTAGCAAGGCTATATGGGTCGCTCCCATTAGGGTATGATCATCACTCATCTAGATTGGACATCTATCATCACTTTCATTGGTATGCGTTTCGAGGCCCATTGGTGGTGATCATATTTGGTACTATCCAGTAAGGGGTACGCCGGTCTTGTGTTGGCAGGGATCGATAGGTTCGATCTCGGCACATTTTTCTAGAGGTGTACTACGGCGGGCGGTACCCCAGTAGCCTTGTCATTGTATGGAATCCAATATCCACTACGAGCCTGTATGGTTTTGATTGTGCTCAACTATGCCGAAATGTGAGATGCAAGCATTTCAGCTATTTTATATTTTATTTTCTACAAACACTATTATAATATCAGATGATTTTGATATAAAATGTTTTGGTTATCATAAGGTAAAAACCCGTCGCATTTATGTATGGCGTGGTCTTACGAGATACCTTTGTTTTTCAAAGGATTTTGATAACAGTAGTAATTTAAATTGAGTGCGTTTTCTCACGCTGGTTTTCCAAACTGACTTGGATGTTATTTTATTATAATGCTCGGGTCAGACCGAGTATTGCAGATCCAGGTTAGGATGCTATAGAACTGAGGAGACGAGCTGGAGGATTTCAGGAGTATTACACGTACTTGGTTATTTCCGCTATGTGTGTTATGCTGTATATTCAGTACATGTGAGGACGAGTTATTATAACTGTCCAGATTGATTGTTGACTGTTGTACTCCGATGATTGTATGTATATTACAGTTACAGTTTCTTTGTATCAAGATCTGTTATTATATATTATATTTTGTTCCGCTGCGATTGTGAGATTTTGTGTTGTTATTTCTATTTTCTTCTATCTCTTCTTCTTCACCCCTAGCAATCGGTATTTGCGGCACTTGAATATTTGGCATGCTATACAGTTCACGTATTGATGTCAATTTTCGAGTTTCGAAAATCCCGGGTCGCTACATTTACGATTTTGATTGTAGAGCCTAGTATGTTGGAATTTAATAATGTAACAATTTCGGCAATTTTCATATATTTATTTTGAACGCTTAGACATTATTATAATATTAGTGGATTTTCTACAAAAAGTGTTTTGGATATCGTATGGTAAAAACCCATCAATGTTTATGTGGGCCGTGGTCTTACGAGATACCTTTGATTTTAAAAGGGTTTTAAACATAATAATTCAGTTGTTTGAGTTTACTCACACCAGACTTGTGTCTGACCCAGAGTTTTATTTTGCTTCCTAAAACTCTTGGGTGCTCAAATTTTTTTGGGCAACCAAGTAGTTCAGGTTTTCCCATGGATGCATTTTGGAGGAACTTGGAGCATGAGGCTTCATCGATAGCTAGTTGTTATCTTGTTTCTGCTCTATTATATGTATCTTGTATCAGTTAGGTAGGGACATACTGTTATAACTGTCCTAGGGTAGAATTTGTATTAGTATGACTCTGATGTATCATTTTTGAAATGACTTTGTAAAGAATTCTGTGATTGTTTAGTTTCTTCTATCTTCTATCTCCTTTCTTTCCCCTAACAATCTGTCTTTCCGGCACTTAGTTATTCAGCACGTAAATACTATGGATGTATTAGTGTCAACTTTCGGGGTTCGAAAAGGCGGGTCGTTACAGCGTGATATCAGAGTGCAAGGTTAAGCGAGAATCTTGGTCGTGGTGGGGTAAACTCATTTGAGATCGGGCAAGTGTGACCCTAGAATGAGTATGAGTGTATTATATATAAGAGCACTATTTGTTAGTGACATAAAATGTTTTCTATTGTGTTGATCTATCTATTGAGTGACTTAAGAAATCTGGTCGAGACGTGGGACGCCACGGTGTCGATAGGGGTTCCTAAACACTTGAACAAGGTAAACTGACATAGTATTGTTTTGAAATTGGGTAAATGAAATAATTTTACATAGAAATATATTTTGTATATAAAGAATGATTTCAAAAATAGTATATTATTTTGAGGTATTGTTGTTAGGAGATAATAATAATCTATTATTATCAATTAGGATTTTGATAGTCATGCTAGTCCAGTTGAGCATTGACTATTGTTAGTATGTGTAGGTAGCTTCCGTTTTTAAGATTTGAGTTGGGTAAATGGAAATAAAGAAAACACTGAAACGAACACCTTGTGAATTGAGTTTCACAATTTGACTATAAGGCGTTCGATGTTAATGTTAAGGTAAAATTTGATGTAAAGATGTTTATTAAAAAAATTGAATATTTGAAATAAATATTTGGAAAATGTTTTATAAAAGTTGATTTATAAAAATGGATTTAGAAGAATGTGTCTTGGATTAAAAGGAATTTAAGTTGAACTTGAGAACTTAAATCCCGGGGCTTTTGGAAAATGTTTTAAGGTTTTGAAAGATAATAATAGTGTTATTTGAAAGTAATTTTGGTTCAAGAATAAAATTTTGAGAGTGAAAATGTTAAGTAAGAAATGTTTTCTTTTGATTAGTTAGGGGGAATGAGTCTTGACTGCTTTGTTATGATTTGGATAATCTTCTAAGTGACAATCAGATGTTTGCTTAGATGAATGCTATGGTGCACTTAGTAAGTTATTCTCTTTATCATTGTACAATTGAAATAAGTTCAAACCCCGAACGAACCCAAAGCGAGTTGGTGATAAATGTTTAGTTGGAAAAATGAAAAGTATTGTTTCAAAAATGGGATTTTGAAAGAAAATAATATTTTTAAGTTAACTAGTTCGATTGGCTCGAAAATAACTTAATATTGGGAAAGACATGTGTTCGGATGGTGCACTTCTCTTGAGTATTGCCTTCTTGCTAAGGGAATGTATGATACTATTTGGTAGTACCCCGGTTCCTTAGTATCATTTTGGAGTTACCTAGGCTATATATATATATTCTATGATTAATATATATAAAAGTTTCATTTCAAAATGTTTTTGAAATAAGACCAGGTATTTGGCTCTTGAGTTTTCTTAGGAAAATAAATGTAAAATGGAATAGTTGAATCAAATATAAGTATATACTCTTAGAATGTAGTGGAGTAATATCCATGTTGAACCTAAGTTTTGTTTTATGAAATGTTTTCTAAATAATTTAGTGGAAACAAAGTTAGTATTAGTGAGAAGCAATTAAAAAAGTGCGTAGGTTGGACATAGATCACTTCTCCGTCCATATAGTTTTGATCTAGGATTCGAGCAAATGACTTTGAGGTGTTTCATGCCATTTTGGATAAGGATCAATTACTCAATTTTTGATGGCGAGCACTTGATGAGGATTTTTGGTATGAGACCAGTGTTTTCTATCATAGTTACAGCTTGGTAAGGAGAACATATGTAACGACCCGTATTTTTAACACTTTAAAAATACAAATTAATTTAAAATTTTTGGATAAAAATCCGAAGGAAATAAAATTTTGTGTTGTTAAATGTGAATTACAAGTTAAAATACAAAACTGAATTCTAAAATAACTTATTTGTAAATTAAATATGGATGTTAACTTGTATTGAATGTAAATAATGAATTGAATTTGATTGTAAACCAAATTGGTTATGATTGTAAACAAAGAATAAATAAAATGGTAGATTTAATAGTGGAAGTTTATGTTATTGAAACTAATATAAATAAATGTAACTTAATATTACAGTTCATTGAAATCAGATAATAACTGAAACTATAATTTGATAAAGATGTTAACTTGTAATTGAACGTAAGTAAAGATTTAAATTTGAGTGTAACAAGTAATTGAAACAAATTGAATTTGATTGTAAACAACGAAATAAATAAAATGTTACATTTAATATTGAAGTTATAATATTGAAATCAACGTAAATGAATGTAATTTAATATTACTGTGAATTTAAATAAGATGATAGCTGAAGAAAATGAAAGTAAATGAATTATAAACTATTGATAATAATGTATAAGTAAATGGTTGATTCAATAATGAAAGTGTAAATCGAAATAAAAGAATTCAATTGGAATTAAATAACTTGAATTTAAATTACAATATAATTGGACGTTGAATCTAATGTAATATTTTATACTGGATTTATAATGAAAAACTGCATTGTAAAAGATTGTTAATTACTGTGAAATTAAAAAAAATGAAATTTGTGAACAATTGAAATTTGATTTAAAAGTTAATAATTTAAAATTTGGAATTTTATATTGAAATTTAATAGTAGAAATAGCCATTTTTACAACTGTCTCGGATTTCGACGAAACCAGTTTCATCGGATCCGTAACAGTGAATTATTGTAAGGTTTCAATTTTCGTAGCAATCGGACATGTCGTTTGGCCATGCAAGCTTGAAACGCGTAGAAATTTAACGTTGAATTTAATTAAAATAATCGACTTCAAAAGCTATCTTCCACATACGATTGAATTAGGCCTTGGGACTAGTTCCATTGCGTTCAGAATATGGGTAAAACCTTATAAACGCCTGGCGGCACGTCTCGATTGGAGTTCGGACGATTTTGGACCTACCTTTATAAATACGCTTGCAAACCGAGACAGTTTTATCTTTATTTCATTTCAGAAACCCTAGCCGCCAGTATTTTAATGGCTGAAATTCCTCGAACTTCTTTCCTCTTTATCTCTCAATCCGTTCAACGAAATCGAAAAATTCCAAAAGCAAAGTTGTAGATCTCGGCGAGCTCTTCAAATCCATATGGTTGATCTATGCCATTGGATCACGGATTTGCCAGAATTTGACTTGGAAGCGTGGACGTATTTTCTTGGATTGCGTGCAAACGGTGGCAAATGGGGTGGCGAAACTTGGCGCGGAGGTGGAGCAAGGAGAGGCGCACGCGATGGCATCCCTTGATCAATGTCCGATCGCTCCTAGTTGTGTGCGTATGGAAGAAAGGGACGCGTGTGATGGGTTACAGTCGTGAATGCTAATACGCGGCTGAAGGAAGATGGTATACGTTCTTTTTTTTATATTTAGTTAATCATTTAAAATTTTAAATGTTCAATCGTTCTAACGTATATAACTTTTGCATACGAGCTCGGATTCATGCGCGGTTTTCTCCGTTGCGTTCGTATCGAAATTCTGGACAATATGGAACTGGTTTGGCTACATTCCGAGACTGTTCAAATTTGGGCCTTTATTTGGATTTTAAATCATCGATAAATCAAAGGTGAGTGTTTATACGCTCACAATTGACTAAAATAAATTTTGTTAGTTAAATTTATATTCTGAAGTGATATGAAATTTATTTGCTGTTGTTTGGTAGGTTTAATTATCATCTGTATTGATATGTGAATTAATTGATAGAATTTAAATTGACCGTTAAAATAAATTTAAATTTAAATTGGCAGTATATTACTCGATATTGATAATTATAAAATTGTTGTGAATGTTATTGTCTTTATGGTTAATTAGTTGTGATGGATGCTATTGGTTGTTTATTTATTTTGATATATCATGCTATCATCATGTATATTGTCTATTGCATATAAAACTGTAAAATGAATCATTTCAAATAAATTAAGGAATAGGTTGAAATGATATACCTATGACATCATTTTGGATTGAAATGATATATCCATCCTTGAAATTAAAATTGAAATAATTATCCACTTGGCCATAGGTTAGAAAATTATATACGGACACCGGGTTGGTTAAATCAAATGATTTTAAAAGTTGTTTTGAAATTATTTAAATGAATTGATTTTAAGAATAAAATCCAATTTATGGAAATTGAATTATTTTGAATTGAAGCTCGAGATGTTGGAATTTAAACTTGGTAAATGTAATTGTTTAATTATTCGAAGTTTAGATTTTTAAGAAAAAAATTTGAAATACGGCGTAAATTTTCGAAAGTTGATTTGTTTTAAATGATTGGACTTTTAATCGAACTCTGAATATTTCTAAGAAAGCTTATATGAAATGATATTTCAAGTTTGAGTTTGGAATTGAAAATTAATTTGAAATTGAGATTTAATTAATTTGGAATTTAATTGAAATTCAAAGAAATTTGTGAATTGGACTAAATTGAAACTATTGAATTAAATTTGATGATAAAATTGATTTGAATAGGATTTGAACTGAAACTGATTTGGAATGTAATACTTAAATGAATTCTTGAAATCCGAATATCAATCTAAGTTTATTGAATTGGAATTGTTCCAGAAATTAAGTAAACTACTTAATACAGATGCTTAATTTGAAGTATATTCTAATTTGAATACGAAATGGTTTTAAAGCGAATCTTATATTCTTATATAAATATATGAACTATTTTGAAATGTGAAATATTTAAAGTTTCGAAATATATCGGAAGTGAAATTGTTTATTTTATGGTCCAAATATGTATTTGAAATTGATAATTTGAAATGGTTTATTGAGAAGCTGAATCGAGTTGAAATTGATGATTTGAAATTTGATTAAATTTTAATTTTGGAATTCGAGTTTATGTGAATCGATTTGTGAAATTTGAGGAAGCTATATTCTATATAAAGTGTTTTGATTTCCAAAGTGTTTTGATTTTAAAAGACTTATGATTTCGAAAGCGGTATAACTTTGGAAAGTGATACGATTTTGGAAATGGATTTATTTAAAGTGAAATGTTTATATTTAAATCTTGAATTTAAATACGAATTGGGTTAAATGAAGTTGCAACCTAAATTGAAATTCGAAATGATTTGAAATCGAAATGAGATATTGAGGCAAAAAATGATTTTTGAAACGGAATCTTACATCTTGAATAGATATGATGATAGAATATGATATTTTGATATCAATTTTGAATCGATTTGAAATGTACATGACCATCGGTGTAATAATACGTAGTTATTAAAGAGATTGGGATCGGATATGGACATACTCTCTGTCGATACCGAAAACCACTTTAATAACTAATATACGCGAAGTGTTTATCCAGAATGAAGTGGATGGTTTGATGAACGCGTTGACTGAAGAAAGAGAACGATATTGGATGACCCCTGACATGACTAAAACAGGAGCCGCGCCGGGCCATTGAGGTTCGCCACCTCTAGCGGACACACTTCTTCGATACCATATCTATTGCTTTTGTGATTCGATTTGGGTGCACCCCTTGATTTTGGGAGTGTTGTTTCGCGGTGTTGGGGTAGTAGCTGCTATGCCCAACATCAGTCCGGATCATGCAACTACTAGTATCCTAGTTGGTATTGCCTCATGTACCTTGTCATACTGATTATCCTATTCGCGACCACTACGATTTTGGTTTGTACCTTTAGTATATGGATTGCCCTCTGGTGACTTCCAGTTTTGGGGAAACTACGGTCTTGTATATGCTTTTGGGACTAAAAATGTGTTAAGGGTGGAATGGGCCATGGCTTAACGCTAGTTTGATATTTTACTTTATGATAGACATTATTGTATATAGCGTATTCTATTATATAGTAGATAGTTTAACGGATCCTTAGGAGATGGAAATCCCGAACATCTCTTAAGTTAATGCACACACGTTAAACACTGGATAGGAGGTGTCTAAAACCCGTAAACATCTCCGACGCCGTCACACTCATATTTACTTATTCGATTTAACTTACATGAGATATTTTAGTCCTGACTCGAGTGTTTTGTCTTTTCATTACGCTCGGGTCAGCCTGAGCATTTCAGATAAGGTTGAAGATCTATTCTGGAGGACGAAGACGGAGTTTGTATTACATCATTTGTATTCTACTACTGTATTATTTTTCCGCTGCATTGTTGTATTATCTCTGATATGTATGTAACTCTGATTTATGATGTATAATAATAATCAAATTTATTTATTTAACAGCTTCATGAACTGTTATTTTATTATTATATCTTGTTCCTTCCGCTGCGAGATTCTAAGTTTGTTTCTGTTCTTTCTTTCTTTTCTTATTTAACCCCAATAACTATCTGTATTTTAGATTGTTTGAGTCGGCATGTGTGTATGTTTTGTCGACTTGAACGGTCGAAAATGCGGGTTGTTACAGTTGGTATCAGAGCTTTGGTTTAGATTACCTTGGCTCTAGTGGGGAATAACTCATTGAAATAGGGTTAAAACCTTATGAATGAGTTTGAGTGTATATGAGAGAGCGTATTTGTAATTTTGATATAAAAAGGATTTTATATTGTGTTAATTTGTTCCGTTGAGTATTTATGAATTCTGGTTGGTACTTGGGACGCCAAGGCATCGATAGGAATTTCTAAACACTCGAATAGGACAGATTGACATAATATTGTTTTGGATTATATTTTATATATAAAAGAATTATCTTGAAAATTTATAATTTTTGATTGTATTGGTTGTTAGGAGATGATAATATTAGATTATCATCGTTTATTATTGATTAGTCAATATTTCTAACTATTGACTATTGGATGATTTTAAGAAATGAAACTTGTAAATATGATTGACAATGAATATAAATGGTAAATAAAATAAAAATGAATTTAAATTAAGATGGAGAATTTAAATTCCGGTGTTTTGAAAATTTATTAACAAAAATTTGAAATGTATAATATAAGTATTATATGATAGTATATTCGATTAGAAATTGTTTTCAAAGGATTTTCAAATGAAGTAAGTGTTATACTCCCTTCTTGACACTAGAAAATGATTTCGGTGATGAGTGCACGCATCATCGACATTTATTTTTGAGAGTCCAAGTGGGGGAGATCACTTAATAGTTTTTCTAAACCCTGTTTTGATTAAAAATTGTAAATTTCTAAAGTATGAAATGAAAATAAGTATATATATATATATATTTCAACGCTGATTAAAATTCTTTTAAAAAGTATGATTTGAGATATAAAGATATTAGTATATATATATATTAAAAAAAATGGTTTAAATCGAATCCGGAGTTGAAATTCTTAAGTTCTCTAATAAGGAATGATTTTAATTATTAAACTAAAGTAAATCTTGAATTGTTAGAAACTTATGAATTGAAAAGGTGAAATTGAATTTAAGTGTTAAAAAAAATTTAATTTAAAATTGTAGCAGTAACCCTTAATTTGGAAAATAATAAATTGGAAATTTATTTAATAGGTATAACACTCAAATTGAATGAAAAGAAGTTGTATATTGTTTAACTACATTTTATTTGCATAGCTATGACTTACCAAATACTTAAAAAGTTTAAAATGCTAATAAGAATAAGTAAATGAATAATATACAAGTGTGATTGCGAATAATAAAATGTGAAGATCTATTGATAGTGTAAATATAAAGGAAATTTAAGTTGAAAAATGAATTAAATTTAAAATTAATTAAATATAAAATTAGTAAATGGAAACTAATTAAATTTGGATGAAACTAAATGTCAATAAACTTGGAAGTGTATGAAATTAAAATTTTGACTTGGAAATGTATAATTGATTTAGTGTAGATTTTGGATGGATGTTAATGTTGATATGCATTGGTTGTTAGTTGGATGGTAATTGATTAAATAGAATTCATTAGTGTAAATGGAATTGAATAAACGGAATAAAATTTTTAAATAATTAAATTCAAATTTGAAGCAAAGTGCAATTAAATATAATTGAATTCAAATTAAATTGAAGCAAATTGACTTAAATTTAAATTATGAATGAAACAAACTTGAATAAATTGGAAACAAATCGAATGTAAACTTATTTCATGGATAAATAAGAAATAAACGACTTTGTGTTTATGATTGTTTCTTTAGAAAATTTGAAGTTTGATGATTTGTACTTTGAAATAATAAAAGCAAATTTTTGGAAAAATCCAAAATTGTCCAATATATGCTGAAACGAAAACAACCATAACTTTTAAATGGCTAGACGAAATTTGACGATCTTAGACTTTTCGGAAAGCTTAGAAACTGTAGCACGACTTTTTTTTAGAGTGTCTTCAGAAATTCCTTCATTTACTTAGTTAAAAATTTGAATCTTCTCGCTGGCCTGTGTAAAAAGGAAGCAAAATCAGTAGCATATACCCTTAGTATTTTCACCATAACTTTTTACTGGTTTATCGGATTTTGACGATCTTGCCCTTTCTGGAAAGCTTAGAACTTAAGCTAAAACTATTGTTTTAAATATTTTTGTGTTTTTCTGTCATTATAGGGTCGAAAACGTGAGTGAACGTCGCTGACCTGCGCAATTCATTGCCCAGGCTGAGGCGTATTCTTTTAGTAAAACGGCCGTAACTTTTGAAAGGATCGTCTGAATTTGATGATTTTGGACATTCCAGAAAGCCTGAAACGAATGCAACAACTTTTATTTAGATTACATTACAAAATTTTATCGTTTAGGTGACCAAAAACTGAGATTCGTTTGCTGTCCTTGAATTGGAATTTCAGTTTTGAAGCTAAACATGTTATATGTATATTGTTTATGCTAAGTATAACGATCTATCTTTATATGCATGGTTCTAACTTGGTTATTGAGCATTTTAGTAGGTAGCAAAGGGGTTGCGCTTCGTTGTGGAGCTCGCTTCTGCGCTAAATGCAAAATGTAAGTTAAAATGCTAATAAACGCTTAATAAAAGGTACGTTCTCGGATTTCGGTTTATGTTGTGGTATATTATTGTGTTCTCCATGTTTGGGATGCCTCATTCTTGTAATGAGATGTTTATCATGCAATTATTACCACTGTGAAATTTTTCGGTCCTAGCCGCGCAAAGGAGGTGCTACCGAAATTTTTCAAAAATCCGGGAGTTAGAAAATTTTGAGATTTTAAAAAAAAATTCTATAACTAAATTTTGCAAATAAGTAGAATATTTTGAATGAATTATATCTAAATGACGGTTTTCCCCTTTTCCGTTCCTTTTCGAGGACGAAAAGTTTTAAGTGGGGGAGAATGTAACGACCCGTATTTTTAACACTTTAAAAATATGAATCAATTTAAAAATTTTGGATAAAAATCCGAAGGAAATAAAATTTTGTGTTGTTAAATGTGAATTACAAGTTAAAATACAAAACTGAATTCTGAAATAACTTATTTGTAAATTAAATATGGATGTTAACTTGTATTGAATGTAAATAATGAATTGAATTTGGTTGTAATTCAAATTGGTTATGATTGTAAACAAAGAATAAATAAAATTGTAGATTTAATAGTGGAAGTTTATGTTATTGAAACTAATATAAATAAATGTAACTTAATATTACAGTTCATTGAAATCAGATAATAACTGAAACTGTAATTTGATAAAGATGTTAACTTGTAATTGAACGTAAGTAAAGATTTAAATTTGAGTGTAACAAGTAATTGAAACAAATTGAATTTGATTGTAAACAACGAAATAAATAAAATGTTACATTTAATATTGAAGTTATAATATTGAAATCAACGTAAATGAATGTAATTTAATATTACTGTGAATTTAAATAAGATGATAGCTGAAGAAAATGAAAGTATATGAATTATAAACTATTGATAATAATGTATAAGTAAATGGTTGATTCAATAATGAAAGTGTAAATCGAAATAAAAGAATTCAATTGGAATTAAATAACTTGAATTTAAATTACAATATAATTGGACGTTGAATCTAATGTAATCTTTTATACTGGATTTATAATGGAAAACTGCATTGTAAAAGATTGTTAATTACTGTGAAAATAAAAAAAATGAAATTTGTGAACAATTGAAATTTGATTTAAAAGTTAATAATTTAAAATTTGGAATTTTATATTGAAATTTAACAGTAGAAATAGCCATTTTTACAACTGTCTCGGATTTCGACGAAACCAGTTTCATCGGATCCGTAACAGTGAATTATTGTAAGGTTTCAATTTTCGTAGCAATCGGACATGTCGTTTTGCCGTTCGAGCTTGAAATGCGTAGAAATTTAATGTCGAATTTAATTAAAATAATCGACTTCAAAAGCTATCTTCCACATACGATTGAATTAGGCCTTAGGACTAGTTCCATTGCGTTCGGAATATGGGTAAAACCTTATAAACACCTGGCGGCACGTCTTGATTGGAGTTCAGACGATTTTGGACCTACCTATATAAATACGCTTGCAAACCGAGACAATTTTATCTTTATTTCATTTCAGAAACCCTAGCCGCCAGTATTTTAATGGCTGAAACTGGTCGAACTTCTTTCCTCTTTATCTCTCAATCCGTTCAACGAAATCGAAAAATTCCAAAAGCAAAGTTGTAGATCTCGGCGAGCTCTTCAAATCCATAAGGTTGATCTATGCTATTGGGTCACGGATTCGCCAGAATCTGGCTTGGAAGCGTGGACGTATTTTCTTGGATTGCGTGCAAACGGTGGCGAATGGGGTGGCGAAACATGGCGCGGAGGTGGAGCAAGGAGAGGCGCACACGATGGCATCCCCTGATCAATGTCCGGTCGCTCCTAGTTGCGTGCGTATGGAAGAAAGGGACGCGTGTGATGGGTTACGGTCGTGAATGCTAATACGCGGCTGAAGGAAGATGGTATACGTTCTTTTTTTTTATATTTAGTTAATCATTTAAAATTTTAAATGTTCAATCGTTCTAACGTATATAACTTTTGCATACGATCTCGGATTCATGCGCGGTTTTCTCCGTTGCGTTCGTATCGAAATTCCGGACAATATGGAGCTGGTTTGGCTACATTCCGAGACTATTCTAATTTGGGCCTTTATTTGGATTTTAAATCATCGATAAATCAAAGGTGAGTGTTTATACGCTCACAATTGACTAAAATAAATTTTGTTAGTTAAATTTATATTCTGAAGTGATATGAAATTTATTTGCTGTAGTTTGGTAGGTTTAATTATCATCTGTATTGATATATGAATTAATTGATAGAATTTAAATTGACCGTTAAAATAAATTTAAATTTAAATTGGCAGTATATTACTCGATATTGATAATTATAAAATTGTTGTGAATGTTATTGGCTTTATGGTTAATTGGTTGTGATGGATGCTATTGGTCGATATTGGTTGTTTATTTATTTTGATATATCATGTTATCATCATGTATATTGTCTATTGCATATAAAACTGTAAACTGAATCATTTCGAATAAATTAAGGAATAGGTTGAAATGATATACCTATGACATCTTTTTGGATTGAAATGATATATCCATCCTTGAAATTAAAATTGAAATAATTATCCACTTGGCCATAGGTTAGAAAATTATATACGGACACCGGGTTGGTTAAATTAAATGATTTTAAAAGTTGTTTTGAAATTATTTAAATGAATTGATTTTAAGAATAAAATCCAATTTATGGAAATTGAATTATTTTGAATTGAAGCTCGAGATGTTGGAATTTAAACTTGGTAAATGTAATTGTTTAATTATTCGAAGTTTAGATTTTTAAGAAAAAAATTTGAAATACGGCGTAAATTTTTGAAAGTTGATTTGTTTTAAAAGATTGGACTTTTAATTGAACTCTGAATATTTCTAAGAAAACTTATATGAAATGATATTTCAAGTTTGAGTTTGGAATTGAAAATTAATTTGAAATTGAGATTTAATTAATTTGGAATTTAATTGAAATTCAAAGAAATTTGTGAATTGGACTAAATTGAAACTATTGAATTAAATTTGATGATAAAATTGATTTGAATAGGATTTGAACTGAAACTGATTTGGAATGTAATACTTAAATGAATTCTTGAAATCCGAATATTAATCTAAGTTTATTGAATTGGAATTGTTCCAGAAATTAAGTAAACTACTTAATACGGATGTTTAATTTGAAGTATATTCTAATTTGAATACGAAATGGTTTTAAAGCGAATCTTATATTCTTATATAAATATATGAACTATTTTGAAATGTGAAATATTTAAAGTTTCGAAATATATCGGTAGTGAAATTGTTTATTTTGTGGTTCAAATATGTATTTGAAATTGATAATTTGAAATGGTTTATTGAGAAGCTGAATCGAGTTGAAATTGATGATTTGAAATTTGATTAAATTTTAATTTTGGAATTCGAGTTTATGTGAATCGATTTGTGAAATTTGAGGAAGCTATATTCTATATAAAGTGTTTTGATTTCCAAAGTGTTTTGATTTTAAAAGACTTATGATTTCGAAAGCGGTATAACTTTGGAAAGTGATACGATTTTGGAAATGGATTTATTTAAAGTGAAATGTTTATATTTAAATCTTGAATTTAAATACGAATTGGGTGAAATGAAGTTGCAACCTAAATTAAATTTCGAAATGATTTGAAATCGAAATGAGATATTGAGGCGAAAAATGATTTTTGAAACGGAATCTTACATCTTGAATAGATATGATGATATTTGAAATGGATTTGATTTTGAAGCGAATATGATATTTTGATATCAATTTTGAATCGATTTGAAATGTACATGACCATCGGTGTAATAATACGTAGTTATTAAAGAGACCAGGATCGGATATGGACATACTCTCTGTCGATACCGAAAACAACTTTAATAACTAATATACGCGGAGTGTTGATCCAGAATGAAGTGGATGGTTTGATGAACGCGCGCGTTGACTGAATAAAGAGAACGATATTGGATGACCCCTGACATGACTAAAACAGGAGCCGTGCCGGGCCATTGAGGTTCGCCATCTTTAGCGGACACACTTCTTCGATACCATATCTATTGCTTTTGTGATTCGATTTAGGTGCACCCCTTGATTTTGGGAGTGTTGTTTCGCGGTGTTGGGGTAGTAGCTGCTATGCCCAACATCAGTCCGGATCACGCAACTACTAGTATCCTAGTTGGCATTGCCTCATGTACCTTGTCATACTGATTATCCTATTCGCGACCACTACGATTTTGGTTTGTACCTTTAGTATATGGATTGCCCTCTGGTGACTTCCGGTTTTGGGGAAACTACGGTCTTGTATATGCTTTTGGGAATAAAAATGTGTTAAGGGTGGAATGGGCCATGGCTTAACTTTAGTTTGATATTTTACTTTATGATAGACATTATTGTATATAGCGTATTCTATTATATAGTAGATAGTTTAACGGATCCTTAGGAGATGGAAATCCCGAACATCTCTTAAGTTAATGCACACACGTTAAACACTGGATAGGAGGTGTCTAAAACCCGTAAACATCTCCGACGCCGTCACACTCATATTTACTTATTCGATTTAACTTACATGAGATATTTTAGTCCTGACTCGAGTGTTTTGTCTTTTCATTACGCTCGGGTCAGCCTGAGCATTTCAGATAAGGTTGAAGATCTATTCTGGAGGACGAAGACGGAGTTTGTATTACATCATTTGTATTCTACTACTGTATTATTTTTCCGCTGCATTGTTGTATTATCTCTGATATGTATGTAACTCTGATTTATGATGTATAATAATAATCAAATTTATTTGTGTAACAGCTTCATGAACTGTTATTTTATTATTATATCTTGTTCCTTCTGCTGCGAGATTTTGAGTTTGTTTCTGTTCTTTCTTTCTTTTCTTATTTAACCCCAATAACTATCTGTATTTTGGATTGTTTGAGTCGGCATGTGTGTATGTTTTGTCGACTTGAACGGTCGAAAATGCGGGTTGTTACAACATAGGTTCAAAATCAAGGAGCCTGATAGGAGTACGCACTAGAGAATCAGGTGAGCGATACTAGTTCGGAGGAAAATTTATATATTCGAAGAGAGAACGAATCAAACATTGTATTTGAATGATCTACGTACATCATATGAACTGATGTATAATGTTAAGTGTTTTCTAGGATAGGTTGAGGTGTAATTTCGAGGAGGAAATTCTTTTAAGGGGGGAAAGTGTGACGACCCGAAATTTCACTACTTTGATTTGCGAATATTTAATTAATTTTAAATATTCAATATATAGGTTTTATAATGAAAATAAAAATCTTTTAAATGATAAATAATGAAGGTGAAATAGTTTACAAATTTTTTTTACAAAAATATATGGTTCAAAGAGAAATCGAAAATGTGACCGGAATTCCTATTTTGAATTTTTCGACTTTTCGTCACCTAAAAGTTATCGAAAATGTTGTAAACTCTTTTACAACACATATAATTATATAGGTTATAGTGTATATATATGTGTGTGTATTAATGTATGTGTATATGTATTTATACTTAGTTGTATAAGGTTTAAAATTAAAATAAAATTAAGTAAAAAATAAGTGTCACATCATAGGGAGACATGTTTAAACATGTCTAAAAATGGTACACATACACATAAATAAGGGGGGACAAGATTTTCATGATTTTCAAGGATGGAGGAGACATGGTGATGAGGTGGCAAGGCTTGAATGGAGGGTAATGTTCATAGGGGTATTTTAGTAGTTCGTTTATACCATTTTATATAAAAGCCTTTTCTCTTTTTCCATTCTAATTCATTTTCCATTTCTATTTTCACATTTCTATTTTCATGGCATCTCCATCTTCTTCTTAGCTTCATGAACTTTTAATGGCTTCTTATGTTAGTTTTTATGATTTTAAAAATCTAAAATTTTAAATTTGTTTTAAATGTTCAAACTTGTTTTAAAACTCTTACTTCTCATTTTTCCTCCCATTTCATTTGGCCATAACTTCCTCCATACTACTTCAGATCAAGATTTTTTTTTTCAAACAATATATAATTCCAGTGGCTCCAACTTTCGTTTAAAATACTTTTCCAAATTTCGAGCGTTTTTGGTTCAAAATTTCATTTCTTTCTAACTCATTTTTTAACCCATATTATCATGGCCGAAAATACCATTCCTTCTTTCGACCATATCTACCTGAAAACAAATCCAAATTAAGTGATTATTTTTTTCAAATTGAAGAGAAACGAATTTCCTAAACTTTTCTTTTATGACTTGTCCAAATTTCGAGATTAACATGATAAAAAATTAGTGAGAAGAAGACCTATTTTCCAGTGGATTTTTGTGATTTCCAAGCTTTTGATGAGTATGTTAGTTTTAAATTTCAAAGTTTTTAACTTGATATATTTTGCATAAATTGCTTTATGATGTGTGTGAAATGCGTTTGAGTTGTTATATGTTTGGTTATTTGTTGGATATGGATGATTCGAGATGGAAAAAGTGGACTTGAAACGGAGTCTACCTTAGTATTGTTGTAAATTTGTAAACTTTGGTTATGATATAGTTTACAAACTTTATATTTGATGTTGGTAAGTTTGGATATGATATGAATATGAACTTGGTTGTGATGTGGTATGTTTATAAGTTAACATTGAGATGTTAAAAGGAGGTTTGGATTCTTTGGAAGGAAATGGTTTTAAAGTATTTAATTTTTAAAACTTTAAAGTTAAACTTTGTTTTAGTCTCTAAACTTTTCCTTGTGACAATGAAAAAAGTTAGAAGTGGAGAATTGGAAAGTTAGTAACTTGAAAAAACAAAGTCAAGTTACTACATCTGTAGCGATTTTCGCTATAGATGCAGTTTCGATAAAAAATCAAATTTTTAAAAATTTAGTTTTTTATACTTAGAAGCGTTTTGAAAATGTTTTATAAACTTAATAATGATGCTTTAGAAAGTTAATTAAGTTTTCAATAATAAATTATTAATTAATTAAGTTTTGATAATTAATAATTAATTAAGTATTAAACAAGGTGTATTTAACTTAATTAATGAGGTTTAGTTTCTAATTAAATATCTTCTAAAGATAAGATTAATTTTAATAAATTATTAATTAAATATAGGTTTAATTATTTATTTATTAAACAGATCAAGTGTTAAAATTATTTTTAACTATTTATTAATTAAGGCTTAAATTTAAAATAAATTACTTATTTAAGTTTTAAATTATCAATTAAGTTTTAATTTAAGGTTATTTTATTAATTAAATGAAATTAATAAATATTAATTATTAATGAAGGTTTAAATTATCCTCTAATAATTAATAAAGGATTAATTAAGGGTTTTTATTTATAAATAAATTATTTATTAAAGGTTTAATTATTATTAATTTATAATTAAATTAAGTTTAAATTTAATAAAGGTTAATTATGATTTAATAAGGGTTTATCTTGTAATTAATCATTTTAAAGGGTGTTTTAAGTTTAATCCTTATTTTCTAAGAATCAAATTTGAGACTTGATTGAAAATACTATAAGCTCTGAGTAAAACACGGACTCACTGCATTCAATTTGAGACTTATCAAAACACACCTTTTTACCAAAAGCCATGTTTTGGGGGGCAAAGTGTTATCCCACTTTTTGGCAAAGCTGAGATACCCAAAGATTAACTGAAAATCAATGATCACTAGTCATAAATATCAATTGTGCATCGCAGCTTCACCATGGATATCGATGAATTACGCCCGAGTCCGGATCGGGCTACAACTGATAAGACATGTCAAGCAAGGCCACAAGAGCCAGCATTCCAAATCTCAAGTCAATCCGAGTTCGTACGCTCAAGATATCATCGATGCAAGTTGGAGGAAATAGCCCTAGGTTCAAATCCATAAGCCCGGCGTTGGGTTCGAATCCCTCGAGAATAGCACAGGCTCGAATCGATCAGAAGAAAGCCATGCTCCGAATCCATCAACCACACACTGGTTCGAATCCATCCTCGAGGCCTCGCTTCGAATCCATCAGCACCGAGCTCCAGTTCGAATCCATCGAAGGAAGGGTCCTTCGAATCCATGCAAGCAGAGGAGCTCCGACTCCATTCCAAAGCACCGACATCATCGATTCAAAGGAAGCTAACCTTCGACTCCAGTACTTTTGAAACCCATGATAAGACGACTTCGAATCGATCCACGATAGCGCATCTAGATCGATTCGAACAAGCGCAGTTTCCATCGATTCGAAGGAAGTAAACCTTCGAATCCAGCGTCTCGAGTCCACCAGATAAATACGGCTAAGGACAAGGATTCGACCCAGTCAACTCGGCAAAGAAGTCGGATCGATATGAAGGAGGCGCTCCACGTCATCTCAGAAGCGCATGCTTGGATCGATTCGAAGCAATCGATTCGAACGCAATCGATTCGAACAGAGCACTGCCACCAGAAATGCAACCTTGAATCGATCATAACTCAAGTTCTACAAGTCCAAATGCCATGAAATTTTCACAGAATCTTAAGCACATGATAAAGAATGTCCACACCAAATTTCAGCTCGATTAAACTCTTTCTTGATCGATTCAAACCGAGGGTCGAATCGATCCCAAAGTGGGCCCAGACCTCCAGATTTCGGCCATGTGGGCCCCCTGACGTACCAGAACTAGTCTCCCTTCAGTTTAGGCGAAATATCAGCCTCCTACACCTATAAATAGAGCCCCTGGTCATTCAGAAAAGGGGTCGGACAATTTTGAGAGCTAAAGAGCGCCCAGATTCTGCCAGATTTACTCCAGATCACCATTGCTGCCTTAGATTCAGACTTAGTTCAGCAAATCAGTTGTAATACAACACACGAAATTGTAATCTTCAAGCATCGAGCAATAAAATCATAAAAACCTTGAAGTGGACGTAGGCCAGAGATAGCCGAACCACTATAAATTGTGTGTCACTGTTCATTATTTCTTGATTGCTGCTTGTTACTTGCTTAGATCTGCGATTTGTGTGTGAATACTGTTGATTTGTATTCATACGCTGGTGCTTTCACTACACTTGGGGTTTGTGACCATTTTTGGTGCAAACACTTTGGTGCTTTCACTGAGAAGAACTAGCACCCGCTACACCAGATTCAGAGTTTAGACTTGAAATTTTAAGGATTTAGATTTGACTCTATAATGACTCAACAAACTAGACAAAGAGCTGAGAGGAGCCAACAGGGAGGAAGTCAAGAGGCATCCTCTGGCGCTTGAGAAGGACAAGCTTCGATCTACATTACTAGAGATGAGATGGAGGCTATGAATAACCTAATGCAGGAAAGAATGATGAAAAGCCAACAAGAGATGCTGCAGAATTTCTTCGAGCAGATGAGAGCTGCAGGGACACAGAACCTTGGACCAGCTACAGCGGCTGTGAATGTGGAACAAGGAGCTAGGGCTATGGAACCTAATGGAGGACAGAATACAGAACCAGAAGGCAATCAACAAGGGCTTGGGGGTAGGCCCACAGGATCCAACGCAGAAGGACCTTTGGAAGGAGCTCAACCGGCTAGGGCCAACACAAATGCTAACGAGCCACCCGAAGAGTACGTACCAGAATTCCCTACAAGGCTCGGAGGGCAAGACAGAGACATGACAAGGGGGTAACCCCTGGATGGAGATGAAAGAATGATTGGCCTAGTGAGACGACTCATGAGAGGAGGGTTGTCAGGAGGAGGATTGGAAGAAGTTAGTCGGAGTCCGTTCGCTCCGAATATCAGGAATGCAAGGAACCCTCCAAAGTTCAAACTACCAATGCTGGATTCGTATGACGGGAAGTCGGATCCAACCATGCATATTACCAAATACATTAGACACATGGAAGTACTTGGAGCATCCGAGGAGGTGATGGCACGATGTTTCCCTTTATTTTTATCAGATTTGGCTGCACTTTGGTTTAGACAACTAGAGACTGGATCAATCAGAACATGGGGCGAGCTTGTGGATTGCTTCATGAGACAGTTCAGGGTCCACGTAACATGGCCCAAGAGTGTGATGACTCTAGCTTCAATAAAGCAAAGGACCGGAGAGTCCATAAAAGATTTTCTGCTACGATTCAATGCAACGGTGGCTTCTGTAGATCACCCGGATCCATCAATGATTCTGATGGCGGTAGTGGCAGGAGTTGGGGAAGGCACCGAATTCAAAGACTCTTTGACTAAAGATCCACCGCAAGATCTTGGAGAGTTTTTCCATGAAGCTGAAAAATTCATTCAGTTAGAAGAATCACGAGCCGAGAGGCAGGAAATAAATGTTGCACAAGGCGAAGGAACCGCCAGGGAACAGTCCAGGGCAGACGAAGGAAAGAGAAAGCAGGAAGGCGTACATGATGGTCCTGATAAACGGAAAAAATTCCGAGAGCCTAGATTCAGGCAATACACAGATTTGACGGCAAACCTTGAAAGGATTTACACTGAAACTCGGGGGCAACTCCCGTATCGAAAACCACCCAGGAGAGATCCCACGGAGCGGGAACGCAGGACTGGAAAATACTGCTTATTCCATGAGCTAGATGGGCACACTACCGATGAATGCCGCCACCTGAAGGATGAGGTGGAAGAACATGCCAGGAGTGGTAGATTGCCACAGTATGTCAGAGAACGTGCAACGGCGGTTAGGCTCGAACAACTACCGCCTCAACCTAACAGGGCTGATCCTGGATCGGGATCACGACTCGTCATCAACTGATCACGATGGCAAGGACCAAGTTCAGGATATGAGCTTTGGTCACTTAGTTTCCTTAGATTTGATTTTAAAATAAAACGGCTATTCCACTTACTCATGTACGGGAACCGGAGAGATCCCTAGGCATGCTCTGAGATGGTAATAGACTGCTCCGCCCGGAGAGGCATTATATAGTTTTTTTCCCTTTGTTTGAGATTGAACACTGGAACTTGAATTCAATAAATAAACATGAATTTCCCTTTGACCAGAGAGTTGAAGGACAAATAATGAAACTTGATATGATATTGATCGCTTTATGACCCTTACCCGGAGAGACGGGGTCCGGAGTGCAAGAAATGAGTCGCTTCGCCGGAGAGCGACAGGATCGACTCACTTAAACGCTGTTTCCCCTTCACCAGAGAGTGACAGGATGGGATCCAGCAAGAGCCCAGAGAGGCTGTGATCGGCCCAAGATTTAGGTCATGACATCGCTTAATGTTCAGAAACACTGAACCAGAGTGCAGGGGGTGTAGCCGCTTCGCCGGAGAGCGACAGGATCGGCTCACTCATCGTTGTTTCCCCTTCACCGGAGAGTGACAGAATGGGATCCAGCAAGAGCCCGGAGAGGCTGTGATCGACCGACGATTCAGGTCATGACATCGCTTAATGTTCAGATACACTAAACCGGAGTGCTAGAAGTGAGTCGCTTCGCCAGAGAGCGACAGGATTGACTCACTTGACACTGTTTCCCCTTCACCGGAAAGTGACAGGATGGGATCCAGCAGGAGCCCGGAGAGGCTACGATCGGTCCAGTACGACCAAGACATCGCTTTACGCCCTAACTGGGGCCAGAGTGCAAGGAATAGAAAGCAACGCCGGAGTGCAATAGGATCTTTCTATTCGATCGCTAAGTCTGGAATGGGCTTGGCAAGGGTCTGGAGTGACCATCGATGATACGGAGAGACTGTAGAATCTCATTCTTAACTTCCACTGAAAGAAATTGATAACGATTCGGCTTCGAACAGCCACGGACTTGATTGAAAATACTATAAGCTCTGAGTAAAACACGGACTCACTGCATTCAATTTGAGACTTATCAAAACACACCTTTTTACCAAAAGCCATGTTTTGGGGGGCAAAGTGTTATCCCACTTTTTGGCAAAGCTGAGATACCCAAAGATTAACTGAAAATCAATGATCACTAGTCATAAATATCAATTGTGCATCGCAGCTTCACCATGGATATCGATGAATTACGCCCGAGTCCGGATCGGGCTACAACTGATAAGACATGTCAAGCAAGGCCACAAGAGCCAGCATTCCAAATCTCAAGTCAATCCGAGTTCGTACGCTCAAGATATCATCGATGCAAGTTGGAGGAAATAGCCCTAGGTTCGAATCCATAAGCCCGGCGTTGGGTTCGAATCCCTCGAGAATAGCGCAGGCTCGAATCGATCAGAAGAAAGCCATGCTCCGAATCCATCAACCACACACTGGTTCGAATCCATCCTCGAGGCCTCGCTTCGAATCCATCAGCACCGAGCTCCAGTTCGAATCCATCGAAGGAAGGGTCCTTCGAATCCATGCAAGCAGAGGAGCTCCGACTCCATTCCAAAGCACCGACATCATCGATTCGAAGGAAGCTAACCTTCGACTCCAGTACTTTTGAAACCCATGATAAGATGACTTCGAATCGATCCACGATAGCGCATCTAGATCGATTCGAACAAGCGCAGTTTCCATCGATTCGAAGGAAGTAAACCTTCGAATCCAGCGTCTCGAGTCCATCAGATAAACACGGCTAAGGACAAGGATTTGACCCAGTCAAATCGGCAAAGAAGTCGGATCGATATGAAGGAGGCGCTCCACGTCATCTCAGAAGCGCATGCTTGGATCGATTCGAAGCAATCGATTCGAACGCAATCGATTCGAACAGAGCACTGCCACCAAATATGCAACCTTGAATCGATCATAACTCAAGTTCTACAAGTCCAAATGCCATGAAATTTTCACAGAAGCTTAAGCACATGATAAAGAATGTCCACACCAAATTTCAGCTCGATTGGACTCTTTCTTGATCGATTCGAACCGAGGGTCGAATCGATCCCAAAGTGGGCCCAGACCTCCAGATTTCGGCCATGTGGGCCCCCTGACGTACCAGAACTGGTCTCCCTTCAGTTTAGGCAAAATATCAGCCTCCTACACCTATAAATAGAGCCCCTGGTCATTCAGAAAAGGGGTCGGACAATTTTGAGAGCTAAAGAGCGCCCAGATTCTGCCAGATTTACTCCAGATCACATTGCTGCCTTAGATTCAGACTTAGTTCAGCAAATCAGTTGTAATACAACACACGAAATTGTAATCTTCAAGCATCGAGCAATAAAATCATAAAAACCTTGAAGTGGACGTAGGCCAGAGATAGCCGAACCACTATAAATTGTGTGTCACTGTTCATTATTTCTTGATTGCTGCTTGTTACTTGCTTAGATCTGCGATTTGTGTGTGAATACTGTTGATTTGTATTCATACGCTGGTGCTTTCACTACACTTGGGGTTTGTGACCATTTTTGGTGCAAACAATAGGACCAATATAAACAATACCGTGAATATTGATAAGGGTGGTCAACAACCATGAGTATGTATAATACTCTGTTTATATTGTGAATGATGGAGAGCAACATTATTTCATATTCGTAATCTCAAAATAATATAAATGAGTATTATTGTCTATAAGGAAAAATAAGTATCACAATACTCAATAACATCATTTATCATGATATGCACATACACACATAATTATATACATGTATTTTTTTGAAATTTAAGCAGGGTTTTATAGAGGACCTGTACCTCTTTCTATTAATAATAAAATACATATACAAAAAATGCTTGAACTATGGACAAAAATCAAGCCATCTATCTAAGATAGCCAACAAAGATAAGGAAGAGAAGATGGCTAGTTCAATGCTTGTTATTTACATTGGCCTTATATGCTTGCTGATCAAGTTCGTAGGTTAAGGTTGAAGGAACTAAGATGTGGTATTCTGAAACATCATTGTGCTCCTTCTATTAGAGCAACAACTTTCCATTACTAAGCCATTTGGACTTGTGAAAAAGATGGAAATCATCAAAAACTAAGGGACCATCAAAACACTATTTATTTTGGTATGTTATCTTATTCGTTAATTCTTTTTTCCATCCCTATACTCATTTTAAATCCATTTTGTTTGGATGATCTTTATTGAAGATTAGGCACTTTTAATTTTCTAAAGAAAAAGAGGAATTAGTTCATTTAGACAGATTGGAGATGCTTGTTACAACTTCGTTATATGTTACAAGTTTAGTCGCTTTTCCAAGCATATCATTGTGCTACTTTATTGTAAAACATCTTAATTTTCTTTCCTTTAATAATAGCATTATAATAAATAGTTAACAGATTAGTTTGCTCAGTAAAAATATATGTTTCAATTATACACATATTTATTTATTCCTTATACTATTATAGGTTTTAATTCGATTTTAAATTTCCAAATTATATTTTATGTTTATTTTATATATATTATATAAAATTCTCTTATTTAGTTATAACAATTAACATATAAAATTAGAATTTACATTTATATATATATATATTATTATTAGTTAATAGTTAATTAATGTTATAGCTTTTTGCAACATTTTATGAAATATAACATTTATAATTCATATTTAATTGTGAGTGCTTTACTTGAATAAGTATCACTCTTGTTATCAAAAAAATTCAAATTTAATTCTAAAATTATTTTGATTTTATTTATTTACAGCTTTACTTATTTTAAAATCAAAATAATTTCAAATTATTTATTCATTAACTTTTATAAATTTAAATTTAAACAATTTTAAATTTTTTTATTTATAAACTTTATGAATAAGAATTTTAAATTTTATTCATAACCTTTATAAATTTGAATTTTAAGTTAAACAATTTTACATTAATTGATTTATAACATTTTTGAATATAAAATATAAAAATAATTTTTTAAATTTATTTGTAACCCATATAAATTTAAATTTATATCAAATTTAAATTCAGTTTTCTATATATTATTCATAATAACACAATGTATAAATTTGAATTTTAAGTTAAACAATTTTACATTAATTGATTTATAACATTTTTGAATATAAAATATAAAAACAATTTTTTAAATTTATTTGTAACCCATATAAATTTAAATTTATATCAAATTTAAATTCAGTTTTCTATATATTATTCATAATAACACAATGTGGGCTCTGATATCATTGTTGGATCAAGTGCGTATGGTAGTAGGGTAAATGTGATAAATATTAAAAAATCATTTTAATTCATTATGCACTAGATCTTTTATTGTGTTATCATGAACAATGTTGTTATCATTATATTTAATGTTTTATTGAATGAATGTGGTTTGAATTTGAAGTAATATTATGTTATCTTTATAACAATGATATTGATTTAATTAAAATATTATTATTTATTTAAAAATATTTAATAAGATAATTTGTTATCAACTTAAATAACATTTATTTAATTGAAAATTTAATAATAAACAAAATTTCATGTATAATGATATGTGCATAACTTAAATTTTGGATAATGGATACCTGAATAATAATGACTGCTAAAATAATTTTATTATAAATCCAAATAGCACTTGTTCAAATTTAACGTTTCACAAATTAATATTATAAATTTAAATGATTATAATTCGTCTTAACTCTAATATCAAATATTCGAATAGGACAGGCAATATAAGTATATATATATAATTTTCATTTTAGAGATATTTATACTCAATAATTTAACTAATAATCAATATACTTGTGTCCTATTTTGATATCATATACAAATGTATAGTTTAATAATGTCAATGTGTTTAGAATTGCAATACGAACCCAATGATACAAGTTGCGACCAATATGGAGTTCGTACATGAGACTTATTCATGTTTGAAAAGGCAGGGTTTAAAATATGATTTTAGATTTAATAAGGACTTAAAACAAATTTTACCTTTCTTCCCAATCCAAACCCTAGCCCCTTTAGTCTAGACTTTGGCCAATCACCTCCGCCACCAGACATCGTTGGACCAAAATTTGACACCACTGCTGCAACCTACGCATCGACATGAGCCTCTTGATGTGCACAATCATCCAGCTCGACGCTTAACTTCCAAAACCATAGTTCTCCATAGCTAGTTGATTGGAACGAAGCTTGTTTTCCATGGCCTTAACCAAAGACAAACCATCACGCCATTTAATTCCTCACTACTAAGATCATCAGAGCTTACGGTGATGAGATAAAGGACTGATGGTCGGCAACTATGTTGTGGTGATGACGTTTATAGTAATGGCGATTTTCACATTAAAGGAGAATGTATAGTGAGTGATATACAAAGTTCAAAAAATAAAAATAAAAATTATTTAAAATAATTTTATAATCAATTTTGGACAAAAAATGTAAAACTTTTCTCGATAATCCTACTGGTCGAATACATCTTGAATTGTTAGATCTGCCTTTGAGAGACCCTATCTCTAACTCAATGGTGGAGTTTTAAAGTCCACTATTATGATGTAATTTATTTTTATGGAGAGTGAATGAATTTTGTGTTTTATGTATGAGTCAAATGAGGCATCTCGGTATATTTGTAGCAGCACTACAGCAACCCACACCTTAATTGGCCCAAATTTCGACTAAATCGAAACCCAAGCCATTAGTTTATGAATCGTTGGTGTTGGTAACTAGGAATAAACATAAGTATATTAGAGAGCTCTCTGCATAAACCCATAGTGGAATAGAAAATTATAATAGGACATACATACCGACTAAGGCTTCTACCTTGGAATCAATATTACCCCATGGATCTCTAGTTGCCTTGTCAGTGCCAAGCATGAATGAGAAGACTTCTCCATCTACCATTCACGTCTTGCACCAATAATCCATCCCTCTAAATCTCCCCTGTGGGTTGTAATGAGGCGAGGGTCAAAACAACGTTCTGGTCATTGAAAAATTACATACTTTATCCATAACACTAGTTTATGCCGATTGATTTCTATTTAACTATTATGTCCGTTATTCACAGCTTATCCGTTTGATTCCATATGCGTGTATGGTATATCCAACCTTCTCCAAGGTATAACTATATATATACATATTCATATATATATATATATAAGCATTGCACTACCCAAAAAAACCCCAACCACCTAATACTTGTAACGACTCGCCCTTTCGACCTCCAAATGTCGACACTAATTTGTTCATGGTATTCACGGGTCGAGCACCCAAGTGTCGAAAAGACAAATTGTAAGGGTAAAAGAAAAAGAAAAAGAAAAGGAACTAGAAAGAAGAGAACACAACATCAAAATCTCACTAGCGGAACGGTAATATATATTATCAAAAGAACAGTACAAAGGATTACTCCGATATAAAAACTCCAGAGTTACAAAATCTAAGTGTTGTTCTTTTGATATTATATATTAACATTTCTCTAGTGAGATTTTAATGTTGTGTTCTCTTCTTTCTTGTTCTATTTCATTTTCTTTTTATTTTACCCTAACAATTCGTCTTTTCGGCACTTGGAAACTCGACACGTGAATATCGTGGATGTATTTGTGTCGACATTCGAGGGTCGAATGGGCGAGTCGTTACAATTGATATTAGAGCACCGGTTGCGTATCAAAGCCTTGCTTTGAAACTTTATTCTTGAAGCTCGCAAATAGACAAATCTACCTCATCGGCTTATAGTGTTAAGCCCGGTCAATTACCTTTTTCAAAACTTATATAAATACTTTAAAAATACTTGTAGATAGGTTATAAATATCTAATTAAAATATTACTTTAAAATACCCAATTTATAATTTGATGAAAAACATGTTTTATATTATGAAATCTCTTTACTTTGAAAATACATATATAATTATTAAAAATATATTTTAATTTCAAACCAACTTTAAAACACTTCAAAATTCATTAGAAAACATCTCTAAAAGGATTGGAGAAAAATACCAAATTTAAATATTATTTTTAACCACTTAAAACCATAAGCGACTTGCTACATCATTTATAAATGCCATTAAAAGTCTTTGTTAAAAACAACATTGAAAAACACGATTTTTGTGACTAATTTTAACCACTTTAACAGTTTTTTTAAGACTTGAAATTTTTATAGTAATTACTACCCTTAAGGTACTTAAAAACCATGTAGAAAACTCCTAAGAATATCATTCAATTTATTTAGAAACATTCCCGAAAACAAGCTATATTTACAAAGTGTATTTATAACTACCTTTTTGCATCAACTTTCACAACTTTGGTCCACAATTTCTATAAATTTTCAAACCATTTCTTTACTATCCAATACGCCAAAATATGTGTAGATGACATCCAAATCAAATAATCCCAAGTTAAGTTAATAAAACTTCCATTTACGCGATTTAAAGTTAAGCGATATCGAAGTGCACTTATAGCAACTATTCTCACTTCAAACACTTTCAAACATGCTTCAATTCAACACACAATCTAAAATACCATTTAAACATCAAGTAAAGGGCATTCCATATGTTTAAGAGGGTAATATAAGTGATGTTATACAATATAAGTTTGTCATTTTCTTTCAAAAACAAGAGAGGTCCAAAGTTTAAAGCTTTACTTAGTTAATGTCACTTTAACTTTATATTTCAAACACAACGTATATATACACAATATATACAAACAAGAAAGTGAGATAACTCACCTAGATCCAAGCCAGATGCATGCTCAAGCACAACCAAACTCAAGAACACTTCTTGTAATAACCCGTACCTTAATGGACCTAACTTTCGACAAAAGTCGAAACCCAAGTCCATCAAAGCACAGATTGTTGGATTTGGTGCCTGCAAATAAGCATGAGAATTATCAAAGATTGATAGAAATCTAAACTCACAGTGAAAACAATAATAGGATAAGAATACCGATTATGACTACTACCTTCGAATTAATGATATTCCTTGGATAACAGATTATCACATCAGCATCGGGCATCAGAGAAAAGAAGACTTCTCCAACAACAAAGCACATCCAGCTCCTGTGATATGTTCCTCTAAATCTATCCCGTGGGTTGTAATGAGGAGGGGGTCAGAACAACTTTTTGGTGACTAGAAAATCTATAAATTATCCATAACATAAATTTATACCGGTTGGTTTCCATTAATTGTTATGTCTATTAAGATTATCAATTCAAGCTAACCTTGCATTGCACACATGATTACTTACCTACCCCTTCCCAAGGTACAAAATACGGATGCAGTCTTATCAACCACCTAATACTTCCAAACTCATTTGCCACTTCATACTTCTAAATATGAAGCAGGCTTCTATAATCATCACAAAATGCTTTTAAAAGAGAAATAGGCGAACTCTGCCATTTAAGACCTCAACCAAGGTAGACACCGTCATTTAAGACCTATTCCCAAGGTGGTTTCCTAACAATGTTGTCAATGGTCGGTAGGTCCTAGCTACAAAAACCTCTAACCACTGTTTAAGGCTTCCGACATTTAATGTCCAACAATTACCGCATCCATCGCCAGTAAAATCGTAGCCATGTAAGAGACAGTGCCCAAGTCACTTAATACCTTTAGAAGGACTAGGCGGGCTTCTAACCAATTAGTACATATATTTTAGGCAGGCGCTACGTCACTTAATACCCAACCTCAGGCGGATTTCTCTCTGGTACTATCATTATTACGACCTTAGCAATGTGAGAGACTGTACCCAAGCCACTTAATCCTCATTAATGAAGACTAGGCAGACCTCTGAGCATTTAACACCTATTTATAGGTATGCCTTTGTCATTTAATACCCGACCCCAAGGCGGACTCCTCACTGGTACTATCTAGCTGACATCGCTTAGAATCTCACTAGGTTAATTAACACTTCTTTATAAGATAGAGGCGAACCCTTAGATCAGTCATTTAATACCTCAAACCCGAAACGAACCCTTTTTGAGATATACACTATCACCCTTAATTATAAATATGGAATCTCATTAGGTTACTTCTTTTGATAGGGAGGCGGGCCCTAAAATAGCCACTTAATACCTCAACGCTGAAGTAAACCCTTTTTGAGACATCCTTATTTATTTTGAATCTCACTAGGTTACTTAATGCTTCCTTTTAGGAGAGAGATGGACCCTATAGCCACTTAATACTTCAAACCAAAAGCGAACCCCTATGAAGATATCCATCAGCGCTCCCAATTCTAAATTTGGGCCATTTAATACGTTTCAATTAAGAAAGCAGGCCAAATCTCTCATGTCATCACGAGTCCTAGGATTAGTGATATCTCACATCAGTAATAAGTGCACCCGACAACTGGTAACCTCATAGTGAAGGGCAGTCCTCCATCGAGTGGCGCTACTGACCTCATATCACTAACCTTTTTATTTAAGGCAATAAGATTTACCTTAAATACTTATCTACCCATAAATCCCCTTTTTAATGCTTATAAATGTCAATTTGTCCATAAAATCCTAACGGGCATTTCCTAAGACATTTATGTATGATTATAAATTTTAAATTAGTAACCTTTTATATATATTCCATTTTTATCAGTCCCTTTTTATACATTTGTCCTTATTAATTGTAACTTCAAAAATCATTTCCATTCATTGCCCATTGATTGGAGTTATAGTCCTTAATTAACCAGTTGTTATCCCTAATCTAGTCATATCCGTTATTTCCCATTAATTTCCCATACAATCCTTTATTTCCTATTAATTATTGGCAATTCCTAATTTATTTCCCATTAATAGAAATTACTAAATTTCCAAATTCTACATATTCACTTTCCTAAATATAATTATAACTAATGAACGTTACGCATAAATAACGCACGAATAAATGACGTTCTTCTCTATTAACGCAATAAATATGAATAAACTATTTATTCTTATCCAAATATATCTAGTCCTAATATGTAACTAGAATATGTTTCCATATTTAATTTGCTAGAACTGAATTTCTTAGGAAGATTTTCTGCTATGATTTCCAAAAATTAGTTTTAACACAAAAGGAAAGATTTACTACGTTTGAAATTACAAGGAAATGATAATTTCCTTTTATTTGGAATAAATAGTGTAAACCACAGAGAATAAAAATGTACTTTACACATTTCTTCCCTTTTTGTTTTATTCCTTGTTAAATCAAGCGTCGCCTTTTTGAATCAAAAGTGGAAAAAGTAAACAAATTTATAAAAATCAAACGGGTGTTCTTCCCATAAATTTAAACTATGGAAATTACAACTTAACCTAAAATTGGGCAATAATCCAAAAATCCTATTTTAGACCCAAATACAGATCTAGAATAAAAATATACAACATTCAAACTCTAAAATCTTTGGGACTGATTTCCAGATCAAGGTGTAAATATATTTCAAATTAAGTCTAAAACAAGAATATGTAGGCAATTGTTTTCTATACTAATTTAAGCCTACAATTCACAAATAAAATTGATTTAGGCATAAAAATAAAACTTTGCCAAGGAATGGATTTAAAATTATAAACAATATATAAAATTTCCCACTCATCTTTTTAAAGCGAACCAAATCTCCAGAGCTGAAGTAGAACCTTACATTCATCTCCAAATCCTTTTTAACCCAAGAAAAATGTTTAAAAGCGTATATACATACATTAGAATTACAGATCTGAGAAGAGATTTAGGATTGGAAGAGAAAATTGATATAAAGATATAAATATATATATATATATATAAATTGCCTCAAGTATGCGTATAGTTGATCCTCTTCTCTTCTCCTTTTCATTTGATTTCTATTCTTCTCCAATTTGTATGAATATAAATACAAATATCTTATTTTTATAATTTAGAAAGAAAGTGGAGAAGAAGAAATGGCAGTGCTTCGCTGCTGCCTCCAGAATAATATGAAAAGAGAAGGGAGAATTATGCCTGAATTTATAAGCGTAAGAATCAACCTCAACCGTCGGATCGAAATATATTAAATCCAGGCTGTTGTGGCCTAGGTTTATTACACCCACGGTTACCCAACAAGTCGCCCGCCTCATATCCACCGATCGATCGCTACATGTCGATCGGTCGTGTTGAACGGTTGACCTTTGGGCACAAACGAATAATTAATAAACGTTAATTTATCTAATTGAATTATTTCCGTTTTGAATTCATTTTTCGTCCGTAACTTCCTCGTTTGGACTCCAATCGCAAAACTAAAAATATGAAAGTTACTTAGAATTTCTAAACGAGCGCAATGGTGCAAGTTTTGTTGTCAAATTCCATTATTTGCACAAATTCCATTTTTGAAGCTTAATTAGTTAACTAACTAACTAAATAAATAACTAACGCCAGATTACGGGGTGTTACATTCTTCCTCCTTAAAATGAATTTCGTCCCCGAAATTTCATTAATGACTAAGTCAGGTTTTGAATCCTAATTATTCTAAACTACACAACCAATAAGTTCACAACCAATTTTGCAACCAAACGTCACAAGTGCATAGTGTATTACTGTATTATGACATAGAAAACATATATGCAGAATGATTCTGAATCAGATACTTCTATATGAATGCATTTCTTTTGAAAACATTTTGTGAAACATGATGCAAATAACCTACATATATACTGGCAGTTTTATATGTATGCAGCTTTTTGAAAAATCTTTATAACCAAACCCCCCCCACTCCTACGAATAGAAGTATGAAGCAACAAATTTTTCCATCCACTTCCTATCACCTAATAATCTAACGTATCGAAAAATCGCTTCATAAACTTTACTCCTATGATGGAAAAAGGAATTTAGGTGGTGAATTGAACATTACTACCACTCCATAATCTTTCTATTCCCATAGTATAGTGGAAATTTCCTTACTGCCCAGAATTTACTCCAAATTTTCCATGTACAAAACACATAAGGAGGCTTACTTCAAGCCCTAAAATGGAATTAAGCCTAAAAATAGACTTGCATGCGTTGTTGAAAAGGTATGGAAATAGAAATTCCAAGGCTATAATAGCTTTTTCCTTGTTATTACTTGCATTTATCGCATCGTTGACCCTAATGCACCACTAAATCTGCAAATTCTAACTCTATTTGTCTTCCTTACGCCTAACATGTTGCCTTTAAAATCAAAGATTTCACTAAAATCTTTCTCACTTTTCAAATTTGTATGTCATTTGGAAAATAACACTACAAGAAATTTTATTTTTTGTAGCACTCAAAAAACGCTACAAAAACTTTTGGTGGCGTTTTGATAATCGTTACGAGAAAACATGCCACTAAAAATCCATGATTTTTTGTTGCATTTATTTTAACGCCACTATAAATGCATTTTTGACAGCGTTTTTAAAACGCCACCATAAATCTTTTTGTAGCGTTTAAAAAACGCCACCAAAAGATTTTTTGGCGCTACTAATAGAATTTCCAACTTTACCCTTGTTTTACGGTTGCATTTACTCAACGCCACTATATATATTTCGGTAGCGTTTTTGAAACGCTACTAAAAGTTGTTTATTATTTTACACCATTTTTTCATGCTATTATTTCCTGTTAATGGTCTATTTTGGTTCTATTATATCAATCAACAATCACTCACATAATCATCATATTCAAATAAGTTAAAAAACACATTAACCATATAATCAAATAAAATATCCATAACCATTCTAATACAATAGTTTTTCGACAAAATGACCTAACTCACATACAATAACCATTTGTATACAAATTTACACATCGAGTACTAATAAATGTTATATCTAACTAGTGCTAACAAAACGTTTGATTACCCATAATTCTTTGTTGCATACACAAGTGAAAGCTAGCATCATCAAGTCCAAATTTGCTCTCTTCAAAAGTCCGATGCCTACACAAGTGAAAGCACAACAGATAGTCAAACAAATATGAAACAAATATTTGAAATCAGTGATGTTTTATTAATTTATACACATATATACATATATAATTAGAATCAGCTACAATATAAGAGTTGGTTGTTATATTCTAAAACGGTCAGAAACAAAGGAAATAAAAGCATCCAATCATTGTATTAGTAGGATAAGTGGTATAATATATAACAGGCGTAGAGTCATAAATCTGTTAGCTGTTCACTTATGATATCAAAGAGAGGGATGCTATTTTTAATTCTTGAATTAAGGAATAACTACTCACCTGAAGAAGATAAGCAAGATCACCAGCTGGAACCAATTACGAATATAATTTGTATGTGAACTGGGTATATAAAAGAGGGTGCGAAAATAGAATAAAAGATACACATGTACACACCTGACACAATTCCCTCCTTTTCAGCATAGTTTTGTTGTATTCAAGGCATCAGTAACTCTATCCTTCTTCTCGCCAACTTCAGCTTTGCTAGCACCTCCAGTCTGAGTTACTTCATTCAAAAGCAAGATAAGTTTCATATGCAACAAATAATTAGAATATTAGGAATAGAAAGAGGGCATTAATCAAATTCAATCAAACAGACATTTTCTTTTAATTTCTTGTTTTGTAGCTTCAGCTTCTGGCAATGAATTTACTTCAGTATCTTGGATTGGCCTGACATTTGCAGGATCCACCTGAAATACATATTATCATGTGAACATGGTAAAAATATATAAATATAAAGAACAGATGGTTCTCATGTTATAAACTTATAAGGTTCTCATGTTACACGTCTACCACTTCGACAAAATACCACTTGATGAAACTATATTCTATTTTGTAATTAATTAATAGCTACTAAACTGAATTTGTGGCAATCAGAGTATACCCTACAGTTGCAACTAGTGATTTTTCTTACTTCTTCCAAGTGAGCTAATAGTGGTTCTATAGACACATTTCATCATTTACAAACACTCCGCTCTAAGTCTCATTAAATTTGGAAGCTAATAAAAAGACATGTCTAGGCCTTAAATTGGAAGCTGCCTTGTATATTTCTCAAGATATTACTATTAGCACACTCTCCAATATAGACAAACTCGGGTATTTAAATGAAGCCGGTTTCTATATTTTATGTTTAAAATCTTATATGTAATTCGTACCTGAAGTTGAACTTATGTCAAATTTTTTTTCATTTAATGTTACTTTATTTTTACTTACTGCGGCCTGCTCTGGTGGCATTGGCCTCCTGCTGCTGGGGTGGCAGGGGCCTCCTGCTACTGGTTGATAACTGATGTTTTTATAAATAAAAAAGTCAACTTTTGAACAACATGTGAGATTGTATATTAACATGTGTACCTTTATTAATTGCTGGTTTGAATTATGTCATTTGGTAGAGATCTTTTATTCACTTCCCATGCATTGGTAGATGTCAATTCCACTGACCTTTCAAAACAAAATATGCAGTATAATTTGTAACCGTGAAAGTAAATTTTTAGAAGATATAACATAATTCATCGATGAAGACAACATCCACCTGGTAGGTTAAATCAATACCAGTTACTTATGTCTAATGTCAGCACATTATTGCTCATCGATCTATATTATGTAATTGTCTATTTGTCCAACATATGACATAGACTGGGTCAACTCACATGTGCATTTCCCATCAGTTAGGACCTGCTACTTCACTAAAACCCAACAAACACATCACCATCTCCACATGACCCACATAAAACATACACGTTTGTACATGATTACAACCCAGAAGCAACAAGGGTCAAAGAAAGAACCTGGAAGCAACTCACCGAGTCACCCTTAGCTTCCATTGTCCTCAACAGTCAATCATTCACATATTCAAATCAGAAACAAATGTAAAATATAACACCCTTAACCAAAAAACGAATGTTCCAATTCCAAAAACAATGGCAGACCCAGACCAAGACATGAACACCCTAACCACCCCAGGCCTATCATTTGCATCCACCCTTCAGATAACAGCCGATTCATTTCCATTCTTAAGAATCAATTTAAAAATTCATATTTTAACTTGAAGTTGTGTTCAAACATTAGAGTATCCAGTCATGTTAAGTGTTAAGTTATAAAACCGAAAACTGATCGGCTTATTCGCAAAAGGTTGTAAAAAAGTACAAAATTGGAATTCAAAGAAAAGGATCTTTCCTCTTAGGGAAGCGGAGCTCGTGAAGTGTCACAATAGATCTTTTATAACATGTCTTTTCTTTTGGTCAACAAATTACTTCTTAGACGGTAGATAGGACTGCAGTGGGCAATTGAAAAGAAAATTATCACTTCCTAGTCATCTGACCAACGTCCATTTCTTTTAAGATGGTTGAGCGCAAAAGATTTGGTTACACTACAAAATATATTACCACCGTTGTGAATGATCCATGTAATCTTAGATGATAGACACTGTAAACGTTAGATACCTTATAACTATTTTGTGAAAATCTATCACGAGCCAATAATGAACTTAAATTGAATACCACAATGATGTTTGAATGAACACTACAGAGGATTCCATCTCAAAAATGTATAGATAGCTATCAAAAAGCAAAGGAATTTAAAAGAAAATTGAGATAACTCACCGTCGGTGTATCACCACATGATGTGCTTGAGGCCAATACAACCATTCAAATGTGCAGTCTCCAAAATCTGTAGCAAGTATAGCAAATAAGAAATAGATACAACCTTGATAAAAAAGGTCTTCTAATTGAACACAGTACATAATATCAGTATACTAACATCACATATAACTTCATTTCCTATCGTACCTTCTATTTTGCACCAGGAACAGCCATAGAGTCTTAGAGCTTCTAGAAATTTATCATGTTCTCCATCAGTCCACCTTTCTCTTTGTCTTGATATTGCGTAAGGTTTCCTTACCTACACTCAAGAATACATATTAAATTAAGTTCAAAAACATGAACATCGTAGGTGTGCTTAAACAGACACACTGGTCAACGAGTTAGGCACTGTAATAGTTCTCATCTCATCAACAAAAATTAATTATGTAGGGTTCATTGCAAACATATCTTCTTCTTGAAGATGTTTGGGATTACAAATGATTGTTGAGGTTTTAGTGACAGTTTATTCTCCAAATGTGACGATGCAACTTATTATTGGATATTGGATCTGGATGCAATAAACAACCAAAGACAACATGCTCCTACTGATTTGTAATTTGGACCTCCTTGCCAATTAACTTGGAGGCAAGAGTATTTGACTTACTTGTTGTGTAAATAAAATGGTGTCAGCTATGTATGTCTGGTTTACAAACGATGATAAAAGGTTGCGAAGATCTGTTTATTTGTGTTATGCATCAAAACAGTATATAGTTTTATCAAACTTGGTAGTGAAAGTATTTGCTGGTTCATATACCAACAGCATGTGTCATGAAGGATCAAATACAGTGCAACTGTTTCAACAGCTGTGACTGCAAGAGCGTTAAGAAATTATTAAACTAATCTGCCTAAGGATAATGATGTAAAGACCATTCAATTAGTGATAATCACGTCTTGAATAAATATATTCTTCCACTAGTGGATTCAAAGAATAGAATCTAAGTACAGTTAACAGCATAATATATATGCATATAATTGCAAAAGCAAAAGATACCTCTAACAGAATTCAAAACCTGTACAAATACAGATGCTCAAGAATCACAACTTACATATACTAAACTACAACAATATGCTCTACTATACAATACTCCAAAATTCAAATTCATACCAAATCCCACTTCAACAAGCTATAGACTCGCGGTTAAATCCAATACTTTGTAACTTAATAAGTACCTCTGTTGGCGGTTCCTTAGACGACGGTCCTTCAGATTGGAGCGGCGTTGGATTTACTGTACGTGCTTGGAGAGACGTTCGACCAAAGCAGAGTTGGGTGATTTGATTTAGAGCGGTGCTGGCAGACGAAGTGAGCGGCTTCGGATCGGAGTGGCAGTGATTTGATTTGATTTAGGGGTTTTTTGACGGAGACAGCGTGATTCGATTTAGGGTTTTATGGAGGGTGAGGTAGATTTTGGTGGAGCGAAAAGGAAAGCGGGAGGAGAAAAGTTTCTAAATAATGAAGAGGAAGGGAAACATGACAGTAAATAAAAAATTTCGTGAAATATTTTTTACTTTACGTGGGTGCAAAGCGGGAACGTGAAATCTTTTTAGCCGCATTTATATTTTTTAGGGAAATACTTTTTGGTTGCATTTAGAAAGAAACGCCACCAATTTTTGCAACTATAAATGGTTTTTCTTGTGTAAAATCCCAAAATATTTAGACACACATTTTCCCTTGAAATCAAATTTTTGAAAAAACTCAAAAAATAATTTATGAGTCGGAAATAACTAAAATACAAACCTTTTTTTTTCGAAAGAGAGACTTTTCAAATCAAGGGAGACTTTTCAAAATATTTTCCTACAAAATTTTTGATAAAACAAGCCACAATTTCAGCATAGTCGGAAGTCGGTTATACGCTAAAAGCATAAACCAAATTTCAAAATTCTACAACTAACTTTACCTATATAACTTGACATTTTGTTTAAAAATGTCATCACGTCTATAATTCAAAAAATTTAGATTTTAAGGAACAGAAGTAATGACCTATGATACCAAATGAACTTTATCACGTCCTTCGCTAAAATTTCTCAATTATTCTAAACTTTCAGTCTTATATTGCATTTACTATTAGTCAAGTGTCTTTATGAGAATTCCATATTTATACTGCTTCTTTACTATGCATATATAGGAGCGGTTCGCATAACTAGAATTAATAACATAGTGAATAAATATGAACTCATAATATCATGCTTGTCTTTTACAAGCGACAACTAACAGTTACAACCCAAAACAAAAGAACAAATGCTGGAAGGGAAAAGACAACAACACCATAAATCCTAAAATAAGGACTACAGACTATGAGATGCCTTGCTCCGTAGCTAGAGCTTGATCCATTGTTGCGACCCTTAAATGGTCGTAGCATGATGGCTATACACCCAATTTGTTGTGCCGCTGGCACTGTTGGTGTTGCTGACAACATCAGAATTTCCATCTTCCTAAGGATGGATCTAATGATGGCAGAAGGAACCTTCTTCTAAATTGCCTCTCTGTAACAACCCGGAGTTTTACAACAAGTAATTATCGTTAACATGACGATTAAACCGGTTGATTAATTACTGTTGCAATTTTGAATCGATTGAAATTCTTTTCAGATTTGTATAATTCTTTAATAAAAGTTTGGGTTAAAAAAAAAAAAAATTCGTTAATAAATGGTTGAACTTTGGTGGGTTTTAAAGAAAGAAATTTTTTACCTTGGCCCATGTTGATTTCAGTTGCCGTGATGTTATATCAAAACCGTTCCCCTTATCCTTTTCATTTCGAACCCTAAAAAAAAAACTAAATGAAAGCGAACGGAAAAAAAAAATGGTGGCTCAATCTTCTTTCGTTCGCTCGCAAACTAGGGCTCGTTCAAATCAAAGGCTCCGACTCCGATAGCTCGTTCCATAGATGATCTCGGCCTAGCCTTGGCGATCGACGCTCCCTATCTGCTTGTGGCTTCATCAATTCGATTGAGTCGACTTCGGTTGGCTGGCGTGAGCCTCGTCAGAGAAATAGGTGAGTAATTTTTATTACTCACATCTAATTCAGAGTCATTGATCTTTTGTTTCTTGGTTTCCATGGGTTTTGATTTCGGTTAGAAATTGTTGCTTTGAATTCTCTGGCCTTCGAAGTGATTTATCTGGTCTTCGGCCATTTATCTTTTTGTGAAACCCACTGCTGGGTTACCTTGAAACCCCTAGTGTTTAAAAATGTGACCTTGGATACGGCCTGGCTTACATTTGAATTCGTTGATGTTATCCGACTTTTGATTTTGGTCGACCTGGTTTAATTTTCTTACTGTTTCGTGACTCCGGTTATTATGAATTAACTGTTGGAATTTGTTGAGCTCACTTGAGAGTGCCTGGGTTTCGTTATTTGGATTCATGTATAGTTTGCAGTCCATTGCTCTTCGGGTTAGTGTACTAGGTCCTCATTCCATTTAATTATACTATGCATCTATATGTGCTAGTGGCTGTACACCTTATATACTGATCTGAAGTTTAGATCGTGTATCTTATACTTGGGTTTCAATGTTGCATTTGTATCCACAGCGGTTCTTGCATTTTGTTCATCAAGTCTGTAGCTCCCTGTCATATTGATACCTTTTAGTGTAGTTGAGGTTACTTTTGGTTTTGCTATGACCACTGTCTTGATCATTGAAGTGTCTGACCATGTTGTAGAAGTTGATGTTGTATAATGAAGCATTGCTGAGTCTTTGGATTTGTGCATCACCATATACATCTGTTGCATTTGCCTGTAGTTCACTGTGTAGCATTATTTCTGTACATTTTGATTTATACAGATTCCTGCAACATTGGAGTTGAAAAATTAAAAATGCCCTGGCATAAAGTTCTACAAACTAATTTCTTTCACAATGCAAACCATAGCTTGTAGGCATAAACCATTTACAAAATGATATTCATGCTTCATGGTGTAGCTGTGTTGCCATATTGAGTTGCACTGTTTACTTTGGCTTCACTGCATAGCATATTGATACATATTAAAACTGTTTCATCACTGAGTTGCACCGTACTTTTGTTGGAATGACTTCGACATTGTCTATGCCTCTGTACATTTCGTTGTTGTTGAGTTTGAAGTGTTTGCAGGCTTCACTATACATTTTCCTGTGAAATTGATACTTCTGTGTCTGTGTCATTGCAGTAGTAGTACTTTGTACACTTCTGTTGGGTACACCTCTGTTGCCATTGTGTTCATTTCTATTGATTTGGGTTGATTAATTCCTTCGAGTCCCTGCAGCTTCACTGAAGTTGTTTTGACCATTATGTTGCTTGCTATTACTTACTTGGGTCTATGTTTTGACAATTATTGTGTCACTGGTCTTGTATTTTTAGGTTGAAAAATGTCTGCTCTGTTGAGTGGCAGTTAATGCCTTCACTTCAGTTCACTGTCTTGATTCATTGGTGTATTCTGATGTTTTTATTTGGTCTGATTCATTGGTGATTTCGAGTTTCGTGGTTATAGCTGTCCCTTGTGTGCTTGTGGTGACTGCAGTTTAGTTTTATATGCAGTTTTGGCCCTTGTTGGTTTGCAATGCATTAATGCATTTAGGTTTGTTCTCGAATTCACTTGAGTTGAATCCGGTATTTCGGGTTTGACCCTGTGATAGTTTGTGAATTTTCAATGTGTACATACGTGCACATTGTCCATATCTGTCTGCTTTGACCATTGAGTCTGTGGCATTGAGTTTTGAATCTTCATTTGATTCTGGTATTGATCCTTTGTGTATTTCGGGTTGTAGTGGCGAGGCAGTATACGCGTGCGTATACTGCAGCCCTACCAGAGTTGATGTTTTATATTGATTATTTTGTTGTTGTTAATTGCCGTTAGGCAATTCTGATGTTTTTAAGATTTTCTTCATTGATATTCTTTTTATCTATCTTTATTGATGATTTGGATCTGTTGATATGTTGTTTAACACTGTTTAGTGTTATATCTGCGTTATCCGATTCTCTTATCGAGGAGTCGGATATACGAGATTTCTGTGATTATCGTCTATTTGACTATCTTATTATTATTGCTGCTATGCACTAATAAACTGGTTTGAATTAGACTGACCTGGGTATTATTTTCTTTTGAATGTAATACTCGGGTCAGACCCGAGTTATTTCAGGTCGTAGATTTTCTACTTTAAGTTGCTGTTCAGGATTTGAAGACTTTTCACACCTTCTGAAGTTATCAGTGTCATTTTGTAGCAGTCGTGTCATTGTATAGAACGATATGTATTCATGTATATTAGTCGATAATGTACTTGTATATATAACTTCTAGAGTCGACAGTTGTAGTTGTATCATATGTATCGTGTCAACTATGTATTAACTGACATCAGATATATATATATGAGACTTTTGTTATTATCTGTGTTATTGTTATATCTAATGTCCTAAACTATTATGAACCGTCGTAGTTCGTTTTATACTAGTATTGGGTGTGTCGATGGGAGTAAATAAATAATAGAAGAAAAATAAAAAGTATGCACCACTCCTATCGAGATAACCAATATTAGTGTAAGGCCAATTACGGATGGTCGCTCCTATCCAGCCTTATTCTTCGTAATAATAGACAATATTTCCTTTAATACTCTTTGTTATTACGAGCATAGAGGTGGGGCGTCACAGTTGGTATCAGAGCTTGGGGTTTATGGACATAATATAAAACTTAACTCAGATGGAACATATGTTACAACTATCGGTCGATGTTTTATTTGTGCTTGAGTCAAAACTAAAGTTTTGAAATTTGGATGAAATTTTTAAATAACTTTATTTAAAAATAATAGTGAAATTGTGTTCTGATGATTTGATTGATTTGTGTTCTGTTTATCAGAGTGCACAGCGGAAACAGTGAAACTGTCTTCGCTGAGTACAACTGATAATCTTTTTGATTTAAAAATCAAAATACGAAATTGATATGAATTTCATTTGTTGTTTACATAGCTGTAATTATTTTGTTTCTTTGAGAACTTCGAATCCGAATTGAGGATTCGAAGAAATTGCAGATATGTGATTTTTGTTGAAATTTCCGCTGGCTTTCTTTTGTACTAATCATCTAGTGATTAGATTTTTGCTGTTTTGAATTATCTTCATTGAAGATACATTTAAATGATTTCTTTGTTCAATTTGTAGTACGTGCAAAAATTTAAATTGCACGTTATTGCATTTATTTTACGTTGAACCGATGCTTGGTTATGATATGTATTTTGTTGCCGTTATTTTTATAACGGACTTTTTACACCAATGCTGAATTTTGAGGCACGGTGTTTTGTTGACAATTTTAATGAATGAAAATTCACTGATGTCACATTTTGATGTGAATTCTTTTGATGAGATATTTGACGTTTTAAAATTTCTATCGCTTTGACTTCAGTAACAGCCAAATTTTTAAAAGTGGATTTCCAAGCGGTTATTCCGCAATACTGATGTGTAACCGTTTTTACGGTATTTTGAGAAGTACAATTTCCTTATCGAAATTGTTATTGATTTGCTGTTTTAATCACGTGATTGGAAAATCGTTTTAAAATGAAAATTGTTTTATAAAATTTTAGCAGTTTGCGTTTTCAAAAGGATGAGAAAGCGACTTAAACGATTCAGCAAAATCGAGGATTATGACCCCTTTCTTTTACTGTTTCGCTTAACTCCGGACTTGTTCAGTTGAGGATGCGAATTGTTATTTTTACAAAATAAACAAAATTGTTTTCAAAAATTTTACAGTTTGCGATTTCAAAAGAATGAGGAAGCGATTTAAACGTTTTAGCAAAATCGAGGACTATGACCCCTTTCTTTTACTGATTCGCTTAATTCCGGACTTGTCCGTTTGAGAATGTAAAGTGTATTTTTACAAAATACACAATTTTGCACTTTCAAGGAAACGATGAAGAGATTTAAACGATTTAGCAAAAGTGCGGAGTATGAAACCACACTTTTACTTTTTCGGTTAATTCCGGACTCGTTAATTGAATATCTGTTGTTTTGATGATTTTGATGAATTTTACACTTTCAAGGAAACGATGAAGAGAATCAAACGATTTAGTAAAACACGTGGTATGGGACATGTGCGTTTGCTATTTCGGTTAATTCCGGACTCGTTAATTGAAACATTTTGATGCTTTCGTGTGCTTTCGAGCCACTATGATGGACCTTCGGGTCATATGATGGACCTTCGGGTCATATGATGGACCTTCGGGTCAAATACCAGTACTAGACCTTCGGGTCACTCTGCGGACCTCCGGGTCAATCTGATGGGCGCCAAAATTATGTTGAGTACTTGGTAGGCTTCGGCCATATGTTGTTGCACGTGCGGCGAATTAAAAACTCGCCATCTGATGGGATCGATCCAAGCTTTTATGTTGATTTTCTAGTCTTCTTAATTGATTTCTAGATATTTGTTGCTTCCAATTATCTGCAGGTAATTGGATATTTGTTGATATGAGTTCTGATTATCGTTTTTGATAATCGGATATTTGTTGTTTCTAATTATCGCTTGTGATAATTAGATATTTGTTGATATGAGTTCTGATTATCGTTTTTGATAATCGGATATTTGTTGTTTCTAATTATCGCTTGTGATAATTAGATATTTGTTGATATGAGTTCTGATTATCGTTTTTGATAATCGGATATTTGTTGTTTCTAATTATCGCTTGTGATAATTAGATATTTGTTGATATGAGTTCTGATTATCGTTTTTGATAATCAGATATTTGTTGATTTAATTATCGTCTTTGATAATTAAATATTTGATGATTTGAGATTTAATTATCGTCTTGGATAATTAAATATTTGTTGATTTAATTATCGTCTTTGCTAATTAAATATTTGTAGATTTCATTATCGCTGTTAGATAATTAAATATTTGCTGATTTGAGATTTAATTATCATCTTTGATAATTAAATATTTGTAGATTTAATTATCGCTGTTAGATAATTAAATATTTGCTGATTTGAGATTTAATTATCGTCTTTGATAATTAAATATTTGTTGATTTAATTATCGTCTTTGATAATTAAATATTTGCTGATTTGAGATTTAATTATCGTCTTTGATAATTAAATATTTGTTGATTTTAGATTTAATTATCGCTGTTAGATAATTAAATATTTGCTGATTTGAGATTTAATTATCGTCTTTGATAATTAAATATTTGTTGATTTTAGATTTAATTATCGCTGTTAGATAATTAAATATTTGATGATTTGAGATTTAATTATCGTCTTTGATAATTAAATATTTGTTGATTTAATTATCGTCTTTGATAATTAAATATTTGCTGATTTGAGATTTAATTATCGTCTTTGCTAATTAAATATTTGTAGATTTAATTATCGCTGTTAGATAATTAAATATTTGCTGATTTGAGATTTAATTATCGTCTTTGATAATTAAATATTTGTAGATTTAATTATCGATGTTAGATAATTAAATATTTGCTGATTTGAGATTTAATTATCGTCTTTGATAATTAAATATTTGTGATTTAATTATCGTCTTTGATAATTAAATATTTGCTGATTTGAGATTTAATTATCGTCTTTGATAATTAAATATTTGTTGATTTTAGATTTAATTATCGTTGTTAGATAATTAAATATTTGCTGATTTGAGATTTAATTATCGTCTTTGATAATTAAATATTTGTTGATTGAAATTTAATTATCGCTGGAGATAATTAAATATTTGCTGTTTCGAATTTTGATTATCGATTTTGATAATCGAATATTTGTTGAATTTGAAATTTGATTATCGTTTTTGATAATCGAATATTTGTCTTCTGATTATCGTTTGAGATAAGTAAATATTTGCGATTTTTGAGATTTGAGCTTCGTCTTTTTCTCTGGCAATTCAGGTGAGTAAATTGATTTACTCACATTCAATTCGTGCTCTGTATGGGATTTCTGCTCTGTTTTTCCTTCTCTTTTAGTTGCTGGAACTCGATTGTTCTTGCTCTTGTTAGTCGTCTGATTTTAATCCTGATTCCCACGATGTTGATTCTTTTGACTTGAAGCAATCGAACCTTTTGATTTCTTATCTAATACTTCCCCGCTGACACTTGCTCTGCTTATACATTCGACATTGCCATGCTCCTTTGGTTGTTATCTTCTATCCATTTATTCCCTATGATTGCGTGGACGCAATTTCTTTAAGGAGGGGAGTCTGTAACAACCCGGAGTTTTACAACAAGTAATTATCGTTAACATGACGATTAAACCGGTTGATTAATTACTGTTGCAATTTTGAATCGATTGAAATTCTTTTCAGATTTGTATAATTCTTTAATAAAAGTTTGGGTTAAAAAAAAAAATTTCGTTAATAAATGGTTGAACTTTGGTGGGTTTTAAAGAAAGAAATTTTTTACCTTGGCCCATGTTGATTTCAGTTGCCGTGATGTTATATCAAAACCGTTCCCCTTATCCTTTTCATTTCGAACCCTAAAAAAAACTAAATGAAAGCGAACGGAAAAAAAAAATGGTGGCTCAATCTTCTTTCGTTCGCTCGCAAACTAGGGCTCGTTCAAATCAAAGGCTCCGACTCCGATAGCTCGTTCCATAGATGATCTCGGCCTAGCCTTGGCGATCGACGCTCCCTATCTGCTTGTGGCTTCATCAATTCGATTGAGTCGACTTCGGTTGGCTGGCGTGAGCCTCGTCAGAGAAATAGGTGAGTAATTTTTATTACTCACATCTAATTCAGAGTCATTGATCTTTTGTTTCTTGGTTTCCATGGGTTTTGATTTCGGTTAGAAATTGTTGCTTTGAATTCTCTGGCCTTCGAAGTGATTTATCTGGTCTTCGGCCATTTATCTTTTTGTGAAACCCACTGCTGGGTTACCTTGAAACCCCTAGTGTTTAAAAATGTGACCTTGGATACGGCCTGGCTTACATTTGAATTCGTTGATGTTATCCGACTTTTGATTTTGGTCGACCTGGTTTAATTTTCTTACTGTTTCGTGACTCCGGTTATTATGAATTAACTGTTGGAATTTGTTGAGCTCACTTGAGAGTGCCTGGGTTTCGTTATTTGGATTCATGTATAGTTTGCAGTCCATTGCTCTTCGGGTTAGTGTACTAGGTCCTCATTCCATTTAATTATACTATGCATCTATATGTGCTAGTGGCTGTACACCTTATATACTGATCTGAAGTTTAGATCGTGTATCTTATACTTGGGTTTCAATGTTGCATTTGTATCCACAGCGGTTCTTGCATTTTGTTCATCAAGTCTGTAGCTCCCTGTCATATTGATACCTTTTAGTGTAGTTGAGGTTACTTTTGGTTTTGCTATGACCACTGTCTTGATCATTGAAGTGTCTGACCATGTTGTAGAAGTTGATGTTGTATAATGAAGCATTGCTGAGTCTTTGGATTTGTGCATCACCATATACATCTGTTGCATTTGCCTGTAGTTCACTGTGTAGCATTATTTCTGTACATTTTGATTTATACAGATTCCTGCAACATTGGAGTTGAAAAATTAAAAATGCCCTGGCATAAAGTTCTACAAACTAATTTCTTTCACAATGCAAACCATAGCTTGTAGGCATAAACCATTTACAAAATGACATTCATGCTTCATGGTGTAGCTGTGTTGCCATATTGAGTTGCACTGTTTACTTTGGCTTCACTGCATAGCATATTGATACATATTAAAACTGTTTCATCACTGAGTTGCACCGTACTTTTGTTGGAATGACTTCGACATTGTCTATGCCTCTGTACATTTCGTTGTTGTTGAGTTTGAAGTGTTTGCAGGCTTCACTATACATTTTCATGTGTCATTGATACTTCTGTGTCTGTGTCATTGCAGTAGTAGTACTTTGTACACTTCTGTTGGGTACACCTCTGTTGCCATTGTGTTCATTTCTATTGATTTGGGTTGATTAATTCCTTCGAGTCCCTGCAGCTTCACTAAAGTTGTTTTGACCATTATGTTGCTTGCTATTACTTACTTGGGTCTATGTTTTGACAATTATTGTGTCACTGGTCTTGTATTTTTAGGTTGAAAAATGTCTGCTCTATTGAGTGGCAGTTAATGCCTTCACTTCAGTTCACTGTCTTGATTCATTGGTGTATTCTGATGTTTTTATTTGGTCTGATTCATTGGTGATTTCGAGTTTCGTGGTTATAGCTGTCCCTTGTGTGCTTGTGGTGACTGCAGTTTAGTTTTATATGCAGTTTTGGCCCTTGTTGGTTTGCAATGCATTAATGCATTTAGGTTTGTTCTCGAATTCACTTGAGTTGAATCCGGTATTTCGGGTTTGACCCTGTGATAGTTTGTGAATTTTCAATGTGTACATACGTGCACATTGTCCATATCTGTCTGCTTTGACCATTGAGTCTGTGGCATTGAGTTTTGAATCTTCATTTGATTCTGGTATTGATCCTTTGTGTATTTCGGGTTGTAGTGGCGAGGCAGTATACGCGTGCGTATACTGCAGCCCTACCAGAGTTGATGTTTTATATTGATTATTTTGTTGTTGTTAATTGCCGTTAGGCAATTCTGATGTTTTTAAGATTTTCTTCATTGATATTCTTTTTATCTATCTTTATTGATGATTTGGATCTGTTGATATGTTGTTTAACACTGTTTAGTGTTATATCTGCGTTATCCGATTCTCTTATCGAGGAGTCGGATATACGAGATTTCTGTGATTATCGTCTATTTGACTATCTTATTATTATTGCTGCTATGCACTAATAAACTGGTTTGAATTAGACTGACCTGGGTATTATTTTCTTTTGAATGTAATACTCGGGTCAGACCCGAGTTATTTCAGGTCGTAGATTTTCTACTTTAAGTTGCTGTTCAGGATTTGAAGACTTTTCACACCTTCTGAAGTTATCAGTGTCATTTTGTAGCAGTCGTGTCATTGTATAGAACGATATGTATTCATGTATATTAGTCGATAATGTACTTGTATATATAACTTCTAGAGTCGACAGTTGTAGTTGTATCATATGTATCGTGTCAACTATGTATTAACTGACATCAGATATATATATATGAGACTTTTTTTATTATCTGTGTTATTGTTATATCTAATGTCCTAAACTATTATGAACCGTCGTAGTTCGTTTTATACTAGTATTGGGTGTGTCGATGGGAGTAAATAAATAATAGAAGAAAAATAAAAAGTATGCACCACTCCTATCGAGATAACCAATATTAGTGTAAGGCCAATTACGGATGGTCGCTCCTATCCAGCCTTATTCTTCGTAATAATAGACAATATTTCCTTTAATACTCTTTGTTATTACGAGCATAGAGGTGGGGCGTCACACTCTCTATGGAGGTTCACCCGTATTACCAAAAGACGAGAGTGGATATGTGAAAATACGAAAATTGACTTTGTGGAGTACCAAACCTTGATCAACAAATTGAATTAAAAGGATGCGAGTCCAATAGATGGCGATGCCGCCAATATTAGCATTGGTGGTCTTCCGCACCATGGGGTAAATCCAACCATAACTTCCCGTCTTAGGGATGACGTTGTGCCGAATGATGCACATAATCAACTGGGCAGTCGAGCGTAATTCATCGATCTTCCAAACACTGACATCCTGGGAAAAGATCTGCTGCAAAACCTTTGTGTCGGTTACTTCAAAATCATCCAAGTCTGCATCCTTCATGGAGGCCTCCAAAATCACAGCGAGATCATCATTAGACACCTCAACCAAGACACCCTTCACCTCCGAACGAACCACATTATTGCCTCCATCGAAATTCTACCCTAACCGGACATCGAAAAGGCAGATGCAGCATGGGTAACATTCCCACTCAAAAGTCTCGAAGAAGAGTATCGGTGCAAATCCTACCACGACGAATAGCTCTTCTAGCCCAAAAGCGGTGAAACCTTATGCTCATTCTGGTCCAACCAAGAGGCCTTTTGAGGGTTGAGACCATAATGGTGTAAGGAAAAACCGACAGTGCAGAAAGGTGTCTAGGGCTAAGAAGTGGTCGGAGCGAGGAAATAGGGTTTAGATCTGGAGTGGTGGTGGGGCGAGATCTAACGTGCAAAACCAACACGAGGGGAGGCGAAGCTGCTGCTCCTAGGGAAAAACGACATCGCCTAAGGGAGGAACGGAAGAGAGAGGCTGCTACTTAGAGGAGGAGGAGGATGGAGATTGGGTTCGACTGATTGAAGAAGGAGGAACAAAAGAATGCAATTAGGAAAATTCGGACGCGGCTTTCCAGTTCCAGGTTCAAGCTAGGCCAAAACTCGTTAACTGGTAGACCACTATAGGTCATCAACCGCTAGGTCAGCAACCATTAGACAAGCTTTGGGTGTAAATTGAACCTAGACCCAATTAGTGTTGGATTAAATAATTATTATTATTTCTCGCCGTCGCCTTCGATTCGACACGATTCGAAAAATTCCTGTCCTCATCATGTCTGTGTTAAAGCCTACTGCCTAGTCCTGAACCATGCTCCAATAATTCACAGTAGTCCCAACAAAACTATCGCGACCAATAACAATTCCAAAAACCTAAAAGTATTCTAGCTGCTATTTCCTGCCTACTTCACATGAAAATATTTCTCCCAATAGCTGGTAGGTACAACACTTCAACCTACATACCTCAATAAAATTGAATGTCATTCCTATTTTCTTTGTACCTTAAAGAGAGAAGATTTTAAAAACCTCAATTTTATAAACCAAAAAATACCAAGCTAAATATATGTTCCTTTATACTTGTTTCTAAATAATAGAAACTATTTCATAGCAAAACTTCTCTTAAAAACCAAACTTATATATAAATATTTCAGGGTTTTCAAAAAACCCTTTTTAAGATACAAATTTCCCAAATTGAAAAACTATTTCCTTGCCAAAAATCAAAATCAAGCCTTTATTGATATATATAAACATTTAAGGATTTCAAAAGTTAATTTTTTATAAATTAAAAATTTCTTTACATGACTAACGTAGTAGTATACGTGTTTCTTTCAGAATTAAAATTTCAAAATTTTCCCAAAACAAAATTTTCTAACTAAGTAGGAAAACAAATCTTTTGAAAACCATTTTTCCAAAATCTAAGGCATCCAAAATATACTCATAAAAATTCTCTTACAGGTTTTAGACTAAAGAATTGACATTAATTATCCAAATAAAAATCCATTTTTCCATCAAAGAGGTGATCAATGAATGCACCTTAGCAGAAACATGCCTCTGGATAATTGTGACATACAGACTCTAATTTCCCACCCATCTGGAATAAATACGTGTCTCCGATTAGAACTCATCCAAAGTCACAAGGTAGCTAGAATATCAACCATCTAGTCGAACACCTCTAGTATCCGGGTTTAGCCATATGTCGTACTCATGCTCTTCGTCAACAGCGCTTTATGCATCGCCGGCACTCCGTGGGGTACTTCAGAGTCGGTGTGTAAATCTCAACTCTAAGATATTTCCAATCCATAGTTGCTTTGCCCATTCCCTCGTAGTGGAACTATAACTACTCCTATAGTCGAAATTCTTAGAATCTAACGTAAAAATATAATAACACTATATAGGAAAGTACGAATACGTTCTCTCAATTTATCCTAATTCCTCTTATCTACTAACATAGGCTCTGATACCAAATGTAACACCTACACCTTAATGGGCCTAAATTTCGAAAAAATCAAAATTCAAGTCCATCAAAGGACAGATCATTGGATTTGGTACCTGCAAATAAGTATGAGCATTATCAGAGATTGATAGAAGTCTAAACTCACGCGGGAAACAATAATAGGATAAGAATACTGATTATGACTACTACCTTGGAATTAATGGTAATCCTTAGATAGTAGATTGTCACATCAGCATCGAGCATGGGAAAAAAGAAGACATCTCTAGCAACAAAGCACATCCAGCTCCAATGTCCTGTTCCTATAAATCTATCTTGTGGGTTGTAATGAGCAGGGGGGTCGGAACAACGTTTTGATGACTGGAAAATCTGTAAACTGCCATAACATAAATTTATACACATGGTTTCCATTAATTGTTATGTCTATTAAGGTTAGCAATTCAACCTAACATTACATTGCACACACAATTACTTACCTACCCCTTCCCAAGGTACAAAACACCAAAGAAGCCTTATCAACCACCCAATACTTCCAAACTCATTTGCCACATAATACTTCTAAATATGAAGCGGGCTTCTATAATCATCACAAAATGCTTTTAAAAGAAAAACAAGGAGACTTTGCCATTTAAGACCTCAATCAAGGTAGATCCCGTCATTTAAGACCTATTCCCAAGGTGGTTTCCTAACAATGTTATCAACGATCAGTGGGTCCTAGCTACAAAGACCTCTAACCACTGTTTAAGGCTTTCGACATTTAATGTCTAACTATCATCGCATCTATTGCCGATAAAATCGTAGCCATGTAAGAGACAGTACCCATTCCACTTAATACCATAAAAAGGACTAGACGGACTTCTAACCGTTTAATACCTATATTCTAGGCAGGTCCTGCATCACTTAATACCTATTCTCAAGCGGGCTCCTCCCTGGTACCATGCTTATCATGGCCTTAGCAATGTGAGAGACTGTACTCAAGCCACTTAAACCTCATTAATAAAGACTAGGCATACCCCTGACCACTTAACACCTATTTATAGGTAGGCCTTTGCCATTTAATACCTAACCACAAGCCGGACTCCTCACTAATACTATCTAGCTGACATAGCTTGTAATCTCACTAGGTTACTTAATATATTTTTAGGAGAGAGACGAACCCTTAGTTCAGTCACTTAATACCTCAAACTCGAAGTGAACCCTTCTTGAGAAATTCACTATCATTCTTAATTATCAATATAAAATTTCATCAGGTTACTTCTTTTGGTAGGAAGGCGGTCCCTAAATAGCCACTTAATACTTGAACGCTGAAGTAAACCCTTTTTGAGACATCCTTATTTATTTGGAATCTCACTAGGCTACTTAATACTTTCTTTTAGGAGAAAGGCGGACTCTACTGCCACTTAATACCTCAACCAGAAGCGAAACCCTTCAGAAGTATCCCCCACCACTCCTAATTCCAAATTTGGACCATTTAATACTTTTCAATTAAGGAAGCAGGCCAAATCTCTCACATCATCACGAGTCCTAGGATTAGTGATATCTCACATCAGTAATTAGTGCACCTAACTACTGGTGGCCTCAAAGTTCAGGGCGGTCTTCCGTCGACTGGCTCTACTGACCTCGCATCGCTAATCTTCTAATTCAAGGCAATGAGATTTACTTTAAATACTTATCTACCCATAAATCCCCTTTTTAATGCTCATAAATGTCAATTTGTCCATAAAATCCTAACAGACATTTCCTAAGACATTTATATATGATTACTAATTTCAAATTTGTAACCTTTTATATCTATTCCATTTTTATCAGCCCCATTTTATCCATTTGTCCTTATTAATTGTAACTTCCGAATTCATTTCAATTAATTGAAGTTACAGTCTTTGATTAACCAGTTGTAACCGCTAATCTAATCCTAATTGCCCACTAATTAGGGTTACAATCATTTATTTCCTATTAATTATTGGCAATTCCTAATTTATTGCCCATTAATCGGAATTACTATATTTTCAAATTCTACCTATTCGTTTTCCTAAATATAATAATAACTTACGAACGTTACACATTAATAACACATGAATAAATGCTATTCTCCTTTATTAACGCAATAATATGTATAAACTACTTATTCTTATCCAAATATGTTCTAGTCGTAAATATGTAACTATAATATGTTTTCCATATTTAATTTGCTAGAACTGAATTCCTTAGGAAGATCTTCCGCTATGATTTCCTTAAATTAGCTTTAACACAAAAGAAAAGATTTACTACGTTTGAAATTACAAGGAATGGATAATTTGTTTTTATTTGAAATAAACAGTGTAAACTATGAAGAATAAATCTGCACTTTACACATCCCTTTCCCTTTTGTTTTATTCCTTGTTAAATCAAGCATCGCCTTTTTGAATCAAAAGTGGAAAAGTAAACAAATTTATAAAAATCAAACGGATGTTCTTTCCATAAATTAAACTACGGAAAATCTAAAACTTAATATAAATTTGGACAATAATCCAAAAATCCCATTTTACACCCAAGTACAGATCTGGAATAAAAATATACGGCATTCAAATTCTAAAACCTTTGGGACTGCTTTCCAGATTATGGTGTAAACATATTTCAAATTAAGTATAAAATAAGAATATGTAGGCGATAGTTTTCTATACTAATTTAAGCCTACAATTCATAAATAAAATTGATTTAGGCATAAAATCAAATGTATGCCAACGGAATAGATTTAAAATCATAAACAATATATAAAATTTCCCACTTACCTTTTAAAAGCGATTCAAATCTCCAGATCTGAAGTAGAACATTAAATTCATCTCCAAATCCTTTTTAGTCCAAGAAAAATGTATAAGGGTATATACATACATTAGAATTACAGATCTGAGAAGAGATTTGGGATTGGGAGAGTATATAAATATATATAAATTACCTTAAATACGCGTATAGTTGATCCTCTTCTCTTATCCTTTTTATTTGATTTCTATTCTTCTCCAATTGTATGAATATAAATATAAATATCTAATTTTTATAATTTAGAAAGAAAGTGGAGAAGAAGAAATGATAGAGCTTCGTTACTGCCTCCAAAAAAATATGAGAAGAGAAGGGAGGGTTAAGCTTGAATTTATAGGTATAAGAATCAACCTCAACCGTTAAATCGAAATATATTAAATCCGGGCCATTATGGCATAGGTTTATTGCGCCCGCGGTTAACCAAACGGTCGACCACCTTATATGCATCGGTCGACCACTACATGTCGACCAGTCACAATGAATGGTTGGCCTGTGGGCCCAGGCAAATAATTAATAAATGTTAATTTATCCAATTGAATTATTTCCGTTTCAAATTCGTTTTTCATTCATAACTTCTTCATTTGGACTCCAATCACAAAATTTCAAATATGAAAGTTACTCAAAATTTCACCACGAATGCAGTGGTGCAAATTTCGTGGCCAAATTCCATTGTTTGCACAAATTCCATTTTTGGAGTTTAATTAACTAACTAACTAATTAATTAAATAACTAACGCCAGATTACAGGGTGTTACATTTCCTACCATTACCTTGCAAACACCGTTCTTCCATCGTTCTTGCTTAAACTTGCGTTTTGCCCCTTCCTTCATGATAATTGCTCACGGGCATTGGGGATGGGGTATTTTGGCTTTTCTTCTTCTAAATCTAACTTGGTAGAAAGTGTTCTAATATTATCCTAAGGCTTGTGGCAAAGTTTGAGTGGATTTGGAGTTGTTTTGTAAAAAAATTATTTAGAACATAAGAGAAGAAGAAGACATTAAAGAAGCTTGCTTTTAGCTTTGTAAATTATGATTATTTAAAAAAGATATGCCTCTCTTTATATAGACTTCATATTGTGTTGACTAAGCTTGTTCTCAACCCCCCAACCCATGCCAAGTAAGCCTTACCTCCATGCATGCCCATCACTTCCATTAGCAAAATACTTAAATACCCTTAACATGTTAATATCTCTTATCCATTTGGAAGTTTCTAGAAAGTTCTATTTGCTTTATGAATCAAAGTGTGTTAATTAGTTCCTAACATGTTCGTTTGATCATTAAACAAGTGCACAAGAGTTCGAACAATTTATATTGAATAAAAAACTGTTTATCGATAAATCATTTTCGATCAGATTATCAATTTTTCTTCAAAGTATTTATTTCTGTAAAAAAATTTCAAAAAACAAGTTTCCCATCATTAATTATGATTTAAAAGGGGGTTAAGAGGTTATTGAATCAATCTAATAACATTTAATCCAAGATTCAAATATTTAAATAATTCGAATATTTAAATACGAAGTGTCCAAAATTACGGGTCGTTACAATACTCCTTAAATAGGGAGGTAGGAAGACCCAATAACCATTTAATATTTCAAACCCGAAATGGACCCTCCATAACGTAATCCTAGTCAAATGGACCTAGCTACAAAGTCGATGACCCATAAATACGACTTTATAATTTAATTAGCCATATTACTAACGCATCTCAGAAACTTATCTAAGGGTTAGCTAGCCCACCTCTACCCAACAAACAATTAATAAAACTTTGAGGTCTTTGCATATCCAATAAAGATTCTACACTAATAAGAAGCGAAATCCGTTAGGGCATAACCCAAGTCTTTTCTAATGATCGCTCGAGGCCACTGGAGTCAAAGCTTATATGCCAGCCCTACTACTATATACTGGTTTACTAATAGTACTAACATAGCCCATTGACATCCCACAGCCGAAATTTCGTTTAGACTTACCTAATATAAGTCAAGGAAAATGAACATTCCAGTTACGTAATATCTCTTGTTAGAAATAAAGCTGACCCCATTTCCCTATTAGGCACCGTTGTATGTTATTTAAGACTTGTTATATAGAGAGAAGGTAGACCCAATATCTATTTAATACCTTCCACTCCAAAGTATACCCCTTGACATCCCTAAAGGTACCGAGCCATTTAATACTTCAAATCCAAGGCGAACGGGCCCTTGGTATATTTTCCTATACGTACATGCGAACGTATATCCCTTCCCTATAGATCATATAGTTGGTGATGCCCTACATCAACAGTATACATACACAACTACTAGTAGCCTCAAGGTGAAGGACATGGGAAATGTTGTAGTATAAATTATACAAGTGTGAACGGATCTTAAGGCTACTTTAACCCAAGAGAGAGGGTGAATAGTGTTTTATAACATATATAGAACTTTTTTGAATAGTTTCGGGATTTAAATCAAAACACAAATAATCAATATATATACATATATTAACATGCAGTCACACACACACACACACATATATATATATATATATATATATATATATGCATTAAAAATAAATTATAAGCAAGAGATACTAGGAGTTTTATATTGGTTAGAATTGATCAATCCAACATCCAGTCCTGTACAATATCTATACAGATTTCCTTTCAAACGCCTACTTTAATTAGGTAGCAAGCAAACCAGAATACAATCTTAATTCTAAGGCAACAAGATACACCCTCCTGACTTTCCGATGTTAGGGTAATCTCTCTTGATTTAACCAAGCAACAAGATCACCCACTTGATTTAAACGGATAACAAACACACCCACTTGATTTGATCGGGCTACAAGCACACCTACACAAATAGTAGTAGAGAGTTGTTCATTCCAAATACAAATAGTTGTACTTTGGATATAGAGTATCCTATAGCCCTTTTATAGAACTTTGATCTTTGAATTAATGAGAGAATTGCAAATCGGTGAGTAGATTATAAAGAATGAATAGTAAAGTAGAGGTTGAATTTGAGTGGAGAAGAGTATAAAAAATGGATTTTGTGAAATATATGGTGAGAATTTAGAGTAAAACGAATAGAGAGAAAGTAGTTATAAAAGTTCGTTTTCTGTTCCACTTTATATAGTTTTTAAAGGGACATGTCTATTCGCAAAGTGATGGAGCCAAAAGTTACAACTATTCAAAATTTAGAAAAAACCCTTTAATGGTACATAAGTCGACATACATAGGAAGGGTATGTCGACATACCATTGTTTTCTGAGAAAAACAATAACACTTTTAAAGTGTTACAAAATTCTAATATTTTGTAAAATCATTTTAAAAATAGTTTTTAAATACTTTTTAATATATAAACTTTTATAAAATATTTATAGAAATATATTTTGAAAGTAAAATAAATATTTTGGTGAGAGAGTATTCAAAGAAAAGAAAGTTTTAATTCAAGGACTTTAACAAATCTATTCAACATCAATTAACTATTATCTATAATCTTGAACTCTCAATGTCTTTGTCTTTAAACTCATGAGTCTTCAATTGTCTAAATGATCTTTGAATCTTGACCTCTAGTCTTTTTACTGGTTAGTCGTCAAACTCGATTATCCTGTACCTATGTAATATTCTACAAAATATTCTATATAACTTAAAAAAACATTAGTACCTATATTTATATTGTTTTTGTTATCATAATCAATATTTGTAGTATTAATAATCTCCCCCCGATTTATAATGAAAACTATGTAAATATTTTTATTATAAATATATAATGTAACTCCCCCTAAATTGGGTAACTCCCCCTTAGTATATGCATATATTATGTTTTATTTTTTTTCCTCCTTTGTCATCAACAAAAATGGATAAAGAAAAATAAACTCCCCCTAAATGTGACATACTAAATACTATGAAATGTGATAATACGAATCAATACTAATTACAAAACAATAAATTTAAGAAATAACTATATATACACATACATTTATTGAAACAATACATTTAAGACATATCATCCATATCAAACTATTTTATTTAGAAAAAACCAAACCATATATCACAATTTTTACACAATTAATTACATAAAAAGTAGTTTCTAATTATACAGACTAAAATGTATAAATAATAAATACATATTTTAAATACAATCAAAACTAAATTTTCTTGGGAATTTTGACCCATCCTCTAGATCCAAAGATTGAATTTGTGTTGATAACTTTCCAATCTTCATGTTCCACTTTCGGTTTAGAATTTAAGCATGTTGGGGCGTTGCTTTGAACTTCATTAGTGAAATAAGAAATCAAACATCAGAGAGATTGAATTTTTTGCTTGTTAATTGATCAATTGCATTTGACTCAACTCTAAGTGTCGTTGATTGCGAAGAATGAAGCAAAGAGCATTTTTGAATGATTGAAGAGTTTCTTCTAGATCGCCACTTAGTTTTTTTTTTTGAAAAATGACGTTCGAAATCATTTTTATGAAAAGAGATGTGTAGAGAGGAATATAATAAGAGGATTAATTGATTTTTGAGTTTTTCTGGAAGAAATATGGTTTTATAGATGTGAAGAGGCGGATTAATAACTAATCCCTCCATAAAATAACAAATCTTTTTGAATTTTAAATTCTAGATATACAAGAGTGCGTTGACGTATGTAGGTAGGCTATGTTGACATACATACAGTAATTGCATGTTTTTGTTTTTGTTTTATAATTTGTTTATAGTTTATATTATTTTAGTTTATGATTTCAGAGAATGAAAGAACATTATTAAACAGCAAAATGAAGTCTTTAAGTAAATTTCATTAATAAAATAAAGAGATACATAATCATAATGAAAAATACAAGAAAATGACATAAATAAACTTGAAAACATAAAGATAGCTAAGTAGATCTAGTACAATGATGATAAAGAAGAATTTCTACCTCTTTATCTAGTACTAAAAGAACATTTAAGCTTCTTTTGATTATTAAGAAGCTTCTCTTGATTTCTAAGGATCTATTTGTTTGAAGGTTTATCATAGGTTTCAAGAGACATCATTTCCTCCTCCTCTTCTTTTTCTTCCTCCTCTTCTATTTCCATATAATCAATTTCTTCTTCTTAAATAATTTCTTGCCTTTCTTCTCTTGCCAATATTTCTTCTTTTTTGGTAAGAGACACATACAGTTCAAATCCAAGAGGGATGTGCATAAGAAAGAGTTTTGTTTTGTTGAAAATTTTATAAGGAAAAATGTTTTCACCTCTTAGATCAATACCAAAATAGTTGAAAAATCTAGTATGGTACACACCATGTGACGCCCCACCTCTATGCTCATAATAACAAAGAGTATTAAAGTAAATACTGTCTATTATTACGAAGAATAAGGCTGGATAGGAGCGACCATCCGTAATTGGCCTTACACTAATATTGGTTACCTCGATAGGAGTGGTACATACTTTTTATTTTTCTTCTATTATTTGTTTACTCCCATCGACACACCCAATACTAGTATAAAACGAACTACGACGGTTCATAATAGTTTAGGACATTAGATATAACAATAACACAGAGAAAAACGAAAGTCTCATATATATATAACTGATGTCAGTTAATACATAGTTGACTCAATACATATGATACAACTACAACTGTCGACTCTAGAAGTTATATATACAAGTACATTATCAACTAATATACATGAATACATATCGTTCTATATAATGACACGACTACTACAAAATGACACGGACAACTTCAGAAGATGTAAAAGTCTTCAAATCCCGAACAGCAACTCAAAGAAGGAAATCTACAACCTGAAATAACTCGGGTCTGACCCGAGTATTACATTCAAAAGAAAATAATACCCAGGTCAGTCTAATTCAAACCAGTTTATTAGTGCATATAGGCAGTAATAATTTAAATAGACGATAGTCACAATAATTCCCGTCTATCCGATTCTTTAAACAAAGAAACCGGATAACGGTCAATATAACACTTAACAGTGTTTAGCAAAAATCAGCAGATTTAAATCATCAACAGAGATAATTAAACAGTTTATCAAATCGACTAAACCAATTTAAACAATTGAAATTGTCACTTTAAAACCATTAGAGTTCGATTGGCTGTCGTACACGCACGCGTGTGCGGCCTCGCCAATACGGTATAAAATATCAACGCATCAGAAGCAAAAGGAAAATCAATTCAAAACTGTCGAGTTTGGGTGGCTGCAGTGCACGCACGCGTGCACTGCCTCGCCACCACAGCATATACGGAAATATCAATAAGGCACAAAAGGCCAATGCTCAAGAATTCACAGTGCCAACGAATACAATAAGCAAGTGTGTGATACAGTGAACTACATAACACATCAGCCCTACGACAGTACTACGAGTCAGGAAGTAGTGAGCAAGTCGAACTGCAGCAGTTCAAGTAAGGAAGCAAACTACAGGTAACTGGAAGTGACCATGGGACGGTCAACAAGGTGAATGCACAAAGTACACAAGTGATGGTATATATCACAACTGCACGTGGCAATTGAATCAAGGTACAACGGTGAAGCAGATCAAGCAACATCAAGTAAAGAACTCACGTGAAGCTACACTTCAGAACAAATGTATGCACATATATGAAGGCCACACCTGAATACATTGGGGCAATGCAGCAGTCAGCAACTAAAGCATGAATGCTGCTGTAGAGACTAGAGCACAGAAATGCCCAGACTCAAGTGGAATCAACAAACCAAGGAACTGTCATCAAGGATGAATGTAATTCAAGTGACAGTGCAACTGAAAATAGTGCAACAGGTTAGGAATAAGTATGTGTACCTAAAGTGTAACATGTATGCAACTGTGAGACTGAAAAATACAAGCTCCAGACTCGAGTACAAAAACTACAACTCAAGTGCAGTGAACTTAATTATAAACTCAAGCATGAATGAAACTAGTGCATACACCTCAAAGTACAGACAACTACAAAATCATGATAAAGCCAGTGACAATCTTACATGATGACTCGAGAACAGAAGCCTAAAATACGCAGCATACATGTAATGATAGGCATGCAATGAATAGTGGACAAGAGCTCAATTTTTGCAACTTAAGCTCGAATTGGGGATGAGTCAAAAACCAGCAGTAACAAGTCCCTCCACAATGGCCAGAGTTAAAAGAAAGTGAGCCGGGGTGGCCACAAAACACAAGTCTACAACATCACTGATACAAGAGTAATAAACCATAAACGATGCCAAATACAAAAACCCAAAGCAACCTAATTATCAGGTAACAGTGGTTTCAAAGCAATCCAGGCAAAAATCAATTTTTATAAAGAATTTAAATTCGAAAATCACATGAACTATAAGCCATGGACGTAGTCACAAGAACCAACATCAATGAGCCGTAGTTATCAAGAAATCAAACGGTTTGAATTCAAAGCCATGGTCATCTAAGGAATCATAAGTATACGAAGTTGATAAAAATCAGAATAAATCATCAACTTCAAAACAAAAATTCGATTGCCGAAGCACAGCATTGTCAACCAGGCAAAAGTCGACAATTTCAAATCCAGTTTCACCAAAGTCGAGCAGACACAATTTTACATGTATGCATATATATATATATATGCATACACATACATACCTATCTCAAAAGAAACAGTACCAACTATCAAAATATTTCCAAGTTATACAAACCTAAAACCCAAAATACCTAATCCAACTGAAATTGTCACGAAGACCAACTAAGGCAGATGTATCAAGCTAATGTTACACGAACAATACTCAAGAGTAATTGCACCTATCAACGAGATGTTCAAGGCGGCATAAATAGTATATTACAAAAAAAATCGAAGTAGTTCATCCAGTCAAGATTAATGTCACACACGCAATAATTTCACAAAATCTACTAAATCAATTCAAGTGACCTTAGCCACCAGAGATCCAAACGAACCAGTGATACTCACGAAATACGAACAAGTCCAAACTCAAAAGTCGAACAACAATAACCTCATAAAATCCAGCAGCCAAATTCGATCGAGCGTTCAAAGCCGAGCGAATTGAAAGTCTCAAAAATCAACCACATTCAAATGAAATTAAACAGTCGAAGCACAAGTGGAATTAGATGTGAGTGAAGAGGTCCACTCACCTTTGTCGAAGAGCACGAGTTGAATTCGAAGCCGTGGCACTCGAGAGTCAAGCGGAGACAAACCCTAGTAGCCAATTTCAGAGACGAAGTCGTAGCCTCAAATAAGAATCGCCAAAAGCAACAGCGAAGCCGAAGCTCAAATTCGCCGGCAAAAAGTCAACAGAGCAACACCCCAAATTCCAGATTCAATTCGATAGAACAAGGCAAAGCCCTACATTTCAAGAGCAAGCATTGAAGAAGATCGAGCTCGTATTCGCCAGAGAATCGAAGAATCGTCGAAGCCCTAAAATCGCCATTTTTTTTATTTCTCAAAATCGGGCCGGAACTAAAGAAAAGAAAAGGGATCCGTTTTTTACTAGTGAACGAGTACAAGGGAAAAGGCAGATAAACATCATGGCATCAAGTATGGGCCACAATTTAAATTTTCACAGCCCATAATTTCTTCTACCCATTTCTTAAAAGAATTTACCACTGATAAAAACACTTGACAATTTTTATAAACGAATTTCAACTCGAATGAAATTCCAATTGCAATTGTCCAACAAATGACGTAACAAATTAAATCGTCATTTGACGATAATCAACTGTTATGAAATCCCGGGTTGTCAACTGTTATGAAATCCCGGGTTGTTACAGACTCCCCTCCTTATAAAAATTACGTCCCCGCAATTTTCACAATTAGGGTTGTCAATAACAATTATTTTTCTAACATAAACTGGTTAAGCTAGGAAATAAGGTTAAGAACACAAACGCCAAAGAAATCTTTTAATTTCCTAAAAAGAGATTCACAATTTCTCAACAAAATCTAACTATGAGATAGATAATCAAAAAACAACAAAGCTGAATAAACGTAATCATCAGTAATATTCAATTATCAATTAGAAAATTGAAATTTAGAAATCACAAAACAACAATATCTATCTATCGATACGATAATTAGAAAACGTCAGAACTTAATTATCAACAAAGATAATTATGAAGCACAAATCACAAATCGCAAACTGCAAATGTCTAGTTATCCAACAATTAACTAGAAAACCCAAACTCCATAATCAACAAACTTTAACTATTAACAGAAATAGATAGAAAATAGCAATTCAATAAAATCAACATAATCTAGACTCAATTAGAGACTAGAAAATCTCATATCACTAAAAATCAGCAATCAACCAATACCTATTTATTAAAACGATAACCAGAAAACCAATCAAATATCTAATTATCTCAAACGATAATCAGAAAACAAATCAGCACATATCTAATTACCACAAACGGTAATCAAAATTTCAAATCAACAATTATTCGATTATCAAAAACAACAATCAATTTCGAATCAACAAATATTCGATTATGAAAAACGATAATCAAATCTCAAATCAACAAATATTTAATCATCCCAAGCGATAATTAAATTTAAAATCAACAATTATTTAATTATCTAAAGTGATAATTAATTTTAAATTAGCAAATATTTAATTATCTAAAGCGATAATTAAATCTCAAATCAGCAAATATTTAATTATCTAAAGCGATAATTAAATCTCAAATCAGCAAATATTTAATTATCTAAAGCGATAATTAAATTTCACATCAGCAAATATTTAATTATCTAAAGCGATAATTAAATCTTAAATCAGCAAATATTTAATTATCTAATGCGATAATTAAATTTCACATCAGCAAATATTTAATTATCTAAAGCGATAATTAAATTTCAAATCAACAAATATCTAATTATCACAAGCGATAATTAGAAACAACAAATATCCGATTATCAAAAACGATAATCAGGACTCATATCAACAAATATCTAATTATCACAAGCGATAATTAGAAACAACAAATATCCGATTATCAAAAACGATAATCAGGACTCATATCAACAAATATCTAATTATCACAAGCGATAATTAGAAACAACAAATATCTGATTATCAAAAACGATAATCAGAACTCATATCAACAAATATCTAATTATCACAAGCGATAATTAGAAACAACAAATATCCGATTATCAAAAACGATAATCAGGACTCATATCAACAAATATCTAATTATCACAAGCGATAATTAGAAACAACAAATATCTGATTATCAAAAACGATAATCAGAACTCATATCAACAAATATCTAATTATCACAAGCGATAATTAGAAACAACAAATATCTGATTATCAAAAACGATAATCAGAACTCATATCAACAAATATCCAATTGCCTGCAGATAATTGGAAACAACAAATATCTAGAAATCAATTAAGAAGACTAGAAAATCAACATAAAAGCTTGGATCGATCCCATCAGATGGCGAGTTTTTAATTCGCCGCACGTGCATCAACAAATGGCCGAAGCCTACCAAGTACTCAACATAATTTTGGCGCCCAACAAATGACCCGAAGGTCCAACAAATGACCCGAAGGTCTAGTACTGGTATTTGACCCGAAGGTCCAACAAATGACCCGAAGGTCCAACAAAGTGGCTCGAAAGCACACGAAAGCATCAAAATGTTTCAATTAACGAGTCCGGAATTAACCGAAATAGCAAACGCACATGTCCCATACCACGTGTTTACTAAATCGTTTGATTCTCTTCATCGTTTCCTTGAAAGTGTGAAATCATCAAATTCATCAAAATAACAGATATTCAATTAACGAGTCCGGAATTAACCGAAATAGTAAAAGTGTGGTTCCATACTCCGCACTTTTGCTAAATCATTTAAATCTCTTCATCGTTTCCTTGAAAATGCAAAATTGTGAGTTTTATAAAAATACACTTTACATTCTCAAACGGACAAGTCCGGAATTAAGCGAATCAGTAAAAGAAAGGGGTCATAGTCCTCGATTTTGCTGAAACGTTTAAATCGCTTCCTCATTCTTTTGAAAGCGTAAACTGTTAAATTTCTGAAAACAATTTTATTTATTTTGTAAAAATAACAATTCACCTTCTCAACTGGACAAGTCCGGAGTTAAGCGAAACAGTAAAAGAGAGGGGTCATAATCCTCGATTTTGCTGAATCGTTTAAGTCGCTTTCTCATTCTTTTGAAAACGCAAACTGTTAAAAATTTATAAAACAATTTTCATTTTTAAAACGATTTTCCAATCACGTGATTTAAAACAGCAAATCAGTAACAATTTCGATAAGGAAACTGTACTTCTCAAAATACCGTAAAAACGGTTTCAAATCAGCATTGCGGTATAACCGCTTGAAAATTCACTTTTAAAAATTTGACTGTTACTGAAGTCAAAGCAACAGTAATTTTAAAACATCAAATATCTCATCAAAATAACTCACATCAAAATGTGACATCAGTGAATTTTCATTCATTAAAATTGTCAATAAAACACCGTGCTTCAAAATCTAGCATTTGTGTAAAAATCCCGTTACAAAAATAACGGCAACAAAATACGTTTCATAACCAAGCATCGGTTCAACGTAAAATAAATGCAATAACGTGCAATTTAAATTTTTGCACGTACTACAAAATGAACAAAGAAATCATTCAAATGTATCTTCAATGAAGATAATTCAAAACAGCAAAAATCTAATCAATAGATGATTAGTACAAAAGAAAGCCAGCGGAAATTTCAACAAAGTCACATATCTGCAATTTCTTCGAATCCTCAATTCGGATTCGAAGTTCTCAAAGAAACAAAATAATTACAGCTATGTAAACAACAAATGAAATTCATATCAATTTCGTAGTTTGATTTTTAAATCAAAAAGATTATCAGTTGTACTCAGCGAAGACAGTTTCACTGTTTCCGCTGCGCACTCTGATAAACAGAACACAAATCAATCAAATCATCAGAACACAATTTAATCAAATCAACAAAACACAGTTTCACATTTTATTTTTAAATAAAGATATTTAAAAATTTCATCCAAATTTCAAAACTTTAGTTTTGACCCAAATCACAAATAAAACATCGTCAAATAGTTGTAACATATGTTCCATCCAAGTTATGTTTTATATTATGTCCATAAACCCCAAGCTCTGATACCAACTGTGACGCCCCACCTCTATGCTTATAATAACAAAGAGTATTAAAGTAAATACTGTCTATTATTACGAAGAATAAGGCTGGATAGGAGCGACCATCCGTAATTGGCCTTACACTAATATTGGTTACCTCGATAGGAGTGGTACATACTTTTTATTTTTCTTCTATTATTTGTTTACTCCCATCGACACACCCAATACTAGTATAAAACGAACTACGACGGTTCATAATAGTTTAGGACATTAGATATAACAATAACACAGATAAAAACGAAAGTCTCATATATATATAACTGATGTCAGTTAATACATAGTTGACTCAATACATATGATACAACTACAACTGTCGACTCTAGAAGTTATATATACAAGTACATTATCAACTAATATACATGAATACATATCGTTCTATATAATGACACGACTACTACAAAATGACACGGACAACTTCAGAAGATGTAAAAGTCTTCAAATCCCGAACAGCAACTCAAAGAAGGAAATCTACAACCTGAAATAACTCGGGTCTGACCCGAGTATTACATTCAAAGAAAATAATACCCAGGTCAGTCTAATTCAAACCAGTTTATTAGTGCATATAGGCAGTAATAATTTAAATAGACGATAGTCACAATAATTCCCGTCTATCCGATTCTTTAAACAAAGAAACCGGATAACGGTCAATATAACACTTAACAGTGTTTAGCAAAAATCAGCAGATTTAAATCATCAACAGAGATAATTAAACAGTTTATCAAATCGACTAAACCAATTTAAACAATTGAAATTGTCACTTTAAAACCATTAGAGTTCGATTGGCTGCCGTACACGCACGCGTGTGCGGCCTCGCCAATACGGTATAAAATATCAACGCATCAGAAGCAAAAGGAAAATCAATTCAAAACTGTCGAGTTTGGGTGGCTGCAGTGCACGCACGCGTGCACTGCCTCGCCACCACAGCATATACGGAAATATCAATAAGGCACAAAAGGCCAATGCTCAAGAATTCACAGTGCCAACGAATACAATAAGCAAGTGTGTGATACAGTGAACTACATAACACATCAGCCCTACGACAGTACTACGAGTCAGGAAGTAGTGAGCAAGTCGAACTGCAGCAGTTCAAGTAAGGCAGCAAACTACAGGTAACTGGAAGTGACCATGGGACGGTCAACAAGGTGAATGCACAAAGTACACAAGTGATGGTATATATCACAACTGCATGTGGCAATTGAATCAAGGTACAACGGTGAAGCAGATCAAGCAACATCAAGTAAAGAACTCACGTGAAGCTACACTTCAGAACAAATGTATGCACATATATGAAGGCCACACCTGAATACATTGGGGCAATGCAGCAGTCAGCAACTAAAGCATGAATGCTGCTGTAGAGACTAGAGCACAGAAATGCCCAGACTCAAGTGGAATCAACAAACCAAGGAACTGTCATCAAGGATGAATGTAATTCAAGTGACAGTGCAACTGAAAATAGTGCAACAGGTTAGGAATAAGTATGTGTACCTAAAGTGTAACATGTATGCAACTGTGAGACTGAAAAATACAAGCTCCAGACTCGAGTACAAAAACTACAACTCAAGTGCAGTGAACTTAATTATAAACTCAAGCATGAATGAAACTAGTGCATACACCTCAAAGTACAGACAACTACAAAATCATGATAAAGCCAGTGACAATCTTACATGATGACTCGAGAACAGAAGCCTAAAATACGCAGCATACATGTAATGATAGGCATGCAATGAATAGTGGACAAGAGCTCAATTTTTGCAACTTAAGCTCGAATTGGGGATGAGCCAAAAACCAGCAGTAACAAGTCCCTCCACAATGGCCAGAGTTAAAAGAAAGTGAGCCGGGGTGGCCACAAAACACAAGTCTACAACATCACTGATACAAGAGTAATAAACCATAAACGATGCCAAATACAAAAACCCAAAGCAACCTAATTATCAGGTAACAGTGGTTTCAAAGCAATCCAGGCAAAAATCAATTTTTATAAAGAATTTAAATTCGAAAATCACATGAACTATAAGCCATGGACGTAGTCACAAGAACCAACATCAATGAGCCGTAGTTATCAAGAAATCAAACGGTTTGAATTCAAAGCCATGGTCATCTAAGGAATCATAAGTATACGAAGTTGATAAAAATCAGAATAAATCATCAACTTCAAAACAAAAATTCGATTGCCGAAGCACAGCATTGTCAACCAGGCAAAAGTCGACAATTTCAAATCCAGTTTCACCAAAGTCGAGCAGACACAATTTTACATGTATGCATATATATATATATGCATACACATACATACCTATCTCAAAAGAAACAGTACCAACTATCAAAATATTTCCAAGTTATACAAACCTAAAACCCAAAATACCTAATCCAACTGAAATTGTCACGAAGACCAACTAAGGCAGATGTATCAAGCTAATGTTACACGAACAATACTCAAGAGTAATTGCACCTATCAACGAGATGTTCAAGGCGGCATAAATAGTATATTACAAAAAAAATCGAAGTAGTTCATCCAGTCAAGATTAATGTCACACACGCAATAATTTCACAAAATCTACTAAATCAATTCAAGTGACCTTAGCCACCAGAGATCCAAACGAACTTGTGATACTCACGAAATACGAACAAGTCCAAACTCAAAAGTCGAACAACAATAACCTCATAAAATCCAGCAGCCAAATTCGATCGAGCGTTCAAAGCCGAGCGAATTGAAAGTCTCAAAAATCAACCACATTCAAATGAAATTAAACAGTCGAAGCACAAGTGGAATTAGATGTGAGTGAAGAGGTCCACTCACCTTTGTCGAAGAGCACGAGTTGAATTCGAAGCCGTGGCACTCGAGAGTCAAGCGGAGACAAACCCTAGTAGCCAATTTCAGAGACGAAGTCGTAGCCTCAAATAAGAATCGCCAAAAGCAACAGCGAAGCCGAAGCTCAAATTCGCCGGCAAAAAGTCAACAGAGCAACACCCCAAATTCCAGATTCAATTCGATAGAACAAGGCAAAGCCCTACATTTCAAGAGCAAGCATTGAAGAAGATCGAGCTCGTATTCGCCAGAGAATCGAAGAATCGTCGAAGCCCTAAAATCGCCATTTTTTTTATTTCTCAAAATCGGGCCGGAACTAAAGAAAAGAAAAGGGATCCGTTTTTTTACTAGTGAACGAGTACAAGGGAAAAGGCAGATAAACATCATGGCATCAAGTATGGGCCACAATTTAAATTTTCACAACCCATAATTTCTTCTACCCATTTCTTAAAAGAATTTACCACTGATAAAAACACTTGACAATTTTTATAAACGAATTTCAACTCGAATGAAATTCCAATTGCAATTGTCCAACAAATGACGTAACAAATTAAATCGTCATTTGACGATAATCAACTGTTATGAAATCCCGGGTTGTCAACTGTTATGAAATCCCGGGTTGTTACACACCATGTTAAAGTGTGTTTTCATGTTTAAAAAAATTCTTTTTAACAAAGTCACCCAAAATTACTTAAGCTCAATTTATATCATATTTTCCAAAAATAGCAAAAAGAGCTTTGAAAACTTTGTGAGTAGGGTTGTTGTAATTCCCCATCCTCGCTGTAATACTTTGTTGTAAAATAAGACTCATTAGTCTTGCTTTTGGCCTCAGAATTTTTCCTTTAAAACCATGTTCTTCGTCATTTGAAAAAAATCATGCATAACTTCTCTATTTTCATAATCAATTTCAAAAGTGGAGAGGTCTTTTCCACTACTTTTTCAAGAATTTCATAATCTAAAACAATAATAGTATCTTTAACACTACTCCAAATTTGACCTTCTTCTACTTGGTAAAACTTTCCATTTAAATCAACATAAAACATTTTGGCCAAAGCGGGATGGCAATAAAAATCATTTTGTCGTAAATTGGTTAAACCAAAAATACCATTTTCCAAAGCAAGATCTTATAAACCATAAGAATAAAATTCATTAAAATTAGTAAATCTTTCCAAAAAGACTTTACCATAAGTTGTATACTCAATATATATTTCAATGAACTCTTGATTCTTAAAATGTTGACTTTTGATTCTTTTAGTAAGCCTAATGGATTTAGATGAAGAGGGTTGGTTTGAAGAAGACATTTTGAGTTTGTTTTGGAATAAGGTGAGTGAAGAGTTTGTTTGAGTTTTGAAATAATGTGTGTGTTGAAGATGTAGTGGGAAGGAATGAATAAATAGAGTTTGAATGAACATGTGAGAGGTAAAAAAGGGTCTCTTCAAATTTTGAATTTAATGCAAAAAAAGAGGGAATTTTAAAAGTTCAAATTTTAAAAAGATTCTTCATATTCTATCTGATATGTCGACATACCTAGGTGGCATAAGTCGACATATACACAGAAATTTCAATATTCAAAAATTAAAAGAATTATATTCATATAATTAAATATATATATATATATTATTTATACTTATTATTACTATTATATATTTATTCCTATATTAAATAATTTGCAAAAAAAAAATATGAAATGTAAAAGGTACCAATTCCTTTGTTTCCATTGTTTGACTTGATCAATCTTCCATCACATGAAACACATGTTGATATTTCCAGTATTGGTTTCATTGTTACTAGATGTTGTATCAGAATTATCCAAGATCGCATTGTAAGCCCTTTTTCTCTTTTTAAATGAATCGATGTTTGGTAAATACTTTGTTTTCTTCTATTGCAAACAATCTCTTCGTAGATGGCTACATTCACCACAATCGTAACACTTAAAAACATTTCTATTTCTGGAATTTTTGATTTAGTTTTACAAAAGTTGTTCATTTTTCTGTATTTTGGAAATTTTCTAAAATTTCGAGTCATAAGAGCAATCTCCCCATCATTAGCATCATCATCTGAATCTTAATCGTTACTTGTTGCATTGAATGCAATTGATTTTTTTCAGTCACCTTACTTTTCTTTGTTCCCTGCAACCATGCTTCATAGGACAGTAGATTACCAATTAATTCTTTAATTTTTAATATACTAATATCATTTGCTTCCTTTATTGCTAATGTCTTTTGATCCCGTTCTGAAGAGAGTGAACTAAGGATTTTTCTAACTTTATCCTCTTTGGAGAAAATTTCCCTAATGAATGAATTATATCCTAAAATCTAGAATATTGTCTAAAATAGACTCATTTTGTTTCATTTTAAAAACTTAAAACTGGTTGGTAAGATTGGAAATCTTAGTTTGTTTTATTTTGATGGTGCCCTCATGTATGACTTGCATTGTTCTCCAAATTTCATAAGTAGTCTTACAAATGGAAACCCAGGTAAATTCATCTTTATCTAAGGAGCAAAATTAAATATTCATGGCCTTTGATTTATTGAGTGTTGTGTCTTTTAGTCTGGTGTTCATTGTTAATATTCAATTCAGTGTATTCACTTTGTGTAATATTCCAAATATTTTAGCTGCTGGATTGTAAATAAGTTTTCATCCTACAAGACCAGTAAGAATAAATACTAGCATTAAATAGTGAGGGTCTAGCAGTTGATTGTCCTTATACAAAAGTGTTAGAAAGTGTACAACCAATGTTACTAGCCATTTATAATTTTCAAAAATTAAATAACGAGTTTCTAAAAACCTAAGGATCTGATACAAAATGTCGGAAATGGTGTAGTATAATTATACTAGTGTGAATAATGTTTAATAACTTATATATAACTTTTTTGAATAGTTTTAGGATTTAAATCAAAACACAAATAATCAACACAAATATATATTAACAAGCAGTCACAAATATATATATATATATATATAAATGAAGTAAAAATAAAGTAAACGTAAGAGAGATGACACCAAGAGTTTTATACTAGTTTGGATTGACCAATCCTACATCTAGTCTTGTACAATATCTGTACATATTTCCTTTCAAATGCCTACTTTAATCAGGTTGCAACAAGATATACCCTCCTGACTTCCCAAGCTCAGGGGTAAACTCTCTTGATTTAACCAGGCAATAAGATAACCCACTTGATTTAAACGGGCAACAAGCACACCCACTTGATTTGAACGAGGATCAAACACACCCACAAAAATAGTAGTGGGGAGTTGTTGATTCCAAATACAAATAATTATGCTTTAGATACAGAATATCATATGCCCTTTTTATAGCACTGTGATCTTTGAATTGATGAGAGAGTACTTGCAAATCAGTGAGTAGATAATAGAGAATGAATATAGTAAAATATAGATTGAATTTTAGTAGATTCGAAGAGTATAGAAAATGGATTTCGCGAATATATAGTGAGAATTTTGATTAAGAAGGATGAAGAGAAAGGAATTATAAAAATTCGTTTTCTAGTCCCCTTTATATAGTTTTTGAAGGGACATGTCTATTCGCAAAGTAATGGAGCTAAAAGTTACAACTATTCAAAACTAAAAAAACTCTTCAAAGGTACGTTTGTCAACATACATAGGAAGGGTATGTCGACACACCCTTGTTTTTTTGAGAAAAATAATAACACTTTTAAAGTGTTACAAAATTATAATATTTTGTATTTTAAAAATAATTTTTAAACACTTTTTAATATATAAACTTCTATAAAATACTTGTAGGAATATATTTTGAAGATACAATAAATATTTTGGTGAGAGTGTATTCAAAGAAAAGAAAGTTGCTATTCAAGGACATAAACAAATTTATCCAACGTCTATGAACTATTATCTATAATCTTGAATTCTTCATGTCTTTGTCTTTAAATTCATGAGTCTTCAATTGTCTTAATGATCTCTGAATCTAGATCTCTAGTGTAACGAACCAAATTTTCGACCCTTGAAAATCGACACTAATACGTCCACTGTATTGTGTCCCAAGCAATCGAATGCAAGAAAACCCTACCGTTAGAGGCAAAGAAGAAGGAAGAAAGAAGAAAACTAAACAATACAGAATCTCACAATGGAACGAATAATCTATGATATGAAACAAATATTTATAACAGGACCAAAAACTGTAATATATATACACACAAACATATTCAGAGTATACTAACCTTATTTTAGCTCGGACTGTTATAACAGTCCATCCTTACAATTGCTGATAATACAACTACCAGACAACATAGTGGAATACAAAGGATACATAGATATGTCTTGGACCTCCAGCCTGTTTCCTGAGCTCCAATGCATCCAAAGCAATCTGTAAATATGCTTGGTCCGACTCGTGCATTGAAAGGGAAGAACGCCTGGATCAGCCTGGTAAACTAGCGTGAGAAAAACACACCCAAATGGAATTTAATGTTTATAAAAAACCTTTCAAATAAATGTATCTCGTAAGACCACGCCGCATATAAACACGGACGTGTTTTCACCTTACGATAACCAAAGCACTTTCTGCAGAAAATCCATTGATATTATAATAATGTCTAGAGTACAAATACATATTAATCATAACCGAAATTATTACAACATTAAATTCAGTATAATAGGTATATAACTAAAACCGTAAAGGCTCATATTGGGGAATGTATTCCATACCATGACATGGTAAGAAACTACCTTCTGATGGTACATCTCTAGATAAAATGCACCAAGGTCTGACAAGAACATCTTGTACCCCTACCACACAGGACTAGCCTACCACTTGACCAGTAGTACCGAATATGATCACCTTGTTTAGTGGGCCCCGAAGCATACATGAGTAGATAGTAATCGATCTAGATTTGGGATGACCATACCCTGATGGTAGCGACCCACATGGCCCTACTACATGCCCTATTTTTGTCATTTCCCGGTTGATGAGGCTTGAGGCTATATTTTACCTTTATATGGCATTTCCCACTTAGAATGCTACATTGCCTTCTAATCGATGGCACAATGTCAACATTCATCCATACAAATCGTTCAGGAGATGAACGAACTAAAGGCACTACTTCTACTACATCCATTTTCGAATCATCCTCAGGATTAGTAGCAAGTAGCCCTTGCACTTCTAAGACCTCCATCTTCAATTCCATCATCTTCAAGATGTCTTCACTTCAAAATGCTTGAGTTCACTCGAAGTGGTTTTCCAATAACATATCTGATCCTGATCTCCTCGAAATAACATTCAATTGTTTCGGTAAACTCAACCTCGGTTCTTTAGGAAGTAAACTGTCAAAAATAAGAGCGGAGGTCACCTCCTAATCATTAGTGAATGGATTTTCTTATCATTTGTCCTAGGAGAATGAAATGAGATTTATACATACAGTATAGCATTATTAGAGATGACTGTGCAATATAACTCACGTGTTTCTCCTGGATATTTCCAAAGTTACGTTTTGGGTCTTAATTTGATAGTCGGTTATTAAACTATCTACAAGCAACACATCTAAATCAAGGATTTATTTCCAAAGGGAAAACAAACATTGGTTAAGCACATAAGTAACCACTAGTCTCCCTTTAATTAATCTTCTCATTAATTAAAATCATCTTGTAAATACTTCTATAAAAATACTTTTACAAAGGTTCATTCACAAACCCTTATATTTTCAATACTTGGAAAATATCTTATACTTATCTTAACGGTATAAATATATTCACAAAACTGAGAAAGATTTCCCTTTCTATACAATTCTAAAATCATTTATAAACTCCTTTATAAGTCTCTAAAATCATTTATAAACTATTTATAAATCTCTAAAACCATTTATAAATATCTCTAAATCATTTCTCCAACCATTTATAAACTCTTTATAAATCCATAAACTAATTATAAAACTCCTCTTATAAATCCATAAACCCATTTCTAAAATTCATTTATAAATATTTAACCATTTATAAAACTCCTTTAACTTGTAAATGATCTTCCATTAAGTCTTCAAACCATTTTATAAAACTCCTCTTATAAAACCCAAGTCTATTTATAAAACTCTATTTATAAGTCTTGAAAACATTTATAAATAAATAAAAATCATTTAATTCAAAACACTATTATATAATAATAAATATTAACAATAAACATTATTAAATAAATAATTATTATTAACTTCGAAACATCTTAAAAATAAAAATTAATAATTTTAAAACATTATTAAATAAATAATAATAATTAATCTTTACCATTATTATAAATAGTGATAATTTATTCCTAAAACATTATTAGTAAATCATTATTATTAATTTCAAGCCATATTAATTATTTAAATATTGATAAATAACTTTTAAAACAACATTAAATATAAATAAATAATCTTTAAAACAATATTAAATATAAATATTTTTAAAACAATATTAAATATAAATAAATAATTTAGAAAAGATAGATGAAAAGTTGGAGTAAAATAGAAGTTAAATCCTTTGAAACAAAATATTTCTGAAACCCAATTTCAGATTTAAAATCATTTTTTGTCTCAAAAACCAACTCCAACTCAAATGGCAATTTATAGTATTTTTAAAATACCCATTTGAGACCAGTAGCTATCCAACGTTTAACCAATATCGATATTGATTTTCTATCACTACAGGGTTTAAGTTTTGAACATATAACAATGTCATAATCAATAGAACCAACAATAAGGTTTAATATCCAATAATTCATATTGACAAGAATATTATTGAAATTAAAATCAACAATGGCAAGGAATCCTATTAGATCCCTCCAACATGTTCCTCTGCATCGCAAATAGTATATAATCATATAATATGGGTCATTAGCTACTAGGCGGGTATATAAAAATGGTCATCTGCTACAGGGGTGGGAATAAAAACCTGTTAACACCTGTTTTTACACGACTTAGCAATTCAACGACTTACGACCTAACGAGATAAGAGGGCTACGACCTAACTCCAGAAAGCGACCTAGCGACCTAACTCAGGAAAGCGACCTAGCGACTTAACTCAGGAAAGCGACCTAGCGACCTATCGAGTTAGCGGCCTAGCAACCTAGCGAGTTAGCGACCTAGCGACATAGCAACTCAGGAAAAGGGAATGACCTAACATGCTCCGGAGTAAAGCCACACGACCTGCCTCTTCTATTAGGTCGCTCATGACCTAATCCGACCGAGATAACTTCTACAGTTACAACATTAGGTCGCTCACACCCAGTATCTCACCCAGAATGGCTCCACTAAGTCGCCAACGACTTAAGCTAACTTGAGATGACCTACGACCTACGACCTACCCCCAGATTTTTCCTATAAATACCCCGCCTACTCCACATTGAGAGAGGACTTTTTCCAGACTTTGAAGCACCAAAACTCTGCTGCATTCACGACTTCTACAACACTTCTACTACCGAAAACATTCCAAACTACCTGAAGAAAAGATCAATTACATTCAAGATGGATTCCAGAATCTCTTTTGCATTGTAGTGCTAATTACTTGTATCGATTGTTGAGTAATCGAAGGAATTCTTGTAAAGCTTGTAATCGAACTTGTGATAAAGAAGATAAAGTGGACGTAGGCTTAATTTTGAGTCGAACCACTATAAAACTGCTGTCTTTTTGCTTTTCTGCTATTCTCTGCTTATTTTTAGTTCCCGTACCACGGGTGGTGCTTTCACTTTACTAAGACTCACACCGGGGTGTTAGCGTTCGATTTTTACGTTAACATTTTTGGTGCTTTCACTGAGAATTGAACTCAGGATTGTTCTCACCATTACTTCGCAAAGATTTGTTAAAAGAGTCTCCTTAAAAACCAGAAGTCTATCTGAAATCATGGCTCCTGAAAGAAAGAGTAGATCCACGAGATCCGGAAATGCTTATGAAAGGACTGCCACCTCTCCAACGCCAAATCAGGAGACTCCTACTGTTGGAGTCACAAGGGCCGAACTTGATGATGTTGTGTCTGGATTATACCAACAAATGGAAACTCAAAATGCTTTGATGATGGAAAGGTTAAACGCTCTGCTTGGGGTTCATCAACAACCAGAAAATAATGAACCAACCTTTGCTGAAGATACTCATGATTCCCAAGATAAAAGCATTCCTCAAAGGGCAGCTGGCACCACCGAAGGGGCACCTCCCCAAGTTGGAGGTTCAAGGCCGCAGTCGCCTCTTCGCGAACGTTTGTTCAGGCAAACTTCTGAAAAAGTGGCTGACGTCTGCCCGGCAAGGCCTCTGAACGATGAGGAATACTTATCAGGAATGGTTCATCAAATTATGAAAGAAAGTATGCAAAGGGATGAAGATGAAAATGACTGGGGATTCGCTCCAAGCAAGACTCCGTTTACCGAAAGAATTCTAAAAGCTAAATTTCCAAAGAAATTTGTTCCTCCTACTATCCCAGCCTATCGGGGAACAAGCGACCCAAATCAGTTCTTGTACAAATACGACTGGCATATGACAGGTGCCAGGGCAACAGATGAGATTAAATGCAGATATTTTCCTATCTATTTGGAGGGGGTAGCTCTACTTTGGTTTACAAAACTTCTGGTCCGATCTATGGATCAATTCTCTGACTTAACTCGTAAATTTAAGGATCAGTTCAGATTGTATGCTTCAAAAGCTAAGGACATAATGTCATTGTCCAGCCTTGAACAAGCTCCTGGGGAATCTATCAAATCTTTCTTGAACTGCTTTAACATAGCCTTGGTTGAAGTGGATAATGCTGAGCCTCGAATGATTCTAACTTACTTGATGCGAGCCAACGATAAATCTAGTGAATTCGGAAAATGGTTGAAGATGAAGGAACCAAATTCACTTGAGAAGTTTTATAAGAAGGCTGACGAATTTCTTCGTCTGGAGAATCTTCCTACACCAGCAAAGGTGGTTGTGGTTGAAATTCAAAACAACAATGTGGCTGAAGCTTCTAATAAGAAAGAATCTGGTGGTCAGAAGAGGGAAAATAACAGTAGGAAAGGACAGAAAGATGTGAAGAAACCTCGTTACTTTAAGCCTTCAGACTTTACTCATCTAACTGATACTCCAGAAAACATCTTCTTCACAACCAAGGATGCCGTTGAGTTCCTTGAGCCACCTAAGATTAAGCTTGGGAAAAATTTTGTGCCTAATGGAAGGTTTTGTCGATTCCACAACCAACCTGGCCATGACACCAACGAATGTCGCCATCTAAAGAACTTGATTGAAGAACTATTGAGAGAGAATAAACTGCAACAGTATGTCAAGAGAAACAGAGGTAATCCGGCCTCATCCACTCAAGGGCAACAACTTCCAGCTCGTCAATCTGGCTTAGGGGAAAAGGCTGTGGTGCAGGAATCTGAAAGGCCTGTTATTAATGTAATCACAGGAGGTCCTCACCCAATAAGCAGAAGCTGGGGAAAGATGGAGAGGTATGCTCATGCTTTGAGACATGCCCCGAAAGAAGAAACTGATTTTGTCTTGGAAGATGTTGTGCCTTCAAAACAGCAAAGAACTTGTCACGATGACATCATATTCAGAGTTAGAGATTCTATGGGAATTGAAGCTCCCACCATGGATCCTTTGGTAATAACCGCCAGTATCGGACCAGCTATTGTGAGAAGAGTGCTTGTTGATTGCGGCGCTTCTTGTAATATCCTCTTCAAAAAGACCTTTGATCAAATGAAAATTTCGATGGCTGATGTTCAAGCTTCTTCGCAAAAAATTGTTGGGTTCACTGGTGAACCAAAATAGCCCATCGGAACAGTCGACTTATTTGTAGAACTTGGTGAAGGGGAAAGAAAAGTGGTCCGTAAGCAAACTTTTGTTATTGTTGACGAATTTTCTGCTTATAACGCCTTCTTCGGACGACCAACTCTGACTGCATTCAAAGCCATTCTCGCCCCGTGGTGCTTAACTATGAAATTCCCCACTGATAACGGCGTTGGTGTTTTGAAGGGGGACCAGAATGCGGGGTGGGAATGTTATCCTATAGAGTTGCGGGAGGCGAAGAAGAGAGAGATGGGAAAGGGTGCGGTAGCTCCGCTCCGCATCAAAGAACCCACCTTGTAGCAAGTACGGGGTGGACCCTGCACTGGTGAGCATAGTGGTGCGTGGAAAGAAATTGATCCCAGAAAGACCAGTGCGGGGGAGAATAGAGTGGTGCCAGTAGAAGTAACGGTGCCAATACCTGTTGACCAGAAAGATCCAAACAAGGTGTTAAATGTGGGTTCACAACTCAGTGTGACAGTTCAGAATATGCTAATATCATTCTTGAAAGCAAACATGGATGTATTCGCTTGGAGTCATGCTGACATGTGTGGAATATCTCCAGAAATCGCAGTACATGCCTTAAATATTGATCCAAAATTCACACCCGTAAAGCAGAAAAGAAGAACCCAGGGTCCTGAAAGGTCAACGGCATTGAAAGAAGAAGTAGATCGGCTCATGGAAAATGGCTTCATCAGAGAATCCACTTATCCAAATTGGGTTTCTAATCCGGTGTTGGTTAAAAAAGCAAATGGAAAGTGTAGAGTATGCATCGACATTTCAGACTTGAACAAAGCATGCCCCAAGGATTGTTTCCCATTACCCAGGATTGACCAGTTGGTGGATGTAACAGCCGGGCATGAATTATTGTCTTTTATGGATGCTTACTCACGATACAATCAAATCAGGATGCATGAGCCAGATCAGGAGAACACGAGCTTCATCACTGATGTCGGTCTTTACTGCTATAAAGTCATGCCCTTCGGACTGAAGAACGCGGGGGCAACCTATCAAAGACTCGTTAATGCCATGTTCAAGCCTCAAATTGGCAAGACTATGGAAGTGTACGTTGATGATATGTTAGTGAAATCGAAGAAGGCAGTAGACCACATGGACCATCTGGCAGAAATGTTCACGATCCTCCGAAAATACGGGATGAAGTTGAACCCTCTGAAATGTTCATTCGGGGTTGAATCCGGAAAATTATTAGGTTTTATTGTGAGTACTAGGGGCATTGAAGCTAATCCTGCTCAAATCACTACCTTAAAAGAAGTCAAACCCCCTAGAACAAAGAAGGAATTGCAAAGCCTTAATGGGAAAGTCGCTGCTTTGAGTCGATTTATTTCCAAAGCCACAGATAAATGCATTCCCTTCTTTGATGCTCTGAAGAAAGGAAAGAAGAATTTCGAATGGACTCCTGAGTGTCAAAAAGCTTTTGATGAGCTGATTCATCATATGGAAACGCCTCCGGTACTTTCTAAGCCCAATGATGGTGAAGATCTATTCATATACTTAGCAGTTTCATTTCATGCTCTCAGTGCAGCGTTGGTACGAGAAGACGCAAAAGTTCAGCGTCCAGTTTATTACATCAGCAAAAGGTTCACTGGGGCATAGATGAATTATTCAAAGTTAGAAAAGCTCGCCCATTGTCTATTGATCGCGTCCAGAAAATTGAGGCCATACTTTCAGGCTCATCCTATTAAAGTCCTCACTGATCAACCTCTAAAGCAAGTCCTATTCCGCCCTGAAACTTCTGGTCGTCTTCTGAAGTGGAATATTGAACTCAGTCAATACAATATCACCTACCATCCCCGAAGAGCAATCAATGGAAAAGCTTTAGCAGACTTCATTGCAGAATGCATAGATAAAGGTGGCAGTGAGGAAGAGGTAACTGATGACATTTCGATCCGATGGAAATTATATGTTGATGGTGCAAGAAATGACTACTGTTCCGGAGCAGGGGTTGTGCTTGAAACCCCCGAAGGGCGGTCATTGTATTATGCATTAAGATTAGAATTTCCTTCGACAAATAATGAAGCCGAATATGAAGCTCTTATTGCCGGTCTGAGGATTGCTAAAGAACTAAGCATCAGAGTATTGCAGATCTTCAATGATTCCCAGCTTATTGTGTGCCAAGTCAAGAAAGAGTTTCAAACTAAAGGAGGAGATCTGCCTGCTTACTTATCAAAAGCCTATGAACTTCTCGATGATTTTGATCATTATACAATCAACCATATACTCGGGAAGAGAACATGAAGGCAGATTCTCTCGCGAAATACTCAAGCTCCGGCGAAGCTCGGTTATTGGGATTGGTCCTTGTAGAAGTCTTGACAGCTCCGAGTATTGATGAGATGGACATTGACTGGATCATGGATGTATCTTAAGAACAGGAGTCGTGGATGACCCCTATCAAGGAATATCTACTCAACGGCTCCTTGCCAGAAAACTCAAAAGAATGCCAGAAGCTGTTAAGAAACGCCCCGAGATATGTAATTCAAGGCGACCATTTGTACAGACGAGGATTCTCGATGCCATTACTCCGATGTGTAACCAAAGAAGAGGCTAAGACAATTTTAGCTGAAGTGCACGGAGGAGAATGTGGGGATCATTCAGGTGGCCAAACTCTTGCAAAGAAAATTCTCCGTTATGGGTATTTTTGGCCGGATATTAACCGAGATGCTGCTAGCTATTCCCAAAGGTGTGACCGATGCCAGAGATTCGCAAAAATCCCAAGAGCACCTTCCACCGTGCTAACACAGATGGTCAGTCCATTGCCATTCGCCATTTGGGGAATAGATCTCATTGGGCCTATGCCGATTGCCAGATCCAGAATCAAATATGCCATTGTTGCTGTTGATTATTTCACTAAATGGGCTGAAGTTGAACCATTGGCTACTATTACCTCTAAAAAGATGATAAATTTTGTGACTAAAAATATCATTTGCAGGTATGGAGTGCCTCAGAAGAAAATAATAGACAATGGTACCCAATTTGAAAGCGAAGAATTCCAGGAATTCTGTAGGCGATTCAAGATCCGAAAAAGCTTCTCAGTAGTGGCTCATCCGCAGGCAAACGGGCAAGTGGAAGCAGTGAACAAAATCATCAAATCAACCATCAAAAAGCAACTTGAAAAAGCAAAAGGTGGTTAGGTTGATAAGTTGCCACTAGCACTATGGGCATATAGGACTACCCACAAAACTGCGACTGGGCACACTCCATTCTCATTAGCATATGGATCAGAAGCAATGATTCCTGTGGAAATAGAAGTCCCCTCCCACAGGAGAATTCATTTCAACCAAGCTGAAAATGAAAAGTTGCAACTTGAAGCACTTGACCTGCTTGATGAAAGAAGGAAAGAAGCTGAACTCAGAGTTGCAACTCAACAGCAAAGGATAGCCAGGCACTTCAATTCTAAAGTTCGCCAACGCAGCTTTGAAATTGGGGATCTAGTCTTGAAAAGGATCATGATAGCAATAGGAGTGTTTGGGCCAAACTGGGAAGGGCCATATGTCATAGGCAAAAAACTTCTTGATGGCACTTTCAAACTTACAACTGTCGAAGGAGATCCAATCCCGAGAGCCTGGAATAGCAACCACTTGCGTCCATATTTTACTTGAAAGCTATGCTTAAATTTGTAAAATAATGTTGGATGTATCATTCTTGTATTGTAAGCCATTGTAAAATCAGTGTGACTCAGCAATAAGAACTATAAAGTGGATGTAGGACCAATTCTTGGCCGAACCACTATAAATCTTGTGTCTTTTATTACTATATAATGCCTGTCTCATTTCGATATGCAAATATTTTAAGTATGTTGCTAAAATATCGATTTAATATTGCAGGCAATCAAAGCAAAGCTTACCTATTCAACACGTCACAAACCCAAGCAATTCCATAAATCACTCAACAAACAAATGTCAAGCCACAAAAATTCCAGATTCAATTCCTACATAAGAAGTATTACTCACAAACGGTTGGTGATTCCACCAAAGGGGCACCTACCAAAAGTGGAGGTTCCAGACCCTTGCTAACTGATCGAGATCGTTTGTGCAAACAAACATCCGATTAAGTAGTTTGCATCTGCCCCGTGGATCCACTTAACCAAGAAGTGCGCTTCTCTAGAAGAATCAAACAACCTGCAAAAGGAAGGAACATGTATTCAAAAGTGATAGCAAGGGATCACTGAGGAACAGATGATGAAAAGATATTGGCAAGCAGACAAAAAACAGCCAAAAATGGAATCTTGTCTCTCAACCAAAAAGGTTGGTGGAACCACCGAAGGGGCACCTTCCCAAAGTGAAGGCACCGGGCCCTTGTTGCTTAATTGTGATCGTTTGTGCAAACAAACATCCAGTTAGGTGGCTTGCGTCCTCCCCGTGGAACCACTTAACTGTGAGACGCAACCTTCCTGGCAAACAACTCAAAGCCCTCTCCGGAGGCACAATCTAAAGCCCTCCAATGAGGCACGCTGTAAAATGAAATGTTTTTCTCAACCAATAAGGTTAATGGAACCACCGAAGGGGCACCTACCCAAAGGAAGGCACCGGGCCCTTGCTAGTTAATTGCGATCATTTGTGCACGAACATCCAATTAAGTAGCTTGCGTCCGCCCCGTGGATCCATTTGACTGTGAGAAATAACTTTCAAGCAAACAAATAAAGCCCTCTTCAGAGGCACTCTTCTACTCTCATGGGAATGATCTTCCCCAAAAAAGTTGAAGTGCAATTTAAAGCCCTCCAACGAGGCACGCTGTAAAATGAAATGTTATTTCTCAACCAATAAGGTTAATGGAACCACCGGAGGGGCACCTTCCAAAAGTGAAGGCACCGGGCCCTTGCTGCTTAATTATGATTGTTTGTGCAAACAAACATCCAATTAAGCGGCTTGCATCCGCCCCGTGGATCCATTTAACTATGAGAAATAACTTTCAGGGCAAAACCGAAAGCCCTCTAATGAGGCACAAGCCCTCTTCGGAGGCACAACTCTTCGGAGGAGTCCTCTTCGGAGGCAAAAGACCTCTAACGAGGCAAAAGCCCTCTTCGTAGGCACAAGCCCTCTTCGGAGGCACAACTCTTCGGAGGAGCCCTCTTCGGAGGCACAACAAAAAAAGCCCTCTCCCGAGGCACAACAAAAATGCCCTCTTCGGAGGCACAAGCCCTCTTCAGAGGCACATTCCTGCCCTCAACAGTGAAGTACTAAACAAATCCCTCTAAAGAGGCACGTCCAAAAAAAAAAATTTCTTCAGAAGCCCGCTTCACTACAAAGAGCAATCTACTTCTTAGAAAATAAAAGTGGCCATCTCCAAAAGTTGAAGTGTGTTAACTCTTTCTAAAAAGAAAAGAAAAGGAAGAAAACTTCTCCGATACAAAGCACACTCTATTAAAGTAGAATAATATTTCCTCAAAACGGAAGAGTTATTCTCTAGAATAAGAGTACAAGTCTTTTCAGAATATTGCAATGAGCCGTGGTATGGGGGCATAAGGCTATATTAATAAAAACAACGCTCAAACAAGCATACCACGAGCTCACTACAGTATCGTACAAAGAAAATAAAGAAATTTGTGCAAAAACAAGGAATAAATGCATTCACAAATACTAACAAGAAATTGTATACGTAAAAAGAGTCATTTTCATTCCATACTATCAAATTTTTTATACATGCACAGGTTTCAAAAAGCGGGGGCCGGTACCCGCACAATCCCTGGTCGATACAAGTCTCTAGACAAAAGACAAAATAGCAAAACAAGAAGGATAAAAGCTGGACTCATTTCTTCTTCCTCCCGCTGCCTTTTGAGCCTTCACCGGGCCTAATGATTAACTTCTTAGGTCGTTTTGAACTCTTAGGGGAAGAAGGAGAGAGTGGTGCAGCTGGGTCTTCTTCTGCTTTCTCATCATCGGCAGGAGCGTCTTTCTTCTTCTTTGAAATGCCACGCTTTCCTCTCTTTTTCGAAGAAGATTCGCTGCCCGGAGTAATAAGTTCAGATAGCTTTGTGTCGTCAGCATAAAATTTCTCTGGGGACCTCTCGCCCTCCTCAAGTTCTTCTGCCTTTTGCTCTTGCGAAGCGGTCGGATCATCCAAGTCTTGGAGAGCTTCTATTTTTTCTTCTTGCGACCCCGGTTGAGAAGTAGAAGGAGGAGTAACTTGAAGAGGTAGAGGAGCAGCAGTTGGGGGAGGCGAAGCTGGTACAGCACTTGTTGTTTTTGCTACAGAAGAAGAAAAGTTAAAAACATCAGTATTTCCCGCAAAGAGAGGAGATAGTGGCACATCAAGGCTTAAGTAATAGGCAAAAAGTTCATCAAGCTCAGGTGAAGCAAACAAGCAGTCCACTTGAGCCAGATCGGAATTGAAGTTACCTGGAGAGCTTGGTTTGATCACTTCGATTTCATAATCCTGGGCTTCAGTACTTTCTTGGGCCTCTTCTTCAGTGTGAGCAGTTTTAGTTTGGATTTCGGCTTTTGCAGGAGGTGGAGAATGAGAGCTAGAGCCAATGGTATCAGGGTCGACCGAAGCCGAAGGACGAGTGGGGTCGGCTGAAGGCGCCTTCTCCAGATGCTCTCCTCCTGCTGCTTCGGCTCGCTCCCCGGCAAGCTGTTCTTTCCCTCTAGCGAGGGCAACACGACCCTCGTCGTCCAAATGACAAGCCTCCAGATCCTCCTCCGCATAGCCAGCATCTTTATACATTTCAATTACTGCTTCCCACACTTCAGCCAATGTGATTTCATACTTCGGGCCCAAGAAAGAGAGACTACCTTTCCCTAAGACGCTAAGAACGTAAAACTCAAAAAGAGTAGAGCTGATGGTGGCCTTGGTTGTTTCGTGTGACTCTTCAGCAGCCGCTCTTCCAGCAACGGCCTCATCACGCTCCTTTTCGACTTTTAAAAGTTGAGCTTTTAACATGGTAATCTCCAAGTCTTGGGAGCTAACTTTTTCCCGCAATTGGAAGGTATCGTTGCGGTATTTTTCAACAACATGCTGTTCCGCCTCAAGTTTGATCTCGGCATCTCTCTGAGCAGCAGCGCATCTCTCACTTGCTTTTGAAAAACCTCTTCCTTTTGAGAATAGTAAGCGGAAGAGGTAGCAAGGTCCTCCTTAAGTTTCTTAACTTCAGACTCAAGTCTCTCGTTATCATCGGTGATGCTCTTCATTTCTGCATCATGTTGCTCAAGAACTTTCTTCCACTCCGACTTGTCGTTTTCCATTGTTAGCATAGCTTCGAGATTTGCGCGGTTAACTCTTTGAAGCTCGTCGACAAGTTTTTGCCATCCAGATATTCTCTCAATATCGAGTTTAACGGCATCAAGATTTCTCAACATAGCTTGTTTGTCGATTGGGACCAAATCAAGATCAAAACGCACTCCTTTTAAGCACCAGTGTGGAAATCGACTTTGAAGAGTAGTCAGAGCCTTCCTGACCTGATACGAAGGCCTATTAATTATTGATTGAATATCAGTTCTCTGAAGAGCAGGAGAACTGGGAGGAATATCTAAAGGAACGGAAGAAGCAAGCGCTTTAGGAACTTCAGAAGAAGATTTCTCGCTAAGTCGGGCCCGCTTGCTTGGGTCCTCACCTACATGACTCTTCCCTTTATCGTCATAAGATTTTCTTTTGTGGGAATCATCGTCTTTCTGGGAGGAGTCATAGCGCTCATCTCTTCTCTCGTAGCGCTCCTCATGGGCCCTCCTTTCTTGAGCTTTTCTGGCTGCTCTTTCTTCGTCGGTCTCCCTAGGGGCAGGAAGATGGCGCCTGGGATCATAGTAGTGGTCACGCCTTCCGTAGCGCATAAAATCATCATAATATGAGCCACTTCGTCCCATTGGAGAATCTGAAAATGAAAAAGAAATAGAATTTAGAAATCTCCAGGAAAAGGAAGTTAAGTGCGAGTAACTGCTAAAAATCCTAAGTGTGTGTGGCATGCAAACTACGCGCGTCAAGCTACAAACCACTCTTCGGCTTAGGAGTGATGTTGGCTTTTGCAATAGGGGTCAACTCTTGGGTTGACGGAAGTGGTCGTAAGACAGATGTTGCTTCGACCGATGGAGAGACAAGCTTAGGAGCGGTGATATTGTCTTTAAAAAGCTCTTGAGAAGTCACCAAAAAATCACTTAACCCCTCGAAGATGTCATCACCGTTATGCCCGGCCGAGTGAGTCACACCAGCAGTTCATTCTTCAGTATTTTCAGCACTTTTTGTGGCAGAACTTTCCTTCTCAGCCCCTTCATCAACTTCCGTAGCAGCCTTCCCAGGACATTGAGGGAGTTCCTCTTCCTCGATAACTGGAAGAAGTTTAGACTTGCCGGAAAACTCTGCGCCCTCAGCAGAACCGGAGCATTTTATCAATGAAGCTTCTGCAACTAGTTCTTTCGACGCAAGTTCTTTTGCAGGAGCTAGGGCATCAGATGTTTCCGGTTGAGAAGCAGGGGCATCGCGAAGTTGAAGGGATCGGGAAGGATGTAAAAGGCCAAATTGATGTAGAAATTCATCTTTCAAAAGATATTTGATACTCCTCTCTTCGGCGGCAACAACGCTTAGCCTTTCAAAAGTTGGCTTGTGGCTGGAGTCTTTAGAAAGAAGAGGAAGTACTGTAAAAGTAAAGGATGGAGTTAGTACTTAACAACTCGGATTTTGAAAAGCTCAAGAATGAAAAGTACGGAGATAGACAAGCTTACTTCCTACTCTCCAAATGGCGTAGAATCCCGGGGGACAACGGACAAAGAAAAATTGATTCAAAAACCCGTGGGCGCTTTCAGGAAGATCAGCAATTAGTTTACGGTTCCTGGCGCTCCTCACAAGTACAATAGAAGGATGATCTTTATTCTTCACAAATGTGCACAAATAGCAAATCTCTTCAAAGCTCGGAAGACGGTCAAGTGTCCTCCTAAACAGTACACACAATCCCACCAAGATGGCGTAGCCATTGGGATGCAACTGGAAAGGAGAGATAGTTAATCGGAGAAAGATCTGTCGAAGAAAATCGTTAAAGGAAGGAATAGCTCCACTTGAGCACATCTGACGATTAACTGCGATAAACCAAGAGGCGGCCTGTCAGTAGTATCGTTCACCCCTGGAAGCAAAGCGTTCGCTTCAGCAATACCGAACTGAACACAAAATTGACTAAACACCCGTTGATTTAGAGTGGTTGAAGTTCTTTCCGGGGGATCATTCAAGGGATTAGCTATTGGGAAGACCTCTCCAGCTTGCCCTACTATCTCTTCTTATTGAGAAGTCATTCTACACAAGGAACTGGACATTCAAATATGAAGGTGCACGTTTCCTAAAAGCGTGTGAAGTGTTGTGCGAAGCTAATAAAATAACAAGTAAATAAAAATAAAAATACTGGTTGGCATACGTCAATTCAGGAAAATTCAAGACTTGTTATTAAATTAAAACTGAGAGTAGTGTCAATGCAGATAACATTCGATAGTAAGCAGTTCTAACTGTGAGAATTTTGCGTTGACACTTCATTCAAGTTAGTCAATTCGTAGTATTTCACGCTCGATTGAGTTCATATTATTTTACTTAAGTAGAATATTGTCTCTTGATCTAATCCATCGTTCGATGTGGGCAGTCAACGATGAGTATATTCGTCCCAGTTTTCTGCAAAGATTGTATTTAACAGGTTATTAGCAATCAAGTCAATACAATCTGTGAAAAAGTGTGGTGACCCTACTCTCAAACACATAGATTTTTTTTAAAAAAAACATACCAAAGGAATTCACCACTAAACCCCATTTCTACTATATTTGAATATTTACATAAATTTCCAAATAATTTTCCCCCAAGACCCTGGATTACCAATATAATTATATCAGTTTATAATATTACACCCCTTATACATATATGAAGATATATATAAGTTCTCTCATGCAAGCAGAAGCAATTAGCTAGATGTTAGAACATCCTTAAAGTTATCATCAAATTTGTACTTGTAGATCTTGATTCAGGAGTAGTTTTTAAGATGTTTAATTCCATTCAATTTAAATCCAGAGCATGAACATGTATGGGAAATGATGTGTAGTGATAACAACATATGACTACATGTACAAAATGCAGCTAGTATGTTGAATGCATATGTAATATGCAGCTAACAATTAAACAGCTAAGTATACATCATGATGTGGGTTTATGAACTGCATATTCAATATGCAGTGAGTGCTTCATATTACAAGTTTTAAATCTGTTATCTAGGCTTATATTACAACTACATGTTAAGCTCAGGCCCCCCCTTGTGTTCACCATGAGATCATTTCAGATTATACACATAGTGATGAGACAAACATATGGGAGAGCATGATATATGACATGGTCATTTCTGTTTTCATTTGCCATATTTTTTGATATAACATAATGCCAAAACATATGCAATCTTCTATTTACCACTTGTAAACCCATCTCAACTTATTAACTTAATTTTTTTGGCAATTCAAACATCTATCATATGTGCATTTGAACAAAATTATAGTTTCAAGGAGTTTGCAAAAATCTCTTTAAACAACCTTCAAAAAGAACCAATATATCCAGATTTTTACCTTCAGATTTTTGTAAAATCAAATGCATATGTATTCAAAGTAATTGAATGAAAATCAGGGTTTTCCATTGCAGGTCATTAAAACAAATTGGAGGAAGAACATGATCAAATATTATGCTAAATGACATATTCATCCCTTTTTCCCATATTCAGATAATCAAACTATCAAATAACCATAAAAATAACTTCAATAATCATTTATCCCAGATTTAATTAAGTACATATTTCTGCCAAAATAGATGGTAAATGCAAACATAATCCAGCAATACATGGTAGCTAAAATAAACATTCCACCACAAGGCATCTGCAAATTAAAATTTAATATAAACTCAGGCAATAAAAATCAGAGATTATCACATACACATATCATATTTATATGATATGTCCATCACCTTGTTTCTCTAAATCAGACATTCATGAAATCAGCAGTTAACCAAACATCATCAATAGTCATTCAAAACAGGTTTACTTAAGTAGATATTTTAATCCAAATACTTAGAAAACTCCCTACAATTAACTTTAACCACAACATGAAATCTGACCAATAGATTCATTACAAAAGAACTGCAAATTTAAAACTGGTTTCTTTTATTTATACTAACAGCTAATGCCTTCTTCATCCATCAAGCCAACTTCAATTTCCTGCAAGCAATTCACTGAGCTGCCCCAATTTTAATGAGACACCCAGATGATTGCAAAGGCAACCAAACGGGTCAGTTTTCACTGGTATGAGCATTTATAAAATTTATACACATATTCATAATTTTTGGTGAACTTGCAATGTCTACCTAATTTAGCAGATTTCATACTTAGCATATTATTGGTTAATACCAAATGATACAAAGACACATTCATTCATTCAAACAATACCCAGCAAACAATCAAAATAAATATATATAATTCTTGATTCATTTTTCTCCATTTCTGAATGAGTAAACTCAGATTTTATACTCACAATTTCACCCAGCAATTAATCAAAGCACAATATTTAAACTTGATTGATTTAACTCCATATCTAGATATTTATAATCCAGATTTTTAAACCCCATTCTCCATTTATTTTATGGTCTTTAACTCCCTGTCAAATGAACACCATGTATGCATTGTGAAGGAAACTCCCAGGTTATTTAATTTATTCCAACACACAAAGGCCTCAGGGTGCAATTGCACCATGCATATACTTACTCCCACCTGAAGCAAGCAGATCATTGACTAACTCCCAAATGACCAATTTAATTTTTCTTTAATAAACCCCCCTCTAGTTTCTGCTTATTTTATTAAGCTTCTATTTATGAATTTCAATCATAAAAACTCCCAATTCATTCATGTTTCAGAAAGGCTTATCTACTTTTATACTTTCTGGTTCAACCCCATGTTCTCCATTTATTTTCCTTATTACAGAAAATAACCCAACATACCTATGTTTTTTTTCTAAATATAATTTAAGCATCATGATCCTACTATCTTTCTTCTATATTATTGTGAATATATGAATAAGGTTTTTATTAAGGAAATCCCTCAAAAACCCAGAAATTCTCCTCTGACTTATGATATGGATATTTAGTTTCATGCTTCATTATCTAGGAAATAAACATGAGCTAGATCACTGTCTTGCTGCCTATTTCCTAAATAATTTAGATCCATACTTCATAATAATAAAATAGAACAAAAATGCTCAAACCATTTTAACTTTGAAAACCCACATACAGATTAAAACCCCAAACAAGAATGCACAAACAAACATCCATCTCACCCATAACAAATCATTTCAGAGATTTTAAATGATTTATAACATTTTAGGCTACCTACAAGAGGACTTAATGCCATTGCATACAAAGGGATAAATACTCACATAGTGTTCTCCTTTTACTGCCTTAATCCATTGAACAGCAAATCCTCCAAAGTTTCAAGCTAATGTTTCTCCTATTTTATTTTGTTTTGATCCCGAGAGAATGGTGGATATGGTTATGTGCGGGTATTATAAAACCATTCTAGGATTTAAGAAAAATGGGTAATTCCCTTGATGCCCTTAGATATTCATGCACAAATCATTTCCCTGTGTGGTCCTTAATTGGGAATGCACACTTCTGGTTACCTCAATTAGTTATTTCGGGAATCAAGCATTTTAAACACTTCATGTCATTTTCATGACTCTATTTACTCATGCCATATGCATGTGACCCCTTGTTTATTTTTATTTCTTCTAAGTTTAAAGAAACTGCAAACCCCCTTGTGTTTTCTACCTAACTACCATCTCCATTCAATCATGCATACTATCATACATAATCATGTGATGTAAAAATCATTCACACTATGTTATTTGCTTGAAATAAATATAAGATATAAAATTCATATTTGATCCTATTTTTTTTTGTTCTGCCTTTAGTTAAAACTGCAACTCCTCATACAGCTTTATGTGATAAAAAAATCACATATATCATGCCAATTATTTCTAGCATAAATATATAAGACATTTAAACCTTATATTAAACTTCATTTTATTCTGTCTTTAAATAAAACAGAAAACACCCCATATATTAAATATATGTATTTATATAATTCTTTGGACATGGAACTATATTTGTTTTAAGTCCCAATTTTTAATCACCTTAACCCCTTGCATTTTATCAAACAGAAACTCCTATGCACATTTTATTTATTAACAAGCTTTTTCTGTTTTAATGAATTATATATTTTATAATTTCAGAAATTCTTAAAATAAATGTAAATTTCATTTTTTTTTCTTTTAGGGCCATTACAAAAAGTACAAGTTCAAGCAGTTCAAATTTGCAGTTCAGTCAAGTTCTGTGAAAAGTTTGCAAGTTTTCAAGTCCTTAAGTTGCAGGAACGACTTAAGACTAGCTCGGCATTACTTAGGTCGTCTAGATCAAGTTCAAACGACCTAACATAAGTCAACCTTCCTTAAGTCGCTCTGCTCGAGTTATGGAATTCATTAGTCACATTCCTACGAGTTAAAGCTACATTGCAAGTTAAGACATAAGGCTTTAAGCCAGGACAGGGTAAATATTGTTTAAGTGTTAACTCGTTCAAGTACGCCCGTGACCTAAAAGTTATGTCGCAAGAAGTTAAGTCGCCCAGATCGTAGTGCGATCCAAAGATAGGTCATAAGGAGAGTTATCTCGTTCGAAGAAATATGCTACACTTCTTAAGTCACAAGTTCTTAAGTCGTTCAGATTCTTCTTAAGTCGCAAGTTCTTAAGTCGTTCAGATTCTTTTAACTCGCAAGTTCTTAAGTCGTTCAGATTCTTTTAAGTCGCAAGGCTCTTAGGTCGTTCAATGCTTTAGGTCGCTCTAAGAGTAACTCGGAAATGCCGAATTTTCTTCCATCAAAAAACCCTAAGTCCTGCTCTCCACTCGCATGTTGCCGCGTGTCCATCCCCCTTACCTCACCAGAAACACTGCAACATAACCCGCTATCCACTAACCCGTTAACCTAATATCTCCTCATCTCCCCCAAACACCTAAAATTTCATTGCCTCCTTCAAATTTCCAAAACTAACATTCGCCAAATAATCTAGTGAGATCCTAAGCCAATTCATTTTGTAAAGCAACTACCAATTATTCGACGATGATCAGAGGGCAAAATGGAGTACAATTTTACAACATGGTAACAGGAATTGCATAGAACTGATGATAGGAGAATCGATGGAAGATGCAATAGATGGATGATCGGCGTTACCTAAACTCGCTGATTGGAAGTGATGATCGAAATAACGATGGAATTTCGCTTTGAAGTTCCGGAGCTCAGAAATTCATCAATGGCAGTTTCAAAGGTTAGAGCAAGTAAGGAGAACGAAGGAGAAGCTGAGCAACTTATAAGCGGGAAAGGTAGAATTCGAATCGACCTAAAGCGACCTAACAACTCGAGCGGCTCACGACCTAATAACTCCAGCGACTCACAACTTAGCAATCCAGATGACACGAGTTAAAAGGTGTCGAAGCACACGACCTAGTCCCTTGGCGTATACTTCGAGGGGCAAGTGTTAACACCTGTTTTTACACGACTTAGCAATTCAACGACTTACAACCTAACGAGATAAGAGGGTTGCGACCTAACTCCAGAAAGCGACCTAGCGACCTAACTCCAAAGAGCAACCTAGCGACCTAACTTAGGAAAGTGACCTAGCGACTTAACTTAGGAAAGTGACCTAGCAACCTAGCGAGTTAGCGGCCTAGCGACCTAGCGAGTTAGAGACCTAGCGACCTAGCGACCTAGCGACATAGCAACTTAGGAAAAGGGAACGACCTAACATGCTCCGGAGTAAAGCCACGCGACCTTCCTCTTCTATTAGGTCGCTCACGACCTAATCCGACCGAGATAACTTCTACAGTTACAACATTAGGTCGCTCACACCCAGTATCTCACCCAGAATGGCTCCACTAAGTCGCCAACGACTTAAGCTAACTTGAGATGACCTATGACCTACGACCTACCCCCAGATTTTTCCTATAAATACCCCGCCTACTCCACATTGAGAGAGGACTTTTTCCAGACTTTGAAGCGCCAAAACTCTGCTGCATTCACGACTTCTACAACACCTCTACTACCGAAAACATTCCAAACTACGTAAAGAAAAGATCAATTACATTCAAGATGGATTCCAGAATCTCTTTTGCATTGTAGTGCTAATTACTTGTATAGATTGTTGAGTAATCAAAGGAATTCTTGTAAAGCTTGTAATCGAACTTGTGATAAAGAAGATAAAGTGGACGTAGGCTTAATTTTGAGCCGAACCACTATAAAACTGCTATCTCTTTACTTTTCTGCTATTCTCTGCTTATTTTTAGTTCCCGTACCAACGGGTGATGCTTTCACTTTACTAAGACTCACACCGGGGTGTTAGCGTTCGATTTTTACGTTAACAAAACCCAAACGAACTAATAAAACAGTAAATCATCCAAACATCAAATCAACAAATTTTATCAACTATATAACATACTGGTTAACCAAAAAGGTCAGTTTAACTCACCAAAATTTCTACTGTTGCCGAGGCCTTCCGGTTTGGAACTAAAATCGAACGACGTCCGATTTAAGCCCAAATTCTAACTATCTCCAAATTCATCCAAACCAGTTCCATCGTGAAGCTTCCACCATCATGAGTGCAATGCAAAAATCTACGCCTCGATTGGACCTCGATTGGGAGAGTTACACATATTTTAAGTTATCGATATTTTTAAATTTATAATTAAAAAATAACTACATATATTTTAAGCTAATTACCATACTTAGTATGTTAATCCTTCTTCTCCACGTTAAACACCCCTATACATAAACCAGAGATACCCAAAACATGCACACCTTTAATCAATAATTTCTCCATCATAGGGTTTATAAACATTATAGGGTTTATTAACATTTGAAATAGTCGAAAAATAAATTACCTTTTAATAAATTTAATTAACTAATTTTAAATGATAATTAAACTAACTTAATTTACATTTTTCTCTTCTTCTTTTTTATTTTAAAAAAAGTATCAAAATTTAATTACAGTGAATAAATAAAAAAAATTACCACTTTCATTTTAAATTTAACAACTTAATTACCTCTGCAAAAATACCTTCCTCGATTGTGAACACTTCCAGGCATCGGCATCGCATCTCTAGATTACCCGCGTCGAACCCAAACCCTTCCAACTAGAGCATCGACACTCCCACTACCGTACCCACCAACCTCGCCATTCTCGTCCAACCTCGCGGCCATTTCCCATTTGCGATTTCGACGAACCCTAGGACCAACTACTCGCGATACGTCCTCCTCAAATCTATCGAGCTTAGCCTGGCTTCTCACCCTTACGCGAATTTATTTGTGATTCCGGAGATTTTAAGAATAAGTTACGGAATAATTCTCTGGAACGTTAATTTTGAAGGGATTTTGGAAAATAAGACTTGTAATATTTTCCTAAGTATAGAAAATAAAAATTGGAAATATTTCTAAGTGTTGAGATGTATGGAATTATCCTGTTATAGATTTAAGTATTTGGAAAAAAATTGTTTTCAAATGTTGGGAGGAATTTATATATCATTTAAACATATTTTGAAAATAAATATTTTGGGAAAAATTTATATTAAGGCCAGATGGTTGCTTATGGATGTTTACTTTGATAGTTAAATAATCGACTATAAATATTGGCCAATTTCTTTAATCGTTTCGAAGAGACCGGGATCAGATTTAATTATCTGAAAACCACTTCCATCCGGTTTGAACGTAACGAATGAATACCGTAAAGAGGATGAAGGCGGTGATTCTGTTTGTCCAGACCCAGGATAACTTGTATAGATGAATGCTATCAGAACATTATCATTGGAGGATGATGAGCATTCTAAGTAAAATTTCATTCCTTGAAAGGTAACACTTAGCCTCGAGCCTTATGAACCGGGAATGACTAAAACAGGGGAGATGTAGCAAGGCTAAGTGGGTCGCACCCAAGTAGGGTATGTTATCACCTTTCTAGATGTCCTCGAAAAACCCTATTTATCTCCTATATGGGTACACAGAAAGAAGAAGCGCTCGATGGTAAGGGTGGGAACACCCGGGGTGATAACATATTCTGTCTATCCTGGTTTGGGGTAGGCCGGTCTTGTGTAGCGGGGGATCCCGACGTGGTCCTCGGTACATTGTTCTAGAGGTGTACTGTGGTGGGCGGTACCCCAATGGCCCATTCATTCGTTGGAATCCATTATCCAATACGAGCTTACAGTTTTGTTTGTAGAGCCTAGTATGCTGAAATTTAATTAATGTAACAATTTCAGCTATTTGAATAAGTATTTGTATTTAGACACTATTATAATATCACTGGATTTTCTATAAAGTGTTTTGGTTATAGTAAGGGAAAAACCCGTTGTGTTTATTTGTGGCGTGGTCTTACGAGATACCTTTGTTTTTCAAAGGATTTTGGAAAGTTAATAATTCAAATTGAGTGTGTTTTCTCACGTTGGTTTTCCAGACTGACTCGGGTGTTATTTTATTATAATGCTTGGGTCACACCAAGTATTACAGATTCAGGTTAAATGCTATGGAGCTCAGGAGACTAGCTGAAGGAGTTTTCAGACGTATTTTTGTACTTGACTTATATTCCGTTGTGTAAGTACAAGTTATACAACTGTCCAGTTTGATGTATTGATTGTTGCACTCTGATGATTGTAAGCATATAAAATGTTATAGATTCTTTTGAATAAAATCTGTTATTATATATTGTATTTTGTTCCGCTACAATTGTTAGATTCTGTGTTGTTTCTATTCTTCTTCTATCTCCTTCTTCTTCACCCCTAATGAACTGGTATATCTGGCATTCGACTGTTCGGTACTTTATATAGAGGATGTATAAATGTCGATTTTCGAGGGTCAAAAATCCCGTTTGTTACACTTGGTATCAGAGCTGAAGGTTAACCGAGAACCTTGGCTCTGTTGGGAATTACTCATTAGAGATAGAGTCAGTAGTGCTCTAGAATGAGTTTGAGCGTATTAATAAATATGAGCGCGTATTTGTTAGTGAATATAAAACAGTTTTATATTGTGTTAACTTATTGTTTAAGTGGTATATAAATCCTTGTCGAATAATGGGACGCCACTAAATCGATAGGAGTTTCTAAACACTTGAACACGATAAACTGAGGCAGTATGGTTTTGAAGCGGGTAAATGAAATAATTTTACCCAAATTATATTTTTATATAAAAGAAATAATTTTCTAGAAATTATTAAAGCATATTGGAGTGTTGGTTGATAATATTATAATCGAAATAAGATTATAAAATTTGAAATGGTTATATATTTATAACCAAATGGAAATTGTATAAGTATGGATTAAACAATTGAGTTAAAACTAAGACTTAACCAGAGTTTGGAAAATTAAATCCCGGAGATTTTTGGAAATATTTTCCAAAGTGTTTGTGTTACGACCCGTTTTTCCGTACCCTTTGAATCGACAATAAACCACACATGTCTAACTCAAATTGCATGAAAATACGGAACATGAAGGGTAATAAAGAAAAATAGACAGAACAGAATCTCACACGAATGGAATAACATATAATATTGAACCAATATCTTTACAGCGGAAAACTTTTAAATACATATATCAGAGTCTAACCTAAATTCATCTTGGACAGTTTTAAACATCTGTCCTTACAATTGCTAACAAACATCAACTAAAACAAACTAAGTATAGCGGATAATAGAATACGTCCATACGTAGATGAATATCTCCAACTCTCCTCTGGAAAACTCCAATCGTCTTCGACTAAACCTGAAACTACTCAGATCTGACCCAAGTATTGAAAATACCCGGATCAAGCTTGATAAACCAGCGTGAGAAAAACTCAATAATGAATGACAGTGTCATATATCAGCCTTTTAATAAAATCCTTTGAAAATCAAGAGTATCTCATAAGACCACGTCCATACATAAACACGGACGGGTATTTACCTTATGATAACTAAAACACTTTTATATCAAAACATTTGATATTATTTTTAATGACATCTTTTGAAAACATTTGCAAATAAACTTATTAATCTTAGCCGAAATTGTTACATTGATTAAATTCCAACATAATAGGTTTACAATCAATTCCGTAGGTTCTTATTGGAGAATGGATTTCCATACAAATGACCAGGTGAAGGATCTACCTTCCGAAATGGGTACACCTCTATATGGATGCCCCGAGAACCATCACAAAGGATTCTCTACCAACACAAGACCAGCCTATACCTCTGTAACTAGATAGTACCGAATATGTCATCCCCCGGTCGTTACCGACCTTTAACCGAGCGCTTGTTTCCATACACCACATTAATTTACATCTTGAATGTCATAGCGGAAAGAAATATATCTAGAAGGGGATGACCATACCCTACTTTGGAATGACCCACTTAGCCTTGCCGCATCTAATCCTGTTTCGGTCATTTCCGGTTTGATGAGGCTTAAGGCAACGATTACCTTTTCACATAGCACATATCACATCTTTGAATGCCACATTTTCCATTTCCGTTGACTACTAATTGCCTTCCATAAAAATACAACCCTTGAGCTCGTATGTCTCAAGGAGGGTGTTAAGCTAAGAGAAGTTGCCTTCTCCGCCACCAACTGATGTACGTTTGTAAAAACCAATGTACGTAATCTTTAGAAATGCAATGTCAGACAAACGTCCATACAAGTTGTCCAGGAACAGGACAAACCGAAGGCTCTCCTACTACCACTAGTAGCGAGTAGTCCTTGCAATCCGAAAAATCTCCATCACGAGGAGACCACTGCTATAAATAACTCTATAAAGGGGGCCAACCAGAGCATGTTCAACAAGCAGTTTCCACGTTATGAAGATCCACGGTCTTCAATAATCATCATCTTCAACATGTCTTCACATTCGAACGTATACATTGGTTCGAAGTGGTTTTCGGATAGGAATCACCCAAATCCGACCCCGGTTCCTTCGAAATCCAATTTTCGATAAAAAGTGAATATGAGTATATAAGATTTATTAAGTCTCTTTTCACTTTAATTCTTTTCGGATGATTTCGAAATCTCTTTCATTTTACTTAGGATAATTCTAAGTAATTCGTTCTTTTACTTTGGATAATATTTTCAAATTTCCTCACTTAACTCTCGATCCAAATTCCTTAACTTTTAGGAGGGTCAAAAACAATGTTATTAAAGACAGCGTTTACAATAAACCCTAAAATTAATCTTAGCACATTTTTGAGTAAATAGGATCATAGAAATCATTCTAATTTTACTCAACGTCAATTTTTGTATTCAACAAGTGCTATGGGCGGAATAACGGTGAAATCACCTTTTAAATTCCACGAATAGGACGAGTTCCCTCTTCGGATTTTAATACCAAGTATAAGAAGATTATCTCTATGCAATCCAAGTCGTAATTAGTTCATTTGGGAGCTTGCTTAAATTTTGGATAACACCAATCTTCTTTTATTTTGGAAATCTTAATAGAATCTATTTATTTAAGAGCATCCGGGCTTTCCTTTCAATCTGTTCACCCCTCGCCTAAGAAAAGAAAACATAGGCCAGGTAAGTTCAGGGCACTGGTTGCTCCATCCCTAACCTTAGTTAAACACCTTGTTTTATCTTCCAAGATCTCACAGGCAGGACAAATGTACTAGTCATTTCTGCATACTCAGATATCAATTTTAGTTTGGAATTCCTTATAAATACTCCAAATTATCTTTCAAATACTTAACTTCCCTTTTAAAAACATTCACAATTTATTCTGGGAAAAATTGTTACATTTAAACTTATTTTCAAAAAGTTATACCATTCGCAGCATAAAAGTGCTGCGGAAAGTGCTATATAAGCTTATTTGATTAAATCAACTTTTAAACATTTGATAACTCATATATTTCAGTCCAAATCTCTTTTAAACCATTTAAATAGATTTATCAAATTTATTCCATATTTTCCCAATATTAAAAACGTTCATTTAAACAGATTTCTTGTTATGGTCACTTATCTACACTAGCGCGATTTTTCTAGAAAATTTATTTGGACTTAATTCAAAATCTACTCAAAAAATTTTGGTTTTCTTTCTTTGTTTAGAAGATATGGATATAATAGTCCGGAATTTTCTTATCTCGAAAAATTCCGAGCTATATTCCACTCTACACATTGATTTGAACTTTTCGGCACGAAATCGCGAACTACCTTTGCGCGACGTACCTAGTTTTGATTTATTTTTCAATATTTGAAATAATATATTCAAATTGGATTTTAATACTTATAAAATCATCATAAATCATTTTAAATCATATTTTCACTTTTTAAAGTATTTAAAATATATTTTCACCATTACCATATTATAATATTATTATATTCACATTATTTTAATATTAAATTTTAAATTCCAATTTCAATTCAATTTCAATTCTAACTACAAATTAAACTTATTTAAAACTTAGATTTCAAATCTAATTTCAATTTAAACTTCAATTCAACCTTAATCTCAACTTCAATTTTTTAAAATCAATTTCAATTTCAATTTCACTATTCATCTCAATTTCAATTTCAATTTAACTATCCTTTTCAAATCCGTTTCACTTTAAATTTCAAATTCTCTTTTATTTTTACTTTAATTTCACTTCTAATCGAAAAGAGACTTATTTTTCCAAAATATCTCATATCACTAAAATATGGTCTTATAAACAAAGTGATTATTTAAATCAGAATGAACATATCCAATATTCATATTTATCACTAACATAACATCCTTTCAACCAATCACATAACATATGATTTCAAATCCAACACTCACTATTAATACCATAACGGGATATATTATCACAATTAGATTATCTAACCATCTATCAAATCATCCATATTAACAATCAAATAAACATTCATATGTCATAAGGATATAAATATGATTGTTTTAACATAACCAAAATATAAATCCAAAAGCGATGAGAATTTCTCACCTTTTACCAAAAGATTAACTTCCTACCAACATTCATATGCAACAACACTTCACTACATCTTCTTAACTATACCAAATATTTTTCGTAGACTTTCCTTTTAATTCCGGCAGCACTTCCTTCTCTTTTTCTCGCTCCGAAGCTTCACGAACTTGCTCCTCTTCCTTGATAGGTTCGGCCATGCCATATTCTACCTCTTCCTCCATCGTTTCTTTACTTCTTAGATGCTAAACCATGTTCTAATGGTATTCTAAGGTCTTTGGCAAAGTTTGGTGGTGTTTGAAGTTGATTTGATATGGTTTTGAAAAAGTTAGTAAGGAAATGGAAGAAGAAGAAGAAGAAGACATTAAAGAGAGCTTCAAGGAGAAAGAAGAAGAAGATAGAAATGTGTAAAGAAAGTGGAAGAATGGTGGTCTTATTTATAGAAAAGTTTTGAATTAAAATAATATTTTGTAAAAAGACCAAAATACCCTTACTTACTTATAAAGTAATCTTATTTTTTTTCAACACTTAACATCACATTTCAAATCATTACTTTATGTCATTTTCACTTAAGTATTAAGTAAAGAAAGTAATAATTATGTTTCTTTGATTTGATGTTTTACTTTTTGCTTTGAAATGACATTTTTGTCTTTTTATGTTTACTTTTTGTTAATTATATTCTAGAATTTTCTAAGTATGTTTAGTAAAAGTAAACTTGATTAGTGAATTAATTAATACTTACACTATTTGAATATATGTTCCCATATAACAAAATAAAGGTGCGACGACGTTGCGACAACTTTTAATCGACAAAACGTTGATTTTCGACAAAATGTTTTACGGTCACATTTTGACGTTTTGGTTAAACCATTTATTTATGTAAACCAATTTAAAAATAAATTTGTATAATGTTATTTAAAAATATAAACACTCATAAATTAATTAAAATAATTTATTTAACCATTGAAACTTACTTTTCTAAAATCAGCATTTTGTCACTTTTGTCGATATAGGCAAATGTTACTATTTTTGTGTATGCTTCTCTTCCCAAACCCTATTTAATTTTGTTTGAATCATATAACCTTATTTAATTCATATTGAAAATCACTTTAAATAGTATATTTTAAAGTGGTCAAATTCTAGGTCGTTACAGTTTGAAAAGAATAATAGTGGTATTATTTTTGAAAGGATTTTGAATAGAAAATGTTTTTAAATGGTTTTGGAAAGCGATAATAGCACTGAACTCACTTCAGTCGCTGGAAAATAATCCTAGTGATGACTGCAGCTTCATCAGTATTTATTTTTGAGTTTCTAAGTGATGGATTGCTACCGTAATTGATTGTTCAGATTTGTTGGCCAAACAAGTTTGTTTTGAAAATTCCGAAGGGGATTTGTTTTGGATAAAAACCAGGTTTGGTTTAAAAATTTAAAAAGTGTGATTTTGGAAAATTTGAGATTTCAAAAGTGATTTGAAATAAATATCGAGTGTTTAAAAATTCTGGGACCCTTTTTTAAATATTTTAGAGATAATCAGAAAATAGTTATGAATTTATAAATGGTGATTGATTTTGAAGAAAAATATGGAAACTAAATTTTGGAATTAAAATTAAAAGTGAAAAGTTAAAATGAAGTTTAACTTAGATTAAGTTGAAAAAATTAAATTTTTGAAATTTAATTGATTGTGATTTGAATGGAATAAATTAGTGAAGTAGACCAGTTAAATGAATAAAATTGGGATGTGAATGAATTGAATTGAAAGAAAATAAAATTTAATTGAATTGAGAAATAAAATTGAATTGGGTTATAAATGATGTTGAATGGAAATGGAGTTCTTACTTAAATAAATTAAAAGAAATGGTATGAAGTTTAGATTTAACTTAAGTTAAGAGAAATAAATTGGAATAGCTCATAAAAGTTGAAATGGATTGAATAAAAATATACTTGAGCTATAAATAAGTGTATAATCTCGGGTTAAAAATAAAAATAAAATGTGAATGCACTCAAGCTTACAATGGATGGGAATGTGAAAAAAATAAGTCATGTGACTTATAAAAATTTGAAAAGTGATATGGGAAACAAAAAAATAAAATTTGTTTTATATTCTACTAATGAAATAAAAACCCAAGCTTGAATTTTAAGATAAGTTGGACTCAAGTAATATTAGTTGAAGTGATATTCAATGATAATTTAGAAGTGGACTAATTAGCTAAATAAATAAATTAATTAATATAATCATGAGGATCATTTTAAAAAAGAATTCGGGAATGAATTGAGTATGGAAATTAAAATTTAAAATGGATTGAGTGAATAAACTAATTGAATTAATTAGTAAATGGATGCAATTTGATTAAATAAAATCAAATCAAGAGTTTTGAAATGGAATTTGTTACATAAACTTAAGTTATGGAGTTGGAATAATTTGAAGTAAATAAATTAACTTAAGTAAATATTTAATAGAAGCTTGGCTTCGAGTAAGTTTGTGAAATGGCCATTAAATGAAAATAGCATGGAATGTTTTCGAGCTAAATAAATGAATTTGAAAATAATGAAAGTGGATTTGAATGGAATGCAAAATGAATTGAGTTAGAATTAATTAGAAATGGAATGGGATTAAATATAAATTGATTTGGAATCAATTTAAAATAGCTATGAACTTGAATGGTTATTTTATTAAGCGAATATCGTCGGATTTGCATAGAAAAGGTTGTCGTTGACGTAAACGAAAGTAAATAAAATTCTATGAATTAATAGAAGTGAATAAAATTGATTTTTAAATCAATTGGAATGAATATGAGTTTGTTTGGTTTAAAAATTAATTGAATGCTTGTAAAGTGAGTTGTAAATCATTTCAGATCGAATGAAATGGAAGATGGATTGGTTGAAAGTAATTAAATAAGTTTTGGAACCTTGTATTTGCTTATAAATATTGTTTAGCATGCATTGCTTATGAAACATGTGTGTTTAAACCATTTAAATTGTTGAATGTTATTGAAATTTCTTGTTTTGGGTACTTACGTGTTTAAATTGAGTAAGTATAGGTACGCGGAGGCCAATTGGCTAGATTTTGGTCACACAGTTGCATATAAAATAAGCCGCTAGCTTAATAACGCTTAAAAATGCTAAAATAAGGTACGCTTTCGGATTAAATACTGCGAAAATATAAAATATTGTTATATATTTTGTTTTCCGACCGTGTGGGTCGATGTATATATATTTATCTCTCTTGTCATATTGCAAAAGGTCCTCCATACAAGGGAGACTCTGCCAAAAAAAATCGGAAATTTATGGAGAAATTTTTTTGAAAATTTTTGGAAATTTTTTTATAACGACAAATTGATTTCAAATTGAAATTGAAATAAGAGATTTTGGAAATAGAATTGGGAACAAATTGTTTTGGTTGGAATTAAAGGATTTGAAAAGTGAATATCGAGCTTTCACTAAGTGGGGTTTTTCTTAAGATAATGGATTGGAGCATTCTTTCTGCCTTAGCAATTTTGGGGATGAAATTCTTTTAAAGGGGAAGGAATGTAACGACCCAGATTTTTCAACGTTTGGTTTGGAATATTTAAATGGTTTTAAATATTTAATTTGAATTATAGATTGTTTTTGAATATGAATATTTGGGTTTATTTATAGAATAAATTCAGAATTTGAATATAGCGATTTATTGGATAATTTAATTATTGAATTTAATAATTGAATATTGGTTAAATTATTGTGTCCTGAGTTTTAAGCGCGATAAAAATAATTTAAAGGCTTATAAAATTTATATTAATAATAATGAAGATAATATAAGTTTTAAAACTGAATCTAAAAGTGATCTGTTCAAATTTTAAAAATAGTTTGTTCAAATTGACATTTAAAAATAGCCATCCGAGGCACAGTCTCAGAATCTGACGAAACTAGTTCCATTAGATCCGTAACATTGTATTGTTATCAGATTTCAAATTTTGTAGCTTTTTGAGTTATCGTTTAGCCGTAAGAAATATAAACGCGCTGAAATTTATATTGAAAATTTAATAAAATAATTGGGTCCAAAAAGCTATCTTCTCCATACGATCGAATTAGGACTCGAAACCTTTTCCATTGCATTCGGAATAGGAGTATAACACTATAAACGCGTAGCGGCACACCTCAATAGGAGATCGAGATTTCACTGTATGAAATTAGAGACATTTGGAATAAAAATCTTTATAAAAATCTAGTCAAAATAAAATCGTAGCCGTCTCCTTTTTGAAACGTATACGCTACCCACTACTTTAAGTCACGATCCTATCTTTTCGTTCAATCGAAAATCACAAATCTTTCGTTTCCCTCCTCTTCTTAAACCAGGAAATCAAGATCCCGTTCCATTTAAAAAAATTAAAACAGAATCAACAGCGACTTCATCATGAGAGAGCTCAAAGCAGACGACTGTCGTTTAGGGTTTTGTTGTGGATCTCGAGCACGAGCGAGCTGGAAGGGGGGACAACCGATTTGGGTTGTTGTGTTCGCTCGTGGAGGTCGACCAGGGTGAGCGAGCTGCTGCAGCGATCCAGTGACGAATGGAGATGGTGATCGAGGCTAGTGGAGGATATCGTGAAGACAGCGAGTTGGGCGTCGGGGTCAGAGCGCGTAAAAGTTGAAGTTGGTGGCGTGTGTAGTCGTGTCGCGATGCTCTGCCATGGTGGTGTGCGGCTTCACGAAGGGGAAGTTGGCGACTTCGGTGGACTTCGGCGATGGCAGTGGTGACCTAGAAGCTCGCGAGCAAGAGAGGATGGGTGATTGAGCAAAGTCGCGAGGCATTTAAGTCAGGGTAAATCTTTTTGTATGATTTAGAAATAAGTGATAAATAAATTTACATTTTAAATTTAAATCGTAAAAATGCAGAACCCAGTAAATGAATTTTTGGAAGTTTATGCTGCCTCTCTAAATACTAAGTTGATATCAGGTATAAAATGATTAGTTTGATTAGTTCTAATTAGTATATAATTGGTTAATTTTAAAAATTGTTAGCTTATTTAAATTTGTAATTGTTTGTACGAGGTCAATTTGGGATTTTTCGAAGTCAGCTTGGATTTTAGAAATTTTAAAATCCGGATGTTCGACATAATAAAAATCAAGGTGAGAAATATTCTCACTCTTTCAGATTACTAAAATTTATTTTAAATAGATAAAATAAATTATTGGATGCTTGGATGAATTTATATAATTATTATATGTTGATGTTGAATATATATATATAGTAGTATATATATTAGTATTTGGAGTCATATTCCTGCACATTATAGCGGATGAGACCCGATGCGCCCCGCATAATAGCGGATGACCCTATATACCGCGATATCCCCCTCAAAGTGGGATTGGTATTTATTTTATGTTGTATTAACTGTTGGAACCTACCGCCTTCTTCACTTTTAATGTGAAAAATATATATTTCAAACTATATACTATGATGTCAAATATTCTTGCAGGAATCTACAAAGAAATCAAGGTCTCAAGTATATTGATTATTATTTCCGGTTAGATATTTTTGTACAATCTCTGATATGATGATAACAACACACACACACACAAATAGTTTTTGAAAAAAACATGTTCTAAAAATATAAAATATCTTTAACTATTTAAAGATATAAAAGTATTTTCAAAAATTATAAATATCTCAAGTTTAGAATCACTAAAATAAGGAAGAGGAACAAATCAGTACAAGTTCAGACGTCTGAACTTTTATATAGCCGTCCATTATCAATAACAGACGTCTGATAATAAAGTCGAGACGTCTGTACTTCTTGTATTACTATTCTCTATTTTAACTGAACACAGACATCTAAAAATTTAATACAGACATCTGTAATTAACGACAGACGTCTGAATTAAACATCAGACGTCTATATTCACTGAAATTGTTTCCTCTGCCTCTTTTGACCTTTTAAACTTACTTAGCCATCTGAATATTTTTCTCAGACATCTGAACTTGACGAACTGAAGCATCTCTTCATGAAAATTCAAAATTTGAAGAGTTGTCTTCTTCACCAAGAGTTGCACTCCTTCTAATGGTTGCAACTATTGAATTAAAACTATTCAATACTATAAATAGAGATGAAAATCCACTATTTCAATTACCAATTCTTTCTATCTAATCTTGCTTTATATTATTATAATCTCAAGTGATTTTCGAATCTCTACTTCCTACAATTGAACATTCAAATCATCACATCAAGAAGATTATAGGAAGGGTGTACTATATTGACTATATTCGTGTTACTCAAGAACACACAAGTCAAGAAACAATTTATAAATTGTATTTGAAGTCTTATTTCGGTTGCTTAGGCGGAAAAGTCCTGTTCGGTTGCTCAGGCGGTGTAATACATGTTCATTCGGGTTAAGTGAGGGTTATTCGAGAAATTCCAGAAAGAGTCTGGGACTGGACGTAGAACGGGAAGTTCGAACCAGTATAAAAATAAATGGTGTCATTTTTATTACTGCTATTTACTATTATTTATAATTCCGCACTTGCTAGACTAGTCTTACTATATATTATCGATCTATATATACTTTCATTTGGTATCAAAGCAAGGTCATCAGATAACTATAACACAGTTATCTGATATTTAAATAATATGGACAATAACACTAGCAACAGTTTTACTGAGGGACAAGCTACTACACGACCACCATTGTTTAATGGATTAAATTATAGTTATTGGTCAACTAGAATGAGAATTTTTGTGCAATCTAGTGGATTTGAAACCTGGAATATCATTCAAACTGAATATACTATTCCTACTACAGAGTATGCTGCATGGTCTAATACACAAAAACTAGATGCTACTGCAAACGCAAAAGCAATGAACATGTTATTTTGCGCTTTAGACAAAAATGAATTCAATCGAGTTAGTATTTGTAAAACAGGATATGAAATTATTAATACACTTAAGGTTACACACGAAGGAACGAATAAAGTAAACAAAGCAAGATTTCTATGCTTAAAAACCAATTTCAAAATTTTAGAATGAAGCAAGGAGAAAGTATTAGTGAAATGTACTCTAGATTCCAGGATATCTATCACTCACTATTAGCTTTAGAAGTTACTTTTACTGAACCTGATAATGTCTCAAAAATCCTTAACTCTTTAACTGATGAATGGGAACGAAAAGTCTTAGCTATCGAAGAAGCTAATGATATTTCAACCATAAAAACAGAAGAGTTAATTGGTAATCTAATGTCCTATGAAGTAAACTTATAGGCAAGACGAGCACAAGCACAGGACAAGAAAACTATCGCTTTTCAAGCAGAAAAAGAAGACTCTGAATCAGAAGATGATATGGCATTTATAGCTAAGAATTTCAAAAAGTTCTTAAAATTCAAAAAGAGCAATAAATTTGGAAATAACAAGGGTTTCAATAAGCCATCAAGCTCATCTCTTGAATGCTATGAATGTCACAAAAAGGGACACATAAAGAAAGATTGTCCTGATCGGAAGAAAGAATATAATCTCAAGAAGGACAAATTTAAAAAGAAGAAAGCCTTCTCAGTTACATGGGATGATACAGAATCTTCTTCATCAGATAATGATAGTGACAGTGATTCAGAACAAGCCAACGTTTGTTTTATGGAAACAAATGATGATGTAAGTGATCTAACTTTTGACGATTTAATAGAAATAAACTTTGAATTGTTATATAAACTTAGAATCCTAAAGAGTAAATATAAAGATGCTTTAGGAAAATTAAATAGAACTGAAATAGAAACTGACATGTTAAAAGATGAAAAGAAAATATTAGAGGAAGAGTTAGTAAAATCTCAAGAATCTTATGTTAATATAACATTTCAATTCACTGATTTAAGAAGTGAAATAGAAAGACAGAAATATGAGAATGTTAAATTAGCAAAAGAGAATTATGATTTAAACTCTAATATTAAAACACTTGATATAGAAGTATCACATCTTAAAACAAAACTAGAAAATATTTTTAAAAATGTTTCTAAATTTAACAGTGGAAGAGAGAGTCTCTCTAAAATAATTGAGAATTCTCAAACCTGTTCAAATAAAAAGGGGTTAGGATATAAAAAACCAATACAAAGGCATTCTAAAAATAATGGTTCATAATATACTAATTTTAAGAAAAAGGAATCTATATTGCTCAAAAATCTTCTTCAAAAATTGTTCATTCAAAATCAATTATGATTTGGGTTCCAAAGACTAATAATAATTTGATTAGGAATAACTACATTAAATCATTCATTAATTCTGTACATAAGAATGAAAATTTTAATTTTAAAGGGAACTCTAAACCCAACCGGGTTTGGCTTCCTAAGATTTAACCCTTAGGACCCTAACAGAGGAAGTGGGTACCAATAGAATTTCAATATTTTTTGCAGGTACCGATTAAGAAAAGAGGAAAATGGATTCTAGACAGTGGTTGCTCAAAACACATGACAGGCGACAAAAATATGTTAACAAACATTATCTACTCAGATGGAGGATTTGTCACTTTTGGAGATAATTCCAAAGGTTACATCATCGGCAAAGGCGATGTGAGCAATGACGGTACATCTAATTTACCTCTTATTACAAATGTTTTATTAGTTAAAAATTTAAAACACAACTTACTAAGTATTAGTCAATTATGTGATAAAGGTTTTAACATAGTATTTTCTGAAAATAAATGCAATATTTTTTATCATAACAAAAATCTTATTTTTGAAGGAGTTAGAGATCGTAATATTTATATTTTGAATATAAAAATAAATCATAATACAAATATGTGCTTATTAGTCAAAGAAAATGATCCTTGGCTATGGCATAAAAGATTTTGTCATATAAATTTCAAAGCTATTAATAAATTATCTAAAAACGATTTAGTAAAAGGTTTACCTAAAATGAATTTTAAAGTAAATAGCATTTGTGATGCTTGTCAACTAGGAAAACTAACTAAATCTTCTTTTAAATCTATGAAAATCATCTCAACATTACAACCTCTTGAGTTATTACATCTAGACTTATTTGGACCAACTCAAACTCAATCTCTTAATCACAATAGATATGTTTTTGTAATAGTTGATGACTTCTCTAGATATACATGGACCTTATTTATGAAAAACAAAAGTGATACATTTGAAAATTTCAAAATCTTTGCTAAACGAATTCAAAATATAAAAAATCTAAAAATTAAAAACATTAGAAGTGATCATGGAGGTGAATTTGTAAATGAAATGTTTGAGAAATTTTGTAATAAGAAAGGAATATTTCATAACTTTTCATTTCCAAGAACTCCTCAACAAAATGGAGTTGTTGAACGTAAAAATAGAACACTTCAAGAATGTGCTAGGACTTTATTGAATGGAACCACTCTTCCAAAACAATTTTGGGCAGAAGCCATTGCTACTGCTTGTTATGTCCTAAATCGTGTCTCTATTCGACCTTTAACTAAACACACTCCATATGAACTTTTCATAGGTAGAAAACCTAATATATCTTACTTTAAAGTTTTTGGTTCGAAATGTTTTGCTTTAAATACGAAAGATCAACTAGGAAAATTTGGTCCAAAATCAGATGAATGTATATTTATCGGGTATTCAGAACGAAGCAAAGCATATAGAATCTATAATAAAAGAACTAAAATAATTTAAGAAACACTTCATGTATCATTTGATGAAAATTTCAAAACTAACACAAATGATGATGAAGATATTATAATTAATTCTAATTCAAATATTAACATCAATATACCTGAAAACACTTCTTCTGAAAATCAAAGTGAAAAGGAATTAAAATCTCCACCGAGAATTTTAAAAGATCATCCAATCCAAAATATAATAGGAGAAATTGATGAAAGAGTTAAAACACGTAATCAACTAAATCAAATGGGGCATATAGCTTTTCTTTCTAATATAGAACCTAAAAATATTAAAGAAGCCTTAACTGATGATTATTGGATTATTGCTATGCAAGAAGAACTAAATCAATTCGAAAGAAATGACGTTTGGGATTTAGTTCCAAGACCTAATGATCAATCAGTTATTGGTACTAAATGGGTTTTTAAAAATAAAGCTGATGAAAATGGAAATATCACTAGAAATAAAGCTAGATTAGGTGCACAAGGTTATAATCAGGAAGAAGGAATTGACTATGAAGAAACGTTTGCTCCTGTTGCGAGATTAGAAGCAATACGTATCTTATTAGCCTATGCCTACTTTCATGATTTTAAACTATATCAAATGGATGTTAAAAGTGCATTTTTAAATGGGTTTATCAAAGAAAATGTTTATGTTGAACAACCTCCCTTGTTTATACACGAACAATTTCCAGACCATGTTTATAAACTTAATGAATTTGAGATGTCTCACATGGGAGAATTAATATTTTTTCTTGGACTTCAAATTAAACAAGTTAATAATGGCATTTTTATAAATCAAGAAAAACATTGTAATAATTTAATTAAACGTTTTGGTATGGAAAATACTTCTACCAAACCAACTCCTATGAGTACAACCATACATCTTGAAAAAGATGAAAATGGCAAGAGTGTAGACCAAAAATTATATCGTAGTATGATTGGATCTCTATTATATTTAACCGCTAGTAGACCCGATATAATGATGAGTGTTTGTTTGTGTGCATGATTTCAAGCAGATCCTAAAGAATCACACATTAGAGCAGTAAAACGTATATTACGTTATCTCAACAAAACCAAAGATTTTGGACTATTCTATCCAAAAGAATGTCCTTTTGAATTAGTTTCATATAGTGATGCTGATTTTGGAGGAAGTCGGACGGATAGAAAAAGTACTAGTGGGACTTGTCACTTCATTGGACGGTCTCTAGTATCTTGGTTTAGTAAGAAACAAAATTGCGTATCACTTTCTACTTGTGAAGCAGAATATATATCTGCAGCTTTGGCATGTGCTCAGGTAATTTATATGCAACAAACTCTTCAAGATTTTGGTTTTAAATTATCTAAATCAACAATTTTCTGTGATAATTCTAGTGCTATAAATTTATCTAAAAATCCAGTAAATCATTCACGAACAAAACATATTGATATTCGTCATCATTTACTTCGTGATAATATTGAAAGAGATATAATCAATCTAGAATTCGTATCTTCGGAAAATCAATTAGCATATATTTTTACCAAACCATTAAATGAAAACACTTTTGTAAAATTGAGACGAGAACTTGGAATCATCTCATTCAAAAATTTATAAAGTTCACTTCAACTCATTTCTGTTTTTATTTAAAGGTCAATATAAACTTGGTTTTTGTCCTCACATTTTTCTTCTGGTAAAATTAAATTATTCTACATTTAATCTTAACTATTCATTGTTTAGCCTTCAGTTTTATATATAATTACTTTCATTCAGAAGAAAACTTTCATTCAGCTTATTTCAAATAAAAAAGGTGAAAGAAGAAAATCAATCATGTTTTTTAATTTTGCACTGTTCATCTACACCATGGCCAGTTCATCTTCAGATGAGCCTTCTTCTCATTATTCATCTGGATATTCTTCAATTGACTTTGAAACTCCAAGTTCAGGGTCTTCTGAACTTCCAACTCCAACTCCTGCCTATATTCCGATATGTCCACCACAAAGTCATCATACGGGATATATGCCAGAAAATAAACGCACACGAAGAAATTTATTTCCATCCCCAACTACTAAAGAAAAGATAGATGACTTACATCACTATCAGAGGGAAACACTTAATCTTCAGCGTGAAATGTATTTTGACCAAAAGAGTCATGGTAGAAGACTCAGTTTTCTTGAACGTTGTGCTGCAAAAATATGTGGTTCATCTCCGATCAACACAAATGCACATATTCATTCACCTCAACGTCCTCATGTTTCTCCAAATTCTTGGGAGCGTCAACCTTAGGGGTCGCCAATTAAACCTTTTGACGAATTAGACAATGAAAAGTCTCCGAAATCTCCAAAAACTCCGAAGACTTCAAAATAAAGTGTGTGTATATATATAAATATATATATATAAGATCTATGATTGTTCATTGCTGTTTTTATACGTACTTTAAAGATATATATGTGTGTGGTTATTTTTAAAAAAAGGATAAAGTACTATAAATCAGCCACACAGACGTCTGAAAACAATACATCAGACGTCTGACTTTAGTCTAAAATGTATTAAATTCTCTGTCCCTATTTGAGCCGTCTGAAAATGATGTCACAGATGTCTGTAATATAATTTAGACGTCTGTAACAAAAATTTTAGACGTCTAAATTTAGTTCAAAATGTTTTTTACTCTCTGTTTCAAATTCTGCTATATAATATGGTCATTTTGACAGGGGGAGCTAAAGGTATGGTTTATACTAACCATTGAATTATATAGTTGTCATCATCAAAAAGAGGGAGAATGTTGGAACCTGCCTTCTTCACTTTTAATGTGACAAATATATATTTCAAACTATATACTATGATGTCAAATATTCATGCAGGAATCTACAAAGAAATCAAGGTCTCAAGTATATTGATTATTATTTCCGGTTAGATATTTTTGTACAATCTCTAATATGATGATAACAACACACACACACACACGCAAATAGTTTTTGAAAAAAACATTTCTACAAATATAAAATATCTTTAACTATTTAAAGATATAAAAGTATTTTCAAAAATTATAAATATCTCAAGTTCGGAATCACTAAAATAAGGAATAGGAACAAATCAGTACAAGTTCAGACGTCTGAACTTTTATATAGCCGTCTGTTATCAATAACAGACATCTGATAATGAAGTCGAGACATCTGTACTTCATGTATTACTATTCTCTATTTTAACTGAACACAGACGTCTAAAAATTTAATACAGACATCTGTAATTAACGATAGACGTCTGAATTAAACATCAGACGTCTGTATTCACTGAAATTGTTTCCTCTGCCTCTTTTGACCTTTTAAACTTACTTAGCCATCTGAATATTTTTCTCAGACATCTGAACTTGAAGAAATGAAGCATCTCTTCATGAAAATTCAAAATTTGAAGAGTTGTCTTCTTCACCAAGAGTTGCACTCCTTCTAATGGTTGCAACTATTGAATTAAAACTATTCAATACTATAAATAGAGATGAAAATCCACTATTTCAATTACCAATTCTTTCTATCTAATCTTGCTTTATATTATTATAATCTCAAGTGATTTTTGAATCTCTACTTCCTACAACTGAACATTCAAATCATCATATCAAGAAGATTATAGGAAGGGTGTACTATATTGACTATATTCGTGTTACTCAAGAACACACAAGTCAAGAAACAATTTATAAATTGTATTTGAAGTCCTATTTTGGTTGCTTAGGCGGAAAAGTCCTGTTCGGTTTCTCAGGCGGTGTAATACCTGTTCCTCCGGGTTAAGTGAGGGTTATTCGAGAAATTCCAGAAGGAGTCTGGGACTGGATGTAGAACGGGAAGTTCGAACCAGTATAAAAATCCCTGGTGTCATTTTTATTACTGCTATTTACTATTATTTATAATTCCGCACTTGCTAGACTAGTCTTACTATATATTATCGATTCATGTTATACTTTCATTAACATCTGTGGTTGCAGGAAAATAGGTTGGAGGGATCCAACTGGATTCCTCAAATATATTGTTTATTTTTCATATATAGTGATATATGATTTGTGTAGAATTATCTATTACAGATTATTGTACTGATTGGAATTATTGGATGCTATTATAGCACTAGCCTGAATTTTAATAATTTAAAAACTATAAATGTATTTTTAAAATTTATGGAATTAAAGGGAATTTGAAACAAAAATATATATACTGGAATTGGAGTTATTTAAAAGAAATTGAATTAGAGAAAAAATTTATTTGAGTTGGGTATACTTAATTATTATGAATTAGTAAATGGAGACTTTTAAAAATGAATTATATAAGAGAATTTATAAAGTGATATTAAAAAAATATAAAAAAAGAGTAAAGTAAATATCTAAAATAGATTTGAAGTATAAGTGGGATTTATAAGAAAACGGACTTATCAAAGTGAAATTTTATAAATAAAATTTGTTTATATAAGCAAGTTAAACTCAAAGGAGTTATAAAATTTTAAAAGATGGTTACAAATGAAGAAAATTGATATCAGGATGATATATCGGAAATATAAACTAGTAGGGTAAATTTATAATAGATTATGGAAATAGGAAGGAAAAAAATAGGGGATTACTAATTTTGGAAGTGAAAATGGTTAAGGAAATCGAAATGGAAGTGCTGAACCGAGAGGAATTTATAAGTTGAATTGGTTATTGAGGTTAAAATATATGTATATATATATATATATTTAATTTCAAGAAGCAAGTTGTTTTTGAAAGGAAATTTTTTATTATTTAAACTATGAAATTTTAATCTAGTTTTTAGTTGAAATACTTCGGTAAGTAGATTTTCAAATAATCAGTATTTATTTTAGAAAAATTCTAACTTTCAAAATCAGCTGTGAAAATTTATATGTTTATTTAAAATGAGTTATTAATGTTATAAAAGTGTTTTCAATATTTAAAATAATTACTTGAACATATTTTTAAAAATAAATTATCAATCTTTTAAATACTTATTATATATATAGAGAGTTTTAAAGTAATAGAAAATTTTATTTTATAAATTATCTCGAGATTCGAAAAGGGGCTTATAAAAGGATATGATTTGAGGAGAGGAAATTTATTTGTGATTCCGGAGATTTTGGGAATAAGTTACGGATTAATTCTCTGAAACGTTAATTTTGAAGGGATTTTGGAAAATAAGACTTGTAATATTTTCCTAAGTATAGAAAATAGAAACTGGAAATATTTCTAAGTGTTGAGATGTTTGGAAGTATCCTGTTACGGATTTAAGTATTTGGAAAAAAAATTGTATTCAAATGTTGGGAGGAATTGATATATCTTTTAGGAAAAATTTCGTCCCTTGAAAGGTAACGCTTAGCCTCGAGCCTCATCAACCGGGAATGACTAAAATAGGGGAGATGCAGCAAGGCTAAGTGGGTTGTACCTAAGTAGGGTATGTTATCACCTTTCTAGATGTCCTCGGAAAACCCTATTTATCTTATATATAGGTACACATGAAAGAAGAAGCGCTCGATGGTAAGGATGGGAACACCCAAGGTGATGACATATTCGATCTATCCAGGTTAGGGGTAGGCTGGTCTTGTGCAGTAGGGGATCCCGGCGTGGTCCTCGGTACATTGTTCTAGAGGTGTACTGTGGTGGGCGGTACCCTAGTGGTCCAGTCATTCGTTGGAATCCATTCTCCAATACGAGCTTACGGTTTTGTTTGTAGATCCTAGTATGCTGGAATTTAATTAATGTAACAATTTCAGCAATTTGAATAAGTATTTATATTTAGACACTATTATAATATCACTGGATTTTCTATAAAGGGTTTTGGTAATCGTAAGGAAAAACACGTCGTGTTTATTTGTGTCGTGGTCTTACGAGATACCTTTGTTTTTCAAAGGATTTTGGAAAGTTAATAATTCAAATTGAGTGTGTTTTCTCACTCTGGTTTTCCAGACTGACTCGGGTGTTATTTTATTATAATGCTCGGGTCACACCAAGTATTACAGATTCAGGTTAAATGCTATGGAGCTCAGGAGACTAGCTGGAGGAGTCTTCAAACATATTTCCGTACTTGACTTATATTCCGCTGTGTAAGGACAAGTTATATAACTGTCCAGTTTTATGTACTGGTTGTTGCACTCTGATGATTGTAAGTATATAAACTGTTAAAGATTCTTTTGTATAAAATCTGTTATTATATATTATATTTTGTTCTGCTGCGATTATGAGATTTGATGCTGTTGTTTCTATTCTTCTTATATCTCCTTCTTCTTCACCCCTAAAGAACTAGTGTTTTCGACATTCAACTGCTCGGAACTTTATACAGAGGACGTATAAATGTCGATTTTGGAGGGTCGAAAATCTCGTTTGTTACAATCAATATATAGCATAGACTATACAATAACCATACGCAAATGTAACAAATGTAACCAGAGAAACCATCAAACAAATAATACTCATTCAATTAATTCATAAGCATATCAATTTACATTTTCCAATGTCAACATTTAATTTATTAAAGCCCGTACGATGTACATATATCATCCATATACAATATCAAATCCGATCGCTCGCTCGATCACATAATTTCACTTTTGAACTAGTGTCATCCAATCGATTTTCCTAGTGCAGACTCCTACCAGTTGCTTGATTAGAAACCGCTATTCTCCTTGCATAGCCATATACTACGATAGAGAATTCCAGAATCAATCCAAAATCCATATCTAGTGTCCCCCGTCGAGAATCGAGTGAAAAATTCAAACTCGGACTGATGTAAATTATCTTGAAATCATGTACTCGAATCTGGATCAAACAGTTATGCAAATAAAATAATATATGTACAACTTATGATTTATTACTTGGTTCACCACAGTACACCTCTAGAACAAAATACCAAGGACCACGCCGGGATCCCCTTCTACACAAGACCGGCCTACCCCTAACCTGGATAGACCGAATATGTTATCACCCCGGGTGTTCCCACCCTTACCATCGAGCGCTTCTTCTTTTATGTGTACCCATGAAAGAAGAAGCGCTCGATGGTAAGGGTGGGAACACCCGGGGTGATAACATATTCGGTCTATCCAGGTTAGGGGTATGTCGGTCTTGTGTAGCAGGACATCCCGGCGTGGTCCTCGGTACATTGTTCTAGAGGTGTACTGTGGTGGGTGGTACCCCAGTGGCCCAGGCATATTAAGTTGAGCACGAATCTGATAGTATCGCACTCCACCACATGATCTCAATCAAATAATCTTCAAAAAAAATTGATTTCAAGTTCGATCTGATGGTCTTCAGTGGATTTCGCTTTAGGGTTTGAAATCTTCTTGAGAACGGTCGTCTTTATTGGACTTCTGCTTCTCACTTTAAAGACCGCCATTAAAATTACTGACTTTCAACCTTTCTCTGAACCGAATAAAGTTTGCCTTAATAGTTGTCTGGTCAGTGTATCTGCAGTTTGGTCAGTTGAAGGTATGTGATTTACATTTAGCTTCCCTTTGGTTACTTGCTCACGAACGAAATAAAGGTCTAACTTCATGTGCTTTGTTCTAGAGTGCAACACTGGGGTAGCAGTAAGATGTATTGTACTTAAGTTATCACACCATATAGTAATTTTGCTTTCAAGCTTGACCTGTAATTCACCAAGTAGAGATTCTATCCACATTACTTCAACTGTAGCATTTGCTACACTTCTAAATTCAGCCTCGGTGCGGGATCTTGAAACCGTAGGTTGTTTTTTTAGCACTAAGATATGGAATTTTTACCTAAGAATATGCAATATCTGGTTGTTGATCTTTTGTCATCTGGATCAGTAGCCCAGTTTGCATCAGCATAGCCAGTGATATTGATTGTCTTGCTTGCTTCAAGTGTTAACCCAAAGTTTATGGTTCCATTTGGTTTTATAATCAGCGAGTGGAATCATACGTTTATTCACTTGATTCCAAAAAAAGTCCACTCCTCTTGTATTCTTGATTTCAGACCCATTGCTTGTTGTAATACGTTATATAAGGTTTTCTCTAAAATCCTCTTTAATAGACTGGGTCCTTTTTTGGATAAGTTGGTGTCCCCGAACCAGACGGCTTTTATCAAAGGAAGATCAATAGGGGACGGAATTTTGTTTGCTCATGAAATTATCAGGGGTCTCGGAAGAAAGGATAACAAATATATGTGTATCAAAGTTGATTTAAAGAAAGCTTATGATTCGATCAATCGATCTTTTGTTATACATATGCTAATAAACTTGGGTTTCCCAGGCAAATGGGTGAAAATTATCGAAAACATTATTAAGACTCCTGTTTTTTCTATCATTGCTAACGGAGAAGCGCACGGTTATTTCAAGAGTTCTAATGGGCTTCGACAAGGCGACCCGCTTTCCCCTATGCTTTTTACCTTGGTTATGGAATATTTTACGCTATTGATGGATGGTAAAGTCAGGGACGGTCTTATCTCCCCAGTTATAGACTTTGATAATAAGTTGACTCACCTAATTTACGCTGATGACATCATTGTATTTACTAAAGCCAATACCCAGACTGCAACTGCTATAAGTGATGTTTTTAAGACCATGAAGGAGGTTACTGGCTTGAAGCTTAGTTTTGAGAAATCTAATGTTTTCTTTGGGAAAGGGGTGGATTGTTGTACAGACATTAGTACGATCCTCAATATTCAACAAATGGATCTTCCAATAAGGTACTTGGGTATTCCTTTGTCTAGTGCTAATTTGAGGGATAAGGATTGCTCTCCTCTAATAGAGAAGATTAAGCAAAGGATTGATAGTTGGGAAACAAGAATGCTTAGTCTAGCTGGGAGACTCGAACTTATCAAATCTACATTTACCCTATAATACAATTTTGGATGCAATGCTTCTGTCTCCCAGTTTCTACAGTTCAAAAAATTAAACACTTGATTTTGAACTTCCTTTGGAAAAGTCGCAGCAGTAAGATTCCTTGGGAGATTTTGTGTAGGAAAAAAGAAGAAGGAGGAATGGGATTGAGAAATTTAGAAGAGATGAACCGAACGTTATATATCAAACTGATATGGAAAGTTATCAATTCAGAAGGTATTTGGGCAAATCTAATGCATTGTAAATATATTGGTCAAAAAAGTTTTTGGGAAATTAATCAGCGATTGGACGACTCGGGAGTATGGAAATTCATTTTGAAAAATAGACAGGTAGCTTTGAACTGTCTTTCTCTTAATATTGTAGACGGTAAAACTACTTCTCTATGGTATGATCCATGGCTAAATGGTAGTACTATTATGGAACGCATTGGTAGAGACACTACCTTCAGAACTGGTACGGAAAATCTATCTCTTTGCAGGATCATAAGAAATGGTGAGTGGAAGTGGGATTCGTATAGTTTTCTATTTCTTATTCATGCAGAAATCGAAGGAGTCAAGATTCACAAAAATAGGGAAAGGGATTTTTGGTCTTGGAAATGCTCAAAGGATGGTTTGTTTTAATTTAAAAAAGTTTGGAACACGGTTAGATCCAATTTTGAGACTAAGTATTGGGCACCTTTGGTCTGGAACAAAATTCATGTTCCTAAAATGGCAGTTTGCCTGTTTAAAGTCATTAATGACTATCTTTTGACAAAAGAAAGATTACTTCAAAAGCAGATAGTCGTGGACCTTAACTGCGTCTTTTGTAACAATCACATTGAAAATATAGACCATCTATTTTTTCAATGTAATTTTACAGAAAGTGTATGGCTATGGAGCTGTAAAAAAAATTTCCAAACGCCGAAAAGTGTATTTTCTTTTTCTTTGAAAGATGATTTACAGAAAATTGTTTCCTTTCCTAGCTTAAAGAGTCTCAGTTCAGATTTGTTTCAACTGTCGTTATCTGTTTATGTCTGGCATATTTGGAAAGAAAGGAACGAGGATATTTCAGAATTGTTCTACAGATAGGTCGCAGATTTGTAACAATATTTTCCAGATAATGAACATTAGAATGGCAAAATCAAAACACTTTAAGAACATTACTGGTACGAATGAAGTAATAGCTTCGAAATGGGGATATACCTCCCAACGCTGAATTGGTGTACCATCCGCTTTATCATAAGATCTGCTCTTCTACGATCTTCTTGCTTCTTTGTTTCCTGGCTCCAGGTTTCTTTGTTCCTGTTTTATTTACAGTTTTCCTCCCTCTCTTTTAAATTACATATTACTATACAATTAAAAATATCTATTGAAATAGTCTATAAGGTTGCAGATTTGCAGGATGTTCCGAGTGCTTGATACCTCGACCTGGGCATAACAGAATTTAGCTTGAGTAAAGAGATTTATTTTGAAGGTCAACTTCAGTATTTACCTTGTCAATCCTGGAGTTTCCTTCCATTTGGCTTGATGACACTTGCAGTTTTTCCCTAATAATGCTGTCTTTATAGATCTGGGAACAGATTCAAAAGAAATTAAATCTCTTTAAGATTAAAGAGGTTTCCTTATTTGGGTACAAGAGACTTATCTTGTGTTATTCTTCTCTGTTCTCCTTGAGGAAGGTTGGCGTTCGACCATGAAGTTGTTCCTGCTTGCTCCGAGTGTTAGTAATCTAGGTTTTAGATGATTCGAAGTTCTTGCTGCTAGTCTTTGTTCCTAAGTTTCAAAGGACATATGTTAGTTTTTCGTTTAAGATTAAAGACTTTCTCTTTCTTAGGCAATAGAGACTTATCTGTTGAGATTTGTTTAGTTCTTCTCGAGAAGTGCTGGATTCAGTTCGATTTGAGCTCTGATCTTGAAGTAACTGAGGATGCCTGGAGTGTCGCTTTGATTTTGCTGTAATTTTGTTGGTGCTTCTCGTTCTTCCATGTCTCGTCGCCATTATTAAACTTTTCGATTTCTCTTTAGAGATGAGTTAATGTATTAAATGAAGTAGATGTTTTGCCGTGTTGCCTTTTCTACTTTTAAGATTTGTCTAGATGTTTCTAGTTGATGCCCTGTCTAGATGGTCTATGGGCCGGAGGTGTTGTATGTTTGTATTGTTGGCTTTGGCCTTGTATTTTGTTTCTTGTAATTTTTTCCCATACTTAATAGAAAAGTTTGAACCCTTATTAAAAAAAAGTTTATGGTTCCCTTGAGATATCTTAATATCCTTTTTATTGCTTTTCAGTGCTCATAAGTTGGATTTTGCATATACTGACTTGCTTTATTTACACTGTAAGTGATTTCTGGTCTAGTGATAGTTGCATACTGAAGTGCACCAACAATACTTCTATACTGACTGTCATTAGATATAGATCCCCTTTATATTTAGTTAGATGTATATTGCTGACCATTGGAGTGGAAATTGTATCAGCTTGATCAATTTTGGCTTTATGTAGAATTTCTGTTATGTACTTTCTTTGATTTAGCTGAATTGATGTGCTGGATAATCTTTTCACTTCAGTGCAAGAAATAATTTAGATTGCCAAGCTCTTTGATTGTGAATTCTTGGTTCAAGTGCTTTATCGGGTTGTTGAGTTCCAACTCACTATTTCCTGTAATGACAAAATCATCAACATATATCAGTACATAAACTATTATTTCTTTATTGAATTTTGTAAATAGAGTGTTGGGTAGTAGCCCAATCCAATCATTGTTCCCTTTAGGTTTTCAAACCACACTCTTGGTTCTTGCTTTAGTCCATATTGCACACAAGATCCACTTTCCCTTTTTGCTTGAATCCATATAGTTGTTCCATGTATACCTCTTCCTGCAAAACACCATTTAAGAAAGCATTATTTACATCCAATTGTTTGATGCTCCAATTTCTATGCAAGACAATTGTAATAACAATTCTAATAGTAGTAGGCTTCACAACTAGTGAAAAAGTTTCATTAAAACCAAATCCACTTTGTTGTGAGTAGCCTTTAGCTACTATTCTTGCCTTGTACATAGAAATTGAACCATCTGCATGTCTTTTCAATTTGTAAGTCCATTTGCAGCCAACAATATTTTTATTCTTTGGCATATGAACAAGATTCCATGTCTTGTTCCTCATCAATGCCTCATATTCTTCAGTCATGGCTATTATCTAGTTTTTATTTGCATGGCTTGATAATGTGTGCTTGATTCCTCTGTATCTAGACTGCATTGAAAATTTTTGGTTTGAATATGCCACTTCTTGATCTAGTCATCATGTGATGACTGGTCTTGGATATAGTCTATTGTTGACTAGTCTCTCTACTTCTGGTTGTGCTTCCATATCAGCACATTGTGAGTTATCTTGTGTTTGATGAGAAGTGGGTTGCACTCTTGTTCTTTGTTGAGATGTTTGATCGAGTACATTGAATGACTCGGTTTGTTCATCACATGGTTCAAGTCAAGACTCAGTGTACTGTGAATCTAAAGGAGTTGCTTGATGGTTGAAACTATTCTAAACTGGTTCTCCCTGAATTTGCACTATCTCTTCTGGTAGAGCAGATATTGGTGGTAATGATTCTTTTGTGTTATACACCTTATTAGTGGTCCTGATATCTGATTCTTTAAGAGGAAAAACCTTTTCAATGAAAACCACATGACTAGAGATATATATTTTGCCACTTTTATCAAAACATTTTACCCCGTGATATTGGCAGCATAACCTAAAAAAGTACATGGGGATGACCTAAAATTTAATTTGTGAGCATTATAGGGTATAATATATGGAAAACATAAACATCCGAACACTTCGAAACTTTGATAATCAGGACTGATACCGAATGCCATTTCTATTGGACTTTTTAGCTTTAAAACTTTTGATGGTAGTCTATTTATTAAGAAGACTGTTGTAACAGAAGCATCTATCAAAATTTTAGTGGCATAGATGCTTAGCTAATAATGTAAGCCCGGTTTCAATAATTTATCTATGTCTTCTTTCAATAAGTCCATTTTGTTCTAATGTGTAAGGACATGTTGTTCTATGATTAATTCCCCTTTTTTGAAAGTACTCTTTTTAGTGGTAAGTACTCTGTTCCACCATCAGTTTGTATGACTCCGACTTGGCAGTTTGTTCGATTTTCTGCTTGAGCTATAAATTACAGAACTGCATTATGAGTTTCTGACTTTGATTTCATAAAATTTATCCATACATATTTAGAGAAAGCATCTACAAATTATATAATATTTATATCCATAATCAGTATATATTGGAGCAGGTCCCCACAAAACAGTAGCAACTAATTCCAATGGTTTATTGTATTGAGTTCTCACTAGTACAAAACAGATTAGTTGCTTCGCCTCATTTGTGTCGGTTGTCCATAAAACCGACACAAATAGTGTAATTTGTGTCGGTTGTTTATTAACAACCGAAACTATTGACTTATGGGGTAAGAAGAAAATGTTAAAAATGTTATTTGCATCTGTTGTTCTTAAGAAACCGACACAATTGAAGGGAAGAAATAGATTTACTCGTGTCGGTTGTTTGAACAACCGACACAATTAAATACAATAGCATCGGTTGTCCAAAAACCGACACCATAGGCACACAACTTATCTTTTCCCGCGGACCCTAAATTTATCACGTCTCTTCTTTTCTTCTTCGTAAAAAAAAACAGCAATCACACGCTTTTATTCCTTCTTCTCTCTACCCATTATACTACCGTTCTCTCTAGCAAAAAAACAAAAAAGAGAAAACAACAATCTCTTTTGAACTAACGTCAAGTGATTAAAGAGTTTGCGCTGCGATTTCGTCTGCTTCTAGATCAAGATTTTCGATCTTTTAGGTATGCCTTATTTTGAATTATTGAAGACTTTGGTTTTTTCGATTTGCGATTTTGGGTTTTTTCATTTGCGATTTTGGGTTTTTTCAGTTGAATTTATGAATTATTGAAGACTTCTGATTTTAGGAATAGCCTGCTGCATTGTTTCTTTGATGGGTGGGTCTCATATTTGAAAAATGACTTGGCAGTTTAATTATTCTTCTTACACGGTTGTTGGCAATGTTTGTTGAAGCTGATCGCGCACTAGTTGTATTATTAAGGTATAGTGTTGGTGCTATATCTTGTTGCAATGCCCAGTTATATGAATGTGTTATAGATAACATAACTTTCAGGAATATCAAACTTGGTCGCGTTGAAAATGAGGCCGGGTTGTGATTCATTTTTAGAAAAGCTATGATTATTCATCAAGTCGTTACATAGGGAAAACTGATCATATCCCAACCCAGTGTAGTAAAACAGAGTTAGTAGAATAAATATACATAACACGACCATTTACGATTTCAAAACTTGTTGATAAAAATATATTAGTTATTGCATATAAGTACCTTACAGTATTTCGTGCCTTGAATATTTGTTGCCAGAATATAGTGCATTGCGAAGCTAAAGGAAAAGAATCAGGAAATATTGATTAAACTTTTGTTGCATGGAACTATACTTATTTGATTGTTCTCCATAGTTACAATTCATATGTCATGGTTTATATACACATTAGTTTAACTCACTGTCTATGAATGCGATTTAGTAAATCAAAAAAAGTTATTGCAATGCCACCTTCAATGCCACCCTGTGAATGGAAAGGGTGTGCTTGAACTATTTATCAGGACGCAACAGATGTACTTTGAATGAATTTTTCTAGCGATCCTTTGGGGTATGTCATATAGTGGTGGTGTTAATCAGCAAGGGATGTATTCTCTTGTTTTACCGTTATTTTCTTATCATGTATTTTCTTCGTTTTCTTTGTTGTTGTATAACCATTTTGATTATTTATATTATAGTATAATAGGGTTAACTGTTGAATTAGGCACCATAAGGGCATAAACTATGAACTGAAATGTACAATTGGATTTCACCAACCTTTTAGACTATGTATAAAGATGTGATTGTCATATCAGTTTCGTACAATAGGGTAATAATATGATGATCTTGTTCTTGTATTGAGGGCTCATTTCTATAGTTCTGCTGGTAAATATTTGAGCTGGCCTTTGCTTGTTTAATTCTGTTATTGGTTAAGTTATCATGTTTAAATGTGTGCTCACTTTTAGACTATGCTAATTTTACCTAATAACATACAAAATAGCAGGCGTGAAGCCTTCTATGTCCAATGTAGTATCACATGCAAATAAGGAATTCATATGCCTAATTTGTTAAACATATATACTGAAAACTTATTTTTGTGATACTTGTGATTTCACGATAATTAGATAATTTGTTTCCAAGCTCTTAACTGAAAAGAAAAGCTAATCATTTATGGTCTTAGTTTTAGCGTAATGAGACAGCATGTACATTGATTGGATTAAATGCATAATTTGTGCTACTGTTTGAGCCAGATGCATATATATAGGTATCATATCAAGTGGCCTTAATGAATATCACGAACGCGTACTTTATAAATTCATCTCTGTATAAGCTAACCATCGTTAATGCTAACAATATAGTAGAAGCTGCATAGCACTTGAACTTGATTAGTAATTTTTTAATTTTCAGCCCATGCTACAACTTTGAAAATTAAGCGACTGTCCTAAATGCTAAAATTGAAATGAACAAACCTTTAACTGAGGGATTGGGTTTTTCTTCTTAGGTTTTCTATGTGTAATATTGTTATCAGTACATGTACTTTATATTTTGTTCTAACGTCGGTTCATTGACTGTGGTACATTTAATAATTAGCTGAGTTAGTTTGTGCAACAAATTTGTATCTTCAGCTTTTGCTTTACTCATCATATACATATTTGTAGACCTGAAAAATGTTGTCCATCTGGTAAAATTACCTTTCTACATTTTCCTGAATGCACTTCCACCATTTCTCTATATATAATTTTACTTTTCAATTTGGAATGGGGATATGTCTAATTATGGTTATACTATATTACTATCTGTGAATTGTTGATAACAGTCTCATCTTTTTAACGTACTTTGACTAATGTACACAGATTTGGCCTAAGGGGTAATTTGCTAATCCATATGTCAAAGCAACAAGGCTAGGGGGAAAAAAACTTGATGGGTTTGCTGATCCATACTTCGATTAATGTACATAGGTTGTACCAATATACTTAGTTGGGAAGTTAAAATACATTACATAGGCGAGAGATCATTAACCACCAGACTAAACCCAATCGCTGTCAGCATATTTTAGTTTTCTAGCCGTATTCTATAGAAATATTAAACACATTTTGTATAACATTATCTTTAACAATAATATATGTACACATATAATTTAATACCAACAACTATTTACAAATATTGTTTACTTAAACTTAATTCTACAGCCAAAGTACATATATATTAAAAGAAAAAACCAATGTAAGCACACAATCAAAACCACCAACGGCCAAAACAAATCATCCACAATAGATACTAAACTGGTAATTCATTTGTTCAAAGCTCTCTCCAGTCCCACTTCTTAAATGGAGAAGAATGCAAGTTCTCTCCATTATCCTCTCTGTACTTGCTTAGAAATCCCTTGTAATTTGAGAACAGTTTTCAGCCTTGCTATTCCAAAAGCTTCCTGCATTACCCACAATAGGGAGATCATCTTAGGCGATGAAGTAATTGATGCATGCTTCAAATCATCAATGATTAATGCATCCAATAATATTAGTAAAGTGGAAATAATCCGAATGTATTGAAATCGTAACTCGACTATTATTTATTGCATTTGAGGATAACTTACTATAAATAATCCGAATGTATTGAAAACGATAATAATATTAGTAAAGTGGATGTAGATCTGGTAAACCATCAAATCACTATGATTATCCTTTATGTTCTATACTTTTCGGCTCTTGTTTGTCATAATATACCAATTTTTTACACCATAAAACTTTGTTCAAATTTTAAATCGTTGATAATCTACCTTTCAAGGGCGCAAGAAGCACAGCAACCATAATCGAATTACAGGATCGTCTACGGGCTATTATGTCAAAAGGAAATTGTTCTTCGGATGTCAAATACTTTATTTTATTTTGAAAATTTCAACTTTGCTTCTAGTAATTTAAATAATTTCAAATTTTCAAAGTTTAACATTTGAATGTTTTGATGAACCACCATGAATTTTTTATTTTTAGGACTTTCACGTATTGTTTCATTTTCTTTTCGCCATTTTGTATTTTCATATTTTTTAACACTCAACGTGTCATATTTTTAGGACTTTCACGTACTGTTTGAATTTTCGAAGGTAGCATAAAATCGGTTGGAGAGCACAAGTTGGGCAAGGGTGAGAAACACATTATTCTTACGTTTTTCTCGCATGAGTCAACTGATCTATGTCGACTGAACTTGTAATTTTGCTATGCATTTATTATGATTAGTTTGTTAGTAGCAATGTCTATTTTGATTTTTAACGTGTAGTCCCATCCTTTGTCCAGTATAAATTAATTCATGTCCTTCTATTGTTGCTGAGTCGAAGTTGGATTTTCAAACGGTAGTGGATTATTTTGGATGTTGTATTTTGAACCATCCAGAATCCTGTTACCTATGCAGTTTTTATTGCAAATTTCTATACCGTATTTGACAGTCATACGAATCATTTAAACTTGCTTGCTTTTGTATATCTGAAATGATTTTCTGTGTTGGAATATAGATGTAGAGCATGTAGCACCAGAAAATATAGTCCTCTGCAAGCACTACATTTTTTTTGAAACAGAAAAACAAACAAGCTGTTTCAGATAATTAATTAAAAAAAAGGCATTTGAATGCCATAAATTTCATAGATCAATTTCAGAAACTGACATATGCTATGTTTCAGAGCAAAGAAAGGATAAAAAACCTCTTTGTAGCGCCCATGACATTATGTACATAAATTTCCCAAAAGTAAGAAAACACATTAAGGGAGCAGCTGCAAGTAATTCAGACGACAAAATACACTGTTCGGGCCGGAAAATGTAGCAAAACTGGAATATTATGAGCAGAGTTGAGGTTTATACACTGCTGTGTCACATTCTTCGCCTTCATTGGTTAAGTTTACTGATCCTCCACTCAGACCCCTTCTAGGAAATAGTTTCTCATCTGATAGTGCTTTATCTAGCCTCTCTTCGAAAGGGGTGGCATGCCAGCTGACCTTCTGATCCTCCTTATACTTGTTTGTAGAGTTTGGAATTCCGTTTCCATCAAACCATTTAGGTGAAACACGAGAAGGCTCATTTTCATTCCAATGTGTAGCAACAAGTCCAATAATTGGTCTATCAACATTAGGACTCTTAACAAAGCACTTAGATTTCCAATTTTCATCATTTGTAGGTGGTTTTAACCACTCAGATAAACTCGGGATAACAAGCTGTGGTGTTTCTTTAATTATACCTGAATTCTCTGTTAACTTGTCACTTGATTGATTAAGTATAGGACATACATACTTGGTTTCGACCACGGAGTCAACTTTTCCAACTGATACAGGTGTGTGTATTCTTGGACTATACATGTCTTCACTTAAACTTAGAGGTGTTGCATAAGGTGAAGCATCACGCTTGACTTGATCATCAATTTGAAGAGAGAGATTCTAATCACCATGATTCTCTAGCTTACTATCAGACTGAACCAACCTTTCAGGTTTACTTTCGGACAGGTCCACAAGTTGATCGCCCTGGCGAGGCGTTCTACAAGATGCGTTTATAGAAACTTCATCATTGCCAATAGTTTCAATTTGAATATTTGACTCTTCTGGTACTTTCTGAATTTCTACAGGTGTTTCCAATTGTACACCACAAGACTTCATAAGCTCAACCTCATTTTCAAGTTCTTCGCCAGCATTCTCTCTATCAAAATTCTGCTGTAAACTTGAATGCCGCTGTTTGTTACTAGATGGATCTTCACAAAGAATCACATTTTTTAGCTGAGTGTTCGTTGCTAGGGGAATTCGATTCTTGGATGCTACAGATTTAGAGATCAGCTTATTCTTCTTTCGACCACGATCTTTGACTCGAAAACAAGCAAATAAACACCCCATTTAAAACCCTAACTGTATCTTGATTGCAAGAATTGCAAGTGAATTGGGCTTAAATCTCCCACTCTAACTCGCTCTATTTAGCTAAATTCAGAGTTCTAAATTTTGGTGAGTATTCCGTTCTCTCTTCCAAGTTTGTTTTTATCTTTTATTTTAGTACCAATTTGATATTTTCTCAAACCTCAAAGATTTCCACACCAAGTTCCCACTTTGCTTTACATCCCAGTTTGATATTTTCTCAAACTTCGAAGAACTGTATATTGATTCATAGCCTTGTGAGTTCACTCTCACAATTTTTATCTCAAAATCCAATTACATGACTATAAGGTTGAGTTTCATTGCTTTTGCTTTGCTTCAGGTTGCGTGTTCTGCTCCTTTATAGTTATGCATGATATACTTAACAGTATATTGATTCATAGCCTTGTGATATTTTCAGTTACTAGGTTGTTATAGACATAGTATAGTTAGGAATATTTAGTGAATGATTTCTAGACCATTAGATTCTTTTGTTTATTGGTAGTTGTTGATATATGTGTGTTTTACAATGTTTGGAGTTGAGTATCAACTAGTGCGGCAACAAAAAGGAAGTTATAATTAATAAACTTAGGTTAGTAATAACATGGTTTATGAATATATATATATAGATAGATAGATAAGGCTGTATTTTCAATTACATTCCTAGCTAGTAAAACTGTAAAAGCAAAAGACCATAGTACAACCCTATATTGATTCAAGTTCTGACTATATATATTAGTATTGATATTATACCAGTTTTGACATGCTAAGATATTTACCTCTGTTACTTTGTATAAAACAATGACTTAATTATTGTCTTTTGTATAACAATTCTCTTAATTACAGGACTTTGTACGAGACGGTTCTTATAACCAACAAGAGATAGACGAGGTTCGAGAGAATTTAGCTAGTTATATCATGTATAATTGGATGTAGTTGGTTGTGTACGCTGATCTTTTGTAACGTACGTTGGTATTTTGTTATGTACGTTATGTTTGTGATAGATTATATTCTATTTTGGTCTGTAAACATGAATTCTATTGATGGATAATATAATTATATTTTTTGTTCAATCAGTTCATAGTAACGTTGGTTTATAAAAAATTAAAATTCAATTTCATACTATTTCTATAATCTTAAACGGCAATAATTTTTTTTTCTTCAGATATTACTTGTGTCGGTTGTTACTTCAAAGGAAACCGATACAACTTTATATCAATTGTGTCGGTTGAAAAAACAAACATAACCGACACAAATATCAATCATTTATGTCGGTTGTTATTAAAAAACCGACACAAAACTATGAACAGTTGTGTCGGTTTTTATAAAAGGACCGACACAATAAACAGCGATGTGCTTCACTATACAAGCTGATTTGTGTCGGTCCTTTTAGAAAGACCGACACAACTGTTCATAGTTTTGTGTCGGTTCTTTAATAACAACCGACACAAATGATTAATATTTGTGTCGGTCGTACAACCGACACAACAGAAAAATGTCTTTTGTGTCATCTTCATATGAGTCGGTTGTAAAACCGACACAACAGGGGTTACACAACCGACATAAATGACCAGTTTTGTACTAGTGTCTAGAGTCTAAAAATGGTAATTTATGACCCTTATCCATCTGGCAATATGTGCAGATATAAGGTAAAGAAATATCATTAAAGGAAATGTTGCTTTTATTCAATACATGCTTAACAATAGTGGCATTTGGATGCCCAAGTTACAATGCCACTTATCAAATAACTAACAGTTTTCTTGCTGTTTGAATTCAGAATTATGACTCCAATTTATTTTAAAATCTGAATTTTTTGAGTTATCTACACTGAACTTGTACATTTCCTATATTGTTTACCCTGCAAAAGTATTTCATTAGTTAGGATGTCCTTAACTAAGCAATAGTGTGGATAAAACTCAAAATAAACATTATTACCTCTTGCAGATTGTGACACACTTAGCAAGTTCTTTCTAACGAGTGGAACCCTCAATATATTGTTTAAATATAATTGTCTTTTTTCCATAATATATGACTTACTAGTGTGTGTAATTGCAACAGATTTATCATTAATAGAATTCATACATTTGTACTCCTTATTTCCAAAGTTTAGATTGCTCAAATTGTTGGTGATATGGTTGGTTGCTCCTGAATCAGGGTAACAATCTTCTTCTTGAATGTGGTCAGGCTTTGCAATTTCAGTTTGAGAGTTTCTGGCATCTATCTGATTACTTGATTCTTGCTGTATGTGTGCCATGTCTGCACTGTAACATTAATTTCTTTGATTTGTTGTCCCCTGACCTGGAACATAGTTAAGATGTAGTCTAAAGTAGCACTTTGCAGCAGTATATCCATGTTTTTCACATATTTGACATTTTGTCCTGCTGTTGTTGTTTCATCTGCCTCTTCCTCTAGACCTGTTTGAATATCCACCTCTTTGTGTAAATTGTTCTCCTCGGTTATTGTTTTGACCCTTACTCCTATAGTTAGCAACAAAATTGGCAAAGAAATCTGATTCTTGTGGTTTCTTGATATCAATTCTTGCTTCATGTGATAATAGAATAGTGTGTGCGTCATCTTGATGGTAGATTCCTTTGAGAGGTTATAATTGCTACCACTACTTCATATTCATCACTTAACCCCATACAGTATTGTCATGATTTGTTCTGAATCTAAGATTTTGATTTGCTGCCTCTAATGTGTCACGGATTGACTTGATCTTGAATAGATATTCTCTCATGATGCGATTATCCTTTTGATATTATGAAATTTCCTTTTATGAAACATTACCTTTCTGCAGATTGTGAACTAAAACTTTTTCAATTGCTGTCCAAATCTCACTTGCAGTTTTGCAACCTATCACATATGATAGTAAATTTGTATTTATTGATGATAGAAACCATGAACATATAAGTCTATCTTTTCTATGATGTTTCACATACTCTTCATTACTAATGAGCTTGTTTTCTTGATCAGTGATACATTTTGAGGGAATTGGTATGGTTCCTTGAATAAAGCCATCAAGACCATATCCTTAAAGAGCGGTTTCAACCTGTAGCTTCCAAAGAAGATAGTTCTCTTCACTTAGATGGATTGTTACCAGTTGACCTTGTGGACTGATTACAGTTTTTACAAGTCTTTCAAAATCTGTTCCTGCCAGCTGAGAGTTACTATTACCAATGGGTGTTTCAAAGTGTCCTTCTTTAGTCATGTTGATATTGAACTAACAGAAAATAATAATAATGAAGATTGCAAATCTTCATTGGAAATCAGAATCAAGAACTCCAATTGTGAGCAAAATCAGGTTTGTTGCAACCATAAAGCTTAAATGATGATTACTCTGATGAGCTTTCTCAGGATGGCACTTTCTTTGAACTTGTGTTGATGATTCTGTTTTCTTGATTCTGTTTTTCTTTAATTTTGATTGTCGTTCTTCAAGATTTAATAGAGAATTCTAATGTAGGCAGAATAATTAGAAACTGGCATGACAATAGCGATTCTTTTTTTTGCATAACAAGCGGGGTTAAAACTGGACCGCTACCAGATTTATTAAAAAAAGGAAAAGCTACAATAAAGGACACAACAAGCTATGTCCAGTAAAGGAAAAAAACTCAAAAAAAAAGAGAAAACAGCCACACAAGAGAATCAAAGAACAAAAGCAAAGAAAAACACAGAGAAAAAAGCACAGGAACTATGGGATCCATGGCTCAATCTGGTCATCAAGAAAAGCATGAACGCTAGCCCTCATTCCCATCAATATTTCCTGCCTTAAGTCATTCCATAACACTTCATAGCTCCTCTTGGTTCCATCAAAACACCTCCTGTTCCTTTCATTCCATATTACCTTCAAAAAAAAATTCAAAATGAAGAAAAAAAGTTTCTTTTTCTCATCCCTCCACCTAGTTGCTTTCTCAATTATACCCCATTGAACAACAGATACAGAAGATACATCCACCCTCCCAATATTACTCATCGTTTTACTCCAAAGATGATGAACATAAGGACACTCAAAGTACAAGTGCTGGATACTTTCACTGTGAATATAGCATAGCTCACATATGGATGGCACTGTCATTCCAAACCTAATCAGCTTATCTCTTGTCAACAAAGCCTTGTTCCTAACCTTCCAGAGCATCAGGTACGACAATAGTGATTCTTTATTGAATCTTCTTCTTAAATGATGATTCTAAACTCTAATAAGGAGAAAACAAAACTCAGATGATGATTTCCTGATGTGTTTTGATCAATGATATCAATCCTGATGTTGTTAGGCAGTTGCTCCGATACCATATAACAATTTGAGATGTTGGAATATGTTTATAAATTGAGTAAATCTTTATTTTTTGTATTGAATTGAGTACAGACTGAAGAGAAAATCAATACACTTCAATACATAGAGTATACGGTTATTTATAATGTATTTTTGTATTATTAGGTTTCGGTCTTCATTATTGTTGATGGCCTAGACCTGTTATCCGCTTTCTATTTGGAGATCCATTCCCAGCTGCTTGATCATTGAACAAAGGGTTGAGATATGAGGATGTTTATACTTCTGTGTTATATATGCAGCCGATACTTTCATTGACTTCAATAGTAACCCATGTCTAATCAGTTGATATGATCCACATTTCACACAAAAAAATATCTTTCTTATGACTTGTACAGGTTGCAGCAATAGCAATTAGTATGGGTTGATGGTGCACCCATTAGGATATCATTTTGATCTATTTATCATGTGTTTTTGTTATGGTTTTAATGTTTCTTGTGTGCCTAGTTTATAAAACAATTAATTTAATTGAAGTTCATTCTTTGTGATTCTCATATTATCATGATCTCTACATTACAGGCATATTATGTATCATTGTTTGACAATCTACGGATATAGTTTTCAGCTTTGTTGGTTTATTTGTGCATAATATTCTAGATACCTATTGCAGGTGTGTTTATTTATCATTCCTTTTGTCACAGGTTAAAGTACTTGTTAAAGCTCAACTGGATATTGAAGAAACAATGGGGCAGTTAGGACTGGCTTTCATCAGTTGGTTAAATTGGAAAATGAACAAGGTATCTACAGTTCTCGAAAAACCCATGCTCCTGATGCAAGAGTTACCGTCGCTTCTGCTGTGAAAGCTAGCGGATTATATTGCGAATTGAAATTTCAAACAGTCAAGTATCGGGTAAGTTGTTAAAACGATTATCATTCAGTTGTGTTAAAAACTTTCGTTTGGAAGATCTGCATTTTGAGGGAGATTTATGCGGTTTCAATCAAATAATAATATTCATCGTACTTGGTCACATCCAGGATACACTGCATGAGTATTTGGGGCTGATGCTATCAATCTGTAATGCATTTTTACTGACCGTATAAATGCTTTATTGACGGTGCAAACACTAGTATCAGATCTGTCTAATTTACATTCCAGGGCAGTAAAACTTGAAGTTGCATCCTCAAAGATATTTAGCGGTGACGAATCGAATTCGCAAATTAGAGGAAATAAAAAAATTGTTACAAATCATAGAAGAGGCTAAAAGTATTAATATCAACCAGTATGAGAGGATAAGGGTAAATATTATATGTATGTGGCATATCCAAAGCAAGGTTTATAGTCCCGGTTTTTAGTTCCATTCTGAGCATTTGATATTTTTGGAATTTTGGTTCCGTTTTAGCAATTTGAAAATTCCATTAAAGTTCTGGTTCCCATTTCCTTGCATTTTGATATTTTTTTATAAACATATAAATGCTTTTTATAACCATAAATGATATCAAGCTATTGTACATTCTCTGTTCATTCTACAGCTTCAATCACTTAATAAAAAACCATAACATTGTCTGACATGAATAAATAGAAATAATGTCCGATGTTGTTTTCTTTGAAGCCCTAAGTTCTCAAATGCTAAATTTACTAGCAAAAATCTTCCATTAGAAGCCCGGCGTTCCTTTTAAATCTCTTGCTTGATTCTTTGCTCAATTTCGTTTTCCTTGCTTGAATTTCTTTCTTTTACAATTAAACACCTTTTTGTTGTTTTCGTCTGAAATCGGATATTAGCTTGAATTCTGGCTCAATCAATGTCCGAACCGGAACGAAATGGCCAGAATTTCAGTATACCGGCTAGAATTTCGAATCTTGATCCAAACTACATTACCGTGTATCTATACCCTAAGTGATGAAGCAGCATACCTAGGTTCGAAGACCAGAGGCTCCGACCTAACTCCCACTCCAATTGCCGACCTAACTCCAATTGCCGACCTATTCCCCAATTGCCGACCTATCTCCAACCCATATGCCGACCTACGACCTATCTCTAACCATATGCCGACCTACGACCTAACTTTGCGAGCGAAGACCAGATGCTCCGACCTAACTCCAGAAACGCTCCCAGATAAATCGCGAGCGACCTTGTCTAAGTCGCGACATTGCAGTAAGTCGCGAGACCTATTCTGTGTTGAGGTAGTACTTCTTTAACTCGCGAGATTTGATAGTCGGAAGTGAAGATGATAACTCGTGAAGGAAGAATCGAAGCCGACCTTAGAATTTAGGTCACGAACTTGTTGTGATAAGTCGGAGATGAACTTTGATAAATCGGAGCCGAGTTAAGACGTAACCGACCTATGTACTTTGTTTTTTTTTCTTTGTTTTTTGGTATGTTGAGTTGTAACGACTATAAATAGTGGGTGAGTTGTAACTTTTGGTGGTTGTTGAATATTGAATAAAATTCTCTTTTGTTAGCTTTGTGCTTTCAATTTCAATTGGTAGTCGAGTGTCTCTCCTATCTCCACTTATGTTATTCGAGTGCGCTCGAATCATCGTTTGTTGAAGCCGATTCACTGTATCTTGTGCGCAAGATCAACGTCGAAGAATCGTAGATCTCTTTCCCGGTATCTTCGGATCAACGAGTCAGAGATAGCTAGAGTTCGGCATCTTCGGATCAACGAATTCGGGCATTTCAGTATCCATCAATCCACAGATTGCTATTTACGTCGATTGAAGATCGTTTTGAATTATCCGCTGCGTCAGTTTGGTATCAGAGCTTGTTTTAGCCAATCATAGCTAAATCGAGTCTTGGAGCCGAGAATTTGAAGTGTTGAAGTTGTGTTCATCGTGTTCATCATATTTTTCCAACCAAGTTGGAGTTTCGATCCATTTCATTTTGGATCAAAGTTCGAAAGGTGTTTGAATCGTGAAGTGTGAATTTGTTGAAGTGTTTGTGAAGAATTCAATCATGCCGCCAAGACGAGTTCAACGTCATCGCAATATTAATGCTTTATACGGAAGAGAAGAGGCCGACGAAATGGAGCAACGAATCAACGAGAATTTCAATGAGAAGCTTACGGAAGGGATTGGCCGATTAGAGAGGATGATGTTGGAAATGAGTCAAAATCAGAGAAGGGTTTCACCTGAATCGAGCCATGGAAGAAGTAGAGTTTCACCACATTCTAATCGGGAGAGAAGTGTTGATAGTGATCATAGAAGCGTGGATCGAAATTGTGATAGAAATGTTGATGATCGAGGTCGAGATAGAAATGTGACTGATCGAGATCGGAGGAATGTGGATCGTAGGAATGATGGTGGAAGACGGGATGGTGGTAGAGATGTTGGTGGTCAGGATCGACATCGATATACATCGGATGGTGAAGAAGAGTATGATGGTGGTAGTGTTCATGGACGAGGACGTGGACGAGGAAGGAATCAGTCGGAATACGATCACAAGTGGGAATCTGGGATGAAGACAGAAATTCCAGAATTCAAAGGTGGTATGCAGGCTGAGGAGTTTTTGGATTGGGTGGCTAATGTTGAAGAAATTTTTGATTTCAAAGAAGTTCCAGAACGTCGTAGAGTGAAGTTGGTTGCTACAAGGTTGAGGGGTCGAGCTTTGGCATGGTGGCAGCAAACTAAACTTACACGTGAACGAATGGGGAAGTCAAAAGTTGAATCTTGGGAGAAGATGAAGAAATTGATGAAAGCAACATTCTTACCTTACAATTATCAATCTCTAATGTATCAACGTTTGCAGAACTTGAGGCAGGGCACAAAGACTGTTAATGATTACGCAGATGAGTTTTACCAGCTTATTGCGAGGAATGATATTATGGAAACAGAAGAGCAGCTGACAGCGAGATTCATTGGAGGATTGAGAATGCAGATTCAGGATATGGTTAATATGTTCGATCCAAGATCTGTAGCAGAGGCATATCAAAAAGCGTTGGCTTGGGAGAAGCAGGGTAGACGAGGAGGTGGTGTGTTTACTAATTCCAACAATCAAGTGAAGGGTGTTAATGGAAGTTCTAATGGGTCTAAACCTATCAGTAAACCAGTGGTGAAGGAGGTTGAGAAGGCAAGGGTTAACAACGGTTTTAAATGTTACAACTGTCAGGAGTTGGGTCATAAAAGCAATGAGTGTCCAAAGCCAAAGAAGAGAGCAATGATTGCTGAGGTTGAGGATGAGGATGAAGAAGCTGAATGCTCTAATTCTTTACCAGTTGAGGAGGAAGACTTACTGTCGGGAGATGACGGGTATGCATTGATGATGAGGAGAAGTTGTTTAACACCGAAGCTAAAGGAGGAAAGTAGTTGGTTGAGGAACAATATCTTTCAATCTACATGCACTATTCTGGGAAGAGTTTGTAAATTTGTTATTGATGCTGGGAGTTGCGATAATATTATCTCTACAGAAGCAGTGAAGAAGTTGGAGTTGAAAACTGAGAAACATCCTAAACCGTACAAGTTAGCTTGGTTGAGGAAGGGTGGTGAAGTGAAAGTTGGACGTAGAGCTTGTGTGAAGTTTTCAATTGGGAAGAAATACAAAGATGAAATCTGGTGTGATGTCGTAGATATGGACGTTTGTCATTTGTTGCTGGGGAGACCGTGGCAGTTTGATAGAGCAGTACAACATGATGGACGGACCAACAGTTACAGTTTCATGTTCGAAGGTACAAAGATTACTCTGGTTCCGAAGAAACGCCAACAGGAAGAAAACAAAGTGGAGGAAATCGAAGAGCTGAAAACTTTATTGACTTTGAAGGAGTTTGTTAAAGAAGTTGAAGAAGAGCCGGAAGTATTCTTGTTGATTGGACGAGAAAGCAGTGAAGAGGTTGAAATTCCAAAAGAAGTTAAACCAGTTCTGAAAGAATTTGACGATGTATTTCCAAAGGAGTTACCAACGGAGTTGCCACCGTTGAGGGATATACAACATCAGATAGATCTTGTTCCCGGTGCTGTATTGCCACACAGACCACATTATCGAATGAGTCCGAAGGAACATGAAGAATTGCGGAGGCAGGTTGAGGAATTGCTTGAGCAGGGGCGTGTGCAGGAGAGTCTGAGTCCTTGTGCTGTACCAGCTTTATTGGTACCCAAGAAGGATGGGACATGGAGAATGTGCACTGACAGTCGAGCATTGAATAAGATTACCGTGAGATATAGATTTCCAATGCCGAGGTTGGATGACTTGTTGGATCAGATAAGCAGAGCTACTATCTTTTCTAAGATTGATTTGAAGAGCGGATATCATCAAATTCGTATCAGACCAGGAGATGAGTGGAAGACTGCTTTTAAAACCAGGGAGGGTCTATACGAATGGTTGGTTATGCCATTTGGTTTATCCAATGCACCAAGTATGTTCATGAGGGTGATGAATCAGATTTTTCGACCGTTCATTGGGAAATTCGTGGTGGTGTATTTCGATGATATTCTTATTTACAGTGGGAGTCCAGAGGAACATTTGAATCATCTTAGAGAAGTGCTGATGGTATTGCGACAAGAACAATTCTATGCTGCAACGAAGAAATGCGTGTTCATGACGCATAGTGTTTTATTTCTGGGGTATGTTGTTTCAGAGAAAGGAATACAGGTTGACCAAAGTAAAGTTGAGGCGATCAGAAATTGGCCGCAGCCCAAGACGATAACGGAAGTTCGTAGTTTTCATGGGTTGGCTTCATTTTATCGAAGGTTTATTCCACACTTTAGTAGTGTGATGGCGCCAGTTACAGATTGCATGAAAGGTAAACAGTTTGCATGGACGGAGGAAGCCGAGGTTGCTTTTGAACGAATCAAAGATCTTTTGACCTCTGCACCAATTCTAGTGCTACCTGATTTTCAGTTGGTGTTTGAACTACATACTGATGCATCCAAGGTTGGGATTGGAGGGGTGTTGAGTCAGAAGGGGCGTCCTATTGCATATTTCAGTGAGAAGTTGTCCGGGGCGAAGATGCGATACAGTACATATGATGTGGAGTTTTATGCTGTTGTGCAATCTATTAAACACTGGAGACACTATCTATTTCAGAAGGAGTTTGTTCTTTACACTGATCATGAAGCATTGAAGCATTTGCAAGGGCAAGACAAGATTTCAGCGAGACATGCATCGTGGATTGCATATCTGCAACAGTTTACTTTTGTTGTTAAACACAAGTCAGGGGTGACAAATCGTGTGGCTGATGCTTTGAGTAGGAGGAGTCATTTGTTGACTACGCTGAAAGTTGAAGTGGCGGGGTTTGAAATGTTGCCGGAATTATTTGTTGAAGATCCTTACTTCATGAAGTTTGTTGATAAAGTTAAGGAGGGAAAGACGGATGAGTTTTTGATGGTAGATGGTTTTCTTTTTAAAGGAAGTCGATTGTGCATCCCGGAGGGTAGTCTGAGAATGAAGATTATCAAGGAGTTACACGAAGAGGGACATGTTGGGAGAGACCGTACCTTGCAGTTGATTTCACAGTCCTACTTTTGGCCATCAATGAGGAAAGAGGTAGAAAGATTTGTGGAGAGGTGTCATATTTGTCAGGTTTCGAAAGGAACAGCGACGAATGCGGGGTTATATATGCCGTTACCTGTGCCTACCAAACCATGGGTTGATATCAGCATGGATTTCGTGTTGGGATTGCCGAGAACTCAGAGGGGAAATGATTCTATATTTGTTGTGGTGGACCGGTTCTCGAAGATGGCACACTTTATTGCTTGTAAGAAAACGGCAGATGCTGTTCATGTTGCTCAGTTGTTTTTCAAGGAGATCTATCGACTTCATGGATTGCCAGAATCTATTGTGTCAGATAGAGATACTCGATTTCTGAGTCATTTTTGGTTAAGTTTGTGGAAAATGGTGGGAACAAAGCTGAAGTTTAGTAGTGCTTATCATCCGCAAACTGATGGACAAACGGAGGTGGTTAATCGATCGTTGGGAAACTTGTTGAGGTGTCTTGTTCAAGATAACCTAAAGAGTTGGGATGTGAAGTTATGTCAGGCAGAATTTGCCCATAATCATGCTGTGAATCGAAGTACTGGGTTCAGTCCATTCCAGATTGTTTATTCGAGCTTACCGAAGGGACCTTTGGATTTAACGGTAATACCACAATCAAAGAAGACAGTTAAGAAAGCTGCTGATTTTGTTGAAGGGTTGACGGAGTGCCATAGAATCGTTCAGGAACGATTGGAAAAGACAAATGAGAAGTACAAACAAATGGCGGATAAGAAACGAAGGAGTGTAGTCTTCAAAGAGGGTGATTTTGTTTACGCGGTATTGACGAAAGATCGTTTTCCAGTTGGGACTTACAACAAGTTGAAAGCTCGAAAGATTGGACCAGTAGAAATCTTGAAGAAAATCAATGACAATGCTTATCAGTTAAAGTTGCCAGATCACATTCACACTGCTGACGTTTTCAACGTTAAACATTTGATTCCGTACCATGGAGATGAGCTTGTTGAAAAAGAGAGAAGTACAAATTCGAGGTCGAATTTTTGTCAACAAGGGGAGGATGATGAAGCAGCATACCTAGGTTCGAAGACCAGAGGCTCCGACCTAACTCCCACTCCAATTGCCGACCTAACTCCAATTGCCGACCTAACTCCAATTGCCGACCTATTCCCCAATTGCCGACCTATCTCCAACCCATATGCCGACCTACGACCTATCTCTAACCATATGCCGACCTACGACCTAACTTTGCAAGCGAAGACCAGATGCTCCGACCTAACTCCAGAAACGCTCCCAGATAAATCGCGAGCGACCTTGTCTAAGTCGCGACATTGCAGTAAGTCGCGAGACCTATTCTGTGTTGAGGTAGTACTTCTTTAACTCGCGAGATTTGATAGTCGGAAGTGAAGATGATAACTCGTGAAGGAAGAATCGAAGCCGACCTTAGAATTTAGGTCACGAACTTGTTGTGATAAGTCGGAGATGAACTTTGATAAATCGGAGCCGAGTTAAGACGTAACCGACCTATGTACTTTGTTTTTTTTTCTTTGTTTTTTGGTATGTTGAGTTGTAACGACTATAAATAGTGGGTGAGTTGTAACTTTTGGTGGTTGTTGAATATTGAATAAAATTCTCTTTTGTTAGCTTTGTGCTTTCAATTTCAATTGGTAGTCGAGTGTCTCTCCTATCTCCACTTACGTTATTCGAGTGCGCTCGAATCATCGTTTGTTGAAGCCGATTCACTGTATCTTGTGCGCAAGATCAACGTCGAAGAATCGTAGATCTCTTTCCCGGTATCTTCGGATCAACGAGTCAGAGATAGCTAGAGTTCGGCATCTTCGGATCAACGAATTCGGGCATTTCAGTATCCATCAATCCACAGATTGCTATTTACGTCGATTGAAGATCGTTTTGAATTATCCGCTGCGTCACTAAGCCTAATTGATAGTCCTTTAGCAAGAGCAGTAGTGGAAACGCCACTTTGATGTTATTGCCTTTAGAACTTGTTAGCGTAAAGTTTAATAAATTTTGTGTGAATAGTTTTGTTTTAGAGAGGAAGAAAGAATGAGAGAAAATACTCCCACGTTATGAAAAATTGGGCATTATATTTGTTTAAATATAGGATTTACAAGTAAAGTGTTAGGCCATTTGGGCATTAAATGTTTTCTCTTGGACTGAAGAGAGATATCATATTATAACATGCGCATGCCACCGTCGGTGGCTGTCTGACCGGCGAAGTCGAACTGGATCTGGTTTGGGTCGGGAAATATTTTTAAGGGTACTTTTGGCACATGTCCTTATTAAGTTTCAAAATTCACGAAAAGTCCTTCACTAAATTTCAGTGTAAATTAGGTACCTGTTTTTTATTCACGATTATTGCAGAGCATGATGCAACATTTCATAAAAGTTGCTGACATTTCCGCAACATTTCTGTACACTGTGAACATAGTGTATGAAAGTTGTTGAAATATCAACACTTATTTATAAAAGTTGCTGATATTTCAGCAACATTTATGTACACTGTGAACATAGTTTATGAAAGTTGCTGAAATATTAGCACTTATTTATAAAAGTTGCTGACATTTCAGCAATAATTTTTCTTTGTTTTTACAATAAAACTTTGACACAGATAGTTGCTGAAATATCAGCATTTATTTATAAAAGTTGCTGACATTTCAGCAATAATTTTTCTTCGTTTCCAGAAAACAGGGACCCGCTTTACAATGAAACTTTGACAGAGACCCGCTTTACAATATGAAAGTATGATATGGATGCCTCCCTAATTTCCACTATTTTTAACCTATTTAACGAGCCTAAAATAATTCAACTTGAACAAAAAAATAGAATGGTGGGAAAACTAATTTTGAAGTACCATAATTTAGACTGATACAAAATTAGACAGTTGGTCTTTGGGCGAACAGAGGCATCTTTTGGCATATGGACATCTCTTCATATGTATGTACATAAAGGCAACCTCTTCCCAGGGAAATCATTCAAAAAAAATTGATTTTCTTCTTCATTCTCTCTTTCTCTTCGCCTTTGGTTTTCATTTTCATAAATAACATACCGGGTTTGTAATACCTAATCTAGTCATATCCATTATTTCTCATTAATTGTCCATACAATCCTTTATTTCCTATTAATTTTTGGCAATTCCAAATTTATTTTCCATTAATAGGAATTACTAAATTTCTAAATTCTACATATTCGCTTTCCTAAACATACTAATAACTAACGAATGTTACACATAAATAAAGCACGAATAAACGACGTTCTCCTTTATTAGCGCAATAAATACGTGTAAACTATTTATTCTTATCTAAATATATTCTTGTCCTAACATGTAACTAGAATATATTTTTCATATTTAATTTGCTAGAACTGAATTCCTTAGGAAGATTTTCCACAATGATTTCAAAAAATTAGTATTAACACAAAAAGAAAGATTTACTACGTTTGAAATTACAAGGAATGGATAATTTCTTTTTGTTTGGAATAAATAGTGTAAACTACGGAGAATAAATCTGTACTTTACACATTTCTTCCCTTTATTTATTCCTTGTTAAATCAAGCGTCGCCTTTTTGAATCAAAAAAAGAAAAAGTAAAAAAATTTATAAAAATCAAATGGATGTTCTTCCCACAAATTTAACTATAGAAAATCTACAGCTTAACACAAAATTGGGTAGTAATCCAAAAATCCTATTTTAGACCCAAGTACAAATCTAGAATAAAAATATACAACATTTAAATTCTAAATTTTTGGGACTGATTTCCAGATCAGTGTGTAAATATATTTCAAATTAAGTCTAAAACAAGAATATGTAGGCAATAGTTTTCTATACTAATTTAAGCCTACAGTTCACAAATAAAATTGATTTAGGCATAAAAATAAAATGTTTCCAAGGAATAGATTTAAAATTATAAACAATATATAAAATTTCCCACTCCCCTTTTAAAAGCGATTCAAATCTCAAAAGCTGAAGTAGAACCTTAAATTCATCTCCAAATCCTTTTTAATCCAATAAAAATGCATAAAAGGGTATATGCATACATTAGAATTACAGATCAAAAAAGAGATTTAGGCATGGGAGAGAAAATAGATACACACACACATATAAATTGCCTCAAATACGGGTATAGTCGATTCTCTTCTCTTCTCCTTTTCATTTGATTTCTATTCTTCTCCAATTTGTATGAATATAAATGCAAATATCTTATTTTTATAATTTAGAAAGAAAGTGGAGAAGAAGAAACGATAGGGCTTCACTGCTGCCTCCAAAAAAATATGAGAAGAGAAGGGAGAATCTTGTATAAATTTATAGGCGTAAGAATCAACCTCAACCGTCGTATCGGAATATATTAAATTCGGGCCATTATGGCCTAAGTTTATTGCGCCCGCGGTTACCCAACCGGTCGACCGCCTCATTTACGCCGGTCGAGCTCTACATGATGATCGATCGTATTAAACGGTCGACCTATGGGCCTGGACGAATAATTAATAAACTTTAATTTATCTAATTGAATTATTTTCGTTTTGAATTCGTTTTTCATCCGTAACTTGGACTTCAATCGCAAAACTCCAAACATGAAAGTTACTCAGAATTTCTAAACAAACGCAATGATGCATGTTTCACAGTAAAATTCCATCGTTTTCACAAATTCCCTTTTTGAAGCCTAATTAGTTAACTAACTAACTAAATAAATAACTAACACCAGATTATGGGATGTTACATTCTTTCCCCTTAAAATGAATTTCGTCCCTGAAATTTCACTAATGACTAAGTCATGGTTTTGACTCCTAATTATTCTAAACCACACAACTAATGAGTGCACAACCAATTTTGCAACCAAATGTGCACAAGTGCATAGTGTGTTACTGTACCACGACATAGAAAATATATATGCGGAATGATTCTAAATCGGATCCTCCTATATGAATGTATTTCTTTTGAAAACATTTTGGAAACATGACGCAAACAACCTAGATATATGCTGGCAGTTCTATATGTATGCAGTTTTTTGAAAAATATTTATAATTAAACCCCATACTCCTATAAATAGAAGTATGAAGCAACCAATTTTTGCATCCACTTCCTACCATCCAATAATCTAACGTATCGAAAAGTCGCTTCCTAAACTTTACTCCTATGCTTGAAAAAGGAATTTAGGTAGAGAATTTAACATTCTTACCACTCCATAATCAATCTATTCTGGTAGTACAGTGGAAATTTCTTCACTTCACTGGATTTACTCCAAATTTTCCACATACAAAACGCACAAGGAGGCTTACTTCAAGCCCTAAAACGGAATTAAGCCTAAAAACAGACTTGCGCGCGTCGTTGATAAAGTATGAAAATAGAAATTTCAAGGCTAAAATAGCTTTTTTCTTGTTATCACTTGCGTTTATCGCATCATTGACCCTAATGCACTGCTAACTCTACATATTATAACTCTATTTGTCTTCCCTACGCCTGATATGTGGCCTTTAAAATCAAAGATTTCACAAATATCTTTCTCACTTTTCAAAAATTTATATGTCATTTGGAAAATAAAATCCCAAAATATTTAGACATACATTTTCCCTTGAAATCAAATTTTTGTGAAAACTCTAAAACTAATTTACAAGTCAAAAATAACTAAAATACAAAACTTTTTTTTTCCAAAGAGAACCTTTTCAAATCAACATAAACTTTTCAAAATATTTTCCTTCAAAAATTTTAATAAAACAAGCCACAATTTCAACGTGATCAAAAGTCGGTTATGCGCTAAAATCATAAACCAAATTTCAAAATTCTACAAATAACCTTTACCCATATAACTTGACATTTTGTATAAAAATGTCATCACATCTATTATTCAAAAAAATTAGCTTTTAAGAAATATAAGTAATGATCTATGATACCAAAACAACTTTATCACATCCTTCGCTAAAATTTCTCGATTATTCTAAACTTCCAATCTATTGCATTTACTATTAGTCAAGTGTTTTTATGAGATTCCTATATTTATACTACTTCTTTACTATGCATATATAGAGCGGTTCGCATAACTAGAAATAATAACATAGTGAATAAATATGAACTCATAATATCATGTGTGCCTTTTACAAGCGACAACTAACAGTTACATCCCAAAACAAAAGAGCAAATGCTGGAAGGGAAAAGACAACAACACCGTACACCCTAAAATAAGGCCTATAAACTACGAGATGCCTTACTCCACAGCTGGAGCTCAATCCATTGCTACAACCCTTGAATAGTCATAGCATGATGGCTATACACCCAGTTTGTCATGTCACTGCTACTAATGTTGTTGCTGCCAGCATCAGAATTGCCATTTTTCTAAGGAAGGATCTAATGATGGTAGAAGGAACCTTATTCTAAATTGTCTCTCCACGGAGGTTCACCCGTATTACCTAAAAACAAGAGTGGATATGTGAAAACACAGAAACTGACTTTGTGGAGTGCCAGTCCTTGATCAACAAATTGAATAAAAAATGATGCGAGTCGAATTGATGGCGATGCCGCCAATACTAGCATTGGTGGTCTTCTGCACCATGGGGGTAAATCCAATCATAACTTCCCATCTTAGGGATGACATTATGCCAAATGTGTTAGTCCTTGAGAAGGATGGTTTTGATGATAACAACCTTAGGACTTGTTATAAAATATAAATACTAACATTATAGTTTAGGTATATATGTATATGCAGAATATAAACATGCAGGTACCAAGAATGAAGACTATACAGTATAGAGATTCAAGAACTGATGAACTCAAGATCGAAGATATCAAGATTGAAGACTCATGAGTATCAAGATTATCAAGAGTTCAAGATTTCAAGATTAGTAATTTAGTTAGGAATTTTGTTAAAACTCCTAGAAAAGCACTGACATCTTAAAATCCATTTTATTCATGGAATGGAATCCACTTCAAGCCCGTTAAAGGGATGGAATCCTAAGTAGGATGGAACCTACGAAAAATCTAGTGGAACATTGTTTTGTATCCACTAACTTTTATTCAAATGTTTTACAAAATTATATCTTGTTTTCAAAATGATTTCAAAATCTTCCTTTTTAAATCAAAAACATCTATCCTGGTTTAACTTTTAGCCTCAAAATAATCTTTATTTTCAATATCAAATTATCCTTGGTTTTAAACTATCTTTTAATTATAATATATTTAACTTTTAATATTTATACTTAGATTTAAATATAAAATTATATATATACCAAAATATTATTCTCTATACTTATTTATGAATTTTAACTATAGTTAAGTATATTTATAAAGTTTAAAATAGTTTTAATACAAGATAGAAGGTATTTTCAAAGAAAAACAAATTACCAAAAATAACTTAGGCTTGTTGACAACCCCAAGGAACCCTTGTCGACAAGGTGACAGTTTATTTCAAAAGTTTGAATTTCAAAGGAAGTGTCTATTCGTCGTATCCTTTCACGAATGGACATGGATATTGTTCTACTATAAATAGGGGTTGTTTTAAACGAATTTAGAATCATATTTTCTCTGAGTTCACTCCTCTTCTTCTTCCACATTTCTTTATATACATTTTTACCATTACTCTACCGAAATCACCATTGAAACTAACTAGATCATCTCTGGTTTGATTCTATATCACTATCTCAACAAGATCCCAGTGCTATTCAGAGTTATAGACTTCTTTGTATTCAATCGAGCGAGAAAAGGTGTGACTGTAGCTTGGAAAATCAATCGAGCGAGAAAATGTGTGATTGTAGCCTGGAAAATCAATTGGGTGAACTTGTTGCCCGTAAAATCAAGTATCTCTACCCAGAGGATTGTGAATCTGGAGCGGTGTACCTCATGGCCTTGAAATCGAGGGTGTAATTGTAAGAATTGATTTTGAAAGGAAATCCGTACTTGTGTTGTGGGACTAGATGTAGGGTAACTACGAACCAGTATAAAATCCGATGTGTTCTTTCCTTTATTGCTTTTACTTTATATCTACATCTGTGTTTGATTCTGTGATCATATCTGTGTCTGAATATTGCATACATTTATGTTCAAATTAAGATAAATTCAAAAAGAATTAGTAATTCCTTAAAACACTATTCACCCCCCCTCTAGTGTTAATTCTAGCCTTAAGATCCGTAATCTGCATTTCTCACATTTGGTATCAGAGCGAGTTTTTCAAAGTTTTCATAATCTGAATTTTGAAAAATTTTAAAATGACAATTTTTTTTGATAAAATTATTAACACTATTTTCATATGAATATGTCACAGAATCATCATAATATTGCTGTTTAAAACTATATTTAGTTATTTTGAAGAGTCATTTGATTCTTTAAAAGGTTATGTTGTTTTGTAGGTGAGGCAACCCTACCCTTAGCTGTCACTTATTTTGAATGACTCAATTTAGTTTAATTCTAAATTCAGGGTTGCACTCCTTCACAAACCGACTATTTTTTTTTCTTTACATGTATGTATATTTTCCTATGTGTTTCCCAAGATCCACTTGATCAATATAGAAACTATTTGGGTGTTCATTTTAATTCTAATATCAGAGCATTTCTGTAAAGGGTATCTCAGTCTATATATATATAAAAATAATAAAACTGAGATTAAATCTCTGTGCAATTTCATTAGCCAATTCCCATTTATTTTTTCCTACTCTTAGCATTTGTGTATTTGATATAACATGTGAACTAACTCGTAATATTTAAATTTGCAAGGTTTGCTTTTTAAAACAGATGAGATGTGAGTTGTGCATGCTTCTGTGCACCTGTGTGCACATAGTTATGTACAGCTGCTCTCTGCTTACCTTAGTCTTCTGGTAGACTAATTTGTTTTGGTGAGTTATCTAAACTAATTGATCATAATATACTAGTTTCATTCATTCATAAAAATCATCAAACACATTTTGATTTGGGTTATTCCTTGTCTCATAAAAATTTTCTTCAATTCATATGTAAATGTATTCTAATTTTTAAAACAGTCTGATGTGTATACCCATACTCTTGGTTTTAAATAGGTATAAGCTTCATGTCTACGATTACTTTACTACTAAATTCTTGGAAATTTGCATGCTTACAAATTATAACATAAAGCTAAACATATCTATCTTTTCCACTGAAAATAGTTTCAACTCATGATATTTTTCTTCTTTACTGGTAATGGTTCCATCACATAATGATCCCTAAAATCATTCATTACATAATATTCAAGCTCAACATACTGCAAATATTAATTACATATAATTCTTTTAAAATAAACATAAGGAACATTCTTCAACAAAAGCCATATTTCAGTTGTTAGCAATTTCTTCCTAGCATCACATTTCTGCTCTTTTTTACTTAGCTTCTTCATTACCTGCAGACATCCCATGATCTGCCCCACCATGTAAGTGAAGCACCCATTTGATGCAAGCAACAAACAGGTCAGACTAAAGTCTGGTATGAGTAAATTCAATTGACAATACATAAGATTAATGGAGCTAGTTCCATATTACCTTTGTTTCAGAAGTTAAATGTTCTACTCAGATTGTTAAACCACTTTCTCATGTTCACATATTAAGTATCCTTACAGTGAAGTGAGGGAACTGCTAAATACATGTATATGTGCTCAGACTAATTTCTTAACAGAAATCCTTATTTTAAGAATTCATAGTAGCCATCATGCAAATCACACAGGCATTCCTAAACATGAACAAGCAACATCCATATCATTAATCTAAAGTACCAATATGAGACTGCATATCAAGATTCCCATATACTTTCAGCATTTATACAGTTTGCATGTATATTCACTTCATGTTATTCATTTCAAAAGGATCCAGTATCACATTTATGGTTGCATTGGTGCACATTGCCTGGAACTGTTTCTTACTTTCCAGTGCACTATAAGCTTTTTGGACATGATCATGTCATGTGCAAACTCACACCCCAACCTTGGTGCAAGCCAACCACTATGCCATACCCACTTCCCTCTTACCCAACCTGATAGAGGTGACCCATGTCCTTAGTTTAATTACTAAGTTCTCTCACACATCCCATATTTTCTATGCAGAGTTATGCCCAACATTGTTTTATCCCCAATCACTTCATACTAATAGTTTCTATACATCCATCAAAACTCATCCACATATATATTTATTCAGCAATCACTCATACTTTAAAAATCAGTTCAAGTTAGTTTTATTTTAGAGATATACCTTGGTTAAAGCATAGCCTAGAGCCTATACCAAGTGAAGTGCTACTCTGGTTCTCCTTATAGTCCACCCACATATTAAAGTGTATTTTCTTATTATTTCGACCTTATTTCCAGAGAACATCAAATGATAAATCAGGATTCAGCACATGGAAATTCCATTGCATCCCAACCATCTTTCAGTTGCAAGACATAAGCCAAAGGACCACTTCCTCTTACTGCCTTGCACCTTACTTTATTTATAAATTTATAAAAACATTTCTTAGGTACATAAACATCTAAATTATCATCAATTTTACCTTAAATATATCATATATGAACAATCAATCATAAGTTAAATGACAACCAAGGAATGTAAGACACATATCTTCAGAAACAACAGAAAAGGATTAGACTAAAAATGCAAGCAAAACTTCAAACATAATTAAAATAAACTAAAGGTTAAATGGCTGCCTTCCATAGGTCTTAATGCCTTGCCAAGTGAGGGTTTTACTCACCAAGGTTCTTCTTCCTAAGCCTTGATTTAAGTCTGCCATTGACCTCCTAGCTGCTGCCTGCCTCCTCTTTCTTTTCTATGTTTTGTTTTCTGGTTTTTCTCATGTGCACCCGTAGGAGGTGATGAGGTATATAGTGGAGTTGTTAGGGTTTTAAGGTTAGTTAGGTAATTTATTTTCATCAGAAATCCCATTATTTCTGATCTCACCCAACAGCTCACCCTCTCCACTTTCCCTCCTTACCATTTTTCCCTTTTTCCTTGTCTTAACTATTTTTGGCAATTTTCTTCACACACTTTATGCATGATTCTGGCTTGGCATTATCTGATTTTTAATTATGCATAAAAACTTATGTGTCTAACCAAATGTGTGTGCGTTAATTAGTTATTATATTTTCTACCCATGCATGCTGCCATGTTTATTATATATTTTTTTTTAGTTTATTTGAATTAGGACTAAAACTGCCTATGTTATTTATACATTATAATTGGGTTAATGTAGCTATACTAATAGGTCATGCACTCATTTACTTTTGCATTTACCAATAGACCCTCTACATACTAATTTTCCTTGCTCAGGTAGTATACTGGAATAGTGTGCATGTGCACAAAGACATGCATATTCATTTACACACCATTGTTTTTCAGAGAAAAGAAAATTTTTGTTTTTCAACTAACTAACTTTCTTTTGCAAAGTATGCAAACTATATATATATATATATATACTTAAATTATGGGCTGTCACATACATCCCTTCTTTAAGAAATTGTGTCCCACAATTTAACATTTCTTAACTCAACTAAAGCATATATCAAGCAAGCACATTCAACATTGAATACTATGTTTAACTAACTGAATGCAAGCATAAATGGTAAATTACCTTTAATCTAATTGTCAGTTGCAAATAGTTGAGGGTACTGGACTTTTATCTTGTCCTCAACCTCCCATGTGCAATCATTAGGGTCTAGACTCCACTGCACCTTTACCAGTTTAATAGTTTTGTTTCTTAATTTCTTATCTTCTTTAGCTACAATGCCCACTGGCTTCTTCTCATATACTAAATCTGGTCTAACTTCTACTGGGTTTTGTGGCTGAATCACTGAAGCTTCATCATGCACACATTTTCTCAATTGTGATACATGAAATACACTATGTATTCCACTTATTTCTTCTGGCAACCTCAACTTGTAAGCCATCTTTCCTATTCTTGCCATGATCTCATATGGCCCTATGTATCTCGGGGTTAGCTTCCCTGCCTTACCAAACCTCAACACCTTCCTCATAGGTGAAACTTTCAAGTACACATAATCCCCTACCTCAAATTCAAGTGGTTTCCTTCTTTTATCTGCATATGATTTCATTCTACTTGTGCTGCCTTCATTCTTTGTTTGATCAGTGTGATCTTATCATTTGTTTCTTTCACATGATCTGGTCCTAACATCACCCTATCACCTACCTCTAACCAGCAAGCAGGTGACAAACAAGACCTCCCATATAGAGCTTCATAGGGAGCCATCCCTATACTACTTTGGTAGCTGTTATTGTAAGCAAATTCTGCTAAATGAAGGTAGTCTTCCCAATTACCACCATGGTCAAGTACACAGGCTCTAAGTAGATCCTCCAAAAATTTATTAACTACTTCTGTCTGGCCATCAGTTTGGGGATGGTAGGCTGTGCTCAAGCACAACTCAACCCCCATTGCCTGTTGAAAACTACTCCAAAACTTTGATGTGAATATGGTGTCTTTGTCACTAATGATAGTGGTAGGAACTCCATGTAGTTTTACGATTTCTTTCATGAAAATTTGTGCCAATTTTGGTGCATTTCTATCACTCTTTACTGGTATGAAGTGTGATGATTTAGTCAACCTATCTACCACCACCCAAATACTGTCATTACCTCTCTTTGATCTTGGCAAACCATCAATGAAATCCATTGATATGCTTTCCCATTTCCACCTTGGAATTTCCAGAGGTTGCAACAGTCCACTAGGTCTTTGGTACTCAGCCTTGACTTGTTGGCAAGTCATGCATCTTGCCACATATTCACCCACACTCCTTTTCATTCCTTTCCACCAATAGCTCCTCTTTAGATCATGATACATTTTAGTACCACCTGGATGTATGGTGTACTTAGACTTGTGATGGACATCCATGATTCTTCTTTGTAGTGCTTCTGTGCCAGGCACACACAGTCTTCCTTTGTATCTCAAAAATCCTTTTTCATCCAATTCAAACTTATCAAGACTTGAACCATTCCTTAACAGTTCCTTCTTCTCTCTTAGGAATGCATCCATGTCTTGAGACTGATTCACTTCTTCCACTAAGTCTGATTTTATTGTGATGAGGCTGAGCTTGCCATAGTGCTCCATGTCCTCATTTATCACCATAATTTGCTCTTCCACATTTTCCACTTCCACATCAGTTAGTGCTAATAACATTTTAAACTCCTCTATCATCAATGTAGCCAACTTGGCATGTTGCCTACTCAATGCATCTGCCACTCTATTTGCTTTTCCTGGTGTGTACATAATGTCTAAATCATAGGCAGCAAGGAATTCCACCCACCTATGTTGTCTCATGTTCAAATCTTATTGAGAAAATAAGTATTTCAAAGCTTTGTGGTCAGTATAAAGCTTAAACTTTGCTCCTAATAGGTAGTGTCTCCAAAGCTTTAATGCATACACCACAGCTGCCAATTCCAAGTCATGTGTTGCATACTTGGTCTCACTTGGTTTCAATTGCCTTGATGCATAGGCTATTACTCTACCATCTTGCATAAGAACAGCCCCTATACCTGACCCACATGCATCAGTGTACACTACCAGATTATCATTGCCTTCTGGGATTTTCAGCACTGGAGTTTCCATCAATGCTTTCTTCAATTGGTTGTATGCCCCTTCACACTTCTCAGTCCATAAGAAAGGTTGGTCTTTCCTTGTTAGCTTAGTTAATGGGGTTGCTATTTTAGCAAAGTCTTTTATAAATCTTCTGTAGTATCCAGCCATGCCCATGAATGATCTTATCCCAGTAACATTGCTTGGTCTCTTCCATACTTGCACTGTCATGACCATACTAGGGTCTACTGAAATTCCTTCTTGAGAAATTATATGGCCTAAGAATTTTATTTCATTCTTCCAGAAGGAACATTTTGCAAACTTGGCTTTAAGGCCTTGTTGCCTTAATCTACTTAGTACCATGTGCAAATGTTTCTCATGTTCATTAGCTGACTTAGAATATATTAATATATCATCAATGAAAATCAGTACAAATTTATCTAAATAGTCTCTAAAAATCCTATTCATTAAATCCACAAAATAGGATGGTGCATTGGTCAAACCAAATGGCATTACTAAGTATTCATACAAGCCATACCTGGTGTTGAAGGCTGTATACTTAATACTTTCTTCTTCCACTTTCATTTGATGGAAGCCAGATGCTAAGTCAAGTCTGGAAAATACCTTAGCACCATTTAATTGATCAAAAAGATCATCAATTCTAGGTAGAGGGTATTTTTTTTTATGGTGACTGAATTTAGTTCCCTATAGTCTATGCACATTCTCAAGGAACCATCATGCTTCTTAACAAATACTACTGGCGATCCCCAGTTTGAACTACTAGGCCTAATGAAGCCTTTTTGCTCTAATTCTTCTATTTGCTTCTTCAACTCAATTAGTTCTTTAGGACCCATCCTATTTGGCTTTTTAATGAAAGGGCTTGTCCCTGGTTTAAGTCTTATTTGAAATTCTACTGGTCTATTATGAGGGATACCATTCACTTCACCAAACACATCAGTGTATTGGTTAACTATGGGTATCTCTTCTAGGCTTGATTCAACTTCACCATTGTTCAAGTTGAACATCCTGCCCATACCCCTAGCTTTTGCTACCTCAAACATGACCAAAATTCTTTTGCCATCAGGAAGTTGTAGTGAGATTGTAGAATTTTCTAAATTAATAATAGCATGAAATCTTTTTAACCAATCCATCCCTAGTATGATATCCAACTTAGGGTAATTTAGCACATATAATTCTAAAATAAAGATGTGACCACCTATACATATTTCTACTTGCATGCATTTCATGTTAGTAATACAGGAACTACCTATGGGACTATCAATATGCAATGGTTTATCAACAAGAATACATATCAATCCCAGTTTCTGAACTATGTCATAAGAAATAAAAGAGTGGGTAGCTCCTGTGTCATAAACAATTGATATGGGTATGCCTTTAATAAATAATATACCTTCCACTTAGCTAGGTGCCTCCATTGCCCTGCCTTTCCCCTCAAGTACAGCCACCCTTGCCATTTCTGGACACTGCCTTTTCATATGCCCCTCTTTACCACAGTTGTAGCACCTAAGAATAGTTGATTTGGGTGCTTGGCATTTGGTCTTTATATGGCCTTCCTTTCCATAGTTGTAACAGATCACTTTAGGTTTCTTATTGTCAGAGCTTGCCACCTTACTTCCTTCTTTTTTCATTGCTTCTCCCTTCTTCTTCTCGTATGGATGTGCTATATTCTTCCCTTTCTTGCTATTCCTGAAATTCTTAAATTTTTCCCTGGCATTATCATGCTGCTCAAATGATAATGTCAAGTCCATAACTTGACTAAAGGTATCGTCTTTGTAGGGTAACATGGCTCTACTCAACCCAGCATTCAACCCCTGAATGTACCTTGCATTCCTTGAAACTTCATCTGGGATTAATACTGCTCCATACTTGGACAACCCTTCAAATTTTTGAGTGTATTCTGTGACACTCATAGATCCTTGTCTAAGTTTTATAAACTCCTCAAGCAATGAAGCTTTTGCTGAGGCTGGGACAAATCTGGCTTCTAACATTTCTTTGAACTGATTCCATGTGATCTCTTGCTCTTGCCTGCCTGCAATGATCACTTCCCACCAGTCCAAAGCAAGGCCTTTTAGTTGTCTTGAAGCTATTTTCCTTCTTCTCTGGTCATTAACCTGCATATCTGCAAAGATCCTTTCCACTGTTCTTAGCCATGTCTGGACACCCATGACATTTTCTGTGCCATCAAAGCTACTGCCCCCTAAGTGTGAATATGTTTTAAGCAATTTGGACAACTCTTCATGAGGATTATCTACTCTAGGTGCCATCCCATCCCTTAATACTCTAACAAAGTCTTGCAGGTTAATCATTGGGGGATCAGTGGCCATTCCTGTTGCCTGATCAACATGATTGTCCTCCCTTTCTCCAGCAGCCTGGGGATTGCTCCTAACTCCTCTGGGCCTCTATTGAACATTTCTAGTATGGTTAGTTCTAATTCCTATTCACTACTTCACTTTTAAACTAGTAGTGAACTCATTCATACATAATAAGTAAAACAACCAATGCAAACAGTACGAACAATGCACACAGATTCAACCAAGTATTTGTATTGGCTATGTATTTAATAACACAGCTCTGATACCAACTGAGGCAACCCTACCCTTAGCTGTCACTTATTTTGAATGACTCAATTTAATTTAATTCTAAATTCAGGGTTGCACTCCTTCACAAACCGACTATTTTTTTTTTCTTTACATTTATGTATATTTTCCTATGTGTTTCCCAAGATCCACTTGATCAATATAGAAATATTGATATACTACTTTATAAAACTATTTGGGTGTTCATTTTAATTCTAATATCAGAGCATTTCTGTAAAGGGTATCTCAGTCTATATATATATAAAAATAATAAAACTGAGATTAAATCTCTGTGCAATTTCATTAGCCAATTCCCATTTATTTTTTCCAACTCTTAGCATTTGTGTATTTGATATAACATGTGAACTAACTCGTAATATTTAAATTTGAAAGGTTTGCTTTTTAAAACAAATGAGCTGTGAGTTGTGCATGCTTCTGTGCACCTGTGTGCACATAGTCATGTACAGCTGCTCTCTGCTTACCTTAGTCTTCTGGTAGACTAATTTGTTTTGGTGAGTTTTCTAAACTAATTGATCATAATATACTAGTTTCATTCATTCATAAAAATCATCAAACACATTTTGATTTGGGTTATTCCTTGTCTCATAAAATTTTTCTTCAATTCATATGTAAATGTATTCTAATTTTTAAAACAGTCTGATGTGTATACCCATACTCTTGGTTTTAAATAGGTATAAGCTTCAGGTCTACGATTACTTTACTACTAAATTCTTGGAAATTTGCATGCTTACAAATTATAACATAAAGCTAAACATATCTATCTTTTCCACTGAAAATAGTTTCAGCTCATGATATTTTTCTTCTTTACTGGTAATGGTTCCATCACATAATGATCCCTAAAATCATTCATTACATAATATTCAAGCTCAACATACTACAAATATTAATTACATATAAGTCTTTTAAAATAAACATAAGGAACATTCTTCAACAAAAGCCATATTTCAGTTGTTAGCAATTTCTTCCTAGCATCACATTTCTGCTCTTTTTTACTTAGCTTCTTCATTACCTGCAGACATCCCATGATCTGCCCCACCATGTAAGTGAAGCACCCATTTGATGCAAGCAACAAACAGGTCAGACTAAAGTCTGGTATGAGTAAATTCAATTGACAATACATAAGATTAATGGAGCTAGTTCCATATTACCTTTGTTTCAGAAGTTAAATGTTCTACTCAGATTGTTAAACCACTTTCTCATGTTCACATATTAAGTATCCTTACAGTGAAGTGAGGGAACTGCTAAATACATGTATATGTGCTCAGACTAATTTCTTAACAGAAATCCTTATTTTAAGAATTCATAGCAGCCATCATGCAAATCACACAGGCATTCCGAAACATGAACAAGCAACATCCATATCATTAAGCTAAAGTACCAATATGAGACTGCATATCAAGATTCCCATATACTTTCAGCATTTATACATTTTACATGTATATTCACTTCATGTTATTCATTTCAAAAGGATCCAGTATCACATTTATGGTTGCATTGGTGCACATTGCCTGGAACTGTTTCTTACTTTCCAGTGCACTATAAGCTTTTTGGACATGATCATGTCATGTGCAAACTCACACCCCAACCTTGGTGCAAGCCAACCACTATGCCATACCCACTTCCCTCTTACCCAACCTGATAGAGGTGACCCATGTCCTTAGTTTAATTACTAAGTTCTCTCACACATCCCATATTTTCTATGCAGAGTTATGCCCAACATTATTTTATCCCCAATCACTTCATACTAATAGTTTCTATACATCCATCAAAACTCATCCACATATATATTTATTCAGCAATCACTCATACTTTAAAAATCAGTTCAAGTTAGTTTTATTTTAGAGATATACCTTGGTTAAAGCATAGCCTAGAGCCTATACCAAGTGAAGTGCTACTCTGGTTCTCCTTATAGTCCACCCACATATTAAAGTGTATTTTCTTATTATTTCGACCTTATTTCCAGAGAACATCAAATGATAAATCAAGATTCAGCACATGGAAATTCCATTGCATCCCAACCATCTTTCAGTTGCAAGACATAAGCCAAAGGACCACTTCCTCTTACTGCCTTGCACCTTACTTTATTTATAAATTTATAAAAACATTTCTTAGGTACATAAACATCTAAATTATCATCAATTTTTCCTTAAATATATCATATATGAACAATCAATCATAAGTTAAATGACAACCAAGGAATGTAAGACACATATCTTCAGAAACAACAGAAAAGGATTAGACTAAAAATGCAAGCAAAACTTCAAACAGAATTAAAATAAACTAAAGGTTAAATGGCTGCCTTCCATAGGTCTTAATGCCTTGCCAAGTGAGGGTTTTACTCACCAAGGTTCTTCTTCCTAAGCCTTGATTTAAGTCTGCCATTGACCTCCTAGCTGCTGCCTGCCTCCTCTTTCTTTTCTATGTTTTGTTTTCTGGTTTTTCTCATGTGCACCCGTAGGAGGTGATGAGGTATATAGTGGAGTTGTTAGGGTTTTAAGGTTAGTTAGGTAATTTATTTTCATCAGAAATCCCATTATTTCTGATCTCACCCAACAGCTCACCCTCTCCACTTTCCCTCCTTACCATTTTTCCCTTTTTCCTTGTCTTAACTATTTTTGGCAATTTTCTTCACACACTTTATGCATGATTCTGGCTTGGCATTATCTGATTTTTAATTATGCATAAAAACTTATGTGTCTAACCAAATGTGTGTGTGTTAATTAGTTATTATATTTTCTACCCATGCATGCTGCCATGTTTATTATATATATTTTTTTAGTTTATTTGAATTAGGACTAAAACTGCCTATGTTATTTATACATTATAATTGGGTTAATGTAGCTATACTAATAGGTCATGCACTCATTTACTTTTGCATTTACCAACAGAGCCTCTACATACTAATTTTCCTTGCTCAGGTAGTATACTGGAATAGTGTGCATGTGCACAAAGACATGCATTTTCATTTACACACCATTGTTTTTCAAAGAAAAGAAAAATTTTGTTTTTCAACTAACTAACTTTCTTTTGCAAAGTATGTAAACTATATATATATAGATATACTGAAATTATGGGCTGTCACAGTAGGAGAAGAGTTATGTCTAATGACTATTGGTTAAAAGGTACCACGTAATCATTCATCGATCAAGAAGAACAAATGGATATATAATGGAAATCGACAATGAAATGGGTACCAGATCAGTACAAAACTTTTGATTCTCATCTACAACTTGATTTGATACTATACTTCTCTCCATCTGCTTCACAACGTCACTGGTTTCGTGCGAATCCGTCAAGAAATGACCAAGTTATGGTCAATTGAAGTTTTGGTGAACAAAGAGAAAAAGAAAGCAAAACTGTCAATGGTATTCTTCAAATTGCATCAAGAGATTTTAGTATTTTGTCCCAACTTTTTTTCCAGATTGTAGTTCATGTTCTCACGGTCGTTTTGATGGGTGGACCATCAAATTCCGATCAAAATTGAGTGAGATATGACAGTTTGAAGTTGGCTATCCAAAACTGAAAACTGTGTACGGGATTTACTGCATTTCTCTTACTGTTCGGTCTGTTGCACCACAATACCGTCCAAATTCATCACCACACTATTACTAGATCTTAGCCCTTTCCTTTCTCTTCGATTTGCCGCTGGTTTCATCCAATTCCGTTAAGAAACGAAGGAGATATGTCTTCTAGAAGTTTGATAGTAAATAGAAAAACGGGAAGAAGAAGAAGAGGAAGTTTTATGAAAAGTGGTGATTATTGGGCCCATTTATAGTGGTTGAAGTGTCCATTCATTCAAAATTCAAATTCAAAGTTTTGGCACCAAGTTGGTCAATCTACTAAATAATCAGTATCTTTCTCATACGGTCTTCAAATTCAGTAAATGAATATACTACGATGATCAGAAAAACAAGCCCGTCGCAATAGAATAGTTCTTGTCATCAAATTCTGAAAGATATAAATGTGTGGTTCACGACAATGGAAGAACAACAAAGTTAGAAAGATAGAGGAGTGCAAAAAGTGGTACGCTATACTATTATTTCATCTTTATTGTTGCATTTAGGAATATATATTTATGCATTTAGTTAGGTATAGAAATTTATCTCTTTTATAAGTTTTGATATTTTGGTCCATATATCGACACACCAAGGTATACATATCGATATACCAGTCTAAATTATTTAAAGTCTTTTAAAATGTGTTTCTTTTCAAATAAAATCTTACTACTAATTTATTACAACTATACTAAGTAAAAAATCATACCTTCATTCGTGATTTCAACTTTTCTAATGTTGTTTTTACTTCTCGTACTCTATTTTTTTAAGATACTAATTTTATGTCTTTAAGAATTTAATAGAATGAATTTAGAATGTTAGAATAAGGCTCTGTTTATAGATTTCTTCATTTAATAAGATTGCGCCACATCACATGACACTTGTCATATAAATAGATAGTGACATATATGCAAAATGACACGTGTCGTTACACTTGTTCTTTAATAAAAGCATTTTTACATGCATAATGCCAAGTGTCTTTACACATGTTTTTTCATTATTTTTCTTTATGTTTTTTATTTACTTTAATTATATTAACTACTATAAAAAAAATTGGGTCAAAAATCAATTATTTACATGTCAAAATCTAGTCGTAAAATTAGTGCAAAATCATATTAAAAATAGGCCAGAACTTTAGATAGCATTTCTGAAATGCTGTCTTTGCTTTTTTAAGCACTACAAATTCGTTTTTATAGCAATACTGTGCTATGAAACGCTGTAGTGTTTCAGAAACTTTTAACGGCATTTGTTAAATGCTGCAGTTTCTGTTTTATAATGTTTTGAATATATTTTACTGCAAAAACTTTTTATAGCATTCTGTAAATGCTGCCTTTTCTATTTGAAACTTTAAACTATGTAGAAATGATATTTAAATTAAGTATTTTTCTCTATTCTTTTTAGAGTTATTTTCTAACTTATATTAGAATATTTTAAAATTAATTTCATGTTTAAATATTTTTTAATAATTAACTAAAAATTTTAATGTAAGAGGTCTTAATATAACACATGTTTATTTTAGTTTTTCAATCTTTGTTATTTTATTTAATATTTCATTATGATATTTTTTTCAAAGGTGTTTAAACATGTTTTTAAATATTTTAAACAATAATAATTTAATATATAAGTTTTAATTAGTAAGTTAAGTATTTTATAAACATGGAAGTTTGGATTCATAAAAAAACAATTAAGTTAAAAAAAATTAAAGAAATTATCTAAGTCTACATCTTTTATGGAGGCCTTCAAAATCTCAGTGAGATCATCATTAGATAGCTCAATCAAGACACCCTTCACCTCCAAATGAATCAAACTATTGCCTACATCAAAATTCTACGCCAACCAGACATCGAAAAAGCAGATGCAGCACGGGTAACATTCCTACTCAAAAGTCTTGAAGCAGAGGATCGGTGCCAATCCTACCACGATGAATAGCACTTCTAGCCCTAAAGCGGTGAAACCTTTTGGTCATTCCATTCCAACAAAGTGGCCTCTTAAGGGTTGAGACCATAATGGTGTGAGTAAAAACTGACAGTGCGAAAAGGTGTCTAGGGCTAAGAAGTGGTCGGAGGGAGGAAATAGGGATTAGATCTGGAGTGGTGATAGGACGAGGTCTAACATGCAAAACCAACACGAGGGGAGGCAAGGCTGCTGCTCTAAGGGAAAAACGACATCGCTTAAGGGAGAAATGGAAGAGAGAGGAAGCTACTTAGAGGAGGAGGATGGAGATTGGGTTCGGCCGATTGAGGAAGGAGAAACAAAAGAATGCAATTGGGAAAATTTGGATGTGACTTCTATAGTCCCGTTCCAGGTTCAAGTTGGGCAAAAACTAGTTAATTGGTAGACCACTATAGGTTTACTGCTAGGTGGTGAACCACTAGACGGGCCTTGGGCGTTAATTGAACCTAGACCCAATTAGGGTTGGATTATATAATAGTAATCATTTTGCGCCGTCTATTTCGATTCGACACTATCCAAAAAATTCCTATCCTCGTCATGGTGGTCAAAGCTTACTGCCTAGTCCAAAACCATGCTCCAGCAATTCACAGTAGTCCTAACAAAACTGTCATGACCAATAACAATTCCAAAAACCTTAAAATACTTCAGCTGTTATTTCCTACCTACTTCACATGAAAATATTTCTCCCAATAGTTGGTGGTACAACAACACTTCAAACTGCATTCCTCAATAAAATTGAATGTCATTCCTATTTTGTATGTACCTTAAAGAGAGAAGATTTTGAAAACCTCGATTTTATAAACCAAAATATGTTGAGTCACAGATTCTATGAAGTTTTGATTTTTGACAAAGAAATAAAGGAGATCGACAAAAAGAAGACATCTTGGCTATAAAGAGACACAAAAGAGCTACATATGGTACTCTAGATTATAGGTTGAATATTTAATGTTGTAATAGTGATAAACTTGTTAAAATCTATCCTCAAATAATCATGCACCTCAATATAATCAATATATATACGTTTGAATGGCATTGCACATTCATTGTGCAATTTGACAGGGACCGGTCGACCGGTATTAAACCAGGCGGTCGACTGTTTCTGTGTAAAATGCACAATGAACATGCACACATGCACATAACGTCTATATATTTGAAATCCTGTCTATCGGCCATTTTTGACCTGTCGACCGTTTTTAAACAGAGAGCAACCTTTCTCAAAAGACACTTTTTTCACCAATGGTTGCATCTCTTACCTTTCATCAATGATCATATCTATTAATGGCTACTCTTCACAAAGAGTTACAACCATTTATTCTCTATATAAAGACGTCTAAATCATTGATTCAGAAGAGATTCTTGCTCTAATTTCTAATCTTACTTTCTAAATACTCTTGCATTCTAAAAGCTCTCTCTACTTCAATTGCTTATTGAATCATTGAAATTATTTCATATCTTTTGATTCAATAAGTAATATACTTCCTTCAATCTTCACAAACATCATTCACATACTTTGAGGATAAGATTATAGGAAGGGTGTACTACAAGTGACAAATCCGTGTTATCAAGAGCACAAGTTGTCAACGACAATTGTATTTGTTTTTTGTTGAAGTCCTCGGTGTTGTAAGAGGCACGAAATCCCGTTCGGCTGTTCGGGTGTTGTAAACCTGTTCCTCCGGGTGAAGCGAGTTAGTTGGTTGTGAAAATCCAGATAGAAGTCTGGGACTGGACGTAGGACGGGAGGTCCGAACCAGTATAAAAATCCCTGGTGTGATTTTTACAGTTTACTGCATTTACTATTCTATATCTGTGAATTGCTATATAGCTAGTTTATTGAATATTTACTTGTATAGTAATTGTAAATAACATTCCGCATATATTGTTAGTCCATATTACACGATCCACAATTAGTGTGCACAAGCGTACACACTTTCATTTGGTATCAGAGCACGGTCATCATATAACCGTAACACCGTTATTTGATATATTCTTGTAATATGGCAAATAACGCAAGCACTAACACTTACACGGAAGGTCAATCAACACAAAGACCTCCATTCTTTAATGGTCTCAACTATAGCTATTGGGCAACACGTATGTCATTTTTTATGCAATCAAATAGCTATGATGCTTGGAATGCTACTCAAAAAGAAATAGTAAATCCAACAACTGAATATTCAGAATGGACAACGGTTGAGAAAACGGCAGCAGCCGTAAATGCAAAGGCAATAAATATGTTGTTTTGTGCATTAGACCAAAATGAATATAACCGTGTTAGTATCTACACTACTGCATATCAAATTTGGCAAACGCTGAAAACCACTCATGAAGGTACTAACAAGGTTAAACAAGCCAAAATAGCCATGCTGAAAAGTCAGTTTCAAAATTTCAAAATGAAACCGAATGAGACAATCAATGATATGTATTCAAGGTTTCAAACTATTCATCATGCACTTATCGGATTAGGGCAAAAATATTCAGATTTTGATGTTGTTTCAACAGTCCTACATTCTCTGACTAGTGAATGGGAAGGAAAAGTATTAGCAATTGAAGAAGCTAATGACCTTTCCATCATGAAGCCAAATGAATTGATAGGAAATTTAATGTCCTATGAAGCAAATTTGCAGGCTAGAAAAGAACAAAAAGAAGAAAAGAAAAATGTAGCATTTCATGCTGAGAAAGATGAAAATGAATCAGATTCTGAAGATGAAGATCTAGCATTCATTGCAAAAGGATTCAAAAAATTCCTAAAATATCGAAAAGCCTGTCGTTACAACAAAAGGAAACCTGGATCAAACAAACCATCTTCATCAACTATAGAATGTTTCAACTGTCACAAAAAGGGGCACATGCAGAAGGATTGTCCAGAATAGAAGAAGAAGTCAGAAAATGATAAATTCAAACATAAGAAGGACAAGTCAAAGAAATGAGCCTTCTCAGTAACATGGGATGATTTAGACTCATCCTCATCTAAAAGTGAAAGTGATCAGGAGAATGAACAAGCTAATGTTTGTTTTATGGCAACAGAAGATGAGGTACAAATTCCTACATTTGATGAATTACTTGATATTAATTCTGAATTGATAGTCAAATATAAAGACATAAAACGTCAATTAAAAGTAGCCAAAGCAGATTTGAGTAGAGAAGAGTTTGAACGAGATATGTTAAAAGACGAGAAGAAAATATTAGAAGAAGAACTTGAAAAACTTCAAGAATCATCATCTAATGTTGACTCTCAATTATCTCTTTTGAGTCAAGAAATTGAAACTCAAAAAGAGAAAAATGATGCTCTCACTACTGAAAATCATGAGCTTAAGGCAAAATTCAAAAATCTGGACCTAGAAAAGGCGAGCTTACAAACTAAGTTAGATGACATAACTCAAAATGTTTCTAACTTTAACAAAGGTCGAGAAAATTTGACAAAAATCATTGAAAGTTCACAATCTGTTTCAAATAAACAAGGTTTGGGATATAGGAAACAAGAAACCAAGAAACATCTTGGTAATGAAAGGAAAAAGAAAATACAAAAGACTGAAGTTAAGAAAAATCTTAGTTTATTATATTCCAAACCAAAACCAGTTGTGAAATTTCAGAAGAAAAATGTCAAAACTATCAAAATATGGGTTCCTAAAACAAATAACAATTTGATTAGGAACAAATATATTCAGAATTTCATGAATACTGTGCATTTTAATACTAATTATGTATATAAAGGGGATACCGGACCCGTATGGGTTTGGATTCCTAAGATCTAACTCTTAGGACCCTATAAAAAGTGGGTACCATGGTCTTAATTATATTTTTTGCAGGTACCACTTAAGAAAAGAGGAGACTGGATATTCTGGTTGATACATTCCTATATTATTCCATTATCTATTACTCCTTTTTGTCGATGACAAAGGGGGAGAAAGAGCTAACAATTATTTGCAGGAATATATATATATATATATAAAGAATACAGACAAAATCTCAGGGAGATCACATATTCAGGGGGAGATTCAGAACTTCAGATATATGTTGTCATCAATCAAAAAGGGGGAGAATGTTGAGTCACAGATTCTATGAAGTTTTGATTTTTGACAAAGAAATAAAGGCGATCGACAAAAAGAAGACATCTTGGCTATAAAGAGACACAAAAGAGCTACATATGGTACTCTAGATTATAGGTTGATTATTTAATGTTGTAATAGTGATAAACTTGTTAAAATCTATCCTCAAATAATCATGCACCTCAATATAATCAATATATATACGTTTGAATGGCATTGCACATTCATTGTGCAATTTGACAGGGACCGGTCGACCGGTATTAAACCAGGCGGTCGACCGTTTCTGTGTAAAATGCACAATGAACATGCACACATGCACATAACGTCTATATATTTGAAATCCTGTCTACCGGCCATTTTTGACCTGTCGACCGTTTTTAAACAGAGAGCAACCTTTCTCAAAAGACACTTCTTTCACCAATGGTTGCATCTCTTACCTTTCATCAATGATCATATCTATTAATGACTACTCTTCACAAAGAGTTACAACCATTTATTCTCTATATAAACACGTCTAAATCATTGATTCAGAAGAGATTCTTGCTCTAATTTCTGATCTTACTTTCTAAATACTCTTGCATTCTAAAAGCTCTCTCTACTTCAATTGCTTATTGAATCATTGAAATTATTTCATATCTTTTGATTCAATAAGTAATATACTTCCTTCAATCTTCACAAACATCATTCACATACTTTGAGGATAAGATTATAGGAAGGGTGTACTACAAGTGACAAATCCGTGTTATCAAGAGCACAAGTTGTCAACGACAATTGTATTTGTTTTTTGTTGAAGTCCTCGGTGTTGTAAGAGGCACGAAATCCCATTCGGCTGTTCGGGTGTTGTAAACCTGTTCCTCCGGGTGAAGCGAGGTAGTTGGTTGTGAAAATCCAGATAGAAGTCTGGGACTGGACGTAGGACGGGAGGTCCGAACCAGTATAAAAATCCCTGGTGTGATTTTTACAGTTTACTGCATTTACTATTCTATATCTGTGAATTGCTATATAGCTAGTTTATTGAATATTTACTTGTATAGTAATTGTAAATAACATTCCGCATATATTGTTAGTCCATATTACACGATCCACAATTAGTGTGCACAAGCGTACACACTGTCATTTGGTATCAGAGCGCGGTCATCATATAACCGTAACACCGTTATTTGATATATTCTTGTAATATGGCAAATAACGCAAGCACTAGCACTAACACTTACACGAAGGTCAATCAACACAAAGACCTCCATTCTTTAATGGTCTCAACTATAGCTATTTGGCAACACGTATGTCATTTTTTATGCAATCAAATAGCTATGATGCTTGGAATGCTACTCAAAAAGAAATAGTAAATCCAACAACTGAATATTCAGAATGGACAACGGTTGAGAAAACGGCAGCAGCCGTAAATGCAAAGGCAATAAATATGTTGTTTTGTGCATTAGACCAAAATGAATATAACCGTGTTAGTATCTGCACTACTACATATCAAATTTGGCAAACGCTGAAAACCACTCATGAAGGTACTAACAAGGTTAAACAAGCCAAAATAGCCATGCTGAAAAGTCAGTTTCAAAATTTCAAAATGAAACCGAATGAGACAATCAATGATATGTATTCAAGGTTTCAAACTATTCATCATGCACTTATCGGATTAGGGCAAAAATATTCAGATTTTGATGTTGTTTCAACAGTCCTACATTCTCTGACTAGTGAATGGAAAGGAAAAGTATTAGCAATTGAAGAAGCTAATGACCTTTCCATCATGAAGCCAGATGAATTGATAGGAAATTTAATGTCCTATGAAGCAAATTTGCAGGCTAGAAAAGAACAAAAAGAAGAAAAGAAAAATGTAGCATTTCATGCTGAGAAAGATGAAAATGAATCAGATTCTGAAGATGAAGATCTAGCATTCATTGCAAAAGGATTCAAAAAATTCCTAAAATATCGAAAAGCCTGTCGTTACAACAAAAGGAAACCTGGATCAAACAAACCATCTTCATCAACTATAGAATGTTTCAACTGTCACAAAAAGGGGCACATGCAGAAGGATTGTCCAGAATAGAAGAAGAAGTCAGAAAATGATAAATTCAAACATAAGAAGGACAAGTCAAAGAAACGAGCCTTCTCAGTAACATGGGATGATTTAGACTCATCCTCATCTGAAAGTGAAAGTGATCAGGAGAATGAACAAGCTAATGTTTGTTTTATGGCAACAGAAGATGAGGTACAAATTCCTACATTTGATGAATTACTTGATATTAATTCTGAATTGATAGTCAAATATAAAGACATAAAACGTCAATTAAAAGTAGCCAAAGCAGATTTGAGTAGAGCAGAGTTTGAACGAGATATGTTAAAAGACGAGAAGAAAATATTAGAAGAAGAACTTGAAAAACTTCAAGAATCATCATCTAATGTTGACTCTCAATTATCTCTTTTGAGTCAAGAAATTGAAACTCAAAAAGAGAAAAATGATGCTCTCACTACTGAAAATCATGAGCTTAAGGAAAAATTCAAAAATCTGGACCTAGAAAAGGCGAGCTTACAAACTAAGTTAGATGACATAACTCAAAATGTTTCTAACTTTAACAAAGGTCGAGAAAATTTGACAAAAATCATTGAAAGTTCACAATCTATTTCAAATAAACAAGGTTTGGGATATAGGAAACAAGAAACCAAGAAACATCTTGGTAATGAAAGGAAAAGGAAAATACAAAAGACTGAAGTTAAGAAAAATCTTAGTTTATTATATTCCAAAACCAGTTGTGAAATTTCAGAAGAAAAATGTCAAAACTATCAAAATATGGGTTCCTAAAACAAATAACAATTTGATTAGGAACAAATATATTCAGAATTTCATGAATACCGTGCATTTTAATACTAATTATGTATATAAAGGGGATACCGGACCCGTATGGGTTTGGATTCCTAAGATCTAACTCTTAGGACCCTATAAAAAGTGGGTACCATGGTCTTAATTATATTTTTTGCAGGTACCACTTAAGAAAAGAGGAAAATGGATATTCTGGTTGATACATTCCTATATTATTCCATTATCTATTACTCCTTTTTGTCGATGACAAAGGGGGAGAAAGAGCTAACAATTATTTGCAGGAATATATATATATATATATAAAGAATACAGACAAAATCTCAGGGAGATCGCATATTCAGGGGGAGATTCAGAACTTCAGATATATGTTGTCATCAATCAAAAAGGGGGAGAATGTTGAGTCACAGATTCTATGAAGTTTTGATTTTTGACAAAGAAATAAAGGCGATCGACAAAAAGAAGACATCTTGGCTATAAAGAGACACAAAAGAGCTACATATGGTACTCTAGATTATAGGTTGATTATTTAATGTTGTAATAGTGATAAACTTGTTAAAATCTATCCTCAAATAATCATGCACCTCAATATAATCAATATATATATACGTTTGAATGGCATTGCACATTCATTGTGCAATTTGACAGGGACCGGTCGACCGGTATTAAACCAGGCGGTCGACCGTTTCTGTGTAAAATGCACAATGAACATGCACACATGCACATAACGTCTATATATTTGAAATCCTGTCTACCGGCCATTTTTGACCTGTCGACCGTTTTTAAACAGAGAGCAACCTTTCTCAAAAGACACTTCTTTCACCAATGGTTGCATCTCTTACCTTTCATCAATGATCATATATATTAATGGCTACTCTTCACAAAGAGTTACAACCATTTATTTTCTATATAAACACGTCTAAATCATTGATTCAGAAGAGATTCTTGCTCTAATTTCTGATCTTACTTTCTAAATACTCTTGCATTCTAAAAGCTCTCTCTACTTCAATTGCTTATTGAATCATTGAAATTATTTCATATCTTTTGATTCAATAAGTAATATACTTCCTTCAATCTTCACAAACATCATTCACATACTTTGAGGATAAGATTATAGGAAGGGTGTACTACAAGTGACAAATCCGTGTTATCAAGAGCACAAGTTGTCAACGACAATTGTATTTGTTTTTTGTTGAAGTCCTCGGTGTTGTAAGAGGCACGAAATCCCGTTTGGCTGTTCGGGTGTTGTAAACATGTTCCTCCGGGTGAAGCGAGGTAGTTGGTTGTGAAAATCCAGATAGGAGTCTGGGACTGGACGTAGGACGGGAGGTCTAAACCAGTATAAAAATCCCTGGTGTGATTTTTACAGTTTACTGCATTTACTATTCTATATCTGTGAATTGCTATATAGCTAGTTTATTGAATATTTACTTATATAGTAATTGTAAATAACATTCCGCATATATTGTTAGTCCATATTACACGATCCACAATTAGTGTGCACAAGCGTACACACTTTCATTTGGTATCAGAGCGCGGTCATCATATAACCGTAACACCGTTATTTGATATATTCTTGTAATATGGCAAATAACGCAAGCACTAGCACAAACACTTACACGAAGGTCAATCAACACAAAGACCTCCATTCTTTAATGGTCTCAACTATAGCTATTGGGCAACACGTATGTCATTTTTTATGCAATCAAATAGCTATGATGCTTGGAATGCTACTCAAAAAGAAATAGTAAATCCAACAACTGAATATTCAGAATGGACAACGGCTGAGAAAACGGCAGCAGCCGTAAATGCAAAGGCAATAAATATGTTGTTTTGTGCATTAGACCAAAATGAATATAATCGTGTTAGTATCTGCACTACTGCATATCAAATTTGGCAAACGCTGAAAACCACTCATGAAGGTACTAACAAGGTTAAACAAACCAAAATAGCCATGCTGAAAAGTCAGTTTCAAAATTTCAAAATGAAACCGAATGAGACAATCAATGATATGTATTCAAGGTTTCAAACTATTCATCATGCACTTATCGGATTAGGGCAAAAATATTCAGATTTTGATGTTGTTTTAACAGTCCTACATTCTCTGACTAGTGAATGGGAAGGAAAAGTATTAGCAATTGAAGAAGCTAATGACCTTTCCATCATGAAGCCAAATGAATTGATAGGAAATTTAATGTCCTATGAAGCAAATTTGCAGGCTAGAAAAGAACAAAAAGAAGAAAAGAAAAATGTAGCATTTCATGCTGAGAAAGATGAAAATGAATCAGATTCTGAAGATGAAGATCTAGCATTCATTGCAAAAGGATTCAAAAAATTCCTAAAATATCGAAAAGCCAGTCGTTACAACAAAAGGAAACCTGGATCAAACAAACCATCTTCATCAACTATAGAATGTTTCAACTGTCACAAAAAGGGGCACATGCAGAAGGATTGTCCACAATAGAAGAAGAAGTCAGAAAATGATAAATTCAAACATAAGGACAAGTCAAAGAAACGAGCCTTCTCAGTAACATGGGATGATTTAGACTCATCCTCATCTGAAAGTGAAAGTAATCAGGAGAATGAACAAACTAATGTTTGTTTTATGGCAACAGAAGATGAGGTACAAATTCCTACATTTGATGAATTACTTGATATTAATTCTGAATTGATAGTCAAATATAAAGACATAAAACGTCAATTAAAAGTAGCCAAAGCAGATTTGAGTAGAGCAGAGTTTGAACGAGATATGTTAAAAGACGAGAAGAAAATATTAGAAGAAGAACTTGAAAAACTTCAAGAATCATCATCTAATGTTGACTCTCAATTATCTCTTTTGAGTCAAGAAATTGAAACGCAAAAAGAGAAAAATGATGCTCTCACTACTGAAAATCATGAGCTTAAGGCAAAATTCAAAAATCTGGACCTAGAAAAGGCGAGCTTACAAACTAAGTTAGATGACATAACTCAAAATGTTTCTAACTTTAACAAAGGTCGAGAAAATTTGACAAAAATCATTGAAAGTTCACAATCTGTTTCAAATAAACAAGGTTTGGGATATAGGAAACAAGAAACCAAGAAACATCTTGGTAATGAAAGGAAAAAGAAAATACAAAAGACTGAAGTTAAGAAAAATCTTAGTTTATTATATTCCAAAACCAGTTGTGAAATTTCAGAAGAAAAATGTCAAAACTATCAAAATATGGGTTCCTAAAACAAATAACAATTTGATTAGGAACAAATATATTCAGAATTTCATGAATACCATGCATTTTAATACTAATTATGTATATAAAGGGGATACCGGACCCGTATGGGTTTGGATTCCTAAGATCTAACTCTTAGGACCCTATAAAAAGTGGGTACCATGGTCTTAATTATATTTTTTGCAGGTACCACTTAAGAAAAGAGGAAAATGGATATTCTAGTTGATACATTCCTATATTATTCCATTATCTATTACTCCTTTTTGTCGATGACAAAGGGGGAGAAAGAGCTAACAATTATTTGCAGGAATATATATATATATATATATATAAAGAATACAGACAAAATCTCAGGGAGATCACATATTCAGGGGGAGATTTAGAACTTCAGATATATGTTGTCATCAATCAAAAAGGGGGAGAATGTTGAGTCACAGATTCTATGAAGTTTTGATTTTTGACAAAGAAATAAAGGCGATCGACAAAAAGAAGACATCTTGGCTATAAAGAGACACAAAAGAGCTACATATGGTACTCTAGATTATAGGTTGATTATTTAATGTTGTAATAGTGATAAACTTGTTAAAATCTATCCTCAAATAATCATGCACCTCAATATAATCAATATATATACGTTTGAATGGCATTGCACATTCATTGTGCAATTTGACAGGGACCGGTCGACCGGTATTAAACCAGGCGGTCGACCGTTTCTGTGTAAAATGCACAATGAACATGCACACATGCACATAACGTCTATATATTTGAAATCCTGTCTACCGGCCATTTTTGACCTGTCGACCGTTTTTAAACAGAGAGCAACCTTTCTCAAAAGCCACTTTTTTCACCAATGGTTGCATCTCTTACCTTTCATCAATGATCATATCTATTAATGGCTACTCTTCACAAAGAGTTACAACCATTTATTCTCTATATAAAGACGTCTAAATCATTGATTCAGAAGAGATTCTTGCTCTAATTTCTGATCTTACTTTCTAAATACTCTTGCATTCTAAAAGCTCTCTCTACTTCAATTGCTTATTGAATCATTGAAATTATTTCATATCTTTTGATTCAATAAGTAATATACTTCCTTCAATCTTCACAAACATCATTCACATACTTTGAGGATAAGATTATAGGAAGGGTGTACTACAAGTGACAAATCCGTGTTATCAAGAGCACAAGTTGTCAACGACAATTGTATTTGTTTTTTGTTGAAGTCCTCGGTGTTGTAAGAGGCACGAAATCCCATTCGGCTGTTCGGGTGTTGTAAACCTGTTCCTCCGGGTGAAGCGAGGTAGTTGGTTGTGAAAATCCAGATAGAAGTCTGGGACTGGACGTAGGACGGGAGGTCCGAACCAGTATAAAAATCCCTGGTGTGATTTTTACAGTTTACTGCATTTACTATTCTATATCAGTGAATTGCTATATAGCTAGTTTATTGAATATTTACTTGTATAGTAATTGTAAATAACATTCCGCATATATTGTTAGTCCATATTACACGATCCACAATTAGTGTGCACAAGCGTACACACTTTCAAAATATACCGAGCTAAATATATGTTCCTTTATACTTGTTTCTAAATAATAGGGATGATTTCATACCAAAACTTCTCTTAAAAATCAAACTTATATGTAAATATTTCAGGGTTTTCAAAAAACCTTTTTAAAATACAAATTTCCTCCAAATTGAAAAACTGTTTTCTTGCCAAAAATCAAAATCAAGCCTTCACTGATATATATATATATATATATATACAAGTATGGTGGCACATCCGTTGGACGTGTGCAAAGAAGGAAGTGACGTATTTTGTCTTTGTTACAATTATGATACTGTGAGAGATTATAGTAATTTTTTCGTTAATTACGAGAAAAAAGAGGAAGATGGTATGACAAATAAACAGAAATAAGGTGTTGTAAGAAAGATGATAGGTAAACTCGATAATGATGAAGCACCTTTGTAGGAGTTCTTTGGCACGTGCGATGCACGTGCACGTGTGCAGGAGGAATTGGTATTATGAAACATTGTTTGTTAGTTTTTTTGTCACCGTACGAAATGACATTGTATGTGATGTTGCATTTTTATGTGCGTACATGCACAATTCTTTTTTTTTACATTAATGTTGGAATTTTGAATATAAAAGGAGAGTTATAAGATATATACAATAGTTATGGCTCCGCCATTCAAAATTTAGCATCATCCAAAAAGCCGAGCATTTCAAGAAATGATTTCATAAGGAATTATATTGTACATGCTGATCTTTAGTATAGAGGGGGAATTATATATGTGTGAAATTAGAAGTTGCGTTGTAGCAGCAAAAGTGTAGTAATCTGGTATGCTAGAATGCAGTGGGGTTGAAATTAGTAGACGAAATGTTAGTTGGTGACGTAGTAGGAGGAGATCAGGTCAGCATATTTTTTGTGTTTGAGAATGCGTTATTTAGATGCAGTTGATGGTGATGTGTTGTAGGGAAAAAACATTTGTTGTGTAGTAGCAGATTACTTGTTGGTGTACGTACAACAGAAAATAAGGAGTCGTACAGTTAGAGAAACGTGTAGATGGAAATCAAATTATGTATATAAGTATACTGCATAAGGCAAAGCAGTTGTAAAAGCTATTTTATTGGTAAAGTACAGATGGAGAAAATATGCAGCATAACATGGAATTGATTAACTGTTGTAGTTATACATAGAGTAATCAGTTCTGTGAACGTTCTGCAAGATAGCGCTCAACGGCTCGATCACACTCTTCGATCTGCAGGAGAAAGTTAAAGGGGTTGAAAGTTAGACGATTGATATATGTATGCACAAATATGCGGATGTGTTGTAGTGTAGGTTAGTATGTGTAGCATACCACTTCGGGAGTGAAGAAATCATCCCAATTACCGTTTGTCGGGTAAGGTGCATGGGGATGATGGTCGGTAGGGATTTGTAGTTGATCCGAAGATGCAGACGCTTCCTTCAAGTCCATTTGTTTCTGCGAACTCTTTTTTGTTGGTACGTACGGTTGAAGATGTTGTAGTCGTTTTGCGTTGGTACCATTGTCTGAATCGTGATGTTGAGCAGGAGGTGGTGGGAAGGAAGCAGAAGAAGCAGTTATTTCAGTAGGAAGAGTTTGAAGAAGCTTTGTTGAATGGGTGCATTTGCGTTTAATCCTTTCTGTGGAAAGGTTTACTGCACTCTCTTGAGTGGATGTTGAACATTTGGTCTGCATTGAAGGAAGTCGGTAGTGAGTTAGAAGGAAACGAAATACGAAAAAAAGTAGTGCAATCACAGTGAACAGCTGTATTTGAAAAAGGCGGACGGTGTTACCTTTGTCATTGAAGGAGCAAACCGTATTAAGTAGACAGTAAAAGTGTAGGGAGTTGAGGAGTTTATAAGTTGGTGGGGATGTGAGGCGGTAAGTGGAAGAGGAGAACATGTGAGGGAATGAGGTAGTTGTTGGAAAAGTTGAATCAGTATTATTCGGCAAATGGGGTAACTTGGTCTCATTGGGATTATGGTGAAATGGATGTGAGGAAAACACGTAAGTGGGTAGGAAATGGAAACCGCTGTATGATAGGGGGAAAAATTGCTGTAGAACAGAATGTTACATGTATGTGTGTGCGTGGCAGTACTTGCGTGCAAGGTGATGTGTAAATACTTGCGTGAAAAACACAGCAAGGTGTTGTATAAATACTTGCGTGCAGGAAGAGTAAAGTTGTCCATCTTTAATAAAACAATCTGTAGCATAGTGTGCGTAGTGCAGTGTAATTTATAAGTCAGTGGAAAAATAAAATCTTTGTAAAATAGTTTTTTATTATGTTTGACTGTGTGTACAAACTGTGTAGTGAACCATATGCTGTGAATGGGTACCACGTACAGTGGAAGGAAACTTTATTGAAGCATGTTAAATATTGAACATTGGCTGGCTGTCAGAAAATTGCAGAAGTAGTACAATAGGACATTGTGAATGTGAAGTGCATTATCTTGGTACTGCAGAACTTAAAACTTATGGATAAAACATATCAATGTACGAAATTAAACATGTTTGCAGTGAAATTAAGTTGTCCATCTGTCCATTGATTCCGTAATCTTTTTTTTCTGTACTGTTGTTGGAGGACAGTTTCCCACATAATAGAAATATGGGAAACATATGCTATGTATTCTACAGTGTATTTATATATATACGAATGCTTCGTAAGTGAGTACTGTAGTTTTTTTGTTTGAATGTTGTTGCTGCTAACTATTTTAATATGCATGTATATGGCATGAATGTAGGTTAGTACGAATATTTTGCAGAAAATAGTAAGTTGAGAATGGGAAATTGAAAACACGATGCAACAGTATGGTAATGAAAAAGCAAACAGAACTGTGCAATATATTAATGTAATAGGTGAAACATTAAACATTCGGTAATTCGAAACAGAGCACAGAGCATGGTAATGATATGGGTATGTTAAAATATTAAAAAGGTTTACATGTAAATAACTGCAATAAGGAAGAACCGAGTACAAATGACGTAGTCTATAATTCAACTTCAGTCTTGGCAACGGTAATCTGCTTTCATCGGGCTGAATAGCTGGAATATAATCGAAACGGCTAAATGTTGAATGGAATGATCAGATCATCCAACGTTACCACCTTTCATTCGTTCTCCATTCAGCTGGGCACCTTACGGGTCTTTCACATGAATGTCTGAAAGAATATAGGTAAGGTGATTAATGATTATATTATTGAGGAGTTTGTCACTGGGAGTAGATAAAAATTGAACCTGAAAAGACAAATAAGTTCCATAACTTGCACAGGCAGAACAACTTCAGTGGACAGTCATGCCCACTCTGTCCATTTGCATGTGAGTATATTGTTTTTTGGTAGTTACTTGTGTTTGACGAACATATAGTACAATTGCAGTTAATGACAAAAGTGGGAATAAATGCATGAGGCCAAAAACAGTTCAAGTTGACTGCTGTTAGTTCAGGTAGCTTTTTTGTACAGGTGGAGTGAGTGTAGCGTATACAGTGTGAGTAGGAAAATCATATTCATGAAGTAGTTGAGGAGGTAAGTGGAATTAAATTGAAGGCGGCATCAGGGGAAAAAAAGCAATATGTTTGAACTGTTCATTCGGAAGGACGTATGTGCCAGTTTGGGACGCGAAATTTGAATGGAAGAACACTTTATGAAACAATGATTAACCAAAATTTATTGTTCCAAGCAAGTAAATAAAGTGGTAACCTCAGAAATTGAAAAAGTGTTGGTTTTACTGTCTTAACTTAGTGTGCAGAATAGTGGGTAAATAATGCAAATAAAGTATCAGTGTAAAGTGTTGGTTTTACTGTCTTAACTTAGTGTGTAGAATAGTGGGTAAATAATGCAAATAAAGTATCAGTGTATTGGGTGCAGGTGGGGTAGTTAAATGGATCCATACCATGATCTTTTCAGGGGCCTAAAAGACATTTTGTTCAGCTTTATGCATTGTCCATGTAGAAGATAAAGTAAGTCATCCCTGTAGAAGAAACAAAAGACAGAAAACTGTGTTAGAAGAAAAAAAATTTGACAGCAATTGCAGCATATGAAATAGCGATTGATCAAAATTTAATGTTGCACTGAAATAAAGAAAGTGATAACTTCAGAAATGAAATAAGGCTTGCTATTACTGTGTTTAATTGTTGTAGACAATTTTAGTGAAATGAGATTAGTAAATTATCAGGGAAATTGAGGACGATACGGTAGGTAAGTGGATGCATACCAATTAGTTTTCAAGGGAGGGGAAGACATTTGTACCATCTTTATGCCTTGTCCTTGTAGAAGACCAATTAAATCATGCTTGCAGAGGAAATAAAAATAGAACATTGTGTTAGATGAACGATGTGTATAATGTGTAAAATTTGCAAGCTTACAGTTTGACCAGTTACATTTTGTGTAATTCAACTCAATTGGGAGGAGTGAGTGAAATTTTGGGGTGGAAAACAACGTTGGTGTAGCAGGATTGATTGGTGAAGTCTGTATCTCTGTACTCCCAGTGATATATTGGGTTGAGCACTTACCCCCCTCGCTCGAGCTCGAAGATTTAACCCAAATTGCAGTTGCCAAGAAATTCAGCAGCAGTTGTTATGCAGGAAAGAGCAAACGAAATTTGGTAGTAGGTAGAAAAGCAGAACAGTGCAACGGTTGGAAAGTCATATGTTAAATGCAAAGGCTGAGAACAGTATTTATACGATGAAAAAATGGTGTGAGGGGGTATGATGAGAAGAATGATGTGCAGTTTTATTACAATGTTTGTGTATTATTTACAGTTGGAATGTAAATGCATGGTAAACAGTGGAGGTTATTGTTTGGAAAATAAAAACAGATGGATTGTAAGTTAGGACGTAGTAAGTGCAGCAGCGGGGTTGGAAGAGGTGGGGAGGGTGAAGTTAGGAGTGTATGGACGGGTGGTTGAAAAGTGGAGTCGGTAAGATGTCCTCAGGGGACATTCATAATTTGAGAGCACGTTTGCAAGACATCGTGGTAAACAACATTTCGAGTATGTGTTGCAGTACTCCGTCGAAGGTCTCTGTTTTGAACCAAAATTTTTGTTGTGCTACCTGAAATCCCATGGGATAAAGCGACGTAAAGTTGGCCATGACTGAAAACATGGTTGGGAAGATAAATTCCAACATATGGGATGGTTTTCCCTTGGGATTTGTTTATTGTTAATGCAAAGGCAAGCCTAACTGGGAATTGTTTACGGGTAAGGTTGAATGGTAGCTTTATGTTTTCAGAAGGCTTTAACGGTATACGGGGAATAAATACCCATGTACCCCGAAATTGACCGAAAGAAATTTCAGCGTCTATAAGGTTTCGATGGAAGACACGGCAGATTAGTCTCATTCCATTACATAGTCCAATTCGGGGATCAAGGTTTCATAGTAACATTATTGGACATCCTTGCTTAAGAGTCAACTTATGAGGTGGCATACCACCTGGATTAAGCGAGTTCAGGAACTCATTTTGATATAAGTTTGACGGGTCGTCTTCTATTTTGTCAAAAGAGTAGTAAATGTGTTGTTCTCCAGGAAATTGATTTATTATCAAATTATTAACTTCATCCGTAGTTTCATTTGTTAGTGATAATATCGCTCTACTCAGCATGTACTTTGTATTGCTAAAATTATCATTTAATGCGGGGAAGATTTCGTTAATCAAACAGTGTAACGAAGTTGGACCGTCCCATCGCACGACAATATGCGATGGTAGTTTGATCATGTCGTCGTGTACGGTGGGTTCAGTACCATTTCCTATGCGCAGAACAAAGTCAACGTAACTTTGGTCAGCTCGTGCCCTCATATTTTTTGTTAGTTGAAATACTTTAACAGTTGACCATAAATATGAACGAACTATACATGCATCAGATGTTTGAGCTCTAGTACCCCCTGGAACAACCGGTAAAACTTGACGAAAATCACCGCCTAATATCATAATTTTACCTCCAAATGGAGCATCGGCATTGGTTAAGTCTCGTAATGTTCTGTCTAAAGCTTCGAACGCGTGACGGTGAGCCATGGTTGCTTCGTCCCATAGTAGAACGGTTGCCGCGGATAGAAGTTTTGCAGTATCAGACTGTTTGGCAATATGACAGGTGGACGAAGAGTGTAAGTTAATAGGAATTTTAAATCGTGAGTGTGCTGTTCTACCACCGGGTAACGCAATAGAAGCGATTCCAGAAGTAGCTGTTGCAATTGCGATAAGACCTCAGTTTCGTAGATGAGCTAAAATTGCTTTGTATAGAAAAGTTTTTCCCGTCCCTCCAAGGCCATCGATGAAATAAATTGAGCTGCTTTTCGAATCCACCGTAACCATGATTGCGTCAAAAGCTTGTTTTTGTTCTGTGGTTAACTTATTTATTGCTTGTAAATCAGACGATGTTATTTCTATTGACTGTTCTTCCAAAAGAAGCATCGAATTGTTATATTCGTCAGTTGAATGCAGGGAGTTATGGGGTAAATCATAATCAAATATGGTTATATTATACTGTTTTAGAAGGTTGTTAAGATCAAAAAGGCATCGACCAACTAAATATGTAGCAGAAAGTGAGGCAGAAGAAGTGGATAGGTAATCTTCAGTTAGAAACGGCCAAAATTCATCCCATAGGTCACGTACAGCACAGGGTTCGCAGTAGACTAAAATGGTAACAAATAATCGCCTTAAAGCAAGAGGCATATGGGTGTTCGAAACATCAGTTAAACAATCCTTAATACTGTTATCGTTTTCTAGCAATCCTCGGTGTTCGGCTGCCTCTTTGAAGGTACTGTAAATAGTTTCGTTGACCGTGCGTAAGTGTTCGAAAGAAAGTGGTCCTGGAATATGATTCAGTAATAGTCGTAAGTAGTAGAGATCACCTTCGGTTGGTGGTACGGTGTATAGCCGACCAATTACTTTACGCTGTATTTGTCTACGTACCCATTATTTTTGTTCATTGTTCCACCAATACTTTTCAGGGAATTCGTGGTAAAGGTACTGGCGTGCGTCCTAGTCTGTTAAGTTTTGGTAAAAAAATTCGGTAAGCATAGTTTTTGTTCTGTGTTCATCGGCTACAATAGATTGTAAGCTTTCGTCTAAGTTAAATTGAATATGTTGCTTGTTAGGTAGATGTATTTGTAGTCCTATTACTGACGGAGACAAGCTACTAAGTTGGAACTTAAATATCCTCCACAGGGACTCTGGTGCGCAGATCCATCTGGCATTAACGAATTGAGAAATTTCATCAATGGCGGATGATGAAGAAGACAAGCTTATGGATACGCGATCTGATCCTTTGTAAACGTATTTATATAGATATTTGACAGATTTTATACTGGAACAAATTTCAACGTTTATATGACAGCCATATTTTAGAAGCAAATAAGGGTTATAAGGAACGACCCAACGATTTTCCACTGCAGTATTACTTGTGTGACCCTGTATTCCACTGTCACGACGTCTGTAGATGGGATACGAATCAGCTCCTTGTAAAGTTGATGCGGCGAAGGGTTTAGGAAATCCCTTCTTACATATCCCATCTCGCATGCATATGGCAGTGGGGTTGAAATTGCTGCATGGATGATGAATCATGTGTTTAATAACTAACATGTACAAATCTGGTTCTAATTCAATGTTTGGAATTTCTGCCCTAACCATAGTATCATAATCGTCGGCGGTATTTAGTTTATCGGTGTCTGCCAGAATAAGTAAGATATGAGCATGTGGTAATCCCCTTTTTTGAAACTCTATCACATGAACATGTGCAATGACTTTATCTAGGACATGTTTATCAAATAAATCAGCTTTTAGTTGTTCTAATTTTGCACGAAAAACTCGAGTTGTCAAATCAGGACGATCATATGGCTGTTGAAAGGGAAATAGCTCTTGTGTAATCTCAATCCAATTAGGATTACAGGTTACAGTAATAAATAAGTCAGCCTTTCCATACCTTCATACAATTGCCATTGCGTCCTGATACCGTTGATGCATGTCTCGTGGGATACCAGTATGGGAGGATGGTAGTACTTTTCAAACCCCAACATTTCCTACAAATAGCAGAGTTGTGTCAAAAATTTAAGTGTGTAATGTATATTGTGAATGGGGGAAAATGGATGGGATGGAAAGTACGAACCGGCAGTTGTCTCCCCACTGGCTAGAGCGTCTTGTAAACCCTGATATAAGTCGGCTCGAATAGTACCTTGGTGGTCTCGAAGATAGCGTAGTCGCATAGTTTCAATTTTGACAAAAGTATCAACCACAAATTGTTGGAGTAGGCGACTACCAATTAGCAGAAGAGGCTGCTCCATAGGTCGTACCAACGATGTGTACAAAGTGGTAAGCGTGGGGGATATATGGAAGAGTTAATGTATTTGAGGTATGCGTACAAAAGTTGTATATTTCGTTCAGCATAGGGGAGTACAAACCTGTAACATGTGAGAGTAGTAGGCTCTACAGCTGATTTGGTTATGACCGGTATTGTGGATGTTCAGATCCCATCCTTGTTCACCGCATGGGAGGAGAAGCGGATATTGCAGTGGATCATAAAATCCAGCTGTATCGGCAACTCGTTGCAAGGTTCCTGATCTTGTTTGAACTATAATCTCTTTGTCGTTTGAACTGTTTGAGCAATCGTCACCGACAATGATACCCGCCACTTGTGACGTAGTAGGTAGTTGGTGAAAATGACGATTAACTATAAGTTCTTTTATTATCAGCCCGCAATTTTCTATATCAGTACGCTGCCCTAACTGTCGCAGCACATGTACATAAGGGTTGTAAAAATCTAAGATTTGTTGCAATGTTTGCAGGATTTCTGGTCTTAATATTGCACTATCCTGTTGCCGATTTTCAATCTCATGATCAGTATCGTAGACGTACATTTGGAGGTATCTGGGTCTACTACCCGGCAAAGGCAGAACACTTCCAATGCTGTGATAGATGGAGCCTTGTGCACGGTAAGAGTATATTCCATTCCGACCGGAGGCCAAGTGTTGATCGATGTTAGCCCCCATAGAGGTGAATGCGAAAGCATTGTTGTAAGATCTAATGTTAGTTCGGAAATGTAAACCTCTGTCACTGTCATCAGTGAATAAAGCTAAATGTTCCGGAGGTGGCGGAGGGTAGGAAATGGTAACTTTACCACTTGAGCAACAATTCCCACTTGTTTCACGGGGAAATAATTTTGCACTACAGTGTCGGCACTGAGTTGGTCGAGGTAGGATATGGTGGAGGAAAGGTTGGGGAGCAGTAAAATTTCGACCACAGTTATAACGGGTAGGAAGAGCAGATTGATGCGGAAGTTGTTGGGGAGGAGATATAGCTGTTGGTGCAGTAGAAGCAGTATCAACTGTTATGTTTGAATGGTTAATGAATTTACAATTTAGAGTTATTTGACGTTTCAAAATACTAAAAAACTATTACCTAAAAAGGGATGGGAATTGAATATAAATTTGCTTAATAAATAAATTCAAGCAGTAAGGTAATAACATGCTGGATAGAAAAAGTAAGTGATGAATGAAGTGTATAAGAGGAAGAACTGAATATTACCATCAGGTGTCTTGTAATAGGAATGAACATATGTTAAGGTAAAAAAATGTATGTACTGCATACGTACAGAAAATTGGTTAACAGCAGTAGGTTGAGCAGAAATAAAAAGTAAACTGTATGAATTAGGTAAAAAAAAAAGAACACGAATGTTTGCACTTAATTGTATATTTACTTTTTACTAAAAAATGGAGAAAATTTCGTAAGGCTAGAATTTGCAGTAGTGTGGTGTTAACATATATTTAACAGTAAAAGTAAACAAGGAATGACGTGTAAAAAGTTTAAAGTTAAAAATGAGCAAATTAATGTATGTCTGACAGTTTTAGTGGAAGTACTGTATGCAGTAAACAATGTTCTGATTAGAGGAAGAAATTATCAAGTGCAGGCTGTTACCAAATTGGTTATAATTTTTTTGATTTGGAAACCCACTGCTATTGATTTACAAACCTATAAATATTAATTAAGATAAAGAAATCAAAGTTGAAATGATTCTGTTCCAATAAAGTGAAAGTAAATCTATATAAAAAAATTTGTATAAAAAATGAACTGTTTACATAACTAAATTTCCATAACAATTTTATAATTAAACACAAACTTTGAAAACTCAACTAACTATGAAATAACCAAAGCAAACTCTAAGTTTTCAGAATTTTTTTGAGTATAATATATGTAATAGCAATTCTCAAACATAATGAATATCATTTTTCAAAAATAAAAGAATCGAAGTCTGACTGTAGTTATTAGTAGAGTTGGGCACTATTTTGTAGTTGATGTGTATATGATTCTTATTCTTCAATTTCAGTATGAAGTTATAATCGCAAAAAATGACAATGACCCATTGTGGAGTCTGTGTATTTTTTTTAACTGCTGTGAAGACGCACCACCTATAATTCTTGCATATTAACAGTGTATGCATATACAGGAATAAAAACTGCAATCGTGGCAGAAAGGGAAGTCTAAGTAATTCATGACACTTTCCACAGTGGACGGTTGATAAGTGTATAATTTTTTTGTATTAAAAAGAGGCAAAATTGCTGCAGGCTGGAAATTGCAGTAGTATAGTATTAACATAGGTGAAAGTAAACATGAAGAAGGAATGATGTATGAAAGTGTGAAAGTAAAAAATCAGCAACTTAATGTATGTTTGGCAGTTTAATTGGAAGTATTGCATGTCGAAAAACATGTTCTGTTTAGAGGAATAAGTTATCAGCTGGTTATAATTTTTTTGATTTGGAAACCCACTGTTGTTGATTTACAAACCTATAAATATTAATTAAGATTAAAAAATCAAAGTTGAAATGATTCTGTTCCAATAAAGTGAATGTAAATCTGTATAAAAAAAATTGTATAAAAAATTAACTGTTTACATAACTAAATTTCCATAACAATTTTTTATTTAAACACAAACTTTGAAAACTCAACTAACTATAAAATAATCAAAGCAAACTTTAAGTTTTCAGAATTTTTTTGAAAATAGTATATGTAATAGCAATTCTCAAACATAATGAATATCATTTTTCAAAAATAAAAGAATCGAAGTCTTCACGGCAGTTTATAAAAAAATTGTACAGTGTACGCATATACAGGAAGAAAAACTGCAATCATGGCAGAAAGGGAAGTCTAAGTAATTCAGGACACTTTCCACAGTGGACTGTTGGTAAGTGTATAATTTTTTTGTTTTAAAAAGGGGAAAAATTGCTGCAGGCTGGAAATTGCAGTAGTATAGTATTAACATAGGTAACAGTAAACATGAAGAAGGAATGATGTATGAAAGTGTGAAAGTAAAAAAGCAGCAAGTTAATGTACGTCTGGCAGTTTAATTGGAAGTATTGCATGTCGAAAAGCATGTTCTGTTTAGAGGAATAAGTTATCAGCTGCAGGTGGTTACCCAATTTTTTGTTTTTTTATTTGAAAACTCAATCCCAGTGATATTCATCGCTGGCCTAGGGCTTAATTTATAAGCGTGGATACGTATAAGAATGTAGTAAAACAAAATGGTTGCCACCCGAAAGCATGGTATATGAATCTAAGTCAGGGTAAATAGTACATTTAAATTTGAGGTTGCAAACTGATGTTGGGGAGTTAGAAACAAATGTTTGTCGAAAGCGTAATTGTATAAAAGTGGTTAACAGCCTTAATTGCAGAAATGGTGCATATATGTGTACTGTACTTGGTTATAGTGAAGCGTAGTTGTTAAAATGTGAAAGAGTTGTAAGCGTGACAGGGAGGGGGAAACGTACCTGTCGAATTTGGTAGTTGTTGGTTTGCAACAACGGATGTCCTTCTACTTGCGACGGCGGACTGTCTAGCTTGTTAACGCCTTGCACGTTGAGTGACACGTCGTCTTTCCCTTTGTTGCTGGTCCATAAAGATGTGGAAAAAATGAGTTAGGTGGAAGAAAGGTGTGGAGAGGGTGGGGCAGTTGAACTGATATGCCAAAAATGATAACGAAATGAAAGTGGAGTAGTACGTAGTAGTAAAGGTGAAAAGTGGGGTGAGTGAATAGTGGGAAGTGCATACGTATACGAACATGTAGATTAGATATTTTGCAACTGACATATTATTATGTGGAAGATGTTGAAGGAGTCATAGGTCTATAATTGTGGCTAAAACAGTGGGGTTAACGGCTAGTGTGTAGCAGGTCAAAGGGAGGGTAGCCGTTTTGGGCAACAAATCAGTTGGAAGATATTTTAAGTCTTATCCGCAGGTAATAGAGGCTTGGTCATTGCTTCTAAATACAAATGAAGCCACCAAACGTGTTCACCTTGGCTGGATGTTTGAAATATCATTTTTTTATATAAACCAAATTATAAATAACTTAAGTTCTTTCCAGAAAAAATAGTTGAAAGTATTTGAAAGCTCTGATTATATTTAAGAGAAAAGTGGTATTGTTCAGCTATTTCACCTCTTTAATTATGTAATCCAACCTATTACAAATGGAAATATAATCTAGTTATGTTTATTCAGAATGTCAGAGTAAAACTTTATAACCATAAATTTCAGAGTAGAATGGAAAGCACATGTAATAGAACTACAAAACTGATATTATCAGCCCATAACCGATAATTTACATCATTTAACAAAATGCATATTAAATGTACTTTTTTTCCAGTTGATGAAAGTCAATTGAATCCAAATGATTGTCCTTAAGATATTTGCATCATATGGCTTGATTATTTATTCTTCTTTAAAGGCAGCAACTAAAGGAACATACAGTTCTCAATCATCATTCTACCCTTTGATACCTGCAAAAGTCTACGGGATTAACAATTTGTGAAAACAAAGAAAATAATATAGGTCAATATGTTGTCGAATAGTACCTACCAGGAAGGAATTGCCACTGATCTGGACTCATCTTTGTTGCTCTACTCCTTTCTCTCCACTTACCTGCAATATAGTACATAATTTTCTTGTCACGATATGATGAAAACATGTTACAGTGTAAGAATACTAAAGGCTAAGAGTTGAGATTAGAACACAACCCAGTTTTGGCAGTTTACCTAATATTTCCCTAACTTTTTTTTACCTGAACAATTTCAACTTATTTGTCAACTCAGATGCTTTGGTGAGGTTTAGCTCATTTCTGGCTAACAATGGTTAATTTACATTCAATTTTTGAAGAAAATTTAGATGCAAAATTGGATTTTGACATGAAACATGTCCATATAAACTTGAATGCTTTGAGACCAATGCACACTTTTTAGAGTTTCTTGTGAATAAAAGATAAACTTGTTGGAAAACCATTATAATTATGATGGACACACTTATGTTGGGGGTTTCGTAGCTAAAATATTTCTTAATGCCCCTATTTTATCCTACTCTGGATAATACTATTTTAGTATTTTACTATATTGCAAAAATCCATCTAGCCACCTATATCAAAGCTAAGTATACGTGTCAAGCCTTATAAATTATTATACATGCATAAAGTAAGTAATACGGCATAAACACAACATTTTTTATGAAGCATATAAAGAGTTTAATTTTCATATACAAAAGCATACATAAATTGACTGTTATAGTAGGTTTAGGTATGGTAATAGCTTATTAATTCATGTATGCTAAATTCCCATTTACTGATACAATAAAAACTGAATATTAGTATATTAAAGACAATATAAAACAAACTCAGGTCAACTTACAGAGCTTACCACAATAATGGACAAATTGACCGCCTTCGACGTTGTACTAAAGACTTGTAGGTCTCCATTTACATGATTCTTCAATTGGTTCTGCCTTTTCACTGTTCGAACAATAAAAACTAAGGTTAGAGCCCAATGGTCTCAATCTTTTAAATAATTTAAAAAAATCAGTACAAAAAAACTAAATTCAAAACAGAAACATGAAGGGTGTCGTCTATAATTGGTATTAGAGTTATGTTATCTGGGTAACTTTTTTCAAATTTGTTCATCACCATTTTCAGGTCTGTAATATGGCAATTTAACTATGCATACAAATAACATTGGTCTCATTTTGTACAATTCTCTCTTTCATTTGGCCTATGTATTTACAACATCAAAACAGCAAGCTGTTGTAAAATCCTTCCTAGTGAAAATCAATCAGCCATGAACCCCTTTTTGTGGCCAATAGTGTATCTGTACTTAGTGATAATTGGGAGGTTGGATTAACTTGTATTTTATTGTACTCCATGTATTTCTGGTTAGAAAATCAGTAAAGAACCGAGTTTATTACACATGATTTTTTTGACTGAATTTGAAAATGAGTTTTTAAGTTGTATCACTATTACCTTATTTTTATTTGTTGCTTCATAGAAAAATCATTTCAGCAGAGATATAAACTATTTGTATTAAAACTTACTGTTAAGACAGCAGTAGATACTGATATCACACAACTTATATGTTTTTAGTGCACTTCAAATGTAAATCATGGGTTCACATATATTTTGAGACGTTAAGCATCGAATTACAATTCCTTAGCGACAATAAAGAAAAGGTTAAATTACAAAAGAAAAAACAACTTCACTTTAATTAAGCAGTGAATGCACACTGTCCCAGCAAAAACTGGATGTATAGAGTCCAAAATAAGTTAACTGTTATAGTAGGTTTAGGTATTGTAATAGCCTATTAATTCATGTATGCTAAATTCCCATTTATTGATACAATAAACACTGAATAGTAGTATATCAAAGACAATATAAAACAAACTCATGTCAACTTACAGAGCTTACCACAGTAATGGACAAATTGACAGCCTTCGATGTTGTACTGAAGACTTGTACATGTCTCCATTTGCATGATTCTTCAGTTGGTTTTGCCTTTTCACTGTTCGAACAATAAAAACTAAGGTTAGAGCCCAATGGTCTCAATCTTTTAAATCATTTAAAAAAATCAGTACAAAAAATCTAAATTCAAAACAGAAACATGAAGGGTGTCGTCTATAATTGGTATTAGAGTTATGTTATCTGGATAACTTTTTTCAAATTTGTTCATCACCAGGTTTGTAATATGGCAATTTAGCTATGCATACAAATAGCATTGGTCTCACTTTGTACAATTCTCTCTTTCATTTGGCCTATGTATTTACAACATCAAAACAACAAGCTGTTGTAAAATCCTTCCTAGTGAAAATGGTTCAGCCATGAACCCCTTTTTGTGGCCAACAGTGTATCTGTACTTAGTGATAATTGTGAGGTTGGATTAACTTGTATTTTATTGTACTCCATGTATTTCTGGTTAGAAAATCAGTAAAGAACCGAGTTTATTATACACATGATTTTTTTGACTGAATTTGAAAATGAGTTTTTAAGTTGTATCACTATTACCTTATTTTTATTTGTTGCTTCATATAAAAATCATTTCAGTAGAGATATAAACTATTTGTATTAAAACTTACTGTTAAGACAGCAGTAGATACTGATATCACACAACTTATATGTTTTTAGTGCACTTCAAATGTAAATCATGGGTTCACATATATTTGGAGACGTTAAGCATCGAATTACAATTCCTTAGCGACAATAAAGTAAAGGTTAAATTACAATAGAAAAAACAACTTCACTTTAATTAAGCAGTGAATGCACACCGTCCCAGCAAAAACTGGATGTATAGAGTCCAAAATAAGTAAACTGTTATAGTAGGTTTAGGTATGGTAATAGCCTATTAATTCATGTATGCTAAATTCCCATTTACTGATACAATAAACACTGAATAGTAGTATATCAAAGACAATATAAAACAAACTAAGGTCAACTTACAGAGCTTACCACAATAATGGACAAATTGACACCCTTCGACGTTGTACTAAAGACTTGTACAGGTCTCCATTTGCATGATTCTTCAGTTGGTTCTGCCTTTTCACTGTTCGAACAATAAAAACTAAGGTTAGAGCCCAATGGTCTCAATCTTTTAAATCATTTAAAAAAATCAATACAAAAAATCTAAATTCAAAACAGAAACATGAAGGGTGTCGTCTATAATTGGTATTAGAGTTATGATATCTAGATAACTTTTTTAAAATTTGTTCATCACCATTTTCAGGTTTGTAATATGGAAATTTAACTATGCATACAAATAGCATTGGTCTCATTTTGTACAATTATCTCTTTTATTTGGCCTATGTATTACCAAACTCTTGAAAATATATGTCACAAATGTAAATCATGGGTTCACATACATTTTGAGACGTTAAGCATCGAATTACAATTCCTTAGCCATAATAAAGTAAAGGCCAAATTACAAAAGAAAAAACAACTTCACTTTAATTAAGAAGTGAATGCACACCGTCCTAGCAAAAACTGGATGTATAGAGTCCAAAATAAGTTAACTGTTACAGTAGGTTTAGGTATGGTAATATCCTATTAATTCATGTATGCTAAATTCCCATTTACTGATACAATAAACACTGAATAGTAGTATATCAAAGACAATATAAAACAAACTAAGGTCAACTCACAGAGCTTACCACAATAATGGACAAATTGACAGCCTTCGACGTTGTACTAAAGACTTGTACAGGTCTCCATTTGCATGATTCTTCAGTTGGTTCTGCCTTTTCACTGTTCGAACAATAAAAACTAAGGTTAGAGCCTAATGGTCTCAATCTTTTAAATCATTTAAAAAAATCAGTACAAAAAATCTAAATTCAAAACAGAAACATGAAGGGTGTTGTCTATAATTGGTATTAGAGTTATGTTATCTGGATAACTTTTTCAAATTTGTTCATCACCATTTTCAGGTTTGTAATATGGAAATTTAACTATGCATACAAATAGCATTGGTCTCATTTTGTACAATTCTCTCTTTCATTTGGCCTATGTATTACCAAACTCTTGAAAATATATGTCGAATAAGAGGCAAAATATTACCTTTAAATTGCGAATCTAGGGCTGGAGGAGCACGGAAATCGTTATGGAATTAGAGTTCCAAGCACTGGAATTTGCTGCGATTACAACTGAACCCAAGATCTAAAGAAATCAAACAAAATCCAAAATGAAAGTCAAAACTTAAGACGGTAATAAAATCGTAACATTTCTGACTGATTGTTGTGTACCTTCTAACGATGTTGGCTTTGTCAAAATCATTGGAAGTTTAAAATCGTTGATTATCTTCTACTTTTCAATTAGGGCTTCTTGTCTTGACAAGCAATTTCTAAATCTCCTCATTTAATTTCCGCGAACATCTTCATTGCTGAAAGGCGAATATGGAGGCATTCGATCTTCCTACAAGCTGAAGAGTATTGGTGGCGGAAGCGGATGTAGCAGCAGAGTGGGAGGGAAAGGACCGGTCGATGGAAAGATAGGTCGATGAAGGAGGGGCAGGTGGGCAGTTGAAGGAGGGGGCAGCCATTTTTTACGCAGAAGGTGGAAGTGGGTTTAGAGGAAAGTGGAAGACGGAGAGGAAAAGAAAGAGGGTGGAAAGGAGACGTGGGAGTAATACTGTCGGCAACGTGGGATGGGAGTGCAAAAAGACTGAATTGACCTTGTACACGGATGTCTTGTTTTGTTGAACGGTGGGCAATACGGGAAGTTCAAAAAAGGCTTCACTTTGACCTTTTGACCAAGGGTTTTTCATTATAGTATATGATATATATATATATAAGGATTTCAAAAATTAATTTTTTTATAAACTAAAAATTTCTTAACAGGATTAAGGTAGTAGTATACGTGTTTCTTTGAGAATTAAAATTTCAAAACTTTCCCAAAATAAAATTTTCAAAATAAATCCTTAGGAAAAGAAATCTTTTGAAAACCATTTTTCCAAAATCTAAGGCATGTCCATAAATACTCATTAAAATTCTCTTATAGGTTTTAGACTAAAGAATTAAATTAATTTTCTAATAAAAATTCGGTTTGCCATCAAAGAGGTGATCAATGAATGCACCCTTGCAAAAACTTGCCTCTGGATAATTGTGACATACAGACTCTTATTTCCCGCTCATTTGGAATAAATATGTGTCTTCGATTAGAACTCATCCAAAAAATCACAAGGTAGCTAGAATCTCAACCATCAAGTCGAACACCTCCAGTCATCGAGATTTAACCATATGCCGTACTCATGTTCTTCGTCAACAGCGCTTTATGCATCGCCAGCACTCCATGGAGTACTTCGAAGTCAGTGTGAAAATCTCAACTCTAAGATATTTCCAACCTATAGTTGCTTTTCCCATTTCCTCATAGTGGAACTATAACTACTCCTATAGTCAGAATCCTTCGATTCTAATGTTAAAATATAATAACACTAGATAGGAAAGTATGAATACGTTCTCTCAATTTATCCTAATTCCCATGATCTACTAACCTAGGCTTTAGTACCAAATGTAACAACCCGCACCATAATGGGCCTAAAATTTGACAATAATCAAAATTCAAGTCCATCAAAGCACAAATCGTTGGATTTGGTACCTGTAAATAAGCAAGAGAATTATCAGAGATTGATAGAAATCTAAACCCATAATTGAAACAATAATAAGATAAGGATACTGATTATGACTACTACCTTGGAATTAATGGTATTCCTTAGATAGTAGATTGTCACATCGGCATCGAGCATAAGAGAAAAGAAGAGTTCTCTAGCAACAAAGTACATCCTGCTCTAGTGACCTGTTCCTATAAATCTATCTTGTGGATTGTAATGAGGAGGGGTCGGAACAACGTTCTGGTGACTAGAAAATCTATAAATTGTCTATAACATAAATTTGTACCAATTGGTTTCCAATAATAGTTATGTCTATTAAGGTTAGTAATTCAACCTATTTCCAGTAATGGTTATGCCTATTAAGGTTAGTAATTCAACCTAACATTGCATTGCACACACGATTACTTACCTACCCCTTTCCCAAGGTACAAAACACTGATGAAGCCTTATCAACCACCTAATGCTTCCAAACTAATTTGCCACTTAATACTTCTAAATATGAAGCAGGCTTCTATAATCATCACAAAATGCTTTTAAAGAGAAATAAGCAGACTCTTCCATTTAAGACCTCAATCAAGGTAGATTCCATCATTTAAGATCTATTCCCAAGGTGGTTTCCTAACAATGTTGTCAATGGTCGGTGGGTCCTAACTACAAAGACCTCTAACCACTGTTTAAGGCTTTCAGCATTTAATGTCCAACTATCATCGCACCTATCACCAATAAACTTGTAGCCATGTAAGAGACGGTATCCAAGCCACTTAATACCTTAAAAATAAATAGACGGACTTCTATCCATTTAATACTATATTCTAAGTAGGTCCTACATCACTTAATACCTATCCTCGGGCGGACTCCTCCGAGGCACTATGCTTATCACGACCTTAGCAATGTGAAAGACCGTACTCAAGCCACTTAAACCTCAATAATAAGGTCTAGGCATACCCCTAAACATTTAACACCTATTTAATAAGCAGGCCTTTGTCATTTAATATCTAACTCAAAGCCGGACTCCTCACTGATACTATCTAGTTGACATCACTTGGAATCTCATTAGGTTACTCAATACTTTTTTTAGGAGAGAGGTAAACCCTTAGTTTAGTCACTTAATACCTCAAACCTGAAGCGAACCCTTCTTGAGATATTCACTATCATTCTTAATTATACATATAGAATCTCATCAAGTTACTTCTTTCGGTAGGGAGGGGGTCCCTAAAATAGCCACTTAATACCTCAATGTTGAAGTAAACCTTTTTAAGACATCCGTATTTATTTGGAATCTCATTAGGTTACGTAATACTTTCTTTTAGGAGAGAGACAGACCCTACAGTCACTTAATACCTCAAGCCAGAAGCGAAACCCTATGGAGGTATCCCTCACTGCTCCTAATTCCAAATTTGGACCATTTAATACTTTTCAATTAAGAAAGCAGGCCAAATCACTCACGTCATCATAGGTCCTAGGATTAGTGATACATCACACTAATAATAAGTGCACCCGACTATTGGTAGCCTCAAAGTGAAGGGCAGTCATTCGTTAAGTGGCTCTACTGACCTCGCATCACTAATCTTTTAAAGGCAATAAAACATTTACCTTAAATACTAATCTACCCATAAATTCCTATTTTAATGCTCATAAATGTCAATTTGTCCATAAAATCCTAATGGACATTTCCTAAGACATTTATGTATGATTACTAATTTCAAATCCATAATCTTTTATATCTATTCCATTTTTATTGGTCCTATTTTATCCATTTGTCCTTATTAATGGTAACTTCCGAATTCATTTCCATTAATTGCCCATTAATTGGAGTTACAGTCTTTAATTAACCAGTTGTAACCCCTAATCTAATCCTATCCATTATTTCTCATTAATTTCCCATTGATTAGGGTTACAATCCTTCATTTCATATTAATTATTGGCAATTCCTAATTTATTGCCCATTAATAGGAATTACTACATTTTCAAATTCTACCTATTCGCTTTCCTAAATATAATAACAACTAATGAACGTTACATATAAATAACGCACGTATAAATGCTAGTCTCCTTTATTAATGCAATAAATATGTATAAACTACTTATTCTTATCCAAATATGTTCTAATCCTAAATATGTAACTAGAATATGTTATCCATATTTAATTTGCTAGAACTGAATTCCTTCGGAAGATTTTCCACTATGATTTCCATAAATTAGTTTTAACACAAAAAAGAATATTTACTACGTTTGAAATTACAAAGAATGGATAGTTCCTTTTTATTTGGAATAAACAGTGTAGATTGCGGAGAATAAATTAGTACTTTACACATCTCTTCCCTTTTTGTTTTATTCCTTGTTAAATCAAGCATCGCCTTTTTGAATCAAATGTGGAAAAAGTAAACAAATTTATAAAACTCAAATGGATGTTCAACCCACAAATTAAACTATGGATAATCTACAACTTAACACAGATTTGGACAATAATCCAAAAATCCTATTTTACACCCAAGTACATATCTGGAATAAAAATATACGGCATTCAAATTCTAAAATCTTTGGGACTAATTTCCAGATCAAAGTGTAAACTGTTAGCACCAAAATTGGTCACTAACACCCTTAAGAAAGATTGTGTGGAGAGAGTAATGAAGAAAGTAAATTAAAATAGAGAACCGTATGCTAAATTAAATGCAAAAACAAGAACACTGGATTTATAGTGGTTCAGCGTAATTGTGTACGTCCACTTTAAGTTTTGATCTTTATTGCTTTCAAAAGTGATTAAATACAGATACAATCCGTACTATAAAGACTTGAATACAAGTTTGAACTGAAAAGAATGAGTCTAGAAAGCGGTAGAGTCTCCCCAGTGCTCTCGAAAAAGAGTCCCTTTCACTGTGCCCCTGCCCTTCTATTTATAGACGAAGATGGGTTGGACTTCCCTGATGGGCCTAGGAACCAAGCACCTCGGTCCGTGTTAATTTCTGCATGCCGAGCCGTAAATGCCGAATGAGGAAGGCATGCCGAACGGTACTTGTATGCCGGACGAGGCAGTGCACTGAGTGAAGAGTGTAGGCCGAACGAGACCTGATGCCGAGCAAGGCCATATGCCGAACGAGGCTTCATGCCGAACAAGGCTTCATGCCGAACGAGGCTTGGATGTCGAATGATCCCTCGATGCCGAACGAGGCCAGATGCCGAGCGAGGCTTGGATGCCGAATGAGGCTTGGATGCCGAGCGACCTTGATATGCCGAACGACCTTTCTTATGCCGAACGAGGCTCATGCCGAACGACCTTGCTATGCCGAACGAGGCCATATGCCGAGCAGGGCTTGGATGCTGAACGAGGCCAGATGCCGAGCAAGGCTTGGATGCCGAACGAGGCCAGATGCCGAGCGGGGCTAGATGCCGAACGGTGCCAGATGCCGAGCGGGGCTAGATGCCGAACGGTCTCTTAATGCCGAACGGTGCTCTATGCCGAGTGACCCTTTTACGCTGAGCCTCTCATTACTTGGTCAAGCCACCGGGTAACACTTGCCCACCAAAGTGTACCATGTGGACGAACATGATGCACTTTGATCCATGAGTACTCCGTGTTCTTCTTTAAGCCTTCGTTCTGTCCTCTCGAAAGTGTTCTCCTAAATGCCGAATGACACACTGAACGCCGAACGACACATCGAATGTTGAACAACATAATGAATTCCGAACGAGCTTGATACCGAACGAGGGAAGTGCCTTGACCGGTTCTACCGATCGCTGACTATTCGCCTTCCTCCTTTCTGTCTATAAAAGTCGATACTTCACCCCTTCTTCCCCTTTTACTTTTTACCTCCACTCTAATCACTCATACGAACTCAACTTTTTCCAGACTTTCGCCAATCATCTCAACCTCCCTTTAGACTTTTGAGTCCTACACGTTACCTTTCGACTGCCCTCAGTAACAAATCCGAGTGGTTCCCACTTCCAAATCGAGCACCTCACCAGTCTTCGATCCCTTCTTCTAGGTATGAACCTTTCATTCACTCGACTCTCTCCGATTAGAGATTTTAGACGAAACTTGAATTTACGACCACCCACTAACCCATGAATAATGGAAGTCGCATAGATAAGGAAGGTGGATTCAAGGTTTTAGACGTGCCCTAGGATTAGATGGAGAGGAAGAAGAAGTGGGTGTCGGCCCAGGAGGAATTGGTGAGGTAAATTACTGTTGGTCGAGGGCAGTGTGCGAGTTGAAGTAGTGGTCGTTTGGCCATTTAGGAAGATGTTTAATTTGTTTGAAAAAAGGAGTTGGTGGAAGACCTATGGATGCGGCTCGGCATGACTTCCTCATGCCGAACGATGGAGAGATGTGTAGGAGTGAAGTTGGAGTTGAGTCTAGCGTGCCGAGCGATGTGGCTCGGTATGACCACGGCTCGGCATAACCCCCTTATGCTGAACGAGGTAGTAGGGAGTGCAGGAGAAAAGTAGGAGTTGGGAAAAATGCCGAGCGATGCGGCTAGGCATGACTTGCCGAAGGAATCATCTGTGCCGAGCGGTAGAGATGGAGGGTAGGAAGGAAGTTGGCGTTGGTTTATGGTGCCGAACGACGCAGCTCGGCATGGCCGCGGCTCGGCGTGACTTACTGAATGCCGAACGGGGTAGAGGGAGTGTAGGAGGTCGAGTCTCTACAGCGCCGTTCGGCATTAATCTTGACAGTAGGCTATAACATTCAGAACCATCTCGACTCGAACACAATGCATTGTTGACTTAACATACTTTTTATGCCCGAACAAATGACAGTGAACAAGGACAAGGACTTAAACAATTAAGCATATCGAACAATCCAGACTAATAACTCCCTTGTTTTGACAACTATAAACCTGAACTTAACTTGTTTAAAACATATGATAACCTTTAACGCATAGTGTCAATGTCGAGATCAAAATATGAACCATCATACGGCAAGCTCTCGCAGACGGTCAGCGATGACGGTCTTCGAAGATGATAGTCTAAAGCCTAACTTTGTTACATCAACTCTGTGACTTTTAATTCCTTGTCACTTATACTTGAACGGTTGCACTAGTTCACACACCACACGGGGGAGTATTTTTGTTGTTAAGTCTAATGTCGATTGTTTTTCAAGTATAGTTTCAAACCGGTGTTTCATCATATTCTACACACATTAGAGATGTCTAGGAAATCTAGTTCTGCCACGATCTCGGACAGACCCGGGCCATCTTCTCAACAAGAAGAAGTTAGAACTTCAAATCTGTCGTCTACTCCTGTACAAGACATGCCGAGCCCCGCGATCGCATCTGTCGACTTGGCTCCCGATGCCTTGGATGCAGCGATCTTTTTAGATGATCCGATCGATTCTCAAGCCTTGAAAATTAACGAAAGCATGCTTCACCGTATATGCTCAGTACATGGGATTACTTTCGACAACGTGTTGGTTCCATCGGGACAGGATCGTCCTCACTTGCCCCCAGTAGGATATACAACCTGCAACAGATTCACGTGCTGGGTCGGTAGCGTGCCGCCATTCAACTCCTTTCTTCGGGACCTGTTACAGTATATCAAGATCGCCCTATCGCAATTACACCCAAACAGCCATGCGTTCATATACGGCACTTGCATTCTCTTCATGAGTGTCCTTTTCAAGCTCCCGACTACTGGCGATATCCGTTACATCTATCGCTTCAAGAGACGGTCTGATAGTCCATCTTTTGTATTCCTTGAGCCGCATAGCAAGTGTCAAATCCTGACTGGGGCATGGAGCAAGTTCGCCCAGTATAAACAAGAGTGGTTCTACGTGTGCTGTCCTCCCGGCTTCGCGAGGAGATGGGTGGAAGGGAGTAAGTCTTTTTTCTGGATCAATACTCGTGTTTGGCGAAAACTGCACCTTCTCTAACTCTTTCCATACTATTACAGGTATCAACCCACATCCCGAAGGTTCCGGGTATTATGAAGCTGTCGAAGCTATCCGAGCTATTCCCGTAGAAGACCGGGACATCAGATCTCTCATTTTAAATGAATCGCTCACGAAGTTTGGGCTGCTGGCGGAAGGTCGCCGAATAAGCCTCCCTCAAGGCATCACTATACCCAGGCCTGCTTCGAGCAAAGGAAAAAAGCAGGCTGGGTCTTCAGCACGTAACGCCCCTGACACACCAGAGGAGGGGGAGATTAGAGAAGCCAAAACACTCGAAGTATAGGGCGAAAATGTTAGCCTTGCTCGGGACTCGATAGTCGAGGTCCACGATATCGAGAAGACGCCTTCCCCTTCGATGGGAGAGAAGAAGTTGACCTATAAATTGAGGAAGAAGATGGTGGGTGGAACCTCTAAGGTCACCCTTACCCCAGTGGAGAGAGAGCTTTCCCCCTAACACTTAGAGAGTTCATTGAGAGGCTTGTCCGACCTCACTATTCCCAACGATTTGCTTAATTATTGCTTCGATGATCCGGAAGCCCTGAAGCTTTGCTCGCCCGCGAAAGGCGATGAAGGCGCTCAAGCCCAAAACCAGGGAGAAAAAACTCCTATTAGTAAAGATAAAGAAACTGGTCCGTCCGGGGGAAACACTATGACACACACAGACACGTGCACTCCACCTTGCACTTAAATTTCCGTCATCGCTCTACCCTTCGCTAATTTGTCGTTATTTAAATTCTGTGCAGGTGACATGGGACACACTCACGGACTCGATCGTCTTCGCTGGTCATCTATTTTTCATCATTTTGGCCGGGATTCGGGCCCCGGCAAGCACCGAGACAAAGATGACTCTGGAGACTGAGACTATCGCCCCCGAGAATCAACTTATCGAAGGAAAACATACAGCCAGTCCTCATATTCTCGCGATCATCCTTCTCAATTAGAGCAAGGCAGGGAGAAGTCTGCACATAAGGGATCCCAATCCGATGCCCCCCGTGATCAACACTCTGGTTCATCCAGCACACGACAGTCTTGGGAACATCATAAGAAGACTGAACTTTCAAAGCCATCTCCCCCTGTTCCCGCAACAGATCCGACGATATCAAAGAAGCTAACTGAGCTTAGAGTTAAGTTCCTTAAAATATGCTTCGATGGTCTGAAGTTCCTCCCGGCGATCCATCACATTCCGGGACATGTCAAACAGAGCGCCATTGCTTGCAACAACGACGTTTATGTTCAACATGATGCATTTGTCCATCTAGCTGAAAAAGTCTCGGAAGTCTATGTTGAGCGTCAACATGAAATTGACCGCCTGAAGCTTGAAGCCATTCACGATAAAGACATTATCAAAGCTCAGGATAAAGAGCTCTCTTCGTACAAGTCCCAACTCGAAGCTGCCCAACAAAATGCTAAAGATATTGCGGAGGCCGTCAATCGTCTGGAGACAACTCATAAGAAAGAAATTGATGAAGCGATCCAACGCTGCGGGGCTTTGGCTTTAGAAAAGGACTTTGTTCAAAAAGAAAGGGATGCATTTGCCCTGCGAGTCAAAGAGTTGGAAGAACTACTTTCTAAGGAGAAGGAAGAGAAAAAAGCTACTCGGGAGGAGTCCCAACGATATTGCAATGAGATTGTTGCCACTCGACTCCTCAAAACACAACTAGATGAGGAGCTTTCTAGAGCCGAAGCACTGAAGGAGACAGCCCGCGAGGAAGGTAAAAAGATGGCGCGTTCTGATATTGATTCGTGCCTCGAGGCAGCTGCCGAGGCCGGTAGGGAAGAGATCAAGTGCTTGTTCGACCCGCTTATAGCAGAATACAACGCTCGCGTCCTCATGCATCGAGATTTGACTTTTCTTGGCAAGGGTTACCTCAAATCTCTAGCCAAGGCATGGGACACTCTTATAAAGATAAAGAAAATTGAATCGGAAACGGAAGAGATTGATGAAGGGGCGTTGGTAAAGGAATTCCTTCGGGGGAACGAGCCTTCAGACTTATCTGCAGCGAGGGTTCTTTTCAGCAAAGACTCGCCCACATCAAAGGAAAAAAATGACATTGCTTGCCCGTCCGGAGCCGAATCTCCAGCTCCTCCTCCTACTCAATCGGCTGATCGGCCAGTACTTGATCCATTCGAGCAACAAGCTGGTTATGACCCGGAAGACCCTGGCCTCGGCATTCATGTTCTATCTCCCATTTCAGAGGGTGAGACTCCTCGGACGGTTGAGAGCCAGCAAGAAGCCGGTATATAACTCTTCTTCTTAAAGTTCAAAGAACCGTCGTTTTCGACGAGAGGTTATTGTATTCTAACGTTCATCTCTTGTGATTTTGCGCAGACCGTTCTGATCCTAATCCATCTCCAAGGAGCGATGACGCTAAGGAGAAAAAGGGGAAAGCGAGCGAGGCTACCCAAGAGGGTGAGACTCCCGGTCCTGATGCTCGGGTGATTGAGGCGCTTGACGAGGACAAGTCTGAAACTCCATCACCTGAAGAAAGCTATGAAGTTGAGATTATAGGTGCCTCCGAACACACTTTGAAAGTGAGCATGAAGGAGCGACTCGCGGAAGAGAAAAAGAAGAAAGTTGAGATCAAGATTGAGGCCCAAGTAGTGGAGCTAGATGATCCATTGAACAGGCCTCTAAAGGTCATCCTCCCTGGTGGGTCCAGACCACTAGAAGTCCCTCGTTTTCCTCAGAGGTTACTTCCCTATTAAGCAAAGTGTCCAAGCGAAAACGCATGGGGAAGGAGTCGTCTGAGAAAACGAGGGAGGAAAAGAAACCAAAGAAACCAAAAAAGTAGCTGTTATACTCATTCAATGAGAGTTAGCTTAGATTATGTAATTATTTCTATTTACTTTCATAGTCAATGTAGATAGACTTTTGTCTCCGAGTCTTGGAGGAGTTGTAATAGGACCTCATTTTGGATTGATAAATAAAATTTAGTTCCTTTGTCTTTCAACTGATTTTTGTTGTTCAGCTTACTGTATAACTGTGGTCGAAACCCAAGCTCTTGTGAGTTACATAAACCCACAATTCATTTTCAAATGACTCGGAGATTTTTTGGAATTGTACATCCTTTATTCTATGCTTCAGGTACTTAGAATATTTTTTAGTCCGTACTCTGGGGACTTGAAGACTCCGAGTCACTTGTATTCTAGTCCGCACTCTGGGGACTTAGAGATTTTTGAGTCATTTATACTCTAGTCCGCACTTTGGGGACTCAGAGTACTCCAGTCCGCACTCTGGGGACTTGGAGATTTCAAGTCGTTTATACTCTAGTCCACACTCTGGGGACTCAGAGTACTCCAGTCCGCACTCTGGGGACTTGGAGATTTAAGTCGTTTATACTCTAGTCCGCACTCTGGGGACTCAGAGTACTCCAGTCCGCACTCTGGGGACTTAGAATTTTTTAGTCGTTTATACTCTAGTCCGCACTCTGGGGATTCAAAGTACTCCAGTCCGCACTCTAGGGACTTAGAGATTTTTTAGTCGTTTATACTCTAGTCCGCACTTTGGGGACTCAGAGTACTCCAGTCCGCACTCTTGGGACTTGGAGATTTCAAGTCGTTTATACTCTAGTCCGCACTATGGGGACTCAAAGTACTCCGGTCCGCACTTTGGGGACTTGGAGATTTCAAGTCGTTTATACTCTAGTCCGCACTCTGGGGACTTAGAGATTTTTCAGTCGTTTATACTCTAGTCCGCACTCTGGGGACTCATAGTACTCTAGTCCGCACTCTGGGGACTTAGAGATTTTTCAGTCGTTTATACTCTAGTCCGCACTCTGGGGACTCAAAGTAACCTAGTCTGCACTCTGGGGACTTAGAGATTTTTCAGTCATTTATACTCTAGTCCGCACTTTGGGGACTCAGAGTACTCCAGTCTGCACTCTAGGGACTTGGAGATTTTGACAGGATCGTGGATGGTCGATTCACATCCACCCTGATTCGATAAGCGAGGTCGTTAGATGGATGGATCTATCCTCCTCGAACTTGTTTTGGATACGGGCGAGGTCGTTAGGTGGACGGGTCCACCCTCCTCGAAACCACATTTAAAAACTTATACTCCAGTTCGCGGTCTAGTCATCTGGAGCTAGTGAGAGGATTGTTGTGTATCAATCCAATTTAGTCTCTAGGGCGACGGCTTGCCCCCGAGCTCGGGTTTCTCTTAATGAATGACCGGTCGTATCACAGTCACTCTCTCTTTGAGTAAATCCCACCGTACAATGGAACTTAGCTCTTCGCGCATCATGATAGTTGTATGACATATTCAATAGATCACAGAGCTGGCTCACAGAGATGGTATTTCATTGTTGAGATAAGAAAATATGATAAAGTCAGTTGCCTTATTACAAATTCAAATTTCGAAATGCAGGAACAAATTGCTAATGACTAATGTACTAAATAAATAAAGCCTGTCATATGTAGCAGTGGCGAAGATTCTCGCTGTTCTAGGCTTTTGACAGGGTAAGACCGCCAACGGTCGCTAACTTCAATGTGCCACTTCCGAGCTTTTGTTCAATCACGTATGGCCCTTCCCACGTTGGTTTTATGTGCGAAGGTACCGAGTAGATCCTTTTATGGACAAAATCACCGAGTTCGAAGGTTCGGGGCCGGACCTTAATATTGTGCAATCGGGGGATTCGATTTCGGTATGCGGCTGCTCTCAATTCAGCCTGATCCCCTTGAACGATTCCAACTCCGTTGGCGGTAGGGAATTTTAAAGTTAAGCACCACGGGGCAATAACAACCCTGAATTCAGCAAGGGCCGGTCGGCCTAAAAAAGCGTTGTATGGCAAGTCTATGTTCAGTACAACAAACTGCAACGTCCGGACTCTCCAGCGTTCTCCAGTTCTCAACTCCACTGGTATTTCCACCATCCCAGTGGGCATGGTTGCACTTCCATCGAAGCCATGAATATGGAGTTGACAAGGCTTCAAATCTTTGGCCTCCATCTCCATTTGGTCATAGGCTCGCTTAAATATTATATTCACAGAACTTCCACTGTCGACCAGGATCTTCTTCATCCAAGCATGACCTACTTGAGCTGATATGACCAGTGGATCAGTAGTTAGGGTTCCGACCCTGTCAGCATCTCTTTTTCGAAACACGATGTCGTCGGTCATCATTTTCTGTCGTTTGGTCGGGGCTCTATCTTCTAAATTACTTCGACACTCGAAATCTGCATGCCTAATGGAACTGGCATACAATTTCTCTTCCTTCCAGCCTCGGTCTGCTGGATGAGGACCACCACTAACTGCATTTATTACAAATCTCCCGCCGGTACAAGTAGGTTCCTCCTGTCCTGCCTGGTTTGGGACATGATTTTGATCCGATGGGCTCGCACCTCCCGATTGTGGCGCCCGCGCAAACTGTTCTAGCTTCTTTTCTATTATCAATTTCTCAATGAGATCTTGCAAATGACGACACTCATTTGTATTATGGCCGTAGCTTTCGTGAAATCTGCAAAATTTACCTGTCTGGATCTGACTCTCCGACGACTGCTTCGGAGCAAGTTTCTTATATTGAATAGTGTTCATGTTTGTAGATATACATTCTCCAGCGATGTATTTAGAGGAGTGTATTCGTTGTAAGTCGGAATCCTTGGTTTCCACTCTCCTGCTTCCCTTTTCTTTTCGAGATTTCCGCCTCCGAATTCTTTAGATTGTCCTGGCTTGTTCTGGACATTAACCTGGACCTTCCCCGAATTATCACCGAATTGTTTTACAGCAATGTTGCTCTTCACAGTCTCCTGACCAGACCCTGGTGCCTTATCTCGCCTTGTCCACCTGGTGTAACGATACGGCTTTTCGACGCTCGAAAGTCGACATTAATACGTCCACTGTATCAAATGCCGCACAATCGAATGCCGGAAAACCATATCATTAGGGTTAAAAAGAAGAGGTAGAAGAAGACAGAAGGAAAAGAATAGAAACAATATCAGAATCTCACATTCGCAGCGGAATAATATATAATAGATAAATGACTAATCTTTAAAACAAAAGACTATATCAGTTTATACATTACATCATATCATCAGAGTTTACAACAACAACACAACACTAGACAGTTATATAAAACTTGTCCACATAACAGAATACATAGCGGAATAGATAATAATACAGAAGTACGTCTCGCCATCCAGCTCGCCTCCAGATCTCCATAGTAATCCATCCAGATCCAATTGATAACCTGATTCTAGGCTGCCCATATGGAATATTATGGGCACCCAGAGTTTAGAAAGGGAACAATAAACTCCAGACCAGTCATGGGACTGGTGTGAGATCTTAAAACAGTTATTTTCACAAAGAAAATAAAAGAAATTCGCAATGCTTTTGGAAAATGAAACTACCATAAGGCCTCCCGCCACACACACAATGCAAACGCAGAATTGGAGGAGATTTCTCCTTATGATAGTCAAACATGCTTGATACGCAAAATCTTTTTAATATTATCATTAGTGCCTAGTGTGGAAAACATTTCGAAAGTATAATATTAATCTTAGCCAGCATACAACCATTATTGTATGCCTACTATAGCTACTATGTTCAATAGCAGGTTGTCGCCACATTCCATAGCAGGTTATACAACTAAATCCGTACAAGGTTCGTATTGTTTCTTTGGATTTTCCAACAAATGGTCAGGCTAAGGAACTTCCTATGCCACATGGGTGCGCCTCTGGAGGGACGTCTCGAGAACTTAACCAGCTCTCTGCCAACACAAGGCCGGGTTACCTCTGTAACTAGGTAACTACTACACGAGTATGTCACCCCCCGGTTTTTTGCGACCTTTATCTGAGGGCCCTCGATCACAAAGCAACAATCACACAGTAAATGAGATTGGAGCAACCACACAGGTAAAATATCTGGGCTCCATACCATGATACCACCTTTTTCCAAAAGGAAATGACATACCCTAAAGGGTACGACCCTCATAACCTTGCCGCATTTTCCTGTTTCGACCATTTCCGGGGTGTGAGGTCCGATTTGGTCTCATCCACAAAGCTACGCTTCACACGAAAGCCATGATTTGATCACAAATGATCAACAAATGATCAGCAACACAAAGCAACACTTAGCATGCCACATTATCAAATTCGGAGTATATCACCGATAACCTTCAACTACATAACCTCTGAGCTCGTACGTCTCAGAGAAGGGTGTTAAGCTAAGAGAATAAATTCTCCGCCACCAACAGATATGTATTTGAAAGAAATCTGCTTTATATCTCAAAGTGTAGCGTCATACATACATCCATACAAGTCTGTTCCGGGTTCGAACAGAACCGAAGGCATTTCCAAAGAAGCCCTTGCAAATCCGGTTTTCAATTGCAATCCATAACGTCGTAACATTATTCGGAATGGGTTATATGACACAAAGTCCTCTCCCGACTAAACCGAATAATAAGCGCTTATTTTTGAAACAAATTCAAGTGTTATTTCAAAGGCAAATATTGATAGTCGGTTATTTAACTATCAAACAACATTCACAACAAACAACAAGCCTTAATAATTTCCCCAAATTGTTTATACTGATAGTTGGATATTTTACTATCAAACAATATTCAAAATAATTATCCAATCTGAATAATTTTTCCAAATTATTAAATTTCAAAATATCTTTGTAAGATATATATTTTCCACACTTCATTACTTTGAAAACCAATTTCAAATCACTTTTCACTCGCGGAATAAAATTCCCGATATTATTTATTTCCACTGTGAATTTAAATTTTCAAATATCCACTTATATACGATTTTTCAGATATTCACTTTCAAACACCAAATCAAATTCAAAATTGATCTCTCAATTTTATTTCAACACCAAATCAAATCCCAAATTGATTTCAAATTTATTTCAAACATTAAATCAATTACAAATTGATTTCCAAGTTTATTTCAAATAACAAAGCATTTATAAATTGATTTCTAAGTTAATTTCAGCACAAAATAAATTTTCATTCAAACACCAAATCAATTATCTTATTAATTTCCCAAAGATTCATTTTCCAATACCAGATCAATTATCAAATTGAATTTCAAACAAATTTATCACCTTTTAAATAAATCCCTTTATTCTTTCCTAATTATTTAAAATTCCATTTTCAATAAATTCTTCAACTTTTAAACAATATTATTCAAAACCCATTTATTAATATCTTTTCCCATATTGTGGAAATAATTCGATAAGATTTCAAAAATCAACTTTATGCTTTTAAATTCCTTCTTATAAATCCACCCAATCCTTTCAAAAGGAATTTACTTAAAATTTCCTACTTTAATTTCAAAAATCAAATTTTATTTATTTCTGGTATCCAACGATACCAAAAATACATACGGCTAAATTATAGCCTTCAACAAATTCAATCATCAATATAATCATTCATAAATTATCAATAAATCATCACACAACATATGAAACAAATTCATACAATTTGAGGAATCCAGTTGGATCCCTCCAATCTGTTTTCCTACATCCACAGATGTTAGCACAACAATTAAATACTCATTCCACTTCGAGGTGGAATATCGCGGTATATGGGATTTATAAAATATCATCCGCTATTATGCGGCGCATAGGGTCTCATCCGCTATATAATGTGGGAAATCAACAACTCCAAATATATATATATATACTACTATATATACTACCACATCCAAACAGTCAATCAATAACTGCAATGCCAATTTAATTTGAGTGAGAAGATCTCACCTTTATTTTATTAGCATCCATTTCCAAATCCAGCTTGATTTCTTCCTGATTTAAGACCTTGAATAAACATTGGATTCATTTTGTTAATATTGGAATAAATCGAACAATTAATTTCTCATCTTAATTTAATTAACTAATTATTTAAATTTAATCCCATAAATATTTACGGTTCAAACTATGTATAATTATTACCATTTAGTTAACTACCAATTTAATTTAACAAATAATCACCTTGATAATTAATTTAAAATAAACAAGTAAATGGTATTATTATTATGTATCTTTTTTGTTTAAACAGTTTATAACCAAATAAATATATTCATATAAAAATTTTCCAGTAAAGAAGAAAAATAAAAATATTTACTTTACTGTTCTTTCTCTTCCCTTTTTCTTTACTTGAATCAAAGCATTTTAAAACTTCTGTAATAATGATTTTCTGTTTTATATATATATTTCTATAATACCCAAATTCGTTAAAATTAATTAAAGAAAGTACCTAACTGCAGATCGAACGAAGAGCTATCCCAGTAATGCTCGACAATCCCACAACCCATCGAGTCGTCGACCAGACATCACTTCAACTGCGACTCTTCACGGCGCCGCCTCGTGCGCCCACGCACTCGTTCGCCAGAAGCATCGTGCCCCTTAATCGCTGTCGAACTCGACCGTGTCCATACCCAATCGCAACTTGAATCGCGAACTGCCTCTTCGCCTCGTGGCTGCACCCACAAGTTCACGTGCCTCCTACTCTTCACCTTCGCTTCCACCCAGACGCGCGCGCACATGCCTCAGGTAACGGCGAAACCCCAATTCGATTTCGATTCAGCCATGACTCGCGATCAATCTCCGGCATCCCTGCGTGCGATTTCAATTGATTTTTTTTTCTTTTGGTTCGAATGAGGATTTGATTTTTATATATATATATGAATCGAATTGATAATTTGAGAATTGAGGGGAGAAGGGGGAATGAAGAGCTCGGCCATGATTTCCATTTTGAACGAAAATGTTTTTGTTTGTTTTCGATTTTTAAAACGATCTGCTCTCTCGTGCAAATTAAAAGATAAAGCAGGGGAACAAGACACGACGTTGAAAAGAAGGTAGCGTATACAGGTAGAGAAAAAGTTGAAAAGAACGGTGCCAGATGCCGAGCGGGGCTAAATGCCGAACGGTCTCTTAATGCCGAACGGTGCTCTATGCTGAGCGACCCTTTTACGCCGAGCCTCTCGTTACTTGGTCAAGCCACCGGGTAACATAAACATATTTCAAATTAAGTCCAAAACATGAATATGTAGGCGATAGTTTTCTATACTAATTTAAGCCTACAATTCACAAATAAAATTGATTTGGGCACAAAAATTAGACGTATGCCAACGGAATGATTTAAAATAAAAAATTTCCTACCCACCTTTTAAAAGCGATCCAAATCTCCAGATCTGAAGTAGAACCTTAAATTCATTTTCAAATCTTCTTTAATCCAAGAAAAATGTATAAAAGGGTATATACATACATTAGAATTACATATCTGAGAAGAGATTTGGAATTCGAAGAGAAAATAGATACAAATATATAAATATATATAAATTACATCAAATATGCGTATAGTTGATCCTCTTCTCTTCTCCTTTTCATTTGATTTCTATTCTTCTCCAATTGTATGAATATAAATACAAATATCTTATTTTTATAATTTAGAAAGAAAGTGGAGAAGAAGAAATGGCAGAGCTTCGTTACTGCCTCTAGAAAATTATGAGAAGAGAAAGGAGGGCTGGGCTTGAATTTATTGTGCCCATAGTTTACCCAAACGGTCGACTGCCTTATATGCATCGGTCGACCGCTACATGACGACCAGTCGTAGTGAACGGTCGACCTATGGGCCCGGATGAATAATTAATAATTCGTTAATTTATCTAATCGAATTATTTCCGTTTCAAATTTATTTTTCGTTCGTAACTTCTTCGTTTGGACTCCGGTCGTAAAACTCCAAATATGAAAGTTACTCAAAATTTCACCATGAACGCGGTGGTGTAAGTTTCATGGCCAAATTCCAATGTTTGCACAAATTCCATTTTGGATCCTAATTAATTAACTAACTAACTAATTAAATAACTAACGCCAGATTACGGGGTGTTACATTTCCTACCACTACCTTGCAACCATCTTCCTTCCTTCGTTCTTGCTTAAACTTGCTTTTTGCCCCTTTCTTCATGATAATTGCTCATGGGCATTGGGGATGGGGTATTTTGGCTTTTTTCTTCAAAATCTAACTAGGTAGAAGGTGTTCTAATATTTTTATAAGGTTTGTGGCATAGTTTGAGTGGATTTGGAGTTGTTTTGTAAAAATTTATTTAGAACATAAGAGAAGAAGAAGACATCAAAGAAGCTTGCTTTTAGCTTTGTAAATTTATGATTATTTAACAAGGATATGCCCTTCCTTATATAGACTTCATATTATGTTGACCGAGCTTGTTCTCAACCCCCCTACTTATGCCAAGGAAGCCTTACCTCCATGCATGCCCATCACTTCCATTTAGCAAAATACTTAAAATACCCTTAACATGTTAATATCTCCTATCCATTTGGAAGTTTCTAGAATGTTCTATTTGCTTTATGAATCAAAGTGTGTTAATTAGTTCCTAATGTGTTCATTTGATCATTAGACAAGTGCACAAGAGTTTGAACAACTTATATTGGAAAAAGAACTGTTTATCCATAAATCGATTTTGGTCACATTATCGATTTTTCTTCAAATTATTATATTTGTAAAAAAAATTCAAAAACAAGTTTCCCACCGTTACTTATGATTTAAAGAGGGTTAAGAAGGTTATTAAATCAATTTAATAACATTTAATCCAAAATTTAAATATTTAAATAATTCGAATATTTAAATATGAAGTGTCTAAAATTACAAGTCGTTACAATACTCCTTAAATACGGAGGAGGCAGACCCAATAGCCATTTAATATCTCAACCTCGAAACGGACCCTCCATAACGTAATCCTAGTCAAACTGACCTAGCTACAAAGTCGATGATCCATAGGTACGAATTAATAATTTAATTGGCCATTTTACTAACGCATCTCAGAAACTTATCTAAGGGTTAGCTAGCCCACCTCTACCAAGAAAACAACTAATAAAACTTTGAGGTCTTTGCATATCCAATACAGATTCTACACTAATAAGAAGCGAAATCCATCAGGGCATAACCTAAGTCTTTGCTAATGACTGCTAGAGGCCACTGGAGTCAAAGCCTATATGCCATCCCTACCGTAAAATATCGATTTACTAACAATACTAACATAGCCCATTGTCATCCCACAGCCGAAATTTTGTTTAGACTTACATAATATAAGTCAAGGCAAATGAACATTCTAGTTACTTAATATCTCTTGTTAAAAATAAGGCTAACTCCATTTCCCTATTAGGCACCGTTGTATGTTATTTAAGACTTGTTATATAAAGAGAAGGCAGACCCAATAGCCATTTAATACCTTCCACTCCAAAGTAAATCCCTTGACATTCCTAAAGGTACCGAGCCATTTAATACGTCAAACCCTTGGTATATTTTCCTATACATACATCTGAACGTATATCTCTTTCCTATGGATCATATGGTTGGTGATGTCCCACATCAATAGTATATATACACAACTATCGGTGGCCTCAAGGTGAAGGACGTGGGAAATGTTGTAGTATAAATCATACTAGTATGAACGGATCTTAAGGCTACTTTAAACCAAGAGAGAGGGTGAATAGTATTTTATAACTTATATATAACTTTTTTGAATAGTTCGGGATTTAAATCAAAACACAGATAATCAATATATATATATATATATATATATATATTAACATGTAGTCACACACAGATATATATATATATATATATATATATATATATATGCATTAAAAGTAAAGTATAAGCAAGAGAGATGATACCAAGAGTTTTATATTGGTTTGAATTGATCAATCCTACATCCAGTCATATAAAGATTTCCTTTCAAACGCCTACTTTAATTAGGTAGCAAGCAAACCAGAATACAATCTTAATTCTAAGGCAACAAGATACACCCTTCTGACTTTCCGATGTTAGGGTGGACTCTCTTGATTTTACCAGGAAACAAGATCACCCACTTGATATAAACAGGCAGCAAACATAACCATTTAATTTGATCAGGCTACAAGCACACCTACACAAATAATAGTGGAGAGCTGTTGATTCCAAGTACAAATAGTTACTTTGGATATATAGTATCCTATAGCACTTTGGTCTTTGAATTAATGAGAGGATTGCAAATCGTGAGTAGATTATAAAGAATGAACGTAGTAAAGTAGAGATTGAATTTGAGTGGAGAAGAGTATAAAAAATGGATTTTGTGAAATATATAGTGATAATTTAGAGTAAAACGAATGGAGAGAAAGTAGTTATAAAAGTTTGTTTTCCAGCCCACTTTATATAGTTTTTGAAGGAACATGTCCATTCGCAAAGTGATGGAGCCAAAAGTTACAACTGTTCAAAATTTAGAAAAAACTCTTTAATGGTACATATGTCGACATACATAGGAAGGGTATGTCAACATACTATTGTTTTGTGAGAAAAACAATAACACTTTTAAGTGTTACAAAATTCTAATATTTTGTAAAATCATTTTAAAAATAATTTTTAAATATCTTTTAATATATAAACTTTTATAAAATATTTTTAGAAATATATTTTGAAAGTAAAATAAATATTTTGGTGAGAGAGTATTCAAAGAAAATAAAGTTGTTATTCAAGGACTTTAACAAATTTGTCGAATGTCTATTAACTATTATCTATAATCTTGAACTCTCAATGTCTTTGTCTTTAAACTCATGAGTCTTCATTTGTCTAAATGGTCTCTGAATCTTGATCTCTAGTCTTTTTACTAGTCAGTCGTCAAACTCGATTATCCTATACCTATGTAATATTCTACAAAATATTCTACATAACTTAGAAAAACATTAGTACCTATATTTATATGGTTGTTGTTATCATAATCAATATTTGTAGTATTAACAATGTCCTCATGTTTGATAATGACAACTATGTAAATATTTTTATTATAAATATATAATATAACTCCCCCTAAATTGGCTCACTTCTCCTTAGTATATGCATACATTATATTTTATATTTTTTCCTCCTTTGTCATCAACAAAAATGGATAAAGAAAAATAAACTTCACCTAAATGTGACATACTAAATACTATGAAATATGATAATATGAAATCAAAATCAATACTAATTACGAAACAATAATTTTAATAAATAACTATATATACACATACACTTATAATTACATTTATTTAAACAATACATTTAAGACATATCATCCATATCAAACTATTTTATTTAGGAAAAACCAAACCATACATCACAATTAATTACATAAAAAGAAGTTTCTAATTTTCCATACTAAAATGTATAAATAATAAATACATATTTTAAATATAATTAAAACTAGATTTTCTTGGGAACTTCGACCCATCCTTCAGATCCAAAGATTGAATTTTGTTGATAACTTCCCAATCTTCATGTTCCACTTTCGCTCCAGAGTTAAAGCATGCTGGGGCGTTGCTTTGAACTTCTTTTGTGATATAAGAAATCAAACATTAGAGAGAATTGAATTTTTTTGCTTGTTCTTGATCAATTGCATTTGACTCAACTCTATGTGTCGTTGATTGTGAAGAATGAAGCAAAGAGCATTTTTGAATGATTAAAGGGTTTCTTCTAGATTGCCACTTAGTCTTTGTTTTGAAAAATGACATTCGAGTTCATTTTTATGAAAAGAGATGTGTAGAGAGGAATAATATAAGAGGATGAATTGATTAATGAGTTTTTCTGGAAGAAATATGGTTTTATAGATGTGAAGAGTCGGATTAATAACTAATCCCTCCATAAAGTAACTAATCTTTTTGAATTTTAAATTCTAGATATACTAGAGTATGTTGACGTATATAGGTAGGCTATGTTGACATATATACACATGTTTTTTGTTTTTGTTTTATAATTTATTCATAGTTTATATTATTTTAGTTTATGATTCCAGAGAATAAAAGAACATTATTTGTGATGCCTCACCTCTATACCCACGCTAGCCAAGAACACTACGGAGTAATGCTGTCAACTAGGACGGTGAATAAGGCTGTTGAGGAGCGACCATCCGTGCAATTTCTTTGTGCGAGCACCGATATGTCAGATAGTATAGCATGCATTTCATTTAAGGAGGAAATCCGACATACCGATACAAACTCAAAGCTATCACACAGTGGCTATATATAATCTTCGGAAACAGTCATAGAAATAAACATAACACAAATCAGTCACAGACATCCATATCACAAAGGCGGAAAAAGATATGAATATATAACACATGAAAGTGTACAACAGAGTAGTGGTCTGAAAGATCCACGATAATACAAAAGAATAGCAACATGCGCTATACAAAAGAATAAGTATACATCATAGAGTCTATATCTCAAATGTATACATCCAAAAATTACTAATCTAAGTAGTTAGCCAAAAGTCAGAGTAATCCCAGAAGAGAAGTCAAGCAGAAGCACCTGTAACATCCCGGTCTGACCCGAGTATTATTTCATAAGAAAATAATAAACAGATCAGTCTAGCTATAAATATCAGATGACATGATATAGAATAAAAGATATGGCATAACATGTAATAACCATAATGGCATACTACTATAAGTATGTAATTGAAAATCAACATGAGATTAATCAATATCACAAGAATCTTCTCAAAGATAAAATAGGGTATCATACCCTAAACTTGTATTCATAACAAGTCAATGACACACAAATTAACCAATGCACAAAGATTGATAAAACTTATCAATGGAAATCACAAAAATTGGTGAAGCACAAAATTCCAGAAATCATCACAAGAAATCCAGAAATCACAAGAAGGGGGAGGCCTATCACAAAACGGGAGTATGAAAACTCACCAACACGTGTAACACAAAACAAGACGCTATCTCATGGTAGCTAACCATTAATTTTGAGCCGAAGCTCCACAAGAATGGCCCGAAGACCGTGGGGCGCTACCCCACATATGTGATGTAGAAACATCACACAAACGGGGTTTAGTCTCCCTCGTAGACAAAGAGACATCGCACAATTGCTAGTCTAAATCACAAGAAGTGTCAATCACACCAAGCAAGTAAATATATGAGTTTAGCTTCATGTCCCATAACCACTTGCTTAACTTAAATATTTACGAACAAACTGTAGATCTTCACTAGAATATTGTCACAAGAGGTTCAATCGAACAAGTCCAAGAATTAACCGACGAAGTAAACGCAAGCGTTTCATACCACTTGTTTTGCTAAGCCGTTTAATTAGATTTCTCATCCGAGTGAGGTAAAGGCTTGTATATACTAATAGATTGGAAAACGGTTTAGGAAAAGAGCTTTTTAATAAAATAGGGTTGAAATCGTTTGGTAGAAAGGGTTTTGATATTTACTACTAGTATTAAAACCTTTATATTTTTAAAATGACAAACCACAAAACGATTGTTGAAACAAATCGAATCACAAAAATTCACATTCGAAGACGTGAGTAAATTCCAAAGAAATCAATTCCAAAACCATCAAAGTAGGAATGCCCGTGTGATCTAACAAGGCCGAGCTAAAGTGTAAGCGACCTAAGATAGGTGCACGAGGCCAATGAGCAAGCGACCCAGCGAGCTGACCGCTTAAGGAGTAGCACACGACCTAAGTGGTGCTAGGCAATAGTTCTTTAAAAGCGATGAGTAACAAATTTTCCATCATTACATGGTAATCATGGATTTTCATCCCACTAAGTTTACCATTTTATAATCGACACATCTATGAAGATTAGGAGAAATCTCATCAGGAAATCTTAATCCTTCCACCCATTTTAATAGAAATTTTACTAGGTTATTGTCTAACTCATAGCAATGAGGAGTCGTAGAATGGTAGGTGTCTACCATTCTACGACTCCTCATTGCTTGTAACAACCCCTAATTTTAGGATCAGTTAATACGACAAATTTTTAAAGAACTGTATATAAAGGGCAATTTTGGAACTTCGCGGTCGGACCAAAAGATTGCGCTTCCAAGCCAACTATTAATGAAGATTATTATTATTATTATTATTATCATGGTTTTTTTATTTCTTTATATATTTTTATTTTTTATTTTATTTTTATGTTACTTATTATTATTATTAGTATTTGTTTAATTATTTTACTTTATTATTATTATTATTATCATGGTTTTTTTATTGTTGTTGTTGTTATTACTTTTAAATTGACTTTGTCATTTAGTTTTGGGTTCCATCTCTAGCCGACCCCAACTTGTTTGAGAATAATTGCTTAGTTGTTGTTGTATTATTTAGCTATTTTCGAATAAATAACTATTTGACTTAGTAATTATTACTATTAGTACCATTATCACCATTAGTATTATTATTATCATTTTTTTATACATACATACATACATATACATATATATATCTTTATTTTTATTTTACTTGGTTATTATTATTATTATTAATTTACTTATTTGACTTTATTTTATTATTGTTATTGTTATTATTATGACTTTTAAATTGACTGTCATTTAGTTTTGGGTTCCATCTCTAGCCGACCTCAACTTGTTTGAGAATAATGGCTTAGTTGTTGTTGTTGTTGCAGAATAAATAACTATTTCCAAATTACTAAATATTTTTTACATTCTATTAAACCTTCAAACAATCTCTAATATACAAAGTTGTCCGCGAACGCTCTAACCTCTAACGGTTAATCAAGTTTGTTTGCGAATGCACTCTTAGACATGGTTACAAAAAAAATTAAACACATAGATTTAAATATTAATGTATATAAAAGAACAGTGAAGGGGTGATTGATTTATAAGAAAGCAAGACACATCATTTTTTAAACATTCAACATATAAACACTATAGTTGTTCAGACTGAAACAAAAAAAAGTACAAGTTTATCTCTCAACACTAAGGGTGCAGTCAACAAACAGTCGTCTTTACTGAACAGTCGCGACGAAAATGATAAGTTGACGTCCGAAGATTTCGACGGCAACGGCTATTTTTCCATTAACGTTTCCCTCGTAGTTTCCAATACCCTTTCCCAAGCCCCTTTTCTAACACAAAAACAAATTCGCTTTCACTAACTTATCCCTTTCAAAATTCTTTTTCGGTAAATAGAAAAAATTACGCGAAGACCCAACTCCAACTGTTGTGTTTGGAAGGAAAAAAATAAAGTTAGAAACATGGAAGGATCTCAATATCTAGTGTTTGAGATGTTATCACTATAGCAAACAAAGAGGAATTGATAGTAGCAGTATGTAGAAGTATCCATACTCAAACACGATTAACTTTCGGCCTTAGAACGTTACGGTTTTGAAAAATAATCTTACGCACGCATCAACTAAAAGTCTAACTTCAAAACCCAGAAAAAACCTCTAACTCAACATCTTTGAACCACACGGTGCTTCAAATTTGAAGAAAAAAAATCATCGCTTCATTTTTCATTTTTTCACACGATCATTTTAACGAATAATTTCATACATAGCTTTAACCATCAAATCATCAGATTAGCTTATATATTTTGGACGATATGATACATTACTAAAGTAAATTTTATAAACTTTTGTTGAATTTAGATCTTTTATCTTATAAAATTAGGAAATTTACACAATTGCACTAAAAAGTTTGCTATAGAACATTTTAAATTAATATAGATTATTAATTGTTCAAAAATAATTGTTTCCAGAAGTGAAAATATTAATTATAATTAGTTAAATTTTTTACGCAAACTGAAATAAGTTTATATTCAAATAAAAAAACAGAAAATTACGATAAACGCGACTCTCAAGATATGATCGATTGAAACACTATTACATTTGATCATGTACTAAGATCATGCACAACACGGTTCTCCATTCAAACCTATGGAGGGTGGTAAGAACCCTTAACTTCCTAGGAGTAATGATATTCCATGGTACGAGATCTAATCCCAGTGTATAAATGGCAACTACTTCAAAATATATGTATACCATTTTCAGATTTGGACTAGATTAAAATTTAACATCAACTCACATAAGTTAGAGCATCTACAACGGTTAAAGGGTCGAATATTCAACCTTTGAACATTCAACCTTTTAAATTCGGGAGGAAGTTTCAACAGAAGGACGCATATTTAATAGACACCTAATGTCTACATGTCTATTAAACAAGTGTTATTCGTTGGACGTCTAGTTAATAGGCGCTCAAAATTCTCCTATACCAATTTTCAGGGTCGAACTTCAGTTCTCGCCTTTATTACGCCCTTTAACTACTGTTTTAAATCTCGGCTATCTCGACCGATATCTCGACCGAGATCTCGATTGAAGGCTTGGGCGAAACGAAACATGAGATATCGGTTGATATCTCGTTTCGATTATATCGGCCGAAATTTACATATATCGGCCGATATTTGAAGCGAAATGATATTCCGAGATATCCTCGATATATTGTTTTTTTTCAAAAAAAAATAGACTCATCTCAGTCTATCATAAAAAAACGAACAAAGCCCTTTTCTTTCTGATTCAACTTCTCAAAAGATCATGTTCTTCGTCAAAATATCGAACCCTCTCTTCTCTAAAGAAAAAAAAAATCAAACTCCCTCTTTTAAAAAAAAATCGAACTCCCCCTTCTAACATCCGACAGCTCGCGGTTGCTTCCAGTTTTCGACTACTCGATTTCGCTTTTGACATTCTGCAGCTTCGTTTTCGACCAATCTCTATACTCTCTACTCTCTACATGTATGTAAATTAGAGTTGTTTCTATTTTGATGAAATTTAATTTTTCAGAAAATTGAATATACAGTATAATTTAGAGTAGATTTGCAAGTAGTTTTAGTTTGTTATTCTTACTGCATAACCTTCTGCAAGTAGATTTGCATTGCCTGAAACCCTTCGATTCCTGATATCTCTTATATGCATTTGCTTTTATTTGCATCAGTTCCTGATATTATTATGTTATTCTTACTGCATATATGTAATTGTGTAGAACCCGTTTTCAGTTAATTTGCCACCTTTCATCTACTTATATGTAATTGCTAAAACTGATGATGTTTTGTAACTTTTGTTGAACAATTTCATATAGTTGAAATATAATTGCATTATTTTTTCAGTTAGAATAGTGGAGATTAGTTGCAGTAATTCAGTAAATGTTAAATAAACCAGTACCATGCATTTTTTGCTATAAATTTTGTGATGTATTATACTTCGATATGGTCCCAAGATGAACTTTAGGTCCGAGATATAAATCCGATATTGGCACCTGAGATGCACTCATCTCGTCCGAAATCTCCCCCGATACGATACGAAGTCACTAAAATCGCCGAGATGAAACGTGTCCGATATCTGAGATTTAAAACCTTGCCTTTAACTGTATATAATTGAACTTCGATCCTTAATTATATTCAATGCATTAAATATGCAGTGACACTAGTACTAGAAAATTCCCATATCAATGGGTTGTTAGGAGGATGGGGATCTGTTCTCCTGATTATTGTTAAATCCCATGCCAAAGGCGACTATTGCCCAATTCTGAGTGTATTTCAAAGATGCATAGGATCGAAAAATCTTCACAATTTTCAAATCACGTTCAGCTTTGACGTTTTTCTCACAAATCACGTTCGGTCCGAACTAGATTGTTATACAAATCTTACTCAACCTGAACTAGATTGTTACACAAACCTCGTTTGGTCTGAACTAGGTTGTTGCACGAACCTTGCTTGAACCGAACGAAGTTTTTACATAATCATCGCTTCTTTAGAGCTTTTGTACGTAATTATTTCTTTTAAACGTAATTTGGTGTGGTTCGAAGATGAAGCCAGTTTGATTGCTTAAATATTCAAGTGAATTGAATCTGTCGGAGCGAGAAATATAGCCTGCTTCTCCTTCATGCTACGCCTGAATCAAAGCCCTTCATACTACGCATGAATCAAAGCCCTTCATACTACGCCTGAATCAAAGGCTGCGGGAGATGCTCTTAGAAATCAAATAAGAATATAGTAGAAGAAATGAACAATAATCCTCAATAAATCAACGATAGTAGAAGAAATCAACCAAGCAAACCTCAATAAATCAACTTTCTGATGAATTACTTATAAGCTATTTGCACTTCAATGAACAATAATCTCAGATCATTTGAATACCAAACTCAGAATTGAACTAGTTTAAAATTGAACAAGAAATCAGATAAGACTATAGCAATATATAACAATTAAAACAGTGCTGATTCACAGTGATCAAAACTGAATGGACTACACCAATACGATAATAATTGAAGAAATCAATCAAACAAACCTCAATAAATTAAACCCTAACCCCAGCGCCAGTACCGCCGGCCGCCCCACCAAGAAAAGACAGCAACCCTACGGCAGGACCAGCCCCATCCGTCTCATCAAGGAACAAATCCTCAGGCATCCTAAACGCGCCATGGACGCACGCAATCCCAGCACCGACAAGAAACGCGGACACAATCAAGCTCCCGACGGAAGTCATGAAGAAGAGCACGACGCTAGCCAGAACGAGGCCGGCGAGCGTCTCCCTCTCAGAGAACTGCCTGCCAAAAAGAACGAGAGGGGGGTCGGAAGGGCGGAGGAGGTACAGGGAGCACCAGGCGAAGAGGAGGGAGAGGATGAGGAGGAGGGAGAAGGGATGTGAGAGGAGGGAGAAGGCGAGGATGGTGGAGATGAGGACGGTGTAGTTGACGCGGAAGTAGGAGAAGTTGGATTTGATGCGGGAGAGGGCGAGGGGGAGGGAGTCCGGGCGGGAGAAGGCGGAGCGGTCGACGAGCTCGGTCCATGGGCGGCGGTGGGAGAGGGAGGAACGGAGGGACGAGAGGAGGCGCGAGATGAACAGGCGCGTGGGGGCTGGAACTGCCGTCGACGTTGCTGTCGTGGTTGATGAAGAGTTGGGGTTTGAGATTGGGAGGATTGGTTGGGAAGAAGAGCCTTGATTTGTCGACATTTTTCTTCCCTTTTTCTTTTGGGGCTTTTCTTCCAGATTTCTGAGTTCTTCGATTGGATCTGTAATTGATTAGGGAGGAGAGTATGGCGTCGGCCCAGCTGTTTAACACGTGATTGTATAATTATTTCTAGTGCAACACCAATGAAGATAGCTACAAGTGGACGCAGATTGAAATAATTTTAGGTTACCATAACCACTTGGTTAAAAGTGCTTAAGGTTTGTGTGTGTATTTAATAACTACTAGTGTGAACCCGTGCTTCGCACACGGGTCGTAGCTATATTTATTTTTGTAATTGTTGTCGAATCTTTGTGTTATTATAGGATTATCGACAATTAAATATACGATTTCTCACTTCTTGACAGATGCTTAAGATAGTGTCCAAACGGTGATTTTGTTTAGCAATTGTTTTAGTAGAAATGTCAAATTATATTCTAATTTAATGATATAAAATAAATATGTCAATTTTTTAATCTCATGAAAGTGACATGAAGGCAAAGATATGGTCATGCATGTTATTTACAAAGATCCTTCAAATAAATCAAGTAAATTAACCAACGAATCAAGTTATAATATTAAGTCGCATATGAAGAAAATTAGTATTTACAGTATTATTTTTTAATTCAATGTAAAATATTTTGTTTATAAAATTCTATTTTAGTTGCATGGATATAAATATCTAAATTCATCATCAAGCTCTAAAAAAGGTTAATATTATTTTTAGTCGAGTATCCGTGTGTTTTATATTGTCCGTAATTTGGGTCATATTTTGACAGGGCTATGCAGAATATTTAGATTTATGGGCAAAGTTCAGCTTCAGCGCATTCTTTTAATATTTGCAGTAATTGTTATTTTCCACGCTTAGCATATGTATACAGCCAACACTCCACTCAAATATCCACCCTATTCGAATATATATTCGGTTGATTTGGTTCAACTCGTGTTTGCAGTAACAAAGTATGCATATTCACGCCCAAATGTCAAGGTTCAACACTCCATTTGGATATATTCAGCTCAGCATATGTTTACACCTCATTTCATCACGTACAATAGTTGCAAGCTCTGTGCGTCAAAGTCACACTATCGCTATTGCTAACTTGTTCCCGTGTATCTCTTTATTCGCTATTCGTGAATGTTGCATCGGTTCCATTGTTTCTGTCTTCAACATGTGTTCAAGCGAAGATAATCTTTGTTGTTTCAGAAGATAATCCTACCTCGACCAATGCATACTATCATTGCCTTACTCTATATCATAGTTGAACTCTTTGCCTCGCATGGAGTCTGTTGAAGTAACCACCTCATTACTTCATTAAAGCACTTAGTTCATGTTCGGGCACTCTCTTTCCCTGTCATGCAAATTACTATAGGTCCACTCTTTACTTCACTGAAGCACTTAGTCCTATGATGATAAATACAACCATAGTACAAAAGTTCAAATACAGAGAAGAAAATGTAAGATAAAAGTAAACATATTGTTTGATTGTAGTTGTTTAAATTATTACTTAGGTTAGACTTGAGAATCACCTGAATCTATTCGTATCATGTAAGAAGTAGAGAAGAGCTAGTCACAGTTGTGAACACTGCAAAAGAACTGATTCATTATGAAAGTAAGATAAAATGCAATTAGGCAACAAAGAAACCAAACTGAATTAAAGTTAAATAAACAATTTCATTTAACTAATCAAATAAACTACTTCTGCCAAGAAGTTTAAAAAATAACATGAACGTTTGCACCATATATGTATGTATACTACGTGCATACATACATACATAAAACTTACATGGCCATACACTGGATGGTCATGTATACAATTAGGGGGTGTGTTAAAGACTTAACAGTATAGACTTACTAAGAATTTAGCATACAAAGCTTAACAGAAAGAAATCTTTCTACAACAATAGTAAACCATATTTTCTTTCTGAAAATAGTCAATTGAGAAAACACTTGTAAATTTAGGTATGAAGGTCAACTATAATTAACTGAGCAAAGAACTTATAATTAATTGAGCAAAGAACTATAAATTTAGGTGTGAAAGTCAACTATTGCAAAATGACACATTATAATGGTCCGGTTTAATGCTAAAGTATTTTTCTTTAGGATAATTGGGGCTAGTGCATGTACAATGTAGAGAATTAAAAGTACTTTAGAGAATCGTAACTTATTTCATAAATACAACCATTTATTGTCTGCAGCTGTAACGATACGATTTTTCGACGCTCGAAAGTCGACATTAATACGTCCACTGTATCAAATGTCGCGCAATCGAATGCCGGAAAACCGAACCATTAGATTTAAAAAGAAGAGGTAGAAGAAGACAGAAGAAAGGAGAGAACAGAAAAACAGAAACAATATCAGAATCTCACATTCGCAGCGGAACAATATATAATAGATAATCACTTGTCTTTTAAAACAAAGGACTATATCAGTTTATACATACATCAATCAGAGTCAATATACAACTCAATACAACAATGGACAGTTACATAAACATGTCCTCATACAGAATACACAGCGGAATAAATAAACAAGTACGGGAGTACGTCTCGCCATCCAGCTTGCTTCCAAAGCTCCAGAATATCCAAAATATCCTGATAACATAACTCTAGGCTACCCGTGTGGAAAATTATATGCACCCAGAGTTTAGAAAGGAAACAATAAACTCCGAGTCAGTCATGGTGACTGGTGTGAGATCGTAAAACAGTTATTTTCACAAAGGAAATAAAATTAATTCGCAATGCTTTTGGAAAATGAAACTACCATAAGACCTCCCGCTACACACACAATGCAAACGCAGAATTGGAGGAGATTTCTTCTTATGATAGTCAAAGATGCTTACTACGCAAATCATTGGATTATTATTATTAATGTCTAGTGTGGAAAACATTTCGAAAGTATAATATTAATCTTAGCCAGCATACAACCATTATTGTATGCCTACTATAGCAACCATCTAAACAGTGGGGCGCCACCATAAGTAAATGGCAGGTTCTACAACTAAAACCGTACAAATTTCGTATTGGGAAATGGATTTCCAACAAATGGTCAGGCTAAGGAACTTCCTACCGCCACATGGGATCGCCTCTGGCTGGACGTCCCGAGAGACAACTGCTCTCTGCCAACACGAGGCCGGATTACCCCTGTAACAGGTAACTCATGAATATGTCATCCCCTGGTCCTTTGGGACCTTTATCCGAGGCGCCTCGATAAACACACAATCACACAATAAATGAGATCGGAGTATCCACATAGGTTAAATATCAGGGTTCCATACCTGATACCACCCTTTTCCAGAAGGAAATTACATACCCTAAAGGGCGCAACCCTCATAACCTTGCTGCATATTCCTGTTTCGACCATTTTCGGAGAGTGAGGTCTGACGAAGTCTCGTCCACAAAGCTACGCTTTTCCCTAAAGTCGTGCTTTGATCACGATTGATCAATAAATGATCAACACACAGCAACACTCAGCATGCCACATTACCAAATTGGGAATATATCGCTGACAAATTTCAACTACATAACCTCTGAGCTCGTACGTCTCAAAGAAGGGTGTTAAGCTAAGAGAATAAATTCTCCGCCACCAACGGAAATGTATTTGAAAGAAATCAGCTTTATATCTCAAAATGTAATGTCAGACACGTAACCATACAAGTCTGTTCCGGGTTCGAACAGAACCGAAGGCACTTCCAAAGAAGCCCTTGCAATCCGGGCATTCACAATCCCGATCGGACTTCCCATCACAAAAAGAGTGATATAAATCTCTATACCGGAGCAACTCGGTGTAGAGACATTCGACAGGTTGTCCTTTCATTTTCGAAAATACCCGATCTTCACCACCGTTCTTCAATACGATCCATATCGTCGTATCATTATTCGGAATGGGTTATCTGACACAAAGGTCATTTCCCGGCTAAACCGAATAATAAGCGTTTGTTTTTAAAACAAATTCAAGTGCCATTTCAAAGGCAATATTGATAGTCGATGATTTAACTATCAACAATATTCACACAATCATCGGATTTAAATAATTTTCTCAAATTATTTATTTTCAAAATATCTTCACAAGATATATATTTTTCCACTCTTCAACACTTTGAAAACAGATTTCAAATCATTTTCATCTTTCAACTTTTGAAAATAAATTTCAAATCAATTTCCTTACGCGGAATATATTTCCAAATATATCTTTTAAAAACCGACTTTAGAACTTTTAATTTATATTTTTTTTTAAAAGGTACTTTGGAATATACTCGGGTTTTTTCAAGGAAAATACACTTCCATTTCAAAATGGTCCATTTAAACTAATTTAATAAATCCCTATCGATTTATTTTAAATTTACGTTCCAAACCCGTAAATTTACTTTCACACTTTAAAAATAAATCAGCGTTTATTTTAAAACAAATTTCCCTTTCATTTCATAAATTCCATTTGCGAATTTAAATTCCCAAACATTCACTTTTAACCCCAAAATCAAATTCCAAATTGATTTCTAATTTTTTTCAATACCAAATCAATTACAAATTGATTTCTAAGTTTTATCACTTTTAAATAAATTCCTTTGTTCTTTCCAAATTATTTACAATTCCATTTTTAAATGAATTCTTCAACTTTTAACATTATTATTCAAAACTTATCTATTAATATCTTTTCCCAAAATTTGGAATTAATTCGATAAGATTACAAAATTCAATTTTAATACTTTAATTCCTTCTTTAAAATTCAACCAATCTTTTCAAAAAGAATTTACTTAAAAATTTCCAACTCTAATTTTTAAAAATCCAATTTATTTATTTCTGGTATCCAACGATACCAAAAATACATTCGGCAAAATTTTAGCCTTCAACAATTTCAATTATCAATAAATCATCCACAGATTATCAATAAATCACATCATTCACATATGAAGTAATATTCAAACAATTTGAGGAATCAAATTGGATCCCTCCAACCTGTTTCCCTGCATCCACAGATGTTAGCATAATACCAATTCCACTTCGAGGTGGAATATCGTGGTATATGGGATTTATAAAAAAATATCATCCGCTATTATACGGCGCAATAGGGTCTCATCCGCTATATAATGCGGGAAATCACAACTGCAATATATACATATGCCAATATATATATATATATATATATATATATATATATATATATATATATTGCTATATATATATAGATATATCCTACTATATCTAATATCACATCCAAACAGCAATCAATCAATAACTGCAAAAATCAACTTTTCATTTTGAGTGAGAAGATCTCACCTTTGCTTTAATTTGCAATCCATTTTCATTCTCGGCTTGATTCCTTTGCAATTTTAACCTTGTATAAACAATTTATACAATTCGTTAATATTCGAGATAATCAGATAATCACTTTTCGTTTGGTAATTTTTTTTCAATGATCTTATTTTAAATCAATTTCTTTTAATAAATTTATTTAATTAAAAATTTAATTTGAAACTAAATTTCCTTGAATAAATTTTCTTTAGTAATTTAAATAGTTTTAGATAAGTCAATTAAACAATACCTTTATGTTTTTATTTTCTGTAAACAAACAAACAGAAATAAATTTTTCTTCTTACTGTAAAAATTATATCTTTCTATATGCATATAAAATATGAAAACTGCATAAATATTTTTTTTTCTCAACTGCATATACATATATTCTCAACTGCGTATATATTAAATTCGAAAACAAATACCTTACTGCGAATCGACGAGTGGTGCTCCTCCACTCGATTTGCCTTCTTCCAGAAATGACCAACACCAGAACGAGATCGTTCGACCACCACGCTTCCGCTCCGACACAGGCCACGCCTTCCAGTCGCACACGAGAACGTGCCTCCACCATCACGAAGTCGACCATCATGACTTAGCTCCAGATCCACGCGAACTCCATACTCGCGTTACCACTGCGAGACTCCCCCCACGACGTCGCGTGCACGTCCTTGCTCCCTACGCCGAGATCAAATCGTCAATGCCTCTCCTCCTGGCCACGAGACTCCATCGCTCGCGTTCGATTTGGTTCGAACGAGAATTAGGAAGAGGGCTCGATTTTTTTTAAACTGTCGATTGATTTTATCTTTGAACGAAGAGAAACATTGCAAACTTCCTCAGCTCGATTTGGTTTCGAAAGAAGAAGGGGCCATTTTCTTTTGTTTCCAGAGAATTTTTTTCTTTAGTTTAGTTTGGCTGGAATGAAAAGGGAAGCGACGAGATATTGAGGAGATAGCGTGTTGAATATAAATTTGTACGATGATTTGAGATGTTGGAAAAACTTTGAAAAGGTTCTGATGTGAACCATTGACCAGTCAAACCCCTTTATATTTTTATATTTAATCATCTCGATTTACGTAGCTTAAAATCGCGAACCCCTATCGAGGCATGCCGCTAGGCGTTCGTAATGTTATACGCCTATTCCGAGCACAATGGAAAAGGTTTCGAGTCCAAATTTGATCGTATGGAGAAGATAGCTTTTTGGACCAGTTATAATATTAAATCTTCGATTTAATTTCAGCGCGTTTGCTTATCGTACGGCCAAACGATCACTCCAAACATTACGAAAATTGAAATCCAATAATAATACAATATTACGGATCCAATGGAACTAGTTTCGTCGAATTCCGAGACTGTGCACCGGAACGCTATTTTCAAATATCGATTTAAACAAAATTTCAAAACTGAACAAAACAGTTCCAAATTAATTCTGAAAGTTCCAATACCTTCAGAACTATCAATATGAATTTTCTAAGACTTCATATTATTTTTAATCAGCTAAAAACTGAAGATTCAAATTTTTACCCAACTTTAGTAATAACATTCAATAATTTAATCGCCAAATTCATTCTGATATTTGAATTTCAAATTAAATTATCATTCGAATATTTAAACTCAATTAAATATTCACTTTTCAAATGTCAAAAATTCAGGGTCATTACAATCTTCCCCCCTTAAAAGAATTTCGTCCCAAAATTACAAGTTAGGAAGAATGATCCAATCCCCGTTTATCATTTTCCCAAAACCCGAACAATTTTTATCAAATTTTCAAAACAAATCTTTTTATTAAAGATTCGTTATCACTTTAACTAATTTTCCAAAATCAACCATAAGTTCCAAATAATATGGTTTTCTTAACAATTCAATTTTCATTTCAAATTCAAAAAAAAATTTGAATTCAAAATTTTCTCAAAAATTTCTAACTCTCTAAATTTTCGAAAATTTTTGCCAGCGTCTCCTTTGCGTGGCTAACACGGCACTACTACAAAATGTCCCTGCGGACTCCCAAATCCCAATAGAAAACAAAATGCCAAGTGGCAAAATCAGGAACTCATCAAATTTCATACTGAAATTCAAATACATACCTTTTGTTGAGAAATTCAAATTCATCTTCGAAATCAAAATCCAATTCCACTTTCCTTTATACCCCATGTATATTTTACTGAACAATAATGTCCAAATTTCTTATTGGATTCCAAATACATATTTTACTTAAGAATTTTCTCCATTTCATTTCTTAAGTTCAATATAATTATTTATTTTCACTTTACAAACAAAGTTATACATTCATTTCCATTCAACTTTGCATTTCAATCCCATTTGAATTCAATTTACAATTTCAATTTTATTTGAATTCATTTTATCTTCAAAACTAAAAATTCACTTTTCTAGTTCAATTCTTACATTTCCATTACAATTTGAAAATCAATTTTCCGTTAACAAAAATTTTCTAAATTTTCAAAATAATTTCTAACTCCCAAAATTTTCGGAAAATTTTGGCGGAGTCTCATTTGTACGGAGGAGCTTTTGCAATATGACAAAAGATATAAATATATATACATCGACCCACACGACCGGAAAAGCAGAAAAACAGTTCATATTTCCTATTTTTTATTGCGTAGGCATACCTTTTTAGCATTTTAAGCAAAGCAGTTTATTATTAGCATTTGCACAACCCAAAATGTAGCCAAACGGCTTCCAAAAACCTGTACTTACTCAATTTAAACACGTAAGTGACAAATATAGGAAATCTATTTAAAAATTCACTTATTTCAATAGCAGATACATAGATTTCATAAGCAATAGATTCAAAATAAATTCCATTAGCAATTTATAATGTTTCAATACAATTTTAATCGCTTACGACCAATTCACATACCATTTTTATTCAATTCAATGGTTTATAATGCAATTCTTTATATTCAATTCATTTTTAAACGAAACGAATTCATATTCATTTCAATCGATTCCATTCAATTTAATTTGCATTCCATATTCATATTCATTTGAAACCATTTCACAAAACTCGACAGCAACAATGCAAATATTTATATACACTTCTTGTATTTATTTTCACTTCATTACTGAAGTTATATATTTATCCCTATTCAATTTCACATTTTCAAGTTATTAATAAACTAAGTTTTCATTCAAACCATTTCAAAGTTTCACTTAAATTGAGTTATTATCCAATATTTACTTAAGCTATTTCAATTCAAAATTCAAGTTTATCATTTTTTTATTTTTTTTATTTTTTTTTCCTTCCTCATAAACAATTTCCAACTTATTTTCTTTGATTGGTTTTCATTTATCAAATCTATTCCATTCACTAATTTAATTCAATTAGTACATTCGCTTATTCATTTTAAATTTCAATTTCCATATTCAATTCATCCTGAATTTACTTTATCACTAACAAGGAAATTTCAATTTATTTTTCCACTTACTTGAATTTATATGCAAATTCAAACCATTTTTATTCAGCTCACAATTCAATTTTAATTTAACCAATTCAACTTCCAATTCATTTATTTCATGAATTAACACATTATCAAATTAGTTTTCTAGAATTCAATCCATTTTATTTTATTTTTTTCCAAGTTTGGATTTTTATTCAAATTGATTCAAATCAAATCTCATTTCATTTTATAAAACTCATTTATAAATTCACATTACCAATTTCATTCCATAAATGAATTTTATTCTCAAATACTTTTCCTGGAATTCTTTTTCAAATTATAAATCACACTTACAATTTACATTTACAAATCTCATTCATATATGAATTCAATTCCTTATCTTTTCGATTCATATTTATAAATATCATTTGTTAAATGAATTTATCTTCAAATCTTTGGTTATACCATTATTTTTTATTCAACTTTCATATAATAATGATAATATTTCAATGTTATTACTTCCTAACAGCCAAGCATCCATATACTATAATAATTCATAGAAAATCATTTCTTTTCTACACAGAAATAGTTTTGGGTAAAATTATTTCATTCACCCTATTTAAAACAATACTGTGTCAGTTTATCTTGTTTAAGAGTTTAGAAACCCCTATCGATTACAGTTGGCCAGACTGCACCGACCAGAATCTATAAACAATCAACCGATAAGTCAACACAATACAAAACAAATTTTGTATTCACTAACAAATATGCGCTCATATCTATTAATACACTCACACTCATTCTAGAGTACTACTGACTCTATCTCTAATGAGTAACACCCAATAGAGCCAGGGTTGTCGCTTAACCGGCTGCTCTGATACCACATGTAACGATACGATTTTTCGACACTCGAAAGTCGACATTAATACGTACACTATATCAAATGCCGCGCAATCGAATGTCGGAAAACCGAACCATTAGATTTAAAAAGAAGAGGTAGAAGAAGACAGAAGAAAAGAGAGAACAGAAAAACAGAAACAATATCAGAATCTCACATTCGCAGCGGAACAATATATAATAGATAATCACTAGTCTTTTAAAACAAAGAACTATATCAGTTTATACGTACATCAATCAGAGTCAATATACAACTCAATACAACAATGGACAGTTACATAAACTTGTCCTCATACAGAATACACAGCGGAATAAATAAACAAGTACGGGAGTACGTCTCGCCATCCAGCTTGCTTCCAAAGCTCCAGAATATCCAAAATATCCTGATAACATAACTCTAGGCTGCCTGTGTGGAAAATTATGGGCACCCAGAGTTTACAAAGGAAACAATAAACTCCGAGTCAGACATGGTGACTGGTGTGAGATCGTAAAATGGTTATTTTCACAAAGGAAATAAAATTAATTCACAATACTTTTGGAAAATGAAACTACCATAAGACCTCCCGCCACACACACAATGCAAACGCAGAATTGGAGGAGATTTCTTCTTATGATAGTCAAAGATGCTTACTACGCAAATCATTGGATTATTATTATTAATGTCTAGTGTGGAAAACATTTCGAAAGTATAATATTAATCTTAGCCAGCATACAACCATTATTGTATGCTTACTATAGCTACCATCTAAACAGTGGGGCGCCACCATAAGTAAATGGCAGGTTCTACAACTAAAACCGTACAAATTTCATATTGGAAAATGGATTTCCAACAAATGGTCAGGCTAAGGAACTTCCTACCGCCACATGGGATCGCCTCTGGCTGGACGTCCCGAGAGACAACTGCTCTCTGCCAACATAAGGCCGGGTTACCCATGTAACAGGTAACTCACGAATATGTCATCCCCCGGTCCTTTGGGACCTTTATCCGAGGCGCCTCGATAAACACACAATCACACAATAAATGAGATCGGAGTATCCACGTAGGTTAAATATCAGGGCTCCATACCTGATACCACCCTTTTCCAGAAGAAAATGACATACCCTAAAGGGCGCGACCCTCATAACCTTGCCGCATATTCCTGTTTCGATCATTTCTGGGAAGTGAGGTCTGACGAAGTCTCGTCCACAAAGCTACGCTTTTCCACAAAGCCGTGCTTTGATCACAATTGATCAATAAATGATCAACACACAGCAACACTCAACATGCCACATTACCAAATTGGGAATATATCGCTGATAAATTTCAACTACATAATCTCTGAGCTCGTACGTCTCAAAGAAGGGTGTTAAGCTAAGAGAATAAATTCTCCGCCAGCAACAGAAATGTATTTGAAAGAAATCAGCTTTATATCTCAAAATGTAATGTCAGACACGTAACCATACAAGTCTGTTCCGGGTTCGAACAGAACCGAAGGCACTTCCAAAGAAGCCCTTGCAATCCGGGCATTCACAATCCCGATCGGACTTCCCATCACAAAAAGAGTGATATAAATCTCTATACCGGAGCAACTCGGTGCAGAGACATTCGACAGGTTGTCCTTTCATTTTCGAAAATACCCGGTGTTCACTACCGGTCTTCAATACGATCCATATCGTCGTATCATTATTCGGAATGGGTTATCTGACACAAAGGTCATTTCCCGGCTAAACCGAATAATAAGCGTTTGTTTTTAAAACAAATTCAAGTGCCATTTCAAAGGCAATATTGATAGTCGGTGATTTAACTATCAACAATATTCACACAATCATCAGATTTAAATAATTTTCTCAAATTATTTATTTTCAAAATATCTTCACAAGATATATATTTTTCCACTCTTCAACACTTTGAAAACAGATTTCAAATCATTTTCATCTTTCAACTTTTGAAAATAAATTTCAAATCAATTTCCGTACGCGGAATATATTTCCAAATATATCTTTTAAAAACCGACTTTAGAACTTTTAATTTATATTTTTTTTAAAAGGTACTTTGGAATATACTCGGTTTTTTTCAAGGAAAATACACTTCTATTTCAAAATGGTCCATTTAAACCAATTTAATAAATCCCTATCGATTTATTTTAAATTTATGTTCCAAACCCGTAAATTTACGTTCACACTTTAAAAATAAATCAGCGTTTATTTTTTAAAAAAATTCTCTTTCATTTCATAAATTCCATTTGCGAATTTAAATTCCCAAATATTCACTTTTAACCCCAAAATCAAATTCCAAATTGATTTCTAATTTTTTTCAATACCAAATCAATTACAAATTGATTTCTAATTTTATGACTTTAAAATAAATTCCTTTGTTCTTTCCAAATTATTTAAAATTCCATTTTTAAATGAATTCTTCAACTTTTAACAATATTATTCAAAACTTATCTATTAATATCTTTTCCCAAAATTTGGAATTAATTCGATAAGATTACAAAATTCAATTTTAATACTTTAATTCCTTCTTTAAAATTCTACCAATCTTTTCAAAAAGAATTTACTTAAAAATTTCCAACTCTAGTTTTTAAAAATCCAATTTATTTATTTCTGGTATCCAACGATACCAAAAATACATTCGGCTAAATTTTAGCCTTCAACAATTTCAATTATCAATAAATCATCCATAGATTATCAATAAATCTCATCATTCATATATGAAATAATATTCAAACAATTTGAGGAATCCAGTTGGATCTCTCCAACCTGTTTCCCTGCATCCACAGATGTTAGCATAATACCAATTCCACTTCGAGGTGGAATATCGCGGTATATGGGATTTATAAAAAAATATCATCCGCTATTATGCGGCGCAATAGGGTCTCATCCGCTATATAATGCGGGAAATCACAACTGCAATATATACATATGCCAATATATATATATTGCTATATATATAGATATATCCTACTATATCTAATATCACATCCAAACAACAATCAATCAATAACTGCAAAAATCATCTTTTCATTTTGAGTGAGAAGATCTCACCTTTGCTTTAATTTGCAATCCATTTTCATTCTCGGCTTGATTCCTTTGCAATTTTAACCTTGTATAAACAATTTATACAATTCGTTAATATTCGACATAATCGGATAATCACTTTTCGTTTGGTAATTTTTTTTTTCAATGATCTTATTTTAAATCAATTTCTTTTAATAAATTTATTTAATTAAAAATTTAATTTGAAACTAAATTTCCTTGAATAAATTTTCTTTAGTAATTTAAATAGTTTTAGATAAGTCAATTAAACAATACCTTTATGTTTTTATTTTCTGTAAACAAACAAACAGAAATAAATTTTTCTTCTTACTGTAAAAATTATATCTTTCTATATGCATATAAAATATGAAAACTGCATAAATATTTTTTTTTCTCAACTACATATACATATTTTCTCAACTGCGTATATATTAAATTCGAAAACAAATTATACCTTACTACGAATCGACGAGTGCTGCTCCTCCACTCGATTTGCCTTCTTCCAGAAACGACCAACACCAGAACGAGATCGTTCGACCACCACGCTTCCGCTCCGACACAGGCCACGCCTTCCAGTCGCACACGAGAACGTTCCTCCACCATCACGACTTAGCTCCAGATCTACGCGAACTCCATACTCGCGTTACCACTACGAAACTCCCCCCACGACGTCACGCGCACGTCCTTGCTCCCTACGCCGAGATCGAATTGTCGATGCCTCTCCTCCTGGCCTCAAGACTCCATCGCTCGCGTTCGATTTGGTTCGAACGAGAATAAGGAAGAGGGATCGATTTGTTTTTTTAACTGTCGATTGATTTTATCTTTGAACGAAGAGAAACATTGCAAACTTCCTCAGCTAGATTTGGTTTCGAAAGAAGAAGGGGCCATTTTCTTTTGTTTCCAGAGAATTTTTTTCTTTTGTTTAGTTCGGCTGGAAAGAAAAGGGAAGCGACGTGATATGGAGGAGATAGCGTGTTGAATATAAATTTGTCTGATGATTTGAGATGTTGGAAAAACTTTGAAAAGGTTCTGATGTGAACCATTGACCAGTCAAACCCCTTTATATTTTTATATTTAATCATCTCGATTTACTTAGCTTAAAATCGCGAACCCCTATCGAGGCATGCCGCTAGGCGTTCGTAATGTTATACACCTATTCCGAACACAATGGAAAAGGTTTCGAGTCCAAATTTGATCGTATGGAGAAGATAGCTTTTTGGACCAGTTATAATATTAAATCTTCGATTTAATTTCAGCGCGTTTGCTTAACGTACGGCCAAACGATCTTTCCAAACATTACGAAAATTGAAATCCAATAATAATACAATATTACGGGTCCAATGGAACTGGTTTCGTCGAATTCTGAGACTGTGCACCGGAACGCTATTTTTAAATATCGATTTAAACAAAATTTCAAAACTGAACAAAACAGTTTCAAATTCAATTCTGAAAGTTCCAATACCTTCAGAATTATCAATATGAATTTTCTAAGACTTCATATTATTTTTAATCAGCTAAAAACTGAAGATTCAAATTTTTACCCAACTTCAGTAATAACATTCAATAATTTAATCGCCAAATTCATTCTGATATTTGAATTTCAAATTAAATTATCATTCGAATATTTAAACTCAATTAAATATTCACTTTTCAAATGTCAAAAATTCAGGGTCGTTACAGCAGCCATACCTAACAAAAAAGGAAGTCAATAGAGATTCAAAGTAGATGCACATATTAGTTTATTCATTAAGTTAATTTCCACATGTAACTAACAAATGCTTAAAATAAGATACCTGTAACAACTTATATGGACTGTTCCTTAAGTCAAATACGATCATCTACAGGCATGCACGAAGAAACTCATATTTTCCAATGGTCCAAGCTTGATACCTTTAGTTCCTTTTTAATTTTGTATACTCAGCTCAGTTGAAGACTCTTTGGTTGTGACTTTCCAAAGCTTCCAAAGGGGTTGTGATGTAAAATTTTGTTACGTTGTGCATTGGCTTTTGGAGGAAAAAGCGGATACATAGCTTGGATTTTTTCAAATAATCGTAACAATAAAACCCACAATATTAAAGTACTAAAGCAAAATAATATAGACTGCAAAATGAAACAATCTAACAAAATAGAAGTAAAGCATACAACAATGTAAACAAAAATGCAATAGTAAAAAATATGGTGATATGTTAAACTTGATTTTTGCTTTCTTTTGTACTTTTCCAGTGATAGTTATAAGTCCAACTTAACAAAATAAAAGAAAGAAAGAAAAACGTTGTCCTAATCATATCCTTCCAAGTATTAGTAACAAAATACATAATTGAACAGGTTGAGGTTATCATTTTAAGGTTTCTATAGAAAACAAACACATACTTGAGTAGAGAAAATTGACAGCTAACAAATCCATAGCAAATTGCTTCAGATCTGCTATAGCTATTTATTTTTGTAATCAAATAATTAAACCAACTAACTTGTAGCAAGTCCATAGCAATTATGGATCTTCTTCTTCCTCCGCCTTTTTTTTCTAATTTATAAAAGCTGTCAGCGGCCCAATGCAATTTGACTACGCCATTTGCTGTAGATTTCTAAGTTATCAATATGTTAGTGAAAATCTACAAAAATAGAAATAAGTCGCCTAAATTTGGTCAAAACTATAAATATTTTATTTACAATAATTTTTGTTTGTATATGATTAATAAATTTGGTCACAACTCTTTATAATATGCATCATATTCATTTACTATATATATAAATATATATTGGCACTTTAAATTATGCATTTCTCCTAATATGAAAATGTTGTATTTAATTGGTAACATAGATTTTACAGACACTTTGTACAAATTCATAATTTGTAATATGGCCAGAACTTTTCAGGTTTTGTATATGTGGCTTAAAACACCATATATTTTTTGCTTAGATGTTTGTTGTTTAAACCACCTATAATTGTTTTCATATGCCATATCTGTAGCATGATGGATCCACCATCTAAAGCTGGATGTATTGTACCTGTATGAAATCTGTGCTCCTAACAAAGAAAACTCACCGTATAATGCTCCGGAAGTGCGAAGTCTTTTTAGAGCTCGTACCCAGACCATTGCCAAACAACAAAAACCAATGACAAAGCCTTTTCCATTTTATTTAAATGATAAATAAAACATTAAAATTTTGTTGTAAAATTAGATTAAAACTGCTGAGTCTTTTCCTACTTAAATTATTTGTGGTAAATTATTTGTCATTTTATTCATCGGTCTTTTATTCAGTTCGGTTGAATTGATCATAGAACTGAATTTAGTCTACTGGACACAAAATCTAAATCGAATTATTTAAATTATCTTTTTGATTTTATGCATGATATTTTTGAAAACTAATCATATAGAAATAAAATAGACATGCTTGAAGTAATTTACATGTTTCCAATTATGTACGTAAAGATTCTTCAATATATTTATCATGTGCCTAATTCATACATCTTATAATTTAAGACATCACATGGAAAATCAAATTATTTTTTGAATCTGTCGTCTGGTAAGATAGTGTTTGTGTGATTATTCAATTTTTGGCATAAATTAAGATTTATTATGAGAAGTATATTTGATAATACGACATAATAAGCATAGTACATCACAAATTACATTCATCTGACCGAGTCCGGGAAATTCTTGAAAAATCAATCTCATTTATAAACCGCTAGACTTTAGCAGTTCACGTCGGATGATTTCAATTATTTATTACTACCTCGACTGATGATGTACTTACAATAATATGGCAAACAAATACCGTGGATGCTATAAACCATGCTTTTCAATTACAATGGTACATTAAGTGAACAAATTGAGCTTTTACTTTATTAAGAGATCCCAAAATGTCCTATTTGTTTATGAAAAATGATTGTTACGTACAATCTTCAAAACCTTCCATTTCAAATTTCATTTTAAGGAATACATCTTGTCGATTCAAAATATCTAGCATTTCAATTCACCACATGCACACACTTTTAAATTTGCATGCAATCAATATAAAAGTCCAAAAGGTTAACAAACCTATGTTCTGCACAGGTCCATAGAGTCTGTTCCCTTCTATCCTACTTCACATATGAGTCTGTTCCCTTCTATCCTACTTCACATATGAGTACCCATCCATACTGCTTGTGTTGCCACCATGATTCTCTTGAAGATTACATATGTTTAGAATAATAATCAGCACCTACAAAATACAATCATAATGAGCAAAGATGCAGTGATATACTTGAACACAGCTAACATATTAAATATCAAACTTAATGACGGAATTATAGTTATATGCCAAATAAAGCCTCACCACATTGCGTCACCATATAGATTGGTTGTTGCATATAAGTAGCAACATAATAAATTGTTTGTGTGTGCAATTTGGATTTTAAACGGAAAACGATATGTATCAAAATCATCAAACAAACCATTAATGATAAATTGTTATAGATTATATTTGACTATGTCTACAATTATCTGAAAACGACTTAGCAAATAAGGTGAATGCCCTTGATTTTCTGAAATCACTAAACCATTGCTTGATAGACAGAAGAATATATTAGGCAGTAAACTCAATATTACTTTTTCTCCCAGCCATCACTTATCTTATACTGATTTTTGATCTTATGAAGATATCCCATAAGATACTGATAAAAAAATGATTAATACATTAAACAAAAAATCAAAAACAAAATTAAACTGCATAAATTAACCACTTACTTAAATTCCGCCTTCCAATCAACATAAAAAATTCCAGTAAATAAGTACTTCCCCCTTCAGATCGGTCCTCTGCGTAATAAATTTCAATCTGATATGTTTCTTAGTTTCATATGGAAGATCCATGAGATTTGTAATATAAAATAGGGTAAGATGAAGAAATTAACGTTGCTAGAATTGGGAGAAACGGTATGGAAGAGGACAAAGACTACAGAGCAAATTATAATAAGACCCGGAAGGAATGGAGAGGAGCACCGGGTTTCTTCTGCTATTTGTTGGTGAATATTATAAGCAATCGCTTTTTGGTTCAGACTTATGTAAACATATATATTTGCAAACATTGTTTATGTTGGTCATACTCAAGCTTCTCTATTGTCTTATTTTTCTGACTATGGTACTGTCTCTGTTATTGTTGGTTTCTCTCATATATGGCGTGTCATATAAAGTTCTACCATATTGTGTTTGTTTATGTTCAGTTTTATAGTTGTGTTGGAATATTCATGTATCTTCTTTTTAACGTTCATATTCATTTTTTTGTTGCTGCATTGCAATTGCTTTGTACTGGTAGTTAGTACTAATTTGTCTTTTTTAAGGGCTTAAATATATCATAGTTATTTTTTCCTTTTCATGTATATTGTCCACTGTTACTAAACTTTGTGTAAATTTTCATATCATTTTGCTTTGTTCGTTCCAGAGTACGGAACACTGCTTGGAAGTTATAATTTGTTCTTTATTGGTTGTCCTATACAGTCGTATATGTTTCCTGAAATTTTGGCAAATATGCATGTTAGCTAGCGTTCTTCAAAAGGATGAGTTATTTGCAAACTCACCCCATGATAATACCGATATGTTTTGATGAAATAAAACTCTTTTTTCACTTGGTTTTACATCATTGAATTTTGCCCGTTTAGACATGAGTCTATCGATGCATATCTAAAAAATTTAAAATCCGTACACATCCATATCTGAGAAGTAGTTATATATCCAATATGTAGAAAAATGGATGCAGATGTGGATACGAAACACATCCGCATTTGAAAATTATCCATTCAGTTTTTCTTCGAAATTATAGTCTAAATTATCGTTACATTAGTTGTCTACCTTTTAATACAATTTTTGCAGATATGTTAAGAAAAGTTGGTGCAAAGTTTGTTGCAGATTGGTAATGTGGTATAAAAATTTCTAAATAAAGTAGAATATAGAAAACCAATGATATTTATAGCTGATATTCCAGTTCATGTAAACAAAGGGACGTACTTTTGTCCTTCCGAATAATATATAAAAAGGTGATCTCATTAGTATATGACAGGTAAGGGATACACTACTTAAACATAAAATTGGCAACACGAATATCTGTCATGTAAACTATAATCATTTGAAAGAAAACGAAGTAGAGATTAAATGGAGTTTACCATAAGCCTTATGAAAAAGCAATGAAAAGAACATCCACCATTGGACAAATGTTAAATTGAGATCCCTGAGATTTGTATCTGTCTCACCAGCTCGACCAACTAAAACATGGATAACATGGTATAAGAATTTGAGGTGTGGTTTAGAATATCTGTAACATTATGTAAACATGGATAACATGGTATAGATGTTGAGGTGAGATTTTATTCACTGCTTTCATTATGTAAATATTATGGAAATCGCTATATAAGTAACAGTAGGACATCAGACATATTTGAAGACTACAGTCCAACTATAAAAATAATATGAGTAGAACTTCACAGTTATGAACTAAATACTATCTTAACAAACAATATGCAATAGAAATGAAAACAAAATGATCAGTAATCACTTTATCTATTCATGGCAGTATAGCCATTGTTCCATATGTATATTTGACTAAACATACTAACATATTTATGCATACTAACATGTTTATGCTAAAAATGCAGTAATAATTGGTACACTTAAATATCATAGTAAGCTTACGACAAAGAAGTTATAGATATGACAACTATGATATAGTTCATATAAATATTTCAAATTTATACTATATCATATATACTTATAACAGAAACTATAAAGGTAATATGCATAATATTACCTAACTGCTTTTTTTAAAGACGTATTGTTTCAGCTGTACTCATATATCAGATAGTCCGAATTATTTTATAATTTACTGTAAACATGTAATAAAACTACTTGTTAGTATCACATAACAAATAATCATATCTAGTATTTCATAAAACCAATAAGGTGAGAAGGCCAAATTCACTTCTATTTATTTATATGTATATATGGAGGAATAAAATAAGTTGTTTATTATGGTTTTAAATTTAGCCTCATGGTTCATTACGTTGATAATTCAAACCTTAATTATCGCTTGAATGATTGACATATAACGAAAAGGACATGAAACGTGAGTGGTTGATCGTATATATATTAAAGTCATTATGACTTTTCAAAAACAAATAAACCGAAAAGCTTCTCAAATTATCTCAAACTACAAACAGTTAAAATAGCTAGGATTCAAACTTTGATTTATACTTTAATGATATATTATTACCTAATTTTATTTGCAAAAATGGATCTCGTCTGCATTCTTGAGTAGTTATTTACAATCATCTTCGAACGACATTGACAACTAAAAGGGAGTTCAGATATTCTTCATTCTTAGGTTCGAAACTCGAAAATCGACTACAAAAGGGATACAATTTTTAATTATTGTTTCCCTAGTAATTAGATGGAGTTCAAAACATAAAATACTCAACCATCTCATCCACTAAACCGCAAACTCTTCGATTTTCATAACTGTCAACTATCTTTTATCAAACTATTCATACAACCCACATCCCATAAAACTAATTTCTTCTAATCAAAAGAAGGTTACATACATGAAGAACATATGTACCAATGATTTATGTGGATTGCCACTATATAATGGCTATAGCGATCCAACCATTAATTAAAAAAAAGAGCTCAAATATTTCTTAAAAAATAATTGCAAGAAAACTCACATTTAGTTAAAAATGATGAAAAATGTGTTAATGGTTAGAGATTATTAACATATCTAACATTATTTTAGATTGTGAAACTTATAACATCTTCCATCATCTTTTTTCAATATAACCACTAAAAGTAGGCACAGGGAAACTCTCATTCCTGACTCATGTTTGGCTAAGAATTGTTTCCTCAAAATAATTTGTAACATAAATAGAACTTACTATGTGAAGAAAATACAATTAACTAATAAAACTGACCTCGTCAAAATGTTGATGCAATTTCTTGTCAAAAAATTTCGATCCTGAACCGGAACAAAAGATCGACTAATTGGTACCAGAATAGTTGTATTTACATTTTACACCATATATTTTGTAACATGTTATTTTGTAACATGTAAAACCAATGAGCGATGATAGAGGAATCATACTTGTAGAGTTGTGCAGCCAGAATAGATTTGCTGCAAGGGCGCTACTTCAAGAAAATTACTTACATGCATCATTAACAATATTACAATCACGGTTACATTAATAGAAAACACTGCTCCTAAATATAGGGGGAAGAGAGGATTCAACACTTAATTTTGATGGTGCGGTATACAGGGGAAGAGAGGATTTAGGACATAGTTTTAATAGTATAGTATAGATAAGTCCAATCTTCATGTGTTAGATGTGCCTAATGAAGAGGGTCAAATGTATAATTTAGTGCTAGCAAGATATAGTTCTTATCAACATTAATCCAAAATGTAAATAAGTTCAAAAGTCACGAATCTAACCACCGTACTGTTAAATCAGAAAATGACAACCATGACGGAAGATGGAAACATGTTACGTAAGTTTTGTATGTTCCGAGGATTGAATTTAATTGTTCTTATTAATATATATATATATATATATATATAAGTTGACATGCAATAATATTTGAGAACCCTTTAAGTATGCTACTTACTTCAGTCACTGCTATGCCTAGAATGAAATGCGCTTCAGTCATTTAGAAAAAACTAACAAAATCCAGTTCTGTATTATGCAAAGTGGTAGGTAGATAATGCCTACAAAACACTATCTAATCATAATTATAATTTGTTTGCTAAGAAAAATTACATATATATCCACTGTCAAATATGTACATCTCCGGGGTGGGTGTCCTTAATTAGGGATACAAACTAACTCATTGTGATGACCTCGATAATCACAATAGCTACATGAACCTTTTGCTATGAACATATACCAATATCGAATGGTGTTATATCCATTAAAAAATGTCGTAGCTTCCTCTATTTTACTAAAATCCAAGATAATTGGTCATCATCATCAAGTGTATAAAAGAAAGCATGACATATAAATACATATTCATTGACATTGTTAAGAAGTAATCTACTACTTGGGAGATATGACCTTTCATAAATAAGTAGTTTATGTTTCATAATATCCCAGTTAGCTAACAGCCTTTAGATTCAGTTTGGAATTCATAGACAATAAAGGAATGTATCAGTGACTTTATGTGTTATAAATATTGTTATCAAAAATCTTAAAATCTTACGATTTAAATCCCGTTTTGGATCGGATCCCTCTTCTTCCGATTCGATTTATATTCCGATTCAACTTCACTTAAAATCGCCATTGAGAAAAATCATTCAATACATATTTATATATTCAATATGCTTATTTGAACCCACAATTCTAATTCTAGTGTTTTCTAAACAAAATAAAAATTAAACAAAAGAAAAAACTAATTTTTAAGTTTAGATGTAAATGTTTAAACATCATAATCAATTTCAAAGTATGTACAAACTTTAAAATATGGACCTTTTGAATCTACAATTTACGATTTAAATCCCGTTTCGATTTAAAATTTGAACTTTACGATTTACGATTTGAATCCCATTTTGATAACCTTGGTTATAATAAAGTTAATTCCTAATATTTAACATGGGTACAGCTATCAAAACATGCAATATTTACGATGCTTCACTATAGAGCACTCACCTTATACTATGTTAAAAGATAGATTTAGTTGTTCTCTTCAGTCCGTGGAAGAAAATTTCATCGGGTGAATGCGGAGAAAGTGTCTTGTCTTTCAGACCTAGCTGCATGGAGAATTTATGAAAAGAAACAATTATGTAATTATGCAACTTAATTTAATTTTGACAAAGTAAAGTTGATCATGTGTAAAAACATAGGTGTTTTCTATGTTATAGCATAATAGTAACGAAAATAGAGCTTATCCTTCAGATTTCTAGTTAGGTTCTTGCTAGAAATTCAAGTAATCATAATTTTTTTATAAAACACAGCAATTTTTTTTATAATTTTAGTTTATCATTGTGTTGTGGTAGAAATTCAAGTAACTCTTTGTTTTATCACAAAATTTTATTTATAAAACATAATAAATTTTCTTTATAATTTTAGTTTATATGATAATGACTAAGCATGTAGGCCTAGCTTTGCATAGACTTATTTATTTTCCTACCATTTCAACCATCTAAAATAAGAGGCATATGTCATCAAAAGTATCTAGAAAGGCGTATTCTTAATGTAAAAGTGTAGAAATCCCTGTAAAATATGGCCACTAAACAAACAACGATAGTGACATGAAAGTAAAATATCAAGGGAATGCACGCATCTTAATATCAAACACAAATTATGCATTGCCTTGCTTGTCGAAAATGTTTTGTGCCAAATTGACTCAATTTAGCACCCAGTTGATGCACAGTGCACATACCAAGCATTACAACTCATCATCAATGAAAAACATACAACTTGCAATAAAGTGTGTTGAACTCAATTTAATCTTTAAACACAAAGGATGAGTAGAAACACGCAATCTAAATAATGCATATCACATAAAAACTTCAATCGAATGAAAAAGAAACATACTACATGAACTAACTAAAAATTGCAAATTTTAACTATGTAAATCTTTTTCAGCTACTGAGAAAACATATATCAAAATATCATTAACAAAAAGCCAAAACTAAGATAAATGAATTAAACAATGACGATTAAAAAATACTACTTTCCTGTTATTACTGTAGCCATCAATTATTGAGCTAGCTAAATTTTAAACTTCAAACACGTAGGACAAATGAAAACACTACAATCCGAGAAAAAGGAAGCACTATTATGTAGTAGTAAATTATGCAGAAATGCTCGGAAATGAAGCATTATACAAACAACCTTTTACCACATAAGTAAGTAGATTGTACTATTGTCAGTTTCCAATATTTTATACTGCTAATAAGATCAAATGCTAACTGCAATGCTTTCATCGGGAAATGTAGGAGAGTTAGCACAATCCCTGGGCTTGTTTTTCTGCACTAGAAACAAAACAATATCCTTAAATTTGTTATCATATTCAAACTGAATGCAGAAAACCAATTCAACTTCATTGACTACTTTCTACAAATCCATAATAATTGCTCCAGACAAACTTCACACATTTTTAAATCAACCCAACCATGAGTATTTGTAGATTTATCTGTATTTATGGAGGAAACAAACTGGGTTTGCAGCTGACTCATTTTTCTAACATCACTCTGTAATATTTTAGTTTTCTAATTGTTAAAAATAATAGGGTTGAAAACAACTCTTGTTTCAATGGTATCTTTGAAAGTTATGATATACTCTAGATACCATTAAACCTTTGTAGATATTACCATTTTTTAAGCTCCATTAGAAAGGGAACACACATATTATGTATTAATTTAGAAAGATAAATAACTACTTGATGCAGCGCGATCTGCTAACTTTTCAGATTTGAGTCAGTCAAAGATTTTAGGTCGCTCACGACCTAGTGAAGGTTGCTCACGACCTAGTGAAGGTTGCTCGATTTTAGGTCGCTCACGACCTAGTGAAGGTTGCTCGATTTTAGGTCGCTCACGACCTAGTGAAGGTTGCTCGCGAGTTACTGGATTCAACATTAAGGCATGCAAACGACCTAAGGAGATGAACAAACCAGCGCACATTTTATTAGGTCGCTCGACCTTACGTTGTGAGAAGAAAGACGAGTTACGACCTAAGTTAGGTCGCGGGATGTTAGGTCGCTGGAAGATAGGTCGCGTGAAGAAGATTCTGTTGCTGAAGACCTTATGCCGCTATTCTTTAGGTCGCTCAAGGGCCACTTCTGTTTAGGTCGCTCAAGGGCCGCTTCTTTTTAGGTCGCTCGACTTTATGCCGCTATTCTTTAGGTCGCTCAAGAAAAGTCGCTGCCGTGTATTTTTTAGGTCGCTTGACCTTATGTGATGTTGTACTTAGGTCGCGTGTGTTGTACTTAGGTCGCGTATTGATGTTATGTGTAAACTGTTGAGTCGCTATTGTGTTGTAACTATCTGTTAGGTCGTTAACGACCTATACTAGGTCGTAAGTCGTAAGTCGTTGCCTGTGTTAGGTCGTGGACGACCTATGTGTTGTGATGTAAGTGTGGAGTTGTAAAACGCCTATAAATATGGGGTTGTGTCATTTGTAATAGTAAGTTGATTTTGAATAAAATTTGTTTGTGTGCTTTATGCCACTTCTTCAATTGGTAGTTGAGTGTGATCTCCTATCTCCACCTTCGGTATTCGAGTGCGCTCGAATCAACGATCGCTGAAGCCGATTCATGGTATCTAGTGCTCTAGATCAACGTACGAAGAATCGTAGATCTTTAAACACGGTATCGTGCGCGATCAACGTGTTTGAGATAGCTAAAATCCGGTATCTTTGGATCAACGGATTTGGGCCTATTGGTATCTTTCAATTCCCCGATCGCTACTTTCACCGATTCATCCATTTCAGTAATCCGCTGCTGCATCATTTGGCATCAGAGCTAGACTTAGCCAATCATAGCTAAGCCGAGTCTTGGAGCCAATTCTTATTGAAGAGTTTGAGGAGTTTAGCCGAGCCAAAGGAAGTGTTAGACTTTGTGTCGAGCTTAGTGAAGAAGCCGTGCATCATCAAGGCCGAGTTAAAGAGTTGAGAAAGTTGAAGTTTGTTAAAGATTCAATCATGCTGCCGAGAAGAGCTAATCGCCATCAGAATGTTGAAGCGTTGTATAAAAGAGAAGAAGCCGAGCAAATGGAACAACGCATCAATGAAAAGTTTGACGAAGGCATTGGGAAGTTAGAGAAACTGATGAATGATATGAATCAAGGACAAAGGAGAAGGTCGCCAATCTCGAACCATGGAGGAAACAGAGTTTCGCCATCGGTTACGGAAGCGAGGAGGGTGTCGCCACAATCTTATCGAGGGAGAAGAGAATCTTCAGTTTCATTGAGAAGAGAACATCATGAGTATAGAGATGAAGAGAGAAGAACTCCACGTGAGTTTGAACATGAACCATACCGTGATGATGACAGACAAAGTAGAAGAGATATGCGAGATCATAGAAATGAGGGTGGTCGAGATCGTTATCGAAGTACATCTGTTTTTGATGAAGATGGTGGTAGATGTAGTGTTCATTCTCGAGATCGAGACCAAGTTCGAAATGCATACCGGGATGTTGAGGATGATCGACGATGGGAGTCGGGGATGAAAACTGAAATTCCAGAATTCAAGGGTGGAATGGTGGCTGAGGAGTTTTTGGATTGGTTGTCTAATGTGGAAGAAATTTTTGACTTTAAGGAGGTTCCCGAGCATCGAAGAGTGAAGTTGGTTGCTATTCGTTTGAAAGGGAGAGCTATGGCATGGTGGCAGCAAACTAAACTTACCCGGGAAAGGATGGGAAAGTCAAAGATTGAGTCATGGGAGAAGATGAAGAAATTGATGAAAGCTACATTCTTGCCGTATAATTATCAATCTCTTATCTATCAACGATTGCAGAATCTGAGACAGGGAACAACGTCAGTGAATGATTATGCGGATGAATTTTATCAATTGATTGCGAGGAATGATATCATGGAGATGGAGGAACAATTGATAGCTAGATTCGTTGGAGGGTTGAGAATGCAGATTCATGATATGGTGAATATGTTTGATCCCAGATCTGTTGCTGAAGCACATCAAAAAGCTATCGCTTGGGAGAAGCAAGGAAGGAGAGGTGGTGGTGTGTTTACAAATTCCAACAATCCAATGAAAGGTGCTAGTAGCAGTGCGAATTTTTTGAAGGCTGTGGAAAAACCGGTTGTAAATGAAGTTGCTAAACCTAGAATCAATAGTGGTATCAAATGTTTCAATTGTCAGGAGTTGGGTCACAAGAGCAATGAATGTACGAAGCCAAAGAAGCGAACGATGATTGCTGAGGTAGAGGAAGATGAAGAAGAAGCTGAATGTTCTAATTCACCACATGATGAGGTGGAAGAGAATGTGTCGGGAGATGAAGGGTATTCATTAATGATGAAGAGATCTTGTTTGATGCCAAAACAGGAGGAGGAAACTAGCTGGTTGAGGAGTAACATCTTTCAATCAACATGCACTATCTTGGGAAGGGTTTGCAAGTTTGTCATCGATGCAGGAAGTTGTGACAATATTATCTCTACAGAGGCTGTGAAGAAGTTAGTATTGAAGACTGAGAAGCATCCGAAACCTTACAAGTTAGCATGGTTGAGAAAAGGTGGGGAGGTGAAAGTTGGACGAAGAGCTAGTGTTAATTTTTCGATTGGGAAGAAATACAAAGATGAAATCAGGTGTGATGTTGTAGATATGGATGTATGTCATCTGTTGCTGGGGAGACCATGGCAGTATGATAGGGCTGTGCAACATGATGGACGTACCAACAGTTACAGTTTCATGTTTGAAGGTACTAAAATCACTTTAATTCCTTAGAAGCGACAACAAGAAGAAAGCAAGTTGGAGGAGATTGAAGAACTTAAAACTTTGCTATCTTTGAAGGAGTTTGTTAAGGAAGTCGAAGAGGAGCCTGAAGTATTTTTGTTGATTGGACGTGAGAGTAATGAAGTGGTTGAAATCCCTGAAGAAGTAAAGCCAGTGCTGGAAGAATTTGATGATGTATTTCATGAGGAGCTACCAACGGAGTTACCACCGTTGAGAGACATTCAACATCAAATTGATCTTGTTCCAGGAGCTGTGTTACCTCATAGACCACACTACAGAATGAGTCCAAAGGAACACGAGGAGTTGTGAAGGAAAGTAGAAGAGTTGCTTGAACAGGGGCGTGTACATGAAAGTTTAGATCGTTGTGCGGTGCCAGCTTTGTTAGTGCCGAAGAAGGATGGAACGTGGAGGATGTGTACTGATAGTCGGGCACTGAACAAGATTACAGTAAGATATAGATTTCCTATGCCTAGACTGGATGACTTATTGGATCAACTTAGTGGGGCTACTATCTTTTCGAAGATCGATTTGAAGAGTGGTTATCATCAAATTCGAATTAGACCAGGGGACGAATGGAAGACAACATTCAAGACGAGAGAAGGATTATATGAATGGTTGGTTATGCCGTTTGGTCTTTCGAATGCACCGAGTACATTTATGCGGGTGATGAATCAGATTTTTAGACCATTTATTGGGAAATTCGTGGTGGTATATTTTGATGATATACTGATATATAGTAGAAGCACAGAAGAACACTTGCAACATCTGAGAGAAGTGTAGATGATACTGCGACAGGAACAATTTTACGCTGCGACAAAGAAATGCGTGTTCATGACGCATATTGTTTTATTTTTGGGATATGTTATTTCAGAAGGAGGTATACAGGTGGATCAGAATAAAGTTGAAGCAATCAGAAATTGGCCACAACCCAGTACGATAACAGAAGTTAGAAGCTTTCATGGTTTAGCATCATTCTACCGAAGATTTATTCCACACTTCAGTAGTGTGATGGCACCGTTACTGATTGTATGAAGGGGAAGCCATTTTCATGGACGAAGGAAGCAGGATTTGCTTTTGATAGAATCAAGGAACTTTTGATGACAGCATCGATTCTAGTGTTGCCGGATTTTCAGTTGTTGTTTGAATTACATACTGATGCATCAAAGGTTGGAATTGGAGGGGTGTTGAGTCAGAAAGGCCGTCCTATTGCATATTTCAGTGAGAAGCTATCGGGAGCAAAGATGAGATATAATACTTATGATGTGGAGTTTTATGCTATCGTACAAGCTGTGAAGCATTGGAGACATTATTTGTTTCATAAAGAATTTGTTTTATATACTGATCATGAAGCGTTGAAGCATATGCAGGGACAGGACAAGAGTGCAGCTAGGCATGCTTCGTGGATTGCATACTTACAACAATTTACATTTGTGGTGAAGCATATGTCAGGAATTACGAATCGAGTGGCAGATGCATTGAGTCGAAGGAATCATTTGTTGACTACAATGAAGATTGAAGTGACAGGGTTTGATGTGTTGCCAGAATTGTTTGTTGAAGATCCTTACTTTGCAAAGTTTGTAGATGAAGTCAAGGAGGGAAAGACGGATGATTATGTGTTGGTGGATGGTTTTCTTTTTAAAGGAAATCGATTATGTATACCAGAGTGCAGCTTACGAATGAACATTGTGAAGGAGTTGCATGAGGAAGGTCATGTGGGAAGAGACCGTACATTACAGTTAATTTCGCAATCATATTTTTGGCCAACTATAAAAAAAGAAGTTGATAGGTTTGTGGAGAGATGCCATATCTGTCAAGTTTCAAAGGGAACCGCTACAAACGCTGGATTGTATATGCCATTACCTGTGCCTACTAGACCGTGGGTTGATGTGAGTATGGATTTTTTTTGGGTTTGCCTAGAACTCAAAGGGGAAATGATTCTATATTCGTTGTGGTAGATAGATTTTCCAAAATGGCACATTTTATCGCTTGTAAGAAGACAGCTGATGTCGTCCGTGTTGCTCAGTTATTCTTTAAAGAGGTGTATCGATTAAATAGGCTACCTGAATCAATTGTTTCTGATCGGGATACTAGATTTCTAAGCCATTTTTGGTTGTGTTTGTGGAAGATGGTCGGAACGAAGTTGAATTTTAGTAGCGCCTATCATCCGCATACAGATGGGCAAACGGAAGTGGTTAATAGATCATTGGGAAATTTGTTGAGATGTCTAGTGAAAGACAATTTGAAGAGCTGGGATATGAAATTATGTCAGGCAGAGTTTGCACATAATCACGCTGTTAACCGTAGTACGGGTTTCAGTCCGTTTCAAGTTGTATACTCAGCAAGTCCGAAGGGTCCATTGGATTTGACGACAGTGCCATATCAGAAGGGAGTGGTTAAGCGTGCTTGTGATTTTGTGACCGAGTTGCAGGAGTGCCACAAAACTGTTCATGAATGATTGCTTGCATCAAATGAGAAGTATAAACAACTGGCAGATAAAAGGCGAAGGAATGTAAACTTCGGAGAAGGTGATTTGGTTTACGCTGTGTTGACAAAAGATCGTTTTCCAGTGGGAACGTACAATAAATTGAAGGCACGAAAGATTGGTCCAGTGGAAATTTTGAAGAAGATAAATGATAATGCGTATCAGTTGAGATTGCCAGATAATGTTCATACTTCTGATGTTTTCAATGTCAAATATTTGATTCCGTATCATGGGGATGAGTTTGTTGTGGAAGAGGAAGGTGCAAATTCGAGGACGAATTCTTGTCAATAGGGGGAGGATGATGCAGCGCGATCTGCTAACTTTTCAGATTTGAGTCAGTCAAAGATTTTAGGTCGCTCACGACCTAGTGAAGGTTGCTCACGACCTAGTGAAGGTTGCTCGATTTTAGGTCGCTCACGACCTAGTGAAGGTTGCTCACGACCTAGTGAAGGTTGCTCGATTTTAGGTCGCTCACGACCTAGTGAAGGTTGATCGATTTTAGGTCGCTCACGACCTAGTGAAGGTTGCTCGATTTTAGGTCGCTCACGACCTAGTGAAGGTTGATCGATTTTAGGTCGCTCACGACCTAGTGAAGGTTGCTCGATTTTAGGTCGCTCACGACCTTCACTAGGTCGCTCGCGACCTAGTGAAGGTTGCTCGTGAGTTACTGGATTCAACATTAAGGCATGCAAACGACCTAAGGAGATGAACAAACCAGCGCGCGTTTTATTAGGTCGCTCGACCTTACGTTGCGAGAAGAATGACGAGTTACGACCTAAGTTAGGTCGCGGGATGTTAGGTCGCTGGAAGATAGGTCGCGTGAAGATAGGTCGCGTGAAGAAGATTCTGTTGCTGAAGACCTTATGCCGCTATTCTTTAGGTCGCTCAAGGGCCGCTTCTTTTTAGGTCGCTCAAGGGCCGCTTCTTTTTAGGTCGCTCGACTTTATGCCGCTATTCTTTAGGTCGCTCAAGATAAGTCGCCGCCGTGTATTTTTTAGGTCGCTTGACCTTATGTGATGTTGTACTTAGGTCGCATGTGTTGTACTTAGGTCGCGTATTGATGTTATGTGTAAACTGTTGAGTCGCTATTGTGTTGTAACTATCTGTTAGGTCGTTAACGACCTATACTAGGTCGTAAGTCGTAAGTCGTTGCCTGTGTTAGGTCGTGGACGACCTATGTGTTGTGATGTAAGTGTGGAGTTGTAAAACGCCTATAAATATGGGGTTGTGTCATTTGTAATAGTAAGTTGATTTTGAATAAAATTTGTTTGTGTGCTTTGTGCCACTTCTTCAATTGGTAGTTGAGTGTTATCTCCTATCTCCACCTTCGGTATTCGAGTGCGCTCGAATCAACAATCGCTGAAGCCGATTCACGGTATCTAGTGCGCTAGATCAACGTACGAAGAATCGTAGATCTTTAAACACGGTATCGTGCGCGATCAACGTGTTTGAGATAGCTAAAATCCGGTATCTTTGGATCAACGGATTTGGGCCTATTGGTATCTTTCAATTCCCCGATCGCTACTTTCACCGATTCATCCATTTCAGTAATCCGTTGCTGCATCACTACTAAATGAACTGAGGCTGCTAATTTATGTCCATCAAAAGTTCTCATAGTTTAGTGTCATGCTTTATTAAATTAAAATTAAATTGATTACAATCAAAAATGAGATGAAGTCTGTATTTCCACCTTGGGGAATTTTTAAGTACCAAGCTATTTATATGAATTGCCTCATTGTTGAAGGTTTGCAAGTGTATTAAGTATGATAAGCTAACTTATAGAAATAAAATATCCAAACTTCCTATTTGAGTTTATTCCATCAAAGCTTTTCTTCAATTGGAAAGCCAAAAGGCCTTCTCATGTTATAGCCCATTTTCTAGGGTGCTTGTCTCGATTCGGATGCCCTATGAACTACTATACTATGTCAAACTCTTAATTGTAAGTAGATATATGCTTGAAGTAATTCTAAAAAATAGTTGCATTAGTATTTAGTTGTGTATAATTATATTTAGCCTGGTGGTGCTCGGTTAGTACCTAGGATATGAAGTGTATTTAAAGATATGATTTAGTTTAATCTTAAATATAATACTTATATGTACAATTGTATATTTTATACATATAAACATTTACACATTTTTTCAAATCAATGATAAATTTTGTACACAAAAGCAAAATTATCTTACAATCAGCTTTTACTTGTAAAACTTTTGATTTTTTTATCTTTAGGAGTTTGATTTCAAAAAATTTAGACTGGGACTTGTATATTAAAATGCCATAGAAATCAGATTCCATTCCGTGCTAATAACTATTACAATGTTATAACATAAGCTTTTAGTAAAAGTAATTACACTACACTACCAAAAAGGTAAAATTTCATATTCCGCGCACAACCCCAACCGAGGAGGAAGCAAATGAGGGTACAGGAATTACCTTCACTGGAAGAGATGGGGATGAGAAACCAACAGCCAAGAATTGGAACAAACAACGGAACAAACCCCAAAAACAACAGCAGTAGTCGAAGATGTTCCAGAAACAACCCCAATACCAGAAGACTCAAAACTCTCCACCGTGGCAATGACAACCTTAGATGACCTTGGAAAATTCATGAATATTTAATTGGTGGAAGATTCAGATCGAGAACCGAGAAATTTAATTTGAGCTAGAAAGGTTGGCGATGGCTAGAGTAGAGGTCGGCGTCCTTGTATGGGCAAAGGCACAAATAAGGGGATGAAGAATAGTTAGGGTTTGGCAGATAAGCAATAAAGAGAACGGGAGGTTTCGGTGAACGAAAAGAGTGAAAGATAAAAATATATAAATTTGGAGACTGTTTAGTTGCCAAATTTCAAGGGGGCCTGTGTGAGCTTGAAATTTAACTCACTAATAATAATATAGTATAGATTTATAGGTAGGAACTAGGGGACCACCGACTTTTGTAGCCTCCTAGTGTCCTTCCGTAGGTAAAAAAAATTATATATATATATATATATATCCAACAAACCAAATTTTTGTAGATATAACTTACTAACAATTAAAAATCATCTTCGTATAAATTTGGATCGCCTTGAAATTTCGATCTATTTAGAAGAATGATCGATATTAGACATCGAAATATGTTTGAAGCTTAAATTTGATGAGGTCAAAACGGTTAAAAAATTTGGAGAGGCTACCTTGAGAGCAGATAGATTATATCTACAAAGTTTCATTTCATTTTGGTGAAAAAAAATAAAAAACGATAGAGAGGGTTTGGATTGTATTAGGCTTATTGGTCATGCAATTAGTCACTGACTGGACTGTGTTATTCTTCTGATTTTTCTAGACTGACTGGATAGTTTGACATTTATGAGTTTCTTGAGAGATAGAGAATATCTGCTTACCTGTGGATTTGTCCATGCTAACTGTATAGCCTTGAGCAGAAATGTTTTGATTATTAGGAATAATGACCTGGTTGACTTGCATTCTTTTATTAAGATAGGTTTCATCGATATTCATGTCCATGTTTTCATTTGAATTATCCTGTTGTTGAACTTTCGGCACCTAAACTTTACTAAATTGACAATGTGATTCCAAGTGACCATAGCTAGAGCAGTTGGAGCATATTTGGGGTTTCCATTCATATACCACTTCCTGCCAAATCATTTCGCCTTTTTCAGACAGGATTGGGATTCTATTAGGAAAATCAAATGAATTGTTGATTTCAATAAGAACTCTAGCATAGGCTATCTTTATAATTCCTTCTAGTATATTTATCCAAAGTGATTGGGGAACCAATTATCGAAGCAATACGACTTATTCCCTCTTCCATCCAGTAATCAAGAGGTAGGTTCGGGAGTCTTACCCATATGGGAATATAGCTGAGTAACTCCTTATCAAGTTGCATCCCGAGCGACAATCTCTTCATCATTATCAATTTCTTGTTGTAATAATAGGGACCACCTTCCAGGATTCTATCGCAATCTTTTTTGCTATAAAATTTAATAACATAAAAACCATTTTCTTTCGAATAGATAGAGAACTCGTCTTCAGGTATCCAAACTCTAATTATATAATCCTTGAAATATGGGTAATAGGGTTTGGGACCAACAACATAGATCACAATGGCATTATCTCATTGTTTCTTAGCATTTTGCACGACGTCCAATGACATTTTAGCACATTTCATTGAGTTGAAGTCACATGGTTGATAAAATTTCAACGGTACTGAAACCAGAATATTATTACCCGTGACTACTTCATTCCACGCCCGATTGGACGTAGTGGAAAAATTCAATTTGTCGGGTGACGATCTAGTAGTAATCTGATTTGGTCGATTGGGTACATTATGTTTTTGGATATTATGTACTTGGTCTATTTGAATAGAGGAGTTTTCACCATATTTTCTTTGAGGAGTAGTGGGAACTGGGGAGGACTTTTGAGCTTTTTGCATCAGATTTAGATTACGTTTCCATTTCCTAGACCTGACAGGCATGAAATCTTCATCAGTAACAGCAGTAGGATCATGAATTGGTAGCGGAATAAAGCCTGGTGGTAGATCTAGGGGAGAGGGAGGCGGACCCGGAGGGAGGGAGGGTGGAGGATCAGCAGACAATGAAGTAGTCATGGCCAGATTCACTATGGTTTTTATATATATATACGAGTATGGTGGCACGTCAGTTGGACGTGTGCATAAAAGGAAGTGAGCAAATTTTCTCTGTGTTACAATTATCCTATTGTCAGAGAGTATGGTAAAGTGTTTGGTAGTTGTGGGAAAAAAAGGGAAACGATATGGCAACCAAACAGAAATAAGGTGTTGTAAGAAAGAGTAAGGGTAGAACTGATGTCGATAAGGCCGTGTAAGTTACATCAACCTATGAATTGTCTAGATTAGTTAAGGTTTAGTTTATAATAAGTGAGTCAACCCATATTACCGATAACATAAAGCTGTACTAAAATTCTTCTTCCGATAAGGAAAACACATGGTTAAGCAATTTGTTACTTAAATGTTGTATTTAGAAGAGGGATTTAAAAATGTAAGTGCAGTAATGTAAGTGCAGGAGAAAAGTAATAAGTATTAAAAAAAATTCCAACTAAATTATATTTGTGAATCAACTGACGTTTCATTGTATATAACAGTATTAGAGGATGTTTAGGTCGGTGCAGTAATTGTTCCAAGTTCAACATAATTTCATATTTGCTCGTATGTGTTAAATTACTGCTGAAAATATTATGTCAACTTGCTCTTAATTGTTCACTTCCATTTGTGTGCATAGTTTAAAATTTGATGTACCATCTCAAAATTTTGCTTTCTCAAGGTTAAACTGTTCAAAAGAAAAACTCTTTAGTTCAAGACTGCACTGGATTTCATTACAAAAATGCGTTCAATTTCCTTCTTTAAGCAACTAAAAATAAAAATAACACCGATATTAAGCATTGAAATTGATAATGGACCTAAAAAGATAGTGATACCAAAAGTTTCTAATTCCGAGTGCAGTAATCATTTTCATGTTTTTCTTTCCGTGATATGTATAAACCACTTAGATTTTATTTGGTTAATGATGGTAAAAAAGAATAGCCAAATATTAAAGTGAATAAGTGTGCAGAGGAAGTTGTTTAAAAGGATTATTGCGCCAGCAAAACTGGATTGCACTTTTACGATTTACTGTAAACATAAAATTTTGAAGCATAAACGTTGTACTCACTCTAAACTTACAATAATCAGCAACTATAATAAATTTATCATAGAACATAAACTGAAGATACATCAAACCATCTTGGTTGCCAGTAAAAATAAATAGAAACGGTGGTTCTTCCTTTAATGCAGAACTTTTTTAATCATTAAAATTACTAACGATGCATGATATTTGCGTGCTTATACAATATGTATTTCCATAGTTAAATTCAATGTTGATACCAAAAGGTGGATAAAATTTCAGTTGATTAAAATCAAATATAACTCTTATCTAGTCAGGGAATTCTTCATTTCTGTCTTCCTTTTTGAAGTCAACATTGTCTTGTCTACAACCATTAAATATGCAGCTCTGCTACATTTGCAATCCTCGGCGGTCCATTCATCCTTATCAGGGCTACCTCTGGCCTCATCATGTTCTTATACCATAACAGCGCAGGCTTTAGCTCTACCACACTGCAAGCTATCAATGTTCACGGCCTCCATTATGACACATCCGTATAGCATATGGTGAATGCTTACTTTGACAGAGGTTTAAGGGCCCTTTGTGTTGGTAATGACAACACCAATGTTGTAGTCTTTAACGATGTTCCATGGAATCATGGCCTGCATGAAATAAAAAATGTTTTAGGAAAGTAGAAATCGGACCACAAATATATATATATTCATATGACCCATGCAAAAAAGGTAAAGTTACTGAGTTTAATGTTAGCAATCTCCCAAAATAGTCTATAAAAAAATAATTGAAGTTCAGCTATAAACATGTGCTGCAAACAAAAAGTAAGAAAACGTACAAATATTTTACAAATGACTATTATGGTATTATGTTTAATAAACATAGTACAAATTTAATAGGCATGTGATATGTAAATGTCCAAATATATGTTTGTTATTCAAATAGGTGTAATATGGTAAAGAAACCATATTAGCAAGCAGGACTAAACTTTCCTATTACTCCTACTAAATATAATTTCAATGACTGAGACTAAGATAATATTTTATAAATCAAATTTGGAAACCAACATGACTTTTGTTCATGATAGTTGAATAATCATCATTCTTGATCAGTGCCAAGTTTTGACATTTTGAATGAAAAGAGTCGTCATGGTTACTATTCCTCTTGAATTTTGAACGTATATAGTATGTCATAATTTTCTTCACATATTTTGGATAATTTTGCGATTCTAGGTATTAAACAACAAAAATTACTCGAGACAGTATTAGGTCTACAGTCTCGATAAATACACTTCAAACCTTAATTCCAACCATTGGTAGTCGTGTTTCATACACTACTACCCTATCTACCTTTATAACTTATATTGGAGAACCTGTACGGGTAACCCAACAATATAGGTAGAATATATATATATATATATATATATAGTTATATAAAAATTACAAATACGCTCTCTCACGATAGATACCACTCCAGAGCTAGGTATTCACTCAACCTACTGCTCTGATATTCACTTAACCAAAAGCTTAGGCATTCGCTCAACCTAAGCTCTGATACCACGTGTGACGACCCGACTTTCCACTCCCGGAAAATCGCATCGACAGAAAGAAAGAAAGGGGTGAGAAATAGAAAAGAGAAGAAGAGAAAAGAAAACAACAACAGATACTCACAGCGGAAACGAAACGAAATATAATATATCACATAAATATTACATAGTATCATATACATCATCTATCAGAGTTACACAGATTACACATCACATACTAGACAGTTATAAACATCCGTCTAGTTATTACATCTCAACACAATACAGATCAATACAAAGATCAACACAGCGGAAAACTACTATCTATATCTACAACGCCGAAGCCTCCTGCTCCATTGCTCCTCCAGATTACTCGTCAAAGCTAAACCTGAATCCCTTGGCTACTCGTAAAAATTTGAGTACCCAAGAGTTTATAAAACAGAAATAAACAACTTGGGTCAGACATGGGTCTGGTGTGAGTAACAGGTTAAACTTGTTTAACTTCAAAACCTTTTGAAAGAAAAGGTATCACGTAAGACTCCCCACAAATAAACATGGGTAAGTTTTTACCTTACGCTAACCAAAACATTTGATAGGAAATTCGATTGTATTATAATAGGTCTAGGGTTTTCAAATAAATATGAAATAGCTGGAATGCTTACATCTCACGTTCCAACATAGTTGGGCACAACTAAAACGTACGGCACTTATTGGAGTTTGGATTCCATCAATGGCAGGGCTACTGGGGTACCGCCCGTCACAGTACGTGGCCTAGATCACCGTACCGAGGATCACTCCCAATCCCCTGCAACACAAGGCCGGAACATCCCTTACTGGATAATTCCCGCACAAGATACCTCACGGTTGTCATGATTCAACCGCACACACTAAGTCAAAAATAGAAAGGGACATCTAGACAGAGGTCATCTTGTCCTACTTGGGTGCTACCCACTAACCTTGCTGCACCTCCCCTGTTTTAGCCATTCCCGGTTTGTGAGGCTTGAGGTCACGATTACCTTTTAAAAGAACACATCTATCTTAGAATGCTCATCGTCCACCTGACGATGTGCTGAAAGCATTCAATCCATACAAGTTCGTTCCGGGTTCGAACGAAACCGAAGGCATTATCTCGTTACACTCGTATTGGAATCACCCTCAGAGTTAACGACAATAACCCTTGCACTCTAAATCTTTATCTCGAATCTGAAAGTACTATCTCTGTCAACTCATTACGGAATCACCCACAGAGTTATACTGACAAAGAATCGTTCTTACACCTCGAGTCTTCACTTGCTCCATTTGGATTTCACGACCTAACGTAAATTTGGATCGATGTGGTATTCGGGTCTCCAGACCTGGAAATCCAGTATACGGAAACCCGATCCCGGTCTCATCGAAATCCAAAACGTATCTTTTAAGGCCAAGTTGTTTTAAAGGTTAAAACAATTTAATTCAATTATCTTTATACACTTAGAAAGATAATTCACAATAGATAATCAACATTATCAATATCATCAGATAATCCATATTATCACAATTCAACTAAACATCCATATCACATAGCATATATCTCATCAGAGATATCAATCAAATGCAAAGCATTCATTATTATCATCCATCCATAAAGTAATGATCTATATCATCTCTAATTAATTTAAAGTTAATTAAATTAATTACTTTTATTTTATAAATCCTTCTTACTTAAACATTAATTAATTACAAATTAATTAATTATCCTCTAATTACCTTTTTCAATTAATCATCTTTGATTAATTATCTTTTAATTACCTTCAAGTAATTTATCTTTAATTAATTACTTAAATTAATTAACCTTAACCACTTATAGTAATTAACCTTTAATTACTTCATTAATTAATTTACTATAATTAATTAAATTAATCACTATAATTAATTATATTAAACCTTAATTAATTACATTAATTAATCACTTCATTTATTAATTATACTTAATTAATCAATCTTAATTACATCATTAATTATATTAATTAATGATCCTTAATTACAAATTAATTATTAATTACTCTAATTAAATTAATTACATTAAGTAATTAACTTTAAATTAAACAACATTTATTAATCACCTTGATTAATCTTCAATCAGTAATTAACTACCCTTAATTACTTTCATTTACTAAATTAATTCCTCCTTAATTAATTTCTTAATTAATCCCTTGATTAATTATTCAAAGTAATTAACTCAAATTACTTCTATTAATAAAATCATTTATTCAACTAATTACTTCCAGTAATTATCTTATTATTTACTTCCCTAAATAATCTTACCTTAATAATTACATTAAGTAATTATTATCAAATCATCTTGATTATTCTAAATTAATTAAACTTAATTAATTAACTTAAAAAATCAAATTAACTTCAATTAATTACAATAAGTAATTAATTCTTAATTACTTCCATTAAGAAATTACATTTTAAACAAATTCTATACTTGATTATTTTCAAATTAATTAATCTAATTAACTATTAAAATTAATCCTATTAATTAATTATTAAATAATCCATAGTTAATGACTTCATTAACTATTATTTAATTACTTTCCTTAAGTAATTAACTTATATTAATTATTATTAATTCCAAATTAATAAATCTTAATAACCAATTTATTAATCTCTAATTACTTAATTAATTAAGTGTTAACCATAACTTAATTATTATTTAATTACTCTATTAATTAATTCTTAACCATTCATTAATACTCTAATTTATAATCCTTAATTATAATTTAATTATTCCTAATTAATTATTCTTTAGTCATAAATTAATTTGTTTAAACCATTAATTACCTATTTAATTAATCCAAATGATTAATTAATCAATTAAATTAATTATTCATTAATTTCCTCACAAATCATTAAGTCTTAAGAAAACATTTCCTTATTAATGATATTTATCATTCAAACATATTTGAAACATTTAACTTTCAAATTTCCTTTAAATTCCATTTAAATATGAGATTTAAAATGAATAAAAATTTAACCTTAACAAACTTTAAAATCCATTTACAACTCTTAAATCATATGGTGGAGAAATACTAATTTTGTAAAAGAATTTAAGAATTTAAATCAATTTACTTTTAAATTCTATCCTTTTAATATATATTCTAACCAATTAAATTATTTAAACAATTTAATTTAAAAACTTCCTTAAATTTCAAATCTGAGATATAGATTTAAATTCAAATCAGATTTGAATTTAGATTTAAAACTGGTTTAAACCTTTACTTGAAAATTTTTAAAGACAGATCAGGCTTAAACCTGAAACCCAAAATTTCCCAACCCCTTGCTAAAATGCTTCGAGAAAACCATCAGGAAACCCGAGCTTTCCCTGTCAAAACCCTACAGCTAAATGAAGTAACTCACCCACTTCCTACTTCGAGCCAAACATGGAAAAACTTCGGCCATTTCTTCAATCGACTCGAGAAACTCGCGTGACCTTCCTACTACACCCAAACTTCCACCAGAACACATATACACCATGCATATGCACGGTGACTCCGGCTGCCAGTGATCATCAACGTCGATCGCGACGTCTCGGAAATTGGTTCCACATCCTTCTCCGATCACCAAATCTCCACCATCACCCAATAATCGAAATCGAGCGTCTGCTTCCTAAAGCCTGAAATTAACCAGACATTACCAGCGCAACTGCAATCACCTCATCCTCCAAACTTCGACCACCGTGGGTAATGCAACTCCGGCGCTGACTTCCTCTACATGCCTACTACCCAAGCCCAGATTCCGGTTGAACTCGATCAACTATACGAGTTGAGGTTATTGACTTGGCTTGACTCAGCAAAACTAGGGTTCCAAAAAGATTTTCACTGTCGCATCCTCTCTGATGAATTTTATCACAAATACCCATTTTTCTAAGCAACTCCTAACTCTCCTCCATCAACACGAAGAAACCCAAGCTTCCACAATTCCAAGATCACCAGGATTTTCAACAAAAACTCATTTCAGTCAATATCCAAACTGCACCCTTATCCTATTCCTAAAAATCCTGATTTTTGATTTAAAAATCATGTTTTAGTAAATGCTTTTGGTTTATAATACTGAATTACAAATTCACAGAGTTTGAATTTTGGTTAAAATCAACATGCTCTGATATTTCAAATATTTCCAGAGACAACAACTTCTGTCTTAGTTTGATTTCATTTTTTTTTTTCTAATCTATATTAAACAAACACATATATTATTATTATTATTTTTTTAAAACAAAAACAGATACTATCACACATTTAAATAGATTGAAGTGGATTCTTTTAAATGGGAAGATGGATCTGGGAACACAGCAGAGCAACTTGCATACATAACATATTTACATCTGACTTCTATAAACACACAAACATTACTAAATTATATCCAACATTTAACATACAACCTATTTAAAATTTAAGATTTTAAGTTACTCACAGATTTGAAAAGGCAGAGCAGAGCATCTAATTGTTATAGCAAACACACTATAAACATTCACATCAGAAACTCATTTATACTTGCAATACTTATTCATTTCAACTATATTAGCAAGCAACCATATTTTACTTTAAGTTTTAAAAGTTACTCACCATTATAAAGATGACAGAGCCTATCTTTGAAAAGCTTGAAACTGGGAACCTTAAACTGGAATGCCTCATTGAAATCTTTAAACTTGCATGCCTCACTTGATTTAAAAACTGGAGTTGTTGAATGCTTAAAACTGCTTTGAACCACATGCACGCTGTTCCCAGATTACAATGGAATGCAGACAGTTTGAATTTGCTTCCAGGTTTTGAAAAATGCAGACAGGCCTTGAATGTTGAAAAGAATTACAGGGGTCTTTGATTTTTGATTACAGGTTGGCTTTCAAAACAGAGAAGATATGTTTGATGATCTCAGTTTTGAATTTGAAACTGGTCTACAAGTTTTGATCAGAGGATGACAGATTGAAGAAGAATTTTGCAGGCTTTTGATGTTGAAAAATAAATTTCAAGTTGGTGATATAGGATACAAGGTTTATTTCTGAGAATTTGATTTTTGAGTTCGATCTCTGGTTTGAGGCTTTTAGATTTCTAATTTCAGTTTTTAGAAGAGAAGAAAAGTTTGAATTAAAATGAAATTGCCAAGTTTCCTCTTATCTATTTTGAATAAATGTTTTCAAAAATAAACAAGACAATGCCACTTGTAAATTTAAGTTGTTAAAATGATTCCAAGTGTTTTGCATGTTCTTAATAGCCTTACACATGTTATTCTATTATTAAAATTATTTCTTATTTATTAACTTGTTTTTATGTTAACTTCAATTTAGCTTTAATGTTTCCATTTTAGCTTATTGTTTTTATATATACAATTTACATACCTTTATGTTTTATATATTTTAAAAGTAAATAAAAATCCTTTTTCTTATTTATTAATACTTATCTATATATAAATTACTTTTTAAAGAAACAAAACTAACTATATTTATAAATAAAAGTTTATACAAATATTCTAAAATCCAAAACAATTTAAATATCTATTCTTTTGAATTTCAAAGATTAAATTCAAATTCAATTAAATTAAATCTAAATTCCCAATTTACCCAAAGCTTCTATTTACAATATATATAAATAAATATATATATTCAAATAGAAAATATCTTATTAACTTTTAAAAGATAAAATCACCAATTAATACTAATTTAATCAGATTATTAAATTAAATTCAAATCTTATTATCAAAGATCATCAATATCAATTTAATTATTTAACAGATTATTAAATTGATATTGTTAAAATTTCCGGGATATTACATTCCTTCCCCCTTAAAATAATTTCGTCCCCGAAATTTAAACAAAGGTAATTTAATAATCTTATTAAAGATTTTAAATTTTAAAACACAAGCATATACTATCATCCATATGCTAACAACCATAGCAACCAATTCATCCAATCAATCAAATCTAACTATCCAGACAAAATTCTAGATAGAATTCCTCGAGTTTCCCCAAGTATATATATATCGGGATACTCGCTCTACAACAATCTAAACTACTAAGCTATAGATCTCCTACTCATCTAGATCTACAGAACTAAACAGAATATCAGACTACAGACGAGTCTGACTCAACAACTAAACCTTCCAGAACTGCTGATTCTAAAACCAGAGATAGATCTTACACGTACCTCTCAGAGATACATAAAACTCAATGAATTCCAATTGTCCAAACTGACAATTCAATCCTGAAAACCCAATACTTATCCAAATCAGAACACAGAAGATATCCAAACATAACTTTACTTCTCAACATCAGTAGATTCCAAACTTACTTCTCCTATCCAGAGATATACTCCAAACTGCTTTCGCTGCTCAATTCTGATCTGAGGTAGAACACAAACACAGACTGGACAACTCATTCCAGAAATAAGGTTCACTAATCCATAAATAAAACTCAGATACTTCATCAAAACTTGAGTTGCTGCACCAACTCCATCTCTAGGAAACATCCTTCAACTAGACTGAACTACCGGTACTACTCCTGGAATCCAATCGATAAGAAAACTCAACCTTCAGATGCGGACAACTCCTGACTTCTCTGAAGACACTCAGAAAAACTCTGATAACTCAAAAGAACACTCAAACTATCGCAAGTCACTTTTGCGATCAACCCAGCCTATTTCCAAAGAAAACTGTTCCTCTTAACAAATCAGAACAGCCCATACTTAACTATCCAATCCATCGAAGAAATGGATGCACCCTGCTGCTTCTGAATTTCACCTCCAGAAAAACTACTCAGCCTGACAACTTCCTGCCATCACAGAATACTCCGAGCTGCACTGCTGATACTGATGCCAAGGACTTTCTATCCAAAGATCTTTGAGAAACTCGAACTCCAAACCAAACAGAAATACCATGCTGAACTCAGCCATAACACTGAAACAGACACACTTCCTTAAACTCGTTCCAAAGAAAACATCTTCGGGAACATCCATCGTCACTGCATCTCATCACACAGCTACTATTACCTGAGGTATCAAGATACCATCACTTGCTTTTGTTCAACCGATAGATCCAAACTCTACTCATCCAACTTTACAGATAAACTCCGAACCTTAACAGATTTCCTTCAGAGATTCGATGAAATCCTTCATCACAGCAAAACTTACTCGAGACACTATTAGGTCTACAGTCTCGATAAATACACTTCCAACCTTAATTCCAACCATTGGTAGTCGTGTTTCATACACTACTACCCTATCTACCTTTATAACTTATATTGGAGAACCTGTACGGGTAACCCAACAATATAGGTAGAATATATATATATATAGTTATATAAAAATTACAAATACGCTCTCTCACGATAGATACCACTCCAGAGCTAGGTATTCACTCAACCTACTGCTCTGATATTCACTTAACCAAAAGCTTAGGCATTCGCTCAACCTAAGCTCTGATACCACGTGTGACGACCCGACTTTCCACTCCCGGAAAATCGCATCGACAGAAAGAAAGAAAGGGGTGAGAAATAGAAAAGAGAAGAAGAGAAAAGAAAACAACAACAGATACTCACAGCGGAAACGAAACGAAATATAATATATCACATAAATATTACATAGTATCATATACATCATCTATCAGAGTTACACAGATTACACATCACATACTAGACAGTTATAAACATCCGTCTAGTTATTACATCTCAACACAATACAGATCAATACAAAGATCAACACAGCGGAAAACTACTATCTATATCTACAACGCCGAAGCCTCCTGCTCCATTGCTCCTCCAGATTACTCGTCAAAGCTAAACCTGAATCCCTTGGCTACTCGTAAAAATTTGAGTACCCAAGAGTTTATAAAACAGAAATAAACAACTTGGGTCAGACATGGGTCTGGTGTGAGTAACAGGTTAAACTTGTTTAACTTCAAAACCTTTTGAAAGAAAAGGTATCACGTAAGACTCCCCACAAATAAACATGGGTAAGTTTTTACCTTACGCTAACCAAAACATTTGATAGGAAATTCGATTGTATTATAATAGGTCTAGGGTTTTCAAATAAATATGAAATAGCTGGAATGCTTACATCTCACGTTCCAACATAGTTGGGCACAACTAAAACGTACGACACTTATTGGAGTTTGGATTCCATCAATGGCAGGGCTACTGGGGTACCGCCCGTCACAGTACGTGGCCTAGATCACCGTACCGAGGATCACTCCCAATCCCCTGCAACACAAGGCCGGAACATCCCTTACTGGATAATTCCCGCACAAGATACCTCACGGTTGTCATGATTCAACCGCACACACTAAGTCGAAAATAGAAAGGGACATCTAGACAGAGGTCATCTTGTCCTACTTGGGTGCTACCCACTAACCTTGCTGCACCTCCCCTATTTTAGCCATTCCCGGTTTGTGAGGCTTGAGGTCACGATTACCTTTTAAAAGAACACATCTATCTTAGAATGCTCATCGTCCACCTGACGATGTGCTGAAAGCATTCAATCCATACAAGTTCGTTCCGGGTTCGAACGAAACCGAAGGCATTATCTCGTTACACTCATATTGGAATCACCCTTAGAGTTAACGACAATAACCCTTGCACTCTAAATCTTTATCTCGAATCTGAAAGTACTATCTCTGTCAACTCATTACGGAATCACCCACAGAGTTATACTGACAAAGAATCGTTCTTACACCTCGAGTCTTCACTTGCTCCATTTGGATTTCACGACCTAACGTAAATTTGGATCGATGTGGTATTCGGGTCTCCAGACCTGGAAATCCGGTATATGGAAACCCGATCCCGGTCTCATCGAAATCCAAAACGTATCTTTTAAGGCCAAGTTGTTTTAAAGGTTAAAACAATTTAATTCAATTATCTTTATACACTTAGAAAGATAATTCACAATAGATAATCAACATTATCAATATCATCAGATAATCCATATTATCACAATTCAACTAAACATCCATATCACATAGCATATATCTCATCAGAGATATCAATCAAATGCAAAGCATTCATTATTATCATCCATCCATAAGTAATGATCTATATCATCTCTAATTAATTTAAAGTTAATTAAATTAATTACTTTTATTTTATAAATCCTTCTTACTTAAACATTAATTAATTACAAATTAATTAATTATCCTCTAATTACCTTTTTCAATTAATCATCTTTGATTAATTATCTTTTAATTACCTTCAAGTAATTTATCTTTAATTAATTACTTAAATTAATTAACCTTAACCACTTATAGTAATTAACCTTTAATTACTTCATTAATTAATTTACTATAATTAATTAAATTAATCACTATAATTAATTATATTAAACCTTAATTAATTACATTAATTAATCACTTCATTTATTAATTATACTTAATTAATCAATCTTAATTACATCATTAATTATATTAATTAATGATCCTTAATTACAAATTAATTATTAATTACTCTAATTAAATTAATTACATTAAGTAATTAACTTTAAATTAAACAACATTTATTAATCACCTTGATTAATCTTCAATCAGTAATTAACTACCCTTAATTACTTTCATTTACTAAATTAATTCCTCCTTAATTAATTTCTTAATTAATCCCTTGATTAATTATTCAAAGTAATTAACTCAAATTACTTCTATTAATAAAATCATTTATTCAACTAATTACTTCCAGTAATTATCTTATTATTTACTTCCTTAAATAATCTTACCTTAATAATTACATTAAGTAATTATTATCAAATCATCTTGATTATTCTAAATTAATTAAACTTAATTAATTAACTTAACAAATCAAATTAACTTCAATTAATTACAATAAGTAATTAATTCTTAATTACTTCCATTAAGAAATTACATTTTAAACAAATTCTATAATTGATTATTTTCAAATTAATTAATCTAATTAACTATTAAAATTAATCCTATTAATTAATTATTAAATAATCCATAGTTAATGACTTCATTAACTATTATTTAATTACTTTCCTTAAGTAATTAACTTATATTAATTATTATTAATTCCAAATTAATAAATCTTAATAACCAATTTATTAATCTCTAATTACTTAATTAATTAAGTGTTAACCATAACTTAATTATTATTTAATTACTCTATTAATTAATTCTTAACCATTCATTAATACTCTAATTTATAATCCTTAATTATAATTTAATTATTCCTAATTAATTATTCTTTAGTCATAAATTAATTTGTTTAAACCATTAATTACCTATTTAATTAATCCAAATGATTAATTAATCAATTAAATTAATTATTCATTAATTTCCTCACAAATCATTAAGTCTTAAGAAAACATTTCCTTATTAATGATATTTATCATTCAAACATATTTGAAACATTTAACTTTCAAATTTCCTTTAAATTCCATTTAAATATGAGATTTAAAATGAATAAAAATTTAACCTTAACAAACTTTAAAATCCATTTACAACTCTTAAATCATATGGTGGAGAAATACTAATTTTGTAAAAGAATTTAAGAATTTAAATCAATTTACTTTTAAATTCTATCCTTTTAATATATATTCTAACCAATTAAATTATTTAAACAATTTAATTTAAAAACTTCCTTAAATTTCAAATCTGAGATATAGATTTAAATTCAAATCAGATTTGAATTTAGATTTAAAACTGGTTTAAACCTTTACTTGAAAATTTTTAAAGACAGATCAGGCTTAAACCTGAAACCCAAAATTTCCCAACCCCTTGCTAAAATGCTTCGAGAAAACCATCAGGAAACCCGAGCTTTCCCTGTCAAAACCCTACAGCTAAATGAAGTAACTCACCCACTTCCTACTTCGAGCCAAACATGGAAAAACTTCGGCCATTTCTTCAATCGACTCGAGAAACTCGCGTGACCTTCCTACTACACCCAAACTTCCACCAGAACACATATACACCATGCATATGCACGGTGACTCCGGCTGCCAGTGATCATCAACGTCGATCGCGACGTCTCGGAAATTGGTTCCACATCCTTCTCCGATCACCAAATCTCCACCATCACCCAATAATCGAAATCGAGCGTCTGCTTCCTAAAGCCTGAAATTAACCAGACATTACCAGCGCAACTGCAATCACCTCATCCTCCAAACTTCGACCACCGTGGGTAATGCAACTCCGGCGCTGACTTCCTCTACATGCCTACTACCCAAGCCCAGATTCCGGTTGAACTCGATCAACTATACGAGTTGAGGTTATTGACTTGGCTTGACTCAGCAAAACTAGGGTTCCAAAAAGATTTTCACTGTCGCATCCTCTCTGATGAATTTTATCACAAATACCCATTTTTCTAAGCAACTCCTAACTCTCCTCCATCAACACGAAGAAACCCAAGCTTCCACAATTCCAAGATCACCAGGATTTTCAACAAAAACTCATTTCAGTCAATATCCAAACTGCACCCTTATCCTATTCCTAAAAATCCTGATTTTTGATTTAAAAATCATGTTTTAGTAAATGCTTTTGGTTTATAATACTGAATTACAAATTCACAGAGTTTGAATTTTGGTTAAAATCAACATGCTCTGATATTTCAAATATTTCCAGAGACAACAACTTCTGTCTTAGTTTGATTTCATTTTTTTTTTCTAATCTATATTAAACAAACACATATATTATTATTATTTTTTTTTTAAACAAAAACAGATACTATCACACATTTAAATAGATTGAAGTGGATTCTTTTAAATGGGAAGATGGATCTGGGAACACAGCAGAGCAACTTGCATACATAACATATTTACATCTGACTTCTATAAACACACAAACATTACTAAATTATATCCAACATTTAACATACAACCTATTTAAAATTTAAGATTTTAAGTTACTCACAGATTTGAAAAGGCAGAGCAGAGCATCTAATTGTTATAGCAAACACACTATAAACATTCACATCAGAAACTCATTTATACTTGCAATACTTATTCATTTCAACTATATTAGCAAGCAACCATATTTTACTTTAAGTTTTAAAAGTTACTCACCATTATAAAGATGACAGAGCCTATCTTTGAAAAGCTTGAAACTGGGAACCTTAAACTGGAATGCCTCATTGAAATCTTTAAACTTGCATGCCTCACTTGATTTAAAAACTGGAGTTGTTGAATGCTTAAAACTGCTTTGAACCACATGCACGCTGTTCCCAGATTACAATGGAATGCAGACAGTTTGAATTTGCTTCCAGGTTTTGAAAAATGCAGACAGGCCTTGAATGTTGAAAAGAATTACAGGGGTCTTTGATTTTTGATTACAGGTTGGCTTTCAAAACAGAGAAGATATGTTTGATGATCTCAGTTTTGAATTTGAAACTGGTCTACAAGTTTTGATCAGAGGATGACAGATTGAAGAAGAATTTTGCAGGCTTTTGATGTTGAAAAATAAATTTCAAGTTGGTGATATAGGATACAAGGTTTATTTCTGAGAATTTGATTTTTGAGTTCGATCTCTGGTTTGAGGCTTTTAGATTTCTAATTTCAGTTTTTAGAAGAGAAGAAAAGTTTGAATTAAAATGAAATTGCCAAGTTTCCTCTTATCTATTTTGAATAAATGTTTTCAAAAATAAACAAGACAATGCCACTTGTAAATTTAAGTTGTTAAAATGATTCCAAGTGTTTTGCATGTTCTTAATAGCCTTACACATGTTATTCTATTATTAAAATTATTTCTTATTTATTAACTTGTTTTTATGTTAACTTCAATTTAGCTTTAATGTTTCCATTTTAGCTTATTGTTTTTATATATACAATTTACATACCTTTATGTTTTATATATTTTAAAAGTAAATAAAAATCCTTTTTCTTATTTATTAATACTTATCTATATATAAATTACTTTTTAAAGAAACAAAACTAACTATATTTATAAATAAAAGTTTATACAAATATTCTAAAATCCAAAACAATTTAAATATCTATTCTTTTGAATTTCAAAGATTAAATTCAAATTCAATTAAATTAAATCTAAATTCCCAATTTACCCAAAGCTTCTATTTACAATATATATAAATAAATATATATATTCAAATAGAAAATATCTTATTAACTTTTAAAAGATAAAATCACCAATTAATACTAATTTAATCAGATTATTAAATTAAATTCAAATCTTATTATCAAAGATCATCAATATCAATTTAATTATTTAACAGATTATTAAATTGATATTGTTAAAATTTCCGGGATATTACAATTTTAATGCATAATATTGTATAAATACTAACATTATATGATCACTTTCTTAACAAAGTATAAAAATATTAAAACAGCAAAGTATAAATTTTCAAGAACAAAATATTTCCATGTAAATTCCATATTTAGAATACAGGAAAGCATTCTTGCACAAAAGAGTTTATTGACTTCAGCCATAATCCCTTTCGCCTTCTTCCAATCCCCAAATAAATAGTGCAACATGATCGAAAACAAAAGTTATTTAGTACAAATAATGCATAGATATTAAGAACTTGCTGCACCTCTGTAATCTCTGAATTCCCAAGAACATCAATTCCCAATCAGTAAACATACATCGTTTTTACCTATAACTTACCCTTTAGTAACGGCTGTAATCCTAAACAATGGCGTTTATCGTACTTTGAAGATAGAAATGTATAGAAAAAAAATCAATTGACAAAACTGAGAGTTAAAACAGTAAATTATTGTAATTATGAACGAAATTAATAGTTGTGATTCAGTTGACTCACTGAATTTAGTTTCTTCAATCCTCAAAATGGACGCGCTCCTGCTTAGGGTCAGAGGCTAGTGCTTCAATTGAGTCAAAGTTGTAGTCACTGTCGCAAATTTTAAATTTTCTGAGCACTTGGTTCAAAAGAAGGTAAGTTGAGAAAAAAATGAAATACTACAAAACGCAAGAAATTAATTAAGCAAGAAGAAAATGTCATACTATCTTGAACTGTTTTATTTTCTATTCTTGAGAAATAACAATTTTAATACATAATATTGTACAAATACTAACATTATATGATCACTTTCTTAACAAAGTATAAAAAATATTAAAACAGCAAAGTATAAATTTTTAGGAACAAAATATTTCCATGTAAATTCCATATTTAGAATACAGGAAAACATTTTTGCACAAAAGAATTTATTGACTTCAGCAATAATCCTTTTCGCCTTCTTCCAATCCCCAAATAAATAGTGCAACATGATTGAAAACAAAAGTTATTTAGTACAAATAATGCATAGATATTAAGAACTTGCTGCACCTCTGTAATCTCTGAATTCCCAAGAACATCAATTCCCAATCAGTAAACATACATTGTTTTTACCTATAACTTACCCTTTAGTAACGACTGTAATCCTAAACAATGGCATTTATCGTACTTTGAAGATAGAAATGTATAGAAAAAAAATCAATTGACAAAACTGATAATTAAAACTGTAAATTATTGTAATTATGAACAAAATTAATAGTTGTGATTCAGTTGACTCACTGAATTTAGTTTTCTTCATTCCTCAAAATAGACGCGCTCCTGCTTAGGGTCAGAGGCTAGTGCTTCAGTTGAGTCAAAGTTGTAGTCACTGTCGCAAATTTTAAATTTTCTGACCACTTGGTTCAAAAGAAGGTAAGCTGAGAAAAAAATGAAAAACTACAAAACGTAAGAAAGTAATTAAGCTAGCAGAAAATTGGTGGAAGAATAAAGCAAATCCCAAAATGATATTCTGCCTATCCAGAACTATTTCAAACTAACTGCTATGCAAATCCAAATTTATCAATCAGGACATGTTAACCATTAACGAATGTGAGTAATGTAGTAATGAAGCAAAAACAAATGAACGCTTATTTTTTGAACATAATTCAATAATTATTTTTTCAAATGGGTAAGCATCGAACTCAAATATCCAACTATACCAAACAACAACTACCAAAAATTAAGACTGAAATCGAAAAGTTTTATTAATAAATTTCAGAACAAATCGAGAGTAGCGGATCTAACATAGATTAGTTTATCATGCACAGTTTGGCTTGTTTGGTGCAGAAACAAAAAAAAACAAAAAACTGTTCAATCGAAACTTCATAGATAAAGAACATGTGAATTAATCAACAAATAATGCGTAATTCTCATGCGTAACCTAAAACAAAAGATCGCTGGATCGTAATTTTGAGAAAGAGATTTTAGAACGTTAGGATATACCTAGTCCAGATCCTTAGTTCAAGCACGAATCTCCATGAATCAAGCTAATTTAGTGTGCTATCAGCAAGCTGCAGCGGTTTTAAGCTATCAATCAAGGAAAGAGGTTCAAAGCGAACTACACCATCGAGAATTTTCATGGCGACACAAAAGAGGGAAGAAGCCGAAACCCTAAGTATTTACTTTATTATTAATGTATCGCCTTTGTGCAAGTTGAAATCATCCATTGGTTTATACTCCGCCTTCTTTACTGGGATAATTTTCTTTTTCCATGGTTTCAGTTGTGAAGGCGAAAGAGGAACCGAAATAAGGGTTGGAATAATGGGTGATAACGTGCAATAACTAACCTCTCCTTTTTGTTCAAATGACAAAAATGTCCTTATGTGAACTGGACGGTATTTAATGAAAGGGGATATTTTTGGAAATGCCAAAAAGGCTTCACTTTGACTGCTTTGACCAGGGTTTTGCATTATAGTATATATATATATATAACCATTTCTTAATTGTTTATCTTTGTTTACGTTATAATAATAACAACTTTTATTAGAACACAAAACAACAACAACAACAACAAATGACAATAATAAAATATTATCATTCACTAACAACCAAACACAGCATATATACTACAATAATTTCTGAAAAATTATTCCTTTATATATAAAATATAATCAAGGTAAAATTATTTCATTTACCCAATTTCAAAACAATACTATGTCAAATTGCTCAATTCAACTGTTTAGAGATCCATATCAATAACGTTAATTACTCGTATTGACCAGAATCCATAAGCCACTCAAAAGATCAACCAACACAATATAAAATATTTTTATATCACTAACAAATACGCGCTCATATATATATATATATATATATATATATATATGCTTACACACACATACACACACACTCAAACTCATTATAGGGTGCTACTAACCAAATCTATAATGATTACCCTACCAAAGCCAAGGTTCTTGCTTAACCTTACGCTCCAATACCAAGCTGTAACGACCCACTTTTTCTAACAGTTTAAGAGGACAATCAATCACCCATGAGCCACTCAAAATGAATGAAAAGGCGGATAGCTAGGAAAAAAGAAGAAGGAAGAAGACAAGATGAGAACTAAACAACACAAAATCCTACAGCAGAACGAACGATCTATAATATACAACAAATCTTTGTACAAAAACAAACTGTAATATATGTACATACATATATCAATCAGAGTGTATTGACCTATTTAAGCCTGGATAGTTATAACAATATGTCCTTACAATTTGCTGATAAGTACAACTAACAGACAACACAGCGGAACCAATGAAATACGTAGATACGTCTTAGGCCTCCAACTCTTCTCCTCAACTCCAATGCATCCAAACAATTTGTAAATATGCTCGATCTGACCCGGGCATTATAATAATATAATACCCGAGTCAGTCTGGTAAACCAGTGTGAGAAAACACTCCTTAATTGAATTTTATTGTTTTAAAAACCTTTTGGAAATAAAGATATCTCGTATGACCATGCCGCACATAAACACAGATGGGCTTTTCCCTTACGGTAACCAAACCATTTCATATGAGATTCTTTGCTATTATAATAGCATCTAAGATACAAATATTTATTAATCATAGCTGAAATTATTACATTAATTAAATTCCAGCATAATAGGTATGCAACAAAAACCGTAAAGGTACGTACTGGAGAATGGATCCATATAATGACCTTGACTACTGGGGTACCGCCCGTCACGGTGCATCTTTAGATAAAATAACACCAAGGACCTCGCTAGGATCCCCTGCCAACACAGAACCGGCCTACCACTTGACTAGTAGTGCCGAATATGATCACTCCTTCGTTAATGGGCCCTGAAGAATATAAATGAGGGACAATATCGACTCTAGATAGGGATGATCATACCCTACTTAGGATTGACCCACTTAGCCCTACTGCATCTCCCATGTTTTAGTCATTCCTGGTTGATGAGGCGTGAGTCTATGTTTTACCGTTCATATAGCACTTCCCACTTGGAATACTAACACTTCCCTCCAAGCAATAATGCAGTGACGACATTCATCAATACAAGTTTGTTTTGGGACTGAACGAAACGCTTGAGAGCTCCGTCTTCAAATTCCATCATCTTCAAGATATTTTCACTTCGAAACGCTTGGGTTGGATCGAAGTGGTTTCGGATAACATATCTAATCCCGGTCTCTTCAAAACAACATTCGATAATTTCCACTAAACTCGACTTGGTTCTTTAGGAAATAAACAGTCAAAGATAAGAGTAGAGATCACTTCCTAATCATTAGTGGACAGATTTCCTTATCATTTGTCCTAGGAGAACGAAACAAGATTCATACGCATAGTAGAACATCATCAGATATGACTGTGTCATATAACTCACGTGTTTCTTCTAGATATTTCCAAAGTTACGTATTGGGTCAATATTCGATAGTCGATTATTTAACTATCAACAACACACATCCAAATCAGGGATTTATTCCATAGGGAAAACCAGCATTGGTTAAACACATAAGCAACCACTAATCTATTTAACTAATTATTTTCGTTAATTAAAATCACTTTAAAAATACTTGTATAAAAATACCTTAACAAGATATATTCACAAATCCTAATATTTTTAATACTTAGAAAATATCCATATACTTATCTCAACGATATAAGTATATTTACAGAACGGAGGAAGATTTCTTTTTATGCAATTCTATGACCATTTATAAATTCCTTTATAAATTTCTAAACCCATTTATAAACTATTTCTTTAAAACCATTTATAAATATTTCTGAATCATTACTCAAGTCATTTATAAACCCATTACAGATCCATGCAACTATTTATAAAGCTCTTCTTATTGTCCATAAACCCATTTTGATTGAGAGTGGATTTTTTCATTGAGAAATGTATTTAGTTTTCATTTTTGAAGTTTGATAAAGAAAAGAAACTTCATTTCTTTTGTTTCTGAAGAGTTAAAATTGGAGAGAGGGGCGCGTTTTTAAAAAGAAAACAAAGGGAAGATCACGGCGTGGGGGTATGGTCTGGAACGTAAAAGCATGGGTAGAACATGGTAATATATATATATATATATATATATATATATATTGTAATCGAAAATATCTAACTTTAAACGTTCGAAAATCTCAAACTCCCATCGAGACGTGCCGCAGGGCATTCTATATGTAATACCCATATTCTGAACTCAATGGAACTAGTCTCGAGACCTAATTCGATCATATACAGAAGATAGCTTTTTAAATCCAGTTATACTATATTAATTTATGTAATTAGTTTCTAAGCGTTTCAAGCTCACACGACCAAACGATACATCCAATCGCCACGAAATACGTTAACATACTAAAATTTACTATTACAGATCCAATGAAACTAGTTTAGTCGAAACCCGAGATAGTGTCCCGAAAGACTATTTTCACATGTTAATTAAAATGATTATTATAAAACAAGTTTAATCACTTTTAAATTCAAATTAAATTTTTTTACTATCTTCGTTCTTATCCAAATAGAATTTAAATCAACTTCCGAAATCATTTTCATTAACATTAAATCCCAGTAAATTATTTAAAAAAATTCCAATACTAAAATTACTATCCCAATTAACAAAATTTACCATTCCAATAAATCCTTAGTTTTGAGATTTAAGCTATTTAACTTATAAAAATAATAATTCAACATTTAAAATCAATTAAATATTTCAAATTCGAATGACAGAAATTTTGGGTCGATACACTAGTCGCCCCTAGCTCCCTTGCCGACCTATCAAACAAACTCCGATCAACCAACGAATTCGACCGTCGCGCTGCCTCATTCGATGATCCCACCATCCATTATATCCCCCCTTATGGTGGTCCTCTTTGCAGTTGTCGACTTCACCATAAAACGCTATCATTGGTCCTGATGAAGGAGGGTCGTCAGATGTGGTTGTTTAAAATTAGAAGCTAGGGTAAATTTTAAGGTTAGGGTTCTAAGTTGAGAAATGAGAGTGGTAGATGGTCCTTATATAGATTTTCTAACCGACGCTATTCACGCCTGTAAATTGGCGAACTCAAATCGAGGTGTAACGACCCACTTTTCCGTACAGTTTAAGAGGGCAATCAACCACACATGACCCACTCAAATTGAATAGAAAGGCAGATAGTTAGGAGAAAGAAAGAAGAAAAAGAGAAGAAGAAACTAACAACACAGAATCTCACAATGGATCGATTAATATACAATATGAAATAAATCTATACACAAGAAACAAAATGGTAATATACATACAAACATCAATCAGAGTATACTAACTAAAAGTCAACCTTGACAGTTATAGCAACATGTCCTCACGATTTGGTAAATACAATAAGCAGACCCAAGAACACTAAAGAGCGGAAGAATATAAGATACGTGAATACGTCCTGGCCATCCAACTTGTCTTTTGAACTCCAAAAGCATCCAAAGCTAAATCTAGAAAATATGCTCGGTCTGACTCGAGCATTATAGGAAAACAATGTCGGGGTCAGTCTGGTAAAACCAGCATGAGAATCATAATCAAATGGATTCTTAAAGTTTAAATAAACCGTTTGAAACAAAGGTATTTCGTAAGACCACACCGCACATAAACACGGTTGGGGTTTTACCTTACGATAACCAAAACCTTTTATATTAGAAATCTAGTGATATTATAACAATGTCTAAGGGTGGAAATAATAATAATCAAGTAGCTGAGATGCTCGTGAGTGTACATCTCACAACAATACTAGGTATATAATCAAAAATCGATAAGGCACGTTCGCTAATTATGTAGGATTCCACAGAGGTGCTCTCGGTACTTTGAGAAATGGTCCTCCTGCACAAGGATTAGTGATATCCTTATGAAGCAGCATACATCCCTAGTGATGTACCATAGGAAAAACATAGCTGGTCTTGCTAAGACCGAGTGCATCGCCCCATGTATGCATAACAACTGTAGATAACGTTTAGGTGGAGTCGACTGCATCCTATAGGTTTGCCAACCCTACTGGCCATGCCTCATATCTCTGGTTTTAGTCATTACCGTTGATGAGGCTACATCTGACGTTCCAGCTCATGCACCGCCATCAAAACAGATAATGGAATTCCACATGGATTCCAATACCCCAACGGGTCTCGGAATCACAGATGGTGTGATGACCCGTCTGACTTGGCGACAAAATCCACTGCCGATCCCCAACTTGAACGACTAGGTCTTATCAACCCTTTCTTTAATAGCTCCTGGGTTTGGATATTTAACTCATCCCTCTCCTTTGGAGCCATCCTTCGATCGGGCTGTTTAACTGGCCTTGCACCAGAAATCAAGTCAATACGAAACTCAATTTTCTGATGTGGGGGTAAACTCTTTACTTCTTCAAAAACGTCTGGTAATTCTCTAAGAATAAGTATCGTTTCTAATCCTAGGATGAATCTATGGCATAAAGAAAACTATCCCTCCTTGTATTAGGATCTTCACAATATATTTCTATAAACTTCCCAAAGCTGGTCCGTAAAGATATCGTCCTTCTATCGCAATCGAGAACAGCTTTATACTTAATCAACCAATCCATACCGAGTAAAATTTCAAATCCAATAAAATCCAAGACAAACAGGTCAAAATGAAATTTATAGGAAGAGTGGGAAATTTGGACTTTCTCATAATTCATACAAAGGTTAGTAGTACCACCTATAGGATTTGACACACAGATAGGGGTATCAACTAATTTAGGGTAAAGTTTTAATCCATCTACGGTTTCTTTAGTAATAAAACTATGAGAAGCTCCCGTATCAAATAATACTCTAACTAAAACATCTTTGATAAAAATATTACATTCCAAAACTCCCTTGCCCTTCACATCCTAAGAGGTTGAAGGTTCATCCTTTATAGCATAAACTTTGTCTTGCCCTCCCCTCCTCATAATTGGACAATCCCTTATCATGTGCCCCGGTTGATGACAATTATAAAAGTTTCTTATTGGTGGCCTATGAACCTTGGGGTTCTTGCAATTAGTTCCTAGGTGACCCTTTAGTTGGCAATTATAACATGTAGCATCCTTCAAATAGTTACCTTGCGATCCTCCACCCGATTTGCCTTGCCCTGGCTTTTTCCCACTTTGATTGAACTTCATCTTCTTCTAACTGTTGGTGTTGTTGTTGGTCTAAGCTACCACTAGATTCTTCTTATCCAGTGTTTCGTAACAAAATCCCATATCCACTAAGTCTATAAATGATCCTTTTACATGAGCAATCATCCTAATCTAGTACTTCTCGTTTATCCCAGAAATAAACTTTTCTTTTTTCTTTAAAGGCGTGTCCATCAGCCCTGGCCCAAAATAAGATAATTCATTATACTTTTTTGCATACTCCTCAACAGTTACTTTGTCCTGCTTTAGATCCATAAAGCTTCTGTGAAGATGAGATTTTTCGGATGCTGGCATGTACTGCTCCTCCAAGACTTCCTTAAACCTTTCCCAAGAGAAATTATCTTCCGATTCATTTAGGGTAATGGACTCTCAACAAGCTAGAGCCCATCCTGCAGTTACCATGAGGCTAAAAACCTTTTTTGCACATTACTAATATCCAATGCCTTAAAGATTTTTTTGCATAATTTGATCCAAGCATGTACGTCAATGATAGTTTTCATGCCTTCGAATGGTTTTCCCCTAAGCTAATAAATTTTTTGCATAGGGTGGCAAAATTAACCAGGGGTTGTACGGGAGCTACTTCTTCTACATTAGCAGTGGTTTGAGCTCGACCGTTGGTTATTGTGGTGCTGCCATTTCCCAATCTTCATCCTCTACGAGTACTCATGTCTTACTACCTGAATATAGTAAGATAAATTTAGAATACAAAGATGATATTATCTTGGGGAATGGGTATTTAAGCATAGCATAATTTGAGTTTATTCAGATAAGGATTCAAAATGCACACTCTCATAAATTAAACTCATTCTAGGGTATCACTAACCCTATCTCTAATGAGTCGTACCCCACTAAAGCCAAGGTTCTTGCTTAACCTTCAGTTTTGATACCAAATGTGATGACCCATCTCCTTGACCCTCGAAAATCAACACTAACACATCCATGGTATTTACGTGCCGTAAATCTAAATTCCGAGGAGGTAGATTATCAGGGGTAAAATAAAGTAAGGACAAAAGATAAAAACATAAATTCTCACATTCATTTAACTATATAGATAGATAGTACATACAACCATTCTCACTAGGGTATATCAGAGTTATGATATGAACTAACCCAGCCAGGAACAGTTATAACTACCTGCACCCACACTTGTTGGTGCAAACAACTAAACACAGCGGAAAATAAAAGATAGATGGATATCCACATAAGATGCTCCAGCTCCATGCTCCAAAAAATCTTCTTAAATTTCTTCACCAAAATGCTCCTAACATGATCCTGACTACTTGGCTGCCCAAAAAAAAAGGGCACCCAGAGTTTAAAGGGAAAACAAAATAAACTCCGGGTCAGTCATATGACTGGTGTGAGAACTCAAAATACGACGTTTGAAAAAAAGGTATCCCATAAGACCACACCGTACATAAACACAAAACAGGGTTTTACGTTATGATAACCAATCTTTATTACATAAAAATAAGGGATATTATTTCTAATGACATTTCTTTGAAAACATTTGCAGGTAAACTTATTAATCTTAGCCGAAGTTGTTACATTGATTAAATTCCAGCATACTAGCCACAAAGTGGGTTCTACAAACAAAATGGCAAGCACTTATGGGTGAATGGATTTCCATACAAATGACTAGGTGAAGGGACTACCTTCTAGCAGTACATCTCTAGAGGAATGTACCGAGGCACAACTGATGGTCCTCTACCAACACAAAACCGGCCTACCTCTTCCTAGATAGTACCGAATATGTCATCACCCCAGTTGTTACCGACCCATCCAAGGCATCTCTTAGCATACACCACAATGAGTTAAACCTAAATGTTACAGTGGGTAGATATATAATAAGAAGTGGATGATCATATCCTAATGGTTGCGATCCATATATCCTTGCCACATCTACCCTGCTTTGGCCATTTTCGGGTTTGAGACTTTAGGTAACGATTACCGTTCACATAGCACATCATCTTTTTCTTTGAATGCCACATTGCCATTCCATAATCATACAACTGATTTCTACAAACGTATAACTCCTGAGCTCATACGTCTTAGGAAAGGGTGTTAAGCTAAGAGAAGTTTCCTTCTCCGCCACCAAGCAGATAATATGTTTATAGAGATCAATTAGTATGATTTTAAAATGCAACAGACATTAGTCCATACAAGTTCTGGGACTGAACAAAACCGAAGGCATTCCTCCTACCACATCCTGTTTTGGGAATCACTTCTAGGATTAGTACCGATTAGTCCTTGCAATTCAAAGATTTTCATAACGGAGCAATACTGCTAATATATGATAGGGTGAATTTCCCTTAGTGGCAAGTATCCCTACATCATGAATATCTTCGTCCTCAATGATCTTACCTTAACATGTTTTACTTCGAAACGTAAATTGGTTCAAAGTGGTTTTCGGATAGGGATTTTCCAAATCCGACCCCGGTCTCTTCGAGATCCAATCATCGATAAAAATGATGTTTACAAGTAGATGCTTGTTGTTTGATTTATTCATTTATCAAAATATCTTCAAGAGATATATATCTTACAATTATTATTTTTAGTAAATACAGAATGATTTCAACCTTCCTTTTTGAAATTTATCAAATCAATTTTAGAAAGTAACTTATGAATATTTAAATTTGGAAAATTAAACTTTCATACTTAACTCGTTTCCAACATTTCGACCTTATCTATCCCTCGCCCAGATGAGGCCATGTAAGCCAAGGCACTGGTTGCTCCTAAACATATCCTTAGTTTAAGCACCTTACCCAGATCTCATGAATAGAAAGATCTAGTCTACTCGTCGGTTTTTAGAGCCAAGATTAAATCACTTGATTTTGACAACTTTTCTTTAAATCATTTAATTAAACATTTTTAAATAAATTATAAAATCCTCAAATCATCTTTAAACACTTAATTATTTATTTGAAAACATTCATAAAAGATTTGGAAAAGAATTGTTAAGTTTAAAACTTCATTTCTAAAGTTGTTGAAAAGGCAGTAGAAAAATGCTGCGGAAAGTGCTTAAAAATCTAATTCGATTTAAAACAACTTTTCTAATATTTGAAAATCCATATTTTTCAATTAAAATCTATTTTAAACTATTTTATTGAATTTATAAAACTTATTTCATATTTTTAAACATTTAAAAATATTCATTTCAAAGAATTTTATGCTTTGGTCGCTTTACTGCAAAAGCATGATTTTTCTGGAAATTTAATTTGGACATATTTTAAAATCTATAAGATGAAATCTTGATTTTCTTTCTTAATTCTAAAACTATGGATTTAATAGTGCGGAAAATCCTTATATCAAAGAATTCGAGCTAATTTCCATTCCGTATACTCATCCGAATTTTTTGGCACGAAATTGCGAACTACCGTTACGCGACGTGCCTAGTTTTGACTCATTTATTGGTTTTCATTTAAAACCAGTCAAAAACAATTTTATATGTTTGTGAAACATTTCCAACACATTTTTAATCATTTTAAAAGGTATTAAATGATTCCATACTACTTTTTAAAATTCATTCGAAAAGTGTTTTCCATGTGAAATAACGACGTGTATATCGTGACTTGTTCAAACATTCACATGAGGTAAACAATATATGATGATCAAAATCATAAACAGACATCCACATAATCATATCACATTGTCACATCCATATATATAATAATTAGGAGTTCTCACCTTGAATGGAATTGAACAAATGTTAGACGAATATAAACTTTCCTAACTTTAACCAATACTTACGATTGCTCACTTTAAAGTCTTATAAGTGGCTCGACTTGCTTGGGGAGGTGGATGGTGGTCACGGCTTTGGGTTAGGGGAGAGGTGGGCTCGGCTTTAGCGGGTGGTGGGTGCGGCGGTGGGTATGGGCGAGGAGAAGGGGGAGTTTCAAAGTGTTTTGGTGGCGTTTGGATGGATATTTGAATTAATATATTTTTGAACTAAATTTCGGCATTATTTTATTAAGGTTGGAAGCCATGAAAATGAATAGAGAAAGCTTGGAAAATGAAGAAGGAGAAGTGTGAAAAAAGTGAAGAAATGGTTGGGTATATATAGAAAAAGTTTGGAAAAAAAATATTATTATGTGAAATGACCAAAATACCCTTACTTCATCTTTAAGTGAACTACATTTTTTCAACACCTAACATCACCTTTCACTTCACAACTTTATGTATTAATCACTTAAGTATTAAGTAAAATAAAATAAGAATTCTGTTTAGATTTGATTTTGACATGTTTGTCTTTTAGCGCTAACTTTTTGTTAATGAATTCTAGAAATTTATGAACATGTTTAGGAAAAGTAATCTTGTTTAATGACTTTATTAATACTTACCATATTTAAATATGTGTATATATATGTAAATAAAGGTGCAACAACGTCGCGACAACTTTTGTTGAACAAAAAGTTAAATTTTGACAAAACGTTTTATGATTATATTTTGAAGTTTTTGTTAAACTATTTATTTATGTAAACAAAAATTGAAAATAAACTTGTATATTGTTATTAAAAATAAAACCCCTTATAATAATAATTTATTTAACCATCCAAACTTACTTTTCTAAAATCAGACTTTTGTCACTTTTACCGATATAAGCAACGGTTCTTATTTTTGTGTATATTTCTATTTCAAAATCCTATTTAATATTATTTGAATCATAAAACTTATTCATTTTATATTTAAAATCATTTTAAATATTATATTTTATAGTGATCAAATTCTGGGTCGTTACACATGGATTCCCATATCTCAAATAGATCTTGGAATCACACATGGATTCTCATACCCTAACTGGTCTTAGAACCATACATGAATTCCAATATCTCAATATATATCTCGAAACTCCTCCATAGATCCGTATTTGGTTTTGGAGTGGTTAAGGTTCCAATTCATCTCTTACAAGTACACTCTTCCGCTTCCCGGGCGTCCCAAAAACAAATCGTCGATTTTTCGGAATGCTCAATCCCGGTTCTTTAGGAAATAATCAAACGATACAAAAGAGCGAGGATCGCTCCCTAACCGTTTAAGTGGAGGGATCTCCTTATCATTTGTCCTGGAAGAACAAAAAGAGTTTATACGTATAGTATAACACCACCGATGGTAACCGTGCCATATAAATCTCGTGTTTCTCTTAGATATTTCTAGAGTTAATCCTTCGTTGTTAAGTAGGGAATTTGTCTCCCTACCACCAAAATTAAGAAATATTACATATTTAGGCCAAGGTTTGATAGTTGGTTATTTAACTATAAAATAAACAATCATTCAAGCAGAAATCACATTTCTCGTGGAAACAACTAAGCCTCATTTAATTAAATTTCCATTAGTTTGAATCACTTTATAAAAAACATTCATATACTTATCTCATCGAAATAAGTATATTCACAAACCATTCTTTTCAAATACTTGAAAACTCTTTAAAAAAGATATGAAAAGTACCGTTTAATATCATCTATGGATTGCAGCTTACAAAATGTTTACGTCGTTATCCTAGCGAAAATATCGTAAACTATAGGCAATCCCTGCCCCATGAATTACGCCATGGAAATTAATCATTTCTTTCCAATCTCTCTTTATTTCATAAATATCTCCAAATTTATTTGTAAAGCTCCTTTATAAATTTACATGTCTTAATTTCAGAAAAATACTCCTTTATAAATCCCAAACCACTTAATAAACTTCTTTTTTTTCAAATCACTAGAACATTTATAAATCTCTTTTAAAACCATTCGGAGTCCAACTTCTTTCCAACATTTTCAAAGTATCTTTCTAAATTTATACATTATTTTAGTAACCCTTTTTCATTTAATAAACCTTTATAAGAATTTTTCCATTTTAAAACAATTCCCTTTTAAATAAAGAGTTTATTATGTTTAACCATCTTCTTATATAACCATTTATTATCCAAAACACCTTTAACAAATAAGTCCATCATCTAAATACTTGTCACATGGCAAGTTATCATCTAAACACCCTTTTTATTTAACTATTTTTAAACCTCCTTTAAAATAATAACTTAAGGCAACACTAATAATACATTGAATTAACTTTAACCAATATTATAATAATAATAATATACTAACTTTAAAATATAATAAAATAATTAATTATAAATAATAATTAACTTATAAATAATAATTAACTTAAAATCAAATTGTCATAAATTAACTTTAATTTAATAATTAACTTTCAAACAAATGATTATAATATAATTAAACATTTTAAAATAATAATTAAATAACTTAAAATAAATATACTAAAATACCTTTATAAAATACTTTAAACAATCCTAAAATAATTAACCTTTTATTTTTATTTAAAATAGTACTCAATTATCTTTTAAAACATTATTAATAAATAATACTTACCTTTAAAGTCTTATTAAAAATTAATAATTAATGATGATCATCTTTAAAATAACTTTATTAAATAATTAACTTTATAAACTAGAAAGAGGCTTAACACTTCAATGGTACTTAATCAAGTCACCATTAATTCCAATACTATCCAAATTATAATCCAGGTATTTACATCACATCCCATACGTAAATTAAACTCATAATTAACAATTGATTATGAACGTAACTTAAATTCAGTCCGTTTAGATATGCCATAAATTTTTACATGTCTAGAGCTACCAACAAGTTGCATTAAAGTGTTGTACTCGTCCATACGAGCACAATGCAAAAATCCGTATATTAATCTGATTTAAAATGAACACGTGATAGCATTTCAAAGGTTTTCGCATAATAATATAATTAAATTTATATTTAAATAAGAATTTCTCATGTTTCTTTTTGGCCTAAACCCATAGTGCAGTCCGCCTCCACGAAACCTAACCCGCTCTTCTCTCCTTAATCTTCTTCTCCTCCTTTTACAACCTGAAGCAATTTGCACGGTTGTGCACGTGCACATGCACATCACCTCCAACCATCCAATCAACAACGCAAGACCTCCAACATACTCGCCTTCACTAACTCATCACAACCGAGACATCATCGCCAACAACGACCCATCCATCAAAATTCCAACCACGAGACCCATTCCCATTTCAAGCTACAGGTTTAAGTCCAAATCCCACATCGAGGACATCAAAACTTGATTGGAGACCCCCAAAATTTCACCTTCGACTTTCCTTTCCATGAGAAGTATCACCATGGCCTCAAATCAATCTAACTCGCCTACAACCAAGATTAACCCAAGCCCTAATTTTTAACGTCGCCAACGGTCATCACAATATTTCGCCGAAACTTCCCAAAAAATACTACATCACCATATGAATCCAACGACGCTGGAGACAACTTCTAATTCGACGCGAATCGAGAGAACTAAATTTTATGGTGTTCTTGAACAATATTTTCCCTTTGCAGATATTTGATGATATCTCGCTCATTTTTCGACGAAAATTCGAGCGACCAATTTAAAAAAAAAAGATACTGATACGAACTACTTTCATGTTGAATGCTTTGTTTGAAAGTGAATAGATTAGGAGGATTTGATTTTTGAATGGGAAGTGGAGTTTATTTTTATTGACAAGAAATCAAAATTTCAGGAGAAACCAATCTCCTCTCCCATGTACGTGCATACACACACACACACATATATATATATACACACACATATACATACACATACACATATACATATACATATATATATATGTACATACGTACATACATATACATACATACATACATATATATATAGGCATACACACACACTACCCAAGTATATAATGATTAATCTAGGCCAAATCAAAGAAGACAATGGTAGACAAAAAGCTGCCATGACAAAGGGGACAACGGCGGCTGGTTGGGTGAAAGAGAAGCAAAAAAGTGACTGCACTGTTTAAACATTGCGGGGTTGAAGATGGATGTGTTGTGTGTGTACTTGGTGCATTTCTATGTGTTTAGGGGTTTGAATAAAATTAGACTTCGGTACCCTATCGCATAATACCGCATCCGCGTACGAGCTGCAAATGACCGAAAATAAAAGACGATCATGCAGAACAATGTAATGCGAACTAAAAACAATAATAGAATATACAAGTTAACTTATTCTGTTAAATTTCAAAAATGCCGACGTTTTCCGTAAAATACGTCAAACGACAATTTAAATATTTTCCAAATTAAAAATTTATGGAAAAATCATATAAATTAAATTAAAAAGTACAACATTAAAAATCAAACAATTATTTGAAACATAAATTTTATGATAAAAACCCAAATTGAATATTTAAAACTAATTAAATATATTAAAAATCAAAGTGATAAAATTCTAGGTCGTTACACAAGGCGTGCTCACTGACATTCCTAGCTAAATACCCCTATTCCGAACTCATGGAACTATTTTCGAGAGCTAATTTTATGGTATATATAAGATAGCTTTTTAAATAAAATTATAATATTTTGATTTTCTAAAATTAATCGTTACGCGTTTCATGCTCGTACGACCACACAATACGTCTGATCGTCACGAAACTCGTTGGCATACAATAATTCATTATTCCGGATCCAGTGGCACTGGTTTCATCAAAATCCAAGACAGTACCTCAGAATGATAATTTCACATATTTAAATATTATTTTATATTTTCGATCCAATTACTGATATTTATCTGATCTATTTATTTTTTGTAATTAAATTTACAAATTCAATTCACCAATATTATTTATTAATCAAAAGGAGTTAAATAAAATCATTAAATCCATTTAATTCACAAATCCAAATATTTATATAATCCCTATATTTGAATATAAATTATTAAATTCCAAAATCCAATTATTTAAATATTTAAAATTAATTAAACATTTAAAATTCAGTGACCAAAATTTTGGGTTGTTACATTCTCCTCCCCTTAGAAGAATTTCGTCCCTGAAATTCTCAAGGAAGAAAATGTCACCAGACCCCTAAGGTTTAAAAACTTAATAACTAAAATGAGTTATTAAACTTATTACTTAATTAATTCTTAAGTATTACAGAAAAAATTCGGTAGCATCTCCTTTGTGCGCTCGATCGGAACAACTACAAATTGCCACAATGGGCCCCAAAACAACAAAAGAAAACAAAAGCCAAGTGGCCTCCCATATCTAGGGCATAAAATCATCAACCAATTTAAATTTCTAAATCTACTGCATACCTTTTTGCATTTTATTTTATTTTTAATTTTTACAGGCAACTTATTATCCTGATGCAAATGCTGGTGCACAAGAATCAAATAGCAATCTCTTGCTTAACTGTACTTAAACAATCCAAAATATAGTCATACTGACAAAAGAGAAATATATTAGCTACCTCTATCATAAATTCCCAATAGCATAAACAATGTAACAATCATATGCAACAAACAATATGATGCAACTACTGCTAATCATGCAACTTTACATGCAAAAACTAGCATGATATATATCTACATAATTAACTCTAGTATGAAATAAAGCTACATGCAACTAAATGCAACATATCAACCATATGCAACAAAATACATAAAATATTCTATAATAAATGCTATGCATCCAATATTTTCAAACCATAAATTTAGAACCAAATGCCCGAGTTTTATATTCAAAAATATATTTTAAAACTCCCTTAAGAAGAAATATATCAAAACTAGATCCAACATGACTAGGAGGGTGCACCCCCCTTCCAAGCATGGTATAACTATAAACAAAAACAATGGAGCCTCCAGTGGTATTCTGGTACCTCCTAAAAACAATTAGAGTAAATACACCTAGCGACTCTCAAAATGGGAAAACTCCCAATTGTGCTTTGATTTTAGTCATTCATCATAATAAATAAAAATATTTGTAAAACACTTTGCAAATATCTATTGGAACAAATTCCAATTTTTATCGAAATAATAATATTTCTCAAATATTTCAAATCATACTATTATTATTTCTTTTCACAATCATCCCAAAAATTCTTTTAAAATGATTTCAAAACCACCTGGATTTAAGTCCTAATAAATAACAATTCAAAAAACCTTTGTTTATAAATTCAAACTTTATAAACTATGGTATAAATATCCCATAACCAATCAAATCAAATTTCGTATAGGAATAAACTAACACTATCAATCAATCAAATTTCATAGAGGAAAAATATAACACTAAAGTTATTATAAAATGTCAAATGACTAACAACCAGATTTACAATTTTGCTTTAGTTCATAAATTTTCTTAAGTCACATACTAAGTATACAATACTTAAGTCCATATAATATACATAAATCATCTATAGGCTATATCTGATCACTTGCATGGATACATAACTTCTATTTTCGAAATAGTATTGCTCACTCGACCTCCCTTAGTGTAACGACCCAGAATTTCTGTCATTTGAAATTCAGATATTTGATTGATTTTAAAAATTAACAAGTGAAATTTGTAAGCTGAATGAATTATAATTCGAATATAGTGATTTAATTGTTTAATTAAATCGACAATTTTATATTTGAAATTCCAGAAATAATTGGAAATTGGGTTTAATGTGAATAAAAATGATTTATAAAGTTATATTAAACCATATTGGAGTTAGAACGATGTTATAGAACTTTTAAAATTGAATTAAAAGTTAATTTGTGAAAATTGAATATTTTAATATTTAATTGACAAGTGAAAATAGTCATTTTTCAAACAGTCTTGGATTTTGACGAAACTAGTTTCATTGGATCCGTAATGTTATATTATTGTAAGATTTCAAATTTCGTGTCAATCGGATTTACGGTTTGTCCGGAACAAGCCAAAACGCATCGAAATCGTTTTTAATCGATTTAATTTTAATTTGATCGTTTAATTCCGTAACTCACACATATGACCGAATTAGCTTCCGAAACACGTTCCATTGTGTTCGGAATGCGGGGTAAACATTATAATCGCCTAGCGGCATGTCTGATTCGGAGTTCGTTTGAAATTTTTGTTTAAAAGTGGATTTAATATTAAAATAATAATTGTCAAACGTATATATATACGTTTAGAGGGCCGAAAACCCTAGTTCTCTTACTAGCCGCCAGTTTTACATATCAATGGCTGAAACTCTACCACCTTCCCCTTCGATTATCTCCTCATCCATTCACTTTCACGAGAAATCTCCAACACGAAAATTGTAGAGCACATTGCGAACTTCCAATCCAATGGCTGTGATAGAGAATGGAGTCATGGATTGACGAAAAATAGCTCGTGTTCGACCAACGTTTGCACGCGTTTTTCGAGATTGATGGTGGATCGAGTTTCACGTGCTCGCGGCTATGGGTGGTGGCGACTTCGAGCTTCCGTGTGGCGTTGTTCGATCGAATTCCGATCAACTATGGGGGGGTACGGCATCGGAGATTTAGGCGCGATGTTGGGTTCTCATGTTCGAACGAAACCTGGAAGGAAGAAGAACGTGAGCGGCCCTGATTTGAAATTCAAAACGTGCGGCTGTGATTGAATGTAGGGTTTAAAAAAATAAATAAAATTGAAAATTGATTATATATAAAAATCATATAAACTTTATAATATCATAACTTTTTGATACGAGGTCGGAAACAAGCGAAACTGGCGGCGCCGGAATCGCAGTGACGAGCAGCTCGCTGTGGTGTAGACGTGGAATCATTTCTAGCTAGTAAAAATTTTGCATTAAATCGAACGTGTTCGATTTAATGTAAAAATTAAATGCTCGACATTTTAAAAAGCAAAGGTGAGAACTCCTCACTCAATCGAATTGTGTTTCGATTTAAATTTTAAATAGTTAGATTTAAAATTGCTTGATTGTGTTGATTGTGTGAATTGAATGATGGTTGTTATCTATTGTGTCGAAATAGACCCTATACGCCGCATATTAAGCGGAGGTTATTTATTAAAAATATATACCGCGATATTCCAGTTTGAAATGGAATTGGTATTATATATGTATTTGGAGTTGATTTCCCGCTTTATATAGCGGATGAGACCCTATTGCGCCGCATAATAGCGGATAGTATTTTATAAATCCCATATATCGCGATATTCCACTTTGAAGTGGAATTGGTATTGTGCTAACATCTGTGGATGCAGGGAAATAGGTGGGAGGGATCCAACTTGATTCCTCAAACATTTCAATTTATTTCAATGTTGTGTGTTGATTATTTATAATCTGTGTGTGATTATATTGTGATTGGAATTGTTGAAGGCTATAATTTAGCCGAATATATTTTGGTAATGTTGGATACCAGAAATAAATAAATTGGATTTTTAAAATTCAAGTTGAAAGTTTATTTTAAAACTTATTTTTGAGAATTGGATAGATTAAAAAGGAGTTTTTAAAAGATAAAGTTGTATTTTTGAATCAAATTTGGATTAAATTCCAAAGTATGGAAAAAGGGCTTAGTAAATGGATTTCGAAAATATTATTTATAAGTTGAAAATTTTATTTAAAATTTGGATTTTAAATAGATTTGAAGAGATAAAGAAATTTATTTTAAAAAGAAATAATTTGGAAATTCGTTGGAAATTGATTTGGTGTTTTGAAATAAATTTGAAAATCAATTTGAAATTAATTGATAATTAATTTACCATAACTAGTAAAAATTGGTTTATAGAAATTTATCTGATTTAAATTAATCAGATGATTAAATTAATCCTACTTATGGATGTTTGGATTTTATTGGATGTCGAATTGTTTGACATCTCTAATATGTGATGCTTTGTGATATATCCTGTTCTGTGTTGTGATTTGTGATCTATTTATCTATGATATGAATATCTGTGATCTGTGGATTAAAGATAAGCGTTATAGTTTATAGCGCTTATCAATTATATTGTTATATTTGATCTGTGATGGTTGGATGTTGTGGCACTATTGTGTTAAACCCTTGGACTACACAATATACACACAAATGTGGATTTCACGTGGAAATCGGTTAAGTCACAGATTTTTGACAATTCTAAAGATTGAATTTTTGAATCCAAAATGGTTTTGGAATTGGAATTGAAAGTTTTTGAAAATGAGTTTCAAAAATAAAAGTTATTTTAAATAACTTAATGAAATTGGAATTTAAATCATTTGATTTAAATTTTGAATTCAATATTTTGAAATTGAATTCAATAATTTAGGAATTTTGATCTAAAAGAATATATAAGTGTAAGAGGTGTTTATATGGGTTTTTAACCATTTGAAATATGGTTTTGGAAATTTAAATTTAAATCCAAGATTTGTACTTGGATGGCTTTAACCTGTGTAATTGTAACCAGTTTTTCCCAAAAACGAAAACTATCTGTTTTCAAATGATAATAGCTTTCATAAAGTGAAAAGATTTCCAATTTGTATCGAAACATTTCAAGTTCAAATGAAATTGTAAATAGTTTGGAAAAACTATGAATTAACCTTTGTAAAGATGATTAAGCATTATTTTGAAATCAAAGAAGATTTTAAAAGGTGTATCTTTTATATTATAAAAGACTTGAATTGTGAATAGTTTTGAAAGCTATAAATTAAATCTTGATTTAAAGATTTAATGGGTTAATCCAATTGAAATGGGAAATGATTTGGGAATCTGTGAATGAATCTTTGTGAAATTGGGTGAACTTTGTGAAGTAAATCTTTTTGTTTAAAGATTTAAAATGGTAATTTGTTTAAACCATTTAAAGGAAAGGATTTGGGTAATCAGTTGTGACTTAATTGAAATCCCTATATCCATATGTTTTAAATATTGTGCTCACTATTCGGGTTAGCCGGGAAAAGACCTTTGTGTCATATAACCCATTCCGAATTAGTGATACGACGATATGGATCGTAGTGAAGACCGGTGGTGAAGACTGGGTATTTGTGAAAATGATAGGATGGCCTATCAATTGTCTCTGCACCGTTAGCTACGGTATAGAGATTTCCTTTGTGATGGGAAGTTCGATCGGGATTGTGAATACCCGGATTGCAAGGGCTTCTTCGGAAGTGCCTTCGGTTCTGTTCGAACCCGAAACAGACTTGTATGATTACATGTCTGACATTACATTTTGAGATATAAAGCTGATTTCTTTCAAATACATTTCTGTTGGTGGCGGAGAATTTATTCTCTTAGCTTAACACCCTTCTCTGAGACGTACGAGCTCAGAGGTTATGTAGTTGAAAGTTATCAATGATATACTCCCAATTTGGTAGTGTGGCATGCTGAGTGTTGCCGTGTGATGATTATTTATTGATCATTTGTTGATCAAAGCATGGCTTTGTGGAAAAAGCGTAGCTTTGTGGACGAGACCTCTTCGGACCTCACAACCCGGAAATGGTCAAAACAGGAATGATGCGGCAAGGTTATGAGGGTCGCTCCCTTTAGGGTATGTCATTTCCTTCTGGAAAAGGGTGGTATAAGGTATGGAGCCCTGGTATTTAACCTATGTTGATACTCCAATCTCATTTACTATGTGATTGCTGTGTGATCGAGGCTCCACGGATAAAGATCCTAAAGGACCGGGGGGTGGCATATTCGTGTAGTAGTTACCTAGTGTAAGAGGTAACCCGGCCTTGTGTTGGCAGAGAGCTAGTTAGTTCTCGGGACATCCCGCCAGAGGCGTACCCATTGGCAGTAGGAAGTTCCTTAGCCTGACCATTTGTTGGAAAATCCAAAGAAACAATACGAGCCCCTTACGATTGCAATTTGTATAACTTGTCTCCTCAGGCGGCAACTATAGCAGGCATAATATAATGGTACCTATGCTGGCTAAGATTAATATTGTATTTTCGAAATGATTTTGTACACTATGCACTAGTAATAATATCAAAAGAGTTTTCTTTTGCATAGTAAGCATGTTTGACTATCATAAGAAGAAATCTCCTCCAAGTCTGCGATTGCATTGTGCGTGTGGTGGGAGGTCTTATGGTAGTTTCATTTTTCAAAAGCATTGCGGATTTCAATGTTAAAAATTCCATTGTTGTTTGTTTAAAGATAAACTGTTTTAGTTCTCACACCAGTCCCATGACTGACCTGGAGTTTACTGTTCCCTTCCTAAACTCTGGGTGCCCATCATTTTCCACACGGGCAGCCTAGAGTCAGGTTATCAGGTCATTCTGGATTTAGGAGATGCTTTGGAGCTCAAGTGGCGAGCTGGATAGCGAGGCGTATCACTTGTATATGATATTATTTATTCCGCTGTGTATTCTGTATGAGGACAAGTTTGTATAACTGTCCATTGATGTATTGTTGTTGTAAACTCTGATGATGATGTAATGTATAAACTGATATAGTTCTTTGATTTAAAGATTATTCATTTATCTATTATATGTTGTTCCGCTGCGATATGTGAGATTCTGATATTGTTTCTGTTTCTATGTTTTTCTGTTCTCTTTTTCTTCTGTCTTCTTTTACCTCTTCTTTTTAACCATAACAATTCGGTTTTCCGGCATTCGATTGCTCGGCAGTTGATAAAGTGGACGTATTAATGTCGATTTTCGGAAGTCGAAAAATCCAGAATCGTTACATGTGGTATCAGAGCATTTGGTTAAGCGATAACCTTGGCTCTGTTGGGAATTACTCCTTAGAGATAGAGTCTGTAGTACTCTAGAATGAGTGTGAGTGTAATAATAGATATGAGCGCGTATTTGTTAGTGAATATGAAATTGTTTTGTATTGTGTTGACTTATCGGTTGATTGTTTATGGATTCTGGTCGGTGCAGTCTGGCTAACTGTAATCGATAGGGGTTTCTAAACTCTTAAACAAGATGAACCGACACAGTATCATTTTAAATTGAGTAAATGAAATAATTTTACCTCGATTATATTTTGTATATAAAGGAAATAATTTTTTCAGAATTATTAAAGTGTATATAAATTGATTGTTTGGTTGTTGAAAATGTAAAATATATAAGTCAATAAAAGATGTTATATTATTATAAATCTAAGTAAGATAGATAAATTTGGAATGATCTTATGTAAGTAAAGTAAAATAGTGAAATTATATGACAAAAAGATTTATAAATGTGATTTATAGATAAAAGGAAATTTTAAAAGAATTTAAGCATTGGATTCACTACTGTTGCTGGGAAATAATAAGGGTGATGACTGCAGCATCATCAGTATCATTTTCGAGTTTCTGTGTGATGGATTTGCTACCATAGTAAATTGAAAATTGAAGTTTTGTTGTGATAAACAAAATTTAAATTAAAATCCAAATTGAAATTGATGAATATACGTAGAAATGAGTTTTGAACTTATAATATGAAATAAAGATTTTAGCTTTGGTAAAGTTAAAGAATTTGAGTTAGCATAGTAAATATATGATGTGAATTTAACTAAAGGAAGGTTAAATAAATTGAATTGGATTAGATAAGTGATTGTAATATGAATTTGGAAGATTAAATAAATAAGTTGTATAACTTATAAAATGATTGAATGTAAGCAAAACCAATTGTAAAAGAAATGGTTAAATTGTTAAGCAAAATAAAATTTGATTTTGATTAAGTAATGAATTTGACTTTAAGGGAAAGTTAGATGAAACTGAATTTAAAATAAATTAGAAATGGGCTTAAGTTGTATAAGTGAAGTGAGTTGAAATGGAATATAACTTAAGTGATGTTGAATGAAGTTGATTTTGGTGTCGAAGTGAAATAACAAAGTGAATTAAATGAATGTGAACAGAAATGATAGAGCGAAAAATTTCTTTCTATACGACAGAATAACTATACCATGAAGACCTATATAATTATTGGATTTATAATAATGAACAAAAAATACAACTTAAGGAACGAATTTGTAAGTAGAATACAAAATTTAGAAAAAGAGAAAGGATCTTTTGCTTTAAATATACTAGAAAAAAGAACCAGATTATGTGATGATGAGCATGAACAAGAATATTTACCCAAAATGTATGATCCCTTTTTGAATGGACCTTATCGCGGAACAATAAAAAATGTAGATTCAGATGAAATCATGACTGATTTAATAACTTCAAGAGTGGATTCCTTAGAAATATTGTGGATAAATAAAATTCATGGTCTATTTCCTAAAAATTCTCAAACATTTGAACATAAAAAGAATAGGTTTTATTCTGATGAGAAATTTTTATTGAGTTATATAAAGGAGATTCAACCTTATTTGTAAAATGAATTAGCATTTGAATTAATAAATGGATTGAATGTTAATCAACCGAATGTAAGTAAATTGATATGGAATAATGGATATAAGTGTTAATTCATTAAAAGCTAATAAATAGGAAATTCAATGAAAGCCAATTTAATATTAAACCAATTGGAATTAAAAATGTTGAACCAAATTGAATGTGAAGTAAAGTAAATTGAATGAATTTGGTTATGTTGATTATGATTTGGTTGTTAGATGATTGTTAGTTGATTGTATAGAAATTCATATGTAATTGAATTAATCAAATGGAAAGCTAACGTATGAAAGCTATGCAATTGAATCCAAATTGAAAGTGAACCAACTTGAATTTAAATTAGTGAATGTAAACTAATTGAAAATGAATAATTGAATGTCGTTGTATATGAATTGGTTGTAAACAATTACAAGTGATGTCAAAATTATATAAGTTGCTTATAAACCTTGTTTAGTATGCATTTCTTTTAATATGCATGTGTTGTAGTTGTTTAAAAGAGTAAATTGTTAATAATTTTTTATATATGTGACACTTACCTATTTAAATTAAGTAAGTACAGGTACCGAGGCTACCGTTTGGCGGGATTTGGTTGCGCTAAAATGCTTAATAAATAACTGCTTTGCTTAAAAATGCTAAAAAGGTACGCCTACGCAATAAAAATAGGAAATATGAACTGTTTTTCTGCTTTTTCGACCGTGTGGGTCGATGTATATATATTTATGTCTATTGTGATCCTACTACGATCAAACCGCGCAAAAGAGGCTATGGCGAATTTTTCTGAAAATTTAAGGCGTTAGAAAATTTTCGGGAAATTTTGGAAAAATTATGAAAACTAAATTTTGGATTTGGAGTTAAAAGTTAAACGATATAGTTTGTTTTGGAAAGTATAACTAAGTATAGATTTGAAAAACTTAGTAAAGTTTTTGAAAGAGTTTAACTATTGGGTTTTGGGGAAGTTGTACACTTAAGTGATTTTAAAATCTAATTTGAACGAATTGTTTGAAAAGTTAATGAATTTGGGGCATTTTTCTTACTTTGCAATTTCGAGGACGAAATTCTTTTAAGGGGGGAAGATTGTAACGACCCAGAATTTCTGTCATTTGAAATTCAGATATTTGATTGATTTTAAATATTAACAAGTGAAATTTGTAAGCTGAATGAATTATAACTCGAATATAGTGATTTAATTGTTTAATTAAATCGACAATTTTATATTTGAAATTCCAGGAATAATTGGAAATTGGGTTTAATGTGAATAAAAATGATTTATAAAGTTATATTAAATCATATTGGAGTTAGAACGATGTTATAGAACTTTAAAAATTGAATTAAAAGTTAATTTGTGAAAATTGAATATTTTAATATTTAATTGACGAGTGAAAATAGTCATTTTTCAAACGATCTCGGATTTCGACGAAACTAGTTTCATCGGATCCATAATGTTATATTATTGTAAGATTTCAAATTTTGTGTCAATCGGATTTACGGTTTGTCCGGGGCAAGCCAAAACGCATCGAAATCGTTTTTAATCGATTTAATTTTAATTTGATCGTTTAATTCCGTAACTCACACATATGACCGAATTAGCTTCCGAAACACGTTCCATTGTGTTCGAAATGCGGGGTAAACATTATAATCGCCTGGTGGCATGTCTGATTCGGAGTTCGTTTGAAATTTTTGTTTAAAAGTGGATTTAATATTAAAATAATAATTGTCAAACGTATATATATATATATACGTTTAGAGGGCCGGAAACCCTAGTTCTCTTACTAGCAGCCAGTTTTACATATCAATGGCCAAAACTCTACCACCTTCCCCTTCGATTATCTCCTCATCCATTCACTTTCACGAGAAATCTCCAACACGAAAATTGTAGAGCACACTGCGAACTTCCAATCCAACGGCTGTGATAGAGAATGGAGCCATGGATTGATGAAAAATAGCTCGCGTTCGACCAACGTTTGCACGCGTTTTTCGAGATTGATGGTGGACTGAGTTTCACGTGCTCGCGGCTATGGGTGGTGGTGACTTCGAGCTTTCGTGTGGCATTGTTTGATCGAATTCTGATCAACTCTGGGGGCTTACAACATCAGAGATTTAGGCGCGATGTTGGGTTCTCACATTCGAACGAAACCTGGAAGGAAGAAGAACGTGAGCGGCCCTGATTTGAAATTCAAAACGTGCGGCTGTGATTGAATGTAGGGTTTGAGAAAATAAATAAAATTGAAAATTGATTATATATAAAAATCGTATAAACTTTATAATATCATAACTTTTTGATACGAGGTCGGAATCAAGCAAAACTGGCGGCGCCGGAATCGCAGCGATGAGCAGCTCACTATGGTGCAGACGTGGAATCATTTCTAGCAAGTGAAAATTTTGCATTAAATCGAACGTGTTCGATTTAATGTAAAAATTAAACGCTCGACATTTTAAAAAGCAAAGGTGAGAACTCCTCACTCAATCGAATTGTGTTTCGATTTAAATTTTAAATAGTTAGATTTAAAATTGCTTGATTGTGTGAATTGAATGATGGTTGTTATCTATTGTATCGAAATAGACCCTATACGCCGCATATTAAGCAGAGGTTATTTATTAAAAACATATACCGCGATATTCCACTTTGAAGTGGAATTGGTATTATATATGTATTTGGAGTTGATTTCCCGCATTATATAGTGGATGTGACCCTATTGCGCCGCATAATAGCGGATAGTATTTTATAAATCCCATATACCGCAATATTCCACTTTGAAGTGGAATTGGTATTGTGCTAACATCTGTTGACGGCTATAATTTAGCCGAATATATTTTGGTAACGTTGGATACCAGAAATAAATAAATTGGATTTTTAAAATTCAAGTTGAAAGTTTATTTTAAAACTTATTTTTGAGAATTGGATAGATTAAAATGGAGTTTTTAAAAGATAAAGTTTTATTTTTGAATCAAATTTGGATTAAATTCCAAAGTATGGAAAAAGGGCTTAGTAAATGGATTTCGAAAATATTATTTATAAGTTGAAAATATTATTTAAAATTTGGATTTTAAATAGATTTGAAGAGATAAAGAAATTTATTTTAAAAAGAAATAATTTGGAAATTCGTTGGAAATTGATTTGGTGTTTTGAAATAAATTTGAAAATCAATTTGAAATTAATTGATAATTAATTTACCATAACTAGTAAAAATTGATTTATAGAAATTTATCTAATTTAAATTAATCAGATGATTAAATTAATCCTACTTATGGATGTTTGGATTTTATTGGATGTCGAATTGTTTGACATCTCTAATATGTGATGCTTTCTGATATATCCTGTTCTAAGTTGTGATTTGTGATCTATTTATCTATGATATGAATATATGTGATCTGTGGATTAAAGATAAGCGTTATAGTTTATAGCGCTTATCAATTATATTGTTATATTTGATCTGTGATGGTTGGATGTTGTGGCACTATTGTGTTAAACCCTTGAACTACACAATACACACACAAATGTGGATTTCACGTGGAAATTGGTTAAGTCACAGATTTTTGACAATTCTAAAGATTGAATTTTTGAATCCAAAATGGTTTTGGAATTGGAATTGAAAGTTTTTGAAAATGAGTTTCAAAAATAAAAGTTATTTTAAATAACTTAATGAAATTGGAATTTAAATCATTTGATTTAAATTTTGAATTCAATATTTTGAAATTGAATTCAATAATTTGGGAATTTTGATCTAAAAGAATATATAAGTGTAAGAGGTGTTTATATGGGTTTTTAACCATTTGAAATATGGTTTTGGAAATTTAAATTTAAATCCAAGATTTGTACTTGGATGGCTTTAACCTTTGTAATTGTAACCAGTTTTTCCCAAAAACGAAAACTATCTGTTTTCAAATGATAATAGCTTTCATAAAGTGCAAAGATTTCCAATTTGTATCGAAACATTTCAAGTTCAAATGAAATTGTAAATAGTTTGGAAAAACTATGAATTAACCTTTGTAAAGATGATTAAGCTTTATTTTGAAATCAAAGAAGATTTAAAAAGGTGTATCTTTTATATTATAAAAGACTTGAATTGTGAAAAGTTTTGAAAGCTATAAATTAAATCTTGATTTAAAGATTTAATGGGTTAATCCAATTGAAATGGGAAATGATTTGGGAATCTGTTAATGAATCTTTGTGAAGTAAATCTTTTTGTTTAAAGATTTAAAATGGTAATTTGTTTAAACCATTTAAAGGAAAGGATTTGGGTAATCAGTTGTGACTTAATTGCAATCCCTATATCCATATGTTTTAAATATTGTGCTCACTATTCGGGTTAGCCGGCAAAAGACCTTTGTTTCATATAACCCATTCCGAATTAGTGATACGACGATATGGATCGTATTGAAGACCGGGTATTTGTGAAAATGATAGGATGACCTATCGATTGTCTCTGCACCGTTAGCTACGGTAAAGAGATTTCCTTTGTGATGGGAAGTTCGATCGGGATTGTGAATACCCGGATTGCAAGGGCTTCTTCGGAAGTGCCTTCGGTTCTGTTCGAACCCGGAACAGACTTGTATGGCTACATGTCTGACATTACATTTTGAGATATAAAGCTGATTTCTTTCAAATACATTTCTGTTGGTGGCGGAGAATTTATTCTCTTAGCTTAACACCCTTCTCTGACACGTACGAGCTCAGAGGTTATGTAGTTGAAAGTTATCACTGATATACTCCTAATTTGGTAGTGTGGCATGCTGAGTGTTGCCGTGTGATGATTATTTATTGATCATTTGTTGATCAAAGCATGGCTTTGTGGAAAAAGCGTAGCTTTGTGGACGAGACCTCTTCGGACCTCACAACCCGGAAATGGTCAAAACAGTAATGATGCGGCAAGGTTATGAGGGTCGCTCCCTTTAGGGTATGTCATTTCCTTCTGGAAATGGGTGGTATAAGGTATGGAGCCCTGGTATTTAACCTATGTTGATACTCCAATCTCATTTACTGTGTGATTGCTGTGTGATCGAGGCTCCACGGATAAAGATCCTAAAGGACCGGGGGGTGGCATATTCGTGTAGTAGTTACCTAGTGTAAGAGGTAACCCGGCCTTGTGTTGGCAGAGAGCTAGTTAGTTCTCGGGACGTCCCGCCAGAGGCGTACCCATTGGCAGTAGGAAGTTCCATAGCCTGACCATTTGTTGGAAAATCCAAAGAAACAATACGAGCCCCTTACGATTGCAATTTGTATAACCTGTCTCCTCAGGCGGCAACTATAGCAGGCATAATATAATGGTACATATGCTGGATAAGATTAATATTGTATTTTCGTAATGATTTTGTACACTATGCACTAGTAATAATATCAAAAGAGTTTTCTTTTGCGTAGCAAGCATGTTTGACTATCATAAGAAGAAATCTCCTCCAAGTCTGCGATTGCATTGTGTGTGTGGTGGGAGGTCTTATGGTAGTTTCATTTTTCAAAAGCATTGCGGATTTCAATGTTAAAAATTCCTTTGTTGTTTGTTTAAAGATAAACTGTTTTAGTTCTCACACCAGTCCCATGACTGACCTGGAGTTTACTGTTCCCTTCCTAAACTCTGGGTGCCCATCATTTTCCACACGGGCAGCCTAGAGTCAGGTTATCAAGTCATTCTGGATTCAGGAGATGCTTTGGAGCTCAAGTGGCAAGCTGGATAGCGAGACGTATCACTTGTATATAATATTATTTATTCCGCTGTGTATTATGTATGAGGACAAGTTTGTATAACTGTCCATTGATGTATTGTTGTTGTAAACTCTGATGATGATGTAATGTATAAACTGATATAGTTCTTTGATTTAAAGATTATTCATTTATCTATTATATGTTGTTCCGCTGCGATATGTGAGATTCTGATATTGTTTCTGTTTCTATGTTTTTCTGTTCTCTTTTTCTTCTGTCTTCTTCTACCTCTTCTTTTTAACCATAACAATTCGGTTTTCCGGCATTCGATTGCTCGGAAGTTGATACAGTGGACGTATTAATGTCGATTTTCGGAAGTCGAAAAATCCAGAATCGTTACACTTAGAGCACACTCCGATCAGGTTTCTTGATTAGAAACTTCCGTCCTCCTTGCATAGCCATATACTATGATAGAAAACTTCAGTGTCATATCGAGAATCCAATCAAGTGTTCGCTGACAAGGATCAAGTGAGAAACCCTTTTTCAGACTGGTGTGAATCACCCGAAGTAATATAATCGAATCCTAGATCAAGAACCATGAGAATAAAATGATCAACATATAACTTACGTACTTAGTTCAACTGGTTTCACAATTATACCAGTCTCTTTCTAAATCCCCCATATTTTCCATTTAGTATTTTATTCAACACTAAAATTGTAACAACCCTGGTTTTAGTGATTACCTGTAAATAATAAATTATAACTGTATGGGATGCACGTTACCATTTTTTGGGTTCCTAGCTGAGAATTTGTGACACATTCTCGAGTGAATGTCAGTATTTGAGTTGTTGGGTTCTACGTGTACACATAATTATATATATAGCTGAGGAGCTATTTAGGGGCTGTTGGGTCCTAAAAGAGGCCGGGGGTCTCTAGTACACGGTACTTAGCAGGCTGTTGGGCCATAGATTGGGTTGTTGGGTCCTTTCATATTTTATAGCTGTTGGACTTTTCATTGGGTTGTTGGGTCCAATCTGGGTTTTTGTAGCTACAAATGGGTTGTTTGGTCCAATCTGGGTTTTTGTAGCTACAAATGGGCTGTTGGGTCCATTCTCTTTTTATAGCTGTCGGGCTATTATTGGGCTGTTGGGTCCATATTTATTTATAGCTGTTGGGCTTTTTATTTAGGCTGTTACATCCCATTTTTGAAATTGAGATTATATTCTCCTTTTGGAGAAATCTGAGTTTGCCAACTTGGTGTATTTTGTGCTTGAGGTTTCTCCATTTTGAGATTTATCATTTGAGTTTTCTTCTATTTAAGAGATAAGGTTAGAGAAACATTTATAGCTAATTTTGGCTATCGTCGATGATATGAGGCGACTATTATACTTGATGATTTATTTTGAGTTACTTCTTTAGAGGTAATTTATGCTTAAGTGATATTTATTCACTTAAGATATGGACATGCTTTTCTATTGCTTCTTCTCATTCGGGAAGAATTATCACCTTGTATCCTTTGCTTAATATTATCGTCTATTCTTATTAACTGATTGTTTTAGCTAGACTGACCCGTGTATTTTTATACTCGGGTCAGACCAAGTTGTTTCAGGTTAGCTTTCAGTTATGAGGCGTTATATCTTGGTATCAGAGTTGAGTTCAGAACAAAATAGGATAAACACGGAATAGAACATATATTACGATACATTAAAGTAAAATATGAGTGAAATCATCCTTCTTAATCAAACTTGTTTCGAATCGTTCCTTGACCTTTTCGAGTCCTTAGGGGTAGATGAATGGGAATACGTCTAGGAATGTTATTTTACAATTCCATAGTATTCCTTAATTGATGAACCTTGTTAATAATATATATCCCTGTGGATAATCCATTCTAACTTAACTTTCAGCTCATGGCTGGAAGAGAAAGGAGTCGCACCTCGGATGCTGAGCAGCCTAGTGGCTCACGTCCTGAGGGTGTGTACATGTCAACCGATCAGATCTTAGAGCTTGTTCGAAGCATCCAGTCTCTTGCTCCATCCAACTCTTCTCCTCCATGCAAATCTGCATTTGCGCGTTTATGTAGTGACTATTCTCATTTGGGAGGCAAGCCTTTTAAAGGTTCCGGGACCGTTCTTGAGGTCCAGGCTTGGCTTTGAACATGCGAGCGCATGTTCTCTCCCATGGATTTATCTGATCATCATTGAGTTCTTGTAGCATCGAGTATGATGCAAGAACGTGCTCTTGATTGGTATGAGCTTCTTATTGCCGAGATTGATGAGTCCACCCTCACTTGGCAACAGTTTAGAGAGCGGTTCGAGCTTAAGTTTGTGACCGAGTCTGAGAAAGCTTCCCTTGCCCGTCGCTTCCTTGAATTGAAGCAAGGGAAATCATCTGTTTCAGAGTATGTTTCTTCTTTCGAGTCCCTATCCAATTATGGGCTCGAATTTATCAGCACTCCATATAGAAAGAACCTTAGATTTGTTTATGGATTGAAGAAATACTTGAAGAAATCTCTTATGCTACAGCTTAAGTTATCCTTCGAAGAGCTTGTTGATTCGACGCTTCACCTTGAAGCAGTCGAGAAGGAAAGGGATAGTGGTGATGAGGCTAAGGTTCGCAAGAGCCCAGACAAGAGACAACTTCCCTTCGAAGCATCCCAATCTTTTCCTCAGAAGAAGAGGAAGCATCTTTCCTCTAGTTCTCATTCTAGTGCAAGTCATCATTCTCACAAGACTTGTTTCAACTGTGGTTCTCATGATCACTTTATTCAAGAGTGTTCTAAGCTTATCGTTTCCCGCACTTGCAAACAAGAGGGACATTGGTCTTCCCAGTGCCCCATTTCATCCAAGGATCCTTATTTGGGAAAGCTTATCTTGATGGATGCTTCTGGTGGTTCCTCTCAACCTAGAGGTACTCCTTCATCTTTTCTTTAGAGATCTATGCTATTTTATGATCATTTTATTTGTGTTCTCTTCGATTCGAGTGCTTCACGGTCACTTATATCGAAGGAGTTTGATGGTGTTTTGCTTTTGATTGCTTCATGTTTTGTCACTTCTTAAGGATTGCGAATCCTATCGACGGACCCGTAACCTTAGTATTTTGAGTATGGGATGTTGAGCTTATTTGAGTATTTTCCTTTACGTATGATTTTGTATATTATTCACCATCATGAGATTTGTATATTTTGGGAATGGATTGGCTTGATTGTTTTCAGGACCAATCCTATACTTTAGAGGGATCCTATATATATATATATATATATATATATTAAGTATCCTTATTTGGTTGATGTGTTGCTTCTTGTCCTTCGGAATGTTAATGATAATTCTAAAGTATCTTTATCTGTTCTTGAATTTCAAGATGATGATGATGTATCTTGAATTCTATTTATTTTGACTATGTTATTTCTGTGAGTCCGTTTTGGGTTTGGTACCCATATCGGGCAATCGAGTATTGTGTTGTCATTATTCCTGGCCCTTAGCCTTTTGGTTATCCTTCCACGAGGATATCCACTTAGGAATAAGGCGACTGATTGAGTTCAATTGATACTATCATCTTTGTTTCTCTCGAGATATCCTTTTGGATACTCATTTGGTGTTATATTTTATGGCATTACTTCACTCGAAGTAATGATAGGTTGTTAGTGTGCTTCTTCTCATTTGAGAAGAATATCTTACCCTTGTCTATATATTTCGTTGATCTCTTATTTGATCTATTGTGCAGTGCTTAAGTCTTTCCTTAGCTTGACCTTGCACCAATTTTCTTCAACTACGAGTCGTGGGAGATAGCATACCTTTCACCGCATTCCGCACTCGTATGGTTCTTGTGAGTGGCTCATTATATCATTTGGATTGACAAACACTCCATTTTATTCTGTCAATCTTGTGAATCGAGTATTCTGGGAATATCTCGATGAGTTCTCTTTAGTGTTCTTTGGTTTCGAGTTTTTGTAGCTATTTGATATATGGTTTAAGTGAAATTGGAAATTTTAGTTATTATGAAATCAAAGAATAATTTTGTGTATTATATATGAGAGATATTTCTTTTTATAGAAATGATTTCTGTGTTGGGTTGTCCATCGAGTGCTTTAAGAATTCTGGTCAATGCGCCTGATTAACGTTATCGATAGGAATTTCCTAAACGCTATGATGAGGCAATCAGACACGATAATTGATTTTTTATGAGGTTGAGTTTGGAAATAAATTATTTTGGGAATTGAGTATTAAATTTTTATTTTTGAATGGTATATGCAGCCACTGAATCATAGTGATGGTTAGTTAAGTGGCGAGGCAGTTTTGATTACTTGGTCAACTCTATAGCCAATAGATAGAGTCGTTCACTATAAACCAATGGCGAGGCAATGCCATTATATTGTTTTGAACCTATAGAATTAAATATAAATATGCTTATTGTTAAAATGTTGTTTGCTAGATATAATATGGTTGGGTTTCAAAATTTAAAATGTCTATAGAATATTTTAATATAAAAGTTATATGTAATAAATTTGAAGCTTGTTTTTAAAAAATTTAGTGGTTTGAAAAGCAAAGAGTGATAAGATTTTAAATTTTACTTTGGAAATATATTGGAATGAAATTATAAAAATTCTTTTGGGAATTTAATTTTGTAACTAGAGGAATATGAATTTAAATCTTAGTCTTTGTAATACTTATTAAGTATTACAGTAAAGAAGCTTTTGAAAATTTTCAAGTATTGAAAATTGTGGTTATAAAATATTAAACATATTGAATTTTTGAATTCTAAGAATTTTTAGTTAAGAGTTAATCCATATATTTTGTTCCTTATATTTATTTAACTCTTGTGCTATTTTCTAACGACGTGCATTTATATGGTCGTTTGAGTATGATGGCTTTTAAGGAAACCACCTTTTGGTTGATCTATCTTGCCACTATTGTAGCTATCTAGCATCGGTGTGGTTCCTTCCATAGTGTCATATGGAAAGATCATATCGATAATCATCTTGTTGATTAGAGTTCAGGTTGGAGTTGTGTTAAATCCCAACTCTACTCAAGGAGCTTTTGAGAAATCAATTTCATTCGAATAATCTTTTGTGTGTATCATCTTGTTAAGTATCTTTTTCAAAGGAGAAACGCCTTCGAAGTCTTGGGTGTTGCTCGGAAAATTCCATGGTTTGCTTATCCCAATATTAGTGCTTTGGAAACCGTAGAATTAATCGAGCGAGTATTGTCTTGGTTTTCTACCATCCTAGCCTGAGAGTGTGAGAAATTTTAGAAACTCGAGCTTGTTTATCGATCCTTTGCTTAATGAAATAGTTGTGTTGTTTACAGCTCTTTCTACGAAATTGTGGGGATGCATTTTTATAAGGGGGGGAGTCTGTAACAACCCTTGTTTTAGCGATTACCTGTAAATATTAAATTATAACTTTAATGATAAATTCAAAATTTATATTGTTTATTTGAAATAAACAATAAAGTTTTGGGAACTTTATTATAATGGTAGTGGAAGATGATTTTTATTTAGTGATAGTGGAATAATTTTATTACTTATTGCCATTTGCTTCTTTTAATAATTTTTAAAAGAAGTAATTAATTTTTAAAAGTGTGTTATATTTAATAAAAAGGTGAAATTTGGTTTTAAAATATGTTTTGATTATGAATTTGAGTTTAAAGTGGTTTGTTATATTTTTCTATGCAAGAAAATAATTTTTGTAGAATTTTTGAAGTTAAAAATGTGGAGTTATGTATTTACTAGTGTAAAATTTGTTATTTGTGTAAAATAAAAAATTTAATAACAAAAACATTTTAAAAACTAAAATTTATATTTTTATTAAGTGTAAAATATTTTATTTAAACATGTAAGTATGTTTACATGTTTTATTTGTATTAAAAACTTGAAGAAAAGGTTGTTTTACTTTATTACATAAGTAAATAGACTTGTTTTAGTGTTAAATATTACATAGATTAATTGATTTATTGTATTGGGTCCAAAGCCCATTAATTAGAAGTAACCATAAGAAATGAGAAGTGAGAAACTTACCTATATGTACTCTACTCCACCTTCTTCTTCTCCAAAAAAAGAAAGAAACTAATAAATAAGAAACTTCACCATTTTTCAAATTCAAGGCTATAAATCTTCAATTCTCTTCAATAAATTGATGTCTCTAGCAAATCTAAGGAGAAATTAGAAGGTAATCAAAATCTAAAACCTAATATTTCATCAAAAATCCAAACTTGTGAATGATTGTTTGTTAACTGCTCCTTCTTTCTTGCATGCACCTGTTTCATAGTTTTACAGGTTGTAGAAGCTCAAATTCAACCCAAGCTTCTTCCTTTCAGCGAATAATTCGGGTTGTTGTTTTGATATAGCAAGGTGAGTTGAATAACTCACAAATTCTAGCCGATTCAAAGTGCAAATAGCTTGAATCTGTACAAAAAGTTTCTGTATGTAATTGTTTTCTGTAGTTTCTATTTCTCTGTGAAAATCAGATTTGGGTTGCATCTTTGAATGTTTATATCTTTTGATTCAGGCAACAAAATGCTGCCGAATTTCTTTTAGATGATAGTTCATATGTCGTATTTGATTACTGCAAAATTTCATCGACTGTAGAGTTCGTTTGCTATGAGAAATATCCCCTCAAAAATCAGTATGCAGCTTGCAAAACGTCTGGAACGAATTTCGTGTGAGAAGGCTACATAGGTCGACCAGGCCTACCCACGGTCGACCTAAGGACAAGAGAGGTCGACCTGGCGGTCGACCTAGGGAGCCTTGTCTCCTGTGTGATTTTTGTGTTGGTTTCTTTTGTTGTTCGATTCATTTCCAGCTTGTTTACTTAGCCTATGCTTCACATTTTTGAGATATTTTTGTATAGTTTTGATGGCCATGATGCCTATTAGTAGGCTAGCTAAATTTTGGAGAATTTGAAATTCAAATTTGAGTTGAATTTGAATTGAGTTTGGATTGAATTCAAACTGAATTCGAATTGAATTGGAGTTATCGGTTTTGAGTATTTTATACCTTTTCCTTGTTTTCGAGCACGGATTTCTCCAAACCTTTTTGATATAACTTTTGAAATAAATGAACATTTCAAAATAATTATTATATAATATTTTAAAGTATTTTCAATTATAAAATCTATTTATTTCCTAATAAAGGAATTTCAAATATGGGTTTCAACAAGCGCTTTTGGAAAATAGTTTTAAAAGCTAGTTTTCTCTAGTAAATTATTTTAAATATTAAATACACATTTTTGTACTATTCGAACGTATGAGAAAGAGAATTAAACGATCTAGTAAAACACGTGGTATGTGACACATGCGTTCACTGTTTCGGTTAATTTCGGACTTGTACGATCGAAGCTATTAGAGGTTATCGATTCTAAGTTGTTTTGCCATTTTATAGCGCATTTTGAGTTTTATAATTCCTATTTATAGGAATTATCTGGGATGGCCAATATATGGTGAGTTTTACGGTTTGAGATCTCCTATTCTAGGAGTTATGGTCGATGAGAGCCATCACGATGTTTTTATACTTGCCGATGATATGAGGCAAGTTTTGTGTTTGTGATTTTCTATTTTGAGATTTATGATTCATGATGAACCATCATGAGGTTTATTTATACTTGTCGATGAGATGAGACAAGTTTTGAGTTTTCCAATGTGGCATTGATTAATGGTTAGTAAACCGTTTAGTGAGAATGTGTGGTATGGGACGCACGTTACCGCTTTTTGGGTTCCTAGTTGAGGTTTGTGACACATTCTCGAGTGAATGCCAGTATTTGAGCTGTTGGGTTCTACATGTACACATACTTATATATATATACACATATATAACTGAGGAGCTATTTAGAGGCTGTTGGGTCCTAAAAGAGGCTGGGGGTCTCTAGTACACGGTACTTGGCAGGCTGTTGGGCCATAGATTGGGTTGTTGGGTCCTTTCTATTTTATAGCTGTTGGGCTTTTTATTGGGCTGTTGGGTCCTATCTGGGTTTTTGTAGCTACAAATGGACCGTTGGGTCCTTTCTCTTTTTACAACTGTCGGGCTATTATTGGGCTGTTGGGTCCATATTTTATTTATAACTATTGGGCTTTTTATTTGGGCTGTTAGGTCCCGTTTTTGAGATTGAGATTATATTCTCCTTTTGGAGATATCGGAGTTTGCCATCTTGGCGTATTTTGTGTTTGAGGTTTCTCCATTTTGAGATTTATCATTTGAGTTTTCTTCTATTTAAGAGATAAGGTTAGAGAAACCCTTATAGCTAATTTTGGCTATCGTCGATGATATGAGGCAACTATTATACTTGATGATTTATTTTGAGTTACTTCTTTAAAGGTACTTTATGCTTAAGTGATACTTATTCACTTAAGATATGGACATGCTTTTCTATTTCTTCTTCTTATTCGGGAAATTTATCACCTTGTATCCTTTGCTTCATATTATCATCTATTCTTATTAACTGATTGTTTTAGCTAGACTGACCCGTGTATTTTATACTCGGGTCGGACCGAGTTGTTTCAGGTTAGCTTTTAGTTATGGGGCGTTACAAAAATATTTTTATGAATTACTTCATAAATTTTGACCTAAGTTTATAAATATTTTACAAAGACAGTTCTTTATAAAATAATAAATAAAAGCTTACTCTATTTTATTTACTTATATAATACTCTTCTCGGTCCTAAGAGTATACACAAACACAAATTTTATTTTATTTATATGTTATTTACTTTTATTTTCCTCAAAATTTAATTGGAAGTCCAAACACAATATAGGTCTTTTAAAACCGAGTCCACCTTTTGACCTCTTTACCTTAGAGTGGTCCAAGAAAAAATGTTTATAGGTTGGCTCAATATCACTAAATAATTTACACAACTTATATGATTAACAAAAACTATGATTTTAATTAAATAAATTTACCAAAACCATTCTATCTAATTTAAACTATTCAAAAATTGAGTTAAATTATCTCTTTTCAATCAAAGAGTTTAAAATTTTCATTTATCAAATTATTTATCAAAACGCCTTTTTATTTTAAATAAATTTCCATTAAGGAAACTTAAGAATTAAATATCGTTTTCTTTTTTCAAAACACTTTTTGAAATCATACTACTTATATTTCTTTATGAAATTACTACAACAATTTAATTATTAAAACTCACTATAAGTTCGTTCGGATTTCGAACTTATTTCGATCGCATAATGATAAAGAGAATAATTTACTAGGTGTTCCATAACGTTCGTCTAAGCAAACATTCGATCGTCACTTAGAAAATTATTCGGGTTATCACAAAACTAATCGAGATGTTTTCCCCGAATTACCCTAAAGAAAATGCATTTTATTTAAAATTTCACATCCAAAATATTTTTACTTAGAAATACTTTCAAGCAGTACTACAATATTTTTTAAAAAAACCTTTCGAAATTATTTCAAGCAACTCTGGGATTTAAATTCAAAAATCCTGTTTAAAACACATTTTATAAATTAAATTTATATAAGTTACCTTTATATAAAATCATTTCATATTATAACAATTCTCCTTTATTATAATAAAAATTTCTCAAATATTTATTCTCTAAATGTCTTATCCTACCATATAGATTATTTCAAATAACTTTAATTAAAATTTTACTTTTAACCAACATTATAATCAAACACCTTATAGTCAAATTGTGAAACTCAATTCAGAAGGGCTTCATTTTAATGTACTTGCAATTATCAAACAATATATGCTCATAAAGTAGTTGAGCATGGATTAACAACCAACAAACAATAGTCAACGCTCCTAAACTATATGAGCATGACAAATAAAACAATAATGATAATAAAGAAGTATTATCATTAACAACAAACACTATAAATAATTATGTAAATTTAAAAGTTATTCCTTTATATATAAAAATAGAGGTGAAATATTTCATTTACCAAATTTTCTAAAACAAATATCATGTCCTTTTGGCTTGTTCAAGCATTTAGAAATCCCCATCGGTACCATGGCGTCCTACGCCTTGACCAGAATCCATAAACAACTGATCAGACCAATTAACACAATACTTTTTTATAACATATACGCTCTCGTATATATATAATACTTCAAACTCATTCTAGGGTGTCAATTACCCTTTCCCTAATGAGTTACTCACACTAGAGTATTACTAACCCTATCTCTACTGAGTCATACCCTATTTGTAATGACCCACAAATCTGCACAATTCGAGCTGACAATAAACCATACATGTCCAACTCAAACCAAACGAAGATGCGAATAGTTATGGAAAAGAAAGAAGAATGAAGAAGAGAAGAGAAGAAGAAGAAAAAAGAAACTAAAACAACACAAAATCTCACAACGTAGCGGAATAACATATAATATAATATCAATGTTCTTTACAAAAGAGAAACGATAATATGCATACATCAAATCAGAGCAATACAACAAATCACTAATCATCAGCTTGGAAAGTTATTACAACCTGTCCTCACAAATGCTGATAATTTTATAATAACCAATGCAGCGGAAAATAAACATATACGTGAATACGACTTGAAGACCTCCAGCTCGTCTTCGGAAGCTCCAAGGTATCAAAACTAAATCTGTAATTATACTCGGTCTAACCCGAGCATTGGAAGGGAATAATGCCCAGATCAGTCTGGTAAACCAACATGAGAAAACACATCTTAATTGGATTTTAAAGTTATAAAAACCTTTTTAAACAAAGGTATCTCGTATGACCACGCCGCACATAAACACGGACGAGTTTATACCTTAGGATAACCAAAACACTTCCTATCAAATCCTCTGATATTATAATAGTGTCTAGATTACAAATACATATTAATCATAGTTGGAATTACTACGTTTGTTAAATTCGATAGCATAATAGGTATACAACTAAAACCATAAAGGCTTGTATTGGTGAATGGATTCCATACAATGGTATGGTAAGAGACTACCTTCCGATAGTACATCTCTAGAAGGAAGCACTTGAGGCTCCAACCTCTACCAACAAAGAACCGACCTACCTTTACCATAGATAGTACCGCATATCCCATCATCCCGGTCATTCCCAACCTATCCATGGCAAAAACATACACAACATACTCGAAATATAGAGGGTTATCTAGAATGGTGATGACCATATACTAATGGGAGCGACCAACTTAGCCCTGCCGCATCTACCTTGTTTTTGTCATTCTCGATGTGCAAGGCTTAAGGTAACATTTTACCTTTCATAGAACAAATCCCACTTGGAATGCCACATTGTCGTTTCTAACAGCACACTAATTGATTTCCACAAAAGTACAACCTCTAAGCTCGATCGTCTCAGAGAAGGGTGTTAAGTATAGAAGAGTTACCTCCTACACCACCAAACAAATGTACGTTTGTAAAAATCTAGTACGCGCATTTTAGAAATGCAATGTCAGATATTCATTCATACAAGTTGTTCAGGAATAGGACTAGCCGAAGGCACTCTCTTACTACATCATATCGGAAATCAGCCCTAGGATTACTACCGAGCATTCCTTGCATCGAAGATTTTCACAACAGAGCACTACTGCCACCATATATATATAATATGGAATCGTGGTGCTAGTGGCAAGCAGCCCTACAACATGAAGATCTCCATCTTCAAAATCATCATCTTCAACAAATCTGCACTTTCGAACGCATATGTTGGTCCGAAGTGGTTTTCGAATAAATCCGATCTCAGTCTCTCCGGACCAGCAATCAATAAGAGGCCCTAAACCTCATAAGGAAACTAAGTCTCATAGACTTATCATGTTTCCAACTCTCAACTTGCTATCCTTCGGCCAAGAAGGAAGCTCAGTAGATTGGAGTTCCATAGTCACTCCGCACTACTTGAATCAACATTCTTAACATCAAACAATAATCAAGCCTACTCAGTGGTCTCGTACTAAGTCCACGACTAATCAGTTCCCAGACCAAGCCAAGGAACAAAAAAGCCAAAAAACATCTAGCACACTAGTAGTCACTAGGACTACTTAATTAATCTTTTATTAATTAAATCACTTTCCAAATATTTACTTCAAATTATCTTTAAAAAGATATATTCCCAAAACCACTTTAATCTTTTGATATTGGAAAACATTTCCATATACTTATATAATGGTATAAGTATATTTAACAACACTGCCATTTTGAGACACATTAAATTAATTTTTAATAATTATACAATTCCCTAGTTCATACGCCTCAAAATAGGTATTAATTATAAGAAGCTATGCTTCCTATACCACCAAGCCTTTAGCACGACCATAAGAACCAATTTGTGTATTTCACAATATAAGGTCAAAACACAATTATTGGGTCAAAACGAATGTTGCGTAAATCATCATTGCGACAACCTAAAATAACTAGTATAGGGATTCGACTAATTATACTTAATACTAATCTTCGATGTCGAACTTCAACTATTTATTAGTTAACAATGAAGCCATTCAAATTGGGGTATCATTACCTCTCAAACCATGATTGAACAACATTCTTAACTTCTAATTAAATAGAAGTTACACCTCGAATATTAACATCAAATATAAGATATATATGTATATGTATATGTATATGTATATGTATATGTATATGTATATGTATATGTATATGTATATGTATATGTATATGTATATGTATATGTATATGTATATGTATAAACCCCATATACTATTTAAAACTCACTCTTCTAATCTAAACAAGTTCTTGCTATCTGGTTGTTGAATTGCTGAATTTTGAGTTTACTGTATAGACTATTGAATGTAGATTTTACAATAAGTATATAACTTCATATTGTAAATAATAATGTGAAATATTGATCAAAGTCAATATTTAGGTGTAAAAATATTTTTAACATGGTTTGTTAAGATTATTTAAACAAGAAAATGAATATTGTGAAATTTTGTTGTTAAAATGTTAATCTATTCAAATAAAAAGCGTAAATTAAAGCATTTAAGCAAAAATAGAATTTTAGTGATGGAAATTGGTTTTTACTAGCTAAAATAACTTTTATATGTTGTTTAACAATTTATTAAACACTTTTGGAAATCATTTACTATAACAACAGTGTTATAGTCCATGCCTTTCTTACTTTCCTTGAAAATGTTTATTACAACAATAAATGTTGAAATCCATGTTTTCTTCACATAACACATTTTAAGTCACTTCTGAAAACCATTTAAACTCCATTTGGAAATATCACTTTTAAAACATTCCTTTAAAAGATAAACCACTTTTAAAACGATTAAATCCATATTTAAATCTCAACATAAATTATTTCTAGATTTATAAAACTATGTTTATAGATCTCCTTCTTATTTTATAAAACTTCCCTTTGTAAAATATCCTTATTTATAAAATTCTATTTATAAATCCATTCCTTTATAAATCTCTTTTATTTATAAATCCCATTTACAAAACTATTTACCAAATATCAATTACAAATCCATTTATATATATATTTATAAATTCTATTTAGAAATCTATTTCTTTATTTACAAAATATCACTTTTATAAATTCTTTTTATAAACCATTCAAAATCTCTATTTAAAGTATTTCTCAAAACTATAATTTTAAAACATCAAAAATCATACATTTTTATTTATTTAAAATAAATTCATTCCTTATAATAATTCGATAGTAATTATTAAAAACATATAAAATTCCAATATCATTTTGAAATCAATTCAATTCAGAAAATTTATTTTATAGTATTTCAAAATACTAAAAATATAGCCAAGTGCTACTATAGCACTAAATAAGGGAAATCATACATGCCATCAAATACGGCATCCAACACAACATATATTATAGTATATGAAAAGTAAAATCAATAGGGTGAGGAATCCATTTGGATCCCTCCAACCTAACCATTGCATCACATATAATATATGATCAAATAATATAAATCAACTGCTTCGAGGTGGGATCGTATACAAAGGGTTGTTTGCTATTACATGGGAACGTAATAGGGTCTCATCCGCTCCAATGTCGGGAAATATCCAAACTAACTGATAAACAGTAAATCATCCAACAAATAACAAATAGCAACAAAATAATATCCATACTTATATAAAATATAAGTGTGCTAGAGAGGTGAGTTTAACTCACCAAAATTCCATTTATCACCAAAGCATTCCAGTTTGAATTAAAATCGAACGAACATTCGATTTTAACACAAATTCCTATAAGCTCCAAACTATTCCAATCCAACTCCATAACATAGATATTACTGACATGAGCATAACGTGACTGACCGCGTCCAAATCCGACCTTGTATGGACAAGATACTATTGTTATAACTTAGAGATAACTAAATTATAATTTAACTTTAATTAATTAAGTTTTAAACTTAATTACCTTTCTTCTATTCACGTTTACAAACCTAGGTCGAACTTCGATACTCGACGTTCATCTAAAAATCGCCGTCGCTACGGTCGATTGCACGTCGTTATGCTCATGGCCTTCCTTCACCTATCACTGGAGGTCCGAGCACCATAGCCTTTCCGATCGTCAAAAAAATGGCAATGTTTGCCGCAACTTTGAGTTGCCCTAGCCACTGCCACCGACCTTTGATTGACGATCGGTTTGTATGGGTGCATTCGTGGACAGGAGAGCAACAAGTTTCGTTTATATTGTTTTGGCTAATTTTGCTTCGATAACAACTTAAATTTGCGGTCGTTGGATGGAATGGCTAGGGTTAGGGTTTAGAACGAAAAGAAAGAAGTAAGGGTCCTTTTATAGCAAATTTTCAAAGCACTATTCATCCCTAAAAATTTTGAACTTAAAACGAGGCATGCCGCCTGACATTCTATATGTAATACCTATATTTTGAACACAATGGAACTATATTAGGACCCAATTCCATTATATACAAAAGTTAGATTTCAAAATCAAATTATATTTGATTAATTTCCTTTAAATAATTTCTATGCGTTTCAAGCTCGCACGACTAAACGATACGTTTGATCGTCATGAAATTTGTTAACGTACAAAAATTCACTATTACAGATCCAATGATACTGGTTTTGTCAAAATCCGAGACAGTGCCTTGGAAGGCTATTTTCACACATTAATTAAAACAAATTATTATTAAAACCATTCTAATCACTTTTAAATTCAAATTAAAGTTTACACCAAGCATTTATTATTTAAAATTGAATCTAAACAATCTTTTGAAATCCATTTATTCAAATTAAATTCACGATCAATTATTTAAACAATTCCAATTATTCAAATAACCCCTATATTTGAAATCTAATAAATTTTAACTTATAAAGTTAACTTTTCAATAATTAAAACCAATAAAATATTTCAAATTCAAATGATTAAAATTCTGGATCGTTACACTACCAAAGCCAAGGTTCTCGCGTAACCTTCAGTTCTGATACCAAATTGTAACGACCCGTCTTTTCGACCATAGAAAGTCGACACCGAATACATCCAAAGTATTCAAATGTCGAACATCCAATCGTCAGAAAGACAGATTGTTAGGGTAAAATAAAAAGAAAAGAACAGAGAATAGGGAAATTCGAATCTCACAGCGAAACCGATAATATAGAATATAACAAAGTAAAAACAATTGCTCCAAGATACAGAGTACATCAGATTTAAAAAAACAAACCTTATTTACGGTTATAAAATTCTAACCTTAGAATTACTGATTGGTATGCAATATAATAGAGCGGAAAATATGTAACAATCCAAAATCTGGTCATTTGATTTTAAATGTTTAAATAATTGGTTTTTTGGAATTTAATAACTTGAATTCAAATATAGTGATCATTTAAATATTTGGATTGTGAATTAAGTATTAACTAAACAGATTTAATAATCTTATTTAACTCCGTTTAATTAATAAGTAATATTGCTGAATTCAACTTGTAGATTTATTTACAAAAATAAATGGATTGGATATATATCGATAATTGGATCATAAATATAAAACGATATTTAAATATGTGCAATTATCATTCTGGGCAATGTCTTGGACTTTTAAAAAACTAGTGCCATTAGATCCGGAATAATAAATTATTATACACCGTCAAGTATCGTAACGATTAGACATACTGTATGGTCGTGCGAGCTCGAAACGCATAGTAATTAATTTCAAATATAATTTGGTTTAAAAAGCTAACTTCCTTATACTTTGGAATTATGTCTCGAAACTGGTTCCATTGAGTTCCGAATAGGGGTATTTAGTGTAGAATGCCAGTCGGCATGACTCGATTTGAGTTTGAAATTTTAGGGGTGTTTAGGTTCGGATATTTTAGAATAAATAAAATATACACACAAATTCAAACCCATACCCCATCAAATCAGCCCTATACTTCCCTCACTAAGCCATACTCCTAGTGTGTGCCCATACTTTCTCCTCCATATAAAAACAACTCCCGTAACATGAATTGAAACTTACGTTTACAAAATTAAAACTTTAAAAATCCCTAACTAAGAATCCAAGTAACGAAAATCATGAAACAAGTTCCTTTAGGCTCGTACGATGATTGTATTCAATTCTATACCCTTCTTATTGTATGCATTCATGACTGGCCGAGATTGATTAAGAGGTAGTCAAGTTATTACACATTTTGTTCATCGATTCGCAAAACGGAGCTTGGATTTGAGTTCGTAAGGTCGGAAAGCAGCGTTGGCCGAAGTTTGACGTGACGCGGTAGTCGTTTGGTGGGTTCGACGTTTTGGGATGCCATAAGGGATGTGATTAGGTCGGATTTTGAGGGAGTGGGTCGGTGGTGAAGTTGTGGGGTGAAAGCTCACGTGAAAATAAAGTTTTCGGCGAAGTCCGTTTGTCGAACGATGGCCCGGAGCTCCGTGTCATTGTTTGGGAATGCACGACCATTGTGGGTTTGTGTTGTTTGTGCACGATTTTAAATAGAAGGGAGAGAGGGAAGACTGATTAGAGGAAGTGATTAAGGTTAATAATTAATTAGTTAAGTTAATGATAGTTATTACTTAATTTAATTAATCGATTCCTTATAAATGCAATAACTTTTGCATACGAGGTCAGATTCGAACGCCGTCTTTTGCGTTGAACTCGATGCGACGATGGCTACATAATGGAGTTGGTTTGGAGCAATTAGGAGATAGTGGAATTTTTAGCTAAAATCAAATGCCTGTTTGGTTTAAGTCCAAACTGGAACGCTTCAGCGAAAACTGGAATCAATTTGAGTTTAACTCACATTCAAATTTGCTATATCATATCTATAATGCTATAAACTATTATTGATTGCTTGGATCTTAATTAAACTGGTTGATTGATTCTTCGGTTGAATTTTCGTTTGGAAAATGGGTGACATATTAACTTGATTATTATGAACCAATATGATTATATATAATGTCCTTAACCATTGTTTTGCTGGGAGAATTTTTAGAGAGACCCTAAGGGGTTTCTCGTCAATAATTATTTATTTACATCCTTATATGGTTATATAAATATTTAATTGAAATAAATATTGATATTCCATTTAAATTGTTTAAGTGTCGTTATAGCGATTTTTGCTATATCATCATTTCTTGATTTTCATCCCCAAAACCTTATCGTGTGTGTTTTTACCTTGAGCTTGTGTTTTCACTAAATAGAATTTTAAAATTCATTAATCATATTAATTAATGATATTTTAAATTAAATAATCATTTTAATTAATGGTTATTTAAATTAACTAACTTCTTCACTAATGATTTTGAAATTAATTTATTACTTTAATTAATGATGTTATATAGTTAATTAATCATTTTAACTAATGATGTTTGAATTTAATTAATCCAATTAATTTTTGAATATTTGAACTTAATTAATTGTTTTTAATTAATTGTATTTAAAATTTATTAATCGTTTTAATTAACGATGTTTCAGATTAATTATTCATTTTAATTAATGATTATTTGAATTTAATAAATCTCGGTAATTAATGATATTTAAAGTAAATTAATTTAATAAAAGTGATTAAAGTAAATTAACTAATTTGATGAAAGTGTTTTAAAATTAATAAACTGATTTAAGTTAATTTACTGATGATATAAAAGTGTTTGGAAATAATTAACTATTTTATTAAAGATAACGAATTTGTTTATTTAAAAGAGTTTATAAATGTGATTAATTATCTTTCAAGATAATTAGTATTGTTTTAAATTTATAAAGGTATTTAAATTATTTTATTTTCTTTCGGGATAATAAATATTGTTTTAAATTTCCAAATGATGGTTTTAAATGAGAAAATCCTTTAAAAGGAATTATTTATAAATCAAGCTAAGTGTAAATTGTTTGGGTTTATAGTAAACAATGCTTTAATGACATTTGTTTTTGACCCTTGTTTTAATACACTTAGTATTACAAATTTTGTCTTATAAAAGAATATTTTTAAAGAGTATTTCCAAAGTGTTTTTACTAATATTTGTAATATGGAAATCAAGCACAAGTGCAGTTTTAGAAAACAAAATTCGATTCGATTATGGAAAATAATTCCATAAACGAAATCGCTTATATGGAAAGGATTTAGTCATACTTTTAACGCTAAACGTTGAGACTTGGACTCGTTACACCTAGAAGGTTAAAAATTTCGTCAAGGCAATGCCTAGAGGTAACACTACCTCTACTTGCCTAGCTTCATTTTCAACCGAGAGATAGTAGTTGTTTGGAATCGATGAGTAGTGTTAAATATATGATATTTAATTTCCATATACGATCATTTTATTATCCCCGATAGTTGATTTATTAATTATCATATTCAGCTTTCTTCATGGTGTATCGATACCTTAAAAACGATTTACTGCTCTTTAAGCTTTGTTATTCTTTGTCGAAAATGACTAAATCCAAAGCACAAGAGGGGTCCAAGCTATGTAAGGTTGCTCCATTAGGGTATTTTCACATCTCATCTAGGTTGGATTAGATTGTGCACTTAGATGTGAAATATTCAGATTCTCAGTAAGGTTTAGCGGGGTCCAGCTTGGAGGTTTTCGAGAAGTGTCATAGAGTAAATGGGCTTCTCAGAAGTATATTACTAGAGGTATACTTCAAGGGGGTGCACATTCCTAGTCATTTGTTGGAAATTTTTATTTTCTTATTTGATTCAAACTTTTGAATATGTTTTTCTTTAATTGCAATGGGAAGAGTCAACCACTCTTCGCGGTGCTTAATTAGTGGTTTTGTCCATTCATCAAGTTTGGACTGTTATCTTGTTTTTTACATTCTATCAAGTTTGGATTGTTATCTTTTTTTATCATGTATCCAGTTTGAATTTTGCTTGGATTATCTTCATCCTTTCAAGTCTAGTTTTTAATATTATTTATGCCTATACTTATTTGGATTTGTTTCCTGTTGTTTATCTCTACTCTTTCATGTATGGATATTATTATTGTGAGGTAAAAACTCATTCTTCGTTAGCCGCGTGGACTCACATAACTTTTATATGTTCCCCGGTATTTTAGTTTTCTCACGCTGGTATTTCCAGACTGATCCGGTTGTTATTTTATTACAATTCTCGGGTAAGACCGAGTTTTTTCCCAGGTTGGCTTTGGTGTTATGGAGATCTTGGAGAGGAGCTAGGGATTCACCTGTAGCGTTTTATTTTCTGTTGTATTATATAATATCCATATCAGCAATTGTAAGGTCAGGATTTTATAACTGTCCAGCTGATAAAGTTTGTTTTAAACTCTGATATACTCTTTATTTTTAGGGTGATAGTTTTTATGGTCTTTGTTATATTATATGTTGTTGATTCCACTGCGAGATTCTAATTTTCTTTGTTCTTTATTCCTTTCTTTTTATTTACCCTAATAATTTGCCTTTTTGTCGATTGGATTTTCGACATTTGAACACGGTGGTAGTATTTGGTATTGACTATCGATGGTCAAAAAGGTGAGTCGTTACAAAATAAAACACTACGATATGTGAACATCAAGCTCTTCTCCAACAACTCCCTATCACCAAAGCCAACCTGGGAAAAACTTTGTCTAACCCAAGCATTATAATAAAATAACACCCAGGTCAATCTGGAAAACCAGCGTGAGAAAACTCAAGTAACATAGTGAATATATAATACATATCGCTAACACGGAATAGGTTTTTACCTCATCAGAACAACAACCATAAATGAAGAAATGGGAAACAAATCAGAACAACAATCCAATCAAGAAAGAATGGAAATAAACAACAAAAACAATCCAAACAAAGGGGTGGGTACTAGTAAGAACAAATCCCATACTGAATGAATGGACATAAATAATATCAAATTCTAGATTTAAAAGAATGGTCGCAAGTATTGAACATAGAGAAGAGTACAAGGCGGTCTCCATGAAATTAAGTAAATAATTCAAAGATTTGAATTAACAACAAGGGAAAAGATATTTTTTTTCCAACAATGACTAGGAGGGTGCGCCTCCCATACTGAAAGTATACCTCTAGAAATATACTTGAGAACTCCAATGGCTCTCGAAAACCTCCAAGCCGGACCCCGTCAATTGTTACTGAGTATACAAGTATTTCATATCTCATTGCACAACACCGAATCCAATCTAGAGCAGATGCGAAAATACCCAAATGGGAGACCCTATATAGCTTGGCCCCTACTTGCTCTTTGGATTGAGTCATTTTCGACAAAGGATAATAATGCTCAAATGAGCAATACATCGTCTTAGAGTGACGAAATAAGAAAACGAAAGCAAAATCAAAGTCGATAGTCGATAAACCAACTATCGGGAATGATAAGACAGTTGTTTTCACTTGCGCTTGATTTTCACATCACAACACTTTTAAAGACATTTTAAAAAACACTCTTTAAAATATTCTTTTAAAGGGATAAATTATATTTTCTAAGTGTATTAAAACCAAGGTGAAAACAAATGTCAAAATATTGTTTATTATAAACCAAAAAAATTTACACTTAGCTTTATTTGGAACAACACTTTTTAAAATATCCACGTGTTATAAAATAAAATTTATAAATTTTAAAACATTATTTACTATCCCAAAGGATAATAAATCCATTAAATTGCTTTTATAATTTTTAAATCAAAGGTTAATCATTTCGAAGGATAATTTAACCTTTTGACATCTTTTAAAAGCATATTAATTTTCCCAAACAAAATAAATCAAATTAAAAATCCCTCTTATAAATTTAAACCAACATTAATTATCCCGGAAGACAATTAATCACATTTATAATCTCTTTAAATAAATAAATCAATTATCCTTATTCAAACAGTTAATTATTCCTAAAACACTTTTATTAAATGAGTAAATTCACTTTAAAATCTTTAGTAAATCAGATAATTAACTTTAAAACACTAAATTAGTTAATCACGCTTTCATTACATTAATTGATTTATTTACACTCTTTTATTAAATCAATTAATTAAATTTTAAAACTCCGTTAATTAAAATATTAATTAAATTCAAATATCATTAATTAAAATGATAAATTTTGATTCAAACATCATTAATTAAAAAGATTAACTAAATTTAAAACATCGTTAATTAAAATAATTAACTAAACTCAAATATCATTATTTAAAATGGTTAATTACTTTTAAACATCATTAACTAAAATGATTTATTAAACACAATTATCATTAATTAAAATGATTAATTCATTTAAATATCATTAATCAAAACGATTAATTAAATTTAAACATCTTTAATTAATTTTTTTATTAAATTCAAATAATCATTAATTATAATGATTAATTAAATCCAAATATCATTAACTGGATGGATTAATTAAATTCAAACATCATTAGTTAAAATGATTTGGTAAATTTTAAACATCGTTAATTAAAATGATTAATTAATTTATATATCATTAATCAAAATGATTAATGAATTTAAATATCTATTTTGTGAAAATACAAGCTCAAGACAACACAGTCGAAGGGTTTCGAAGATGATATTCTATAATCGATGTTATAGCAAAAATTGCTATAAAAACACTTAAACGATTTAAATAGAATATCACGGTTAATTTCAAATAAACATCAATATAAGCAGCATAAAGAAATAAATAATAGTTATTTGCGAGAAATCCCTTAGGGTCTCTCTACAAATATTCCCCACAAAACAATGGTTATGCATAATATATATAATCATATGGGTTCACGGCAATTAAGTTAATATGTCATCCGTTTTCAAAAACAAGATTTTCAACCAAATAATCAATCAAATAATCAATCAAAAAATAACAACAATATCTAAATTAGCAACCAAGCATTCAATAATAAATTTATAACATCATAGATTTTATATACTAATTTAAAGGTGAGTAAATTCACAGAAATTTCATTTGTCGTCGAAGCATTCCGTTTTGAACTAAAATCGAATAAGTGTTTGATTTTAGTACAAAATTTTACAAGCTCCAAACACCTCTAATCCAACTCCACAACGTAGACATCGTCATTACGAACCTAACGTGACTGACCGCGTTCAATTTGTACCTAATAAGGAAAAGTAATTGATTATACAAGATTTTACATTAATTAAAATAATAAATTGACCAACTAATCTCTAATTGCCATCAATAACGAACTCAAGCCACTAACTAACCTAACCCTAATACACGTTCGCTTAGAAACCAGCCGCCGCCTTCATCTTCACACCGCCACCGCTACAGGCACTTTGCCGCCACCGCAACTCCACTGCAGCCTCCTCTGGCCAAGACTATTCAATCGACACCGGCCTCGTCTCCCCTAGTTGCCACTAGTCCCCCGTCGACCTATTAAACGAACTTCAATCAACCCACAAATTCAACCGCCACGTTACCTTATTTGACGATCCCACAGTCCATCATGTCCTTCACCTCATGGCGGTCCAATTTGCAGTTGTCGACTTTGCTTGAAAACGCCATCACTGGTCCCGATGAAGGAGGGAGTTGGATGTGGTTGTTTAAAATTGGCGGATAGGGTAAATTTTTGGGTTAGGGTTCTAAGTTGAGAAATGGGAGGAGTAGAGGGTCCTTATATAGATTTTCTAACCGGCACTATTTACGCCTGTAAATTGACGAACTCCAATCGAGGCGTGCTCACTGGCATTCCTAGCTAAATACCTCTATTCCAAACTCAATGGAACTATTTTCAAGAGCTAATTATATCGTATATAGAAGATAGCTTTTTAAATCAAATATAATATATTAATTTTCTAAAATTAATTGTTACGCGTTTCAAGCTCGCACAACCACACAATACGTCTGATCGTCACGAAACTCGTTGGCTTATAGTAATTCATTATTCTGGATGTAATGGCACTGGTTTCGTCAACAGTGTCCTTGAATGATAGTTTCATATATTTAAATATTGTCTTATATTTTCGATCCAATTATCGATATACATCTGATCTATTTTTTTGTAATCAAATTTACAAATTCAATTCACCAATATTATTTATTAATTAAAAGGAGTTAAATAAAATTATTAAATCCATTTAATTAATATTTAATTCAAAAATCCAAATATTTAAGTAATCCTTATATTTGAATATAAGTTATTAAATTCCAAAATCCAATTATTTAAATATTTAAAATTAATTAAACATTTAGAATTCAGTGACCAAAATTCTAGGTTGTTACATACATCCTCCTCATCACATAAGGATGATAAACAATCTACTAGGCAAACCTCATGCTCAAGATCCATAGGTTATTACTCAATCGGTTATTCATAATAGCTTATAAAAAATCAAAATGTCATCTACCCAACTCCTCATAAACCATAAAACATTAAAGGCAATTATACTTTTGTCCGTACGATGTATATAGATCATCCATACAGAACATTTGATTCGGTCACTTACTCGAATATATAACTTCTCTTTCGAACTAGTATCGCTCACCCCACTTCCCTATTGCGGATTCCGATCAGTCTCCTTGATTAGGAACCTCCATAATGCTTAAGCCCGTACGATAGCAAACCTCGGTACCCTATCAAGAACCCTCACCAAGTGTTCGCCGTCAAGAATTGAGTGATAAATCCTAATTCGGACCGGTGTGAATCACCACAAAGTTATGTACCCAAATCTTGGATCAATAACCAAGCGAAGAAATGATCTACGTACAACTTACGTACTTATTCTTATTGGTTCCTACCTATACCAATTTCTTTTTTACTTCTAAAATTATTCATGAAAACATTTCATAAAAACATAACTTATGTTTTGAATTTGTATAATAACCTACTATACACTAAGAGTATATACAACTACCTGATTTAATATTTTATCTTTTCCCTTAAATTCAAATGCAAGCCTAAAATAAATCTAGGTCTTAAAACTGAGTCGGCCTTTTCAACCTCTTTACCCATCCAGTTTGTAAGTAGCTAAGAAGAGTGGGATATTGGTATCCAAACTCGGCCATAGAGTCTACTTTTCCTTAGACACCTTTAAGGTAAAGATGTTTATCAGCCCAATAACATCAAATAGTTTATTAAATTCTTCTTATCTATGTTTAAAAAAAATCCATTTACGAACACACTCCTTTATCAAAATACCTTTTATTTTGAATCCATTTTCTAGGGAAACCTAAGAAATAAATACCTGGTTTTTACTTCAAAACCTTTTTGAAATGATACTATATACTTCAATCCATAGAAAATATACATATAGACCAAGTAACACCAAAATGATACCAAGCAACTGGGTCCTACTAAATAGTATCATACACCAATTTACCAAGAAGGTTAGTACTTAAGAGACGTGCATACCATCCGAACCCATTTCTTACCCATTTTTAATCATTTTCGTACCACGAAAACTAGTTAACATAAAATACTTCTTCTCTTTCAAATCCCATTTTGAAACAATACTATATATTTCTTTTATATATATACACATATATATAATATCTGTAGTACTTTATTTACTAAAACTTGCCTTAAGTTCGTTTGGATTCAAACTCGTTTCGATCATACAATGACAAAGAGGATAATTTACTAAGTGCACTACAACATTCGACTAAGCAATGTGCCAAATTGTCATTTAGATGATTATTCAGATCACCACAAAACTATTCGAGACGTTTTCCCTGATTATCTAAAGAAAATGTATCTTTCTTAAAATTGTCTTTGAAAATATTTATAATTGTAAATACTTTCTAGTAATACTATCATTACTTTTTCCAAAAGCCCTTTGCTTTTTCAAAGACACTAGGATTTAAATTCTCAAAAATCCTTTTCATCTACAAAACACATTTTATAAACCAAATTTATAAAATTACCCTTATATAATACTTCCTTTATTAGTAACCATTTTAACAAAGTAAACTTATTAACCCTACATCACTTACGAACGCCTTATAGTCAAATCCAGAAACTGAATTCACAAGAAGTTCGTATTTAATTTAACTCAAACAAATAAATACCCATAAACTAGCAAAGCATAAATAATCAATCAACAAATGATGATAAATAAATATGATTATTTCCTTATAAGCAATAACAAAAATAACTATATCAATTTTCTAAAAATTATTCGTTTATATATAAAATCTAGGTAAAATTATTTCATTTACCAATTTCAAAACAATATAAAACATTTTTATAGGACTTACAAATATGCACTCTCATAAATAATACACTCAAATTCATTTTAGAATCTCACTTACCCTATCTCCATGATTACCCCACCAGGGCCATGGTTGTCGCTTAACCTTCGACTCTGATACCAAACTGTGATAACCAGCATTTTAAAACCTCAAAAGTTGACACCAATACATTTACGGTATTCACATGCTGAACATCCAAGTGCCAAAAAGACTGATTGTTGGGGTGAATTAGGGCTGTCAATGTGTTGGGGAGAATTTGGGTCGGGTCAAGTCGGGTTTGGGTTGATTTTAAATGGGTTGGGTCAACCCGTTTATTAAACGGGTCAGAAAAGCTCAACCCGAACCCAACCCGTTTATAAACGGGTTGACCCGACCCGGCCCGTGTAACCCGATTATAAACAGGTCGGGTCGGGTCGGGTCGTAAATGGGTCGGGTCAACCCGTATAAGGTGTAAATGGGTTGTAAACGGGTCGTAAACGGGTCGGGTCAACCCGTATAAGGTATAATTGGGTCGTAAATGGGTCGAAACGGGTCCTAAATGGGTCGGGTCAATCCGTATAAGGTACAAACAGGTCATAAACGGGTCGGATCATAAACGGGTCGGGTCAACCTATATAAGTATAAACAGGTTGTTAATGGGTCAATTTCGGGTTAGCGGGTCAACCCGAAACTAACCCGTTTATAAACGAGTCAAATTCAGGTTGACCCGAAAATGACCCGCCAAATTAACGGGTCGGGTTAACCTGCTAATTTCCGTGCGGGTTTTGGGTCATGTTTCGGTTCGTGTAGGAAATTGACAGCCCTAAGGTGAATGAAAAGAAAAGACAGAATAGTATCTCACATCGTCACGAGTAATATATAATATCCAAATGATCTTTACCAAGAAAACTTTAATATTCATACAACAATCGAAGTCTAACCTATCATCAGCCTGGACAGTTATAACAGTATGTCCTTACAAATGCTGATAAATACGAAACATGAAATACAATGGAAAATAAAATACGTCAAGTCTTGGGAGCATCCGGCTCATTTCCTAAAGCTCCAAGCGTCCAAAGCAAACTTTGGAAAAATACTCGGGTTTGACCTGAGTATTATAAGAAAATAACACCTAGATCAGCCTGGTAAACCAGCGCGAGAAACTCAAATCATATGGATTGTTATATTCCTTTCGAAAATAAATATATCTCGTAATACCACTCTACACATAAACATGGATGAGTTTTTACCTTACAATAACCAAATCATTTTATAAGAAACCTTATGATATAATAATGTCTAGGGTTTAAAATAAATATTGAATCATAGTTGGAAATGTTACATTAGTTACATTCAACAACATATTTACTATATAACTAAATCCGAAAAGGTACTTATTGGCGAATGGATTCCATAAAATGAAAAGGCTCCTGGGGTGCCGCTAGCCATAGTACACCTCTAAAAAATGTACTGAGATCAGAAAAATTTCAACCCCTACGAGTCAGGACTGGCATACCCTTCCTAGATAGTACCAAATATGTCAACACTTCAGTTGCTTTGCAACCTTTTCCTTGAGAGCACTCATGCACATACCAAATCCATAAATAGTGATCTAGAAGAGTGATGACCATGCCCTAATGGATGCGACCCACATAACCCTGAAGCATATCCCTTGTTTTAGTCATAACAGGGTGTGAGGCTCGAGGCTACATGTTACCTTTTTAGCAAATCCCACTTATAATGCTAACACTACCCTCCAGGAAACAATACAATGGAAGCATTCTTCCATACAAGTTGTTCAGGATATAAACAAACCGAAGGAACTACTTCTACTACATCCTTTTGGAGTCACCCTCAAGATTAGTAACAAGTATCTCTTGCACTTCAAAGAGCTCCATCTTCTTCCATCATCTTTAATTTATCTTCAATTCAAACGCTTATGCAAGTTCGAAGTGGATTTTGGATAACTCATGCTTAAGATCCCAGTCTCTTTGACCCGACAATCAATAACTTCTAGTTGACTCATTCTCGGTTCTTCATGAAGTAAGCGGACTATATACGAGTCCCAAGGGGATCTCTAATATACCCCATAATGCAAGAGACATTTCACTGGAATGATTTCTCCCAAGGGAATCCCGAACCGTATGAAATCATGAAGCTTTCATATACTTCCCAAGTCAAAACAGGTCAAGTTATCGATAGTGGACAAACCACTATCTGGTGTAAGTATAGTTTGCATATGAAAATCGATATCTTATACTTATCACCACTTCTCGATTTCAAACAGTACTATCCCTCGAGTAACAATGTAGTCGGACAAGTTAGCGTACTATCCTTGTCTCGACATACATTCTTAATTCTCAAGACAGAGACGAGTTTCCATACCTCGGAATTTGGTGTTAAATATATGATGAAATATACTTTCCATATACTTAATTAATCATGACATATTTATAGAACTTAACCCTCTTATACTTGTCACATTTCCAACATTTGGACTTCTCTATCCCTCATCCAAAATCAAAGTTAGGTAAGTCAAAGTGTTGATTGCTCCTAGTCTTACCGTATTCATACATTTCGATTCTAAAGCTCAGAAATAAATGAAAGTTTACTCATCGGCTTTTAGTGCAAATATAAGACGGCTTACTTTCCATAAACATTTCAACATTTTAGCATCACATTATCATATTTGTTTTGCTACTTAATGGCAGCGACAAAGAAATCCCTTACATAAAACAACGTCCTTTTAAAACAACTCTAAAAACCAACCCATAAACTTATTTCCAGTCTTCGATTTCAAACTTGTTCTTTTCATCGGTTATGAACGAAACCGTTCAAGTTGGGGTAACATTGCCTCTCAAACTTTGACCCGACAACATTTCTATCTTCAAAATAAAAAAATTCCATACCTCAAAGTCTATAAATAGGATCCATAAGTTCCATATACTTGGTATGAAAACATTTTCCAAAATCACTTATTTAAACTCAAGTTTGATTTTTAAAAAAACAACATCCTTTCTTTAAAAAAATAAATACCTTTTAAATCGATGGATTCCAAACTACTTTAAAACATCCTACTTTTTATAAAAGTAAACAACTTATTTCATAATAACATAGTTGTTTTACTCGAACTCCCTTTCTAATTCTCTGAAACCATTTACTAAAACAAAAATGCCATAGTCCATAATCTCTTTTTCTTTCTCGTAACCATTTATTACAACGATAACATTGTAATCCATGATTCCTTTCTCATTTAAAGTTACCTTTAAAATTATTTTAAACAAGTCTAAAACTTGTATTTAAAACATCCCTTCAAGATAGTCACTTTTAAACAAACTTGACTTTTGAAAATAAAAGTATAAAATTTAAACCGCTTGTTTAACTAACTAAATAAAATTTTAAAATTATATTTAAAACTTCAAACTTCCTTTTAAATACTTATAAACACATTTTAAAAGACTTTTCAAAATATTTAAAATAGATAACTCTTTTTACTTCATAAAAATCAAATATTTCCAAAACTGCATCCATAGCAACTATTGATATATGGACCATAACTTTTAAACCACGTTTCTTTCTATATTTTAAACCATTTTATATACCTTTTCCAAAGAAGTTTGAAAACCAAAAGTCAAGTTCGAAAACCATTTTCAAAACATTTCAAAAAAAGTGTTAAATCGCTTAAAAGCGAGCATGGAATTTCAACGTTGCAACAAAACCAACAACAAGTAGGTTAACTATAACTAAGCAAAAGTCACTTACATTTGCATAACAATAATAAATGTAAATAACCATCCATAAGGCGAAGAATCCTTTAGGATCCCTCTACAAAATTTCCATTCTTCGAAGTGTCTTCATAGCGACCAATTTGCTACGGAACACTCTGACTCCCTTATCTCTTTGCTTTTGTCCCATACAACAAAATGGATTATTTATGCCATCCACTTTTGAATCAAATTTAAACAAGCAATATAAATACTACACATGACATAAACAAGCAACAATTAAATTATTACAATAATTTGTCGATTTAAAACTAACTTTAAAGTGAGTGATCACACTTTAAATTTAAGAAAACTCCTTCCAACTACCAAAACAACACAAAGCCACCTCCTCTACCCTCCCCATGCTCACGCACTATCTCCTACTCCCTCATGGTTCTCACGGCCCAAGGTCTATTTGGGTTTGGGCTTCAAAAGTTCACAATTTTGCGGTGGTAGAAAGATTTGCAAAATTATTATGAACTTGTTTATGGATTTAAAGAAGAAAAGGAAGTAATTTTGAAGCACTTCCTTTAAAAACAAGGATAAGAAAGTAGAGAACAAAGTGGAAAGGAAAAGAGTAAGAAATGGAAAAATAAAAATGTGAAAAATGGAAAGGGGTGTGTTCTTTTTATAAAAGATACAAAATGCAAATTACCAAACTAACCCTAAGCCGAATTACACAATTACCCTTTCTTAATTCATGTTACACCCTTCCTTTTTCCTAAACTAATACCCTTCCTTCTTTCCAAAGCAAACACAAGCCAACCCACGTGCACATCATTTCCATGCACATAAATTTATGTACTTTTGTCTTAGATTTTGTGTTTTGTTAATTCTAAATTAGAAAATAAAAGTCCACTTTCACTTTATTAAATTAAGTACATTATTAAACTTGTTTTAGCTAACCTATACCATTAGTAAAAGTATTTGTTATTTGTATATATATGTACATATATACACTAGTATGCACAACACATTTCGACAACTTTTGGATGATGAAAAGTCGAAAATCTAAAAAATGGTTTTTGGTCAAATTTTCAGTTTTTCATCAAGCTATTTATTTTTGTTAACAAACTTCCAAAAAAAAGTTTACCATCATTGTTTATTAACTAAAAGAGGGTTATTTGACATTAAAAAACCATTAATTGAATATTTAAAATTTATCAAATAATCACAAACCAAAGCGACAAAATTCTAGGTCGTTAATAATGCTTGTTTATATTGTAGTTTTTCTTGACTATATATTGTTGCTTTATCTCTCGTGATGCTTGCGTTGGAAAAAAATGGCATATGTAGTTAATGTATTTGGAATTATATGGCATTTTATGACTTGTTGTATAGCCTTGTCATGAAGCACATAGGGTTTGGTTGGACTTTTATTTGAATCGGACTTGATTTGAAATGGTTTTACAGCAATTAGTCACCATAGAAGCACTTAGAATTGCTTTTTGTTTGGCTATTTCTATATAATTTTGTAGACAGATCCCTAAGGATTTCTCATCTTGGTTGTAATGTATATTGTGAATATTGGTTACTTCAAAAATATTGGATGTTAAAAAGTTTGCTAGGATATCGAGAAATGGAAAAACTTTCAAGTATGTAAAACTGCCCTAGGTCACCATCTTTTACATCACTATACAAAAGCATTTTCTAACAGCTAGTATCTTTCAACCAATTTTACAGCATTTCGAAAAGGCTAGAGTTTCTATTTTTGAACTTTAATTGTTTTAAAATGACTTTTAATTAAAATATTTCACTTCAATCTTTTATTAGTATTTAATAACTTCTATTAGAGTATTTTAAAAGTGGTTTGAATTTAAATATAAATTTTTAATAATTAATTATGAATTATTAAAGTAGAAGGTTTATTTTAATAAAGGAAAACATTATTTTTCATGTTTTTTAATAGATTATAAAATAAGTGTTTTTAACTAATATTTTAATTAAACATTTAAACCATAATTATAAGTATTTTAAAGTATACTTAATGTATATATAGTTTTTAGAAAATTAGTTAATTATTTTGTTAAAGTATTAAAAATCTTACGCAATGTAAATATCTTTTAAATTGTTTTTAGAATTTCATTAAATATATTAGCTTATAAATAAATTAGTATACATATACACACACAAATATATATCATTTTGAAAAGGTTTTTAGTAAATATATAAGTTTGGAAAAGTAAGTTAAGTATTTTATAAATGAATAAAAGAAGTTTTGAATTTTAACACTTATGTTATAATAAATGGTTTTGTAGAGTTAATTAAAAGTATATTACCTTGTTTAATAAGTGTGGATATACTTTTTCATAGCAAGGCTTGCCTGCTTTATAGTAGGCCATCTGCTTTAAAGAAATTTTAAATAGGTGTTCTAAACATGCGGAGGACAACTACAAAACAAAAAACACAGGAGTTTGGCAAAAAGGCCAAAACTACTAACGAATACAAACTAGTCCCCTTCCAAAGAAGACTAGCCACTGCCATCATCCAAAGAATCGGGCCCAATAACATGGAAGTATCTTGAGAACAAAGAAAATAAGGTAGGAACAGAATCAACCAAATCAAAGCAGTATAAAAATTTCCTATCCCAATAGGTATTCACCAATAGAGTCTTATTCCTCTAGCGAAGTTCACCAAGAGTGTAAAGAGATAAATCATCATCCACTGTCTGATAACAAGGACATCTACTCGCTCTATCATTGCCTACATACTTGTAACGATCCCGGATTTTTACTAAATTTAAATTGATAATTAAATTAATTTTCGAATAAAAATTGTGAAATTAATTGATAAATTAATTTGAGTTTCTCCAAACCACGTATAAAATATGTGTTGAATCATTTGAATTTAAATTTTGTATATATGTGAATATATATGTATATGTGCATAAATGAGTAAGTTTGAATTTATATATATTGAGTTTTAATTTTAAAGTTAAAATGGGAATAAATATATGAAGTAAAATATAATACAAACAAAATAGACTACAAAAATAAAAATAGAAATAGATGTATATAAGATAAATTATAAAATATAAAGTAAACATTAGCTAAATTTAAACAACATATTAAAATAGAAGTTTATTTACATTATAAAGTTATATTACAAAGCATAAGACACTAATATACACTCAAATATGAAACAAGTAAATAAATATATGTAATGGCTTGCAAATGAAGATAAGTATGTACACATGAAAATAAAGACAAGCCTAATTAATGCAAATATCTCTAGTACACCAATGTATCCATCAGCCACCAAAGCAAGAAATATCTCTGCCTCTTGTACAAACAAATAATATCACACTGTAAAAATCTTGTACCAGCCAAGAAATGCAAACCTGTTCACGCACTATCTTTTTATACATATATCAATCTTTATCTCAGTTCGACCATTTCAACTGAGCAAAGTTTAAAATAACATCATCTTTAAACTTAAACAAAATACAACTTAAATAACAATCCAGATCAATCAGAGAATCAAAGAAGGAAGATTTCAACTTGCAAATTTTCAAAGCCTGGTTCAAAACGAAGTGCTCTGTTCTTCTTCTGGAAATACTGTGAGTAAACATTTAGACCTTGATCTATTCATCTCTGATTCATGTGATTGAAACCATGATATGAAATATATTGTGTGAATGTGAATTATCATTGCATGACTGTATATATGCAAATGTCTGAGTGTATATGTATGGATATATGGGAATGAGTCCTGTTTCTGGTTTACAGGTTCTAAAACCTGTTTCAAAAATCAAAAACCTTTCCTCAAATCAATTTTAAGCTTCAATATCTAAATGAAACTTGTGTATAAAGTCAAGATTTAAGTTTTAAATATATTTATATGTTAAAACAGAAGATGATTTTGAATGGGAAAGAAAATATACGGTGGAATTCCAAAATATGTCGAAATGCAAATATTGTAATTATTTGATTTACCTATACCATTCACCTCGTCTTTCAAAATCATGATTTTTAAAAGTAAAATCAGAGTTTTTAGTGTCTTATTTGTTAAGAAATTCAAAGTTGAACGAATTTGGGTATTTTGGCTACCCACGGCGATCAGCGGCGAACTGGAGCCTGTGGTTTGGCATGGTGGTGGCCGGGGTGTCAGAGGTCACGGGAAAAATAGTGATTGATTTTTCTGTTGGCCATGGTGGCCGAAGAAGGAAGAAGTAGGGTTTTTGTGCTCAGATGTGATGTCGATGTTGATGGGATTCGTATGATAATTGTGGTGGATCGGAATGGTTCGCGATGGAGGGAATCGGTGCTGGAGGTCGAGGGTATTCTCTGGTATGGATGGTGAGTTCTCCGGTAGCCTAGTTCGTCGTCGGTGAAGTGATTGTGATCGAGTGTTTGTTCCAAACTTTCGATCAAGTATCGATATTTCGAATTGCTCTCGAATTTTGATTTCTGGGTTGCGATGTTAGCTCTCGAAGTCGAGGTCGATTTGCTGATGACCGTAGAGATGGTCGAAGGGGCAGGTCGGTGCCGTGCATGTGCACGGTGCACATTTGGTTGGTGGAGTTGTTGTAGTTTGGGAAGAAGATAGAGCCTCGAGTTCAAGCACGTGAAAACGTGGGTTCGACTCGAAGCAACAGAGGGAGGCGAGAAACTCGAAGTAAGGCTCGAGTTTAACTCAAATTAGCTTGGGTCTGTATGATAGACAGCAGGTTTTAAAATTTAAAAATAAAGATATGTATAGGTTTCAAAATTTTGAAAATACAATTTGTACCAGGTTTCAAATTTTAAAAGAAAAACAGGTTCCAGGTTTTAAAATCTATTAAATTGAATAAGTTTAATGGAAGATAAATCAAGTTTATACAAGTTATATAATGCACATATGTGGTTTTAAAACATCTTAAAAGTATTTTGAAAATTTTATTTAGGAAATGGTTTAAAAAGCAATCAATTTAAGATAAAGGAATTATCTTTTGATTTGATTAAAATCTTGTGTTTCAAAGATCAATTATTTGATTTAAGTAATTAAGGATAATTTATTTAATGATTAAAGTTGATTAATTAATTAAATGATTAGTTAAAGAATAATTTATTAATACGGTTAATTAATTAAAGCAATTAATTTGAAGATAATTAATCAAAGATTAATTAATTAATGTAAGTGGTTAGGGATGATCACTTATTGAAATTTTATTAATTAAATGGTAATTAATTAATTAAGGGTTAATTTATTAATTAATTAAATGGTGAATTAAATAATTAAAGGTTAATTATTTAATAATTAAAGGTTGATGAATTATAATTAAAGGTTAATTAATTTATTATTAATGGTTAATTAATAAATGATTAAAGAATAATTAATCAAAATGATTTGTAATTTATTAATGTTAATTAACCAGGATTAGTAATTCATAAGAGATTAATCTGATTTGAATTAATTAGACAATTAACTGATCTTACTTATGAATGTTTGGATTCTATTGGATGATTGAATTGTTTGATATCCCTGATATGTGATGCTCTGTTTTGATTTGAGCTGTGTTTAATGTAATTTATTATCTGTGATATATATCTATGATCTGTGAATGAAAGATAAGCGTTATAGTTATACCGCTTATCAAATATATTATTGTATTTAATCCGTGATGATTGAATGATGTTGCACTATTGTGTAAAACCCCTGGACCACACCATACACACACAAATATGGATTTCACGAGGAAATCGGCTAAGTCACAGATGATTTAAATTTAATGTTTTTGAAATTGAAATTTTAATTTCAATTGATTTTGGAAATGGATTTGGGTTAAATGTTAAAACTTTTGAAAAGGAGTTTTTAAGATAAAAGTTATTTTGAATAACTTGGTAAAGTTTCCAATTTAAATAATTTAATTTGAATTTGAATTCAAGATTTGGAATTGAATTCCATGTTTGGAAATTATGGTTAAAGATGTTATAAATGTGTTTATATGAATTTAAACCATTTTAAAAGTATGGTTTTGAGAATTCGAATTTAACCCAAGGACTTTAACTCGTATAAATGAATCAGATTTTCCGAAATGAAAACTATTTGTTTTCAAATAATAGAAGCTTTCATATAAGGAATGAATTTCCGATTTATGTCAAAAGAATTTCAAGTTTGAATTGGAAATGGTTTTCTGAGTTATGAATAAATCTTTGTGAAAGATTGTTGAACTTTGTTTTGAAATTGGAAAGGTGTACCTTTTGTATAAAAGGTCGAAATGGAATTGTTTTGAAAGCTATCAATTAAATCTTTGATTTAAAGTTGGACGAGTTAATCCAATTTGAATGGAAATTGATTTGGAAAATCTATGAATAGATCTTTGTGAAACTGGGTGAACTTTGTGAGATGAATATTTTTGTGTAAAAGATTAAAATGGTAATGTGTTTAAACCATTTGAAAGAGAAGTTTTGGGTAATAAGTTGTGACTTAACTGAAATCCCAATATCCATATGTTTTTAAATATTGCGTTTACTATTCGGTTTAGCCGGGAGAGGACTTTTTGTCATATAACCCATTTCGAATAGTGATACGACGTAAATGGATAGCATTTGAAGACCGGTGTTGAAGACCGGGTGTTTGCGAGAATGATAGGATAACCTATCGATTGTCTCTGCACTGAGTAGCTACGGTATAGAGATTTCCTAAGTGATGGGAAGTCCGATCGGGATTGTGGATACCCGGATTGCAAGGGCTTCTTTGGAAGTGCCTTCGGTTCTGTTCGAACCTGGAATAGACTTGTATGGTTGTATGTCTGACATTACACTTTGAGATATAAAGCTGATTTCTTTCAAATACATTTCTGTTTGGTGGCGGAGAATTTATTCTCTTAGCTTAACACCCTTCTCTGAGACGTACGAGCTCAGAGGTTATGTAGTTGAAGGTTATTAGTGATATACTCCCAATTTGGTAGTGTGGCATGCTAAGTATTGCTGTGTGTTGCTGATCATTTGTTGATCATTTGTTGATCAAAGCATGGCTTTCGTGCAAAGCGTAGCTTTGTGGACGAGACCTCATCGAGCCTCACAAACCGGAAATGGTCGAAACAGGAAAGATGCGGCAAGGTTATGAGGGTCGCACCCTTTAGGGTATGTCATTTCCTTCTGGAAAAAGGTGGTATCATGGTATGGAGCCCAGATATTTTACCTGTGTGGTTGCTCCAATCTCATTTACTGTGTGATTGTTGCTTTGTGATCGAGGTACCTTGGATAAAGGTCGCAAACGACCAGGGGGTGGCATACTCGTGTAGTAGTTACCTAGTAAGAGGTAACCCGGCCTTGTGTTGGCAGAGAGCTAGTTAGTTCTCGAGACGTCCCTCCAGAGGCGTACCCATGTGGCAGTAGGAAGTTCCTTAGCCTGACCATTCGTTGGAAATCCAAAGAAACAATACAAGCTCTTTACGATTGCAATTTGTATAACCTGTCACCTCAGGTGGCAGCTATAGCAGGCATAATATAATGGTACCTATGCTGGCTAAGATTAATATTATATTTTCGAAATGTTTCCACTATGCACTAGTAATAATATCAAAAGAGTTTTTTTGCATAGTAAGCATGTTTGACTATCATAAGGAGAAATCTCCCCCATGTGTGCGATTGCATTATGTGTGTGCCGGGAGGCCTTATGGTAGTTTCATTTTCCAAAAAGCATATCGGAATTCTCTTTTGAACTGTTTTTATTTTAAACAACTGCTTTTGTTACTCATACTAGTCCCATGACTGACCTGGAGTTTATTGTTCCCTTCCTAAACTCTGGGTGCCCACAATTTTCCACACGAGCAGTCTAGAGTTGGGTTTTTCAGATAGTCAGGTTCAGTAGAGTATCTGGAACTAGTTCAGTGTTTGGAGTTCACTCACCGGGCTGTCCTTGCTTATCTTTGTGCATCGTGATGGTGGTTCGAGCTTGACGTTGGAGTTATTGGTTTCATTCTCTTTTTCAAATCATTTGGAGTTATCAGTTCTGTTGTTTCCGCTGTAACATTATTACTTGTCTCTGATATTGTTGTATCATATTGATATCATTGTTGTATATCATTCTGGATATTGTATTCATTGGAGTTGTATATAATATCATTCATTTCTTTCTTCCGCTGTGTTGTTATACTTACTATGTTATAAGCTCCGGTGAGCCAGATTCGGCGTTTGAATCTGCGGCATTTGAGTACAAGTGAAGTACGGGTGTCGATTTTCGAAGGCCGAGTTCAGGATCACTACAATACTTATAGAAAGTAGGATACTCAGATCATATCACATTTCTGAATTTTCATGAATCCAAGCTTACTCAACCGATCTCCAAATAATATATCAAAGGAAGGTCTGGATCTAGAACCAACATAGCAGGAACATCTAAAATACGAGTAGGGAAGCAGGGATCTCAAAAAAGGAAATAACAGTTACAGAGTTTGAAAGAGGGATGGAAACATCCGAAGAAGAAACCAACGGAGTTGTAACCAGGGGGGTAACTGGAACATCTACTACAACAGGGCAAGGCTTTGTAACCTACTTCTTAGTCGAAGGGCGAGGAAGTGGGATCTTAACTGTAAAAGGTAAAGATATGTCAAATACTAGAGAAGAAGAAAAAGGAGGACCATGCTTACAAGAAATCGCCAAATGACTAAAAGAATGAAAGTCACGTAAATATCTGGCTTCCAACTATACTAAACATCAATAACTACAATGTGCCCCTCAGTAAAGCAAACTCTAAGCTTGGAAGAAAGAGGCTTATCTGAAGTAATTTCAATCAGAGCCTTAGAATAAATGATCCTACCCCTGACTACCGTATTCGCATTGAAGCACTTTAGTTTGCTAACTAGGCTAACAATCCAGTCCAAACCAACCATCAATTGCAGAAGAAAAGGGATATGAAAGAAGTGAGCCCAGATAGGTATAGATAAAACTTGCCCCCTTGCATTGTCAATGATCGTACTCCAACTACCAATAATAAATGGCTTTCCTTCTATAAAAGAAGGCTCTGCTTCAATCACATACTATCTTTTCTCTAGCCTAGAGAACTTGAAATAGAATAAAGAGTTATCATAATGAACTTGCAGACTACCTTTTAGCTTCCATTGATTCTTATAATGTTCTCAAACAACATGATATGAAAGGTTAGAATATAAAAAACCAACCAAATAGTTAGACCAATAGTCCACACCTACCTGAATGACCTCGGCAGGAGGATACATGACCCCATCAACCTCAACTATGTCAAAAGAACGGGGAATATAATCACCCACATTGCGCAGCAATGACTTGAACAAAGATGACTACTTATTAGCTACAACCGGTGAAGCATTAGCAGTGCGTTTAATAGTATCAATTGCTGGATAACCATATGGGGTTGATTTTAAAATGGGATGGAAGGAGTAGATGACATTATGAGGTTTAATAGTATCAACTACTAGAAGGCCAGAGAGGGACTGATTTTTATACGGGATGAAAGGAGTAGGTGACATTACGGGGTTCAAATTAGCAGATTTATCAGGATTCAACTGGGCATCATCAAAAATATTTTGCATGCGCACCAAACAAGGCAAAACATCCCATAACTTACATGTGCTACCAATAGCATCACTCAAAGCAATGCCATTTCTCAACCCAACATGAAGCATTATTCACATAAGCTAAAATTAGGGTGAACGAGTGCTCATCTTCAATGGATACACTACCAATACGTGGAACAAAAACATGCGAATCAATTTCAATAACCAAATCAGGGAGGTAATTTACCAATGAAACATAGGATGTATCGAAAGATGCGCTTTTTAAGGAGCTACGCGGCAAAGTAGCAGCACACGAAGGTGAAGCTTTTTCAGTTAGAGGCAAAAAACGTAGACCAGACTCCAAAGTAGAAGCGACGTTCTAGGTAGAGCTTGATCTAGTCAACTATTGGGCCACTGACAAGGGAAGAGCAAGGGGTTTCTTTAGACAGGCCTTGAGAGGAAATGGCAGACTAGGGATGGAATGGATTGAAGATGAATTAGAAGCGGTGAATTTGAAGAATATTCACCTCTCCATTAACAAATTCATTTTAAAGATAATGACCAGTACAAAGTGCTTTCGGGTTTATAGTAAACAATGTTTGAGAAACATTTATTCTTAACTCTTTTTTATTATACTTGGTAATATAATTAGATCTTTAAAATAATGTTTTAAAGATAATTATAAGAAAAATGGTTTTGGGATTATAGTAAAAATGTTTTAATTTTTTTTAACCCATTTAATTATACTTTTGGATAATTATACTTTTGGAAATGTGAAATCTTGTTTAAGATTTATGAATATTCTTATACCATTTGGGATAAGAATATGAATACATTTCTAAGCATTGAAAAGAGTAGAAATAAATAGTGAAATAGTATTATACATGTTATATCTTCTGCAAAGGAACTTTAAAAATATATACAATGTTGGTCAAGTTTTTCGTCTTCACCACACTTAGTTGGATTGTGAAGTAATCTTAGATGCCGACCACCTTCACGATTTGAATCAACAGATTTAAGATGTGTTAAATTTGTCTTATAGAAGTGGCTACGTTGCTGGATGTTTACATAGCCTTCTAGTCGCACTCCAACTATTTTGTTGAAATGTCAAAATGATATCTATGAATGAAATGTTATTCTTAAATCAGCAGATAGAATGAAAAAAGTAAAGGACACAAAAAAAATTATGTTGTTCGGATTATTGTTAATCCTACGTCCATGGGATAATCCACTATATATTTGCTATTTTTTACAGTTATGAATACAATTGTCTCAAAGTATACAATATTTATGTTTTTAATCTTTACTTTTTGGAAGAAGAAGAAGAAGAAACTGAAGGAAAAGATCCCCTTTTTTATCCACTAATGTTTCCTTTTATTGTATGAAAAGTGCATTATTGGTTGTTACGATCGCCTTTGATCTTTTTCTTTAATCATCGCCCTCAAATTTTGCCACTTATAATTCATCTACAATGTAAGCTCAGTGTGCATGGATTAATGACAGGTTTTTGGCGGGAAATCATAACATTGGCGAGATCTTGAAATTCGAAGCGGGGTGTCTGAAAAGTTGAGTGGGAAGTCTATGCCTGTACAGGTCAGCTTCTTCTCTCTCGGAATGGAAAATTTCTTAAAAGCAATGGTAAGCGACTGCCCTGAGGCTTTGATGTGTAGTTGATGCATGCTAAGGGGTGTAGTGGTGAACATTGCTTGGTACCCAGGTTGTACTGCCCTGCTAATACCCTTGTCATCTTTGCTTGACTTGACATCATGTTGGGTTGAATGGAATAGTATTTCTCATTCGGCTCAAAGAGTTGACTTGGCATATGCCTAGAATGTGCTTGAGGCTATTTGTGATTTGAGTTGGGTGCAGCTTGAGTTACTGAAGAGAGAGAGAGAGCTTCACATTTGTCGTTTATCTGTAAGTATGTTTCTACGTTGAAGTGTATCCTAAGTGGCCCTATATACAACCCCTTCAGAGTGCTTTTGACCTCGCCGGCACTGCCTAGGTTGCCCTCGGTTTACACCGGTGAAGACCAATTTCTATAGGTATTTGACAAAGTAGGAGCCTTAGAGGTGCGGTCCCCTCAGTATATCATGAACTGCCTCCTACGCTTCAGTGCACCATTTCATTTTTTCCTATGATTCCCTTTGTTGTCGGACTCAGGTCGGGTTAAGTGTTGGGACTTCGGGTTGTCCCCTTGCATCCTATCCTATTTCCCTTCGTTGCAGTTCGAGGTAAGAACGTGTAACAATCCGGGATTTGCATTACCAACTAATAAATAAAAGTTAGGATTTTTATTTATTTTAATGAAGCATAAAAGGATTTGGAATAACAAAATTTATTTGAAAAAGGCTATTTTAATTAAATGGGAAATATAGGATTTTAAAATGAGGATAAAATATTATTTTTGGAAATTTAAATATTTTAGGAGAGATTTTAAAACGGGTTTGGATAAGAAAAATGAGTTTTATAAACATACATAAACACTTAGACTAATTTTTGGAAAACATGAAATAACTCTCTTCATATTGGGTTATTAAACCTTACCCAATAACCCACCCTAAACTTCCTCTATAAATTATCTCAAACTCTCCTAACCTCATTCATCAAAACCCTAATCAAAACCCTAACCATTTCCTAAAGCTTTCATAACAAAAATGGCCTCCATCTTCATCTCCTTCTAGTTTTAGCTTATGCAAGTCATTCTATGCAAAGGTAATGCAAATACCCACCTCAAATCCATTTTTATATCTTTCTTATTTCTGAAATTGATTTGGTAACACATGTTTTATGTGTTTTTTTGATCTTATAGCCTCCTAATCATCTTTTGCTAACTTGGGTTGATGCTATAGTAGTCTTTGTTGCTTTCTAAAGAGGTATATTGCTAAAAACCTCTTCTAATATGTGTTTAATCATCTTTTGATTTTGGTAATCAGTTAGTAACACATGTTTTATTATGTAACATGTGAATCATAGCTCTTTGATCATCTTTGCTTTCATTTTGGGGTGTGCACATAAGGTACTTGTAATATATGCTAGCTGAAATTATAATTAGTTTATTGCTGTTAGTAAATTAGGCATATCTCATTCATCTTAAATCGGAATTAAGATTTTCTTTAAGTTCTGGAAAGCTTATTCTGTAGCCTATAACTTTTATGTTTTGAGCTTTGCCTAATTTTGTGGTTTGAATGGTCGAAATCACGTTTGTTTGTCGCTGACCTGACAACAAACTACAGGGTTGATAAAATAAAACCCTGAAATTGATTTGGCCATAAGTTACTCGTTTCTTATCCGAATTAGATAATTTTGGATGTTCCGGAAAGGTTAAAACATATGCTACAATTTTGGTTCATTGAGGTTTCTGTAATTTTGCCATTTAAATGACCTGAAATGCATTCAAAGACAGAAGACCAATTCTGTCTTTAACAAGTTATCTTGAGTTTCAGTCTGATATTGTTTTGCATGTATCTCTCTCGTTTTTGATCCGAATTAGATAATTTTGGATGTTCTGGAAAGCTTAGATTTAGATCTAAAACTTTCATGTTTTAAGTTTCATGAAATTTCGAAGTTAATTTGGTCAAAACTGTGCATTCTTACCACTGTCCCGAGAGCACAACGACAGTGATATAAAATTTAGATCTAAGAATTGTTTTAGTCATAGAATTTTCATCTCTTGTCGGAATTTGACAATCTTGGTCATTCCGGAAAGCTTAAAAACTAAGCTACAACTTTCATTTTATTCATTTTGCCAGAATTTGAAGTTTACTATGCCAAAATTGTGGTTTTTCATCTCTGGCCAGTTAGTGCATAGCTATAGGCCTTTGCGTAGAACCCCGACTTTGCGACGCCATCCCGGGCTCGTCCTTTGTCGGATTTCATCGTTTTTGGTCTCGTTAAAAAGATGAGATCGAGATCTTTAACCATGCAAAGTTTGGTTTAGATCTGGGTGCATTAGGTACTTCATTTCTATTGCCGAAGTAGCACCCAGAAACTGTTTTACAATAGTGATCATTTTCAGTTATCGTCGGACCAACTTCGAAACATTGTCGTTTCTTCATTTTAAGTCGAAACCGAACGATTCTTATTACATATCAAAGTAGGAGTGCTTTTCTACGCTCCTGCAAACTTTCATCAAGATCTGAGTTCATGTGACCCTTCGACCATGTCGTCGAAGTGGGACCTTTACACTGTTTTGACACAGTAAAGTTTTAAGATTTTTGTCCGACTTTGAGATGACATCGTTTCTTCGTTTCAAGTCGGAATTTCCCGATTCTTTTTGCATCTTAAAGTAGGGATGTTGGACTACATGCCTGCAAATTTTCATGACATTTGGACACAGTTTGCTGGTCCAAATAAATTGCCGAACTTTGGTTCGCGTCAGTTTTTTTGAATGTTTACAAACACTTAGAATATTTTTCAGTGATTTTCTGGTTTTATTGATTTCTTTGAGATTTGTCTCTAGATTTTGTACACGGGTTTTATGAATCATTTTCAAAAGATTTTTCACTCCTAAATGGCTTTCAAAATTATTATATAATATTATTTTTAATTATTAAATTAATTACTCCATAATAGGAGATTTTTCAAAAGCCGTTTTAAAGTGATTTCAAAATCAATTATAAATCCGTTTCGCACCATTATTTTCTATAATAAAAACCTCACACTCACTTTTTAGCACGTCGAGCGAAGTGGAAAGGTGCTTAAACGGTTAGGAAATCTTCGGCCTATGGAACCGTGTGTATTTTCTTTCCGGTTAATCCCCGACCTATTCGATTGATCGTTTTGACCTTTGGGTCTAGTTTACCGATGATACGAGGTGGACTTTTTATTGTTTAGAGTGTGAGCTTGCTATTGGTTAGGAAACCATTTAGTGCGAACGTGGGGTATGAGACTCATTGTTAACACTTTACGGGTTCCTCTCCAAGAAGTTAGTGACACATTAGCCTCTGGGCGGCCAGTACTGGACCTCTGGGTCACCACGCCTCTGGGCAACCGTCTCTGGACACCTGCTCTATGGAGCAGTTTATTTTTCGGCATGCGCCTCTGGGCCTTTATCCTTCTGGGAAGGATCTTGCCGTCTCGCGCGTTCCGCATCTGTGCGAGTGATCGATCACAACTCTACAGTACTTGGCAACAACGACTCTGGTCGGTGCACGTGCAATATTGGTATTATTTGATGATTTTTATATCCATTCGAGTACCGCCATTCGGTGTTGGTTCTATGGAACCATACGATGTAAGTGCGATTACCTTGTGGATTCACAGTGTCTCTGGACACTGCTTTTCAGTGTTGGATTTCATAGACTTTTCAGTATATCCCCATTTCTCTTTGGAGCATCGATCTTTGCTTGGGCATTGATTACAGACTCTGGTCACTCTTGGGATTATTGCCTATGGGCATCTTTTTATAGCTTTGGCTACGCCGATGATATGAGGCGATTTTATTTATTCTACACTTTGGTGTTGATTTCTCTTTGGAGATTTTTATTGTTTATTGATGATTAGGGATCGTCATTATATTAATGTGGTTCATAATATACTTCTCTTTGGATAAGTACTATTTTATTTATGTACCGCATTATTATATATCTCAGTTATTACTGATTGTTTAGCTAGCCTGACCCGAGTGTTTTCGCTCGGGTCAGACCGAGTTGTTTCAGGTTAGGTCTCTGGACTTAGCTTATGTGCTTCCGCTTGGACATTATCTGCTATGCTGATAGATAGCGCTTTTATTTGTCCACTATTCCGCTACTCTGTTATTATTCAGACTTTGATATGTACATATTTTTGACTCACATGTGTGAGCAGTGGCTTTGTACCCACTTATGATATTTGGATCTGTATTGACGATGTATTGTTCTGGGATTTTATATCTGTTATGTGATTCTGTTCTGTGATGTTGTATCATTTATTATTATGCTTTGTCCTGATAGATCTTTAGCCATTTGTAATTTCGTTATAAGTATTTACCGAATATGTCGAACCACTTGGAAAAAAATATAGATACCATCCTTTCGACGTATTTAGTAGATAATTATAGCTTGATTACAAATGGTCGCTTCCACTATACTCTATTCTCCGCTTTAACAGACAGTATTACTCCCGTAATACTCTTTGATACAGTGGGTCTCAGAGTGGGGCGTTACAGTTTGGTATCAGAGCCTGGTTTCAGGAATAAGCATAATAAACACAGAACAGATACACTTAGTACAATACATTTTAAATTAGATCCGAATTAAATCAAATCCCTTCCTTATGTTTATTGATAGATAAGTTAGGAATATGTATAGGAATCCGTTATATTCCGTAGTATTCCTTAATTAATTATCTATCATTGAATCATGTCTAACTCTAATTCCCGTTACGACATGTTTGACCAATTGAGCGGTGCGAAGGTCTTCTCTCAGCTTGACCTTGCCACCGGATTCCATCAGCTACGAGTCATGGAAGACAGCATTCCTCTTACAGCATTTCGCACTCGTCATGGTTCTTTTGAGTGGTTGGTCATGCCGTTCGGCTTGACGAACGCTCCGGCTTTCTTCGTCGATCTTATGAATCGAGTATTCCGGGAATTCATCGATAGATTCGTTCTGGTTTTCATCGACGATATTCTTATTTATTCTAGATCCGAGGCATAGCATGCTCATCATTTGCGGATCGTCTTGGATACTCTTCGTCAGCATCAGCTTAAGGCCAAGCTCTCCAAGTGCCATTTTTGGGAGAGCAAGGTCAAGTTCTTGGGCCATATTGTATCATCTGAGGGTATTTCCGTCGATCCGGCCAAGATCGAAGCTATTCAGAATTGGAAGCAGCCCGAGAACATTCATGATATTCGCAGCTTCCTTGGGCTGGCGGGTTATTACCGTCGGTTTATCAAGGATTTCTCTCGAGTTGCACTTCCCCTCACGACTCTGACTCGTAAGGGGGTTCGCTTTATTTGGTCTGATAAGTGTGAAGTTTCTTTCCAGCGATTGAAGGAACTTCTCACTCATGCTCCTATCCTTGTGGTTCCTAAGAGAAACCAGGATCTTGTTGTTTACACCAACGCTTGTGGTAGCGGCCTCGGTGCTGTTCTTATGCAGAAGGATCGGGTGGTTGCTTACGCTTCTAGGCATCTACGTCCGAATGAGGTTCGCTATCCTACTCATGATCTTGAGTTAGCTTCTATCGTCTTTGCCTTGAAGACGTGGCGTCATTATCTATTGGGCGAACGTTTCACTCTTTACACCGATCACAAGTCTTTGAAGTATCTTTTCAGCCAGAGAGATCTCAACATGAGGCAGCAGTGATGGCTTGAGTTTCTCGCCTCATATGACTTAGACATTCAGTATACCCCTGGCAAGGGTAATCGTGGGGCTGATGCACTCAGTCGCAAACACTCGGCAGTAGTTTCTATGATGATAGCCGAGTGGGTTATTCTTGAGACTCTTTCTATGTGTGATATTCGAAATCGAGCTCCGTCTTTTGATTCTCAGATCTTGTTATTCAGCTTGGAAGCTCGACCTATTCTATTGGATCACATTGCCCAGGCTCAGCGGCAGGATCCAGACTTGTTGCGATACATTCATCTCCTTGAGTCGGGATCCAGTGATGAGACATTGTTGGGTTATTCTATTGATTCTCATCGGTGTCTTCGCAGGAAGAACCTTATTTTGGTACCATCTGATTTATCACTTAGGCATGACATTCTAGACGAGTGTCATCACACTAAGTACACTATACATCCCGGGTCGAGTAAGATATATGCCGACATGTGTCGCCTATTTTTTTTGGGAGGGCATGAAGAGTGATGTTGCAAGTTATGTAAGCATTTGCATGACTTGTTAACAGATCAAAGCTGAGCACCAGCGTCCATCCGGTCTTCTTCAGCCGCTAGAGATCCCATTGTGGAAATGGGATCAGATATCCATGGATTTTATTGACGGTCTGCCTCGATCGAGGTCAGGCCATACTTCTATTTGGGTCATCGTCGATCGCTTGACCAAATCAGCTCATTTCACTCCTATAAAGTCCACTCGGACTGCTCCTTAGTTGACCAAGCTCTACGTGAAGGAAGTCGTTCGACTTCATGGCATTCCTAGCTCTATCGTCTGTGATCGAGACACTATCTTTACTAGTCACTTCTGGAATTGCCTACAGTCAGCTTTGGGCTCAAAGCTGAATTTTCTACTGCTTATCACCCGTAGTCTGATGGACAGACTGAGAGGGTAAATCGTATATTGGAAGATCTCCTTCGCTGCTGTATTCTTGATTTTGGAGGTAATTGGGAGGACCACTTACCGCTTGTAGAGTTCTCCTACAACAACAGCTTTCAGTCTAGTATTGGCATGGCTCCTTTCGAGGCTCTTTACGAAAGGCCATGTCGTTCTCCTTCGTGTTGGTTAGAATCTGGCGAGAAGCTCCTTCTTAGTTCAGATTCAGTTCGGGAATCTTCTGAGAAGATTATTCTTATTCGTCAGAGAATAAAAGAGGCGTAGAACCGTCAGAAATCCTACACGGACAGCCGTAGGAAGCCTCTTGAGTTCTCCATTGGTGATCATGTCTTTATTCGGATATCTCCCATGAAGGGGGTTGTACGTTTCAGCTCTACAGGGAAGTTGGCTCCTCGTTATGTCGGACCATTTCCTATTACGGAACGCATCGGCCCCGTTGCTTATCGTGTGGCTCTACCTGCTCATTTCTCTGGAATACATGACGTGTTCCATGTTTCCCAGCTTCGCATGTGTGTCTGCGATCCTGATTCTATCTTTGAGCCGCATGCTGTGCCTGATTTAGAGATCTTACCTGATTTATCTTTGGAGCAGCAACCTCTTCGTGTGCTTGATTCGGAGGTTAGACGCCTTCGCAACAAAGAGGTTCCACTCGTGAAGATTCAATGGTCACCGAATCCTAAGGCTGCACTTGGGAGACCAGAGAATCTATCGAGCGCCCTTATCCTGGCTTTCTCCCATCTTCTTCTACGGGTGAGAATTCTCTATTTTATCTCTATCACTTCTTTTGTGGATTTGACGTTATAGACGACATCTATCTTAAGGAATTGCGGGGACGCAATTTTCTTAAGGGGGGGAGTCTGTAACAATCCGGGATTTGCATTACCAACTAATAAATAAAAGTTAGGATTTTTATTTATTTTAATGAAGCATAAAAGGATTTGGAATAACAAAATTTATTTGAAAAAGGCTATTTTAATTAAATGGGAAATATGGGATTTTAAAATGAGGATAAAATGTTATTTTTGGAAAGTTAAATATTTTAGGAGAGATTTTAAAACGGGTTTGGATAAGAAAAATGAGTTTTATAAACATACATAAACACTTAGACTAATTTTTGGAAAACATGAAATAACTCTCTTCATATTGGGTTATTAAACCTTACCCAATAACCCACCCTAAACTTCCTCTATAAATTATCTCAAACTCTCCTAATCTCATTCATCAAAACCCTAACCATTTCCTAAAGCTTTCATAACAAAAATGGCCTCCATCTTCATCTCCTTCTAGTTTTAGCTTATGCAAGTCATTCTATGCGAAGGTAATGCAAATACCCACCTCAAATCCATTTTTATATCTTTCTTATTTCTGAAATTGATTTGGTAACACATGTTTTATGTGTTTTTTTGATCTTATAGCCTCCTAATCATCTTTTGCTAACTTGGGTTGATGCTATAGTAGTCTTTGTTGCTTTCTAAAGAGGTATATTGCTAAAAACCTCTTCTAATATGTGTTTAATCATCTTTTGATTTTGGTAATCAGTTAGTAACACATGTTTTATTATGTAACATGTGAATCATAGCTCTTTGATCATCTTTGCTTTCATTTTGGGGTGTGCACATAAGGTACTTGTAATATATGCTAGCTGAAATTATAATTAGTTTATTGCTGTTAGTAAATTAGGCATATCTCATTCATCTTAAATCGGAATTAAGATTTTCTTTAAGTTCTGGAAAGCTTATTCTGTAGCCTATAACTTTTATGTTTTGAGCTTTGCCTAATTTTGTGGTTTAAATGGTCGAAATCACGTTTGTTTGTCGCTGACCTGACAACAAACTACAGGGTTGATAAAATAAAACCCTGAAATTGATTTGGCCATAAGTTACTCGTTTCTTATCCGAATTAGATAATTTTGGATGTTCCGGAAAGGTTAAAACATATGCTACAATTTTGCTTCATTGAGGTTTCTGTAATTTTGCCATTTAAATGACCTGAAATGCATTCAAAGACAGAAGACCAATTCTGTCTTTAACAAGTTATCTTGAGTTTCAGTCTGATATTGTTTTGCATGTATCTCTCTCGTTTTTTATCCGAATTAGATAATTTTGGATGTTCTGGAAAGCTTAGATTTAGATCTAAAACTTTCATGTTTTAAGTTTCATGAAATTTCGAAGTTAATTTGGTCAAAACCGTGCATTCTTACCACTGTCCCGAGAGCACAACGACAGTGATATAAAATTTAGATCTGAGAATTGTTTTAGTCATAGAATTTTCATCTCTTGTCGGAATTTGACGATCTTGGTCATTCCAGAAAGCTTAGAAACTAAGTTACAACTTTCATTTTATTTATTTTGCCAGAATTTGAAGTTTACTATGCCAAAATTGTGGTTTTTCGTCTCTGGCCAGTTAGTGCATAGCTATAGGCCTTAGTCTCTTTTCTCCCGTTGTTTTCAGCGTAGAACCCCGACTTTGCGACGCCATCCCGGGCTCGTCCTTTGTCGGATTTCATCGTTTTTGGTCTCGTTAAAAAGATGAGATCGAGATCTTTAACCATGCAAAGTTTGGTTTAGATCTGGGTGCAATAGGTACTTCATTTCTATTGCCGAAGTAGCACCCAGAAACTGTTTTACAATAGTGATCATTTTCAGTTATCGTCGGACCAACTTCGAAACATTGTCGTTTCTTCGTTTTAAGTCGAAACCGAACGATTCTTATTACATATCAAAGTAGGAGTGCTTTTCGACGCTCCTGCAAATTTTCATCAAGATCTGAGTTCATGTGACCCTTCGACCATGTCGTCGAAGTGGGACCTTTACACTCTTTTGACACAGTAAAGTTTTATGATTTTTGTCCGACTTTGAGACGACGTCGTTTCTTCGTTTCAAGTCGGAATTTCCCGATTCTTTTTGCATCTTAAAGTAGGAATGTTGGACTACATGCCTGCAAATTTTCATGACATTTGAACACAGTTTGCTGGTCCAAATAAATTGCCGAACTTTGGTTCGCGTCAGTTTTTTTGAATGTTTACAAACACTTAGAATATTTTTCAGTGATTTTCTGGTTTTATTGATTTCTTTGAGATTTGTCTCTAGATTTCGTACACGGGTTTTATGAATCATTTTCAAAAGATTTTTCACTCCTAAATGGCTTTCGAAATTATTATATAATATTATTTTTAATTATTAAATTAATTACTCCATAATAGGAGATTTTTCAAAAGCCGTTTTAAAGTGATTTAAAAATCAATTATAAATCCGTTTCGCACCATTATTTTCTATAATAAAAACCTCACACTCACTTTTTAGCACGTCGAGCGAAGTGGAAAGGTGCTTAAACGGTTAGGAAATCTCCGGCCTATGGAACCGTGTGTATTTTCTTTCCGGTTAATCCCCGACCTATTCGATTGATCGTTTTGACCTTTGGGTCTAGTTTACCGATGATACGAGGTGGACTTTTTATTGTTTAGAGTGTGAGCTTGCTATTGGTTAGGAAACCGTTTAGTGCGAACGTGGGGTATGGGACTCGTTGTTAACACTTTACGGGTTCCTCTCCAAGAAGTTAGTGACACATTAGCCTCTGGGCGGCCAGTACTGGACCTCTGGGTCACCACGCCTCTGGGCAACCGTCTCTGGACACCTGCTCTATGGAGCAGTTTATTTTTCGGCATGCGCCTCTGGGCCTTTATCCTTCTGGGAAGGATCTTGCCATCTCGCGCGTTCCGCATCTGTGCGAGTGATCGATCACAACTCTACAGTACTTGGCAACAACGACTCTGGTCGGTGCACATGCAATATTGGTATTATTTGATGATTTTTATATCCATTCGAGTACCGCCATTCGGTGTTGGTTCTATGGAACCATACGATGTAAGTGCGATTACCTTGTGGATTCACAGTGTCTCTGGACATTGCTTTTCAGTGTTGGATTTCATAGACTTTTCAGTATATCCCCATTGCTCTTTGGAGCATCGATCTTTGCTTGGGTATTGATTACAGACTCTGGTCACTCTTGGGATTATTGCCTATGGGCATCTTTTTATAGCTTTGGCTACGCCGATGATATGAGGCGATTTTATTTATTCTACACTTTGGTGTTGATTTCTCTTTGGAGATTTTTATTGTTTATTGATGATTAGGGATCGTCATTATATTAATGTGGTTCATAATATACTTCTCTTTGGATAAGTACTGTTTTATTTATGTACCGCATTATTATATATCTCAGTTATTACTGATTGTTTAGCTAGCCTGACCCGAGTGTATTCGCTCGGGTCAGACCGAGTTGTTTCAGGTTAGGTCTCTGGACTTAGCTTATGTGCTTCCGCTTGGACATTATCTGCTATGCTGATAGATAGCGCTTTTATTTGTCCACTATTCCGCTACTCTATTATTATTCAGACTTTGATATGTGCATATTTTTGACTCACATGTGTGAGCAGTGGCTTTGTACCCACTTATAATATTTGGATCTGTATTGACGATGTATTGTTCTGGGATTTTATATCTGTTATGTGATTCTGTTCTGTGATGTTTTATTATTTATTATTATGCTTTGTCCTGATAGATCTTTAGCCATTTGTAATTTCGTTATAAGTATTTACCGAATATGTCGAACCACTTGAAAAAAAAATATAGATACCATCCTTTCGACGTATTCAGTAGATAATTATAGCTTGATTACAAATGATCGCTTCCACTATACTCTATTCTCCGCTTTAACAGACAGTATTACTCCCGTAATACTCTTTGTTACAGTGGGTCTCAGAGTGGGGCGTTACAGAACGGAAGTAACACTTGCCCTCCAAGTCTACGGCGGCCGTAGGTCGGGGTAGACTTGCTATCTTAAGCACCTGGTATATATGTTCAGTCAGTTCTACCAATCTATCCTTTCGGAAGTGGATAAAGGTCTTTTCGGCTACACTTGCATTTAATGCTTTTACACAAGTACCATCCTTTTATTGATCTACTTTCAAACTGTTGTCGAATCTAGCATTTCATTTCTTTAGGTGGATTTTTATCAATCTTTGCACTTATTATTTTTAGCAGTTAATCCTTGATTCATAAACATCTTTGATTACACTGATCATGCATCCATTATTCAAATTGAGATACGCGTTTTGTTTCTTCATCTTCCCTAAATTTTCCTTTATCCTTTTGTTTGATAAGGACTGCTATTAGGTTAACTTCCAAATTTGGGGGTATTTCGGTAGATTGATAATAGGATAAACTGTTTCAATCCTCGTTCATCCCTTATTCGAAGTAATCTTCAGGATTTTGACATGGATTCCTCTTCGTCTTCCTCTACGCTTCTTCATTCCAAGATCACACAGTTGGGTTGACTGTTTCTTCTTTGCAGAGTGAACCTACCCTCAGTATGTATGGCTTGACTATGTCTGCTTTAGTACAGAGAGTAGGGGGCTGCGTAGGCTCTCTCTTTTCTGCCTATTATGGCTTCGGAGATGCCTTCCTCGGAAGTCTTGTCTGAATTTGAAAAGCTTGGGTCCCTTCTTTTCCTTTCTTCTTTTAGTGGTTAGTCTGTTACTTAAATTCCTTGAATTTTATTTTCTTATAATTTGCGACCTTTATGATGAAGGCGCGTGAGAAGGAGAATGCACAACCTTCACTTTCGGATCGTGTAGCTAAGCTTGAAGCTGACATTACTTTAGCTAATACTGAGAATACCGTGCTAGCTTCTGCTAAGGCCAAAATTGAAGAAGAGGTTAAGATGCTTCGAGAGAGAGCGAAGGTCGCTGAGGATGCTCAGATGTCGAAGGAGTGTGAGCTAAAGGAGAGGGATAAGGCACCGACTGAGGTACAAAAGGAACCGCGGGTGGTGAAGAAGGAGTTGACCTAATCAAAGAAGGAACTTGATGATGTAACTTTTGATATGACTTATGGCTTTTATGCTTCAGCCAAGCATAACTTTGGGATAGAGGTTAAGCCTGGCTTCTTGAAGAACCAGCCTTTGGTTGCTTCGATCTTTGAGTATTGCTAGTGTAGGTAGAATGGGGAAGAGGTAGTAAAGCAATATGTTACCCTCGACTATTCTGAGCGGTCTATGGAGGAGGAGATGGTTGAAGTTGAGAAAGATCCGAGGAACCTACAATTTGATGATAAAGACAAAGCATCTGCAAACAATGTTAACTTAAATTCAACTATAGATTTAGATGATTAATCTGGATTTCTTTTGTCTGTTGTATTAAAACTTTAAAGTTTATTTCAGTGTATATAATGAAACAAATGTTTGTTATGTTTATCTTGCGAATGATCGCGTTTTCATCATTGTTTTGTTTAGTATTATGGAGAAAATGTATTCACAAAACTGTTGTGGGAGACTGAGGCTAAGCTTGAAAAAAAAACTCTATATCGCCTTGGTTTAAGTGATGTGGCTATGTGTAGGCATGTAAAAGAGTTAGACAAAAATTTTGCGAAGCTTATGGATAAGATGCAAGAATTATTATCCCAAATAGATCAATTAGTCTGGGAGAAAGAGGCCTTTAGCGATTTCATGTTGCACCGATGGTGATACACGAAAAAGAATGGTTTGATCCCATCCAATAGCCCCCACTTAGAGTGGTTTAGGATTAAGCTCAGAATCTTGATTACCGAATGAGCTCTCTGTATATTTGTTGTCTTACGCATGATCTTTAAGTACATGGACAAGTAGGGTTAGTGTAATAAATAACAGATATTTAATGCTACAACTGTGTCCGTCACTAGGATGCTTTTGCCTCCACTATCGTTCCTACCTTTAAAGGTTTTGATGTGATTGAGGTGAAGGATTCTCCTGAAGATGAAGTTGCCCAACTTAGGTACGAGATTGAGAAGCTTGAAACAGAGCTGAAGTTTTCTCGTAATAAGCTCAAAAAGGTCAAGGACACCCTCAAGCACCAGTATGATTGTAATAAAAACTATGTGTGTGGTCGAGGGGTGTTGCATCAAAGTTGGAAGGAATAGAGCAATCCCTAAAAGAGGCTGAAAAGCTATATGATATCGTTTATAGAGATGAGATCGGTCAATATATGAAACATGTGAAGGAGATGTCCACAGAGATTGTTAGGCTGCTTAGTGAAAAAGAGGTCATTAAATATGGGAGGATGATCTCTTTTTCTTGCTCAGATATTGTCCCTTCCTTTCCTATAGGTTCTTGGCCTTCTCACCCTTACAATGATAGATGGAAAATTATTGCCTATAGATTATTCGGTGATTTTTCTAGTCAAACCAGAAAGACAAAATCTCAGCTGATCGAGACTTTGAATGATACAAGGAGGAGGGCAGTGTTAAAATATGTGAGCTTGAGGGCTCACTACAAATTTCTCGAGGAAGAATTGATTCTTACCTGAATAAGCTTAAGCAGGTAGAAGTTAAAAGCAAGAGGGCAGATGCGTTGCTACAACGATCCCAAGATGTCCTGGAATTCTTCTATCGTCCGTTGGACCAGAATTTTCTAAATGACAAAAAGGACTTCAAACTGATAGCTGATCTACCTATTGATAATTGGGCAGAGGCACGTTATGGCTCAGTCAGACCTTTGTTCTTAGCACTTCCCCGCCTCTTCCTCATCCTCCATAGCCATTATTTTAATGCTTAACTGTTAAGGCTTTTAGGATAAGAAAATATTTTTTGTAATCTGATAATGTTTTCCTTCATGATGTAGAAGTTTATTGACTAACTTTTCTTTATAAAAATTACAAACTTTTATTGGTCTCATTTTTCTTATTTATACTATTATTTAATTCTAGTATTTATGGACTTATTTATCCTCACTAGCTGGCTTCCCTCGATCAGGATTCGAAAGCGGTCGTTCTTCAAAGGAAGTTAAATTCTACCCTACTCAGAGTAGTAGAGTTAGGAGACCGATTAAAAATGTCGAGAGTATATACAGGGATATATATAGAGATGAAATCAAAAGGTTATGGTAAAGGAACGTGGCGATGGATAAAGAGACAGCGTCGTGCATGAGCACAGAAGAAAGTCCTTTGGTGACTCCAATCTCGCGTGTCCCCCTCAAGTCAGATGCAATCCCTATGCCCCCATCTGGAGCTGACTAGAACGAGTTCCTTAGATAGAGGAACGATGTAAAGAATTATTATGAGGCTAAAATCAAGGAGTTAAAAATTTATTATAAAGTAGAGTTGGGGACTCCAAGTACTCAAGATTCGCTCTTCAGGTCCGCTGAGGACGAGCTCTTTGGTCCCTTTTCCAGGAACACCGAATAGACAAAGGATCATCTCTTAGGTGAGATTGAGATAATTAGAAAGGTGGCTATACGATGAGTGAATGCCTTAGAAAACAAAATATTCCACTTGGAATGTGAGGCCCGATTAGATCCATCATTGTTTCTCAAGGTGGGATGGATACGGTATCTCTTTTTGAAGAGCTTCATAAAGAGAAAGTGAAGATAAAAATAGCAAAAATTGGCCAACAACGTGCAACTGATTTTTTTAAATGTTTTTGGCCTAGACTTAATTTGTCATTCCTGTATAATCGGGCTGATTATGAGTATAGGTCCTCAGACTATGAAAATGTCTCGGTCGATGCTAATTATGATCCCCGTGTTTCGTACCACGGCTCCACTCACGATACGGCTTTCCGTACCTGATCATCTGTCGTGATTACAGAGCTGGAAAACTAAATTTCTTTTTTTCACTTAGCAGATGGCCCATCTCAGCTTACAACATCGCATTCCCGCCGTCACATCAACGCGAAACGGTCGTAACTAGTTCGTCCTCTGATTCTAAATCAGATTAGTAACTTAGGATTTCATTAAGGGTGTTATTTTGCAATACTAAAAGGATTGTAATTTTCTATAGATTGTATGCATCTGTAAAACAGAAAATAAAATATATTTTGGTAGGCATTCAAGGATCATAACTAAGTATTGATAACCCAGTTTTTTGATATATACCTGGCAAGTTTTGAGTAGTATCCGGATTCGTACCTTATTAATAACTTACGGTACATTTCAAGAATAATACTCTCTTTTCAAGCTTAGGATGAGCTCCCGGAATAGCATATGCCCCCTAGTAATGACCCCTAGGCCGCAATCTTTCTCTTGCATGTTTGATGTGACCAAATCGCTTGTCTGAGCGTAGTATCCTACGTCTGTCTGACCATATGTGTGATATGACATGCCCCCTTATTTAGGAGCGTAATATCCTTTGTTGGTTTGGCCCCAGATTGAGTATGACCTGCCCCCTTCTCTTGGGGCGCAACGTCCTTGGCCGTATTCTCGGCCGTATACTTGGTACGACCTGCCCCTATGTTTGGAGACGTAATGTCCTTGGCTGCATGTTAGGTATAAGTTGCTCCCTGTTTGGGGGGTGGTAATATCGTACGTTTGTTGAGTCACATCCTTCTATAGCACCCCCGTTCTCATTTTTTAGATTGACGTTGTCGCGTGTAGGTGGTACCACACCTATAAATTGATGGCAGTGGGCTATAAAGGGTAATTTGTTCGTGCGCTTGGCACGGTCCTCCCCGTTGTTTAGGAGAAGACTAAAAGAAGATTTGACTGAGAAGTTAAGTGGTGTATATATAAAACCTATCGCATGCGCATGAGTTTTTTGTACTGGTTTTGGCTGTCTAATATCCATATATCCAGTGTGCTATATTGAATCAGCTAACATGGAGGGTTTTTATACAGGTTCAGGCAGTCTAATATCCCCACGACCAGTTATTCTATGATTGTTATCATAGGAATATTCATACTAGGTCAAGGCAATCTAATATCTCCGTGTCCAACGCAGTATTTTGGCTAAAGAGCCGGATTTGCGTTAATGCATGTCCAAGTGTGTAGGGCTAGTATCACCGTTCTCAATGTGGAGAGTGCTGTTTTTTCCTACCAACCTCGCATTAAGCTTAATCAACGAATATTGGCGGTGAACTGTGACTGTGTATTTAACTTTTTCAAAGAGAAATAATACAGAGATTTTAATACTGGTTCAGGCTGTCTGATATCCTTACGACCAGTTTAGTATATCAATACAGATATAGATTTTTTTGTCACATGGGCGGCATAGAATATTCTGCTCTTGGCTTCGACTCTTAAGAGCGGTACTGAGGGCAACTTCCCTAGTCGAGGTGAGAAGCGTCGATAACCCTACGTTCCTAGTTGGGTTTGGTTCCATAGTGGGGTGGCGGGTGGTCCTTCAAATCCATGTGCACCTCGATCACTTCAGCTCACATATTGATCTAGGTGACGATTGATGCTGGCGATTGAATCCTCTATTTTTCGAGCAGAGATGTCTTTAACAACATGACTACCGTTGGAGGACTCCTTCACTGCTCGATGATGGGGATTCTTGGATTCCATTTTTGGATTTCATGCCCTCATCAAAATTACTGCCCAAATCAACGAATGCCCGTGTGACTTGGCGCAGTCAGTGATCATTGGCTGACGTTTGAGGGTCATAATCAAATGGCAGTAGCCCTCCAACGTGATTCTATGCCACACCATGAATTGAGTCTTTCTATCAAGTAGAGGTGGATTAGGTGCTTAGGTTGTCCAGTCTCATCGTTCTCATTTTTGAGAGTGTCATGATCACCTATTTGATGCATGAAACATGTAGTAGATAAATGAAGGCGGTGAGTTGTGAATAGTGGATGGCCAGTTGTCTTGAATATAGCAACTTGGACTGCAGCCTCCTATGATCCATTGTTTTGTTGGTTCCCTGATTTGCTGAGGTACCGAAATAAGGTTTGAAGAGGATTTACAGGGGTTTCACTTAGAGTCTTTTCCTTCACCTGAGTAACTAAGGCTAGGAATGACATTTCAAAGGAGGAGGAATCGACAGAGCTGTCAAAGGCATGAAATTGGAATTGGAGGTTCGACGATTTGCTGGAGACTAAGGAAAGAGGAAAAGAGGTTCGAGCCCTTCTTCTAGCACCAGAAAATGTTGGTGAATTTTTTCATCTTCACCACACTCAATTGGGTCATGAAGTAGTCTTAGATGTCGATCATCTTTACGATTTGAATCAACAAATTTAAGCGGTGTTAAATATGCCTTATAAAAGTGGATATCTTGTTAGATGCTTACATAGCCTTGTAGTCACGCTCCAACTATTTGTTGAAATGTCAAAATGGTTTTTGTAAATAAAAATTTTATTCTTTAATCAGCAGACATAATGACAAAAGTAAAGGACACCGAAATTTTTACATCGTTTGGATTATTGTTAATCCTACGTCTACGGGATAATCCATTATATATTTGCTATTTTTTACAAAGATGAATACAGTTGTCTCGAAGTATACAATATTTCTGTTTTTAATCTTTCCTTTTTGAAAAAAGAAGAAGAAGCTATAGGAAAAGATTCCCCTTTCGTTGTCCTCTAATATTTCCTTTTACAGTATGAAAAGTGCAATGCTGGTTGTTGCTATCGCCTTTGATCTTTTTCTTCAATCTCCGCATGCAGAATTTTCCACTTGTCATTCATCTACAATGTCTGTACCTTATGACAAATTGATGATGGGTTTTTGGCGGGAGACCGTGACGTTGGTGGGATCTTGGAAATTCGAAGCAGGATGCTTGAAAAGTTGAGCAGGAAGTCCATGCCTGTACAGGTCGGCTTCTTCTCTCTCAGAATGGCAAATGTCTTAAGAGGAATGATAAGCGATCCCCCTGAGGCTTTGATATTTGGTTGATGGATGCGAAGGGGTGTAGTGGTGAGTATTGCCTGGTGCCCAGGCTGTATTGCCCTGCTAATACCCTTGTCGTCTTTGCTTGACTTGACATTATGTCGGGTCGGAACGGAATACTATTTCTCATTTCACTCTGAGAGTTGACTTGGCATGTGTTTGGAATGTGCTTAAGGCTATTTGTGATTTGATTTGTGTGCAGCTTGAGTTGCCCTCTTTGCAAGTATGCTTCGTTTATTGAGGAGAGAGAACTTCACATTTGTCGTTTACCTGTAAGTATGGTTCTACGTTGAAGTGTATCCTGAGTGGCCCTGTATACAGCCCCTTCGAGTGCTTTTGACTCCATACGGAAGTGCTTAGTTTGCTCCTCGTTTATACTAGTGCAGACCAGTTTCTATAGGTACTTGACAAAGTGGGAGCCTTAGAGGTGCAGTCCCCTCAGTATATCATGTACTACCGCCTATGCCTCAGTGCACTATTTCATTTTTGCATGTGATTCCCTTGGCTATAGAACTCAGGTCGGGTTGGGTCTTCGGGTTGTCCCCTTGCATCCTATCCCATTTCCTTTCATTGTAGTTTGGGGTGAGAACAAGTGTAACATGCAAGTATATACAAAGAAGTTTTAATTGATAAAAGAATTAATTAAATAAAAAGGGGATTAGGAGTTGCTTAAGTAGCTTAATCGTGCTTTGTGTGACTTAATCGTGCTTTGTGTAATTTAATCGTGCTTTGCTTACTTGTTTATGGAAAGTATTTAATCTTATACTTAGCACTAAAAGCCCACAAAGTAGATTTATTCTATCTATGAGAATTAAGACTGATGTACGAGTAGAGTTTAAAAGCAACAGTGTATTTATTCATCGATTTAGTTTTGAAAAGACTGAGACTGGATAAGCGTGTTACTTACCAAAAATCGCTTCAAAGCTGATATACGAGTTTTTTGTTTGGAAGTGGTTGTGAAGTGAAATGTTATAGAGTTGAAATGTTTATCCTAAGGTTAAGTCCAAGGAAGAGGTCGGCGTTAGCATTTCAAACGATGCTATCATGTTGTACTGTCTATCTTAAGGTTGATTCCGAGAGAGAGGACGAAGTTAATATTCATCGGACAACTTGTGTTGGAATCCATGTAGAGACTCGTAAACTGTTTGAGATGTTGGAATCCAAAGAGATTCGAGTTCTATTCGAGTGATGAAGACTTGTGTGCTGAAATGCTGAACGGGGCCTCACCATCGAAAATGGCTAAAGACAGAGTAGGATGCACAACCTAGGGTTTAGCTAACCAGCGAAGGGGTATATCAACTCCATATCTAAAGGGGTATATCATCTTCATATCTAAAGTATGTTTATCAATGTTGCACGCAGAAGTTGATGATACTTGGTTTCACGTGTTCGTTATGGTATATTTTACTTAGAGATATACAATGCTTAAAAGATAGTTTTTGATTCTTGTGCAGGAGATCCGTCTTGATTTACTAACGACGTCTCCACGAAAATCCATTATACGAACGTACCTTAGCACTTTTAGTTGTACTTCTAATATTGTTGTGTTGTGAGATGCAAGCAGCACAGTTATTTTCTAATTTTATTCTCCACCCTAAACATTATTTATATATCACCTTATGTACTTGTTAGATTGGCGGTTCTTTTGAGGGTATAGCTGCTACGGTGATTCAAATGATCTCAAATGTACTGTCATATGTTAATTGCATATCTTTTGAGTTTTTCATACCAGATTTGTGTCTGGCTCGTGGTTTTATATTCTCTTATTTCTATAGGTGCTCTTTCGAGTAGTTTGAGGAAGGTAGGTTCTCGTTCATATTCTTTGAAGCTTCAGGAGACGAGATGGATGTTTTCACCTACCGCGGTATTTTTATTTCCGCAGCACTACTATTATCAGTATTTGTAAGGACGGACTATTATAACTGTGTCCAAGCTGATGATAGTACTTAGGGTTGTGCCTCGAAAATACTATGCATATTAGAGTAGTACTTTTTACTGTCTTTTAATATTATATGTTATCGTTTCGTTGTAAGATTCTGATATTGTGTTTTTCCTTATCTGTTCTTTTTCTTTCTCTATTTATTTACCCAAACAATCTGTCTTTTTGACACTTTGATACCAGACACACGAATACCATGGAGGTATTACTTTCGACATCCGAGGATCGTAAACTCATATCGTCACGAATAATTTGATGAAAATTAGATGAAAATTAAATGATATGGATATTTATTAAAAACAATAATTAGTGCGAAAGTCTACTATGATATAATTAGAAGACTATATAATAGGTCTCAGCTTTCAAATTCCATTTTAAGTCACGCTGGAATTTCCCAACGTTTATTGTTCTTTCGTAAAGATGAACATCATTTTATTTTGCATGAAATTATCACAATGAAGTAGATGGTGCAGGGTCAAACGGTCATGTATCCTTTTACTGGCCTTGCACTTATTCTCTATCGTTTTAACGAGTTAAAAGAGAGTATTTATAAAGAACTACCATTGATTTATACCATTACACAGCAGTACTATTTCTTTAGGCTGAGTAGCGCCCTTGAAACCAAATTTACAGCATAAATCGCAAGAGCTAACATAAATCTAAAACACAAAACATCAATCTTCATACAGTAAAAACAAACCATAATGGCGCTAATATCACTAAATTTAAGCTTAGCCATTCTCTTCCTGACATCAATCTTTTCTCAGTCACTGGCTCAGCCAAGTTGTGCACCAACAATAGTAAATCTGCAACCATGCATTCCATTCATGCAGACCAATTCAACTTCAAATCCAAATCAATAATGCTGCACACAGCTTTCAAGCATGGTTCAGACACAAGTCAGTTGCTTGTGCACGTTCTTGAATGCTGCACCGCCTCTGCCTTTCAATATCAATAGAACTCAAGCTATCACTCTTCCTGGCTCCTGCAAGATTCAGGCTCCACCTCTTAGCCAGTGCAATGGTAAGTAATGTGTTATAATATTACTGAAAAGTACTAGTTAGAGATGTATGTCACCTGCTTTTTTGAGCATTGTGCTTATAATCTTGTGCATTTGTGAATATCAGCTGCTCAGTCTGGACCATCGATTCGTGCAATATGATCGCCTCAAGCAGCTCCAGCACCGTCTGCTTCTGTCACGCCTTCAGCTACCATTTCGCCTACTATAACTACTCCTTCATCCAATGGTGGGTCAAAGACAGTTCCATCTAAGGGTCAACCTTCATCGTCTTCCTCTCCTTCCTTCTCGTCCTGGCTTCAGCGTTCTTTTAGCTTCTACGAATTCATTCTTTCGTGACTACTTGCATTGATTGTCGTTTTCTCTTTTCCTTGGATGTTTTTTTGCTAGATTGTATCTTTTTTATTTGTATACATAGGATTGAGTTGTATATGATATACCTTTGTAAATGATATTGTATGTTGTGAGTTAAATTAATACAAAGCTTGTTTGCTTATTTATCAAGAATAATTGATTAGCTATTACATGTAGACGCGCGCACACCGCTCAACTTCGTAATTAACTTGTATGCGGTAGTTCTTTGGTTTGTACAACACCATTACAGTCAAGCGTTCATGATTGTCCACAATAGTATAAAATCCTTAAATTGAAGATTTAAACAATATATATCCGTGAAGTTTACAGAAAAGCTTATATGATAGGACTTTAAAGTAAAATAATCTTGTAACCATGAAATATTCTGTTTTACAATTTAGAATGCAGTCAAATGTCATTTGTTTAATCCACCATATGCGCCAGTGAATTCCGTGAGTGTTCTCCTAACGACTAAAACTAAATATACCAGTAGTACTCGCTAGACCATTACTGTATACATGGATATCTGAGCAACGAAGTACAGAGTATAGTTAATCTTCAATAGAACTGACGGTCAATGCCAACGCATCAAATCCTCTGTTCCAACTTCTATGTAGTAATGCGTCAACCGAAATCACAATCATTTGTTACTTGCAAAATAATTCGATCAGTGGACACACCTTAAAAAATGTATGTAGCGGATTTAGTTAGAACGGAGGGCACACCAATTTGGAGCAACACAAATAAGATCTATATACGCAATGCTAATACTATCATCATAAATGACCATAGGTTATAATTTATAAAAACCCTTTTAGATTTATAACTACACGGGAAAACTTTCTTAATCAACCAATTAAAATAAAATTAGGTTTACTGTGTCATAATTTCTTTTTATCTCGACCATAAATGACCCAAGGCACCTCATTCTCATTGTTGGCACTTTAACCATTTTCTTTCGAAACAAAGACAAGCAAATAGATGTAACAGGCGCATAAGCAGATATTAAAGTTAGCAGAGATACATAGATAGCATAATATAACATCATTATGTTATGTTCCTATACAAACATAACATCACCAAATACACAATTGTATGGCTTCAGTTGTAAAGCCTTTGTGAAGTGGGACGAATGAAGTTTTAACTTAAACGGCACCCTTTGCATTGAGCAAGCAATTTTGTGAGAACATTTAGCGAAGCAAGAATTGTACAATGATCAGGAGAAACCCTATTAACTAGAAACGAGGTTAATGGCAAGTATTAACAAGTTAATGAGGTTTTTGTTTAAGAGTATAAAAGCCATACTCCTAATGTTCCAACAAACTTCCTGTGCCCGATGCCAAGTGTATTTTTCACAACTTCAAAACTCCTAGTCTTCTCTTTTTTCCTTGGAATTTTTGACTTCTTCACAGGTCTTTATTACAATTTTCTCTTTATTTAATGGGTAAAGTTATTTTTATATCATGGCATTTTAAAATCAATTAGTTATAGGCTTATAGCACATTAGCAAATAGAAAATCATCCTTAAAAAGCATGTCTGCTTCTTCCCCAACTAGCAAATGTGGCGATCCTCTTCTATATTCACCCTCTGCCAGTTATGTTTTATACACACATATTTTCAATTTCTAAATCATTCATACTTTAGGCTATACAGTTAAAGTGCTTAGGACTCTACAACAATGGTGTTGCAAAAAACTAGAGTGGAGATATAGCAGAAAATAGCAAAAATGGCAAAAGCTATATTGAAAACTAAAACCAAATTTCCGAAATAGATTCATTATCAATCCGACAACATCGTTTTCACACTATATCCAGTCAGCCGATGACGTGGCCAAAAGTGAACTATTCTTGTTTTTGAAACTGGCCCAAACTTGTTATTGTTTTCAAAAACAGGTCTATATGAACAAAATTTCCTATAAAATCAGAAGACATTAAGTTAATAAACATGGGGGAAAAGGCAGAAAGCATTAGAAAAACTTATTACTACCTTAAAATAACAGTAAACGGCTATTTTTCAGAAACATTAACCACTTGAAACTTAAAATAAGAAAAATGGTATAACAAATCATTGTTACACCCAAATCAAATGTTAAGTTGATGCACCCAAGGCACCTCATTCTCATTGTTGGGATTTCAACCGTTTTCTTTAGAAACAAAAACAAGCAAACAGATGTAACAGGTGCACAAGTAGATATTAAAGTTAGTAGAGATACATAGATAGCATAACAAAACATCATTATGTTATGTTCGTATACAAACATAACATCACCAAATACACAATTGTATTGCTTCAGTTGTAAAGCCTTCGTGAAGTGGGACGAATGAAGTTTTAACGTAAACGGCACCCTTTGCATTGACCAAGCAATTTTGTGAGAACATTTAGCGAAGCGGGACTTGTATAATGATCAGAAGAAACCCTATTAACTAGAAACGAGGTTAATGGCACGTATTTACAAGTTAATGAGGTTTTTCCTTAAGAGTATAAAAGCCATACTCCTAATGTTCCAACAAAATTCTTGTGCCCAATGCCAAGTGTATTTTTCACAACTTCAAAACTCCTTATCTTCTCTTTTTTCCTTGGAATTTTTGACTTCTTCACAGGTCTTTATTACAATTTTCTCTTCATTTACTAGGTAAAGTTATTTCAAAAACATGGCATTTTAAAATCAATTAGTTATAGCACATTAGCAAATAGAAAATTATCCTTAAAAAGCATGTTTGCTTCTTCCTCAATTAGCCAATGTGGTGATCCTCTTCTATATTCACCCTCTGTCGTTTCGGATACACACACACACACACATATATATATACATATATATATATATATATATATATATATATATATAATTTGTAAATCATTATAATTTAAGCTATGCAGTTAAAGCGCTTACGACCCACAACAGTGGACGCGTAAAAAACTAGAGTGGAGGTATAGCAAAAAACAGCAAAGATGCCAAAGGTGGTATTGAAAATTAAAACCAAATTTCCAAAATAGATTCATTATCAATCCGAAAACATTGATGTAGGTAAAAAAACATTGTTTATTCTTATACAACAAAACCCAAGAAGACCTTAATTCATGCAATTAGAATTGAGAACTAGAAATATTGTTCTAAACCCCAGTTGAGCGCTTGAACATTGGACTTAGGACAGTATTCTAACTCCATTGATTTGATTCAAAGGAGAACAGATCAAATTGATTATTATTTTTTAATATTAAAATTGTTAAACAGAATGCTAAAAAACTTTGATTTAATAATTTAGAAGTAAACAACGGGACTTAAAGCAGATCCATTATTTAATAAAGCTAAATTGTAAAAAAGTAACGACTGTTAAATTGATATAATTAATGCATTTTATAGTATATTTTTGTTGGTGCCAGTTAAAGGCTAGTGCCTAGGCGCGCCTAAGGCATAGATTGGCGCAGGAGCAGGGTTTGCACCTTTATGGGAGTTGAGTCGTACTATATACTCAAGCCGCCCAAAAAGCGCGTCTTTTGCTGAGGCGTCAAAGCACCCACGCATCTAAAAATACGCCTTTTGTTGAACTTGAATATCTTTATGATTCGTACCTTTTTCTTTTTGTAATTTCTATGTTTTCGGTGTTGTGAACTTGAATTTGACATCGTATTGGTCAAAGTTATCATTAGTGACATTATATCTATCAACTAGTGCTACCTTATCTGCAAAATATTATTTATAAACATGTTTTAATACCAAACAGTTTAATTGTAATTTATAGTGAAGTTTTTTTGAAGCAAAAAAGCTCAAAGTTGTAAAAAAAGGCACACAAAAAAGCTCAAGGCACAAAAAAGCCCAAGGCGCAAGCTTGACGCCTTTTTGTACCTTAGTGCCGTAAGTACCTTGGTTGGTGTTACAATTTCATGATGATGCTGGTAATTTTATAAGGAGTGCATAGTAGTAGTTTGTCCATGGTCCAAAGGTCTTACAACCGAAGCTATACAATTGTACTTTTGGAGAGTTTAAGTTTGCATAAAGCATGTTGTGAAAAAGAAAACAAAAAACGCAGTCCAAGACTGCAGTAATCTATTTTCATGACAGCAAGATAAGTTAAGTTAACAAAATTAATTAAAGGGGAGGGTAACAAAAATACATAGGAAAACCAATTAGAACCTTCACGACCAGAAGCATACATCATTCCCACCAGTGTAAATGTAATTATTAAATTTATTTTGATCCAGTCATAAATAAGAGCACTGAAATTATGGTAATTATGTAAACAAAATTTGCTGTAAAATTAGGTAAACAATAGAAATAAATACTATTTTTTTTCTTGGAAAAATGAGTGACTAAACTGACATATGATCGAATCCAGTGCAGCTACTTAAGAGGACTAAAATATCAAAATGGTGTTAAGAGATTTTAGAAAAGAAAACAGAAAGGTGACAACGAGTATTAGCTATTTATGCTTAAAGACGGAGGGAAGAGACTCTCATGGACATACAACATACGAGTTATTGAATACTTCTTTTTTATAAATACTAAACATATTCTTGAGTGTGGCTGCCATATTGATATTTACAACACAAAGATAATAATATGACAACACAAAAAATTTCTTAAAGAATTAGATAACTTGCCTCCTGGTTTCATAGAACTTGAGATAAAATCGAGAATTGGGGATTGACAGATTGCTTTCCAAGATAGAAGATATAGCAGCACTAAGGTTGTTGTTAGCATCAAGAGTGAAACCTCCAATCAAAACAAGTTCACCATATCCAGCAGGTTCTTTCGTTCCCCCAAATGACATAGGCACTGATCCTTTGAGTACTACCATTGCATATTGTCATGTAACAAATAATTTTAATATTGACTTTGTGAACAATTTCACCATTAGTATAGAGCAACATATCTTTCTTCAGGAATTACATGCAACCCAACATCATGTAGTCTGTATACGTAGTACAATATAACTAATTTTCAAAAACAAGTACCGTGATGCAATCAATTGATGCCTATTGCGTAAATGGTTATGTACATGTGCAAAAAAATACAGTTTTCTTGTTTCAAGATTTAGAATACATGTAGTATAGAAATTCCATATGTGTCAAAATATTGCAAAATAATCAATTATCAAACAAAGAAGAGGGCACTCAGAAATTTAGTACCTTACACTTACATTTAGTGTGTGTGCACGGGCGTGCGCCTATGTGTATGTCTGTGTGGGGAATCCTTAAATAGTAGTTGGTGGTTGATTAAAATTGTAGTTGATGATGGATTATGATTATTTTATGGATCTGATTATGATGTTAGAAACGGTAATTCATATGCCACATTCAAAGATAGATATTTTTGTTTATTATGCTTTTCCAAATAATAAGATAAAAGGTTTAGTGCCCCATTTGATTGTCCAGTGTAATATGACCTGTTGAATGTATGGTGTTATCTGTTTGTTTTGCAATGCGAATATATTAGGAAGATATAGAGATGAAACGAAAGAATGTAGAAAAAATAAATAGAAGAAATTATGTCAAGGTTCCATTGACGGAATGTATTCCTCAAAGAGAATACATCTACGACAGAATTTCGACATAATGTTGTATGCGAGCACGTATTATACTATTCTTCAGTTGGGGCCTCGATTATAGTCGGATTGGACTTTGCCAAGTCTAACTTGTATATTTCAAAACTTTAACATGGCTAAAAGTTCAATTCAAATCGGTTCGGTTCAGATTCAATCGGGTAATAGTACTAAAAATGCGTATACTTTCTCATTTTTTTTGTCTAATCTTCCAGGTTAGACCCGGCTTTTTATGTTATTTTTCATCAACTAGACTCGATTCGGAACCCATCGGGTTTGGATAGGTTTAGTTCGGAACTGCAGATTTTGGTTTTAATTACTCATCGTAGTTCGATACGGCTATAATATAATTAATAAATAGTTCAAAATTTGTGGGAGATTATTCAAAGTGCAATCGTATCATTGTATACAAAATATATAATACATTCAACTATTTGTGAAGATTAGTTTGAATTGTGGAAAATGAAAAATAAATAAAAAGAAGTAAAAATAATAAAAAAATAATGAAAAGGCGCGTCATTCGCGCCGTAAGCGCCATTGCACCATTCGCTGTGCTTTCCAATATGCAGCGCGTCATACGGAAAAAAGGCACAAACGTCACACCCACTGCGCCTTTTGCTATGCCGCATGCCGTAGCACGCCTTTCATAACTACAGGTCCAACTGGATAATAACACTAAAATGCATATATTTTCTCTTTTTTGTCTAATCTTCCTTCGGATCGGTTTTCATGTTATTTTCCATTAAGTAGACCTGATCTAGGACCATCGGCTTCATGTCGGATACGGATCGGTTTAGTTCGAATTCGCATATCTCGGTTCTGATTTCCCATAGTAGTTCGGTGCGGCAATAATATAAATAAATAATTCAATGTTTATTGGAGATTAGTTCAAAGTGCAATCGTATCATTGTATAAAAAATATATTTTGATTGTGAAAAAATGAGAAGTAAAAAAGAAGTAAAAAACAATAAAAAACGAAAAGGCATATCATTTTTGTGTCGTGCGTTATTTCTGTTATTCGTCGTGCATTTCCATGTGCGTTGCGCCACACAAAAGAAAAGCGCAAACGCTTCGCGCCTTGGGCCATGGGATGCGTCGCAGCGTGCCTTTCGTAACTATGAATTATTGTATTATGCAAAAAATCAAATTTCAAATTTTGGTACCTTAAGGTTCTGGTGAAATCAAATTTTGTAATGTTAATGTGTTCTATTTTAGAAACCTAAACTCTTGCATGCACCAATGGACTGGTTGAATTATAGAATAAAGTATTTCTTCTTTTGTTGTCCTATTTGTTTTGAGTGAATAATGATAATAAGTCACAAAGTTATATTCTTTTACTACTTGAAAATCAATTTACAAAAACATTACCATCGATTAATTTTGAACCAGTTAAAATATGAAAACTCATACAAAGCAGAGTTAGTGGGGAACTAAACGTTCAGACCAAATTACTAAAATGAACGATCTTCCAAAAGTAATAATCATTATATCGACTTAGGAGAGTAAAGTATTTGAACAAAAGAAAGTATAGTATTTGATTTAATAAAACAAAGATAAAATCGATTTACAATACTTAAGTATTTGATTTCAAATCCATGAGCATAGCATCCACTCTTAAAGGCAAACTGTGCTAAGAAGGTGGTTTGAAAATCATCTTGCAATAAGCATTCTTGAACAGGAATGCGTTTACTTGAAGATGAAGATAATGTGTAGAGTGGGTACATCTACACTTGTTCTATATAACTTTCAAACTTAAGGAAGTAATGGATTTTGGCTTCTTGAGCAACATTTGTAAATTTATTATATTATAAACCTTAAACTCCGTAAAATTTAAAGCTAGATTGTGCAGCCAAAATCATGGATATCATCCACTTTGAAAGATAAATGCATCTTAATTCTGTATGCAACTTCTATTAATACAATTTATTATATAAATATTAGATTTCTGTTGTATAACTATGAGAATCTATGGGTTGTGATGTAATTCATAATTAACCAAAAAATAGCAAGTCACATAGAGAAAGCTAACACAGATTGCGATAAAAAGAATTGCAATGACAAAAATCAAAGTTTTCAACATTTCATCGTAACTAACGGTAGGAAACTTGAAATTTATTTTTATTTTATTTTAATCTTATTGAAATGATTGATTTCATTTCTAGTCTAGTGACTTTACTCACTCAGGATAAGGTGTGTAATTAAATATTTTCCTTATAACTGATAAATGCTAGTTCTTTTTCCCTTGAGAGAAAGAATTCGGCGAAGGTAAAGAAACTTGTTGTCAAGGAGTCATTTCTCATGTGCTTCAATTATGGATTCTGTCTGTAATTTTAAGCAATAAAAAGTGATAAATGGGTGGCACAAAAGCAGTGAGTGAATTGAAGGACAAGTGGACAACGTAAATACACAAACATTAGGACCATGCTCATAAAGTGCAAATTAATTTTATACATGATAATATGTATATACAATGGCTGATGCATTGAATATCAAGATTAAACGTGTTGATACTGATTTCAGCGTTCTTCTCTGTGTGAAAAACATGATTACAGATGTGGTAGATACAATAATTGATGGATTAGTGGTGTTTTTATTTCCTTCGACGATGAAGAAACCAAGCAACTGTTGGCTTGTAAACCTTCTGGATGTTCATACACCCACTTACCATAAGCCTTCATGCATCCACAGATCAACACTTGAGCGAGATTGACGTTGCGTGAATAACTCATACACTACAAATAGTGCTAGAGCGGTGGGTGGATTAGTGGTGATTTTATGATCGTAAAGCTTCCTACAGATATACTTCGGTGTTATGTAGGTTTATGATTATGTGTTAGAAGGGGTTTTATGATCAAAAACAGATTGATATTTGATGGGAGTTTAATAATTTATAACTGTTTTTGAGAGTACATATTACTTAATTAATTAATTAATTTGTTTCAAATTCTTCGTTGTTGTTTGATTTATTCTTTACAGTTTCACTTTATCAGTATGAACTACTCCCGAGGCCAAATAATTTTGATATACATGAACAATTGTATGAACACTTTTATAATATAATCCATGCAATGTTATAAACATCAATCTGATCCATTGTATATATTTATTTGAGCAGAGAATTCTAACTTTATGTTTAACTTCTTCTGATTCTTTTTGCAAGAAAACGTGTGTGTGTCTAATATATTAAGGACAACAAATAAAACTTCTATATAGAACTTATCTAAAGCAAATTGAGAATATAATAATAAACTAACTTTGAAAAAATGAAGCAAACTTCAAATTAGAGCAGCTGCTTCAGCAACACTAACCCATACTAACACTAAAAATTGGATGCATAACAAAATATATGCAAAATTGTGGTTATTTCTGTTGTTTTTTTCACAAATATTTATTGCATTGAAAAATTGGATTCAGTAAATACATAGAAAATTAAAAAAGAATTTACCAACTAAGTTACATACCTAGTTAGAAAATCAGAATGAATTTGATATTTTTTTTAAGGTGACATTCAGTGATTTAATAGATTTACTAACTGACATGCTTAGAAAATAAGACCAAGTATATAGTCATTTGTGTTAAAATTTTATAATCTTATATCTCGTTGAGCAATAACCCAAAATTGCACAAAATATTGAGCGAATTAAAAAAATAAAATAAAAATTATTGCTTAGAATGGACGTGTACGAAATAAACAATGAAATTAAAATAAATAGTCCAAAATCAGAAATTGCAAATAATTCACAGAATCAGAGGTTAAAAATCAATTGAAAACGAACAGCGATGATTAACTCCTGCATCAATGCAGTTGAAATCAAAGAACCATGTTTACTTGGTAAAAAACTTTCGCATTTACCTAACATCTTTTGTTCGAGAAGACGTGTGGATTAGGAGTTGTATATTAAAGCTTTCATCCATAATCATCTTGTTGTTGAAGACGTTCAAAACTTCAAGGAGGCATTTCAAATTTCCTATACACCCAAGTTTATTAATATGAATATGAAGTTTATTAAGAAGAGGAGAAGAGAAAAGGATTTGCAAAAAAGAACGTATGGGGTTTCAGTTTAAGTAAGACAGCTTTTTGATTAATTTGGCGTTCTGTGATATTCAATGCAAGAGAACGTCTCCATTAATATTTAAGACACCGCAATTAATGGAGAATTTGGAATTTAATCCTGGGAATTCCTTAAAAATAAAAAATAAATAAAAAATAATTTTAAAAAATTTAAAATAAAGAATAGAACCTTGAAGTATATTAATGCACTTTTACTAAAGATGGAACGTTGAAGCATGATAATATTTTTAATTCATTGTTAAAGAGACTTCACTTTTGAATATAAGATATACAATTTTAGGGGAGTTCCATCTTGAAATTGCTAAGAGAAGTCAATTGTACTATATATATTATAATAATAATACGTACGGACTGTAACACCCTTATCTTAATTAAAACAGAATGCACGCTTCATATCTCTTGTTGCCTTCTTCCACTGAAAAAACCCTATTAATTTCCAAACGAAATCGAAACGACGAGGACAAAGAAAATGGCTGTGGATCCTAGTTGAATGCCCAGGGAGGCTGTAATGTATGTATTTTTTTTCTGCTCAATTATGTCAAAGGTGGATTGTATGGTTGGTTGTAGGGATGAAATATAGGGTATAGTTTTGTTTCCCGGTTTTAGAATTGTCGAAGATAGAAAAACTATGGTGGTCGGAGTGCAAACATGTTCTGAATCCTTTTGTGGGGTTGTCGTAGTATTTTGTACGGTTAGGGGCTGTCAAGGAGTCAATTTGATTTTGGATCTTCTATATTTGCAAATATTCTATGGTTTCATACCGATTTATGTAATTTAACACGATTTGTTGTTGAATATGTGAAATCAGTGGTTGTTTGAGCGCGAACAGGTTTTTATTTCATTTTTGGATTGCTGTATTATGTTCTATGGCTAGTAGCTGTCGAATTGATGCTTTTAAGAAGACTGTTTTTAAGTAGAAGTAACATTTAGCTTATATCTGACTCTTATGATGTAATACTAGGAATGTCTAGTTTGTGGTTGTTACGATGTATTAAAACTCAATATTTTGTGGTTATTATGATGTATAGTTTATAGTGCTAGGATTGTCTAGTTTGTAGTTGTTATGATGTATTAAAACACAATATTTTGTGGTTGAAGTTATTATATGATAGAGATGACTAATATAACTCATTTTTATGTATTAAAACATCTTATTTTGTACGATGGTTTTTCATGTTTGTGAATTCGATAATGGTTTTGCAACGTGGATGAATTATCTATGATGTATGAGGTTGTAGATGAATTATCTGTGATGCATGAATTATTTGTGTAGTTAATTTAATCTGAAAGAAATGAAAAATGATAGCATGGTAACGTAATACACAACAGATTCGACGGAAGGATACTGTGGTAGTTTTAAAAATTCGGCATAATATCACCGTAATTAAAATCAATGGGTCAAAGTCGTAGTTAGCAACACTAACAGATGGTTTGCTACCGTAATGTCTAGGAAAAACTATGGTGTTTTCAAATTGTTTTAGATGATGGGTTTCTACCAGAAAATTTTGAATAAACAATGGTTTGTTACCCTAAAGTCTCGAGAAAACTTCACTATTTTCATATTATTCCAAACGATGAGTGCCTACCAAAATTTCATAAACAAAAAGATGGTTTATTACCGTAAAGTCTTGGGAAAAATTTAGTGTTTTCAAATTGTTATAGACGTGGGTGCATATTGAAATTTTTTAGATAAAATGATGGTTTATTATTGTAAAGTCTTAGGAAATTTAGTATTTTCAATTTATTTCAAACGATGATTTTCTATCGAAACAATTTAAATAAAACAATAGTCTGTTACCGTGAAGTCTCGAGAAAGAAATTGTGGTGTTTTTATATTCTCGGACGATGGGGTGCCATCGTATTATTGTATAGTTTTGATATGTTTTCACCGTTTAAATGTCTTTTCCTTCTCTATGTCGTACTAGAATAGATTATCAACATCACTGTTTCGCAGTATATAGACAACACATTGCCACAGCATATGAGTAACAAATTTTCACAGTATAGAAATAGCAAATTATCGTAGTATATAAACAAAAAATTATCTCATTCAAAACACATCACAACATTCCAGTCAAAATAAATTAAAATCATATTATCTCATTCAAACTAAAAAGTTGTTATGAAAAATAACCTATATACCACAATCTACAAAAGAACTACTTTTCTTACATCTATTCCACTACAAATATGACATCCTACCTCTATACTCATACCATCGAAGAGTATTACAGAATTTTACTGTCGGATAATACGGAAAATTAGGCTATATGGGGTACACGTGTGAATATTCATTTGGACTAACACTGGTTCGTATTAAAATATCAAATAATTATATTACTATACGTACACAGTATCGGTACGAAGCAATAAACACGTATGCCTTTGTGATAGAACAATACATAATATGCAAAATATACAATGAACACAGAGTCAGACTTGTAGCGATAACATGTAATATATAATGCAACAACATTATAGAAAAATACAATACAACTCAAATGTCAATTATATATATATAATAACAAATACGGGTCGTATCATCCTTGTATCTGAAATGTCTTAGACTGACTCGAGTATTATAAAATGACACGCGGGTCTAACTATGTCTAATCAAAGATTATATATAAGATATTGCAATATACAAGAAAGAATAATATGATATCACTACCCAAGGTACTCAAAACAACAGACGTCGTGTCAAAGTGTATAAACAATCCTTAAGGCATCACATTAATCAAATATATCAAATTCATATAAAACAATTAGAACTGATATTAAGAGATGTCATCATCACTCATCTAAAACAAATCAACAAAAATTAAGAAGACTATATCTAATGGGTGAAACATCCATACAACTCCACCTCATCATATAAAATGAAATCATCAAGTGAATAGGGCTAACACATATAAACGCCTTAATATAATAATAAAAAAATCATAAATCAATAGATAATGTGAGATAGCCTGCCAGATCATCCAAATGATATCCAATACTATACAAACCATAACGACAATCCAAATCAATCCAAATCATAATCAATAATAAAGGCTATCTCAAAATACCAAACCATCAAACGGTATGGATATAACGGGGACTGACTACACTTTAGACTCAACCAGTCTCAAGTATAGCTACCTCAATGGATAATGAATAATATATGCCACTTCACAACACATACATAACCCAGAACCAGAAAGGGAGACTGGTAGCACATAGCATGCTCCAAGAACCCAAGGTCTACTAGCCTCCCGCTAATAGTCAGATCTATTCCTACAATCTTCAATTACCTCAACGGACATAGTGACCTCATCCACCAGTGGCTCATTTTTGCGTAGCCCCGGTTATGACCCTGCTTTGCCCCTATAGGTAAAAACTATTGGTCTATGCGACACAAGGGGCCGTAGGTCACGTACCTTACAAACTACTAATCCTATGATGTGCATCGAATATAATAACCAACAACGAAGTCCAGATCCGGGGCTCAACCCCACAACCATACTACTGGTATGGATATCGACCAATCTGGTTCACTTTCGAACCATAAAGGGAGCTGGACACAAGTGGACAACATATAGTACTTATATCCCAAATCAACATATAGCTCTAGACATAAGCCAAAACATAGCTTCAAATAAGTCAACACATGACTATAATATAGTACAGCTCTAATCCCTTGCCATCGCACGACTCTAACCGTAAGCCAACACGTGACTATAGCATACTCGCCACAGCGAGTAACAACACATACACATGAGTAATCCCCAGTTGAGTGACATTTACTTACAATGAATAATCAAACAAATAACATAACGACCTCCCATACCACCGCATGTTATTTGATTAATTATTCAATGCTCATAAACTACACTAGATCCATACCATATATTTCTATATGAAAAGTATGATAAATAACCAAAAAAGTATAACCAAAAGTCACGTACTAGAAGATATCACTAATTCGTTTATTCAAATTCCTTGTCAAACAGAAATGAAGTTTCAAAAAATCAAATATAAAATGTCTCAAATCCATATAAAAGGATGTCATCACCGTATCATATCAAATGATCAGTAACAAAATCAACATCAGTGGTGAACCATTCATATAATTCAAGTCAATGTATATAATAGAAGGAGAAAAATAAGAAAAGTAAATAAAAGAAATTAATTAAACATGTATACGTTTATATACATACATACATACATACATGTATATATATATATATATCATTTTCAATATATATAATAAACGAATTAATAATCATTAATCAACCTCAACATATAATCTTATATAATAGAATTAATGTGTAGAAATAAGTAATAAACATATATTACAGAATTAATTAGGTAAGGGTCTAAACACAATTATAATATTTTATTTACTATAAATAATTAATTTCTCAATCTTCTACGAGATTAAATAATAATTTAATCTTCATAAATAGCATTGGAAAAATCCTTTTCTTCCATTTGATAATCCAAAATAATTTGTATAATTATTACATATGAGAATTGCTTCAAAATTTAGTTTGATTAAACAGAAATTTAATTAAATATAACACATCTGATTTAATATAATTTATTCATAGTCAAATAAAAATATTTTCAAAACTTAAATTATATATATGTTTATATAATATATTAGGACTTAGGTGTATTTGATTAAGTTTAATTTTAAATATAAATATGTACACATTTCCCATTTACCGTGTGTTGTAGCTTGCACACATAAAGATTAAAACGTTCATGTTCACTACTCAAATTCAAATAATTTAATCCCAAAAATATTCATTTTCTTCGATACATCTACGTTAATCAACGTATTTGAGTAGCAGCGTTTTTACAATGGAAAGTAAACAACCTAATAAGGTCGCCAACACAACAATATATATAGTCAAGACAAGGGAAATCAATAATGGCTCAATTCAGTTATATAGAAAAGTGATTACTGTATTTCCAAGTGTAATATGATCGTTGATTTATATTTACTAAATCAATTCAAACACACTAGTAGATACAAAGCTCACCTTAGCCACGCACAAACTTCTTCTCCTCCCTCCCAAACTTTCTTCTCCCACAACATACACATATGCACAAACACACCATTAACGTGCACAATAACTTAGTGATATGGAGCTACAGTCCATGAAATCACCTCCCGTCTTCGCCAACAACCCTCTCTTCTCCAACCTGATGCGCCTACACCATCGTCAACATCCCCGAACCATCCTATCAAAACTTGTCATCCACGTTTTTGCTACGGGCACAAATGTCGTGACACAAAACTCAATCGTACCTTTCCACAATTTCACCGAAGATGCTCCTCTCAACCACGAGTCCAATGCCACTACCACTTCAACCTAATACTGCCTACATCGCCGCCAATAACTAACCATAGATCGGCCACCAGGTTTTCAACTACAGCCGCACAACCCCAAACTTACATAAAAAATTCTCCATCACTCGATGAAGCTAACGCTATAGACGGCTTCGTCTAATTCTTAGTGATTTGAGAGAATTTATTTTTCATAGAGAAAATTCATTTATTCTTAAAAGAAAAGAACTAGTAAATCAATCTGCATGCCTCCTCCTTTAATTCCAACCATCCAGCTAGCAATCAGTAGTATAGCTTATTGAGGAACTTAGATTTCAGTTTAGTGAATTACGGAATTTATTTAACATTTATTTGGGTTTAAATTGCAAAGAGGATTAAGAGTTTAAGTATGCACTTCGTGAGTTTTTTTTCTCTGCCTCAATGAAAACATCTGTGTTATTTATAGAAGAGGACGAAGTACCAAGAAATGGAATAATTAGGAGATTGGAAAAATCAGGAGACTTGAGTTCTTAGGTTTGGGCTTGAGAAAATTAGGCTTCGTTTTAATAATTTACTTGTTTTCTTTCTTTATTTTGATAGAGTTAGAGTATGCCCTAGGGGCAATTATGTAATTGTTACATATATCTAACTCGTTGACCAGTCTTGTTCACAATAAATGTGTTTCTTTCTATTATATACTTGATATAATGTGGTAATATTAATGAATTTAATTAAAAGTATATTTAATAGAAAATCCATAAATTGTATCTTTTGTGATAGTAGTTACAAAGTGTTTTAATCGTGAGTAATTTATTATAGTGAAACAAATCTACCATTTTAAATGTTCCTACTCAAGATGCATCAAGGCTGTATATCGATGTATCCATTGAGACTAGAATACGTAACGCTCTCTAAATATTGGGCAGTATTGCTCATGACTACTAGAGGCAACTAAGGTGTACGTACTGATAGTTATTGGATAACTATGGAATGACTCACTCAATAGTTTTCTGTTGGTTAATAAACTAAGGTCAAACAGAAAATATCGATGTGACTAATTTGCGCAGTTCTCTTGACTTGAGGATAATGTTAATCTTCAGTGAGGAAGCTCCGCTTTGATTATAGTTAAATCATGGCACGATGTCCATCGAACAAATATAGTTGGGTTGAGTGAAAGCATTGGAAGTGAAACACTATTCAAGAGAGGATTCGTCTCCTTAGTTATATGAGGTAAGTATCACGATCACCTAATGTCAGCTCAAAGTCAAAGTCCCTTTTAGAGCAGTTTGGTTAATAATAATCATTATTACTAAACTAAGGACTTTGTGTTTGGACAATAAAGTTGAATGTGGACGATATTAAAATTTTAACCATTACCAAATTCCAAAAGTCCTAATGTGATATAGTTTTGACGAAGAGAATTGGTGTAAATAATTGTCACCATTAGGTACTGCTTATAATAAGTAAAATTGGATTTTACCAAAAGATGTGTAAGCAATGAATTCAGCCAAAATGTCACACCACCTGCTAAGTGACGTGTGAACACGTTAATATTTGAATTGTTCAATATTAATCGCTGACTGAATTTACACCTTTGAGTCGCACAACCATAATGATGAATTCTCTGAAAAACTACATAATTTAATTAATTTGTAAGAAGTTGTAAATTAATTAGTATTTGAGAAATATCAATTAATATTTATTTTATTTAATGTTTGGGAGTTATTTATAACTATTTGATTGCATTTATAGAAGTTATGTTTGCGCGCATTGATATATGATATTGATGTAATTAAATAAAAATAATTACATGCATTGATTTGTGGAATCTTATGTCATTTGATGGCACATGATTTTCAGTCGTACCATGTAAAGAAATAGGAGTGAAAAGAGAAAGTTAATCAAGAGAATTAAATAGGGAAGTGTTATCTAAAGAATGGGAAAGGTTTCCTTATTTCAAATAAAACATATTCTCTAATTCATTCTGTACGTGTAACGGCCCATTTTCCAAATAGTTTAATCGAACAATAAACCACATATGATCACTCAAATTGAATGGAAAGACGAATAGTTAGGAGAAATAAAAAGAAAGAAGATAAGAAGAAAACTAAACAATACAGAATCTCACAGCGGAATGAATAATCTATAATATACAACAACACAAAAACAAACTGTATTATATGTATATACATACATCAACCAGAGTATACTAACCTATTTCAGCTCGGACAGTTATAACAACCTGTCCTCACAATTTCTGATAAATACAATAATGAATGCATTGGAAAATAACCATGTATGTGAATACGTCTCTGAGTTTCCAGCTCGTCTCCTGAAGCTCCAAAGCTCTAAACTAAATCTGTAATATGCTCGGATTGTTCGAGCTTTATAATAAAATAACACCCGAGTAAGTCTGGAAAACCAGCGTGAGAAAACACACCCAACTGAATTTTTAAGTTATAAAATCTTTGAAATCAAAAGTATCTCGTAAGACCACGCCGCATATAAACACGAACGGGTTTTTACCTTGCGATAACCAAACAATTTCATATAAAATTCTTCGATATTACAATAGTGGCTAAGATATAAATACTTATTAATCATAGCCGAAATTGTTACATTAATTTAATTCTAGCATAATTGGCATACAACTAAAACCGTAAAGGCACGTATTGGAGAATGAATTCCATACAATGACTGGGTTACTGGGGTACCGTCCACCACGGTGCATCTCTAGATAAAATAGCTTCGAGGACCGCTGGGATCCCCTGTCAACACTGGACCAGTCCACCACTTGAATGGTAGTACCGAATATGGTCTCCACTCCTTTAACGCGCCCCGAAGCATACAAATGAGAGATAATATCAACTCTAGATAGGGATGATCATACCCTACTTGGGAGCAACCCACATAGCCATGCTGCATCTCCCCTATTTTAGTCATTCTCGTTTTATGAAGGTTGACGCTACTTTTTATCTTTTATATAGCACTTCCCACTGGGAATGCTAACAATGCCCTCTAGGCAACAATGCAATGCCAATGCTCATCCATACAAGTTCGTTCTGGGACTGAATGAAACGCTTGAGAACTCTGTCTTCAATTCCATCATCTTCAAGATGTCTCCACTTCAAAACGCTTGAGTTGGATCAAAGTGTTTTTTGGATAACATATCTGATCTAGGTCTCTTCGAGACAACATTTGATAATTTTCGATAAACTCAACACTGGTTCTTTAGGAAATAAATAATTAAAGATAAGAGCAGAGACCACCTCCTAACCGTTAGTGGACGGATTTCCTTATCATTTGTCCTAGGAGGACGAAACGAGATTTGTGCGCATAGTACAGCATCATCGGAGATGACTGTGTCATATAACTCACGTATTTCTCCTAGATATTTCCAAAGTTATGTTTTGGGTCCAAATTTGATAGTCGGTTATTTAACTATCAAATAAACAAACATCTAAATCAGGGATTTATTTTCATAGGGAAAACCAACATTGATTAAGCACATTAGCAACCACTAACCTCCTTAGTAAATCTTTTCATTTATTAAATTCATCTTTTAAATACTTGTATAAATACTTTTACAAAGATATATTCACAAATTCCTATATTTTCAACACTTTGGAAAATATTCATATACTTATCTCAATGGTATAAGTATATTTATAAAATAGAGAAAGAATTCCTTTTTATACAATTTCAAATCATTTATAAATGACTTTACAAATTTCTAAAATCATTTATAAACTATTTATAAATTATTTATCAAGTCATTTATAAAACCCTTTATAAATCCATGCAACTATAAAATTCCTATTATAATTCTATAAACCCATTTCTAAAATTCATTTATAAATATCTAACCATTTATAAAACCCCTTCACCTCATAAATAATCCCCCTTTAAGTCTTCAAACCATTTCATAAAACTTCCCTTATAAACCCCAAGTCTGTTTATAAACTCTATTATGAGTCTTGAAAACATTTATAACTAAATAAAATCATTTACTTTAAAACACTATTATATGATTATTACTATTAATAATAATTATAAATAAATAATAATTATTAACTTCAAAATATCTTTAAAATAATATTTAATTATTTCAAAACATTAATAAACAAACAATAATAATTAATCTTTATCATGACTATAAATAATAGTAATTAACTTCCATCTTTATTACTTTCAAGGACAAAACGCAAAATAATTAGTCTCTAGGGCCTAAAAACCTATGAAATTATGTCCTTGAAAGCAATTGGACTACTGACTTTGTCCTTGAAAGTAATTATTTTGCTAACTTTGGCCTTGAAAGTAATTTCTTTGAATGTGTGTCCTAGAAACTAATTGAACTGCAAAGTTTGTCCTTTTGGTGAAATGCCCCTTTGAATAAATTATATAGGGTCGTGCTTATTAACTAAGTAAATGGGCTTTAAATTGGCTTATTGGTTAATTAAACTACACATGGGCATATTAGTAAATAGCCATTTTATTTTACACGGCTATACGCTCTACATCTTTGTCCATTCTCGTTCATTTTTCTCAAATAAAAAATAAACGCAAGAACCCTAATATAGCCGGCCATTAACAAGGAAGGGAAAAGAGGATATTTCAATCAAAAGATAAGATCAAAGCTTGGAAGGATTAAGCAACAACAAATCTCAAGTTCCTTATCAAATCTAAGGTGAATAATAATCTCATACCATCTTTATTTTTATTCTATGATTATATGGTTTCAGATTTATGATTTATATTTAATTTTTTGATAAAATGGATGACGATATGCTTGAGTTATATTATGTTGATTTATTTTAATTCATAAACATATGAATTTGAACGGTTTTGATGTAAAACCGAGAATCTATGATTCCAGATTGCCATGGAAAATATTTATGTTAAGTAAAACATGATTTTGGAGATGGGTTTTAATTTTCAGAATTTTCCAAGATATGGAAATTTTATTATGAATTTTTAATGAAAAATAAGATATAATTGGGTTTAAAATTTATTTCGAGAATTTCAGGAAGAAATTGGGTCTAAAATTTTAATATGTTTGATTACATGATGAAATCGAATTTCTGTAATTTTTTAGGATTTTTCCTAGTTGATTTACTGAGGGAAATAAATTATTTTTAAAGAAGGACTTTTTAGCAAATGTTGGTTTTGTCATATGGAAAGGTTTTAACGTTAAAATCCTTTAATTTGGATCTGAACAAATGCAGCAGTTTTAAATGTAAAGTATTTGAAAAGTTATGCAGCAACCAATCAAAGGTTTACAAATAGGCAAGAAGTTATAAAACAATTACAAAACGTTGCTATATTTCAGCCTTTAATTCAGAAAAAGGTGTTCCGCCTCAAATAGTAAGCACCTTTCGACTCCATTGATCCCGCCCCATCCCAGTCAAAACCTACTTAGTCGAAACCCACATAGTCGAAACCAATACACAAGGTATCACCTAGATGGTACGCAGTGGACTGGAAGAAAGGCGAAAGCCTTGGTGTCGAAAGGTAAGCTTCCGATGGGGTCAAAACCATGCTTTGTTTTCAAAAGTTAACGTCTTGCCTTGTTTTACTAAAAGCTTTCGACATAGTCGAAACACATGCTTTCAAAAAGGTTTTATGAATGGCATTCGAAGAAGGTTGTTGTACTATGTAAATGAGTTAGCTTTCGAAGGGGTACTTTTTCCTTAAATAAGAGCTTTCGAAAGGACTGCTTTCGACCAAGTCGAAACCAAGCCACTAATTTCCCTTTCGACTGCATTGAAGTCATCTATGTTGTCGAAGGGGTTACTTCTGTTTTAACCTAAGCCTTTTTCCTAAATGCTTTCGAAGGGGTTAAGGGTTTTGAAGGTGATGGAGTCGAAAGGGGGTTTCGACTCTGTCCTTCGAAGTTTTAATTTTTAAAGGCCTGTGCTTTCGACTAGATGGTTCCGATACCATCAGCTTTTCCCCAATTTAATTTTTGTTGGTTTTGAAAGAAATACTTTCGTATACAATCATTTTGACCCAAATGTTGTTTTTAAAAGGTAAACCCAATGCTTTCGAAACAGGTACTTTCATTTGTTTTGAAGCTCTATATTTTAAAAGATGATTTGATACCATCGAAAGGTATAAATTATTTTCGAAAGAGAATATTTACCAAGGGCTTTGAAAGGTACTATGTTTTGAAAAGAAGTTTTTGTTTTCGAAGGTGGCTATCTAGAGGTTTCGAAAGAGATGTTTTTATGATTTCAAAACATAAACCGAATCTCAATTTAAAGTAATAGCCATGGCATAAATAAACAAAGTGTTTTGAAATGGAGAAGTTTTCCTTGATTTAAAAGGTTAAAAGGTTTAACCCAAGATATATATATATATATATATATATAAAGAGGATTTCAAGGATAATAAATCACACGTGTTGGTATTATTTTGTTGTTATGTTTACTTCTTTATATATTTATTCACATTGTTATTAACCCATAACTGTATTTTGGGGATAGGGCAGAATAACCAGTTAGGTTGACCCAGTACTGAATATAACTTAACAGATGTTAAAACCTTAATTAAAGATATTGGCAAGGGCCAATAGGTTTACAGTAAGCTCATGAAAACTGTATGATATTGGAAGGGGCCAATAGGTTTATAGTCAGCCCATGGAAACTGTGATTTGATACTGGCAGGGGCCAGTAGGTTTGTAGTTAGCTCATGATAACTATATCCGGATTATGATATTAACAGATAGTCAATAGGTTCCTAGTTAGCCCATCAAAACTAGGATATGTAAAATGATATTGGAGTTATCAATAGGTTCTTAGTGATCCCATGAAAGCTATGAAATCGAACAGATAGTCCATAAACATTTAAAAGGTTAATAGTAACCCTTAAAGCTATAATTGAGACCGATAGTCAGGATAAATGGGGATGGGTAATCCAGATTTGATTTACTTGTTTTGCATATCATCATAATATTTTGAAATACTATGTTTTTAACCATTGTGGATGCAGGAGCACAATATATGGTTTTATAAATGTTTAGGATACTAGTGAGGGGAAAATCTGTTCCGCTAAGTGGCATGTCGCTAGATATCCAAATGGTTTGAGACGGTAGATTATTATTCATACCGGGCTTTATGTCTGACTGAAGTTTTTGTTTTCCCCTTAAACCCTCGAGTACTCATTTGATTTTTTAGTAGGTTGAGAGTTAGGATTTTCAGGTGTTCTTTTAGACGAATAAAGCTTATGAAGTCGTGTAGGAGACAAGCTTGTCATTAGAATTCTTTTATTTTCCGCTGTGTGTTTGGTTGTAAAGGCAAATTGTTTAATGCTTTATTATATATACTCTGATCAGCCAAGGGGGCATCTTTATATGTCACACTTGGCGTATTTTGTAATTATCATATGTTATCTAAACGTGGTCTGCGAACTAGGATTATGTAATCAACTTGAAATATTTTGAAATGGAATGTGGAGTTTATTTGTTGTTTAATTTTTTTCCATATTCTTGTGTTTATGTGTATCAATGTATCTAATATCGTCATATTTGGTCACCGAGAATTAATAATTATGGATGACTGCAACATCTATAGCCATTAGTTTTGGGCCTCCAAGTAGGGGGATGTTATAGACTTAGAGTTTGCGATCGAGGATTCGGTATTTTATGAAAGTTTCCTCGATGGAAGGAGTTGTAAGATTCAGAAGGGCAAGAAAGCTAGCATCCGGAGTCATTGGACCATTTAGAAACATTGAGAGAATTGGATCGTTGGCCTATAGAGTAGATTTGCTTGAGAGATTTTCTGAAGTTTGTAATGTCTTTCATGTATCCCATCTGAGAAAGCATGTTCATGATTCATCGCTGATTGTAGAGATGTCTGTTCAGGAAGACTTGGAAATCGAACTGAATTAGATAATAATTTGACATCTAGTTCATATTGTAGATCAGGATGAAAGGATATTTAGGAACAAGGTGGCTAAGCTTGTGAAGGTTTAGTGGAGTGATGATCCCCACAATTGTACTTTGGAGACGGATGATCATATTAGAGAAACTTACCTTGATGTAATGTCAGGTTAGTTATTTGTTGTTTGAATTCATTATGTATGTTCTTTTACGGCATAGTTGCTTTGCATTGCTGTATGGATTTCTTGGTATAATGTATATCTTTTTAATTTTCTCTTCGTATTAATTTCGAGGAAGAAATTCTCCTAGGAGGAAGAGTGTAACGACCTGTAAATTTATCGCTTTGTATTTGAATATACAAATCAATTTTAAATATTTAAATAATAAATTTCAATAACCAAATAAACATATTTTAAATATTAATTAATGATACTAAAATTATTTTCAAATTTTGTGTACCAAAATAATTAGTCAAATAAAAATAGAAAATGTAAATGAAAAACGTTTTCCGAAATTTTGACTTTTCAGTCTCGGAAAGTCGTTGAAAATGTTGTGCAAATTTTGCATCACTCATATACACATGCACGCATATGTACACATACCATGTGATAAGTTAATCCATGTGTTAAGATTAATAATCAGGCTTAGTTTAAAGATAAAAACATGATTTGACATAAAATGCATAAAAATATATAACATAACCTTAGAAAATTAATAAAGTACCACGCTATCACCTAAATCACCCTAGGTAAGTGCACAAAATCATGAAAAGGAGGACCTAGAGGGGGGTAACGTGTGTGAGGAAGGTATGGGAGAGGATGGAGCTTCCATAATTCATGAACACTTTATATTATTTAATTCCTAAGTCAATTTACAAAAATATCCTCCTCATCGCCTAAAAATACCCCCATCCTAACACATTTCTTCACTTTAAATTATGTTTCTCATTTCCTAAAACCTCATTTACATATTCTCAAACATCTATGGCTTCTTAGTTTCTAAAAATCCAAAATTTCCACTTTTTCCTTAAGTTAGATTGCTAAAAAACTAGTTATTTCCTTCTCTACATCAATTTGCATTCAAACAAGACCCATATTCCCGCATTTTGGACCATGGCCTTGCCCTATAGCCCACTAGACCGAGCCCAAACAGCCCAGTAAGGGTCCAAGACACCAAGATTCAAGTGAAGAGAGGTGTTGTTGAAGTTAGTTTCTAAATGTTATCATTTCATTTTTCTAATAAGGCACCAACTAATTTTTTGTGTTTCACCAAACCTTAAGCGAAACATAGAAGTCTTTTGACTTCACTAGTGGGTGTTAGGACTCATCCATCTTGGAATTCTGACCTTGAGTTTGCTCAACAAGTCATAGCTCCACAGTCAATGGATATCGGTTGTATCACTTACAACTCCTAACCCATGTTACCATGTCCTAGGCTCATTTCGACCTTGAGTTTACTCAACAAATCGAAAGAGATTATTTACTCATACCTACCATATTGCAACGGCCTAAGTATAATATATGAACCTTAAGTTTGCTTAACAAATACATATAGTTATCTTACCTTGTCTATTTGATATATTAATAATACTACACATAACATCTCTAGCTTGAGTTTGCTCAGCAACTAAGGAGTATGCAAGTATTTTATTAATATATATATATATATATAGAGTAAAGGACAATTTTATATTTAAGATTCATTATCTTTAATATATTATATCGAGTGATATCGACTTATGGAATAATGTATTCCTTATGAAATACTCTCATGATTCAAGTGTCAAACACATCATAAATCATGGTACACGTACATATACATCTGTATTTATTCTTTAAATTATTTAGGGTCTCTTTAATGTTCCACCTTCAATTATACATTCATATTATATAAGTTTTATTATTTTATAACTTTTATATTTCACATTACTTATATAATAGTCTTATGTATAACATTATATTAACTAAATCTTATTTAATTAATTTTATTTAATGAACTCTTTAATTAATTTTATATTAGTATTCCAATATAACTTTTATATTGGATATATCTGCTATAACCTTTACAGTGTATGCTATAACCTTTATGGTATAACACATATACCTTATATATGTATGTTTTAATTAATTAATCTTTAATTAATTTATTTAATTAAACTATTTTAATTATATTATATTAATTTCAAATTTCAGGTCACATACATACATGTATACTTATGTTATTTAAAACAATTTAAAAAAACATACCATATATCTCAATATATAATACACACACAAGTTCATTAACTAATTAACTTATTTAATTAATTTACTGTTATCAATCTTATTAATAAATTTAAAATTTGAAATTAATGTGGATTGTTTTTCAAAAATCATGTTATATTATAACTTTTATAATAAACATATTTTATTTTAAATTTAACAGTTAAATTTAAAATCTTTAACTTTAATTTTCAAAACATTTTGAAAATTAGCCCAACGCCGAATTCAAGTTGGGCCTTTTCTATTAGGGCAACTTTTGGGCTTACATCACCTTTTAGGCTAGGCTGGTAACTAGGTAGGATAGGGTACTTGATTACCCAATTCTAATCCTAGACATTGCCTTTCTAGACACCGTACTAAATGGGCAAGCTTAATTAGTTAGCCCTAATATGACTTATTTAGACCGCATAGGCTATTGGACTCTGATACCATTGATGGAACTGGGCCAGCCCACAATGGAAGAAATGGGTGAATTTCAAATTTTTTGCCCTATTGGATCTTAGTTGGGCCTATGAAGCCTAATTTATTTAGAATATTTCTAAATTTATTTTAAATAAAATCATTTTTTAATTTAAATTAGTTAAAGGGAAGTTTTTTATTTCAAATGTATAGTGTATCAAATACACCTAACATTTAGTTAATGTATAAGGAATGAAACCTTTCATTTCTTTCCCTAAAACAAGAATTAATTGAGAGTATTAATTGCATTAAATGGAGAGAGAAACCTTTCATTTTCTCTCTTTAATTTGAATTGATTGATACATTAAATATCATTAATTAATAATTTATTCATGGCAAGATTTATTACTATGTCCATATATGTATTCTAACCGTACAAATTGTAGTTTGAGATTTATTTAATTTTGTTTTATTTATTTATTTATATAAGTATATATATATATATATATGAACCATACACACACAGGTGTGTGTGTGTGTGCATGTGTAACATCATAATCCGTGAAGGGTATAATGTGCACGTATATAGATGTTGGGATTTACATTACAATAGATACATTAGCTCATTTTGTGTGTACTATAATTTGTTCAAATATGTGCTTGTATAATATGTCTAAACAAGATATTAATATATGTATATGAATATATGTACACACACATACACACACACACACATATATATATATATATATATATAAATTATTGAATAATCAAGTTTCTGGCATAATAAATTAATGTAAAATAATCACATGATAAAAATACAAGTTTAAAATAGAAAACCTGGAAATATATTTTGGGCTTAAGATTAATTTATGGAATTTTTTTAATTAAAATAATATTTATTGATAACAGCCCTTAATCAAATTAATTCCTAAAAATATGAAATCATGCTGAAAAATTATGAATTTTTTTTTTAAGATGGACGAGACATATTTGGGCTTAGGAAAATTTCTAGAATTTTCTTAGATGAAATTATATTTAAATTAAATAATTAACAGCAGTTCGAAAATAAATTAATTATAAAAAATATTAAATTAAGTTTTGAAAATCTAAATTTTTTTCTAAAGGTACCTGTGAAACATCTAACGCTTATGAAAAATTTCTAAAATTTTATCTATTGAATTTATATTTATAATTAAATAATTGATTGCAGGTCGAAAGTAAATTAAATTTAAAAACAATAAATTAAGTTCAAAAAATCTTAAAATTTTACTATAAGCATCTTACATGGTGCAGAAAATATAAAAACTAATAATTGAAATTTTTAACCATTAATTATTTTATATATAATAAAAATTTCAAAAAATCATTAAATAAAAATAAAATATGTATATACGTATTTAATAAAATAATTTTATATTTTATAATTCACAATAGGTATAAAACATCATATGGAAATTTTTGGATTAAATATATGCAAGATATAAACATATATACAATTATACATATAGACAATTTGCAAATTTATATAATCTAGATCTATTTATATATATTAATACAAACCAAATTTTTTTTAATATATTTTGTAGAAAAAATTCAACAATAAATCAATAAAAAAATAGTACAACAAGCACATAACCAATCTAGTTGTAACAAACAAATGTACCCACAAAAATCTCACCTAATCTAAATAATAAACAGATCTAAATACAAACAAGTGATTTGGATGTAAATCAACATTCATATGATAAAATTGAAATCAAAAAAATAATAATAAATAAAAGTTAACCTCCTAATGAAGCCTTTGAGTCCACGTGGAACAATTAATTCTCTTCTAAGAACAATTTTCAATCCATCAGGTTCTAATCCGGGATTGGAGACATTCTACTACAAATTAGTACTTTTAATTTAAATTGGATTTGAGAATTTTTGGGATGATTTTAGAGAAGAGTTGCTTCCATTAAAATGAGGAAGAAGAAGAAGAAAGTGGCATCTCAAAAAATGAATTCAACTTGGACTAGGGTTTCGAGATTAGCTTTTATATGGGTAGGATAAGAGAGCAAATAATGATCTCAACCACACATCTCAAAACCCTAATCTCATGCATAGTAGTTGCCCCCTTCCTCTATCAAAACCAATGACTTTCACCTCTAAAATTCACGGGTTTTGAGCCCATTTAACCCAATTTAAATATACATAATTATATTCAACTAAACTTGTTGTCGATATCTCATATCGATCAACATGTTTATAACTTTTTATAAATACATGGAACAAATTTATTTCTCAAATCATTTCCAAATTTTATAATTAATATTCTATAAATATTAATTAATTTAATCAATTTATAACAATTATAAACTAATTAAATCACTCGATCTTAAGAGAATTCATCGATTCACTTGTGTGACTCCTGGGGGTAAATTCGGTCAGTGGTTAACATCGAACTATTCGAACGTTAACGTTCACACTTCACTTAGCAGGTGGTATGACATTATGGCCAAATTTATCGCTTACTCATTTTTGAAAAAATATTATTTTAATTTAATAAGCGCTACCCAGTTGTGACAATTATTTACACCAATTCTCTTCATCAAAACTATATCACTTTGGAATTATTGAATTTGGCAATGGTCAAAAATTCCAACATCGTCCACATTCAACTCTATAGTCCAAACACAAAGTCCTTTGTTTAATATTAACAATTATTATTAACCGAACTACTCTGGCTAGAGATTTTGACTTTTGTTAGACTTGAGTTGACCGTGATACTAACCCCATATAACCGAGGAGACGAATCCTCTCTTGAATAGTGCTTCACTTCCAATACTTCCACTCGACCCAACTATAGTCACTTGATGGACGCCAAGCCATGATTTGACTATAATTAGAGTGGATCTTTCATATTGAAGATCCACAGTATTCTTAAGTCGAAAGAACTGTGTAAATTATTCACATCGATATTTTTTATTTGACCTTAGTTATATTAACCAACAGAAAACTATCGAATGACTCGTTCCACGGTTATCCAATAACTATTAGTACGTAACCCTTGGACGCCCGCAACAGTCGTGAGTAATACACTACCCAACATTTCGAGAGCGTTACGTACTCTAGTCTCAACTGATACATCGATATCCAGTATCGATGCATCTTGACTAGGAACATTTAAAATGGTATATTTATTGTTATTATGATAAATTACTCATGGTTACAACACTTGGTAACTACTATCACAAAACATATCATTTATAGATTTTCTATTAAGTATACCTTTAATTAATTAATTAATATAACTACATTATATCTAGTATATAATAGAAAGGAAACACTTTTATTTCGAACATTATTAGTCAACGAGTTAGATATATGTAACAAATTACATAATTGCCCTTAGGGCATACCCCAAACTCTATCAGTGAGTGCATTAAAACAAACCCCTTGTAAACTAAGTTTCATTTTTTGATTATAAGTTGTTCGGTGAAAATGTTAAGTTAAAAGTCATCTTTTAATAAGCTTGTTTAATACAATCTAAATGAGAAGGTAAGAGATTTAAAGGATAAAAATTTGTGAAATGTTTAAAGAGAAGTTATTATAATATAAGATGATTTTAAAGGTACATTTCATATGAGTATGATATATACAATGATTTATATGATTTATAAAGTGTGTTTATAAGTAGAAAGGGTTTTCAAGAATTTAAATCTCGATATTGCTTGAAATAATTTTGAATTTTTTTTGAGAGAAGTAATGGTCGTATAACTTGGAAGTATTTATAAGTATATAAATGATTCAAAGAGAATTTTAAGAAATATACATTTTCTTTGGATAGTTTGAGGAAAACATCTTGATTAATTTTGTGGTAATTTGAATAATCTTTTAAGTGACGACCGAATGTTTGCTTAGACGGATGTCATAGTGCACTTAATAAATTATTCTCTTTATCATTGTGCGCTTGAAATGAGTTCGAATTCAAATAAACCCAAAGCGAGTGTTATAAATAGATTGTTAAAGTTATTTTATATATAGAAATATAAATATAGTACGATTTCAAAAAGGATTTTGAAATAAAAACTGGGTATTTAATTCTTAAGTTTCCTTAAAGGAAATTGATTTAAAGTAAAAGGTACTTTGATAAAAGTTCATAAATGAAATATTTAACTCTTGGATAGGAAAAATATAATTTAACATAAGTTTTTAAATGGGTTAAATTGGATAGGAGGGTTTTACTAAACTTTGTTTAATTAAAACTGTATCTTTGTTTAAACGTCTAAGTCGTATAAACTACTTGATGTTATTGGGCCGAATAATAAACATCTTTACCTTAGGGACATCTAAGGAAAAGTAGACTCTTGGATTGAGTTTTGATATCAGCATCCTACTCTTCTTAGCTACTTAATGGATTGGATAAGTAAAGAGGTTAAAGTAGTCAACTAAGTTTTAAGACCTATATTATGTATGAGCCTCCATTTGAATTTTGGAAAATAAAATAAAATTGACATCTTGTACATACTCTTATGATTTAGAAGAGTACTATACAAGTAATTAAGAGTGGAGTAAGTTTTTAATTTAATGTTTTATAAAGACATATCTTTATAAATATTTACAAACTAAAGTGGAAATTTGTGAAATGATTCATAAATAATTTTAGTATTGAATGAAATAAGATAAATGAAAATGAAAGTGATTTAGAAAGAGATTTGTGTAGCTAAGAAACCAATAGGATTAAGTATGTAAGTTGTATATAAATCATTTTATTTGCACGGTTCTTGATCTAGGATTCGAGTAACTTCAGGGTGAGTCACACCAGTCCGAACAAGGATTTCTTATTTGATTCTTGATAGCAAACACTTGATTTAGATTCTTAATATGATACTGAGGTTTTCTATCATGTATATAGCAACGTAAGAAGAAAGGAAGTTTCTAATCAAGAGACCTGATCAAAGTCCGCATTAGGGAGGTCGGGTGAGAGATACTAGTTCGGAAGTAAAGTTTATGTATCCGAGCAAGTGGTTGATTAGATATTGCGTAGGGATGATCCATGTACATCATATGGGCTTAAGTATATATGTATACTAAGTTTTATGGATTAGGGAAGTTTAAGGAGTGACTTTCAATTTTGTTCTAAGGCAGCTTAGGTAATCTTCTAAGCAATGACCAAAGGCCGATGAGCGTAATGGCATGCTTAGAAAATTATCTTATCCCTGGACATTCGAGAAAGTTTTAACCTAGGCAATATTCTAAATCTTGTTTGTTAGTCATTTAACATTTTAAATAATGTTAAGTGTTAGTTTATTCCTTTATAGAATTGATTTGCTTGATAGTGTGATTTTATATACTATGGTTTATAAAGTATGATTTTATAAGAAAAGGATTTTAAAGTTGTTAGTTATTAGGACTTAAATGTCGGTGCTTCTGAAAAAGTGATTTCGAAAAAAAATTGAATGAAATAATAATATTGTTATTTTGAAAACTTTAGTAAAGAATTATTATTTCAGGACATTTGAAAAGAAATTTGTGAAGTGATAGCTCAAATATTTTTGTTATGACTAAAGTTGGACGATAGGGGGTTTTCCAATTTAGTAGACTTGTCGGGTATATTTGTTTACTCTAGTTATTATTTAGGAAGGATCTGCAATACCACTGGTTGCTCCATATTGTTTGGATTCTAGAGTTATATCATGCTTTAGTAGAAGGAGCAGCCTCCTTGTCATGATTGATTTTGGTTTTGATATAGTGAAAATTAGGGTCGCATCCCTAAAACCAAACGTAATTCACAAAAACTCCTTCCGTTCGAAACTTTATAAATCCGGTCCCTATTTTTGTTTCGGCTTAATTCTTTTCCATAAATACCCTTGTTTATACCGTGCTCCATTTTTTCTATCTGTGATTATTTGGTTTATATTGAACGATAAAATTATCTTTGCTTAATGATTTATCTGTTTGCAATAAAAGATTTTTACTGAAGTACTGTGTAAGTTCGTTTTCTGCAACTATTGCATATAGTTGCATTTCTGCAACTATACCATATAGTTGCAGAAATGTCTACAACTATATGCAATAGTTGCAGACATTTCTGCAACTATTTGTAATAGTTGCATTTGCAACTATTTACAATAGTTGCATTTCTGCAACTATATGCAATAGTTGCAAAAATGTCTGCAACTATATGAAATAGTTGCAGACATTTCTGCAACTAATTGCAATAGTTGTATCTGCAACTATTTGCAATAGTTGCATTTCTGCAACTATATGCAATAGTTGCAGAAATGTCTGCAACTATATGAAATAGTTGCAGACATTTCTGCAACTATTTGCAACTGCAACTATATGCAATAGTTGCAGAAATGTCTGCAACTATATGAAATAGTTGCAGACATTTCTGCAACTATTTGCAATAGTTGCAACTGCAACTATTTGCAATAGTTGCATTTCTGCAACTATATGCAATAGTTGTAGAAATGTCTGCAACTATATGAAATAGTTGCAGACATTTCTGCAACTATACCATATAGTTGCAGAAATATCTGCAATTTTTTGCAATTTTTATATATTTGAAAAAAAATCGAAAATGTTCAATATTTGCTGAATTGTCTGCAAATATTTGAAATAATTGCAGCTTTAATACAAATTTAAATTTTTGGTATCAACAATGGATCTCATTTTAAAGATCATAAAATTTGCGATTTTTTGGTGAAAACGTTATGTTGATCCGGTTTTTGTAAATAAAGTTATACACGTTTGAAAAGTTAAAAACATAAAGGGTTTTTCGGTCTTTTTGCGTGCGTGAATTTGAAAACAGGGAGCGGAAACGTAAATGTTGGTTGGGAAGGATGTTTTCTCTATTTTAAAACTTGTTAAGGATGTGAGCCAAACTTACCCTTTGATATATTTCTCTTTGGAGGAATTTGAAAATATATTTTGAATATAAAAACCCAGGCATTTAGTTCTTAATTTATCTTTTCTAAGATTGAAAGCATAGTATTTTATTACATAGTATTCTATGTACTTATGTTGCAGCCTTTAATCTAGATTTTCTATAAAGAAAAGTATAACTAATCAGATTACTGAAATTCAAGTAATTTGATTTTTATGTAGGGGTATTACATTTTCCGCTCCACGATAATTTCGGAGATGAAGTTCTTTTAAGAGGGGGAAATGTAACATTTCGAAAAAATGTGAATACTTTATATTTAAATATAGGGATTATTTAACTATTTGAATTATGAATTTAATATTAATTAAATGGATTTAGTAGCATTATTAAATTCCTTTTAATTAATAAATAATAATGGTAAACTCATTTTGTAAATTTGTTTACACAAATAAATAATTAGTTGAAAAATTAAAATGTGATTGAAATTCGTTTTTTGGAGTTTCAACTTTTTACAGTACGAAAATTGTTGCAACGTTGTTACGCACGCGCGCGCACGCACACACACTTATATTTGTGCATACATTTAGCAAATAGGAATCCAATTAGTAGTGAATAAAATTAATTAAACTAAGTGTCATTTAGTAATAAAGAGGACTTTTCTTCCTTATTTTAAAATGAGAAAAAATGCTGAATAGTACATAAATTTGTGTGCTTTTTTGTGCCATGATGGAAAGTACTTTATCACATGGCTTGGCACATGGGAGAAGGTGTAGCATGGTTGAATTTTGTAAGGGTGGTTAGATAATTTGGTAATGGAGTTTACATTTGCTTGATCAAACTAAAACGGTAAAAAGTGGAAAAGAACTAGACAACAATTTCAAAAAAAAAACACTTGTTCGATTTCTCCAATCTAGCAAAGATGTGTTTGCCTGGATCACTCAGATATGATTGGGATAGATCCAGCAACTATGAGCCACGCTCTAAATATAGATCTAAAACATTGTTCCTATTCGACAAAAGAAAAGGCAGTTTGATAAAATTTGAGCTAATGCATTAAAGAAAGAAGTTAAAAGATTACTTGAGAATGGGTTCACTAGCGAAGAGGTTTACCCCCAAATGGTTGGCTAATCTCGTACTAGTTAAAAAGTTCAATGGGAAATGGAGAACATGTGTCGATTATACCGATCTGAATAAAGCAAGCCCCAAAGATTGTTATCCTTTGCCTAAAATAGATCAATTGGTTGATGCTACAAGTGGACATAAACTGTTGCCTTTTATGGATGCATACTCAAGTTATAATCAAATCCCCATGTTCAAACCAGATGAAGAAAACACAATTTTTATAATAGATTGGGGGACATACAATTACATAGTTATGCCTTTTGGGCTAAAGAATGTAGGAGTACATATTAAAGGTAAGTAAGCAGAATGTTTAAGGAACAAATCGGATGAAACATGGAAGTGTATGTGGGTGATATGCTAGTTAAGTCCCAAGAGGAAATTAACCGCTTGAAAGATCTGGAAGGAATGTTAAGAGTACTATGAAAGTGCAAAATGAAGCCGAATTCGCAAAAACGCTCTTTCGAAATACAATCTGGAAAATTCCTAGGATATATCATCAGTGCTCGAGGAATTGAGGCCAATCTTAACCAAATCAAAGCAATTAAGAACATAGCAGAGCTAAAAAAAAGTAAAGATGTGATGAGCCTAAATGGAAGGGTGGTAGCTTTAGACAGGTTTGTCTCTAAAGCCACTGATAAGCGCATCACTTTATTTGATGTGACTAAGAAAAAGAAGAACTTTGAGTGTGGAGAAGATGCAGAAAATCCATTAAAGAATTAAAAGACCATCTTGAAAAACCTCTAATCTTATCTAGTCTCATAGAAGGAGAGAACCTTTACCTTTATATGGTAGCCTTTGAACATGCAGTAATTTCGGTTCTAGTAAAAGAAGAAAATAAAACTCAACTTTCAGTGTACTATACCGGTAAAAGGCTTAAAGAGACAAAAGTTAGATATCCAGTTATAGGAAAATTCGCATACTATCTAATTCTCACTGCTAAAAAACTGAGAGCCTACTTTTAGCTACACCTGATCAATGTATTAACAAATTTTCCACTTAAGCAGATCTTCAGTAAACTTAAAATGTCAGGAACACTAGTAAAATAGGGAATAGAACTAAGTCAGTGAGATTGAATTCCAGACCCGAGTGGCAATCAAAGGGCAAGCCCTGTCCGATTTCATTAACGAATGCACAGGGTTCGTTAAAGAACAATCAGAAAAGGAAAAAGATTTGAAGCCTAGATGGCAACTGTTTGTTGATGGTGCCTCAAACGAGCAAGGGGCTGGTGCGTGATATATAATCATCACTCTTGATGGCAATGAAGTTAGGTTTTACCGCTACCAATAACATAGCTAAATATGAATCAATAGTGGCATGATTTACCTTAGCTCTTCAATTAAAAATCCCAAGGATTGAAGTTTTCAGTGATTCCCAATTAATGGTTAATCAGTTGAATCAAACTTACCAAACAAAGGATGCAAGATTGATCCATTATGTCAAAAAGGAATTGAAAATGTTAGCCCAGGTTTGAAGATTTCTCGATACATAAAGTACCCAAAGGGACGAATTCTCAAGCAGACTCTTTGGCCAAGTTAACTAGCTTGCGAGGAGCCTCAGAAACTTGTATTGTGGCTGTAGGCTTCCAAAAAAATCCCAGTATTGAGGAAAAAGCTCCCAAACCAAAAAATGAACTATGGTGTTGACTAGATCCCAAGTACCTATACACACGGAAAAAAAATGAACCAAGTAATGATGAAAACCAGGAAAGAACCATTCATATGGAAATAAATAGTCAATATGAGAACAATTGGATGACAACTATTGTTGAATACTTGGTGGAAGGAAGACTACCAAAAGATAAAAGAGAAGCTAGTAGGATAAGGTATAGAGCTCCAGCTTTTACTATGTTGGATGGAATACTTTATGAAAAAGGATATCCCCTCCCTTATTTGAGGTGTGTTAGTCCAGAGAATGGCTTAAAATTGTTAAAAAAAGCCCATGAGGGGTTCTGCGGGAATCATTCTAACGGCATGAACTTAGCCAAAAAGGTCATGAGACAAGATTATTATTGGTCCCATATGAATAACGATGTTGTGAATTATGTAAAGAGATGTGAAAAGTGTCAGAAATTTTCAACAATCCCACATACACCACCAAATAAGTTAACACCAATCTCAAGTCCATGGCCTTTTGATGTGTGGGGAATCAATTTAATAGGAGCATTGCCTATATCAAAATGCGGAACCAAGTTTGCAGTAGTAGTCATTGACTACTTTATCAAATGGGTATAGGCAGAACCATTGCCAAATACAACATCGGAAAAAGTACCAAAGTTTATGATCAAGAACATAGTCACCCGATTTGGAATATCGAATAAGGTAATAATCGACAATGGAACCCAATTTAAAAGTGAAGAATTCACAAGTTTCTGCAATAAGAATGGAATAATCAATAGTTTTCATCAGTAGCTCATACAAAGGCAAATGGAGCTGTCGAAGCCGCCAATAAAATAACTAAGGCCATCCTCAAGAAATAGCTAGACAAAGCAAAAGGAAATTGGGTAGAAGAACTACCACTTGTGCTCTGGGCATATCGAACTTCTACCAAGACTGCAACAGGACATACTCCATTTTCTTTGACATATGGATGTGAAACAATGCTTCCAGTCAAAGTTGAAATGTCATCCCATAGAAGGATTGCATATGCCTTTAATCTTAATCAAGAGCTAAAGAAAGAATCCCTAGGTTTGATCAATGAATTGAGATATGAAGCAACCATATGAAAGGTCGAATATCAACAAAGGATATCAAGATACTACAACTCCAAAGTTAAAGGGAGTTCATTTCAAAACGGAGATTTGGTGCTCCAAAAAGTCATGGCAAACACCAAAAATCTAACAGATGGACCACTCGGACCATACTAGGAAGGACACCTTTGTTATCCACGAAGTAATCTCACAAGGAACTTATCGACTAAGCTGACTAGATGGTAATGTAATAACAAGCACTTGAAATGCCAAGCATCTGAGACCTTATTTTCCTACAATGGATAAATAAAAAAATTAAGATAAGTATATCTACGGAGTTGATAACTGAGAGACAGGAAGGAACTTATAAAATAAGGAAAAGCTTTTGATCCCGTCGTAAGGGTTTGGTCAAAGCATTACAAGCCTTTGGCCTTGCCTATAAGGCCTGACCACATCAACTCCTAAAGGGAGGTCGATGTAAGCTTCTGGTCCTACCTATAAGGCTTGACCAGAGCATCGCAAGCCTTCGGCCCACCTATAAGGCTTAGTCGGAGCACCTCCTAGAGGAAGCACAAAGTAAGCCTTTGTTTTTGCCTAAGATGGCCTGTCTAAAGCACCGACCAGCATTCGATCTGGCCTATAAGGACTGCCCGGAGCGCCTCCTAGAGGGAGGACGGGTTACACCGATCAATAGCCTTCAGTCCTGCTTATAAGGCTTATCTGGAGCACCTCCTAGAGGGAGGATGAGTTATACCGACCAATGTCCTTCGCTCCCGCCTATAAAGCATGTCCAGAGCACCTCCTAGAGGGAGAACGGGTTACACCGACCAACAACCTCTGGTCCTGTCTAAGATGGCCTGGCCAGAACATCAATCAACTCTCAGTCGTGCTTAAAGGGTATAGATAGGGCAACCTTATATAAAGAAGGTCAATCAGAAAAGTCAGAATTCCATCTCAAGGATGGGCTAAAGGAAACTTCTAGAGGAAGTGCAATCAAGCATGATCATTCTTGTCCCAAGGAAAAGCTAAAGCATCCTTCAAGGGAAGGGCCATATAGCTTCTCACGCTCATTCGACAAAGAAAAATCATCAAGATACTATTCAAAAAACCCATACCGAGGGAAAGATATTTACTCTAAAAAATCACCCAAGGTAATGATATTTAAGCAACAATGATTCATCTATGAAGTCATTCAATCAAGAAAGATAAGAAGGCAAATTGATCCACATCTTTACCAAATTTGAAAGGATTCATCTGAAATTCCGTTGATTCAATGATTATTCCAAAAAATGAATTTCCGAACCAAGTTTTCTAAGTTTCAAAGATCAACAAGAAAACTTTTTCATAAATTTCTTTAGCATTTACAAAATAAAATGATCAATTTGAGAAAGAAATATGTTCTTGAAATTATGGAAGTCATCGCCATTTACTTTATGTTTTTCAAAAGAACATGAGTTAAAGAGAAAATATCATGAAAAGTGAGAGCTGGAAAGGTGAGAAGATAATTGGTTTTACACTAAAGTGTAAAAAGCTTCTTTTATATAAGAAGATGGCAAATGTTATCCACATATTTTCTGACTACTATGCTAGAAGAGTAATCAAAGAAAAAGAAGCAACTAAGTCAATAAGAGGATATAAAAGCATTGAAATGTAGGTATCGAGCATAAATGACAATAAAGATGATGAGCTTGTAAGTGCTTTGAAGATGTCGAACTTGTAAACAAAGAAAGCTGTCAAGCATAAATAATAGTATCGAGCATGTATAAGTAACGGTATCGAGCATCTAAAGGAAAGTATCATGATCCTGATATTATGTCGAGCTTGTGAATAGAAGACATGTCGAGCATATAAATAATGGACATGTTGAGCATGGAAATGTCAAGCTTGTATCCAAAGATAGTATCGAGCATCTAAAGTAAAGGGTGATGTCGAGCCACTACAACCATAGGAGTTGTTAAGCATCTAAAGTAAGAAGTGGCGACGAGTCTCTACAAGCAATTGTTTTCAAGTTTACAGAAGAAGAGTTGCCGAGCCAGGGCACCGTATACAATCAGCAGGTCGATATTGAGTCTCTATGTAAAGGATAGTTATCAAGTCGATAACCACTGTTTCTACTACAAACTTGGAGGAGCAAGAGATATCGAGCTTCTGCAGCACAAAAGTTGTTCAGCCTAAAGATAGCAAGGTTGTCAAAGGTGTAAAAGGGGTGTCGAACTTCTAAAAGATGGCGAGCTTCACGATGGAAGAAAGGATGTTGAGATGGAAGAAGGGATGTTGAGAAGGAATGTTGAGCTTCTAAAAAGGAAATATTACCGAGATGGAGTAACCGGAGTCCTCAGATTCCAAGCCAAAACATGCATCAATCATCCCGTGTAATTGACACCCTTATAAATAAGACCCCCTCCGCCACCTAGAAGGGGCGAATCATTCCCTCTCTCTACTTCTCAATTACAAGTTATAATCCTAAATCAATTTGAGGATTTCTAGAGCCAATCGTAACTTTTGGATTTTTTGCATATAAGGACTTGGACATTTAACTTTGCATAGCATATTTACTTTGTACTTGCCTAGTTGGCTATTTGTGTCAATGGACATGCATATGACTTTATCTACGGACTTGGACTTAAGTATTATTAATTTGCACAATGCCACTTAAGCTCTTGTTCAAATTAAATTGGAATTTACCTTACATATCGATTGTTATGTCCATTGACATATGAACAAGGGACTACTGCATATTTATGTGACTCGTCTATTTTACCATTGAATGTGTGACATGAATTTTTGAACAACTTCATGATTATATCAAAACCAAGGGGTATTACTGAAACATTTTCGAATAATACCACCATGTGCAACATCTTGGGTATTGAGCTAATTTTTTATTTAACATAGAGAAGCTTTAGATTTCGACCATAAAGATAATGAGATTATGGTGATGGATTCTCTCACTTGGGGAAAGTTCATGCATGCTTTAGGTGAGTGAATGATTCTCTTATCATGTATATGAATACACATGCCTATATTGTATTATGTAAAAGAGTAAGGATGTTGGTATGAGCTTTATTGAGCTTATGTAAATATTATAAATTTTTTAAAATGATCACTTTGTTTGTTTAAACCATGTAGATGACACTTTGAATTAAGTTAGTAAGCTAATTTGATTGTTAGAAAGCATTGAGCTTGATTGGTCGTGGTTTTGGGTTTCTAGTAAAAATGTTTTTAATATTGTTTTGACCCATTTAAATATACTTCAAAAATTTGAAATCTTGTTTAAGATTTGTGAATATTATTATACCTGGGATAAGAATATGAACACATTTCTAAGTATTGAAAAGACTAGAAATGAATAGTGAAATAGTATTATACTAAAGATATTTTAAATATATATACAAGTATATACAAAAAAGTTTTAATTAATAAAAGAACTAATTAAATAAAAAAGGAATTAGGAATTGCTTAAGTAGCTTAATCGTGCTTTGTGTGACTTAATCGTGCTTTATGTGTTTACTTGTTTATGGAAAGTATTTAATCATATACTTAGCACTAATAGCTGATAAAGTAGATTTATTTTATCTATGAGATTTTGACACTTGGGTGCTCAGCACACAAATACCGGGATGTATTAGTGTCGATATTCGAGGATTGAAAATTCATATCATCGCAAATAATTTCATGAAAATTAGATGATATGGATATTTATTAAAGAACAATAATTAGTGGGAAAGTCTATTGTAGCATTAGTAGAATATGATGTAATAGGTCTCAGCGTTCAAATTCCATCATGCTTTTAATTGTTCGTGAGATGTAATGAATATTCGACGGTTGAAATTCATTATTTTGTCAATTGTGTTTGCATTTGTGCTTTTACGGTCACTTCCATAAATTGGATTGTCTTTCTTCAAAATATATTATCTATTATTATATGATTGCAGAAAGTTGATTGATAGACATTGTGCTGAGAATTTCAGTGAAGAACAACATCCCCTTAATAAACATGTTTATGTTCAAAAAGTAAACAAACAATTTTCTTAAAAATAAACATTTATATCGATCAATATATTTGGAAATGAAAATATCCAGTTTAAGTGACCATTATCATCAATGAATTCCAATCCAACCAAAAAAAGTTCAAACATGACTATTAAAACACAAATGCAAACACAACAACCGAAGACACAATGAATTTCAACCGTCGAAATTTCAAATGTCGAATATTCCTGAGATCCAAAGGACAATTAGAAGCAATGGAATTTGAAAGGTGAGATCTATTATATTGTATTATGTCACACTGAAATTTCCCAACGTTAAGATGAATTTTATTTTCATGAAATTATCACAATGAAGTAGATGGTGCAGGTCAAATGGTCATGTATCCTTTTACTCGTCGTGCGCTTATTCTATTGTTATTGACATTCCAATTTTGAATAAGAAATGATCAAATTCTATGAGCACTCCCTACAAAATTAAATTGCTATGAGGAGTACACATTCTAATAATTAAGCATATAATTTTATCTATTTTGTCCTTGGTTAAAACAATCAAAATCCTAAATACTTTCATTTATACTCTCTTTTTCCTTTTTTTGTTTGAAAACTAAAACAATAACGATAACAAAAAATTCATCTTAATCTTCACAATCGGATCAAAACTTTATTAAGAAGGTGATAGAAAGATAATCCTGTATTACAGTTTAATGAGTTTTTTTAACTATGATAAAACGTAGTGTTTAATTTTACTGTGTTGAATGCTTTTTTGAGTAAAAAACAATGGTCTCTTTCTCAATTTCATTTCCACGATAAAATGAGTTTGAACTCTCCGTTAGTTGATTAATAATTTTGAAAGGAAAATCATGATAAATAAAAAAACAATTAAATCAATTTGATTGTAATTTTGTAAGAAGTCTAGCTAATACCGTAGTAAAAAACGTTTTTAATATAAAACGAACCCCCGTATTCAAAAGTAACCAAAAGTGAAGTGTCAATATCGATACTCTCAGTACCCTCATTTTAACGGGTAAAAATAGAATATTCATAAAAAAAACTACCATTAATTTATACCATTACACAGCAGTATTACTTTTCTAGGCTGTGCAGTGCCCTTGAAAACCAAATTTACAGCATAAATCACAAAAGCGGACGATACAGCAAATTTGATTATTGATATATATATATATATATATAGCAGTCTCACACCACAAGCCACACCTTAATTTCGTTATACAGAATATATAATAAGATGAACATAAGCCAACATCTAGGGCACCGCATTATTATTACAGATTTTATTGGAAGAAACGTTAAGTTTCAAGTTCAAAGTTCAAGACAGCAAACTCAAGAAGAATACAGGCATCCCAAGAGTAGGCAGTGTTTGCTCACCAATAGTACACTCACTTGTTACCCAACTACATCCCTATAAATATCACTTCTCCAATCTAAAACACAAAACATCAATCTTCATCCAGTAAAAACAAACCATAATGGCGCTAATATCACTAAATTTAAGCTTAGCCATTCTCTTCCTCACATCAATCTTCTCTCAGTCACTGGCTCAGCCAAGTTGTGCACCAACAATGCTGCACACAGCTTTCAAGCATGGTTCAGACACAAGTCAGTTTGCTTGTGCACGTTTTTGAATGCTGCATCGCCTCTGCCTTTCAATATCAATAGAACTCAAGCTATCACTCTTCCCGGCTCCTGCAAGATTCAGGCCCGTCCTCTTAGCCAGTGCAATGGTAAGTAATGTGTTATAATATTACTGAAAAGTACTAGTTAGAGATGTATGTCATCTGCTTTTTTGAGCATTGTGCTTATAATGTTGTGCATTTGTGAATATCAGTTGCTTGTGCACGCTCTTGAATGCTGCACCGCCTCTGCCTTTCAATATAAATAGCTATCACTCTTCCTGGCTCCTGCAAGATTCAGGCTCCTCCTCTTAGCCAGTGCAATGGTAAGTAATGTGTTATAATATTACTGAAAAGTACTAGTTAGAGATGTATGTCATCTGCTTTTTTGAGCATTGTGCTTATAATCTTGTGCATTTGTGAACCATCGATTCCTGCAATAGGATCGCCTCAAGCAGCTCCAGCACCATCTGCTTCTGTCACACCTTCAGCTACCATTTTGCCTACTGCAACACCATCTGCCCCAGCTGGAGGATCATCGCCAGCTACTATAACTACTCCTTCATCCAACGGTGGGTCAAAGACAGTTCCATCTAAGGGTCAACCTTCATCGTCTTCCTCTCCTTCCATAAGCTCGGCTACCATGTTTGGCTTTTCCTCCTTCCTTCTCGTCCTGGCTTCAGCATTCTTTTAGCTTCTACGAATTCGTTCTTTCATGACTACTTACATTAATTGTCTTTTTTTTCCTTGGATGTTTCTTTGCTAGATTGTATCTTTTTGATTTGTATACATAAGATTGCGTTGTATATGATATACCTTTGTAAATGATATTGTATGTTATGAGTTAAATTGGTACAAAGCTTGTTTGCTTATTTATCAAGAATAATTGCTTAGCTATTATATGTAGAAACACACACCGCTCAACTTCGTAATTAACTTATATGCGGTAGTTCTTTAGTTTGTACAACACCATTACAGTCGAGCGTTGCTGATTGTCCACAATAGTATAAAATCCTTAAATTGAAGATTTAAACAATATATATCCGTGAAGCTTACAGAAAAGCTTATATGATAGGACTTTAAAGTAAAATAATCTTGTAACCATGAAATATTCTATTTTACAATTTAGAATGCAGTCAAATGTCATTTGTTTAATCCACTATATGAGCCAGTGAATTCCGTGAGTGTTCTCCTAACGACTAAAACTAAATATACAGTAGTACTCGCTAGACCATTACCGTATACATGGATATCTGAGCAACGAAGTACAGTATAGTTAATCTTCAATAGAACTAACTGTCAATGCCGACGCATCAAATGCTCTGTTCCAACTTCTATGTAGTAATGCATCAACCGAAATCACAATCATTCATTACGTGCAAAATAATTTGATCAGTGGACGCACCTTGAAAAATGTATGTGGCGGATTTAGTTAGGACGGAGGGCACACCAATTTGGAGCAACACAAATAAGATCTATATACGCAATTGCTAATACTATCATCATAAATGACCATAGGTTATAATTTATAAAAACCCTTTTAAATTTATAACTACCCGGGAAAACTTTCTTAATCAACCAATTAAAATAAAATTAGGTTTACCGTGTCATAATTTCTTTTTATCTCGACCATAAATGACTCAAGGCACCTCATTCTCATTGTTGGCACTTTAACCATTTTCTTTCGAAACAAAGACAAGCAAATAGATGTAACAGGCGCATAAGCAGATATTAAAGTTAGCAGAGATACATAGATAGCATAATATAACATCATTATGTTATGTTCCTATACAAACATAACATCACCAAATACACAATTGTATGGCTTCAGTTGTAAAGCCTTTGTGAAGTGGGACGAATGAAGTTTTAACTTAAACGGCACCCTTTGCATTGAGCAAGCAATTTTGTGAGAACATTTAGCGAAGCAAGAATTGTACAATGATCAGGAGAAACCCTATTAACTAGAAACGAGGTTAATGGCAAGTATTAACAAGTTAATGAGGTTTTTGTTTAAGAGTATAAAAGCCATACTCCTAATGTTCCAACAAACTTTCTGTGCCCGATGCCAAGTGTATTTTTCACAACTTCAAAACTCGTTGTCTTCTCTTTTTTCCTTGGAATTTTTGACTTCTTCACAGGTCTTTATTACAATTTTCTCTTCATTTAATGGGTAAAGTTATTTTAATATCATGGCATTTTAAATTCAATTAGTTATAGCACATTAGCAAATAGAAAATCATCCTTAAAAAGCATGTCTGCTTCTTCCCCAACTAGCAAATGTGGCGATCCTCTTCTATATTCACCCTCTGCCAGTTATGTTTTATACACACATATTTTCAATTTCTAAATCATTCATACTTTAGGCTATACAGTTAAAGTGCTTACGACTCTACAACAATGGTGTTGCAAAAAACTAGAGTGAAGATATAGCAGAAAATAGCAAAGATGCCAAAAGCTATATTGAAAACTAAAACCAAATTTCCAAAAAAGATTCATTATCAATCCAACAACATCGTTTTCACACTATATCCAGTCAGCCGATGAAGTGGCCAAAAGTGAACTATTCTTGTTTTTGAAACTGGCCCAAACTAGTTATTGTTTTCAAAAACAGGACTATATGAGCAAAATTTCCTATAAAATCAGAAGACATTAAGTTAATAAACATGGGGGAAAAAGGTGGAAAGCATTAGAAACACCGGTTATCATCTCAAAATAATAGTAAAACGGCTATTTTTCAGAAACATTAACCACTTGAAACTTAAAATAAGAAAAATGGTATAACAAATCATTGTTACACCCAAATCAGATGTTAAGTCGATGCACCCAAGGCACCTCATTCTCATTGTTGGGATTTCAACCGTTTTCTTTAGAAACAAAGACAAGCAAACAGATGTAACAGGTGCACAAGTAGATAGTAAAGTTAGCAGAGATACATAGATAGCATAACATAACATCATTATGTTGTGTTCCTATACAAACATAACATCACCAAATACACAATTGTATTGCTTCAGTTGTAAAGCCTTTGTGAAGTGGGACGAATGAAGTTTTATTGTAAACGACACCCTTTGCATTGACCAAGCAATTTTGTGAGAACATTTAGCGAAGCGGGACTTGTATAATGATCAGGAGAAACCCTATTAACTAGAAACGAGGTTAATGGCATGTATTTACAAGTTAATGAGGTTTTTGCTTAAGAGTATAAAAGTCATACTCCTAATGTTCCAACAAAATTCTTGTGCCCAATGCCAAGTGTATTTCTCACAACTTCAAAACTCCTTATCTTCTCTTTTTTCCTTGGAATTTTTTGACTTCTTCACAGGTCTTTATTACAATTTTCTCTTCATTTACTGGGTAAAGTTATTTCGAAAACATGGCATTTTAAAATCAATTAGTTATAGCATATTAGCAAATAGAAAATCATCCTTAAAAAACATGTTTGCTTCTTCCTCAATTAGCCAATGTGGTGATCCTCTTCTATATTCACCCTCTGTCGGTTCATATATATATATATATATATATATATATATATATATGTATGTATGTATTCAATTTGTAAATCATTCATAATTTAAGCTATGCAGTTAAAGCGCTTACGACCCAACAACAGTGGACGTGCAAAAAACTAGAGTGGAGGTATAGCAGAAAACAGCAAAGGTACCAAAAGCTGTATTGAAAATTAAAACCAAAATTCCAAAATAGATTCATTATCAATCCGAAAACATTGATGTAGTTAAAAAACATTGTTTATTCTTATACAACAAAACCCAAGAAGACCTTAATTCATGCAATTAGAATTGAGAACTAGAAATATTGTTCTAAACCCCAGTTGAACGCTTGAACATTGGACTTAGGACTGTATTCTAACTCTATTGATTTGATTCAAAGGAGAACGGATCAAATTGATTACTATTTTTTAATATTAAAATTGTTAAAAAGAATGTTAAAAAACTTTGATTTAATAATTTAGAAGTAAACGACGGGACTTAAAGCAGATCCATTATTTAATAAAGCAAAATAGTAAAAAAAGTAACGATTGTAGAGCGCAAAGCAGTTTAGCGTGATTTTACCTACAAGTCTTTACCATTTACGTTATTTTTCAATTACTGGTTATTAACAGATACAGATACAGTGGAACTATATGGGTAAGGTTCGGCTACACCTCAGTTTGCTACACCTATGATCCTTCTGAATATCGGCCACAAGTTCCGATTTAAATACAGTACTTTCACTCTCTTGTTGAATTAAATAATATAGTGTAGTGAAAAGAGGTATAAAATACTATTATTTAAATTGGAACTTGTGACTGACATTCAGAGGGATTTGAGGTGTAGCTGATCCTTGCCTATATATAGTTACACATACATACACACACCCAAACATAGCGAATCATTGAATCTAGTAAAAATTATCATGTTATTCATGCAATCTAGATTTTTAAAAAAATATAACATTGATTAATTAGGACTTTTTTTTAATATTCTTTGTACAGTTTAAGGAAATTGCTTCCAATGCTTTTTTTTTTGTGAAACCAAGGTTGCGTTTGTAAACCTTGAGGAAGTATGCAATGAATCTGATTCCAGTACTTAACCTAATATTTTTAAAACAAATGTTTGGACTGTTTGTTTACTATTCGGTTTCCTACAAAAAGTTATTTTGACTTACCACTTACTTAATTTGGAGCATTTCATAATGGAATTCAACCTATAAATCTTGTTTTATTGTTATTATTATAACTTAGCTGGTTTGACCGTTCTTAATTTCTTCCGCTAAGGTAATTCAGTTATCATTAAACGTCTTTCTAAAAGTCAGAAAAGGGAAGAAAAAATTTACACAAAATCTAAGATTTTCACTTAATAAATATTTTCAAAAGCAAACAAATTTATCGGTTACTTTGGAGCATAAATTGATTTTGTGGAAAATAAAACAAAAATAATTTGGCCAATCCATCTAAGCAACCTACTAATCATGATGAATTTAAAAAAAAATAACATTTCTTCGAGATATGCATTAAGAGAAATATATATATGAGATTTATTGTTCAGTGCTCTTTTTTATCTTCTGCTATTAGAATTTTGTAACTTGTTCACTTTCGAATGAACTTATAATGGTAGTTTAACTTTGAACGAACTTATAATGGTTGCGTCATGTAAAAATGAAATAATTGATAGAATTAATGTATTTTATAGTATATTTTTGTTGGTGCCAGATAAAGGCTAGCGCCTAGGCGCGCCTAAGGCGTAGATTGGCGCAGGAGCAGGGTTTGCGCCTTTATGGGAGCTGAGCCGTGCTATATACTCAAGCCGCCCAAAAAGCGCGTCTTCTGCTGAGGCGTCAAAGCACCCACGCACCTAAAAACACGCCTTTTGTTGAACTTGAATATCTTTATGATTCATACCTTTTTCTTTTTGTAATTTCTATGTTTTCGGTGTTGTGAATTTGAATTTGGCATCGTATTGGTCAAGGTTATCATTAGTGACATTATATCTATCAACTAGTGCTATCTTATCTGCAAAATATTATTTATAAACATGTTTTAATACCAAACAGTTTAATTGTAATTTATAGTGAAGTTTTTTCGAAGCAAAAAAGCTCAAAGTTGTATAAAAAGGCGCACAAAAAAGTTCAAGGCACAAAAAAGCCCAAGGCGCAAACTTGACGCCTTTTTGTACCTTAGTGCCGTAAGTACCTTGGTTGGTGCTACAATTTCATGATGATGCTGGTAATTTTATAAGGGGTGCATAGTAGTAGTTTGTCCATGGTCCAATATAACCCTAAGCCAGCCCTTGTTGAACTTATGTAGCCTCAATATTCTAAAGGTCTTACAACCGAAGCAGTACAATTGTACTTTTGGAGAATTTAAGTTTGCATAAGGGCATATTGTGAACAAGTAAACAAAAAATGCAGTCCAAGACTGCAGTAATCTATTGTCATGACAGCAAACTAAGTAGTTAACAAAATTAAGTAAAGGGGAGGCTAAATACGAAAATACAGAGGAAAACCAATTAGAACCATCATGACTAGAAGCATACATCATTCCCACCAGTGGAAATGTAATTATTAAATTTATTTTGATCCAATAATAAATAAGAGCACTGAATTTTTGGTAATTATGTAAAAAAAATTGCTGTAAAATTAAGTAAACACTAGAAATAAATACTAGTTTTTTTCTTGGAAAAATGAGTGACTAAACTGACATATGATCGAATCCACTATAGCTACTTAAGAGGACTAAAATGTCAAAATGGTGTTAACAGATTTTAGAAAAGATAACAAAAAGGGTGACAACGGGTATTATCTATTTATGCTTAAAGATGGAGGGTAGAGACTCTCATGAACATACAACATATGAGTTATTGAATACTGCTTCTTTTTTATAAATACTAAACATATTCTTGAGTGTGGCTGCCATATTGATATTTACAACACAGAGATAATAATACGACAACACAAATTTTTTTTTAAAGAATTAGATAACTTGCCTCTTGGTTTCATAGAACTTGAGATAAAATCGAGGCTTGGGGATGGACAGTTTGCTTTCCAAGATAGAAGATACAGCAGCACTAAGGTTGTTGTTAGCATCAGGAGTGAAAGTTCCAACCGAAACAAGTTCACCATATCCAACAGGTTCTTCCGTTCCCCCAAATGACATAGGCAACGATCCTTTGAGTACTACCATTGCATATTGTCATGTAACAAATAATTTTAATATTGACTTTGTGAACAATTTCACTGTTAGTATAGAGTAACGTATCTTTCTTAAGGAATTACATGCAACCCAACATCATGTAGTTTGTATACGCAGTACAATATAAGTAATTTTCAAAAACAAGTGGCGTGATGCAATCAATTGATGCCTATTGCGTAAATGGTTATGTACATGTGCAAAAAAAATACAGTTTTCTTGTTTCAGGATTTAGAATACATGTAGTATAGAAATTCCATATGTATCAAAATATTGCAAAATAATCAATTATCAAACAAAGAAGAGGGCACTCAGAAATTTAGTACCTTACACTTACATTTACTGTGTGTGCATGGACGTGCGCCTATGTGTATGTCTGTGTGGGGAATCCTTAAATAGTAGTTGGTGGTTGATTAAAATTGTAGTTGATGATGGATTATGATTATTTTGTGGATCTGACTATGGTGTTAGAAACGGTAATTCATATGCCACATTCGAAGATAGATATTTTTGTTTATTATGCTTTTCCAAATAATAAGATAAAAGGTTTAGTGCCCCATTTGATTGTCCAGTGTAATATGACCTGTTGAATGTATGGTGTTATCTGTTTGTTTTGCAATGCGAATATATTTGGAAGATATAGAGATGAAACAAAAGAATGTAGAAAAAATAAATAAAGGAAATTATGTCAAGGTTCCATTGACGGAATGTATTCCTCAAAAAGAATACATCTACGACAGAATTTCGACATAATGTTGTATGCGAGCACATATTATAATATTTTTCAGTTGGGGCCTCGATTATAGTCGGATTGGACTTTGCCAAGTCTAACTTGTATATTTCAAAACTTTAACATGACCAAAAGTTCAATTCAAATCGGGTCGGTTCAGATTCAATTGGGTAATAGCATTAAAAATGCGTATACTTTCTTATTTTTTTGTCTAATCTTCCAGGTTAGACCCGGTTTTTCATGTTATTTTTCATCGACTAGACTCGATTTGGAACCCATCGGGTTTGGATTGGTTTAGTTCGGAACTGCCGATTTTGGTTTTAATTACTCATCGTAGTTCGATACGACTATAATATAATAAATAAATAGTTCAAAATTTGTTGAAGATTATTCGAAGTGCAATCGTATCATTGCATACAAAATATATAATACATTCAACTATTTGTGAAGATTATTAGTTTGAATTGTGGAAAATGAAAAATAAATAAAAAGAAGTAAAAATAATAATAAAATAACGAAAAGGCGCGTCATTTGCACCGTAAGTGTCATTGCACCATTCGATGCGCTTTCCAATATGCAGCGTGTCATACGGAAAAAAGGCGCAAACATCACACCCACTGTGCCTTTTGTTATGACGCGTGTCGTAGCACGCCTTTCATAACTACGGGTCCAACTGGATAATGACACTAAAAGCATATATTTTCTCTTTTTTGTCTAATCTTCCTTCGGATCGGTTTTCATGTTATTTTCCATTAAGTAGACCTGATCTGGGACACATCGGCTTCATGTCGGATACGGATCGGTTTAGTTCAAATTCGCGGATCTCGGTTCTGATTGCCCATGGTAGTTCGGTGAGGCAATAATATAAATAAATAATTCAATGTTTGTTGAAAATTAGTTCAAAGTGCAATCGTATCATTGTATAAAAAATATATTTTGATTGTGAAAAAATGAAAAGTAAAAAAGAAGTAAAAAAACAATAAAAAACGAAAAGGCATATCATTTTTGCGTCGTGCGCCATTTCCGTCATTCGTCATGCATTTCCTTGTGCGTTGCGCCACACGAAAGAAAAGCGCAGACGCCGCTTTGCGCCTTGGGCCATGGGATGCGCCGTAGCGTGCCTTTCGTAACTATGAATTATTGTATTATGCAAAAAATCAAATTTCAATTTTTGGTACCTTAAGGTTCTAGTGATTGTAAACCTTCCGGATGTTCATACACCCACTTACCATAAGCCTTCATGCATCCACAGATCAACACTTGAGCGAGATTGACGTTGGGTGAATAACTAATTAACTCATACACTACAAATAGTGCTAGAGCGGTGGGTGGATTAGTGGTGATTTTATGATCGTAAAGCTTCCTACCGATATACTTCGGTGTTATGTAGGTTTATGAATTATGATTACGTGTTAGAAGGGGTTTTATGATCAAAAACAGATTGATATTTGATGGGAGTTTAATAATTTATAACTGTTTTTGAGAGTATATATTACTTAATTAATTAATTAATTAGTTTCAAATTCTTTGTTGTTGTTTGATTTATTCTTTACAATTTCACATTATCAGTATAAAGTACTCCCAAGGCCAAATAATTTTGATATACATGAACAATTGTATGAACACTTTTATAATATAATCCATGCAATGTTATAAACATCAATATCAATCTGATCCATTGTATATATTTATTTGAGCAGAGAATTCTAACTTTATGTTTAATTTCTTCTGATTTTTTTCAAGAAAACGCGTGCGTGTCTAATATGTTAAGGACAATAAATAAAACTTCTATATAGAACTTATCTAGTGCTTATTGAGAATATAATAATAAACTGACTCTAAAAAAATTAAGCAAGCTTGAAATTAGAGCAGCTGCTTCAGCAACGCTAACTAATACTAACACTAAAAATTGGATGCATAAAAAATAGTGAAAATTAGGGTCACATCCCTAAAACCAAACGTAATTCACAAAAACTCCTTCCGTTCGAAACTTTATAAATCCGGTCCCTATTTTTGTTTCGGCTTAATTCTTTTCCATAAATACCCTCGTTTATACCGTGCTCCATTTTTTCTATCTGTGATTATTTGGTTTATATTGAACGATAAAATTATCTTTGCTTAATGATTTATCTGTTTGCAATAAAAGATTTTTACTGAAATACCGTGTAAGTTCGTTTTCTGCAACTATTTGCAATAGTTACAGAAATGTCTGCAACTATATGCAATAGTTGCAGAAATGTCTGCAACTATATGCAATAGTTGCAGACATTTCTGCAACTTGCAGAAATGTCTGCAACTATTTGGTATAGTTGCAGAAATGTCTGCAACTATATGCAATAGTTGCAGACATTTCTGCAACTATTTGCAATAGTTGCATCTGCAACTATTTGCATTTCTGCAACTATATCATATAGTTGCAGAAATGTCTGCAACTATATGCAATAGTTGCAGACATTTCTGCAACTATTTGCTATAGTTGCATCTGCAACTATTTGCATTTCTGCAACTATATGCAATAGTTGTAGAAATGTCTGCAACTATATGAAATAGTTGCAGACATTTCTGCAACTATTTGCAATAGTTGCATCTGCAACTATTTGCAATAGTTGCATTTCTGCAACTATATGCAATAGTTGCAGAAATGTCTGCAACTATATGAAATAGTTGCAGACATTTCAGCAACTATACCATATAGTTGCAGAAATATCCGCAACTATATGTAATAGTTGCAGACATTTCTGCAACTATATCATATAGTTGCAGAAATATCTGCAATTTTTATATATTTGAAAAAAAATCGAAAATGTTCAATATTTGCTGAACTGTCTGCAAATATTTGAAATAATTGCAGATTTAATACAAATTTAAATTTTTGGTATCAACAATGGATCTCATTTTAAAGATCATAAAATTTGCGATTTTTTGGTGAAAACGTTATGTTGATCCGGTTTTTGTAAATAAAGTTATACACGTTTGAAAAGTTAAAAACATAAAGGGTATTTCGGTCTTTCTGCGTGCGTGAATTTGAAAACAGGGAGCGGAAACGTAAATGTTGGTTGGGAAGGATGTTTTCTCTATTTTAAAACTTGTTAGGGATGTGAGCCAAACTTACCCTAAAAAATATGTGCAAAATCATGGCTATTTCTGTTGTTTTTTTTCACAAATATTTATTGCATTGAAAAATTGGATTTAGTAAATATATAGAAAATCAAAAAAGAATTTACTAAGTTACATACCTAGTTAGAAAATCAAAAAATTTACTAAGTAAGTTACATACATAGTTAGAAAATCAAAATGAATTTGATATATTTTTAAGGGGACATTCAGTGATTTAATAGATTTAGTAACTGACATGCTTAGAAAATAAGACCAAGTATAGAGTCATTTGTTTTAAATTCTATAATCAATAACTCGTTGAACAATAACCCAAAATTGCACAAAATGTTGAGCGAATTAAAAAAGTAAAATGGAAGTGTACGAAATAAACAATGAAATTAAAAATAAATAGTCCAAAATCAGAAATTGCAAATAATTCACAGAATTAGAGGTTGGAAAATCAATTGAAAACGAACAGCAATGATTAACTACTGCATCAATGCAATTGAAATCAAAGAACCATGTTTACTTGGTAAAAAACTTTCACATTTACCTAAAATCTTTTGTTCGAGAAGACGTGTGGATTAGGAGTTGTATATTAAAGCTTTCATCCAAAATCATCTTGTTGTTGAAGACGTTCAAAACTTCAAGTAGGCATTTCAAATTTCCTATACGCCCAAGTTTATTAATATGAAGTTTCTTAAGAATAGGAGGAGAGAAAAAAGGATTTGCAAAAAAGAACGTATGTGGTTTCAGTTTAAGTAAGACAGCTTTCTAATTAATTTGGCGTTCAGTGATATTCAATGCAAGAGAACGTCTCCATTAATATTTAAGACACTGCAATTAATGGTGAATTTGGAATTTAACCCTGGGAATTCCTTTAAAATAAAAAATAAAATAAAATAAAAAGAAAAGAATAAAGAACACTGAAGTATATTAATGCGCTTTTACTAAAGATGGAACGTTGAAGCATGATAATATTTTAAATTGATTGAGCATTGTTAAAGAGACTTTACTTTTGAATATAAGATATACAATTTTAGAAGACTCATGTTTTGAAATTGCTAAGGGAGGTCGATTGTACTATATTATAATAATAACACGTACGGACTGTAACATCCTTATCTTAATTAAAACAGAATGCACGCTTTATATCTCCTGTTGCCTTCTTCCACTCCAAGAAACCTACAATTTACGCTTCCAACTTAATTTCCAAGCGAAATCGAAACGGTGAGGACAAAGAAAACTAACGTGGATCCTAGTTGAATGCCAGGGAGGTTGAAATGTATGTTTTTTTTTTCTGCTCAATTATGTCAAAGGTGGATTGTACAGTTGGTTGTAGGGATGAAATATAGGGTATAGTTTTGTTTCCTGGTTTTAGGATTGTCGGAGATGGAAAAACCGTGGTGGTTGGAGTGCAAACATGTTCTGAATTCTTTTGGGGGTTGTCGTAGTATTTTGTACGGTTAGGGGCTATCGAAGAGTCAATTTGATTTTGGATCCTATATTTGCAAATATTTGATGGTTTCATACCGATTTATGTAATTTAATGTGATTTGTTGTTGAATATGTGAAATCGGTGGTTGTTTGAGCATGAACAGGTTTTTATTTCATTTTTGGATTGTCGTATTATGTTCTACGGCTAGTAGCAGTCAAATTGATGCTTTGATATGGATTCTATAGTTTTAAATATTTCGGTAGTGTACTACCGGTTTTTCTGGTGTAACGCGGTTAGATGTTGTTGAATTGTAGATTGATATGTTAATTTATTTTTCGGTGGGAAGATATCACTGACACTAAAAATACTCGATGGTAATATACTTTTTTTATGGTTTTTATACGATTTTGGGTTGTCATTTTTATTGTGTAGCATGTTAGTGTTTTGTAGAACTATTAAGTTGTCATGGTTGTTTAAACATCCTTCTATATTGAAATGCAGTAAACAGTCCACTTCTGTAGCAACACGTGTTCCAAATACGACTTCGAATCATCGGAGATTGGCAATGGAAAGGAAAAAGAAAGTGGTTGAGTAAGCACCAAATGAACAGTGTGATTTGGATCAAAATTTAAGTGGTAGAGCAAATGAATTAGAAAATTATTGGTGGTGAAGATGACAAATCAAAATGAATCAGTAGTTGGTGAAATCAAAATTTAGGTGATAGTAATGGACATGATGAGGAGGAGAGTAGGATGTTGATGAACATGATGATGATGAGTATGTTTAAGAGGGTGATGAAGAGATGGTTGAAGAGGTAGAAGTAGATAAATGATCGAAAGGGAAAAAAATCATATAGCTCAATTGAGTAGATAAAAAAAATGAAGCAAGCTGCCACTAAAATACGAATGGCTAAAGTTGTACCATCATTACTTCTGGGATTTGAAAATCATATAGCTTATTAAATTTGGAACTCTAACATAAGTACATGTTACATTACTAATGTATTCAATTTTGAACTAACACGTTTTTATGATATTGATACATTTTATTCTAACATAGGTACCAAAGGGGGATGCTTGACTTGTTAGGGTTCATAGTCCTGTGCGTACATAAATTTTATGGGATCTTAGTAAAGAATGTAGTTACGTAAAGGATGTAGTTAGTTTGTCTGGTTTTGCTTCGTTAAAATCGCATGCCCATGAAAAACTTGATAAAGTTGCGATCGATGCATTTGTTGAAAGATTTTACCCCGAAACAAACACATTTCATCTTACCTTTGGTGAGATTTCTATAACCGTAGATGAAGTCGTACATATTACTGGTCTTCTAACTGAAGACTGAGCTGTTACTGGACTGCTCAGTGGATCTTGGGGGACTAGTTATGATGTTGTGTATGGCCTATTAAATGTCTTGAATTTGATAAAGGAAACGTTATTCTAGTACTTATGGTGAGAAGAAGATTAGATTAGAATGGTTGAAATCTCATTTTGAAGGTTCTAAAGAGTCGTATTATGATGAGCATAAAAGACATTGTGTGATCGTATATCTTTTGTATACTATCGGATATCAACTTCGTAAGTCTTAGGGAGGGAATTGATGACTTACAAGTTCATGATGTTGTGTGGGATTGTTATACTGATAAAAGTAACAAGTATGTATTTCAGCATTGTGCTTTTATTACGGTCCTATTGTATGCTTTGAAACCATAAAATTGTATCTCCCATAACTTATTCTACGTCAATTCAGTTATGTTCAACCCATCCCTACAACTCCATTCACTATTGATAAAAAAATGTTGAAACTAACCCCTAGAATTTGTAAAGCTTTATATCCTAATTTAGGAGATTTTGGTTGGAGTGAATGGAGAACCCACTTTCTATATGAAAGCTTTATATCGCAATGAGTCATAGATCCTTGGGATTGTAATGGGAAGTATTTAGAGTGTCACAAGGTTGTGTCACATTCTTCTGTTGCAAATCCGAAGAAAAGAATAACCGAGCCAATGAATTCTAGCGAACACAACACTCTTCTTTTACGCATTGTAAGCTTCTACAATACATATATGTACTACACTAGTGTTGATTTATATTATTTGTTTCTGTTAGAAACTTTGACTCAATGTACCAAGTTATATAGAAAGTTGAGTACATAGAGTAGGATGAACCGCTTAAGCTTTACGAAGCGATTGAACCAAGATAGACAAAGAAGAGCAAACAACAAGCACCGACAATCGTAGGAAGAAAACTGTTTTTAAGAAGTAACATTTAGCTTATATTTGACTCTTATGATGTAATACTAGGAATGTCTAGTTTATGGTTGTTACGATGTATTAAAACTCAATATTTTGTGGTTATTATGATGTCTAGTTTATAGTGCTAGGATTGTCTAGTTTGTAGTTGTTATGATGTATTAATACTCAATATTTTTTGGTTGATGTTATTATATGATAGAGATGACTAATATGACTCATTTTTATGTACTATAACATCTTATTTTGTACGATGGTTTTTCATGTTTATGAATTCGATAACGGTTTTGCAATGTGGATGAATTATCTATGATGTATGATGTATGATGTTGTGGATGAATTATCTGTGATGCACAAATTATTTGTGCAATTAATGTAATTTGAAGGAAATGAAAAATGGTAGCATGGTAACGTAATACACAAAGATTCGACGGAAGGATGCTGTAGTAGTTTTAAAAATTCGGCATAGTATCACTGTAAAATTAAATCGATGGGTTAAAGTTGTCACGACCCGGTTTTTCGACCTCCGAAAATCGACATAAACACATTCACGGTATTAAATGTCGAACAACCGAATGCCGAAAATATCCGACCGTAAGGGAAAGAAGAAAGAGGTAGAAGAAGAAAATAGAAAACAACAACAAAGAATCTCATAGTAGCAGCGAAACAATATATAATAGATAACAATTGACCTTTACAAAAAGAACTATAACTGTTTATATATTACATCATCAGAGTACAACACAACTTAAAACACAATACTGGATAGTTATAATAACTTGTCCTCACAAAGCTGAATATGTAGCATACCATACACAGCGGAATATAAGTCAGATACGTGAAATACGTCTCTGTCATCCAGCTCGTATCCTGAGCTCCATAGCATCCTATCCTGTATTTGTAATACTCGGTCTGACCCGAGCATTATAATAAAATAACACCCGAGTCAGTCTGGAAAACCAGCGTGAGAAAACACACTCAATTGAATTATTAAAGTTTTCAAAACCCTTTTGAAACAAAGGTATCTCATAAGACCACGCCACAAATAAACATGCCGTGTTTTTACCTTACGATAACCAAAACATTTTTATCAAATCCGTCTGATATTATAATAGTGTCTGTAGAAAGTAAATAGAATCTAGCTGAAATGCTTGCATCTCACGTTCCAGCATAGTTGGGCACAATCAAAACCGTACGGGCGTTTATTGGAAAATGGGTTTCATACAATGGCAGGGCTACCGGGGTACCGCCCGTCACAGTACCTGGCTTAGATCAGAGTACCGAGGACCACTCCCGATCCCCTGCAATAGAAGACCGGAGCTACCCCTTACTGGATAATCCAAATAAGATCACCCTGCGGTTGGGATCAGCAACCGCCACACAGCCGAGATCAAAGGGACTGTAGACAGGGATGACCTAGCCCTAATTGGGTGCTACCCACTGAGCCTTGCTGCACCTCCCATGTTTTAGCCATTCCCGGTTGATGAGGCTTGAGGCTAAACATTACCTTTTAGGAACGAATTTCACTTAGAATGCTCATCGTCCTCCAATGACGATGTTCTGATAGCATTTGTCCATACAAGTTGCCCTGGGTCTAGACAAACCGAATCACCATCTTCATCATCTTTACGGTATTCATTCGCTACGTTCAAACCGGATCGAAGTGGTTTTCGGATAATTAAATCAGATCCCAGTCTATTCGAAACGATCGGTGCATTGGCCAATATTGATAGTTGGTTATTTAACTATCAAATTAAACAATCATTCAACCAATTATTTTATTTCCACTGAAAAACACTAAGTCTTATTAAATTTAGATTTTAAATTAATTAAATCACTTTATCCCAAAAATATACACTTAAAACATTTAAGTACAAAACTACTTATATTCTTTATTCAAAATAATACTTATGAAATTCTAAAATAATTCTCTAAGCAGAACTTAGCCAAAAACTACTTTTTAAAAATAAAACTATTGTATAAAGTATAAATATTTAATAATTATCTTTTAAATCATAATACTAATTTACCCTTTAAAATAATTACTACTAAAATTAACTTAATTAATTTTTACTTTAAAAATTTTAAAACAGCTAAATAATAAACTTTTCTAAAACGTTCCTTTAAACATCTTTAAAACTTCTAATTTATACTTAAAAATCTTTCTTTGAAAATATACTTAGCTTTTTAGGAAAATACCCTTTGCACTCCAATAAAACCGGTCTAACCATTTTAAATCCTTCTCGATTTATCTCCAATTTAATTTACGTCCCAAATCCCATAAATTTTCTTTCCCATACTTTTAAAAATAAAACTCTCTTTTATTTTTAAAACAATGTATTCATTCCCTTATAAATTTCCACCGTGAATTTATAATTTTCAAATTATCCACTGATAATTACCTCACTTTTTTATAAACCCAGTTTATAAATCCATAGCCTCACTCTTCTTTTTAATCACTATTTCAGAAACACCCAATCGATTTTCCCATATCGATTCTCTGAATTAATTTCATTTTGAATTTCATTTTTGGATTTGTCAAAATTACCCCAAACCCTGAATTTTCAGATTTACTTCCCTCTTCTGAATAAAAATCTTATTTAAATTTGAAACATCAATTTCATACTTTATTTCAAAATTCTCCTTTTATTTTTCCCAAACCATTTGAATCTTGGATTTAAAAATAAATCCTTAAATTCTTAAACAATATCGCTTAAGTCCACAAAACTCTTTATTTCCCATTTATTCAAAATCCCTATTTTCCCATACCCCGGAATTTATTAAATAGGATTTCAAAATCAACCATTTACCTTTTCCCAAATTCACCCTTTTTATTTACTCAACTTCACTATGAATATTTTACTTAAAAATTCCTTTTTTATTTTCCTTCAAAAATCCAATCTTTATATTTTGGATATCTTAAAATACCAAAATATATTCAGCCCAACCATAGCATTCAATAATTTCAATTTACACTATAATCTATCACAGATTACTGAATATGAGAATAAATTTCAATATTTTTGAGGAATCCAGTTGGATCACTCCAACCTGTTTCCCTACATCCACAGATGTTAGCACAATATAAAAATACCAATCCCACTTCGAGGGGGATATCGCGGTATATAGGGTCATCCGCTATTATGCGGGGCACATAGGGTTCCGCTATATAATGCGGGAATATCAATCACTCCAATATATATATATATACACACACTACTATATATAATCACATTCCAAACTGATAATAAATCAATTTCAATCAATCATCCAATAATTTAAATTTTAACTATTTAAATTAACCAGAAATCCAATTTGAGTGAGATTAACTCACCTTTGATTTTTGTTTTGCAATCCGATCCAAACCAGCTTGTCTCTCCCCGATTTTAGACCTTGTATAAACATTATACGATTTATTAACATTTGAAATAATCGAACAATCCATTACCATTTATTAATTTAATTTAAACTAATAATTTAATTTTAAACTAATTTTCCTAAGATTAATAATTTCTAGTAACTAAAATAATTGAATAAATTAATTAAACACGTTAATCACCAATACATTATTTTAAAATTAAATAGTAAGTTTAAAGCGTGTATATTTTTTTTTGAAACCACATATATATTTATAAAATAATCTATATAGATTTAAAAATCTATTTTTATATAAACTCAAACGTTTAAAATTCCTGTTTTTTTTCTTTTCCCAAAATCTTATCTATATATATTTGTTTTCTATTTAAACCTTATATACATATATTTTTTATAAAACTTTGACCTTTCTATTTGTAAATTTTAATTTTTTTTTCTTTTGATAAAATCAACAAAACACATTACAGTAATCAAGTTAGACAAAAGCAGCAAAATACCTTCACCAACTCGATCAACTCCACCACCATCCCTAACTCGCCGACTCCATTGCATCGCGACGCTCAACACACTGCACGTCGCTGTGTCAGCCCTACCCATCGCGACTGTATGAACTCGGCCCCTCCCCAAGTCTAACGCCGGCCTCGACTCGCCTGAATCCTTGCCTCAACAACTCACTACAGGCCATCGTCTCAGCTTCAAACAACCACTTCCCTCACCTCGATGTCGATCCCGTCCATGCTGTCGTGGCCTCCCACGCGCGCGCGAGCACCCCTCCTCCAATGCTCGCCATCACCAGAAGAGAGAGAAAGAGGAACGAGGTGCCCCCTTACTCGATTCAATTCGAACGACCCTTATTATATTTTGAGTGAACTTCGAACGCGATTTTATTTTTATTTCATTTTTTTAAGCTATAGGATTTCGCGATTTAGAACCAAAAGAGGGAAAATCAACAGGAGTTTAAAGTTTTGTTATGAGGTTCGGCATTTTTTTTGAGTTGTGTTGCGTGATAAAGGAGGGGAATGTGACTTTTAAAAAAATGGAAAAGATCCCTTGCATGAAGAAATAGTCTTGCTACAGTACTTTTGAAATGAAGGGGAAGGTACTGATGTGAAGGAATTTCAGCCGATGTTTGACTAGAATATACAAATATATATATATATATATATATATATATATATATATATCAATTCAAATTCAAATTGTCTCGATAAACGAAACATAAAATTTCGAACTCCTATCAAGGTGTGCCGCTAGGCGTTTATAATGTTATACCCCTATTTCGAATGCAATGGAAAAGGTTTCAAGTCCTAACTCGATCGTATGGAGAAGATTGCCTTTTGAACCTAGTTACTATATTGAATTTTCGATATAAATTTCAGCGCGTTTATATCCCGTACGATCGCACGACAACTCCAAACACTACAATATTTGAAATCCGATAATAATACACTATTATGGATCCAATGGAACTGGTTTCGTCAAATTCCGAGACTGTGCCTTGGAAGGCAATTTTTAAATATCAATTTAAACGATATATTTTTAAAACTGAACAAATCACCTTTAAATTCAATTTTAAAAGTTCTATTATCTTCAGTATCGTTAATTCAAATTTTATAAGCCTTCAAATTATTTTTAACAAGCTTAAAACCCAAGATTCAATATTCTACCCAATTCCCAATTATTAAATCCAATAATTAAATTATCCAATAAATAGAGATATTTGAATTTCAAGTTAAAAATTAACTTTTGAATATTTAAAATCAATTAAATATTCCAATTTCAAATATCCAAAATTTCGGGTCGTTTCAAAAGTCGTAGTTAACAACACTAACCGATGGTTTGCTACCGTAAGTTTAGGGAAAATTATGGTGTTTTCAAATTGTTTTAGATGATGGGTTTCTACCAGAAAATTTTGAATAAACAATGGTTTGTTACCCTAAAGTCTTGAGAAAACTTTATTATTTTCAGATTATTCCAAACGATGAGTGCCTACCAAAATTTTTTAAACAAAAAGATGGTATATTACCGTAAAGTCTTGGGAAAACTTTAGTATTTTCAAATTGTAATGGACGTGGGTGCCTATCGAAAAAATTTACATAAAATGATGGTTTATTATTGTAAAGTCTTAGGAAAATTTTAGTATTTTCAAATTATTTCAGACTATGATTTTCTATCGAAACAATTTAAATAAAACAATAGTTTGTTACCATGAAGTCTTGAGAAAGAAATTGTGGTGTTTTTATTTTCTCGGACGATGGGGTGCCATCGTATTATTGTACAGTTTTCACCGTTTAAATGTTATTTCTTCTCTACGTCGTACTACAAATAGATTATAAACATCACTGTTTTGCAGTATATAGGCAACACATTACCACAACATATAAATAACAAATTTTCAGAGTATAGAAACAGCAAATTATCACAGTATATAAACAACAAATTATCCCATTCAAAACACATCACAACATTCCAGTCAAAATAAATCAAAATCATAATATCCCATTCAAACTACAAAGTTGTTCTGCAAAATAACCTATATACCACAATCTACAAAAGAACTACTTTTCTTACATCTATTCCACTACAAATGTAACACCCCACCTCTATACTCATACCATCGTAGAGTATTACAGAATAATACTGTCAGATAATATGGAAAATTAGGCTATATGAGGTACACATGTGAATATTCGTTTGGTCTGACACTAGGTCGTATTATAATATCAAATAATTATATCACTATACGTACACAGTATCTGTACGAAGCAATAAACACGTATGCCTTTGGGACAAAACAATACATAATATGTAGAATATACAATGAACACAGGGTTAGAATTGTAGCGATAACATGTAATATATAATGCAATAACATTATAGAAAAATACAATACAACTCAAATGTCAATTATATATATATAGGAAATAAAAAATACTGGTTGTATCATCCCCATATCTGAAATGTCTTAGATTGACCTGAGTATTATAAAATGATACATGGGTCTGACTATGTCTAATCGAAGATCATATATAAAGTGATGCAATATACAAGAAAGAATAATATGATATCACTACCCAAAGTACTCAAAACACCAGACGTCTTGTCAAAGTGTATAAACAATCCTTAAGGCATCACATTACTCAAATATATCAAATTCATATAAAACAATTAGAACTAATATCAAGAGATGTCATCATCACCCATCTAAAAAAATCAAAATCAAGAAGACTATATCTAATGGGTGAAACATCCATACAACTCCACCTCGTCATATAAAATGAAACCATCAAGTGAATAGGGCTAACACATATAAACGCCTTAATATAATATCAAAAAAATCATATATAAATAGATAATGTGAGATAGCCTACCAGATCATCCAAATGATATCCAATACTATACAAACCATAACGATAATCCAAATCAATCCAAATCATAATCAATAATAAAGGCTATCTCAAAATACCAAACCATCAAACAATATGAATATAATAGGGACTAACTACACTTTAGACTCAACCAGTCTTAAGTATAGCCACCTTATGGGATATTGAATAATATATGCCACTCCACAACACATACATAACCCAGAACCAAAAAAGGAGACTGATAGCACACAGCATGCTCCACGAACCCAGGGTCTACTAGCCTCCCGCTAATAGCCGGATCTGTTCTTACAGTCTTCAGTTACCTTAACGGACATAGTGACCCCATCCATCGGTGGCTCGTCTATGCGCAGCCCCGGTTATGACCCTACTTTGCCCTTATAGGTAAAAGACTGTTGGCCTATGCGACACAAGGGGTCGTAGGGCACGTACCCTACGAACTATCAATCCTATGATGCACATCGAATATAATAACCAACAATGATGTCCGGATCTAGGGCTCAACCCCACAACCATGCCACTAGTGTGGATACAAGCCAATTTGGTTCACTTCCGAACCATAAAGGGAGCTGGACACAAGTGGACAACATATAGTACTCATACCCTAAATCAACATATAGCTCTAGACATAAGCCAACACATGGCTTCAAATAAGTCAACACATGACTGTAATATAGAAGAGCTCTAATCTCTCGCCATCACACGGCTCTAACCATAAGCCAACACGTGGTTATAACATACTCGCCACAGCGAGTAACAACACATACACATGAGTAATCCCAGTTTGAGTGACATTTACTTACAATGAATAATCAAACAAATAACATAACGGCCTCCCATACCACCGCATGTTATTTGATTCATTATTCAATGCTTATAAACTACACTTGATCCATACCATATATTTCTATATGACAAGTCCGATAAATAACCAAATAAGTGCAACCAAAAGTCACGTACTAGAAGATATCACTAATCCATTTATTCGAATTCCTCGTCACACAGAAATGAAGTTTCACAAAATCAAATATAAAATGTCTCAAATCCATATAAAAGGATGTCATCACCGTATCATATCAAATGATCAGTAACTAAATCAACATCAATGGTGAATCATTCATATAATTCAAGTCAATGTATATAATAGAAGGAGTAAAATAAGAAAAGTAAATAAAAGAAGTTAACTAAATATGTATACATTTATATACATACATATATATCATTTTCAATATATATATATATATATATTGAAAAAAGGGTTCATTTATTAATAACTATTAAATACATGTACATACATTTGTACAATGCAGTAACTCAAATACACAAACGCTTACAATCACAAACTCTATAACTATCAATCTGCCCAATCCAGCCCGAATATTGAAGCCTTAATTTGACCTATAAAAGCATGGTACATTCCTGTACACATTACAACCATAATCCACACAAAAACATTACTATGTACAACGTACAAGCAAAAGCCAAGCCCATTATGCAACGGTGTCCGTTTGTAACCACATCCTTCTCATGGAGCTTGCTTCCTGTTACCCTATCACCTCTGTTTGAGGTAGGTTCTCACAATGTCCTGCCATCGCGGCTAAAACCAAATGCAACTCAGGCCGAGCCGCCACGCATAAATACAATACAACAATAATACACTAGAACAGCTACATCTACAAACACATTCACCTATATCAGCCCCACTAAATTAGACTTATTTTCCATAGAGCAGCAATATCTGATGTTGTAAGCGCAAATATACTCAAACTCTTATGCAATCCCAATTTCACCTGATCCATAGATCACGGTCTGGCATTGGTAACCGCCAGTTGCTCCAAGAGAAACATTGTCATACATCTGCATCTCAATGTAAAAGCAATCGCTTTCCTACTCCATTCTCAACCTAGATCATACTGTATGCTATGGCCATAAAGATGAAGAAAATTTGGAAGTAAAAAATGGTTACGCCATTTCCAGAGAAAACCAGTTTGCAATCCCATGAGTTCTAATACCATCGCATGTATAGTACTCTAGCCATTAATCCAGATGCGAGAACATATCATGAAATACTAGGCACTATAAATTCGAAATTAATGTGCCTATCAGAAAACTACCCGATGGATCACTTCGAACTATCAAAATTTTCCTTCATCTTTTGATACTCCTTCCAAAATTAACAAAGACTGAAACCATTTATTTCCTTTATGATGAATGCGAATATCAGATAAAGTCGTGATAAAAGACTTACACAGCCCTGGATGCGATTTGGTTGGCCTTCAGGCTAGATCTAAGAGCCGTGAGTTTGAGGCCACTAGTACGCCAGATCCTACCTGATATTCAACCACCATAAGTTGATTAAATTGCTCAAGTTTTCGTAGTTTATAAGGGTACAGCCTTTAAAACTGAAAACCAGTTGAGCCAAAAAACTATTCTGACAAACTTGATCTGCACAAAACAATTGTCGAACCATAAATCGAACCGATGATAAAAGGAAAAGCGGTGTCGACATCGTTTAAGTTGGGCTACTCCTCCAAATCTGAACAGCCGCCTTCCTGTGGCCTAATCTACACCTAATCATTTGAATTAATAATCATTAATCAACATCAACATATAATCTTATATAATATAATTAATATGTAGAAATAAATAATAAACAAATATTATAGAATTAATTAGGTAAGGGTCTAAACAAATTATAATATTTTCTTTACTATAAATAATTAATTTCTTAATCTTCTATAAAATTAAATAATAATTTAATCTTCATAAATAGCATTAGAAAAATCCTTTCCTTCCATTTGATAATCCAAAATAATTTTTAAAACTAATTATTACATATGAGAATTGTTTCATAATTTAGTTTGATTAAATAGAAATTTAAATAAATATAACACATCTGATTTAATATAATTTATTTATAGTCGGATAAAAATATTTTCAAAACTTAAATTATATATATGTTTATATAATATAGTAGAACTTAGGTGTATTTGATTGAGTTTAATTTTAAATGTAAATATGTACACATTTCCACTTACCGTGTGTTGTAGCTTTCACACATAATGATTAAACCGTACATAAGAAGTGGAAACAAAGTAATCACAGCCCCATTCATGTTCACTACTCAAATTCAAATAATTTAATCCCAAAAACATTCATTTTCTTCAATAAATCTACGTTAATCAACATATTTGAGTAGCAACGTTTTAGAATGGAAAGTAAACAATCTAATAAGGTCGACAACACAACAATATATATAGTCAAGACAGGGGAAATCAACAGTGGCTCAATTCGGTTATATAGAAAAGTGATTACTATATTTCCAAGTGCAACATGATCATTGATTTATATTTACTAAACCAATTCAAACACACTGGTATATATAAAGCTCACCTTAGCCACGCACAAACTTCTTCTCCTCCCTCCCAAACTTTCTTCTCCCACAACATACACACATGCACAAACACACCATTAACGTGCACAATAACTTAGTGATACGGAGCCACAGTCCATGGAATCAACTCCCGTCTTCGCCAACAACCCTCTCTCTTCCAATCCGACGCACCTACACCATCTTCAATGTCCCCGAACCATCCTATTAAAACGTGTCATCCGTGTTTTTACTACAAGTGTAAATGCCGAACACAAAACTCGACCGTACCTTTCCACAATTTCACCGAAGATGCTCCTCTCGACCACGAGTCCATTGCCACTACCACTTCAACCTAATACTGCCTACATCACCACCAATAACATACCCTAGATCGGCACCCATGTTTTCTACCATATCTGCACAACCCCAAAGTTACATCAAAAATTCTCCATCACTCGATAAAGCTAACACTACAGACGGCTTCGTCTAATTCTTAGTGGTTTGAGAGAATTTATTTTTCATAGAGAAGAGTCATTTTTAGTATATGAAGTGCGAGTTCATTTGTGTCAAGTCAGAGGATGGAGATGTCAGTCTAGCCGGAAAAATAGTTCCCAAGAAGGAATCCTTTTGATATTTAGGATCAATGTTGTAGTATGATGGTGAGATTGATGAAGATGTTAGTTTTAGAATTCAAGCGGGATGGATGAAATGGCGATAAGCGTCTGGCATTCTCTATGACAGGAAAGTCCCACAGAAGCTTAAAGAAAAGTTCTACAGAACGGCAATCGGGCCTACGATGTTGTATGGTGCAGAATGTTGGCCTACTCAAAGGCAACACGTCCAAAAGATAAGCATAGTAGAGATGCGTATGCTGCGATGGAGCTACGGTCGTATAAGAAGAAACCGAATTAGAAATGATGATATACATGATAAACTTGGAGTAGCACCAATTGAGGAGAAGCTAATTCAACATCGTTTAAGATGGTTTGGTCATCTTCAACGGAGGCTGCTTGAGGCACCAGTGCATGTTGGAATTATAGGCCGCGTTGAATGCTCAAAGAGAGGTAGAGGTCAACCAAGGTTGACATGAGAGGAAGTAGTAAAAAGGGACTTGAAGGATTGGAGGATATCCGAAGAGCTGGTAATGGACAAGAGCACATGGAAGTTAGCGATCCACGTACTAGAACCATGAGCTGTGAGTTTTATAAGTTTTAGATTATAGGACTAAGAAACATGAGCCTAAGACATAGGTTTGGTCTTTGACCAATATTGCTATTAGTACCATTATCACTATTAGTGGTATTATTATTATCATTTCTCTTTATTATTATTATTATTATTATTATTATTATTATATATACATACATACATATTTTTATCTTTATTTTAATTTTATTTAGTTATTATTAGTGTTATTAATTTACATATTTGACTTTATTTTATTATTGGTATTGTTATTGTTATTATTATGACTTTTAAATTGACTTTATCATTTTGTTTTGGGTTTCATCTCGAGCCGACCCCAACTTGTTTGGGAATAATGGCTTAGTTGTTGTTGTTGTTGTAGAGTGTCATTTTTTCTTAAAAGAAAAGAACCAGTAAATCAATCTGCATGCCTCCATCTTTTATTCAAACCAAATCATCTACATCCAGCTAGCAATAAGTAGTGTGGCTTATTGAGGAACTTAGATTTCAGTTTGGTGAATTATGGAATTTATTTAACATTTATTTGGGTTTAAATTGAAATTAGGAGATTGGAAAAATCAGTAGACTTGAGTTCTTAGGTTTAGGCTTGAGAAAATTGGGCTTTTTTTAATAATTTACTTGTTTTCTTTCTTTATTTTGATAGAGTTAGAGGTATGCCCTAGGGGTAATTATGTAATTTGTTACATATATCTAACCCGTTGACCAATCTTGTTCGCAATAAAGGTGTTTCTTTCTATTATTACTTGATATGATGGGGTAATATTAATTAATTAATTTAACTAAAAGTATATTTAATAGAAAATCCATAATGATATATTTTGTGATAGTAGTTACAAAGTGTTGTAATCATGAGTAATTTATCACAATGAAACAAATATACCATTTTAAATGTTCCTAGTCAAGACGCATCGAGACTAGATATCGATGTGTCCATTGAGACTAGAGTACATAAAGCTCTCCAAATGTTGGGTAGTATTACTCATGACTGCTAGAGGCAACTAAAGGTTATGTACTGATAGTTAGTGGATAACTATGGAATGACTCACTCAATAGTTTTCTGTTGGTTAATAAACTAAGGGCAAACAGAAAATATCGATGTGACTAATTTGCACAGTTCTCTTAACTTAAGGATAATGTTAATCCTCAACGTGGAAGTTCCGCTTTGATTATAGTTAAATCATAGCACGATGTCCATCGAACGAATATAGTTGGGTTGAGTGAAAGCATTGGAAGTGAAACACTATTCAAGAGAGGATTCGTCTCCTTAGTTATATAAGGTAAGTATCAGGATCAACTGATGTCAACTCAAAGTCAAATTCTTTGGTCAGAGCAGTTCGGTTAATAATAATCGTTATTATTGAACTAAGGACTTTGTGTTTGGATTATAAAGTTGAATATGGACGATATTGGAATTTTGACCATTACCAAATTCCAAAAGCCTTAATGTGATATAGTTTTGACGAAGGGAATTGGTGTAAATAATTGTCACCATTAGGTATCGCTTATAATAAGTAAAATTGGATTTTACCAAAAGATGTGTATGCGATGAATTCAGCCAAAATGTCATACCACTTGCTAAGTGACGTGTGAACGTTAATATTTGAATTGTTCAATATTAATCGCTGATTGAATTTACATCTTTGAGTCGCACGACCGTAATGATGAATTCTCGGAAAAACCACATAATTTAATTAATTTATAAGAAGTTGTAAATTAATTAAGTTGGTTAGTATTTGAGAAGTATTAATTAATATTTATTTTATTTGATGTTTGGGAGTTATTTGTAATTATTTGAATTCATTTATAAAAGTTATGTTTGCGCGCATTGATATATGATATCAATGTAATTAAATAAAAGATAATTATATGCATTGATTTATGGAATCTTATGCCATTTAATGGCACATGATTTTCAGCCGTACCATGTAAAGAAATAGGAGTGAAAAGAGAAAGTTAATCAAGAGAATTAATTAGGGAAGTTTTTATTAAAGAATGGGAAAGGTTTCCTTCTTTCAAATAAAACATATTCTCTAATTCATTTTGTACGTGTAACGACCCACTTTTTCGAATAGTTTAAGCAGACAATAAACCACATATGATCACTCAAATTGAACGAAAAGGTGAATAATTAGGGGAAAGAAGATAAGAAGAAAACCAAGCAATGCAGAATCTCACAGTGGAATGAATAATCTATAATATACAACAACACAAAAAAAACTATATTATATGTATATACAGACATCAACCAGAGTATACTTACCTATTTCAGCCCGGACAGTTATAACAACCTGTCCTCACAATTGCTGATAAATACAAAAATGAATGCAGTGGAAAATAACCATGTATGTGAATACGTCTTTAAGCTTCCAGCTCGTCTCCTGAAGCTCCAAAGCATCCAAACCAAATTTGTAACATGCTCGGTCTAATCCGAGCATTATAATAAGATAATACCCGAGTAAGTCTAGAAAATCAGCGTGAGAAAACACACCCAACTGAATTTTTATGTTATAAAAACCTTTGAAATCAAAAGTATCTCGTAAGACCATGCCACATATAAACACGGAGGGGTTTTTACCTTGCGATAACCAAACAATTTTATATAAAATTCTTTGATATTACAATAGTGTCTAAAATATAATACTTGTTAATCACAGCCGAAATTGTTACATTAACTAAATTCTAGCATAATAGGTATACAACTAAAACCGTAAAGGCACGTATTAGAGAATGGATTCCATACAATGACTGGGCTACTGGGGTACCGTCCACCATGGTGCATCCCAAGATAAAATAGCACCGAGGACCTCGCTGGGATCCCCTACTTGACTAGTAGTACCGAATATGATCTCCCCTCAGTTAATGGGCCTTGAAGCATACAAATGAGAGATAATATCGACTCTAGATAGGGATGATCATACCCTACTTGGGAGCGACCCACTTAGCCATGCTGCATCTCCCCAATTTTAGTCATTCCCGGTTGATGAAGGTTGAGGCTACATTTTACCTTTTATATAGCACTTCCCACTAGGAATGCTAACACCGCCCTCTAGGCAACAATGCAATGCCAACGTTCATCCATACAAGTTCGTTTTGGGACTAAATGAAACGCTTGAGAACTCCATCTTTAATTCCATCATCTTCAAGATGTCTCCACTTCGAAACGCTTGAGTTGGATCAAAGTGGTTTTCAGATAACATATCTGTCCCGATCTCTTCAAAACAACATTTGACAATTTCTGATAAACTCAACCTCGGTTCTTTAAGAAATAAATAATTAAAGATAAGTGCAAAGATCACCTCCTAACCGTTAGTGGATGGATTTCCTTATCATTTGTCCTAGGAGGACGAAATGAGATTTATGCGCACAGTACAACATCATTGGAGATGATTGTTCATATAACTCATGTGTTTCTCCTAGATATTTCCAAAGTTACGTTTTGGGTCCAATTTGATAGCCGATTATTTAACTATCAAATGAAAAAACATCCAAATCAGGGAATTATTTCCATAGGGAAAACCAACATTGGTTAAGCGCATAAGCAACCACTAACCTCCTTAATAAATCTTTTCATTTATTAAATTCATATTGTAAATACTTGTATCAATATACTTTTACAAAGATATATTCACAAATTCCTATATTTTCAACACTTTGGAAAATATCCATATACTTATCTCAATGGTATAAGTATATTTATAAAACAAAGAAAGATTTCCTTTTTATACAATTTTCAACTCATTTATAAATTCCTTTATGAATTTCTAAAATCATTTATAAATTATATCTCAAGTCATTTTAAAACCCTTTATAAATCCTTGAAACTATAAAATTCCTCTTATAATTCTATAAATCCATTTCTAAAATTCGTTTATAAATATCTAACCATTTATAAAACTCCTTCACCTCATAAATAATCCCCCTTTAAGTCTTCAAACTATTTCATAAAACTTCCCTTATAAACCCCAAGTATGTTTATAAACTCTATTTATGAGTCTCGAAAACATTTATAACTAAATAAAATCATTTACTTTAAAACACTATTATATAATAATTACTCTTAACAATAAACATTGTAAATAAATAATAATTATTAACTTCAAAACATCTTAAAAATAATATTTAATTATTTCAAAACATTATTAAATAAACAATAATAATTAATCTTTATCATGACTGTAAATAATAATAATTAACTTCCAAATTATTATCAATAATCTTTATTATTAATTTCATACCATATTAAATATTTGAATAATTAACTTTTCAAAATAGTAAAATATTAATAAATATCTTTAAAACAACATTAAATATAAATAAATAACTTTAAACATATTAATTTTAAATAAATAACTTTAAAATAATATTATCTATAAATAAATAACTTTAAAATAATATTATCTATAAATAAATAACTTCAAAATAGTGAAAACCGACCTCATCACCCATAGACCTCATCGCCGAGAAAACCCAATGAACGAATTCCGTTCAACTTCAAACTGCGCCATCACCAAGCGCCGACAACCCACCAAACTCCGACCGCACCTCGCCCTTGCCTCCCTCTACATTTTTCCTTCACATGCCATCACCTTTAGGATTACCAAAATGCCGAAATTGGCAAAAAACGAAACTGTCGTTCATCGACGAACTACTGCTACCACGCGTCGAGTTGGCTCGATCCAACCGTTGAATAAGTCGAGCTCCATGTCGTGAACAATTCTCTAGTTTCAGTCATGGCCTAAAAATGCCACGATTTGCTCCGATCTCCCTTGGCCGTTGGATTTGGCTATGTTTTAAAATTTGAAATTTTTGAACCTAAATCTCTGATAAAATGCGATTTAATAAAGGGAAGGAAGTACGGGTGAGAACGTGGGCAAGGTATGGGTTGAGCAATGGAGGGAATGCTATAGGTATAGCCTAATACATTATATATATATATATATATATATATATATATATAAATTGATTAGACAATGTCTAGCTTTAAATGTGACGACTCGCAAATCCGTACCCTTCGAATTGACAATAAACCACACATGTCCGACCCAAAAAACACAGACTGACGGAAAGTCATGAGGAAGAAGAGAAGAAAGAGAGAAGAGAGAACCAAACAGAACAATACAGAATTATGTGGGAGTAAACTCGTTTCGTGTTCAGCGGCGTGGTCGCATATGTTTGTGTTTAATTTCACATTCATTGTTTCAAAAGTTTTACTTATACTAGACATATCGTCTAACCCGAGTTGATTGTTTTCCCTAAACTCTTGGGTACTCATTTTATTTGAGTAGTCCGAGAGTAATAGGTCTTTATTGGGCTCTTTTGAAGAAGGCGTCCGAGCAGGAGGCTTTTATCTGCTTAGCTATCTATTCCACTGTTTATTTAGTTTGTGTATGTGTATTTTGTTTCGGCATTTGTAAAGGCGAGATGTTATAACTGCCTAAGCCAATTTATAGTACATTTGTGTAACTTTGATAAGGAGTAACCTGATGTACTATTGACTGTTATGTTTTATTTAGCAGTCTCGTTGTGAGGTTTTCTATTCTGTTCTTTATTTAACCCCACGACGATTCATCTTTTCGATGCTTGGGAAATGACACACGAACACCAAGGATGTGTTAAGTGTCGTTTCTAGGGGTCAGAAAGGTGGGTCATCATAGTTAGAAATCGTCATTCTCCTTGCGTAGCCATATACTATGATAGAGAATCCCAGAATCAATCAAAAATCCATATCTAGTGTCCGCCATCGAGAATCGAGTGAAAATTTAAATTCAGACTGATGAAAATCATTTCAAAATCATGTACTCAAATCTGGATCAAACATTTATGCGGATAAAATAATATGTGTACAACTTACTTATTTATTTCAATTGGTTTTTTTTACATCCTAGTCTTTTATTCATAATCATTATTCATATCATTTTATTCACATTTATTTGTTTGCATTCAATTGATTAATATTCAATTATTTACTTAGTATATTTCTTTCAATACTAACATCACTTAAGAACCATTCCATCAAATTTTTCTTAAATTTATTATAACATTTTATATAGCACTTCTCATGTTCATTATTACTTCACAACTTAAGATCATATTCATTTTTAAATCAAAGTCAATTCCATTTAACTTATTTCATTTATTTACTTCATTATTCTATTTTTTCCAACAACATTCTAAACCATATTCAATTCATTTACAATTTAAGTTGAATTTCATTTTTTAACTCAAGTTCATATCCATTTCATTATTTCATTTACATCAAACACGATTTCATTTACCTTTACTTTAGTCGAATTTCTTTCCAAAATTCATTTTATTTAACCTAACGGTAGTTAAATTTCATTTCAAAGTTCCATTTCAAATTTACCTTTCCTAAACATTTATATTCAAATTTTAAATTTCGTTTTAACTTACTAATTCTCAAAATTTATAAGTTATAAATTTTATTTTCTCATATTTTCATAAGACACTTAAATGAGATTTTTTTAGAGTTTTAAACACCCTGTTCTTATTTCAAATTGTTTTGAAACAATACTATTAATAATTTATTTGTATTTCAAATCATGCTTTTGAATTTTGAAATCAAAACTAATTTTACCAAACAAAATTTCAATGGTAGCAATCCATCACTTAGAAACTCAAAAATGAACGTCGATGATGTTGCAGTCATCACCGAAATTATTTTCCAACGATCGAAATGAGTTTATGTGCTTTCTATCTCTTTTAGATCCTTTTAAAAATATTTCTAGACAAAATACTTTCTAAATAATATCATTATTTGTTTTTCCAAAACTTTGAAAAAAAATCAAAATCAACGAGATTTAAATTACCAAATTCTCATCTTTTAATCCTTTTTATTTAAAAACCGCTTTTATAAACCATATTTATTTAATTTCACTTTGGTTATATAAAACCATTTCTTAATTGTTTATGTCGTTTACATTATAATAATAAAAACTTTATTAGAACAGGAACAACAAATAACAAATGATAATAATCAAATATTATCATTCATTAACAACCAAACACACCATATATACTATAATAGTTTCTGACAAATTATTCCTTTATATTTAAAATATGTCAAGGTAAAATTATTTCATTTACCTAATTTCAAAACAATACCATGTCGAATTGCTCTGTTCAAGTGTTTAGAGATCCCTATCAATAATATTAATTACTCATATTGACCAGAATCCATAAGCTACTCAACAGTTCAATCAACACATTATAAAGCATTTTTATACCACTAACAAATACGAGCTCAAAAATATACACTCAAACTCATTCTACGGTGTTACTGACCCTATCTATAATGAGTACCGCACTAAAGCCATGGTTCTCGCTTAACATTCAGCTCCGATACCAAGTTGTAACAACCTACTTTTCTGAACAGTTTAAGCAGACAATAAACCACATATGATGACTCAAATTGAACGAAAAGGCAAATAGTTAGTGGAAAGAAGAAGAAAGAAGATAAGAAGAAAACTAAACAACACGGAATCTCATAGCGGAACGAATAATTTATAATATACAACAAAGCTTTACACAAAAACAAACTGTATTATACATATATATATATATATACACACACATCAACCATCGTATATAACCTATTTCTGCTCGGATAGTTATAACAACCTATCCTCACAATTCTTGATATATACAACAATGAATGTAGCGGAAAATAACCATGTACGTGAATACATCTCTAGGCTTCCAGCTCGTCTCCTGAAGCTCCAAAGCATCCAAAGTAAATCTATAATATGCTCAATCTGACCCGAGCATTATAATAAAATAACACACGAGTCAGTCTGGAAAACCAGCATGAGAAAACACAGCCAACTGAATTTTTAAGTTATAAAAACCTTTGAAATCAAAAGTATCTCATAAGATCACACCGTACATAAACACAGATGGGTTTTTACCATACGATAACCAAACCATTTCATATGAAATTCTATGCTATTATAATAGTGTCTAAGATACAAATACTTATTAATCATAGCCGAAATTGTTACATTAATTAAATTCCAGCATGGTAGGTATACAACTAAAACCGTAAAGGCATGTATTGGAGAATGGATTCTATACAATGACTGGGTTACTGTGGTACCGCCCGTCATGGTGCATCTCTAGATAAAATAGCACCGAGGACCTCGCCAGGATCCCTTGCCAACATAGGACCGACCTACCACTTGACTCTTAGTACCGAATATGATCACCCCTCCGTTAATGAGCCCCGAAGCATACAAATGAGAGATAATATCGACTCTAGATAGGGATGATCATACCCTTCTTGGGAGCGACCCACTTAGCCTTGCCGCATCTCCCCTATTTTAGTCATTCCCGATTGATCAGGCTTGGGGCTACGTTTTACCTTTTATATAGCACTTCCCACTTGGAATGCTAACACTACCCTCCAAGCAACAATGCAATGCTAGCATTCATCCATACAAGTTCGTTCTAGGACCGAACGAAACGCTTGAGAACTCCGTATTCAATTCCATCATCTTCAAGATGTCTCCACTTCGAAACGCTTATATTGGATCGAAGTGGTTTTCGGATAACATATCCCATACCGGTCTCTTCGAAACAAGATTCGATAATTTTCGGTAAACTCAACCCCGGTTCTTTAGGAAATAAATAGTCAAAAATAAGTGCGAAGATCACCTCCTAACCGTTAGTGGATGGATTTCCTTATCGTTTGTCCTAGGAGAATGAAACAAGATTTATACGCACAATACAACAGCATCAGAGTTGACTGTGCCATATAACTCACATGTTTCTCCTATATACTTCCAAAGTTACGTTTTGGGTCCAAATTCGATAGCCGGTTATTTAACTATCAAATAAACAAACATTCAAATCAGGGATTTATTTTCGTAGGGAAAACCAACATTGGTTAAGCGCATAAGCAACTACTAACCTCCTTAATAAATCTATTCATGTATTAAATTCATCTTGTAAGTACTTTTATCAATATACTGTTACAAAGATATATTCACAAATTCCTATTTTCAACATTTGGGAAAATATCCATATACTTATCTCAATGGTATAAGTATATTTATAAAAATAGAGAAAGATTTCCTTTTTATAAAATTCTCAAGTCATTTATAAATTCCTTTATAAATTTCTAAAATCATTTATAAACTATTTATAAATTATTTCTCAAGTCATTTATAAAACCCTTCATAAATCCATGCAACTATAAAATTCCTCTTATAATTTTATAAACCCATTTCTAAAATTCATTTATAAATATTTAACCATTTATAAAACTCCTTCACCTCATAAATAATCCTCTTTTAAATCTTCAAACCATTTCATAAAACTTCCCTTATAAACCCCAAGTCTGTTTATAAACTCTATTTATGAGTCTCGAAAACATTTATAATTAAATAAAATCATTTACTTTAAAATACTATTATATAATAATAATTATTAACAATAAACGTTATAAATAAATAATTATTGTTAACTTCAAAACATCTTAAAAATAATATTTAATTATTTTAAATAATGTTAGATAAACAATAATAATTAGTCTTTATCATAACTATAAATAATAATAATTAACTTCCAAATTATTATTAATAATCTTTATTATTAATTTAATACCATATTAATTATTTGAATAATTAAAATTTCAAAATGGTAAAATAATAAATATATTTAAAACAACATTAAATATAAATAAATAACTTTAAAACAATATTAACTATAAATAAATAACTTTAAAATAATATTAAATGTAAATAATTTTTTTGAAACAATATTAAATATAAATAAATAATATAGAAAAAGATAGATAAATAGGATATAATAAAAGAGAAATGAAATCTTTTAAAACAAAATATTTTCGAAACCAAATTTTGGATTTAAAATCATTTCCTGTGTCAAAAAATCATTTTCAACTCAAATGGAAATTTATTGTATTTTTAGAATACTAATTTGAGGCCAATAACTAACAAACGATTAACCAATATCAATATTGATTTTCTATCACTACAAGGTTTTTGGTTGCTCATATAACTATGTCATAACCAATAGGGTTAACATCAGGTTTGATATTCCATAATCATTCAACAAAAATATTATTGAAAACATTTCGACAAGGTGAGGAATCCAGTTGGATTCCTCCAACCTATTTCCACCTACATCATAACTCATATATATATCAATACATACATACATACATATATATATAAAATCGACAATAGTGAGGAATCCTATTGGATCCTTCCAACTTATCCCCCTACATCACAAATAGTATATAAATATATAATATGGGTCAGCTACTACTAGGCGGGTATATATATATGGTCATCCGCTCTAGGGGCTGGAATAAATCCAAACCAACTGATAAAACAGTAAATCATCCAATCGATAATTTTTATCAACTATATAATATTATTGGTTAGCCAAAAAGGTGATTTTAACTCATCGGAATTTCTGTTGTCACCGAGGGTTCCAGTTTGGAACTAAAATCGAACGATGTCAAATTTTAGCCCAAATTTAAACTCTTTCTAAATTCTTCCAAACCAGTTCCATTAACGAAGCTTATGTCACCACGAGCACAAAGCAAAAATCCGCACCTCGGTTGGACCTCGTATGGACAAGATGTCGATTTTATAAGTTAAACGATTTTTAATTCCCAATAAATATATTAATTATATAATTAATAACATAATCATGTTTAAACCTTCTTCCCTCTTCCTCGACCACGCAAAAAAAACCCAAGATGCCACTTCCCTTGCTCCCCATTACCTCCATGGCTATCCAACCGCCGTCGCCTCGCTCCCACCGCTAGCCCCATCCAAGCCGCGCCTAACCCCACCGACCTCGTCGCCTATAAGGACACCATCGTCGAGAAAACCCCCACGAACGAATTCCTTTCAACTTAAAACTACGCCACCACCATGCGACGACAGCTCAACAAACTTCGGTCGCGCCTCGCCCGTGCCTCCCTCTATGTAACAACCCGCCTTTTTGACCATCAAAAGTCGACACCGAACACTACCACTACATTTCAATGTCACGCATCCAATCGACAAAAGGGCAGATTTTTAGAGTAAATAAAAATAAAAGAACAATGGACAATGAAAAATAAAATCTCACAACAGAATTGAAAACATATAATATAACAAGGACATTAGAAACTGTCACTCTAAACATACAAAGTATATCAGAGTTAAAAGCAAACCTTATATCCTCACAAGAATAAAATCCATACAGGCAAGAGTAGAAATAAATATCAGGAAACAAATACAAATAGAAATGGGCATAATTGATATTAAAACCAGACTTGAAAGAATGTAAATAAACCGAGTAAAATCCAAACTGGACAGAATGGATGGAATAAGGAAAAAAGTCCAACTTGATAGAATGGACTAAATATGGTAACAATCCAAAGATAGAATGGACTGAATAAAGTAAAAAGTCGTGATTAGGAATTGGCTCTACTCGTGGCAATCTAAAGATAAACAGATTCAGGGTTTTCCAATCAAATAAGGAAAGGAAATTTTCCAACAAATGACAAGGAATATACTTCTAGTAATATACTTCTGAGAAACTCATATACTCCATGACACTTCTCGAAAATGTACCAGCCGGACCCCGCCAGACCTTACCGAGAATCCAAGTATTTCACATCTAAACTCAAAAAGTTTTTCACGTGATGGTACACAAAAATCTAGATGAGATGTGAAATACCCTTTTGATGGGAGCAACCCTACATAGCTGGACGTCCACTCGCGCTTTTGGTTTAGTTATTTTCCGACAAAGGATAGCATAGCTCAAAGAGCAGCAAATCGTTTTTATGGTGATGATACACCATGAAGAAAGCCGAATCCAATAATTAATAAATCAACTATCGGGAATAATTAAAATGATCATATATGGAAATTAAATTTCATATATTTACCACTACTCGTTGATTCTAGATAAGTCCTATCTCTCGGTTAAAAATGAGGCCAGGCAAGTTGAGGTAGTGTTACCTCTAGGCATCACCTTGATGACATTTTTAACCTTCGAGATAGAAATGAGTGCAAGCCTCAACGTTTAGCGTTAAATGCATGACTAGATCCTTTCCATATAAGCGATATCGATCACGGAACTATTTTTCTATAAACAAAATAAAAAATTTAACCTTTTTAAAAACTGAACTTGTGCTTGATTTCCATATTGGTAAAACACTTTTAGAATTATTTCCTGATTGTTAGAACGTTAAGAGAATAATTTTTCTAAGTGCCCGACCCCAAAGGCCTAAACCAACATCAGACCGAACACCCAGAAGATTATCCAACCTAACATCCCAATAATCGAGTTCTAATTCCTTTTTATAACTTTAAAACAATATTAATTATCCCGAAAGATAATTATCACATTTAAAATCTCTTTTAAATAAGAAAATCCATTATCTTTAATAAAATAGATAATTATTTCCAAACACTTTTATAACATTGGTAAATTAACTTTAAATCAGTCGGTTAAAGAAATTTTATCATATTAGTTAATTTACTTAAATAACTTTTATTAAATCAATCAATTAACTTTAAATATCATTAATTTAAAATATTTATTAAATTCAAATAATCATTAGTTAAAAATGAATAAGTCATCTCAAACATCATTTATTAAAATGATAATGTAACAACCCGCCTATTTTGCGATTTTATATTTAAATGTTTTATTTAAATATAGCGTCATTGATTTAATTTAAAGTCCGAAATGTGGCCTTTTGTAAACAGTCGAATCTGGACTCGCGACCACTTTCATTGAGTTCAAAACGACGTTTACAACCTTTTTAAGTATAAACATTGATATGTTTGGAGTTGATTAGGATTTTGGTATTTTGTTTGGGCTTTGGGTTGTGTTCTAGCCCACTAACCCAATAATAGAACCCAAACTCCTCTACCAAATGCCCTAACTCCTCTCCTCTTCATTCATTCCTCTCATAATTTCCTAACACTCAAAGCAAAAGGAAAAATGGCGGAAAAGAGGGGAAATCGAAATTCATAAGCCTAGATTCTTAGGAAATTCAAATTCAAGTTCTAAAAATCAAAGAGAAGCTTTGGTAAGCATCCTCTTCATCTTCTCCATCTCAATTCCTCTCCAATTTTCATAATTTCATATAACCTAACTTAGGAAATATTTGTATTTGATCATAGATTGAGGGTTCTTGAAGAGAAGTTGAAGAGAGATTGATCTTGCTTTGTTTTAGAGCTTCTCATTCCTTATTTTTGAGTTTAAAGGTGAGTTCTTGAACTCACATCTATGTCTATAGCTTTCATTGTTGTTAGGTATAAATTCCTAACATCTATTTCATGTTCAATTGCTTTTGGATTGAATTAGTTTGGTGAATTTTCCAATTTTTGGTAATTTTGAAGTCAAAATCTATGAAAATCCTACTATGGATGTTTGGACATGTTGCTTGAATTGTATTGAAGAGCCTACAGGGCTGGGTTGTCGCTTGGCATAAATCCTTAGCTACCATTGCTCATTCGATTGCTTTCGAGTTGAACTGGCCATTAATGGCTTAGGTAAATTTTGCCCTGAGCTTCAGCTCAAACGTCTGGTAAAATGCTCAAACGTCTGAGGCAAAGGAATAAAAGTTCCAGACCTACGGCTCAGACATCTGAGTGATCTAAAAAAATTCCAGACCTTCAGCTCAAACGTCTGGAAAAACCACTAGACGTCTGGCGTTGTTAAAATCAGCCAATTTGCCTGTTTTTGTGCAAATTTGCAATTTTTATCGATTTTTGTTGATCCGGTTAGTTGTTGTCATTTATTATCGACTTTGATGACTTCTTTTCTGGATTTTTGGGAATATCCATTTGGTAGAATTGATATCGATTTTTCATGGTTTTAATTCACGTCGTCGAATGTGAATTTTTGGTGATAGATTGTTTTTACAATCGTTTCGGTGATTTGTCACTTTAGAATACAAAGGTTTCTATAATAGTAGTAAATACTCAAACTCTTCCACATAAATGATTTCAACATTTCTTTTAATACAAAGCTTGTTTTTAAATCCATTTTCCAATCTATTAGTATATACAAACCTTTACCTCATTCGTACGAGAAATCCAATTAAACGACTTAGCAAAACAAGTGGTATGAAACGCTTGCGTTTACTTTGTCGGTTAATTCTTAGACTTGTTCGATTGAAATCTTGTGACAAGTTTCGAGTGGAAATCTACGATTTGTCTGTAAATATTTAAGTTAAGCCAGTGGTTATGGGACATGAAGCTAAACTCATTTATTTACTAGCTTGGTGTAATTTACACTTTCATTGATCTATGACGATCATTTTGAAGTTTAGACTAGCGATATGCGATGTCTCATTGTTCGTGTGGGGTACTGTACCCCGTTCTATTGAGCTTCGTCTCAGTTTTTTATAGGCTAGCAACCTATGGGTTTTATGGAGTTCGGTTCACCGAGCGTATCATTGTACTACGTCGTTGTTCCAGCTTATTTGAGTTTCAGGTTCCTCAGGTGTACCGTTGTACTACGTTGTTGCACCGGCTCTATGGGTTAGCGACCCATGGGATAGCATCCCGTTTGTGATACACGTGTTGGTGAGTTTTCATGCTCCCGTTTATGATAGGCCTTCCCCTTTGTGTTTTCTGGATTTCTAATTATTGATTTCTAGAATTTGCATTTCACCAAATTTTTCGATTGGCATTAATATGTTTTGTCAATATTCGAGGTTTGGTGAATAAGCTAAAAGAATATGACATTCTTTTTTATATATGAGAAAATTTGAGATATTGTATGATTTTTTTTTGTTATCATATATATTTGTCATATCTCTTATCCTATCTCATCTTATATGATATTTATAGCTAGACTGATCCGTTTATTATTTTTCTTCTTAATTAATACTCGGGTCAGACCGAGGTGTTTCAAGTGCTTCAACTTGACTTCTTAGCAGGGACTAGCTTCTGACTTTTGGCTAACTACTTTAGCTTAGTAGTTTTTGTTTTTAACATTCGAGATAGAGACTCCTTGATGTATAAATATTCTTTTGTCTAGCACTTGTACCTATTCTTTTGGGATGTAGTGGATCTTGTATGACCACTACTTTGATGTACACTTCTATGTGTTATGTTCATATTTGTTTCCGCCTTAGTGATATGAATATCTGTGATTGATTTATGTTATGCTTATTTTATATTTGTTTCCGAAGGCCATATAGCCACTGTGTAGTAGCTTTGAGTTTGTATTTGATATGTCAGATTTCCTCTTGAAATGAAATGCATGACATACTATCTGACATATCGGTACTCGCACAAAGCAATTACACAGATGGTCGCTTCTGAACAGCCTTATTCTTCGTGCTAGTCGACGGCTATACCACGTAGTGTTCTTGGCTAGTGTGAGTATAGAGGTGAGGCGTCACAGATAAGTAAGTTTTAAATACCATTAATTAAAACAATTAATCAAGTTCAAATAAGCATAAATTAATTGGATTAATTAAAGGGTACGTCTGGCATACATCCCTGATAAGTTTGCAAATACACAAAACATCCCTCCATTTTTTTTAATAAGTTTCCAGTCCCTATTTTTAAAATCCGACCATCTAAAAGGCAAAAATACCCTCCCGTTGTAATTTCTCTCTCCACTTTATCGTTCCTGTGAAAATGAAATCATAAAATCGAATCATAATCTAGTGAATAAACTGAAATCAAGGTGACTAGAAGATTGATTTAGAAGGAAAACGAAACCAAATACTCATTTTAATTTATCGAGAAGAATCTGAGATCAAATAATGGAAACTATAATCAATTAGAACATCAAAATCAAACAGTAAAATTGAAATAGCAAAAAGAAACAATAATTTGTATGAAAAACGAATTCATTCTTCACAAAATTATAAAATTTATAATATATCAACAATAATTTTAAATATTTGCAGCTAAAATTGTAAATATTAATAATATATGTAGTTTTTTTTGAAAATATTCTTAATATTTGCAATATTAGTTGCAAATACATAGAAAATTTGCAGTAAAAAAATTTGATTACTTGATAAAACACTCTTACAGCTCCAACACATATTATTACAGTTTTACCGCAAAAATTGTACATACTTTGCAGTATTGTAAGAAAAAATTCACAATATTTGTTGATTTTTCTACAATTATTCACAATAATTGCAGCAATATCCGCAAGTATTCATAATAATGGCATAAAAAAGTAAAAATTATGAATACTTGCTAAAAAACTCTTGCAGCTTCAACATATATTATTATATTTTTTCCAAAAATACTGAACATATTTTGTAACGACCCGTATTTTTACGGATCGAAACATCGTAAAACAGTTGACAATTGGTCGCATTGTTGGTAAGTCGTTCAGAGTCTTAAGTCTTAGGTCGTATGAGAGTTTGGAGCGACCTAAGGAAGTTGGCGAGCTAAGGGGTAGATGACTTAGTGAAGTGGAGCGACCTAAGGATTGGAACGACCTAAGAAGTTAGGTCGTATGATAGTTAAGTCGTATAATAGTTAGGTCGTCTAGAAGATAGGTCGTGTGGTGACTTAGGTCGTGGGATAGGTTAGGTCGAGTGAGCGACCTAGGAGATTGGAGCGACCTAAGAAAGTTAGCGACCTATAGAATGTGGCAGCCTATAAGAGTTGGCGACCTAAGGTTTGAGCGACTTAAGGGTTTGCAGCGACCTAGGAGAGCTGGTAGTTAGCGACCTACAGGAGTTAGCGACCTATAGAAGTTAGCAAGTTAACGACCTAGTGGTTAGCGACCTAAGAGCTAACGGTATTAGAGAGTGAGTTAGCGTAGTTAGGTCATTAGACGACCTAAGGAGATTTCTGCCTATAAATAGGAGGGTCCTTCTCCATTTTTGGGATCCGGATTTCGAAGCGACGAAGTGCTGCCATTTTGAGAGCTCGACTTCTACACTTCTACACTTCTTCACTTCTTTTCTCCACTTTAATCTTGTGATTCCTTCCATCCAAATCGAAGATCAAATTGAAGATTCAAGAGCTTAGATTGAAGATCTACATCCATCGAAGAGAGATTTCATCGTTTGAAGTGGATTTGTGATAGATCGAGTTAGATCCTTCGCTGTCCAAATCTGAAGTGTGTTGCTTTTAAGATGTTTAGGTGATTTGGTGAGTGGTGATTATCTCTCACACGGATCCAAAGGAGTATATCGGATCGTTGGCTTGATTTTGTGTAAAGTAGTGATTTTCATGCATTATTGTGAACTTAAGTATAGATCCATTGATTCATGATGATTTGACATCCATTATACTACATGTTAACCTATGCAAGTTCATTCATCAAGATTATAGAGACATTGCTCATGTTTTCATGCTTATTGGACTTTAGACTCTTTATTTACAAAATTGCCATTATTGTTATAATTGTCTATTTAAATCATATTTGAATGCTTGATTACTTGGATTAATGTTTGACTTGATTGATTGCTATGAATTAGATGATTGATGATTTGATTTAGACAAGATGGTCTAAGATGATTCAAAAGCTAAGGGAAAGGCTCTTGAATTGGGAAAGCTGCTCGTGGCATATGTAGCGGATGATGAAGCTCTTATGCATAGATTTGATGATGATGATGATGTTGAGATGAGGCTTTGCGAGGATGTGATGAAGCGAGGCATGATATGAGATAGTCTTGGTCTAATCCAGACGGGATCATTCCAAGCATGTTGATAACTCGGTGATATGGTTCGAGTTTGAGGATAATGGATTTCTCGAGAGGCGCTTGAGCTAGTATGGAAATAGTTGTCGAGGAGGATGACTAGAAGGCTGAGATCTCATCGTTGTTGAAGGTTCTAGCATGCTCAAAGCAAGAGTACGTTGGGCAGATTCGATAGTCCCTGAAGGCTACTGATTGGTAGTCGAGTACTCTGGGCAGATTCGATAGTCCTAGGCACGGGTCACGATGACGTGCGGAGTCATGTCTAGAACCGGGGTTTCCATTAGCCCTTGACGGACGGATGAAAGAATGAGCCGGTCATTCAATTAACGATGATATCGAAGCAATGATAACAGTGATAGCCAGAGTCATGGATGTTTGGTTGTATCGTCATTCGGTCTCAAGAGCGGTATTTTCTGGGTGCTTATCTGATCTTGCTTTAGGCCTTGGGGGTTTGTACTTAGAAAGCATCGCCCTTGACTCGAGTGATAACTGCTTTACTTTAAATTGTATGCTTTGCTATGTTTGCGTCTGCTTAGTGTGTGTCTAGGGGCAATCACTGTAGAAAGAGGTGGAGTGGGAGGGTTGTATTCCTATTCCTTTTCCTTTATGCTCTTTTGGTATGTTGTTAGTTAATTTACCGCTCACTAAGACTGTTGTCTGACTCAAGGCTTTATGTTTTAACTCTTATTGCCTTGGGCTGTTCGTCCATTTTGGGACGGGCAGACTAGGTAGCAGGTGACAGGTGTTGTTCTTGCTTTCTACGATACTGATGACGAAGACGAGCTGGAGGATTGCATATTGTTTCTTACTATATGTACTGGATGTTCCGCTGCTTGTATATTCTCTGAGTGATATGTAGTGAGGCTTGATGTATTGACTATTCAGATGTTGTATTCAACTATTATGAAGTTTTATATGATGACATTCTATTCTGTGAAGCTTCACTATATATATATATATATATATATATTCTATTGTATTTTATCCATGCGCTGTGAGTTATACGATAGATTCTGCTGTTTTAATTTACCCTGACAATCGTCCATGGCTGCCTGGCACACTTTACAGCGCACTATGTCTAGGTTCAGTGCGGGGGTCATGGGCGGTCGTCACATTTGGTATCAGAGCATTGGTTAATCGATTTTACCCAACGCTCGCTGATGTAACTGCGTATGAGAGACGTAATTGTATTTTGATGGATGATTACTATATATAATATAGTAGCTTTGAAGGATTTGAATTCCTTATGCAGTTGTTTCTCTAAGTGTATTAATCATTTCTTTTTATAGATATTAAGAATGAGTCGAAGAGGGAGACCAGCTGCTAGGGAAGGCCGTGCTGTTGAGGGGGCTGCTGATTATGTTGCTATGTTCGAAGCTATGATGACTTCGATCATGAGGAGGATGCCAGCCCCGGGGCCATCAGTATATGTTGGAGTTCAAGTCCAAACTCCAAGACCGGTGGATTTTGCTAAGTTGTGTAAAGACTATACTGCTCTTGGAGGGAAGGTTTTCTTAGGAACAGAATCAACCATTGAAGTCCAGAGGTGGATAGATGCTTGTAGAAGGATCTTTAGTGATTTGGGAATTGAGGATGCGACTAAGAGGAAGTTAGCATCAAGACAGCTTCAAGGAAGAGCTTCTGATTGGTGGAACTCTATCACCATTGATACTCCGGAGGAAGAGATTACTTGGGAGCAATTCCAAGTCAGATTTGAAGCTAAGTTCATTTCTACGGCTCAGAAGTCTGTTCTGTTCAAGAAGTTTGTGGAGCTCAAGCAAGGTGGAAGACCAGTTCTTGAGTATGTTTCTGAGTTTGAAGCTTTGTCCAAGTATGCCCGATCATATATTGAATCTCCGTACCAAAAGAATGAGAAGTTTGTGACAGGCTTGGACAGTTATCTTGGGAGGCGGTTGGTGGATCATTTGGACGATTCATTTGAGAAGCTTGTGGAGAAAGCTCTCAGACATGAGAATCTGTTTCCTAAAGAGGGATATGTTGTTGCTGTGACCAAGGAAGAGTCTAGACCACAGCAGGGTGGAAACAAGAAGAGGAAGCAGCAACAGCAAAAGGGTAGGGATGGCCAAAAGAAGTTGAAGGGCAAAGTGACCTGCTACAATTGTCAGCAGAAAGGCCATTTCTCCAGGGATTGCAAGAATCCGAAGGTGCCGGTGAAGTGTCACAACTATGACAAGCCGGGGCATGTTAAGAGGAATTGTCCAGAACCGCGGAAGGACAAGCAGATTGTGCAAGCTTATGCTTTGGGGGTTGTTCCATCATCTTCGAAAGCTCCTACCGTTGAAGAGAAAGGAAAGAGTGTGGTAGTTCAAGGTACTCTTTCCATATATGGTGTTCCAGTTAGAGTGTTATTTGATACTGGGGCGTCGCATTCGTTTGTTTGTAACGAACTTGTAGGCCGGTTGGGTTTAGAACCGGATATTGTTGATAGACCATTGGTTGTGACTAATCCAGTTGGGGGTTCGTCTTGTTTGTGTATGTTATGCCGTGGTCTGATTGTGTCGAGTCATGGTTGCTCTTTTGTTTGTGATTGTTTTGTTCTGAACTTTGCGGGGTTTGGAATGATTTTGGGTATGGACTGGCTTAGGAAGTATGCGGCAAAGGTTGATTGTGAAAGGTTGGAGGTGACAGTCGAGAATGTGGAGGGGCGAAAGATTGTGATACGATGTAAGCATGAAGAAGGCGTCTTCATGAGCTTCATGTATTCGCTGGTTGTTCCACGGGATGGACTATCATCTGTGCCAATCGCTAATGGATTTGAGGATGTCTTTGACGAGGTCAAAGGGTTACCGTCGCATAGAGAGATCGAGTTTCGTATAGATCTAGTTGAAGGAGCCAGACCTATTGTGATGCCTCTTAGGCGGATGGCGCCTAGGGAACAGCAAGAGTTGAAGGTGCAGGTTGATGACCTTTTACAGAAAGGATTCATTCGGCGTAGTGTGTCCGAATGGGGTGCACCAGTTGTGTTTGCAACCAAGGCAGATGGGTCATTGAGATTGTGTATGGATTATCGTGAGCTGAATAAAGTGACTAAGAAGAACAAGTATCCATTGCCGAGAATAGATGACTTGTTTGATCAGCTTCACGAAGCTAAGGTGTTTTCTCAGATGGATTTGGCAACGGGATTTCACCAGTTGAGAGTGGCTAATGATAGTGTGCCGAAGACTGCTTTTCGAACACCATCCGGTTTCTTTGAGTGGCTGGTAATGCCGTTTGGATTGACTAATGCGCCAGCATATTTTGTGGATCTTATGAATAGAGTGTTCAGAGATCAGTTGAACAAGTTCGTACTTGTGTTCATGGATGATATTCTGATTTATTCCAGAACTGAAGAAGAGCACAAGACGCACTTGCGTATTGTTTTGGAAATCTTGCGGAAACATCAGCTGAAGGCTAAGTTTTCGAAGTGTCACTTCTGGAAGAGTGAAGTGAGGTTCTTAGGCCATGTTATCTCTGGAAATGGAATAGCGGTTGATCCCGCTAAGGTGGCAACAATCCAAGATTGGGTTAGACCTAAGAATGCATCTGACGTGAGAAGTTTTCTTGGATTAGCAGGATATTATCGTCGATTTATCAAAGTCTTTTCCAAGGTAGCTGCACCGTTAACAGGATTGACGAAAAAGAACCAAGTGTTCAGATGGGATGATAAGTGTGAGCAAGCTTTCAGAATCCTGAAAGAGAGATTGACAAGTGCTCCTGTTTTGACTATTCCAAGTGGGAATGATGAGATGGTGGTTTACACCGACGCATGTGGTACTGGACTTGGAGCAGTGCTGATGCAGAGGAGTAAAGTTGTTGCATATGCAAGTCGACAACTGAAGCCGCATGAAAGGAATTATCCGACTCATGATTTGGAATTAGCGGCGATTGTATTTGCTCTGAAGATGTGGAGACATTATCTATTGGGAGTTCGATTCGAGTTGTTTACAGATCATAAGTCGTTGAAGTATCTTTTCTCCCAAAAGGATTTGAATCTTCGGCAGCAACGATGGCTAGAGTTTTTAGCATCATATGATTTTGGTATAGCCTATACTCCGGGAAAGGGTAACGCAGTGGCAGATGCGTTAAGTCGAAGACATGCAGGATTGGGAGCCATGTTTTCTGAATGGAAGAGTCTCGAGTATTTAGCTGGATTTGACTTCAGGCCCATATGTGAATTGGAACCTGAGATGTTGGCAAACTTATCGATAAGACCGACTCTTGTGGAAAGAATTGGCGAGAGCCAAAAGCGAAACGATAAGATTGTCAAGATTATCCGTGAATTGGAATCTGGATCGGACCCAGAAAAGGATAAAGGATTCGAGGTCGATCGAGAAGGTTGGCTTCGGAAGCAAGGACGACTAGTTGTTCCCGATGTAGATGAATTGAGGAATGAGGTGCTGAAGGAAAGTCATCACTCAAAGTTGACAATTCATCCAGGTGGAAATAAGATGTATCGGGATATGAAGAGAACCTATTATTGGGAAGGCATGAAGAAGGATGTCGGAAATTTTATTTCCAAGTGCATGAACTGCCAGTTGGTAAAAGCCGAACAGAAGAAGCCAAGTGGATTGCTTCAGCCATTAGAAGTTCCTACATGGAAGTGGGAGCAAATATCGATGGATTTTATTGATGGGTTACCTAGAACAAGAACGGGAAATGAAGGGATTTGGGTCATCGTAGATCGTTTGACTAAGAGCGCAAGATTCATTCATGTTCGATCGACTAGGACTGCATCAAAGTTGGCAGAGTTGTATGTTAAGTGGATAGTTCGATTCCATGGTATTCCGAAGAGTATAGTGAGCGATCGAGACCCATTGTTCACTAGTGGATTTTGGAAGAGCTTCCAGAAAGTTTTGGGAACTGAGTTGTGTTTGAGTACAGCTTATCACCCTCAAACAGATGGTCAGACCGAGAGAGTCAACCGAGTTTTGGAAGATCTCCTCAGAGCTTGTGTTTTAGATTTCGGAGGATCATGGGAAGATCACCTTCATTTGGTGGAATTTTCATATAATAACAGTTACCAGTCAAGCATTGGTATGGCACCGTATGAAGCATTGTATGGAAGACCGTGTAACTCTCCGACATGTTGGTTAGAGACCGGAGAAAAGCTGATAATTGGGCCAGAAATGATTCGACAGACTTCGGATTGCATAGAGATCATTCGACAATGAATGAAGGCAGCCCAAGACCGACAGAAAAGTTTTGCCGATAAGCATCGTAAGGATTTGGAATTCGACGTAGGTGATATGGTTTTTGTGAAGATTTCTCCACTGAAGAATGTTATTCGATTCGGGAAGAAAGGAAAATTGACTCCAAGATTTGTTGGACCATTCCCGATCACCGAGCGAATTGGAAAGCTCGCCTACAGATTGGAGTTACCGGAAAAGATGTCGGGTGTGCACAATGTTTTTCACGTATCGTATCTACGGAAGTATGTGCACGACTCGAAGACAGTGGTTTCTGCTGATAGCTATGAAGATTTCGAAGTTGATCCAGTCGATAGGAGACCTCGTAAGCCGCTTCGTGTTGTGGAAACCGACACGAAACAGCTTAGGAGGAAGATAGTTAAGTTGCTCAAGATACAATGGAGTGATGATGATAACGACTGTACATGGGAGGTGGAAGAGAGGATGAAAGCAGCTCATCCTGAACTCTTCAAGGTATGGCCCTAAGGTGTCGTGTCATCTAACGACATTGTAACTTGTTCTAAGTTTTAGAATTCTGCATGCTAAGCTAGAATTGGATGCATGGTTTGTTGATTGCTATGGATGGTAGGCATGTAGAATAGTTTTTGATTGCTCTGTTTGTTTGGAATTTCGGGGGCAAAATTCCTAAGAGGGGAAGAATGTAACGACCCGTATTTTTACGGATCGAAACATCATAAAACAGTTGACAATTGGTCGCATTGTTGGTAAGTCGTTCAGAGTCTTAAGTCTTAGGTCGTATGAGAGTTTGGAGCGACCTAAGGAAGTTGGCGAGCTAAGGGGTAGACGACTTAGTGAAGTGGAGCGACCTAAGGATTGGAACGACCTAAGAAGTTAGGTCGTATGATAGTTAAGTCGTATAATAGTTAGGTCGTATAGAAGATAGGTCGTGTGGTGACTTAGGTCGTGGGATAGGTTAGGTCGAGTGAGCGACCTAGGAGATTGGAGCGACCTAAGAAAGTTAGCGACCTATAGAATGTGGCAGCCTATAAGAGTTGGCGACCTAAAGTTTGAGCGACTTAAGGGTTTGCAGCAACCTAGGAGAGCTGGTAGTTAGCGACCTATAGGAGTTAGCGACCTATAGAAATTAGCGAGTTAACGACCTAGTGGTTAGCAACCTAAGAGCTAATGGTATTAGAGAGTGAGTTAGCGTAGTTAGGTCGTTAGACGACCTACGGAGATTTCTGCCTATAAATAGGAGGGTCCTTCTCCATTTTTGGGATCCGGATTTCGAAGCGACGAAGTGCTGCCATTTTGAGAGCTCGACTTCTACACTTCTTCACTTCTTTTCTCCACTTTAATCTTGTGATTCCTTCCATCCAAATCGAAGATCAAATTGAAGATTCAAGAGCTTAGATTGAAGATCTACATCCATCGAAGAGAGATTTCATCGTTTGAAGCGGATTTGTGATAGATCGAGTTAGATCCTTTGCTGTCCAGATCTGAAGTGTGTTGCTTTTAAGGGGTTTAGGTGATTTGGTGAGTGGTGATTATCTCTCACACGGATCCAAAGGAGTATATCGGATCGTTGGCTTGATTTTGTGTAAAGTAGTGATTTTCATGCATTATTGTGAACTTAAGTATAGATCCATTGATTCATGATGATTTGACATCCATTATACTACTTGTTAACCTATGCAAGTTCATTCATCAACATTTAGAGACATTGCTCATGTTTTCATGCTTATTGGACTTTAGACTCTTTATTTACGAAATTGCCATTATTGTTATAATTGTCTATTTAAATCATATTTGAATGCTTGATTACTTGGATTAATGTTTGACTTGATTGATTGCTATGAATTAGATGATTGATGATTTGATTTAGACAAGATGGTCTAAGATGATTCAAAAGCTAAGGGAAAGGCTCTTGAATTGGGAAAGCTGCTCGTGGCATATGTAGCGGATGATGAAGCTCTTATGCATAGATTTGATGATGATGATGATGTTGAGATGAGGCTTTGCAAGGATGTGATGAAGCGAGGCATGATATGAGATAGTCTTGGTCTAATCCAGACGGGATCATTCCAAGCATGTTGATAACTCGGTGATATGGTTCGAGTTTGAGGATAATGGATTGCTCGAGAGGCGCTTGAGCTAGTATGGAAATAGTCGTCGAGGAGGATGACTAGAAGGCTGAGATCTCATCGTTGTTGAAGGTTCTAGCATGCTCAAAGCAAGAGTACATTGGGCAGATTCGATAGTCCCTGAAGGCTACTGATTGGTAGTCGAGTACTCTGGGCAGATTCGATAGTCCTAGGCACGGGTCACGATGACGTGCGGAGTCATGTCTAGAACCGGGGTTTCCATTAGCCCTTGACGGACGGATGAAAGAATGAGCCGGTCATTCAATTAACGATGATATCGAAGCAATGATAACAGTGATAGCCAGAGTCATGGATGTTTGGTTGTATCGTCATTCGGTCTCAAGAGCGATATTTTCTTGGTGCTTATCTGATCTTGGTTTAGGCCTTGGGGGTTTGTAGTTAGAAAGCATCGCCCTTGACTCGAGTGATAACTGCTTTACTTTAAATTGTATGCTTTGCTATGTTTGCGTCTGCTTAGTGTGTGTCTGGGGGCTATCACTGTAGAAAGAGGTGGGGTGGGAGGGTTGTATTCCTATTCCTTTTCCTTTATGCTCTTTTGGTATGTTAGTTAATTTACCGCTCACTAAGACTGTTGTCTGACTCAAGGCTTTATGTTTTAACTCTTATTGCCTTGGGCTGTTCGTCCATTTTGGGACGGGCAGACTAGGTAGTAGGTGACAGGTGTTGTTCTTGCTTTCTACGATACTGATGACGAAGACGAGCTGGGGGATTGCATATTGTTTCTTACTATATGTACTGGATGTTCCGCTGCTTGTATATTCTCTGAGTGATATGTAGTGAGGCTTGATGTATTGACTATTCAGATGTTGTATTCAACTATTATGAAGTTTTATATGATGACATTCTATTCTGTGAAGCTTCACTATATATATATATATTCTATTGTATTTTTTCCATGCGCTGTGAGTTATACGATAGATTCTGCTGTTTTAATTTACCCTGACAATCGTCCATGGCTGCCTGGCACACTTTACAGCGCACTATGTCTAGGTTCAGTGCGGGGGTCATGGGCGGTCGTCACATATTTGCAGTATTATAAACAAATATTCCCAAATTTTGCATATTTTTCTACAGTTATTAAGAATAATTGTAGCCATAACTGCAATTATTCATAATATTTGCACAAAAAAGTAAAAATATTCATAATATTTGCATGAGATTTTTTAATGCCAAAATTGACAATATTTGAAGTTTTTTATGCAAGTATTCTCAATATTTGCATATTTTTCTGCAAATATTGAGAATACTTGCAGAAAAATTGAAAATATTGGAATATTTATAGATTTTTATGCATGTATTCTCAGTAATTGCAGTTTTTAATGCACATATTTGCAAGTATTCTCAATAAATGCAGTTTTTATGCATGTATTCTTAATTATGAAGATAAAATTCATCTTCCTAATGCAATAATATATGTTAGAGCTGCAAATATTATGAATATTTGCTGAATTTTAAATTAATAATTGCAGAGGAAAATTCCTACAAAAATGCATATTTATATGCAAAAATTTCCAATATTTGCTGACTTTTCTACAATTATTTTGAATATTTGCACCAATGTCTGCAAATATTCTTAAAAATTACAGATTTTTCAGTAGTTATTTTCTATTGTTATGCACAATATTTGCACCAACTTCTGCAATTATTGAGAATAATTGCAGATTTTTCAGATATACGTTCTAATTATTTAGAAGAATTACACATATACATGCAATTATACATAATAATTGCAAACATCTCTGCAATTATTTTGAATAATTGCATACAAAGATGAATACAAATGATTTTAAGGGCATAATTGCTGATTTTTCAGCAAGTATATATTATGAATATTTGCTAAATTTTAAGTGAATAATTGCAGAGGAAAATTCCTATATAAATGCTTATTTATATGCAAATATTCCCAATATTTGCTGACTTTTTTGCAATTATTAGGAAAATTTGCACCAATGTCTGTAAATAATCTTAAAATTTGCTTTCCAGCAACTATTAAAAATATTTGCAAGAAAAAACTGTATGAATGTTATTCTAGGTTACTACAATTTTTACCATAAGAACAAACATTAGTTGATGTATTTTTTGTTGTTATTCACAATATTTGCATACACTTCTGCAATTATTCAAAATAATTCAAATATTCACTAGAATTGTAGACATACATGTAAGTATTCATAATAATTGCATACATCTCTGCAATTATCATGAATAATTGCATAAAAAGATAAATATAATCTTCTTTACTGAACTAAAAATTCAAATATTCTGTATATTTGGGTATTACATTTCTTTTTGTTGATAGTAACAATATTTGATGTATTTTCTACAAAAAGACTCAATATTTGCATCAATTTCTGCAAATATAGTGAATAATTGTAGAATTTTTAGCAATTATACTCAATATTTGCAGAAAAATGCAAAGATTATGTATATTGATGGAAAAATCTTGCAGATAGTTTCTCATTATAATTACGAATATTTGCATATATTATTACATTTTTACTCCAAATATTAATCATATTTGCAGTATTTTAAACAAAATTTCTCAATATTTGCAGAGTATTTCTACAATTACTAAGAATAATTGCAGCAATTTCAGAATCTTTGCATAAAAATGAGCAATTATTTGCTAAAAAAACTTTTACATTTTATTTGTATAATTTGATGTTTTACTACAAATATTGATAATATTTGTAGTATTTTATGCACTTATTCTCAATATCTGCAATGTTTTCTACAAATATTGAGAATAATTGTAGAAAAACTACAAAAAATTATAATATTTGCAGTATTTATGCACATAACTTCAAACATCAAACTGCAATCATTTATCATTATCATTAATGAATTTAAACATCAATACAACGCGAAAAATCCATAAAAAATTAACAACAATTCATATTTTTGTAAAAAAGATTGATTCGTCTTCAAATAATTGTAGTTTTTCATTGAAATCAAGAAATAAACACTTATCTGAAGAAAACTCAGCTCAGATTTCAATTTGATCAGAAGAAACTGAAGATGAAGAAGGAGAACTGTGGCTTGACTTTGAAGCGCAGGGGTAATTTAGAGAAAAAATAGGCGGAAAACAAAAATAGGGACGTAAAAAGTATGTTTTTCTTGACAAGGATCTGCTTTGAATTAAGGTTGGTTTTAAGGATGCGTGCCTAATATTCACTTAATTAAATTCAAACTCCATTAGCTAAAACAACTAAATTAAACATCATTTGTTAAAATGATTTATTTAATTATATAACATCATTAATTAATATGGTTAACTAATTTCCAAACACTATTAGTTAAACCAATTAATTAAATTTAAACAACAAGTAATTAAAACAATTAATTAAAGTTCTATATCATTAATTAAAATGAATTAATTAAATTCAAATATCATTATTTAAAATGATTAATTACTTTTAAATATCATTAAATTACAATGATTATTAATTTCAATTATCATTAGTTAAAATAACTAATTAAACTCCATCATCATTAATTAAAATAATTAATTAAACTTAAATAATCATTAGTTAAATCAATTAATTAAGTACAAAACAACATTAGCAAAAATGATTAATTAAATCTAAAGATAAACTAATTTTTAGATCATCATTTATTAAATTGGTTAATAAATCTCAAAATCATTAGTTAAAATGATTAATTATTTTTAAATTATCGTTGATCCAAATGATTAATGAATTTTAATATTCTGTCTTATGGAAACACAAGCTCAAGTTCATATGACATGATTTTGGGGATGAAATTTTATAAATGACGGTATAGCGAAATCGCTAATGACAATTAACAAGTTAAATGGAATATCAGGATTTAATTTAATTATAACAGCATAATGATGAAAATAAATAATTATGGGTGACAAACCCCTTTGGGTCTCTCTACAGATTTCCCCACAAAAAAATGGTTATGGATAATGTATAGATAATCATATGAGTTTATAACGATCAAACTAATATTAATCCATTTTCCAAATGGAAATTCAACCAAAGAATCAATCAAATAATTTAATTAACATCCAAACAATCAATAAACGTTTATAACATCATTGATATGATATAATAAAATTTAATGTGATTTAAACTCACATTGATTTTAGTTTTCGTCGAAACATTCCGATTTTGGACTAAAACAGAACAACCGTCTGATTTTTGCCAAAAAATTCACTTGCTCCAAACCTAACCAAACCAATTCCATCATAAAGATCTTAACGACACGAGTCCAATGCAAAAAACGGCATTCGAATCCAACCTCGTATGAGCGGGATACAAGATTTATAAGTTATCGATAAGATTTAAACTAAAAATTTAAACAACTTTAAAGTATTTACAAGATTGCCCCTCACCTTCTTCTCCTTCACCAAAATAAAAATGTGCACACACATTACCCAAACCCAAATCACGCGTGCATGTATATGCATGGATACGGAGCTACGGACCTCCGTTTGACGAACCGTCTTCGCCGTTGCGCTGCTCTTTGCGATCTCAACTCGCCCGAACCCTTGAATCCATGTTCGATGCCCTCAAAAAAACCGACCTGACAGCAAAAACTAGGCCTATGCCATGACGCATTACTATGCTTGATCGGAATTCAAGAAATTATGGTAAATTGTGCTATTATTCACGAGAAACTCGAATCCCGCCTCGCCGTAACCTATCGTCGACCGTAGCCTTGCTCCCTCTAAACCCTAGTTGTTTTCCCTAAAATGACCACCATATAGAACATAGCCGTGAGCTCCATCATGGGTATGGGGTTGAAGCCTACGACCATACAAATCCAAATATAATTTTTCCATGATTTATCGTTGAGTAGATTTTAAGTTATTGATTTTTAAACTAGAATTGAAGAGGGGAAAAACTAGTTTTCTTGTTACAGGTAAGTTTTTATAGAGAGAAGGGGTATGGTCATGTTGTATGTAAGGGGTATAGCTAGACAGTGAAGGTATGGGGTGAATTGATAAGGTATGGAGTTGAAACATGTACATATATTATTAATTTAATTTTAAAATATTCAACAAAACATACCCGAAAATTTCAAACTCCAAACGACACGTGCTGTCTGGCGTTCTAAATGTTATACCTCCATTCTGAACACAATGGAACTAGTCTCGAACCCTAATTCGATCATATGCAGAAGATAGGTTTTTAGATCCAGTTATTATATTGAATTTTCGATAATAATTTCAACGCATTTTTAACTCGCACAACCAAACGATACATCTAATCACCTTGGAATTCGACGACATACTATAATTCTCTATTACGGTTCCAATGAAACTGGTTTCATCGAAATCCAAGACTATGCCCCGAAATGACAATTTCACAGATTTAAGTATTTAATTATCGGTATTTATCCGGTCTATTTATATTTGTAAATAAATTTACAAATTGAATTCACTAGTATTATTTATTATTTATAAGAAGTTAAATTAAATTATTAATCCATTTAATTAACCTTTAATTCATAATTCAAATATTTAATTATTCCCTATATCTGAATTATAAGTTATTAAATTCCAAAATTCAATTATTTAAATATTTAAAATTAATTAAACATTTAAAATCAAATAAACATAATTTTGGGTTGTTGCATTCTCCCTCCTTAAATGAATTTCGTCCCCGAATTCCCAAGGAAGAAAATGTTTCCAAACTCTTAAGTTTAAAACTATTAATTTAAACGAGTTATTAAACTTATTTTCAAAACCAATTAGCTGGAATAGATTCCAAATTTGACTTAGAGTGTTAAAACGAATAATATTCATGGGTTGACCCAACTAGCAATTAGTTTACATTACTAAGATGTTATAAACAACTATATGGTTTTAATAAAAATAATGTTTATCAAAACCTTCTTATTTAATTTAACCCATTTTAAACCCGTGTTAAATTATCCCCTATCTTATCTAAGGGAAAAATCCCATTTATCAAAACAATCTTTTATTAGAAATACCTTTTGTTTTAAAACCAATTCCCTTTTAGGGAACTTAATAATTAGATACTTGGATTTTATTTCAAAACTTATCTTTGAAAGCATACTTCATATATTTTTATATATATTAACTTCAAATAATTTATTTAATAAAACTCACTTTCGGTTTATTTGGATTTGAACTCATTTTGATCGCACAATAAGAATGAGAATAATTTACTAAATACTCCACAACGTTCGCCCAAGCAAACATATGATCGCTACTTAGAAGATTATTCAGATTACGACAAAACTAATCGAAACAATTTCCTTCTAATTATCCTAAGAAAATACATTCCATTTAAAATATTTACTTCCCAAATTTTTTTTTCAACTATTTTCAAAAGTACTGCTATTTCATTTCTCAAAAATCTTTTTGAAATTATTTTCAAAAATTCCAGAATTGACAAAATCCTTTTTAAACACATTTTATAAACTAAATTTATATAAAATTTTCTTTATATAAAAATCATTTCATATGATAATAATCCTTCTTTATTATAATAGAATTATCTTGAAATTTATTCTCTAAATATCTCATCCTACTATTTAGATTATATTAACAACTTTTTTATTAAAGTTTAATGCTTAACCCACCATTATTAAAAGGTGAATTTTCAAGTTAACATTTTCTCCGAACACCTTTATAGTCAAATTGTGAAAATTAATGCACAAAAGGTTCATTTTAAATCAAGCAATAAATGCTACTAATTAAACCAAGCACAATTTAACAATTAACAAACAACAATCAATGCTTCTCATTTAAGTTAAGCATAACTGAACAAACAATAATGATAATAAATAAATATTACCATATTTGAACCAATACACTTTATAACTATATAAAGTTTTTGAAAATTATTCCTTTATATATTTAAAATATAATCCTAGGCAAAAATATTTAATTTGCCAAAATTTCCAAAATTTCAATACCATGTTCATTGGCCTTGGTCAAGTGTTTAGAAGTCCCTATCGATACCATGGCGTCCAACGTCTCGATCAGAATTCATAAAAACTCAATAGACTAATTAACATAATATGTTTTTATAACATTAATAAATACGCTCTCGAATATATAGTACTCTCAAACTCATTCTAGGGTGTCGCTTACCCTATCTCTAATCAGCCAAACCCTACCAAAGCCAAGGTTCTCGCTTAAACTTGTGCTCTGATACAAAATGTAATGACCCACCTTTTTTGTAACGACCCTGAATTTTGAACAATTTAAATTGAAAATATTTAATTAATTTTAAATATTTGAATGATGATTTGACTTGAATTTCAAATTATCAGAATGAATTAGCGATTAAATCTTTGAATTTAATCTATTGAAAGTTGAATAAAATTGAATCTTCAATTTTAAGCCGGTTAAAAATAATTTAAAGGCTTAGAAAATTCATATTGATAATACTGAAGGTAATAGAAGCTTCAGAATTGAATTTAAAAGCGATTTGTTCAGTTTTGAAATTGTATCGTTTAAATTGGATTTTTTTTTAAAAAAAATACCCTTCCGAGGCACAGTCTCGGAATTTGACGAAACCAGTTCCATTGGGTCCGTAATATTGAATTTTTACCGGATTTAAAACTTCGTATCTATTGGGATTGTTGTGTGAACATACGATATATAAACGCATTGAAGTTTGTGTTGAAAACAAATTGAATCTAAAAAGAAAATATTTATATAAATAAAATAAAATAAAAAAATATATTACAAGATCTCTAGTACACAATATTTTATATCATCTCAGCCGAAGTCGCGTACCTATCAGCTACCCTACCCTGTATTCTCGCCATCACGTACGTTGTCTTTTCCTTTTATTTTATTCAGTCGTTCCTCTTTGATTTTTTCATTCATTCGTAAACCCTAAGACAAAAATAAACGAGAAATAAAAATGGCGGCGACGATGTATTCTTCGATTTCTCTGTAGAAAAACTAGGGCCACGGCTTTGACTTCCTCCGCCTTGCTCGCAACCACTTCAAGCAAAGGTGAGTGACCCTCACATCTAATCCAAATATGCTCGGCAATATGATTTTTGTTTTGATGCCACTGAATTTGTCGTTAAATTGCTCGGTCGTTTGAGTTTGATCGAAAGCCGTGATTGTTTTGACTTGTTCGAATTCATGGATTTCTTGCTTTGCTCTGTTGTCCACCCTGCTGTCGATGATGATTTGGGTTCCTTTTTATAGACTTCTGATTTGATTAAACGTGTTCACCACGTTGTTGATTCTTTCCGATTTTATTTCTTTGAATTTGTCAACTGATTATTACTTGGCCACTTGATTTTTCTTGAACGTTTGAGATGATTCTGACTTTTTCCAAAATACGTATATATGTAATTTTATTTCGTGATAGTCACGGCTTTGAGTTTGAAACGTTCTATCTCACTTGATTCTCACGGCAACAAAACTTTTCTCTTTTGATTACTTTGACCATTTCGAAGAATACAGATACGCCCTTGATTTTTGACTTGGGCTTCGATCATTTTACTTTGTCCACTGTTGATTTTTCTTGTTGACATCTGCGATTTTGATTCTCTTGCCATCTTTACTGTTTTGAACTTGCAGTTGCATTTCTTTATTTTTGTTCCTCACCTGATCTGTAGTATAACTTGTTTGTTCATGGCTTTGTCTTGAATTTTTTTAAATGACCACGGTATTGACTTTGTAGTTGGCATCTGCACTGCATATTCCAGTAGCTCCTCTACTACTTTATATATTTATTGACGTTGGCATCTTGACCCCTGTTTGGATTTTGAACTTTGTATTGAGTGGTGGTTGTGTCTGCATCTCGTTGTTGAGGCTGATGTATCTGCTTGTTTGTTCATTGGCCTTGTAGCTTTGTTCTGGATGATGTTGTATTCTCGGCCATGTGTTCATTTGTGTAATCTGAAGTTGTAGCCTAGGTCTGCATATTGTAGATGTTCTCTGGTTTGCATTCTTCCATACTGCTATGTTATGGTCTGCATTGTATTTGATTAATCTTGTAGTTGCAATTCTAGTTGGGTATGTTGGCACTGGGTTCACCTGATTACTTGAAATTGCTTCTCCTGGTCATGTGTTCTTTGATTTGTACACTTTGTGATCATCCCTGAGTACTTTTCGACCTCCTGTTATGTTCATATACCTTGTGTCTTTGCATCTGACTTGTGTACCATTGTACTCAGCTTCATTGTTTGTTGTTGCTTGTGGTCTGATCATTTCTGTCATTTTGTTGCTGTCATTGTTTCCCTTCATTACTTGAGCTTTGTTTGAGTTCTACACTATTTCTGGCCATCTTGTTGCCTTTGTGTACTGCTTGGGCTATTTTGTTCTGCCTCCAAAATATTGTGCAGTGATTATCTTTTGCAGTGTTTGCTATCTGCGCACTCGAGTTGGCGAGGCAGTGCACGCGTGCGTGTACGGCAGCCAATCAAACTTGATGTTTTGCTGTTTCTAAAATTGTTTTAATGTTGAAAATTCAAAATATTTTGAATCGTATTTTGATTTGGTTTAAATTGATAATTTTTGTTGTTAATCGCCGTTTTTCGGCAATTCCATTCTTTTCTAAATCATCTTCATTTAGAAATCTTTCCATCTATCTCTATTGATGATTTAAATTTGTTGATTTATTGTTTAACACTGTTTAGTGTTAAAATTTTCGTTATCCGATTTCTTTGTTAAAAGGATTGGATAGACGGGAATTATTGTGACTGTCGTCTATTTAAATTATTATTGCCTCTATGCACTAATAAACTGGTTTGAATTAGACTGACCTGTGTATTATTTTCTTTTGAATATAATACTCGGGTCAGACCGAGTATTTTTACAGCTTGAAGATTTTCGAGCAGCGAAGTTAGAGAGAGAGTGTAAAAGAATCACTTAAGTTTTCAAGAAAATTGTATTTTAAGATATTCCGCTGTATCAGTTAAATACATTGTATAAACTCTGATGTATGTATGTAAAAGAAAGTTATAGTAATGAAATAAATTCTCATTTGTTTTAATTTATTGTTATTATCTGTGTTTCTATGGCTGATTCTGTTTAAACCTTATAAACTAAATAACAATTCGCCTTTTTGAACGTTTCTAGTTGGTTTAATTACCGACTGGAGGCGGTTAGAAGGGGGAATGTTACAGAGTGGTATCAGAGCTTTGGTTTACACAAAGCTTAGTTTATGGTGTTTAATATGAATAGTTACTAGAAACACTTTAAAAAGAGAATGTTTTTCAAATCTAAAGAAGTATAAAATTGTTTTTGAAAATTAAGATTTTTAACTTAAGAAAAGTTAAATTGAATTGAATTAGTATTAATAAATATATGATTTGAAATTTAACCAAAGGAAAGTTAAATAAATTGAACTGGATTAGATAAATTATTGAAATGGAAATTTAAACTTGAAAGATAAGTGATTATATAATATGAATTGGGAAGTTTAAATTAATAAGCTGTATAACTTATAAAATGAGGAAAATTTGAATCAAACCAATTGTTAAAATGGTTAAACAGTTTTGTTAAGTAAAACAAAATCTGAATTTTGGATAGTGATGTGAATTTGACTTTAGAAAAAGTTAAATAAAATGACTTTAGAAATGAAACATAGCTTAAGTAATGTTGAATGAGGTTTAATTTGATATCAAAATGAATTAATAAAGTGAAGTAATGAATATGAATTTGAGTTATATAAAGGAAATTCAACTTTAATTGTAAAAGTGAATTAGTGAATAAACATGGATTAGGAATGTTGTTGTTAAGAGTTGAATAAAACTTAAGTTAAGAAATTGTGAATATAGTGAGTATAAGAATTCAATCTGAATTAGAATATAAACCAAATTGAATGTAAGCAAAGTAAATAAATTTGGTTATGTTGAATGTGCATTGGTTGCTAGTTGATTGTATAGAAATTCATTAAGTGTTAATGAAATTGAATTAATGGAAATTTGAAAGTTATGTAAATTGAATTCAAATTGAAAGATAAGTAAATCTAAATAGAATCAAATTTGATTTGAATTGAAAGCAAACTAACTTAAATGTAAATTAGTGAAAGTGAACTAATTGAATATGAATGAATGTTAGTAAAATCCAATGTAAATAAATCAAATGTGATTTAATTGAAAATCAATTCAATGAATGATTTACTAAAGAACTAGTTGATTATTTTGGAAATAGGAAGTGGATGCAAAGTTCAAATGGGAATTAGATTTGAAAATTTTGATGTTGTCAACATGACAATCCATAATAAATTTAATAGATTCAGTGATGAATTTAAATTTGAACTTGCAGAGAATTAAGTTAAGTGGAAAACTTAGTATTGGAAAATTTGAAGTTGGTTTAAAACCAATATTTTGAATAGTATGCGGAATTCAAACTATAAATTTAAGTCTTTATAAATAGGAAGGGAATTTATAAACGTTATTTATAAATCCGAAACTGACTTATTTTGATAAGTAAATTCTTATAGCTTGTTAAAAGATGTATATTCACAATTTTGGGACCGTGAATATATTATTGAATAAAATGGACATATTTTTGGGAAAATGATATTTTAAAACGAAGTTAATTGTTTTAAAAGATGTTTTAAAAGGCATTGAATATCGAAACCATAGATTTCAACATTCATTGTTGAAATAGACGTTTTCGAATAAAAGGAAATGATGGACTATAACACTATTGTTATAGTAAATGATTTCCGAAAGGAAATGTTTTGTATAGTATTGGGATTTATACATCTATCTAAATTTCGAATCCCTATACTAGCGATTTTGAGTTGTCGTAACAATGTTTTACGTAACATTCGTTTTAACTCAAATAAATGTGTGAAAGAGAATGATTTCCTTAAAGATGAAATATATACTTAATTATGATTTAAGTATATCGAATATTTTCAAATGTTGAAAATAAATTAGATTTGTGAATTACTTGTTTTTAAATAAGTATGGAAATGTTTTTCCAAATATGAAATGTTGTGAAAATATCCCGTAAGGAATAAATGATTAGAAATTCATTTTCAAAGTCGAAGTTGAAAAGTTAAATGAGAAATTTGAACAATTAGTTCAATTTGAAATTTTTCAAAAAGGTTGAATCGTTAAGTTAAATTGAGTTTAACTTCGACACTAAAGACAATATAAGTTGAGCTTTGAATTTCAGATGATGATTTGGATTGTATGTCTAACATTGTGAATCGATGACATAGCAATTGATCTCTATTAAATATATATCTGTTGGTGGCGGAGAATTTATTCTCTTAGCTTAACACCCATCTCTGAGACGTACGAGCTCAGAGGTTATATATCGATAGACATCAATTCTGTGTTGAGAATTGACGATGTAACGTGAAATCCAAATCGAATGTGAAAGTCGATAATAAATGGAATTATGAATATGAATTAGGTTTGAGATTACCTTAAATTTCTAAATCGACTTAGAGGAAATTTTTGAAATCCTCTATTTGTTATGGATATAGGATATGTAGGTTTTCAGAACTTATATATGAATGCGGTGAATTTGAAAACCATCAGTTTAGAAAGTCATTGTTATGGAAATCTTATGTAAGCTTACATGGATATGATATGTACGAAATGTGAAATGAAGTACTACATATATATGATATTATGTTTTCTAAACCGAGGATATGGAAAAGTACCTTCCATTTATTATTGGAGAAGGTATTGGAACTCGTGATGAGTGTTCATTTGAAATTCGTAGTTACGTAGAATTTTCCATAAGTTGGAATGTCCATTTGGACTAGAATCCCTCGTGATGGGATCATGTTGATTATGATGTATGTTAGCGTAATTTGAGGGGCGAGATGCCTACAGTTACAAGCGATTCCACTGGGATAGTGGCGCAACCGCCGAGTAAACTGCAATCTAAATGCCAAGCGAAATTCGAGGGGCGAGATGCCTACGGTTACAAGCGATTCTACTGGGATAGTAGCGTAACCGCCGTGTGGACCGCGATCTATGGCAACAACCATGGCGAAATTCAAGAGAGATGTGAAATCTACGGTTACAAGCGATTCTACTGGGATAGTAGCGTAACCACCGGGTAAACTGTGATCCATGGGGGAACGTGCTTTCCATATCCATTTTTTAAAAGAATTTTTAAAAGTATTTTCACTGGGAATTGAAGCAAGTATGTTTAGTACTTGGAGGTTTTTAGACCTGCGCCTGGCCAGCGTATGTCTAATGTCTGTGAGAACGAAGATGGACTTGTTAAATTTCGAGTTAGCAAGTATTTTCAAACTTTAAATGGCAAATCAATAGTTTGAAATTAGAATTACATAATTCCTACCTAATAAACTAAGGAAGAAGATCTTTAAAATGTTTTGAAAGTCCACAGCTTTGGAAAAGATATAATATATAAATCTCTAACGTGAAGAATTTTAAAGTTTAAATCTAAGTTTTGTAAGTCGAAAAATTTGGTAAAAGACTTTTGCGTTTTGATTTTAGAAATCAATAAACAAAGGAGATAATGAACAAAGCTAGTGAGATTAAATCGAATGGAATGAATTCTACATATATTCATTTATTTGTAATAAGCTTCAAGCTTAGTAAAAAATTGTGTAGGGTATAAATATTAATGAAATTTTAACAACCTTTCCTTTTCGTGGACGAAAAGTTTTAAGGAGGGGAGATTGTAACGACCCTGAATTTTGAACAATTTAAATTGAAAATATTTAATTAATTTTAAATATTTGAATGATGATTTGACTTGAATTTCAAATTATCAGAATGAATTAGCGATTAAATCTTTGAATTTAATCTATTGAAAGTTGAATAAAATTGAATCTTCAATTTTAAGCCGGTTAAAAATAATTTAAAGGCTTAGAAAATTCATATTAATAATACTGAAGGTAATAGAAGCTTCAGAATTGAATTTAAAAGCGATTTGTTCAGTTTTGAAATTGTATCGTTTAAATTGGATTTTTTTTAAAAAAAAATACCCTTCCGAGGCACAGTCTCGGAATTTGACGAAACCAGTTCCATTGGGTCCGTAATATTGAATTTTTACTGGATTTAAAATTTCGTATCTATTGGGATTGTTGTGTGAACATACGATATATAAATGCATTGAAGTTTGTGTTGAAAACAAATTGAATCTGAAAAGAAAATATTTATATAAATAAAATAAAATAAAAAAATATATTACAAGATCTCTAGTACACAATATTTTATATCATCTCAGCCGAAGTCGCGTACCTATCAGCCACCCTACCCTGTATTCTCGCCATCACGTACGTTGTCTTTTCCTTTTATTTTATTCAGTCGTTCCTCTTTGATTTTTTCATTCATTCGTAAACCCTAAGACAAAAATAAACGAGAAATAAAAATGGCGGCGACGATGTATTCTTCGATTTCTCTGTAGAAAAACTAGGGCCACGGCTTTGACTTCCTCCGCCTTGCTCGCGACCACTTCAAGCGAAGGTGAGTGACCCTCACATCTAATCCAAATATGCTCGGCAATATGATTTTTGTTTTGATGCCACTGAATTTGTCGTTAAATTGCTCGGTCGTTTGAGTTTGATCGAAAGCCGTGATTGTTTTGATTTGTTCGAATTCATGGATTTCTTGCTTTGCTCTGTTGTCCACCCTGCTGTCGATGATGATTTGGGTTCCTTTTTATAGACTTCTGATTTGATTAAACGTGTTCACCACGTTGTTGATTCTTTCCAATTTTATTTCTTTGAATTTGTCAACTGATTATTACTTGGCCACTTGATTTTTCTTGAACGTTTGAGATGATTCTGACTTTTTCCAAAATACGTATATATGTAATTTTATTTCGTGATAGTCACGGCTTTGAGTTTGAAACGTTCGATCTCACTTGATTCTCACGGCAACAAAACTTTCCTCTTTTGATTACTTTGACCATTTCGAAGAATACAGATACGCCCTTGATTTTTGACTTGGGCTTCGATCATTTTACTTTGTCCACTGTTGATTTTTCTTGTTGACATCTGCGATTTTGATCCTCTTGCCATCTTTACTGTTTTGAACTTGCAGTTGCATTTCTTTGTTTTTGTTCCTCACCTGATCTGTAGTATAACTTGTTTGTTCATGGCTTTGTCTTGAATTTTTTTAAATGACCACGGTATTGACTTTGTAGTTGGCATCTGCACTGCATATTCCAGTAGCTCCTCTACTACTTTATATATTTATTGACGTTGGCATCTTGACCCCTGTTTGGATTTTGAACTTTGTATTAAGTGGTGGTTGTGTCTGCATCTCGTTGTTGAGGCTGATGTATCTGCTTGTTTGTTCATTGGCCTTGTAGCTTTGTTCTGGATGATGTTGTATTCTCGGCCATGTGTTCATTTGTGTAATCTGAAGTTGTAGCCTAGGTCTGCATATTGTAGATGTTCTCTGGTTTGCATTCTTCCATACTGCTATGTTATGGTCTGCATTGTATTTGATTAATCTTGTAGTTGCAATTCTAGTTGGGTATGTTGGCACTGGGTTCACCTGATTACTTGAAATTGCTTCTCCTGGTCATGTGTTCTTTGATTTGTACACTTTGTGATCATCCCTGAGTACTTTTCGACCTCCTGTTATGTTCATATACCTTGTGTCTTTGCATCTGACTTGTGTACCATTGTACTCAGCTTCATTGTTTGTTGTTGCTTGTGGTCTGATCATTTCTGTCATTTTGTTGCTGTCATTGTTTCCCTTCATTACTTGAGCTTTGTTTGAGTTCTACACTATTTCTGGCCATCTTGTTGCCTTTGTGTACTGCTTGGGCTATTTTGTTCTGCCTCCAAAATATTGTGCAGTGATTATCTTTTGCAGTGTTTGCTATCTGCGCACTCGAGTTGGCGAGGCAGTGCACGCATGCGTGTACGGCAGCCAATCAAACTTGATGTTTTGTTGTTTCTAAAATTGTTTTAATGTTGAAAATTCAAAATATTTTGAATCGTATTTTGATTTGGTTTAAATTGATAATTTTTGTTGTTAATCGCCGTTTTTCGGCAATTCCATTCTTTTCTAAATCATCTTCATTTAGAAATCTTTCCATCTATCTCTGTTGATGATTTAAATTTGTTGATTTATTGTTTAACACTGTTTAGTGTTAAAATTTTCGTTATCCGATTTCTTTGTTAAAAGGATTGGATAGACGGGAATTATTGTGACTGTCGTCTATTTAAATTATTATTGCCTCTATGCACTAATAAACTGGTTTGAATTAGACTGACCTGTGTATTATTTTCTTTTGAATATAATACTCGGGTCAGACCGAGTATTTTTACAGCTTGAAGATTTTCGAGCAGCGAAGTTAGAGAGAGAGAGTGTAAAAGAATCACTTAAGTTTTCAAGAAAATTGTATTTTAAGATATTCCGCTGTATCAGTTAAATACATTGTATAAACTCTGATGTATGTATGTAAAAGAAATTTATAGTAATGAAATAAATTCTCATTTGTTTTAATTTATTGTTATTATCTGTGTTTCTGTGGCTGATTCTGTTTAAACCTTATAAACTAAATAACAATTCGCCTTTTTGAACGTTTCTAGTTGGTTTAATTACCGACTGGAGGCGGTCAGAAGGGGGAATGTTACATTTTTGACCATCAAAAGTCGACGCCGAACACTACCACTGCTTTCCAATGTCACGCATCTAATTGACAAAAAGGCAGATTATTAAGGTAAATAAAAAGAAAATAACAGAGGACAGAGAAAAATAGAATCTCATAGCGAAATCAACAACATATAATATAACAAGGACAATAGAAACTGTCACTCCAAACATACAGAGTATATCAGAGTTAAAAACAAACCTTATCAGTTGGACAGTTAAAAAATCCTGACCTTACACATGCTGATAGTTATACTATATAATACAACGGAAAATAAAATACTACGATAGATGAATCTCCAGCTCCCCTCCACGATCTCCAAAACTTCGAAGACAACATGGGAAAATACTCGGTCTGACCCGAGCATTATAATAAAATAACATCCGGATCAGTCTAGAAATACCAGGATGAGATAACTCAAATAATAGAAAACATATAAGGTTTTGTGAGACCATGCCGCTAACGCGGAATGAGTTTTCACCTCACAAGAATAACATCCATACAGGCAAGAGCAGAAATAAATATCAGGAAACAAATGTAGATAGAAATGGGCATAATTGATATTAAAACCAGACTTGAAAGAATGGAAATAAACCGAGCAAAATCCAAACTGGACAGAATGGATAGAACAAGGAAAACAGTCCAACTTGACAGAATGAACTAAATAATGTAACAATCCAAACTTGATCGAATGGAAAAAATAAATTACTTATATGCCGTGATGAGGAGTTGGCTCTACTCGTGGCAATTAAAAGATAAACAGATTCAGGGTTTTCGAATCAAATAAGGAAAGGAAATTTCCCAACAAATGACAAGGAAGGTGCACCCCCTTGGAATATACCTCTGGTAATACACTCCTGAGAATCTCATATACTCCGTGACACTTCTTAGAAATGTACCAGTCGGACCCAGTCGGACCTTACCGAGAATCCGAATATTTTATATCTAACCTCAAACTGTTTTTTACGTGACGGTACACAAAAATCTAGATGAGATGTGAAATACCCTTTTGATGGGAGCAACCCCACATAGTTGGACGTCCACTCGCGCTTTTGGTTTAGTCATTTTCCGACAAGGATAGTAAAGCTCAAAGAGCAGTAAATCGTTTTTATGGTGACGACACTATGAAGAAAGCTGAATCAAATAATTAATAAATCAATTATCTAGGATAATTAAAATGATCGTATATGGAAATTAAATTTCATATATTTACCACTACTCGTTGATTCCAGACAAGTCCTATCTCTCGGTTGAAAATGAAGCCAGGTAAGTCGAGGTAGTGTTACCTCTAGGCATCACCTTGACGATATTTTTAACCTTTGAGATAGAAACGATTCCAAGCCTCAACGTTTAGCGATAAATGCATGAATAGATCCTTTCCATATAAGCAATATCGATTATGGAACTATTTTTCTATAACCAATATCGAACTTTAACCTTTTTAAAAACTGAACTAGTGCTTGATTTTCATATTGGTAAAACACTTTTAGAATTAGTTCCTGATTGTTAATACGTTAAGAGAATAATTTTTCCAAGTGCCTGACCCCGAAGGCCTAAACCAACATCAGACCGAACACCTAGAAGATTATCCAACCTAACATCCCAATAATCGAGTTCCAATTCTTTTTTAACTTTAAAACAATATTAATTATCCCGAAAGATAATTAATCACATTTAAAATCTCTTTTAAGTAAACAAATCTATTATATTTAATAAAATAGATAACTATTTCCAAACACTTTTATAACATTGGTAAATTAACTTTAAATCGTATGATTAAAGCAATTTTATCATATTGGTTAATTTACTTAAATCACTTTTATTAAATCAATTAATTAACTTTGAATATCATTAATAAAAAAGATTTATTAAATTCAAATCATCATTATTTAAAAATGAATAAGTCGTATCAAACATCATTATTAAAATGATAAGTAAGTTTTAAGTACTATCAATTAAAACAATTAATCAAGTTCAAATAAGCATAAATTAATAGGATTAATTAAATTCATACTCCGTTAGCTAAAATAATTAATTAAAACATCATTTGTTAAAATGATTTATTTAATTATAAAACATCATTAATTAAGATGGTTAACTAATTTCCAAACACTATCAGTTTAACAAATTAATTAAATTTAAACAACAAGTAATTAAACCAATTAATTAAAGTTCAATATAATTAATTAAAATGAATAAATTAAATTCAAATATCATTATTTAAAATGATTAATTACTTTTAAATATCATTAAATTACAATGATTATTAATTTCAATTATCATTAGTTAAAATAACTAAATAAACTCCATCATCATTAATTAAAATAATTAATTAAACTTAAATAATCATTAGTTAAATCAATTAATTAAGTATAAAACATCATTAGCAAAAATGATTAATTAAATCTGACGATAAACCAAATTTTAAATTATCATTTATTAAATTGGTTAATAAATCACAAAATCATTAGTTAAAATGATTAATTATTTTTAAATTATCATTGATCCAAATGATTAATGAATTTTAATATTTTTTCTAGTGGAAACACAAGCTCAAGTTCATACGACAGGATTTTGGGGATGAAATTTTATAAATGACGATAGAGCGAAATCGCTATAACGACAATTAACAAGTTAAATGTAATATCAGGATTTAATTTAATTATAACAGCATAAAGATGAAAATAAATAATTATGGGCGACAAACCCCTTTGGGTCTCTCTATAGATTTCCCTACAAAACAATGGTTATGGATAATATATAGATAATCATATGAGTTTATAACGATCAAACTAATATTCATCCATTTTTCAAACGGAAATTCAACCAAACAATTAATCAAATAATTTAAATAACATCCAAACAATTAATAAATGTTTATAACATTATTGATACGATATAATAAAATTTAATGTGAGTTAACCTCACATTGATTTTCATTTTCACCGAAACATCCCGATTTTGGACTAAAACCAAACGGCCGTCCAATTTTAGCCTAAAAGTTTACTTCCTCCAAATCCAACCAAACCATTTCCATTTCGAAGATCTTGACAACACGAGTCCAACACAAAAGACGGCGTTCGAATTCGACCTTGTATGAGCGAGATACAAGATTTATAAGTTATGGATAAGATTTAAACTAAAAATTTAAACAACTTTAAAGTATTTACAAGATTGCCCCTCACCTTCTTCTCCTCCCCGAAAATAAAAACTTCTCCTCCCCCAAAATAAAAACGTGCACAGACATCACCCTAACCCAGATCATGCGTGCACGTATATGCATGGATACGTAGCTACGGACCTCCGTTTGATGAACCATCTTCACCGTTGCGCTGCTCTTTGCGATCTCAACTCGCCCAAACCAACGAATCCATGTTCGATGCCCTAAAAAAATCGACCTGACAGCAAAAACTCGGCCTACGCCATAACGCGTTCCACAATGCTCCACCGGAGTTCAAGAAATTAAGGGAAATCGTGCTATACGTCACAAGAAACTCAAATCCCCCCTCGCCGTAGCCTATCGTCGACCGTAGCCTTACTCCCCCTAAACCTTAGCTGATGTCCCTAAAACGACCACCACCTAGAACATAGCCACGAGCTCCATCATGGGTATGGAGTTGAAGCCTACGGCCATACGAATCCAAATATAATGTTTCCATGATTTATCATCGAGTAGATTTTAAGTTATTGATTTTTAAACTTGAATTGAAAAAGAGAAACCTAGTTTTCTTGTTGCAGGTAAGTTTTTATAAAGAGAAAGGGTATGGTCATGTTGTATGTGAAGGTATGGCCAAAACAGCGTAGGTATGGGGTGAATTGATAGGGTATGGAGTTGAAACATGTACATATATTATTATTTTAATTTCAAAATATTCAACTAAACATACCCGAAAATTTCAAACTCCAAACGACACCTGCCTCCTGGCGTTCTATATGTTATACCCTGATTCTGTACATAATGGAACTAGTCTCGAGACCTAATTCGATCATATGCAGAAGATAGGTTTTTAGACCCAGTTATTATATTAAATTTCCGATATTTATTTCAACGCGTTTCGAACTCGCATGACCAAACGATACGTCTGATCACCATGGAATTCAAAGGCATACTATAGTTCTCTATTATGGTTCCAATGAAACAGATTTCGTCGAAATTCGAGACTGTGCCTCGGAATGACAATTTCATAGATTTCAATATTTAATTATCGATATTTATCCGGTCTATTTATATTTGTAAATAAATTTACAAATTGAATTCACCAATACTATTTATTAATTAAAAGGAGTTAAATAAAATTATTAATCCATTTAATTAACAATTCAAATATTTAATTATTCCCTATATTTGAATTATAAGTTATTAAATTCCAAAATTCAATTATTTAAATATTTAAAATTAATTAAACATTTAAAATCAAATAAACAGAATTTTGGGTTGTTACACTCTACATTTTTCTTTTACATGTCATCACCCCAAGGATCACCAAAACGCCGAAATCGGCGAAAAACGAAACCGCCATTCATCGACGAACTGCTGCCGCCACGCATTGAGTTTGGCTTGATCCAATCATTGAGTAAGTCGAGCCCGATGTCACAAAAAATTCTCTAGTTGGAGTCATGGTCTGAAAAAGCCACGATTGGCTCCGATCTCCCTTGGCTGTTGGATTTGGCTATGTTTTAAAATTTGAAATTTTCGAACCCAAGTCTCTAATAAAACACAATTTAATAGAGGGAAGGAAGTATGGGTGAGACCGTGTGCAAGGTGTGGGTTGAGTAGTGGAGGGAATGGTGTGGGTATGGCCTAACATATTATATATATATATATTAATTAGAAAATGTCTAGCTTTAAACGTCCAAAAATCTCTAACTCCAGACGAGGCGTGCCGCCTAGAGTTCGGTATGTAATACCCCTATTCCAAATACAATGGAACTAGTCCCAAGGCCTAATTCGATCATATCAAAAGATAGCTTTTCAAACCCAGTTACACTATATAAATTCTATAATTAATTTACAAGCGTTTCAAACTCGCACAGCCAAATGATACGTCCAATCGCCATGAAATACGACGGCATATAATAATTCATTATTATGGATCCAATGAAACTGGTTTTGTCGGAATCCGGAACAGTGCCTCAGAAGGTTATTTTCACAAGTTAATTAAAACATGTTATTATAAAAAACAGTTTAATCACAGTTAATTAAAATTCACAAGTTTACTATCTTCATTCTTACTTAAATAGAATTTAAATCGACATTCGAAATCATTTTTATTCACATTAAATTCAGGATTTAATTATTTAAACAATTTCAAATATTAAATTCAACAATTTAATTATCGCATAAATCACTATATTTGAAATTCAAGTTATTTAACTTATAAATTAACTTTTCAATATTTAAAATCAATTAAATCTTCCAAATTCAAATGACTGAAAGCTGGGTCATTACAGTACGTACAATTGGCTTTCACATTTTTCATTCTTCTTTCTGTAACTTTTCTGGTTCTCACCTTCTTTTCTAATGACTGAAAATATGAGATCTTCCATGGTTTCAGTTATTCCGAAAATCAAATACAAATAAAATAAATTATGAAAAGTGATTTGTTCCTCTTTATCCTTACAACATCTGGAGACTGCTTTTGAATTTAGGAGATTTGATTCATCGTTCATGGTGTTATTTATTGGTTACATCTAATGGTGAATTTATTGCTTCGAGTTGTGATTCAAGGCTTTGGAATTAAGGTATGATTCTTTTGTTCTAATGATTTCGATATATTGCTTCGATGAATAAAATTGAATATCATAATTTATATGCATATAATATTGTCATCTTTGATTTGAAAATGGTTTATATAGTTTGAATTGTTATTATATGAATTGATTGGAGTTTTATTTAGATGAATCAAAACTAAAATCGTATGTATAATTTTACAATGTTTTAATCATAGATCTATGTAACGACCCAGAATTTCTGTCATTTGAAATTCAGATATTTAATTGATTTTAAATATTAACAAGTAAGATTTGTAAGTCGAATAAATTTAATTTCGAATATAGAGATTTAATTGGATAATTAAATCGACAATTTAATATTTGAAATTCCAGAAATAATTGTAAATTGGGTTTAATGTGTATAAAAATGATTTATAAAGTTATATTAAATCATATTGGAGTTAGAATGATGTTTGTAAACTTTTAAAATTGATTTAAAAGTAAATTTGTGAAAATTGAATATTTTAATATTTAATTAACGAGTAAAAATAGTCATTTTTCAAACAGTCTCAGATTTCGACGAAACAAGTTTCATCGGATCCGTAATGTTAAATTACTGTAAGGTTTGAAATTCCGTGTAAATCGGATTTACGGTTTGTCCGAGGCAAGCCAAAACGCATAGAAATCATTTTAATCGATTTAATTTTAAAATTGATCTTTTATTTCCGTAACTCGCACATATGACCGAATTAGCTCTCGAAACACGTTCCATTGTGTTCGAAACGCGGGTAAAACCTTAGAAACGCCAGCCGGCACGCTTCGTTTGGAGTTCGGAAAATTTCGAGTGAATAGTGTTTTGGCAATTTTCTATAAAAGGCCGCCTTTTTCTTCATTTACACTAAACCCTAATCAGCTAGGTCTGGCCGCCATTTTCGTTTCCAATGGCTAGAAAACACCCATCTTTTTCCCTTAATCTCTCTAAATCCGTCGACAATTACGAGAAGTTTTCAACTAGCAAATCATAGAGCTTCGAAAGGTCTTCAGATCCATACGGCTACGATCGTTTATAGTTGAGCAGATCGATGGCAATCATCGCTCAAAGGCGAAGTGTTCGTGCACCTTTTTCTAGGCAGGGGGTCGACCGAGTTCGACGTGTTCAAGGGAGAAGGTGGAGCTCGCGTGGGGCATGCGAATGATGGTCTCTGATCATCGTCGAAGTGGAGGAGGGTGGCGCGATAATTCGTGCAAAGTGGCAGCCAAATGGGTACATCTCGCGAATGAAAGCCTGGGGCAGAAGATGGGAGATGCAGCCAGATTTTAATCAAGAAAAATGAACGGCCGATGATGATCTAGGGTTTGAAATTAAAAAGAATTTGTAAATTAATATATATTATAAATCGTGTGATGTTTAAAATACTGTAACTTTTTGATACGAGGTCGGAATTTGACAAAACGACTTGCGTTGGGTTCGTTTTCTCGAGCGCTATGCAATGGAGCTAGTTTGGAGTCGATTGGAGCTAGTGATAATTTTTAATAAAATTAAACGCGTGTTTAATTTTATTCGAAATAAAATACTGCAACCGTTATTGAAAGCAAGCTGAGATCTTCTCACTCAAATTAAAGTTGAATTGCAGTTATTGATTGATTGCCTGATTGTGATAGTATACATAGTAGTATATAGCAATATATATATATATATTGGAATATGTATATATTGGAGTTGTTGATTTCCCGCATTATATAGCGGATGAGACCCTATGCGCCGCATAATAGCCGAATGATATTTTATAAATCCCTTATACCGCGATATTCCACCTCGAAATGGAATTGGTATTGTGCTAACGTCTGTGGATGCAAGGAAACAGGTTGGAGGGATCCAACTGGATTCCTCAAATTATATGATTTTGTTTCATATGTTGTATGGATTTGTTTCATATGCTGTGTGATTATTTATTTATAATCTATGAATGATTATATTTGTGATTGAATTTGTTAAAGGCTATAGTTTGGCCGAATGTATTTTTGGTATTGTTGGATACCAGAAATAAATAAAATTATATTTTGGGAATTTATTTTTAAGAATTGAATTAATTTGAAAGAAGGAATTTAAAAGAAAGGAAAATTTTGATTTTTGTAATCTTATCGAATTATTTCCAAAAATATGGGAAAGGATTTTTATAAAAGGATTTTGAGTAATATTGTTTAAAAGTTGAAGAATTTATTTAAAATGGAATTTTAGATGGTTCGGAAGAGATAAAGGAATTTATTTTAAAAGGTGATAAATTTGTTTGAAATCCAATTGATAATTGATTTAGTATTTGAAGATAAATCTTTGGGAAATCGATATGAAAATTTATTTGATGTTGAATGAAAAATTGTTTTGTGTTGAAATAAATTGGAAATCGATTTGTAAAATGATTTGGGATTTGAAATAAATTTAGAAATCAATTTGTAATTGATTTGGTGTTTGAAAGTGAATATTTGGAAAACGACTTGAAAATCGTATATAAGTGAATATTTGGAAATTTAAATTCACAATGGAATTCATAAAGAAAAAGGGAAATAAATAATATCGGGAATTTTTATCCCTAGAGTGAAAAGTGATTTGAAATTTGTTTTCAAAGTGATGAAGTGTGGAAAATATATATCTTGTGAAGATATTTGAAAATTTAATAATTTGGGAAAATTATTTAAATTGGTTGATTGTTGTGAATGTTGTTGATAGTTAAATAACCGACTATCAATATTTGCCTTTGAAATGGCACTTGAATTAGTTTTTAAAATAAATGCTCATTATTCGGTTAAGCCAGGAGAGGACTTTGTGTCATATAACCCATTCCGAATAGTGATACGTCGTGAATGGACATTATTTGAAGACCGGTGTTGAAGACCGGGTATTTTCGAAAATGAAAGGACAACCTGTCGAATGTCTCTGCACCGAGTTGCTCCGGTATAGAGATTTATATCACTCTTCTTGTGATGGGAAGTCCGGACGTGATTAGTGAATATCCGGATTGCAAGGGCTTCTTCGGAAGTGCCTTCGGTTTTGTTCGAACCCGGAACAGACTTGTATGGTTGTATGTCTGACATTACACTTTGAGATATAAAGCTGATTTCTTTCAAATACATTTCTGTTGGTGGCGGAGAATTTATTCTCTTAGCTTAACACCCTTCTGTGAGACGTACGAGCTCAGAGGTTATGTAGTTGAAGGTTATCAGTGATATACTCCGAATTTGGTAGTGTGGCATGCTGAGTGTTGCTGTGTCTGTGTGTTGATGGTCATTTGTGATCAAAGCATGGCTTTGTGAAAAAAAGCGTAGCTTTGTGGACGAGACTTCGTCGAGCCTCACAACCCGGTAATGGTCGAAACAGGAATGTTGCGGCAAGGTTTTAGGGGTCGCGCCCCTAGGGTATGTCATTTCCTTCTGGATAAAAGGTGATATCATGGTATGGAGCCCAGATATTTTATCTATGTTGATGCTGCAAATTTATTATACTTTGTGGTTGTTGCTTTGTGGTTGAGGAACCTTGGATAAAGGTCGGTAACGATCGGGGGATGGCATAGCTTGTGTGTTAGCTACCTAGTTACAGCTGTACAGCATGAGGTAGCGTCGGCCTTGTGTTTGCAGAGATCCGGTTAGGTTCTCGGGGCGTCTTTCCAGAGGCGTTTCCATTTCGGTGTAAGGAAGTTCCTTTGCCTGACCATTTGTTGGAAATCCAAAGAAACAATACACGCCCTGTACGGTTTTAGTTGTATAACCTGCTATGGAATGTGGCGGTAACCTGCTATTGAACATAGTGGTTATAGTAGGCATAAGTGCGAAATGTCTATGCTGGCTAAGATTAATATTATACTTTCGAAATGTTTTCCACACTATACATTAATAATAATATCAACTAATCTTTCGTAGTAAGCATCTTTGACTATCATAAGGAGAAATCTCCTCCAATTCTGCGTTTGCATTGTGTGTGTGTGGCGGGAGGCCTTATGGTAGTTCCATTTTCCAAAAGCATTGCGAATTTCTTTTATTTTCTTTGTGAAAATAACTGTTTTACGATCTCACACCAGTCACCATGACTGACTCGGAGTTTATTGTTCCCTTTCTAAACTCTGGGTGCCCATAATTTTCCACATGGGCAGCCTGGAGTTATGTTATCAGGATATTCTGGATATTCTAGAGCTTTGGAGATGAGCTGGATGGCGAGACGTACTACTGTACTTGTTTATTTATTCCGCTATGTATTCTGTATGAGGACAAGTTTATGTAACCGTCCATTGTTGTATTGAGTTGTATATTGACTCTGATTGATGTATGTATAAACTGATATAGTTCTTTGTTTAAAAGACTAGTGATTATCTATTATATATTGTTCCGCTGCGAATGTAATATTCTGATATTGTTTCTGTTTCTGTTTCTTCTTCTTTATTTTTCTTCTGTCTTCTTCTACCACTTCTTTTTAAACCCTAATGTTTCGGTTTTCCGGCATTCGATTGCACGGCAGTTGATACAGTGGATCTATTAATGTCGACTTTCGAGCGTCGAAAGATCGCAAACGTTACATTTATGTTTTAACTTTCAAACCAAAGTGTAATTCTTTAGATCTGAAAGTTTGTATGCCCATATTAATTGATTTGATTTCATTTTGATAAATCAAAAAAATGATTTGTATATGACTAGTATAATGTTTTAAGCACCTAAATCAAAGTATATATTTTAGATTTGAAAGTTTGTATATTCTTATTATTTGCATATGTAATGTAGTAGAAACTTACATATGATTAAAGAATTTTTGTGACGACCCGGAATTTTGGATATTTGAAATGAGAATATTTAATTGATTTTAAATATTCACAAGGGTAATTTTAACTTGGATTTCAAGTATCACTATTTATGGGGTAATTTAATTATTGAATTAAACAATTAAACATTGAATAAAATGTTGAATCTCGAGTTTTAAACCAGTTAAAAATAGTTTGAAGGCTTATAAAATTCATATTAATAATACTGAAGATGATAGAACTTTTAAATTTGAATTTAAGGGTGTTTTGTTCAGTTTTTAAAAATATATCGTTTGAATTGAATTTAAAAATAGCCTTCCGGGGCACAGTCTCGGAATTCGACGAAACCAGTTCCATGAGATCCGGAATATTACATAATTTTCGGATTTCAAATTTCGTATCGATTGGAGTTGTTGTGTGAGCGTACGTTATCAAAACGCGTTGGAAAATTTTATCGAGACGTTTTGAATTTGGATTTAAATTAAATATAATTGTTTCTCTTACCGACCATACGTACATCCTGCACCCATTGTGTCTTCTTCGTACCCCTTCCTTTTTCCTACCCTCATTTCAAATGTCACTCTTCACCTTTATTTCCTTTTCACAGCCGAAAGGGAATTGCGCTGGAAGCTTCAGCCAGAAGAAAATAAAATAAAAATTTCGCCTCCACCCCTCTTTTCAAAATCATTCACGAATTAAATTTCAACCAGAGGAAAATGATAGCAATCAAATCCCCACCGTTTCCCTTCTCTTTCATTTAATCAAATAGTTCGAAAATATTTTATCGCAGTTCGAAATTAACGCTCCACCAATCTCGATCGAGAGCAGATCGAGGGGAGGCCGCGAGTTCACTTCAGGGTATCGCGGGGTGGTAGGAGGCGATGAGGGGAGCGAAGCAACTGGGAGCTCGTGTTTCGAAAGCGAGTCGCGACTCGTTCGCGAGGGGTCGCGGTGGGATGTCGATGGGTGGTGTAGTCGAGCGGCGTATCGGAGCTGCGAGTGCGAGCTAGTGGTGGCTTCGCGAATGGAGACAGTTCGAAGGGATGGTGATTGCCACTTGCGGCTACCAAGTGTTGGGTTCGATTTCGAGCATCGTGAAGGGTAGCTCGCGAAGTGATGGAGGCTGGGTATGGGTCGCGAGTGAGGAGAGGGGTTGGTTTCGATTCGTTCAACCAACGGCAGAGATGGAATCGAGGCATCGAGGTGGGTTCTGGTTCATCTGAGCAGTGAGGTTCGTTTTTTTATATAGTTAAGTTCGGTTTAATAAATAATAACAGTAGGTTATTTATATATACATACAGAAATTATTGACAATAAATGAAATCTTAAATGGTTAAGCAGTTTTAAGTTTTATGTGTTCTTAATTTAATTTAAATGTATATATAAGGTTTTGAACAGAAGAGCAGGGGTTCAAAATGCTGGAAGTATATAAAATCTGATTTTGGAATCTCTATGTATTATTTTATAAACATATATGTAGTTTCAAAATATGAAATAATATACATTTACAAATTTATTTTAAAACAAGTATTAAGGCAATTAATTTGTTTAACTGGTTCATTTAATTATTCTAGTCACCAAAAATAATTTATTAAAGGATAATTTGACTAATTAAAGTTATTTAAAATGATAATCGATTATTCGAATATTAATAAAAATCCTATTGTACTTATACAAGGTCTAAAATCGAGGAAAATCTAGTCGGGTTGGATGGATGGCAAAACAAAAGCAAAGGTGAGTTAATCTCACTCAGTTAAATTATAATTTAAATTTAAATGGTTAAATTTAAATAATTGATTGGATGATTGCATTGATTGATGTGCTATATTATATATAGTAGTATATACCAATATATACATATTGGCATATGTATATATATTTGAGTTGTTGATATTCCCGCATTTATATAGCGGATGAGACCCTATGCGCCGCATAATAGCGGATGATTTTATATAAAACCCATATACTGTGATATTCCACCTCGAAGTGGAATTGGTATTGTGCTAACATCTGTGGATGCAGGGAAACAGGTTGGAGGGATCCAACTGGATTCCTCAAAATATTTAATTTTGTTTAAATATTCTGTGATATGATTGTTGATATCCTGTGATGATTTATATTGGATAATCTGGTTGGATTGAATTTCCCAGTATAATGAGTTATCAAAAGCAATTGAATTGGATTTTTGGAAAGAATAAAAGAGTAAAATTTAAGTTAAGTAATTCTAGTGAATTCGAATAAATTAAATATGGAAAAGAAGAATTTTAAATAAATAGAGAAATATTGAATTTAAAGAAAACGTATGTGATATTATTTAAAGGAATAATTCATTCTAATTCAATGTTTAAATGTAATTAAAAAGAAAGAAAGAACTTGGGAAATCTGAAACTTGTGTTTCGGTTTAAAGATTTTAAATCATAATGAGAAATAAAATCTGGAAGTTAATGAATTTGGAAATAAATGGATTAAGTAAGGAAGTTTATTTCAAGGTAAAATAAATTGGGAAATCAATTATAAATTGATTTAAATACTTTGGGATTTGAAATTTAAAGAGAAATGAGATTTTGAAGATATAAACTGGGTTTATAAAGTGAAATGGAATATCAGTGGATATTAGAAAATATAAATTCAATGTGGGAATTTATAAAAGGATATGGATTTGGTTTAAAAATAAATGTTGATTTATTTTTAAAAGGTGGGAATGAGAAGTGTATTTCTCTGGATAGCCAAGTACGTTTTCAAAGCAATTTGAAATATAAGTTAAAGGTTTTAAGTATGTTTTAAAAAGCATGTTTAGGAAATTTGTCTTTTTAAATGTTAATTTCCTAAGTAAGTATTTTCAAAAATATATTATTGTAGTAATTATATAAAAGTGATTTGCTATTATGTTTTAAAAGGAGAAATTTAGTTTATATTTAGAAAGTGGTTTATTTTAAAGTATTATTTTTAATAAAGTATTAAAGTAGTTTAATTTCAATGTTATAAGATATATTTAAAATAAAGTGTTTTTAAATTATTTTAAAATTAAAAGTATTTTGTACTTGGTGATTCAGTGGAAATAATTATTTGGGAAATGTATTCCGTAAGCGGAAACTGTTGGAAATTGTTTTCAAATGAGCTTTGAAAATTTGGAAATATATCTTGGAAAGATATTTGGGCAAGTAAATAATGTGGGAAATTATTTATTGTGTGATGGTTGCTTGTGGATGTTAATTGATAGTTAAATAACCGACTATCAATATTGGCCAAATGCGCTGATCGTTTCGAAGAGACCGGGATCGGGTTTCTGTATACCGGGATTCTAGGTCTGGAGACTCGAATACCACTTCGATCCGGTTTGTACGTTTCGTGTAACGTGTTCGAAGTCGAAGATGGAGCTGTGAAGTGCAAGGGCTAGTCGCTACTAATCCTGAGGATATTTCCAAAATGGATGTAGTAGGAATAGTGCCTTCGGTTCCGTTCGGACCCGGGACGGACTTGTATGGACGAATGCTTTCGTGACATCGTCGGGTGGACAATGGGCATTCTAAGGGATATGTTCTGAAAAGGTATCGTTTAGCCTCGAGCCTCATCAACCGGGAATGACTGAAAATCAGGGGTTATGCAGCAAGGCTTCGTGGGTAGCCCCCACTTGAGAGTAAAGTCATCCCTGTCTAGATGTCCCTTTTATTTCGGCTTAGTGTTGCGGTTGCTGATCCCAACCGTGGGGTGATTTTATTTGGAATTATCCAGTAAGGGATGATTCCGGCCTTGTGTTGCAGGGGAGCGGGCGTACTCCTCGGTACTGTGATCTAGGCCACGTACTGTGACAGGTGGTACCCCAGTGCCTAGTCATTCGTTGGAAATCCATTCTCCCTACGTGCCTGTACGGTTTTGATTATGCCCAACTATTGTTGAAATGTGAGATGCAAGCATTTCAGCTAGATTCTATTTTACTTTCTGTAGACACTATTATAATATCAGAGGATTTTGATATAAAGTGTTTTAGCTATCGTAAGGTAAAAACCCGACATGTTTATTTGTGGCGTGGTCTTACGAGATGCTTTTGTTTTCAAAAGGATTTTTGAAACTTTAATAATCAATTGAGTGTGATTTTCTCACGCTGGTATTCCAGACTGACTTGGGTATTGTTTTATATAATGCTCGGGTCAGACCGAGATAAACAGGTTCAGGATATGATGCTGTGGAGCTCAGGAGACGAGCTGGATGACGATACGTACTCTCGTACTTGTTATTATTTTTCCGCTGTGTATTCAGTTGTATGTTATGGATGTGGATGTACTCTGATGATGTATTCTGATGATGTATTGTATAAACAAATATAGTTTTGATTTGTGTAAAGATCTGTTGATATATATACTATATTTTATTCCGCTGCGATGGTTAGATTCTGATGTTGTTTTCTATTTTTTCTTCTTCTACCTCTTCTTCTTAACTTAAATGGTTCGATTTTCCGGGTCTGGAAAGTCGGGTCGTTACAAGTGGTATCAGAGCTTAGGCTGGCGACAACCTTGGCTCTAGTGGGAATTTTGAGAGTATTAATAGATATGAGCGCGTATTTGTTAGTGAATATAAAATTATTTTATATTGTGTTGATTGGTTTATTGAGTAGTTTATGGATTCTGGTCGATGTGTGGGATGCCACAACATTGATAGGGATCTCTAAACACTTGTATAGAACAATTCGACACAGTATTGTTTTAAAGTAGGGTAAATGAAATAATTTTACCCAAATTATTTTTGTATAAAAAGAAACGTTTTGTAAACTATTCTAGTTAATATATATGGTTGTTTGGATGTTAGAAGTGATAATATGGAATTATTATCATTAATATATGGAAACTTAACTAGAAATTGAAATTTATAACCAAAGCAAAGAATAAAAATTTATAATAAAATAAAATTTGAGATATAGATTACAAATGTAATTTATAAAATTGAAATAAACTTCATATACAAATGAGATTTGTACTTTAAAATAGAATTCCAGAGAAATGTGGAAAATAAATCGGAATGGATTTTAAGTTTGGAATTTTGGGAAAGGTTTGAAATTCCTTGAGATTTGGAAATAGTTTTCAAAGAGTTTGAGGAAATAATAAGTGGTATTATTTCAGGAATATTTTGAGTTGAGTTTGGAATCTAGAAAGATTTGAAATTTAAAAATATTTGAAATGGTTTAAAGAGATAAAAGCATTTAACTCTCTTTCGGTCGCTGGAAAATAACTTCGGTGATGACTGCAGCATCATCGATGTTCATTTTCGAGTTTCTAGGAGAGAAATTGCTACCGAGTTGTTTGAAATGGGATTTGTTTGCGAACTGGATTTGGTTTTGAAAATTCAAAGGAATAGTTGAATTGCCAAAGGATTTTGGGATATAGTTGATTTCAAAGGGAATTTTGAAATTTTGAAAATTTGTAAAGCTCTGAAACTTTATTTAAAATGTTTATGGGATAATAAATAAAGTTTGGACACTTACAAAATTTGAAGTAAGTAAGGAAATGAAAATAAGTTAGAATATAAGCCAATAAATTGTAGTAAATTAAAAGAAGTAAACAAATAGAGGGTAAGTAAATTGGGGAACTTATAGAAACTTACAAATTTGAATTGTAATAAATAGATTTCGATGGCTTATTAAATAATTAAAACTAATGGAGAAAAGGTATACATGGCTAAATTAGATGTATAATTCCGAGTTAAAAAGTAAAATGTGAATGGGATTGATTGAAAATAGATGAATGGGAATGTGTTTAATTATAAATGAATGAAAGTATGAAAATGTAAGTATGTGGCTTATAAGAAATTGGAAAGTGAAACAAAAACCAAAATAAGATTTGTTTAGTATATGGGAAAATCCAAACTTGAGAAATAAAATTGAAATGGTTGCAAATGAATTAAAATGACATTGTTATTGATAAAACAAATTCAATAATAGATTGTGAATTAAAATAGAATTTGAATGTAATGGAAAGAGAATATGTTAAATTGGAGTGGAATTAATATAATTTGAATTGGAATCTATTCGAATAGTTATAAAATGAAGTGATTGTTTAATTGAATGAAATAAAATTCTACTCAAACAAATAAATGAAAAATCCAAACTTGGGATTTGATTAAAAGAAAATGAAATCAAGGATTTGAATGGAAGTTGTTGAATAAAATAAACTTAAGTTATTGGGTGGAATTGTTTGAAGGAAATAAATAACTTAAGTAAGTTGTGTGACGGTTATTTGGTGTATTGGATGCTGAGTTTAATAAAATGGTTTGGAATCAAACTCTTTGGATATGGAAGAAATACAATGAAAGTTGTGAATAAATTTAAAATGGAATAGGTTAAATGTAAATTTAGTTGGATTTAACCTAAATGGTTCTAAAGCTGAAGTAATCCTTTATTCACATTGATATTGTCGAATTGTATTAGAAAATGGATCGTTTGAGGTAAAACGAGGTTAAATAAAATTCTATGAATTGATAGAAAGGAAATAAAATTGATTTTGGAATCAATTGTAGTAAATGTGAGTTAATATAAGCAATATAATTGATTTTTAAATCAATCGTAATAAATACGTATTCATTTGGATTAAAATGAATAGAATGTAAGTAATGAAGTGTAAACCATTTAAATGGAAGCATTTAATTTGTGTTGGGCCTAATAAATTCACTTATGGAAGTGTTTAGTGAATATTGCTTATGTTGTATGTGTTAGCTAATGAAATTAATTGAAATGATAACAAACTTTGTATATTGTCACTTACCTGTTTAAGTTGAGTTAGTACAGGTACCGGGAAGCCGTTTGGCTGGATTTGATTGCGAAATTTGCTAAAATAAATAGCTGCTTGCTTTATAAATGCTAAATAAGGTACGCTTATGCAAAAAAATTCAAAAATAGGAAATATGAACTGCATATATTGATATATATTGTGATTTCCGGCCTGAGGCCGATGTATATATATATTTGTGCATCCTGCGATATCGCAGAAGTCCCTCCGTACAAAGGAGACTCTGCCAAAATTTTCCATAAATTTTGGGAGTTAGAAAATTTTTGGAAATTTTCATTTACGATAAATGATTTAAATTTGTTAAGCAAATGAAGTAAAACAAATCCAAGAAGTATATAAAATGTTATATTGGACTTAAGAAATGAATGGTGAATTCTTAAGTAAATTTGGTATGGAGGAAAATTATTCTAGGTGAATAATTGAATGACGATTAAAATTTGAAGATGTGAATGGGATAAGTGTGATAAGTGAATAACAATCAAATGAATGTGAATAAAAAGGAAATTGATATAATTGATAATCAATTGGAATTTATACGTAGGATGTACGTATATTATTTTATTCGCATAATGATTTGATCCGGATTCGAGCACAGAATTTCGAGGTAATTATACCGATCCGAGTTGGAATTTTTCACTCGATTTTCAACGGCGAACCTGGATATGGATTGTTGATTGATTCTGGATATTCTCTATCATAGTTTGTGGCTATGCAAGGAGAATGACGGTTTCTGATCAAGAAACCAGATCTGAGTCCGCACTAGGAAGTCGGGTGGACGATACTAGTTCGGAAGTGAAATTGTGTGATCGATTGAGCGATCGAATGTGATTTTGCGTACAGATGATATATGTGCATCGTGCGGGCTTAAGTAAAGCAAATATTGAAAATTTGTAAAGAAAGGTATAAAATGACTTTGGAATTATGATTGAATATTATTGCTTAGTAGGATATACAGGTCTATAAAAGCAATGGATAATTGGGATTTTTGATTTTTGAAGATAAAATTTAATGGCCCGATCAAAAAGGTATGTATTTGAATTTCTATATGAAATTTGATTGGGTTTTTGATCCAGCCACTTGGCTTTTTGTTTTCTTTTTGAGATTGGGAGGCCGTAGAGCCATTTTGTAGTAGTATCGAGCTAGCCGCGCAAAGGAGACGCTGGCGAAATTTTTCGGAGATTTAGGGAGTTAGAAAAATTTTGAGAAATTTTTGATAATTCAAATTTGGTTTTAAATTTAAATTTGAATTGATAAGTAAGTGATATTGTCTGGGACTTATGGATAGGTTTGGAAAGTTAATAAGAGGGATAGTGTGTCTTTGATAAAAAGATCTGTTGGCAAATTGTTGGGAACTATTGGGTTGTGGGGAAATAGTTAATGGGTTATGGATCATTCCTCTTAACTAGTAATTTCGGGGACGAAATTCTTTTAAGGGGGGAGGAATGTGACGACCCGGAATTTTGGATATTTGAAATGAGAATATTTAATTGATTTTAAATATTCTCAAGGGTAATTTTAACTTGGATTTCAAGTATCACTATTTATGGGGTAATTTAATTATTGAATTAAACAATTAAACATTGAATAAAATGTTGAATCTCGAGTTTTAAACCAGTTAAAAATAGTTTGAAGGCTTATAAAATTCATATTAATAATACTGAAGATGATAGAACTTTTAAATTTGAATTTAAGGGTGTTTTGTTCAGTTTTTAAAAATATATCGTTTGAATTGAATTTAAAAATAGCCTTCCGGGGCACAGTCTCGGAATTCGATGAAACCAGTTCCATGAGATCCGGAATATTACATAATTTTCGGATTTCAAATTTCGTATCGATTGGAGTTGTTGTGTGAGCGTACGTTATCAAAACGCATTGGAAAATTTTATCGAGACGTTTTGAATTTGGATTTAAATTAAATATAATTGTTTTCTCTTACCGACCATACGTACATCCTGCACCCATTGTGTCTTCTTCGTACCCCTTCCTTTTTCCTACCATCATTTCAAATGTCACTCTTCACCTTTATTTCCTTTTCACAGCCGAAAGGGAATTGCGCTGGAAGCTTCAGCCAGAAGAAAATAAAATAAAAATTTCGCCTCCACCCCTCTTTTCAAAATCATTAACGAATTAAATTTCAACCAAAGGAAAATGATAGCAATCAAATCCCCACCGTTTCCCTTCTCTTTCATTTAATCAAATAGTTCGAAAATATTTTATCGCAGTTCGAAATTAACGCTCCACCAATCTCGATCGAGAGCAGATCGAGGGGAGGCCGCGAGTTCACTTCAGGGTATCGCGGGGTGGTAGGAGGCGATGAGGGGAGCGAAGCAACTGGGAGCTCGTGTTTCGAAAGCGAGTCGTGACTCGTTCGCGAGGGGTCTCGGTGGGATGTCGATGGGTGGTGTAGTCGAGCGGCGTATCGGAGCTGCGAGTGCGAGCTAGTGGTGGCTTCGCGAATGGAGACAGTTCGAAGGGATGGTGATTGCCACTTGCGGCTACCAAGTGTTGGGTTCGATTTCGAGCATCGTGAAGGGTAGCTCGCGAAGTGATGGAGGCTGGGTATGGGTCGCGAGTGAGGAGAGGGGTTGGTTTCGATTCGTTCAACCAACGGCAGAGATGGAATCGAGGCATCGAGGTGGGTTCTGGTTCATCTGAGCAGTGAGGTTCGTTTTTTTATATAGTTAAGTTCGGTTTAATAAATAATAACAGTAGGTTATTTATATATACATACAGAAATTATTGACAATAAATGAAATCTTAAATGGTTAAGCAGTTTTAAGTTTTATGTGTTCTTAATTTAATTTAAATGTATATATAAGGTTTTGAACAGAAGAGCAGGGGTTCAAAATGCTGGAAGTATATAAAATCTGATTTTGGAATCTCTATGTATTATTTTATAAACATATATGTAGTTTCAAAATATGAAATAATATACATTTACAAATTTATTTTAAAACAAGTATTAAGGCAATTAATTTGTTTAACTGGTTCATTTAATTATTCTAGTCACCAAAAATAATTTATTAAAGGATAATTTGACTAATTAAAGTTATTTAAAATGATAATTGATTATTCGAATATTAATAAAAATCCTATTGTACTTATACAAGGTCTAAAATCGAGGAAAATCTAGTCGGGTTGGATGGATGGCAAAACAAAAGCAAAGGTGAGTTAATCTCACTCAGTTAAATTATAATTTAAATTTAAATGGTTAAATTTAAATAATTGATTGGATGATTGCATTGATTGATGTGCTATATTATATATAGTAGTATATACCAATATATACATATTGGCATATGTATATATATTTGAGTTGTTGATATTCCCGCATTTATATAGCGGATGAGACCCTATGCGCCGCATAATAGCGGATGATTTTATATAAAACCCATATACTGTGATATTCCACCTCGAAGTGGAATTGGTATTGTGCTAACATCTGTGGATGCAGGGAAACAGGTTGGAGGGATCCAACTGGATTCCTCAAAATATTTAATTTTGTTTAAATATTCTGTGATATGATTGTTGATATCCTGTGATGATTTATATTGGATAATCTGGTTGGATTGAATTTCCCAGTATAATGAGTTATCAAAAGCAATTGAATTGGATTTTTGGAAAGAATAAAAGAGTAAAATTTAAGTTAAGTAATTCTAGTGAATTCGAATAAATTAAATATGGAAAAGAAGAATTTTAAATAAATAGAGAAATATTGAATTTAAAGAAAACGTATGTGATATTATTTAAAGGAATAATTCATTCTAATTCAATGTTTAAATGTAATTAAAAAGAAAGAAAGAACTTGGGAAATCTGAAACTTGTGTTTCGGTTTAAAGATTTTAAATCATAATGAGAAATAAAATCTGGAAGTTAATGAATTTGGAAATAAATGGATTAAGTAAGGAAGTTTATTTCAAGGTAAAATAAATTGGGAAATCAATTATAAATTGATTTAAATACTTTGGGATTTGAAATTTAAAGAGAAATGAGATTTTGAAGATATAAACTGGGTTTATAAAGTGAAATGGAATATCAGTGGATATTAGAAAATATAAATTCAATGTGGGAATTTATAAAAGGATATGGATTTGGTTTAAAAATAAATGTTGATTTATTTTTAAAAGGTGGGAATGAGAAGTGTATTTCTCTGGATAGCCAAGTACGTTTTCAAAGCAATTTGAAATATAAGTTAAAGGTTTTAAGTATGTTTTAAAAAGCATGTTTAGGAAATTTGTCTTTTTAAATGTTAATTTCCTAAGTAAGTATTTTCAAAAATATATTATTGTAGTAATTATATAAAAGTGATTTGCTATTATGTTTTAAAAGGAGAAATTTAGTTTATATTTATAAAGTGGTTTATTTTAAAGTATTATTTTTAATAAAGTATTAAAGTAGTTTAATTTCAATGTTATAAGATATATTTAAAATAAAGTGTTTTTAAATTATTTTAAAATTAAAAGTATTTTGTACTTGGTGATTCAGTGGAAATAATTATTTGGGAAATGTATTCCGTAAGCGGAAACTGTTGGAAATTGTTTTCAAATGAGCTTTGAAAATTTGGAAATATATCTTGGAAAGATATTTGGGCAAGTAAATAATGTGGGAAATTATTTATTGTGTGATGGTTGCTTGTGGATGTTAATTGATAGTTAAATAACCGACTATCAATATTGGCCAAATGCGCTGATCGTTTCGAAGAGACCGGGATCGGGTTTCCGTATACCGGGATTCTAGGTCTGGAGACTCGAATACCACTTCGATCCGGTTTGTATGTTTCGTGTAACGTGTTCGAAGTCGAAGATGGAGCTGTGAAGTGCAAGGGCTAGTCGCTACTAATCCTGAGGATATTTCCAAAATGGATGTAGTAGGAATAGTGCCTTCGGTTCCGTTCGGACCCGGGACGGACTTGTATGGACGAATGCTTTCGTGACATCGTCAGGTGGACGATGGGCATTCTAAGGGATATGTTCTGAAAAGGTATCGTTTAGCCTCGAGCCTCATCAACCGGGAATGACTGAAAATCAGGGGTTATGCAGCAAGGCTTCGTGGGTAGCCCCCACTTGAGAGTAAAGTCATCCCTGTCTAGATGTCCCTTTTATTTCGGCTTAGTGTTGCAGTTGCTGATCCCAACCGTGGGGTGATTTTATTTGGAATTATCCAGTAAGGGATGATTCCGGCCTTGTGTTGCAGGGGAGCGGGCGTACTCCTTGGTACTGTGATCTAGGCCACGTACTGTGACAGGTGGTACCCCAGTGCCTAGTCATTCGTTGGAAATCCATTCTCCCTACGTGCCTGTACGGTTTTGATTGTGCCCAACTATTGTTGAAATGTGAGATGCAAGCATTTCAGCTAGATTCTATTTTACTTTCTGTAGACACTATTATAATATCAGAGGATTTTGATATAAAGTGTTTTAGCTATCGTAAGGTAAAAACCCGACATGTTTATTTGTGGCGTGGTCTTACGAGATGCTTTTGTTTTCAAAAGGATTTTTGAAACTTTAATAATCAATTGAGTGTGATTTTCTCACGCTGGTATTCCAGACTGACTCGGGTATTGTTTTATATAATGCTCGGGTCAGACCGAGATAAACAGGTTCAGGATATGATGCTGTGGAGCTCAGGAGACGAGCTGGATGACGATACGTACTCTCGTACTTGTTATTATTTTTCCGCTGTGTATTCAGTTGTATGTTATGGATGTGGATGTACTCTGATGATGTATTCTGATGATGTATTGTATAAACAAATATAGTTTTGATTTGTGTAAAGATCTATTGATATATATACTATATTTCATTCCGCTGCGATGGTTAGATTCTGATGTTGTTTTCTATTTTTTCTTCTTCTACCTCTTCTTCTTAACTTAAATGGTTCGATTTTCCGGGTCTGGAAAGTCGGGTCGTTACAATTTTTTAATGACAAATTGATTACAATCATTTTCTAAATTGTTTACCCAGTTCGGTATCTCAAATATCCTTCTTTAAATTATTTGAAGGATTGTTAATATAGTGTTTAGTTTAGTATGTTTCACTTTTGTTTTATAAAACAAAAAAAGAAAAAAAATTATTCATATAGGTTGTATCTTTTGATTTAATTGTACGTATATGTATTTTGTTAATTAATTAAGTTTACATAAGTTCACAAATACATCTGAAAATTTTAATGCAATATGGAAGTTTATTTTGAATTAATCAAAAAGTTTTGGTTTAATCTTTAAATACACATAATTACATTTGTATGTATGTGTACATATAACATTTAATGTTCATAATTCAAATTGTATAATTTAATTGCTTTATTTTAACAAACAATTTAAAATTAGACAATTGTATATGCATATCAATTATTATTGGATGCTATTATTCTTGTGTAATAATGATTCTGTAACGACTCGACTTTTCGACGCTCGAAAGTCGACATTAATACGTCCACTGTATCAAATGTCGCGCAATCGAATGTCGGAAAACTGAACCATTAGGGTTAAAAGAAGAGGTAGGAGAAGACAGAAGAAAAGAAGGGACGAAAAAAAAACAGAAACAAAAACAATATCAGAATCTCACATTCGCAACGGTACAATATACAATAGATGAATCAATCATCTTTAAAACAAAAGACTATATCAGTTTATACATACATCAATCAGAGTCAATATACAACTCAATACAACAATGGACAGTTATATAAACTTGTCCCATACAGGATACACAACGGAATAAATAAACAAGTACGGGAGTACGTCTCGCCATCCAGCTCATCTCCAAAGCTCCAGAATATCCTGATAACATAACTCTAGGCTGCCCGTGTGGAAATTATGGGCACCAAGAGTTTAGGAAGGGAACAATAAACTCCAGGTCAGTGATGAACGTATTTTTCTGTAATTTAAACCATTCATTTCGTATATTTTTATTTTAATAAAATGGTATTATGCGGATATTTTATTGTTGTTTTGCAGATTATGGATCTCGAGATGCAACGTTGAAATTAATCGGTTGTGACGTCCGTTGATTCAAAAGTTCATACGCAATGCAAATATATCTTTTTGGCTCAACATATATTCCAAAGCAAGTACATTTTTCTCTTCACTGATTCAAAAGGAAGGACCGATTGCTAGCTCATTTATCTATTTTCGGTTGGATTCAAGAAGCATAACTAGTTGCAAACATTTTTTTCATAAAAAAATGAGCAAGTCACGAGCAAAGGAAATCATGTTACGTGAGGAAACACGTGAATACCAATTCAAAGAATGAAGGAAACAACACGTCAGCACATTTTCATTTCAGCCTATAAAGCAATGACGTGCATCATCAATTCAAGAAGTACAACACGTTGGCACTATTCTGATACAACCGCATATGTTATAAAAGATAAGCCAGCTCATTTTTATTATTTGGGTGAAGAGAGAGTACAACACGTAAATAAGCATTACCAATTCAAGTTTGAACGACGTGGCTATCAAGGACGTACACATTTCTTTTGTCATCTGGAAGAATTCAAGCATGCTCATATTTTTCGTTCAAAGCAAGTACGTGGCATAATATATTCCACTTGTTAGTTCTGTGGACCACTTCAAACATCTTTTCGGCAGAGAATTTCGGGGCTAGAAAAAGCTATATATGTACAGCATCATACCACAACCGAGGGGCATCTCATTATTTCCCAGCACTTTTTTCTCTAGTTTAGTTGATTTTACAGCATTGTTATTTAATTCTTCAGAGAATGGACAGAATTGTTAATTAGTTTTAGCAGTCTTTTTATTCTGGTTTTTAGTTATTTGTTAGTACTCTTTTCATTTCAGTAATTTAAATTCAGTTCGTTTGATTTCCAGTTGTTCACTCTGCTTATTTCCCCTCCGTACTTTTTATTTTTACTCTGAATTCTACAGTAAATTTTGTTGATTAGTTTCAGTGAAATTTGGAATCTCAGGGTGATTGCTTTTATTATTGTTTTTATCCGCTTAAAACCATCATCGAATTTGTTTAACACGCCTAAGATTTAAATATGGATTTCAAACATTTTAAAATACAATTCCCTGTGTTCGACCTGCATACTACATATCTGTGCGCTTGCAGAATTTATTAAAATTTGTGTTTTTCTAATCAATAGAAAAGTTTTAACAAGTTTTTGGCGCCGTTGCCGGGGAATTATTATTTTTGAATTTTGTTAATTTTTCTGTTTAAGTCTATTCGTGTTAATTTAATTTTTAGTTTAGCGCATTCGTTTAGTTTAGAGCATTTAGTTTCATGTTTCATGCTTTATATATTAGTTTCATGCATCTCATATTCACATCAGTTGCATTAGTTTTCACAATGCATTAGATAAGTTTTCACGTTGCAAATATTTTCATGCATATGTTAGTTTAGTTCATACTTCATTTAGTTTCTGACGTTAGTCAAGTTAGTCAAGATTCAATTCATCAACTCATTTTCACGTTCTCACTTGACAAGTTTCTATCATACACATATTAACGAATTTTGTTCTACCTATTTTCATTCTTCTCACGTGCTTCAGGTTCACGCATCATTTTACAGTGGAAGTGGAATTTTCACATTCACGTATCATTGCATATATCCACGTTACCCACTTTTCGCTACTCAATTGCACTGGACGGACCGCCATACCCAACTGTAAGTAATTTTCTACTCTACAGGTGCTCAACTTTAAATTGTTTAAATTTTTTTTTGCTAACACACTTTGAACTGTTTATGCGCGTTTGGACAAGAAATAATTTTAACAGTTTAGAAAGCCAAAATTTCTCGTTAAACAAATCAACGGAAAATTTAAATCAAACGAATATGAGCAATCACGGTTCACATCACACTTCAGCTAACTCATCACCTAGATCACATGCTGGAAATAATGAATTTCATGAGAACAGACCATTGTCACTTAGAGACCGATGTTATCTAACTAGAACTGTTCAACCTTCGGTTATTTCATTTCCACCTGCCGAAGGAAATAATTTTGAGCTAAAACATTCTTTTATCCAAGGGGTACCAAAATTCATTGGGTCTGAAAATGCATACGAATTTCTTAGTGAATTTGAGTTATACGCTTCTACAACTAAAATGCAACAACTTTCTAATGAATCCATCAAGCTATGACTTGTTCCATTCGCACTTCTAGAAAGTGCGAAAAGATGGCTTAATTCTCTTCCTAAAAATTCAATTAAAAGTTGGGATGATTTTGTCACATTATTTTTGAAAAAGTTTTTTCCTTTCCACAAAACTCTTAAAATTCGAATTGAAATCAATCAATTCTCTCAGAATGACGGAGAAACTTTTTCAAAATATTTTGAAAGGTTCAACCAATTGTTATATAGTTGCCCACATCATGCAATCCCTAGACACGTCTTGTGCCAAATCGTCTATGAAGGGCTTAACTATCAAACAAGATCCCAACTCGAATCTATGTGCGGAGGAGAATTCATGGCAAAAACAGACGAGGAAGCTTGGGAATTTTTAGAAAAATATTCGGAAAAGGATATGCAATGGGAAACAATTCATGTTCCAATTCGTACTTCAAACAGAGGAGTACATGGCATTGACCCATCACATCTTCCTATAGAAGCCCAAACTCCTCAAGAAGGAGAAGGACTACCCCATTACTACACACAAGACCAAATCAATGCTATATCTCAAAACAGACCTTATTCATCCACATACAATCCTAACTGGAAGCACCATCCAAATTTTTCGTGGTCAAATCCTAACAATGTGGCTAATCCTTCTCATATGTATCCGATGATACCAAATCTGAATTATCAAGCCCCAGCCCTTAAAGCTCAAAATTCTCAACCTGCTCCTCAAACAAAACCTTCGAGTCAACCATATAGGCATCCTAATTTCAATCCATTAAATCAACCTTCTCAACCATCACAAGAAATTGCTCGATTAGAAAAATAAATCACTAACTAAGATGCGAGAATTGAGCAAATCACTAAACAAAATGAACAATTGTTGATTATGATGAAGGACTTTATGAAAATCAATGAGAAAGGTAAATTGCCTAGTCAACCCGAAGTGAATCCAAAGTATAACACTCGAGGAGTAAATTCTTGTGAGGATGAAAATATAAATCCAGTTAATGCTGTCACCACATTAAGGTCTGGAAAGAAGGTAGACAACCACGTCGGCAACCCCGACATCCTCCCTAAGTCTACCCATGTTCAAAATTCTAAGACTCAGTCGACACCCACTGTTGTCGATCCTATCAACTCTCATTCTTCATCCAAGGTTGGCTTCTGATGTTGACAACCCCAACATTTCAGTTTCTTTATCTTCACCCTCTAGTATAACACCTTCTTCTTCAAATGAAAAAACTACCGAACGAGTCTATAAACCCATAGCTCCATTTCCTCATAGACTCAACAAAAAGAAGAAGCCCGCTAATTTTGACCAAATTCTTGAAATCTTCAAACAAGTTCGAACCAATATTCCACTTCTTGATACCATTGAGCAAATTCCTCAATATTCCAAGTGTCTTAGAGAGCTATGTACTCAAAAACGTGCCACGAACGTTCCAAAGACCGCATTTCTAACTGCAAATACTAGCTCTGTTCTTTCGAATCCCTCCCCAATCAAGTATAAGGACCCCGGTTGTCCTACAATCGGTTGTAAAATTGGTAACACTCACATTAGTCATGCCCAACTTGATCTTGGAGCGAGTGTAAATCTTCTACCTTATACTGTGTACTGTCAACTTGGACTAGGGGAATTAAAGCATACAAACATCACAATTCAACTAGCTGATCGATCTGTCAAAAAACCATTAGGCACAGTTGAAGATGTTTTGATACAAATTGAGCAATTCTATTTCCCAGTCGATTTCATAGTCCTAGAGACCACTCCCGTCTCAAATCCGAACAGTCAAATTCCCTTGATATTAGGCTGTCCATTCTTGGCAACATCAAATGCTATCATAAATTATAGGAATGGTCAACTACGACTTTCCTTTGGACACCTAACCATCGAACTAAATATCTTCAATCTTAACAAACAACCAAGGGATCTTGAAATAGAAGAAGTTGACATGATTCAAACGACTGTAGAAAATGATTTTAGTGATACTACAGAGTCTCTTAACATGTGCCTAGATCATTTTAATTCCAACTTCAATGATGATGAATACATTTCTGAATTAAATGATATGCTCTACTCTTTTCATACTTCACTAGAATTCAATCAGTTGATGTCTATTAAAACCTCAAAAGAAGAGCGCCCTAAGTTAGACCTTAAACCTCTTCCAAACGATCTTAAGTACGCATACTTAGATTCTTCGGAAAATTTCCCAGTAATCTTGGCCTCCGATCTCATTAAGGACCAAGAAGAACAACTTTTGAAAATTTTAAGGGAAAATAAAGAAGCATTAGGATGGGTAATCGCCGACATTAAGGGAATCAGTCCATCAATTATCGAACATCGAATACATTTAATCGATGAGGCTAAACCCACTCGCGAAGCTCAAAGGCAATTAAACCCTAACATGAGAGAAGTGGTAAAGGAAGAAATTATCAAATGTTTAGACAATGACATTATTTACCCTATCTCTGACAGTACTTGGGTAAGTCCGGTACAAGTTGTACCAAAGAAGTTTGGAATCACCGTGACCACAAATGAGAATAACGAACTTGTTCCCACAAAAGTCAAAACAAAATGGCGCGTTTGCATCGACTATCGGAAACTCAATACAGCAATAAGAAAAGATCATTTTCTCCTCCCTTTTATTGATCAAATGCTTGAACGCTTAGCCGGTCATGAATATTATTGTTTTCTTGATGGTTACTCCGGCTATAATCAAATTCCCATTGCGTTAGGGGATCAACACAAAACAACGTTCACATGTCCCTTTGGGACTTTCGCTTATCGTCGCATGCCCTTCGGTCTTTGTAATGCCCCCGCCACCTTTCAGAGATGTATGATGAGTATATTTTCCGATATGGTGGAGGATTTCCTAGAAATATTCATGGATGATTTTTCAATCTATGGGTCATCTTTTGATCAATGCCTCCTTCATTTAGAACGTGTCTTAAAGCGATGTAAAGAGAAATCTCTTGTGCTTAATTGGGAAAAATGTCATTTTATGGTTAAGCGAGGAATAGTCTTAGGCCATGTTGTCTCTAAAATGGCCTAGAAGTTGATAAATCTAAAGTTGATCTTATTGCTAACCTTCCTCCTCCAAAGTCCGTCAAGGACATTCGCTCATTCCTCGGTCATGCAGGATTTTATAGGAGGTTCATTAAAGATTTTTCAAAAATTTCAAAACCTCTTTTGAATCTACTGGCTAAAGACGTTAAATTTGAATTTTCCAATGAGTGTAAAACGTCTTTTGAAACCCTTAAATCGATCTTGACCACTGCACCTATCATCCAACCTCCAAATTGGACCTTGCCTTTTGAATTAATATGTGACGCTTCCGATTATTCCATTGGAGCCATCTTAGGTCAACGAATCAATAAACTTCCTCGAGTCATATATTATGCTAGTAAAACACTTAATGAAGCTCAATTGAATTACTCAACCACAAAAAAAGAGTTTTTAGCAGTTGTCTTTTCCCTCGATAAGTTTAGATCATATCTCATGGGTTCTAAGGTCATAGTTTACACCGATCATGCCGCATTACGGTATTTACTTACAAAAAAGGATGCCAAACCCCGCTTAATCCGTTGGATCCTTCTTCTTCAAGAATTTGACCTAGAAATACGAGACAAAAAGGGTTCTGAAAATGTCGTAGCCAATCATCTTTCTCGTATAGTTCATGAAAACATCGATAACACTCAATCAATGATCATTTTCCCGATGAACAAATTCTTTCCATATCCAGTGCACCATGGTATGCAGACATCGTAAATTATCTTGTCACAAATGAAACACCTCCCCATTGGTCAAAACAAGATAAACAAAAATTTCTCTCCAATGTTAAAAACTTTTACTGGGACGATCCTTATCTCTTCAAATATTGCACCGATCAAATCATACGTAGATGTGTCCCCGAACATGAATTCCATTGTATTCTCTCTTTTTCACATAATCAAGCATGTGGAGGACATTTTGGAGCAAAGAAAACCGCTGCCAAGGTGTTACAATGTGGTTTTTATTGGCCTTCTCTTTTTCGTGATGCCCACGAATTTTGCTCCAAATGCGTTAGATGCCAACAAACAGGTCATATTTCCAAACGTAACATGATGCCCCTAAACCCAATCCTTGTCATCGAAATTTTTGATGTTTGGGGCATCGACTTCATGGGCCCTTTTCCTAATTCGTTTGGAAATCTCTATATCCTACTTGCAGTAGATTACGTGTCTAAATGGGTTGAGGCCATTCCTACCAGAACGAATGACAATAAAGTTGTTGTCAAATTTGTGAAAGAAAACATATTTTCTCGTTTTGGTACACCTCGAGCTATTATAAGCGATAACGGTTCTCATTTTTGTAATCGTGCTTTTGAATCTCTTCTTAAGAAATACTCTATCACTCATAAACTATCTACTCCATATCATCCATAGACTAACGGTCAAGTCGAAATTTCCAATAGACAAATTAAACAAATTCTTGAAAAGACAGTTAACTCCAACAGAAAAGATTGGTCATCCAAATTGATAGATGCCCTTTGGGCATTTCGCACGGCTTATAAAACCAATCTAGGAATGTCACCATACCGATTAGTCTTTGGAAAAGCATGTCATTTACCTATTGAGCTCGAGCACCGCGCACTTTGGGCAATCAAATATCTTAATTTTGACATAGAAAAAGCCGGATCACATCGTAAATTACAATTGTCAGAATTAGAAGAACTAAGAAATGAAGCGTATGAAAATGCAAAGATTTATAAAGAGAAAACTAAATTTTATCATGATAAATTCATACTTCGTAAGACATTCGAAGTAGGGCAGAAAGTTCTCTTATATAATTCCAGACTTCATTTATTTCCGGGCAAATTGAGATCTCGATGGACAGGTCCATATATTGTGAAAACCGTATACCCTTATGGTGCAGTTGAAATTGAAAATCCTAGGGACGGTTCCATTTCAAAGGTCAATGGACAACGCTTGAAGCCATTTCTTAAGATTGAACAACATAAGGAAGATGAATTCGTGGATCTCCACGAACCTAGCTATTCGGCATGAGCCACTCACTATCTTGTACATATCAGGTTGTATTTTTAGTTTTTTATTATTATTTTGTTTTGCATTTGCATTCCATTAGACAGTTGGGACACTGTCTCATTCCAGTGTTGGGGGGGGATACATATCTTATACTATTTATTCATCTTTCATAAGTTCATCTCATCATCACTTCAAAAAAAACTTCATCTCATCAATTTTTTTTTCTTTCAATTTTTTTAAAAATTCATTTTGTTTTCGTCTCATTTTCCATTATTAGGAATTTGACTTGTTTTTAAATAGTCACAACAAGGTAAGTAAACAGTTTAGGTCAACTGATGAAAATTTTAGTGAACCACTAATTTCAAATGAAGATGTAATGAAAAGTTGAATTGCAAGCGATGATAGTAAGGTTAGTATATAGGGGGACTCATAGGTGATGGTTATGAAATCTTTTCTAAATTGTAGTTTTTGTTCAAAGAGTGGTATATTTAAAGTACCGGCGTTGACTTTTCAAATCTTTAAGCTAAGTGGTGATAAGCTGATTTTTCATAACTCTCTCTTCTCATTACGTAAGTGTGCAAACCCGCCAAGCTCTGTCCTACTCTTACGTAAGTCGTAATGCAGTACACGAGTGGTATACCTTGGTCTCATTTTATGAGTTGGACACCTAAGGATTACCGACATCCTGTTGACATAGTCAGCGTCGGTCTGCACAATCTGCCAAGCTCTGTCCTACTCTCACGTAAGTCATAATGCAGTGCATGGGTGGTATACCTTGGTTCAAAAGTTAGGTATATATATTAAAAAAAACAAAAACAAAAAAAAACAAAAAAATATTTTAAATAAAAAGAGAGTAAGCAATTGAAACCCAAACACTTCATGACTTTATTGATTTGGCTTGTTATACAAAAGGAAATGAAAATACCATTTTGAAAAAAAACTATGATTAACAATAAAGAATTTATTTCATGGCTGCACTATGTTATCAACTGAAACAACTGGCCAAGCTAGAATTTAATGTATGAAAACTTGAGTTATATTAAGAATTTGAGATTAGCGAGGAACTGAAATTTTTCTTGACATTGACTAAAACTTCTATACATTATTGTGTTGTGATTATTTTGAAATAAATCAAGTCTCCATTCATTTAATATTTTTGCATTCATGTAGTACATTAGAATCATCGCATATTGCATTTGGATTTTGTGGGTAGTATCCGCTGAAAACCCTCACGAGACATCACTCGTCCTACTAGGGACACCTAGAGGTTTAACGGCTTGTTGCATACGCTCAATGCATTCGTGTTTCCTACGAAAAAGGATTTATTTAGATTTTATTTCTTTGTTTATTCGAGGACGAATAAAGTTCCAGTGTGGGGGTATTTGATGAACGTATTTTTCTACAGTTTAAACCGTTCATTTCGTATATTTTTATTTTAATAAAATGGTATTACACGGATATTTTATTGTTGTTTTGCAGATTATGGATCTCGAGATGCAACATTGAAATTAATCGGTTGTGGCGTCCGTTGATTCAAAAGTTCATACGCAATGCAAATATATCTTTTTGGCTCAACATATATTCCAAAGCAAGTACATTTTTCTCTTCACTGATTCAAAAGGAAGGACCGATTGCTAGCTCATTTACCTATTTTCGGTTGGATTCAAGAAGCATAACTAGTTGCAAACAATTTTTTTCATAAAAAAATGAGCAAGTCACGAGCAAAGGAAATCATGTTACGTAAGGAAACACGTGAATACCAATTCAAAGAATGAAGGAAACAACACGTCAGCACATTTTCATTTTAGCCTATAAAGCAATGACGTGCATCATCAATTCAAGAAGTACAACACGTTGGCACTATTCTGATACAACCGCATATGTTCTAAAAGATAAGCCAACTCATTTTTATTATTTGGGTGAAGAGAGAGTACAACACGTAAATAAGCATTACCAATTCAAGTTTGAACGACGTGGCTATCAAGGACGTACACATTTCTTTTGTCATCTGGAAGAATTCAAGCATGCTCATATTTTTCGTTCAAAGCAAGTACGTGGCACAATATATTCCACTTGTTAGTTTTATGGACCACTTCAAACATCTTTTCGGCAGAGAATTTCGGGGCTAGAAAAAGCTATATATGTACATCATCATACCACAAACGAGGGGCATCTCATTATTTCCCAGCACTTCTTTCTCTAGTTTAGTTGATTTTTTAGCATTGTTATTTAATTCTTCAGAGAATGGACAGAATTGTTAATTAGTTTTAGCAGTCTTTTTATTCTGGTTTTTAGTTATTTGTCAGTACTCTTTTCATTTCAGTAATTTAAATTCAGTTCGTTTGATTTCCAGTTGTTCACTCTGCTTATTTCCCTTCCGTACTTTTTATTTTTACTCTGAATTCTACAGTAAATTTTGTTGATTAGTTTCAGTGAAATTTGGAATCTCAGGGTGATTGCTTTTATTATTATTTTTATCCGCTCAAAACCATCATCGAATTTGTTTAACACGCCTAAGATTTAAATATGGATTTCAAACATTTTATAATACAATTCCCTGTGTTCGACCTGCATACTACATATCTGTGCGCTTGCAGAATTTATTAAAATTTGTGTTTTTCTAATCCATAGAAAAGTTTTAACAGTCAGTCATGGTGACTGGTGTGAGATCGTAAAACAGTTATTTTCACAGAGAAAATAAAATAACTTTGCAATGCTTTTGGAAAATGAAACTACCATAAGGCCTCCCACCACACACACAATGCAAACGCAGAATTGGAGGAGATTTCTCCTTATGATAGTCAAAAATGCTTACTACGCAAAATCAGTTGATATTATTATTATTAATGTCTAGTGTGGAAAAACATTTCGAAAGTATAATATCAATCTTAGCCAACATACAACCATTATTGTATGTCTACTATAGCTACTACGTTCAATAGCAGGTTACCGCCACATTCCATAGCAGGTAATACAATTAAAACCGTACAGGCTCGTATTGTTTCTTTGGATTTCCAACAAATGGTCAGGCTAAGGAACTTCCTTACACCGAAATGGAAACGCCTCTGGAAAGACGCCTCGAGAGTCAACCTGCTCTCTGCAAACATAAGGCCGACGCTACCTCACGCTGTACAGCTGTAACTAGGTAACTAACACACTGACGTTACCTCACGCTGTACAGCTGTAACTAGGTAACTAACACACAAGTATGTCATCCCCCGGTCGTAACCAACCTTTATCTGAGGATCCTCAATCACAAAGCAACAGCCACAAAGCATAATACATGTGCATTAACATAGGTAAAATATCTGGGCTCCATACCATGATATCACCTTTTATCCAGAAGGAAATGACATAACCTAGGGGCGCTACCCCTAAAAACCTTTGCCGCAACATTCCTGTTTCGACCATTACCGGGTTGTGAGGCTCGACGAAGTCTCGTCCACAAAGCTACGCTTTTTCACAAAGCAAAGCTTTGACCAAGAAATGATCAACAACACTTCGTGTGCCACATTACCAAATTGGGAATGTATCACTAGTAACCATCAACTACATAACCTATGAGCTCGTACGTCTCAGAGAAAGATGTTAAGCTAAGAGAATAAATTCTCCGCCACCAACAGAAATGTATTTGATAGAAACCAGCTTTACATCTCAAAGTGTAATGTCAGACACACATCCATACAAGTACGTTCCGGGATCGAACGGAACCGAAGGCACTTCCAAAGAAGCCCTTGCAATCCGGATAATTTCTAATCACGTCCGGACTTCCCATCACAAAAAGAGTGATATAAATCTCTATACCGGAGCAAATCGGTGCAGAGACATTCGACAGGTTGTCCTTTCATTTTTGAAAATATCCGGTCTTCACCACCGACCTTCAATACGATCCATATCGTCGTATCACTAATTCGAAATGGGTTATATGACACAAAGGTCTTTTCCCGGCTAACCCGAATAGTGAGCGTTTGTTTTAAAAACAAATCAAGTGTCATTTCAAAGGCAAATATTGATAGTCGGTTATTTAACTATCAACAACATTCACAACAATCAACCAATTTAAATAATTTTTCCCAAATTATTTATCTTCAAAATATCTTCACAAGATATATATTTTCCACACCTCACATTTGGAAACCAATTTCAAATCACATTTTCACACTTCACATTTGAAAACCAATTTCAAATCACCTTTTCACACTTCACATTTGAAAACCAATTTCAAATCACAAAATGGTCTATTTAAACCAATTAGATAAATCCTTATCGATTTATTTCAAATTTACATTCCAAATCTGTAAATTTATTTCCACACTTCAAAAATAAATCAATGTTTATTTTTAAAACAAATTTCCCTTTCCTTTATAAATTCTATTCTGAATTTACATTCCCAAATATTCACTTATACACGATTTTCAAATCGTTTTCCAAATATTCACTTTCAACACAAAATCAACTTTCAAAATTGATATCTCAATTTTATTTCAAACCCCAAATCAAATTCCAAATTGATTTCTAATTTTTCTTCAACACCGAATCAAATTTCAAATTGATTCTAATTTTAATCCCAAATAACAAATCATTTTACAAATCGATTTCCAAATTTATTCTCAACACAAAAATCAATTTTCATTCAAACACCAAATAAATTTTTTCCATATTGATTCCTCAAATATTTATTTTCCAATACCAAATCAATTATCAATTGGATTTCAAACAAATTTATCACTTTTAAAAATAAATTCCTTAATCTCTTCCAAACCATTAAAAATTCCATTTTCAATAAATTCTTCATCTTTCGAATAATACTATTCCAAATCCATTTATAAAAATCTTTTCCCATACTTTGGAAATAATTTGATAAGATTACCAAAAATCAACTTTACGCTTTTAAAATCCTTCTTTTAAATTCAACCAATTCTTTCAAAAGAATTTATTTAAAATTTCCAATTTAAATTTCAAAAATCCAATTTCATTTATTTTTGGTATCCAACGATACCAAAAATACATTCGGCTAAATTATAGCCTTCAACACATTCAATCACAGATATAATCATACACAGATTATAAATAATCAACACAACATATGAAACCAATTCATATAACATATGAAACAAATTCATATAATTTTGAGGAATCCAGTTGGATCCCTCCAACCTGTTTCCCTGCATCCACAGATGTTAGCACAATAACAATTCCACTTCGAGGTGGAATATCGCGGTATATGGGATTTATAAAATATCATCCGCTATTATGCGGCGCATAGGGTCTCATCCGCTATATAATGCGGGAAAATCAATCACCAATATATACATATGCCAATATATATATATTGCTATATACTACTATATATATAGTATCACATCCAAACAACAATCAATCAATAACTGCAAAAATCAAATTTCCAATTTGAGTGAGAAGATCTCACCTTTAATTTGCAATCCATTTTCTATTTCCGACTTGTTTCTCCATTTTAGACCTTGTATAAACATTTATACAATTTATTAATATTCGAAAAAATCTGACAATTCAATTTCCTTTTTAATAGATCTAATTGATTAACCCTTTTAACTTGAACTAATTTATAATCAATTTCCTATTAGATAAATTGTCTTTAGTACTAAAATAATTAGGCAAATTAATTAGCCAAATTAATTATCCTAATACATTATTTAAAATAACAAGTAGATTTGAAGTGTGTGTTTATTTTATTTTTTTGAAGCTTAACATATAATTATAAAAATAAATTATAGATCTCAAAAATCTAACTTTTATCTAAACTTCCAATTATTACAAATTTCTATATTTTTTTCTTTTTCCAGTAAAGATTGAAAATATAAATATTTACTTTACTATATAAAGCTGTTCTTCAATTTCTGTATATATATATATTCAAACTAATTTTCCTCTAATAAAATATTTTTATCTTCCTTCTCCTGAATTTAAACTTCTGTTCATTGTTTATCTATTTAAAATTAAATGGTATATTTAAAATGTAGGTGTGTATACATATATTCGTAAAATAAAAATATCTGGGTTTTCAAAATTTCTTCTTTTCCCTTACTGTGAATATATTTTTATACATACACAAAAAAAAATGAAGATCTTATACCTTACTGTCATTCGTGAACCCATGCTTCGCCAAACCCTTCTTCACCATCGCGAAGACGCTCGCGACCCTATATCCAAATCACGACGAACGAGAGATGCGTACCCCTTTTATCGTCGTGTCCTCCAGGCTTTCAATCGATCGCCCTCAATATCCCCTCCAACCTTCGAATGCGTGAGCCTCCTCGACTCGCATAAATAAACTTCTAGATCCCTCAATCTCGAACGAGCTTGCAATAATCGAAGGTGAATCTACACGGCCATTTTCTTTTTCGAATTTGGGGAAAACGCGGCCCCTTTGATTTTTCGTTTTGATGATTCACGAATAAGTTCGTGAATTTAAATTGGGGAGAACGGTCATAAATTTCGAACGAGATTTGATTTTGAATGAGGAATGTTTGTCGCGGCCATTCTCTTTGATTTCGTTTTGCCATTTTTTTTTATTTTTGAACGAGATATAAAGTTTTCTTCCTTTGCATTTAACAAGGAGATGAATGGGACAAGAGAAGACGTTAGCCTGCTCGAGTTAACAGGCTACAGTGTTTGAATTGAATAAAAATACGGCTGATGTGAAATAATATCAACGGCAGTTGACTAATTCTTCAATTCAAATTCAAATTCAAATCGTCACGAATTTGCAACTCAAAATCTCGATATCCTATCGAGACGTGCTGCTAGGCATTCGTAATGTTATACGCCTATTCCGAACACAATGAAGAAGGTTTCGAGTCCAAATTCGATCGTATGGAGAAGATAGCTTTTTGGACCAGTTATTAAATTAAATTTTCGATTTAACTTCAGCGCGTTCGCTTATCGTACGATCACACTATAACTTCAAACACTACGAAAATGGAAATCTGATAATAATACAATATTACGGATCCAATGGAACTAGTTTCGTCGAATTCCGAGACTGTGCCCCGGAACGCTATTTTTAAATATCGATTTAAACGATAAAATTCAAAACTGAACAAAACAGTTTCAAATTCAATTCTGAAAGTTCCAGTACCTTCAGAATTATCAATATGAATTTTCTAAGACTTCATATTATTTTTAATCAGCTTAAAACTGAAGATTCAAAAATTTACCCAGTTTCAATAATTAAATTCAATAATTTAATCGCCAAATTCACTCTGATATTTGAACTTCAAATTAAACTATCATTCGAATATTTAAACTCAATTAAATATTCATATTTCAAACGTCAAAAATTCAGAGTCGTTACAATCTTCCCCCCTTAAAAGAATTTCGTCCCAAAATTACAAGTTAAGAAGAATTATTCAATCCCCGTTAACTATTTTCTCAAATCCAAATAGTTTTATCAACTTTTCAAACCCAAATCTTTTTATCATAAAAGATCCATTATTAGTTTAACTAATTTTCCGAAATCAACCATAAGTACCAAATTATATGGTTTTCTTAACAATTCAAATTTCATTTCAAATTCAAAATTTTCTCAAAATTTTCTAACTCTCGAAATTTTCAAAAAAATTCGCCAGCGTCTCCTTTGCACGGCTAACTCGGTACGACTACAAAACGTCCCTACGGACTCCCAAATACCAAAAGAAAACAAAATGCCAAGTGGCAAAATCAGAAACTCATTAAATTTCATACTGAAATTCAAATACATACCTTTTGTTGAGAAATTCAAATTCATCTTCGAAATCTAAATCCAACTCCATTTTCCTTAGCCTTTACAATCCCTGTATACTTTACTGAACAATAATGTCCAAATTCACTTATTGGATTCCAAATCCCCATTTTACTTAAGAATTCCATTATCCATTTCTTAAGTTCAATATAATTATTTCTTATATTCATTTTCACTTCACTAACAAAGTTATATATTCATTTCTATTCAACTTTGCATTTTCAATTACAGTTTGAATTCAATTGACAATTTCAATTCTATTTGGAATTTATTTCAAATCTCAATACTCTTATTTCCAAATTTTTCATTCAGATTTTCATTTCGAATTTTACTTGAATTCGATTCATCTTCTATTTATGAATATTGAGTTTCATTTACCTTTATTTCAAATTCAATTTAAAATCACTTGTCGTTAAGTGAAAATTTTCAAAAATTCCAAATTTTTTCTAACTCTCAAAATTTTCGGAAAATTTTGGCGGAGTCTCCTTTGTACGGAGGAGCTTTTGCAATATGACAAAAGATATAAATATACATACATCGACCCACTCGGTTGGAAAAGCAGAAAAACAGTTCATATTTCCTATTTTTATTGCGTAGTCATACCTTTTTAGCATTTTAAGCAAAGCAGTTATTATTAGCTTATTAACGCAACCAAAATGCAGCGAAACAGCTTCCAAAAACCTGCACTTACTCAGTTTAAACCCGTAAGCGACAAATATAAGAAATCTATTAACATTTCATTTAATTCCAATAGCAAACACATAATTTTCATAAGCAATACATTCAAAATAAATTCCATTAGCAATTTATATGGTTTCAATTCAACTTTAGTCGCTTACGACCAATTCACATACCATTTCCATTTAATTCAAGTGGTTTACAACTCATTTTCTTCATTCTATTCATTTCTAAATGAAACGATTTCATATTCATTTCAATTGATTCAAAAATAAATTTCATTTACATTCCATATTCACATTCATTTCCTTTGGAACCATTTCACAATTTTTTTTCTTAAGTCGAGCATTCATCCAAATATCGCTTAAGTCATTTCAACTCAAAATTCAAGTTACATTCATCAACTTAGAATATTTTCAATATCAAATTTACTTAAGAATTTCACACTTATTTCTTAAGTTCAATACAAGTATTTTCCATACTTATTTTTAAACTGCATTGCCAATTCCATATAAATTCAATCAATCTTTCATTTATAATTATTGAATTCAATTTGTTTCAAACCTTATTCATTTGTCAATCTTCAATTAGCTTCACTTACTAATTTTAGTTTAATACTTCACTTGTTTTCCACAAATCAAATTCAATTCCAGTTCCATTTACTTACAAATTCAAAATGAATTTTAACATTCAATTTCATTTTCTTGCACTTGCAATTGCAAATTTATTTATTCATTCACAAATTCATTCATTTTCAATTTGAATCTAATTCCAATCAGATTTCAAATATTTTATAAGTTATCAACTTATTTACATTCCATTAATGAATTTTATTCTCAAATATTTCTCTGGAATCCCATTTCAATTTGTAAATTACATTTACAATTCACATTCATATATGAATTTATTTCCTTATACTTTCAATTCATATTTATAAATTTCATTTGTTAAATGGATTTATCTCCAAATTTTAGGTTATATCATTATTGTTTTTATTTAATTTCCATATAACAATGATAATAATTCAATATTATCTCTTTCTAACAACCAAGCATCCATATACTACTATAATTCATAGAAAATTATTCCTTTTCTATACAAAAATAGTTTTGGGCAAAATTATTTCATTTACCCTATTTTAAAACAATACTGTGTCGGTTTATCTTGTTTAAGAGTTTAGAAACTCCTATCGATTACAGTTGGCCAGACTGCACCGACCAGAATCTATAAACAATCAACCGATAAGTCAACACAATACAAAATAAATTTTGTATTCACTAACAAATACGCACTCATATCTATTATTACACTCACACTCATTCTAGAGTACTACTGACTCTATCTCTAATGAGTAACACCCAACAGAGCAGGGCTGTCGCTTAACCAACAGCTCTGATACCACTTGTAACGACTTGACTTTTCGATGCTCGAAAGTCGACATTAATACGTCCACTTTATCAAATGTCGCGCAATCGAATGCCGGAAAACCGAACCATTAGGGTTAAAAGAAGAGGTAGGAGAAGACAGAAGAAAATAAGGCACAGAAAAAAAGAAACAAAAACAATATCAGAATCTCACATTCGCAGCGGAACAATATACAATAGATGAATCAATCATCTTTAAAACAAAAGACTATATTTGTTTATACATACATCAATCAGAGTCAATATACAACTCAATACAACAATGGACAGTTATATAAACTTGTCCCATACAGGATACACATCGGAATAAATAAACAAGTATGGGATTACGTCTCGCTATCCAGCTCATCTCCAAAGCTCCAGAATATCCTGATAACATAACTCTAGGCTGCCCGTGTGGAAATTATGGGCACCCAGAGTTTAGGAAGGGAACAGTAAACTCCAGGTCAGTCATAGTGACTGGTGTGAGATCGTAAAACAGTTATTTTCACAAAGAAAATAAAATAACTTCGCAATGCTTTTGGAAAATGAAACTACCATAAGGCCTCCCACCACACACACAATGCAAATGCAGAATTGGGGGAGATTTCTCCTTATGATAGTCAAAAATGCTTACTACGCAAAATCAGTTGATATTATTATTAATGTCTAGTGTGGAGAAACATTTCGAAAGTATAATATCAATCTTAGCCAACATACAACCATTATTGTATGTCTACTATAGCTACTACGTTCAATAGCAGGTTACCGCCACATTCCATAGCAGGTAATACAATTTAAACCGTACAGGCTCGTATTGTTTCTTTGGATTTCCAACAAATGGTCAGACTAAGAAACTTCCTTACACCGAAATGGAAACGCCTCTGGAAAGACGCCCCGAGAGTCAACCTGCTCTCTGCAAACACAAGGCCGACGCTACCTCACGCTGTATAGCTGTAACTAGGTAACTAACACACTAACGTTACCTCACGCTGTACAGCTGTAACTAGGTAACTAACACACAAGTATGTCATCCCCCGGTCGTAACCAATCTTTATCCAAGGATCCTCAATCACAAAGCAACAGCCACAAAGCATAATAAATGTGCAGCATCAACATAGGTAAAATATATGGGCTCCATACCATGATATCACCTTTTATCCAGAAGGAAATGACATACCCTAGGGGCGCTACCCCTAAAAACCTTTGCCGCAACATTCCTGTTTCGACCATTACCGGGTTGTGAGGCTCGACGAAGTCTCGTCCACAAAGCCACGCTTTTTCACAGAGCCACGCTTTTTCACAAAGCAACGCTTTTTCACAAAGAAACGCTTTGACCAACAAATGATCAATAGCACTTCGTGTGCCACATTACCAAATTGGGAATGTATCACTAGTAACCATCAACTACAGAACCTCTGAGCTCGTACGTCTCAGAGAAGGGTGTTAAGCTAAGAGAATAAATTCTCCGCTACCAACAGAAATGTATTTGATAGAAACCAGCTTTACATCTCAAAGTGTAATGTCAGACACACATCCATACAAGTCCGTTCCGGGATCGAACAAAACCGAAGGCACTTCCAAAGAAGCCCTTGCAATCCGGATAATTTCTAATCATGTCCGGACTTCCCATCACAAAAAGAGTGATATAAATCTCTATACCGGAGCAAATCGGTGCAGAGACATTCGACAGGTTGTCCTTTCATTTTCGAAAATATCCGGTCTTCAATACGATCCATATCGTCGTATCACTAATTCGGAATGGGTTATATGACACAAAGGTCTTTTCCCGGCTAACCCGAATAGTGAGCGTTTGTTTTAAAAACAAATCAAGTGTCATCTCAATGGCAAATTTAATAGTCGGTTATTTAACTATCAACAACATTCACAACAATCAACCAATTTAAATAATTTTTCCTAAATTATTTATTTTCAAAATATCTTCACAAGGTATATGTTTTCCACACCTCACATTTGGAAACCAATTTCAAATCACATTTTCACACTTCACATTTGAAAACTAATTTCAAATCACCTTTTCACACTTCACATTTGAAAACCAATTTCAAATCACCTTTTCACACTTCACATTTGAAAACCAATTTCAAATCACAAAATGGTCTATTTAAACCAATTAGATAAATCCTTATCGATTTATTTCAAATTTACATTCCAAATCTGTAAATTTATTTCCACACTTCAAAAATAAATCAATGTTTATTTTTAAAACAAATTTCCCTTTCCTTTATAAATTCTATTCTGAATTTACATTCCCAAATATTCACTTATACACGATTTTCAAATCGTTTTCCAAATATTCACTTTCAACACCAAATCAACTTTCAAAATTGATATCTCAATTTTATTTCTAACCCCAAATCAAATTCCAAATTGATTTCTAAATTTTCTTCAACATCGAATCAAATTTCAAATTGATTCTAATTTTGATCCCATATACCAAATCATTTTACAAATCGATTTCCAAATTTATTCTCAACACAAAAATCAATTTTCATTCAAACACCAAATAAATTTTTTCCATATCGATTCCTCAAATATTTATTTTCCAATACCAAATCAATTATCAATTGAATTTCAAACAAATTTATCACTTTTAAAAATAAATTCCTTAATCTCTTCCAAACCATTAAAAATTCCATTTTCAAAAAATTCTTCATCTTTCGAATAATACTATTCCAAATCCATTTATAAAAACCTTTTCCCATACTTTGGAAATAATTTGATAAGATTACCAAAAATCAACTTTACGCTTTTAAAATCCTTCTTTTAAATTTAACCAATTCTTCCAAAAGAATTTATTTAAAATTTCCAATTTAAATTTCAAAAATCCAATTTCATTTATTTCTGGTATCCAACGATACCAAAAATACATTCGGCTAAATTATAGCCTTCAACACATTCAATCACAGATATAATCATACACAGATTATAAATAATCAACACAACATATGAAACCAATTCATATAACATATGAAACAAATTCATATAATTTTGAGGAATCCAGTTGGATCCCTCCAACCTGTTTCCCTGCATCCACAAATGTTAGCACAATACCAATTCCACTTCGAGGTGGAATATCGCGATATATGGGATTTATAAAATATCATCCGCTATTATGCGGCGCATAGGGTCTCATCCGCTATATAATGCGGGAAAATCAATCACCAATATATACATATGCCAATATATATATATATATATTGCTATATACTACTATATATATAGTATCACATCCAAACAACAATCAATCAATAACTGCAAAAATCAATTTTCCAATTTGAGTGAGAAGATCTCACCTTTAATTTGCAATCCATTTTCCATTTCCGACTTGTTTCTCCATTTTAGACCTTGTATAAACATTTATACAATTTAGTAATATTCGAAAAAATTTGAAAATTCAATTTCCTTTTTAATAGATTTAATTGATTAACCCTTTTTAACTTGAACTAATTTATAATCAATTTCCTATTAGATAAATTGTCTTTAGTACTAAAATAATTAGGCAAATTAATTAGCCAAATTAATTATCCTAATACATTATTTAAAATAACAAGTAGATTTGAAGTGTGTGTTTATTTTATTTTTTTGAAGCTTCACATATAATTATAAAAATAAATTATAGATCTCAAAAATCTAACTTTTATCTAAACTTCCAATTATTACAGAATTTCTATATTTTTTTCTTTTTCCAGTAAAGATTGAAAATATAAATATTTACTTTACTGTATAAAGCTGTTCTTCAATTTCTGTATATATATATATATTCAAACTAATTTTCCTCTAATAAAATATTTTTATCTTCCTTCTCCTGAGTTTAAACTTCTGTTCATTGTTTATCTATTTAAAATTAAACGGTAGATTTAAAATGTAGGTGTGTATACATATATTCGTAAAATAAAAATATCTGGGTTTTCAAAATTTCTTCTTTTCCCTTACTGTGAATATATTTTTATACATACATTAAAAAAAATGAGGATCTTATACCTTACTGTCATTCGTGAACCCATGCTTCGCCAAACCCTTCTTCACCATCGCAAAGACGCTTGCGTCCCTATATCCAAATCACGACGAACGAGAGATGCGTACCCCCTTTATCGTCGCGTCCTCCAGGTTTTCAATCGATCGCCCTCGATATCCCCTCCAACCTTCAAACGCGCGAGCCTCCTCGACTCGCATAAATAAACTTCCAGATCCCTCAATCTCGAACGAGCTTGCAATAATCGAAGGTGAATTTACACGGCCATTTTCTTTTTCGAATTTGGGGAAAATGCGGCCCCTTTGATTTTTCGTTTTGATGATTCACGAATAAGTTCGTGAATTTAAATTGGGGAGAACGGCCATAAATTTTGAACGAGATTTGATTTTGAACGAGGAATGTTTGTCGCGACCATTCTCTTAGATTTCGTTCTGCCATTTTTTTATTTTTGAATGAGATATAAAATTTTCTTCCTTTGCGTTTAACAAGGAGATGCAGGGGACAAGAGAAGACATTAGCTTGCTCGAGTTGACAGGCTACAGTGTTTGAATTGAATAAAAATACGGCTGATGTGAAATAATATCAACGGTAGTTGACTAATTCTTTAATTCAAATTCAAATTCAAATCGTCATGAATTTGCAACTCAAAATCTCGATATCCTATCGAGACGTGCTGTTAGGCGTTCACAATGTTATTCGCCTATCCGAACACAATGAAGAAGGTTTCGAGTCCAAATTCGATTGTATGGAGAAGATAGCTTTTTGGACCAGTTATTAAATTAAATTTTCGATTTAATTTCAGCGCGTTTGCTTATCGTATGATCACACTATAACTTCAAACACTACGAAAATTTAAATCCGATAATAATATAATATTACGGATCCAATGGAACTAGTTTCGTCGAATTCTGAGACTGTGCCCCGGAACGCTATTTTTAAATATCGATTTAAACGATAAAATTCAAAACTAAACAAAACAGTTTCAAATTCAATTCTGAAAGTTCCAGTACCTTCAGAATTATCAATATGAATTTTCTAAGACTTCATATTATTTTTAATCAGCTTAAAACTAAAGATTTAAAAATTTACCCAGAATCAATAATAAAATTCAATAATTTAATCGCCAAATTCACTCTGATATTTGAATTTCAAATTAAACTATCATTCGAATATTTAAACTCAATTAAATATTCATATTTCAAATGTCAAAAATTCAGGGTCGTTACAGATTCATTTATTATTAATTGAATGTTGCATATGTTAAGTTTGCCAAAGAGGAAAGATGAATCAATCATCTTTGTTATTTTTATTTCTTTCTTCTTTGTCCCTTTTGTGATTGCCTTTAAATTGATTCTGATTCATTCATATATACCTAGTTATTAATTAACCATACTTGCATGTGTTTAACTATTATGTCACGCAATTGAGGAATGAATATATTTGATATACTCAAATCTTTTTCATATCTTAGCACTGTTTATATATTCACACAAATGGATGTATTTGATACATCCATTATAACACCTATAACGACCCCGAATTTTAGTCATTTGAGATTGGAATATTAAATTTATTTTAAATATTGAAAAGTAAATTTTATAGATTAAATAACTTAAATTTCAAATATAGTGATTTATTTGATAATTTAATCGTTGAATTTAATAATTGAAATTGTGTAAATAATTGAATCTTGGGTTTTAAGTTGGATAAAAATCATTTCAAAGCTTATTTAAATTCTATTTAATAAGAATGAAGATAATAAAACTTTTAAATTGGATTTAAAGGTGATTTAACCGATTTTGAAAATAACTTGTTTTAATTAATGAGTAAAAATAGCCTTTCGGGGAACAGTTTTGGATTTCGACGAAACCAGTTTCATTGGATCCGTAATAGTAAATTATAATACACCGTCAAATTTCATAGCAATCAGATGTATCGTTTGGCCATGCGAGATCGAAACACGGTGAAATTAATACTGAAAATTTAATATAATAATTGGATTCAAAAAGCTATCTTCTACATACGATCAAATCAGGTCTCGAAACAAGTTCCATTGCATTCAGAATAGTGGTATAACATATAAAACGCCAAGCGGCACGTCTCGATTGGGGTTCGAAATTATATAGCTAGATATTTTGAATTTAAATAATATATATATTGATTTGACCATTCACAAGCCCTTACCCTCACTCAGCGTATTCCAGACCCGTACAAGCCTACACCCTTCCCTTACAATTCCCTCCATCATTTAAATTCTTCCAGTAAAGAGAAAAAATATATATGAACGCATTCAAAAAAAAAAATATATATATACTCATAGAAAATTCCAAAAACTTGAAGCTTGGACCTCGACGAGTTTTAAGCTTTGTTTTGACATGCTTTTAGTGTGTTTGACTTTGGGTTCAGGGGATCGATAGTTTGTGCACACTTAGCCTAGCTAGGGTTTTAATTTTTTTTGGATATTGAAGGCAATTTTGTGAAATCGGCGATTGGTTTTAGGTTGGTGGTGGATCATGATCAATTAGTGTCGATTTTTCAGGGTTGAAACTCCGGTTCATTACATTTGGTATCAGAGCTGAAGGTTAAGCGAGAACTTTGGCTTTGGTTGGGCACTCATTAGAGATAGGGTCAGTAGCACCCTTGGACGAGTTTGAGTGTGTGTGTGTGTGTGTGTGTGTGTATGAGCACGTATTTGTTAGTGATATAAAAATTATTTTATATTGTGTTGATTGGTTAGTCAAGTGGCTTATGGATTCTGGTTAATACGAGTAATTAACGTTATTGATAGGGATCTCTAAACACTTGAACATAGCAATTCGACATGGTATTGTTTTGAAATTGGGTAAATGAAACAAATTTACCTTGATTATATATATATAAAGAAATAATTTTTCAGAAATTATTATAGTATATATGGTGTGATTGGTTGTTAGAGAATGATAATATTTGATTACTGTCATTTGTTGCTGTTGTGTTCTAATAAAAGTTGTTGTTATTATAATGCAAACAAAGATTAACAAATCAAGGAATGATTTTATATAACCAAAGTGGGATTATATAAATGTATGGTTTATAAATGGAAAGAAAATGAAATTTCAGAAGTATTTATAAATATTATTTGTAAGTAAAAAGAATTTAAAAAATGGGATTTGAAAATTTAAAACCCATTAATTTTGAAAATTGTTTTTCAAGGTTTTGGAAAATAATAATAATATTATTTGGGAAATGTTTTGAATAGGAATATTTAGAGGTAAATAATAGCACTGAACTCACTTTGGTCACTGGAAAATAATTTCGGTGATGACTGTAGCATCATCGACGTTCATTTTCGGGTTTCCAAGAGAGCAATTGCTATCATTGGGATGTTGTTTTGGTAAAACTAGCTTTGAATTTGAAAATTCAAAAGAATGATTTGATATACCAAAGGGATTTTGTATATATATGATTTCAAATTGATTTGAAATAAATAAGAACGGGGTGTTTAAACTTGAAAATTTTCATTTGAGCATTTTATTAAAATATGAGAAAATAAGTTTGATAACTTATAAATTTTGAGGATGAGTAAGTTGAAACAATGTTTTAAATTGTTGAATATAAACGTTAAGAAATGCAAGTTTGAAATGGAATTTAACTTAAGTTAAATAAAATAAAATAATTTTTAGAACAAATTTGATTGAAATTTGAAATGAATTAGTGGGTGAGCTAATTAAATTAATTAGTGAATTGAATATGGTTTTGGAATATGGTTGAAATATTGAAATTAAATAATGGAATTGAGTTAAATGGAATTGAAATTGACTTTGATTTAAAAGGAATATAAACTTAAGTTATGAAGTGGTAATAAACATAAGAAGTGTTGTATGAATGTTTATAAAACTGAGTAAAATTTATGAAATGATCCATAAATGAATTTAGTATGAAGTGAAATGTTGTTAAACATAAAATTTGATGGAAAGGTTCTTAAGTGATGTTAGTATTGAAAGAAGAATACTAAGTAATGAAATGAATGTAAATAAAAGGAAGTTGGTATAGTTATGAATTAATTGAAATAAATACGTAAGTTGTACGTATGTTATTTTATTTGCATAATGGTTTGATCCAAATTCGAGTACATGATTTCGAGATGATTTACATCGGTTCGAGGTAAGATTTTTCACTCAATTCTTGACGGCGAACACTGGATTTGGATTTTTGGTTGATTATGGAATTCTCTATCATAGTATATGGCTATGTAAGGAGAATGACGGTTTCTAACCAAAGAACCGGATCTGAGTCTGCACTTGAGTGGTCGTGTGAACGATACTAGTTCGGAAGTGAAATTGTGTGATCGGGTGAGCGATCAGATTTGATATTGCATACGGATTATATATGTACATCGTACGGTTTTAATAAAACAAATGTTGGAAATTTAAATTGCAAATTAATATGATTACAAACTATATTTTTGGATATCTTTGGTAAGTAAAATGCAGGTATATAAAAGCAAGAGCTAGTTTGATGCCTTTAATCTCATAAGTAAAATTTGGTTGCCTAACAAAAAGGTACATGTTTAAAACATTGTTGAATTTGATTAAGCCACTTAGCTTTTGTTTTCTTTGGTTGGTTTGGGCCCGCAGTGGCGATTTGTAGTTATTCTGATCTAGCCGCACAAAGTAGACGCTGGCAAAAAAATTCGAAAATTTAAAGAGTTAGAAATTTTGAAGAAAATTTTTAATAACTAAAATTGATATTGAGTTATAACCTGAAATGATTGAATGTGAAAATATTAGTTGGAATCCATAAATAAATTCGAAAACTTAGTAAAAGTAGTAATAAGGTTTCCACAAATTGGTTTTGGAAAGTTAAAGGATTAAAGGGATTTGGTAAGTTATTTCAACTAATTTGTTTTAAAAAGTAATGGGTTTGGGCATTTTACTTACCTTAGAAATTTCAGGGACAAAATTCTTTTAAGGAGGGAAGAATGTAACTGTAATGACCCAAAATTTTGGATATTTGAAATGGGAATATTTAATTGATTTTAAATATTTAAAAGTTAAATTTTAACTTGAATTTCAAATATTACTTTTTATTAGATAATTTAATTTTTGGATTTAATAATTGAGTATTGGTTTAATTATTGAATCTTGAGTTTTAAGCTTGTAAAAATAATTTAAAGGATTATAAAATTTATATTAGTAATACTGAAGATAATAAAACTTTTTAAATTGAATTTAAAAGTGATTTGTTCAGTTTTAAAAATATATCGTTTGAATTTACATTTAAAAATAGCCTTCCGGGGCACAGTCTCGGAATTCGACGAAACTAGTTTCATTAGATCCGTAATAATGTATTATTATTGGATTTCAAATTTCATAGCTTTTGGAGCTATCGTTTGGCCGTGCGGAATATAAACGTGCTGAAATTCATATCGAAAATTCAATATAATAATTGGGTCCAAAAAGCTATCTTCTTCATACGATCGAATTAGGACTCGAAACCTTTTCCATTGCATTCGGAATAGGGGTATAACATTATAAACACCTAACGGCACGCCTCGATAGAGGTTCGAGATTTTTAGTTGTGTAATCGAGACGATTTGAAATTTTAAAATAATATATATTATTTGTTGACCAGTCAAAATCTATTCACATCAGCTTTTTCTTCTTCTCAAATCACCAAACATTCGTCCTACCCGCACACAGTTGTGTCTCATATTCGTACACAAGAAAAGCATTTTTGTCTCCTCCTCAGTACCGTTTATATGACATGTTAGAGATTAAAAACAGAAAGCAACTCACCCTTTCACTTCGTGTCCATCTCCACTTTCTTACCTTCATTCCTCGTTAACAGTAAAGGAAACCACACCACTATCCTCCTCTTAAAAATCATAATAACTTCAATAACTTAACCAAAAACGATAAATTTTGGATCTTTGTGCTCGTTTGATGATGCTCTTTAAATCTATACCCATATTTGAGTGTGCGATATGGTTTTGGGTGGTGGCCGTTAGTCTCCAATCGAATTAGGGTTAACCAGTTGGTCGATTAGGGGATGATGAAGGATTCGTGGCTTGGTTCTTTGCCTTCCTGGTGGTGAGGAGTGTCGGTTAACAACGTATGGTGAAGTGCGACTGGTATTTTTTTCAACTAGATACTGGAAATCGCGTTTGACTAGAGAAGTTCAGGCGTGGCGAGATGGGGTCAGGCAAGTCGAGTGGGAGAGGAGGGAGCTAATGGTGTTGTCGGAGTTTGAGATGTAATGTTCCGTATCATATGAGAATGTGCACTACAAAGCTTATGCAGATTTATAATATGTTGTAGTTTCTCATTGCATTGGGTTCGTATTGTCGAGCACTACATTTTAGAGCGGGATTGGGATTGATTGGAGCTAGCGAAAATTTTAGTTAAAATTAAATGCTTGTTTAATTTTAATTGAAATAAATCTCTATCGCGACGGCTGCAGGCAAAGTGAGTAAATCTCACTCAATTTTGGATTACTAGTTAATTTTAAATAGTTAAAATTTATTATTGATTGATTGGTTGAATTAATATATTTTTATCAGTTGAATGTGATATTATATATAGTAGTATATATATTGGAGTGATTGATATTCCCGCATATATATAGCGGATGAGACCCTATGCGCCCCGCATAATAGCAGATGATCTATATACCACGATATCCCCCTCGAAGTGGGATGGGTATTTTAAGGAGTATTCTCTTAAATTTAACTTGGAAATTATTATAGAAATTTCATAAGTATTATTTTGAAAAATTTTAAATAAAGTTTTTGGGAAGTAATGATATACTCGCATGGCGAAATCGAAGGCAGTGAGCGCATGCAGTTAAGTTTTGGATTTCTCTGGGATAAAGACGTAACCATTGAGCTGTGAATCCATGGTTGATACCGCAGTGGTACTTTCCATATTTATTTTAAAAGTTTTCAAATATTTTGAAACAATGGTTAGTAAACGTACTTACTTGGTAAGATAAGTATATAAATTTTGATAAGAGATTTAATTAATATTAAAATTAAAAAAAATGGGACTTGGTGTTTCAGTGGAAAATGAAATATTTGGTTGAATGATTGTTTACTTGATAGTTAAATAACCGATTATAAAATCTGGACCCAAAATATTACTTTGGAAATATCTGGACGAAACACGGGAATTATACGGTACAGTTACTGTTCGAGGTGCTATACTGTACAAATAAACTTGTTTTGTTCTTCTAGAACGTTTATAAGGAAATCCATCCATTAATGGTTAGGAGGTGATCTCCGATCTTATTTTCGTCTGTTTATTTCCTAAAGAACCGGGGTTGAGTTTACCGGAAAATATCGAACGTTGTTTCGAAGAGACCAGGATCGAATAAGTTATCTGAAAACCACTTCGATCCAACGAGTACGTTTTCAAAAGGAAAACTAAAGATGGAGTCGAAGATGAAGCAGTGAAGTGCAAGGGCTAATCGCTACTAATCCTGAGGATTTTTCCAAAATGGATGTAGTAGGAGTAGTGCCTTCGGTTCCGTTCGGATCCAAAACAGACTTGTATGAATGAATGCTATCAGTACATTGTCATTGGAGGACGGTGAGCATTCTAAGTGAAAATTCCTTAAAAACGTAATCGTAGCCTCTAGCCTAATCAACCGGGGATGACTAAAAAGCAGGGGAAATGCAGCAAGGCTAAGTGGGTCGCACCCAATTAGGGTATGTTTATCACCTTTCTAGATACCCTTGGATATTATTACTATGATACATGGAAGGAGCTCGGAAAGGGTGGGAACACCCGGGGTGATAGCATATTCGGTCTATCCAAATTAGGGGTAGACCGGTCTTGTGTTCCAGGGGATCTCGGCGTGGTCCTTGGTACGCTATTTCTAGACGTGTACTATGACAGGTGATACCCCAGTGCCTGGTCATTCATATGGAATCCATTCTCCAATACGTGCCTTTACGGTTTTGAGTGTAGAGCTAGTATGCTGGAATTTAATTGATGTAACAATTTCAACTATTTGAATAAGTATTTGTACTTAGACACTGTTATAATATTAGAGGATTTGATATAAAATGTTTTGGTTATCATAAGATAAAAACCCATCATGTTTATTTTTGGCGTGGTATTACGAGATACCTTTGTTTTTTTCAAAGGATTTTGATAACTTTAATAATTCAAATTGAGTGTGTTTTCTCACGCTGGTTTTCCAGACTGACTCGGTTGTATTATAATGCTCGGGTCAGACCGAGTATTACAGATTCAGGATTGGATGCTATGGAGCTCAGGAGACGAGCTGGATGAGAAGACATATTACCCGTATCTGATTTATAATCCGCTGTGTATTGTAGGCTGTATATTCAGCTTTTGTGAGGACAAGTTGTTATAACTGTTTGATGTTGTGTTACTGATGTGTTGTACTCTGATGATGTAATGTATAAAAACAATTATAGTTCTTTTTGTATAAAGACCAGTTGTTATCTATTATATATTGTTCCGCTGGGATTGTGAGATTCGGTGTTGTTATTTCGATTTTCTTCTTCTACCTCTTTCTTCTTTTCCCTAACGATCTGGTATTTCTGGCATTTGATTGCTCGGCATGTAATACAGTAGACGTATTGATGTCGGTTTTCGAAGGTCGAAAATCCAGTTCGTCACATTAACGACCTAGAATTTTAGGTATTTGAGATTGGAATATTTAATTTATTTTGAATATTGAAAAGTAAATTTTATAGATTAAATAACTTAAATTTCAAATATAGCTATTTATTTGATAATTTAATTGTTGAATTTAATAATTGAAATTGTGTAAATAATTGAATCTTGGGTTTTATGCTGGATAAAAATAATTTCAAAGCTTATTTAAATTCTATTTAATAAGAATGAAGATAATAAAAATTTTAAATTGGATTTATAAGTGATTGAACCGATTTTGAAAATAACTCGTTTTAATTAACGAGTGAAAATAGCCTTCCGGGGCATAGTCTAAGATTTCGACGAAACCAGTTTCATTATATCTGTAATAGTAAACTATTAGATGCCATCAAATTTCATAGCGATCAGATGTATCATTTGGTCATGCGAGATCGAAACGCGTTGAAATTAATATTGAAAATTTAATATAATAATTGGGTTCAAAAAACTATTTTCTACATATGATCGAATTAGGTCTTGAAACAAGTTCCATTGTGTTCGGAATAGCGGTATAACATATAGAATACTAGGCAGCATGTAACGCTCCACTCCGAGACCCACATTAGCAAAGAGTATTACAAGGTAACACCGCCTGCTAATGCGGAGAATAGAGCTGGTTAGGAGCGACCATCTATAGCCTTGTCTTATTTATCTATTGAATGCACCGACAATGCCACTTCTTACTTAAATGGATCGAAATATCCAATAAATACTTAATACAAAGCCATAGGTGGCTGAGGATCTATCAGAATAAAATATAACAACTCAAATGTAATACACATCACAGAACAGTAGATCATCACATACATTTTCACATATATAGATACATCATAGAGTTTACAAAATGATACATGTCAAGTGGTAAAGCAAACCACAATATACAGGCGAGTCAATAGAGTACATATCAGAGTTACAGACAAAAAGGACTACACAAAAAGCTATAACAAAAAGGAGCTAGCGGAATAGTCCATGCGGAAGCAAAAGAGGCTAAGTCCAAAGTACCTAACCAGAAACATCTCGGTCTGACCCGAGTATAAAATACACGGGTCAGTCTAGCTAAACAAATCAGTTAGATCTACTAAATGATAATGAACTTACAAGATCATAAAGTACCACAAATATCTTCAAAAGAGATAACCAAATCATCTAACATAAGATGAATCAAAATAAGCCTCATATCATAGGCAACTCAAATAAACCAAGGACATACATATCCCAAATCAAGCCAAAAGGCAAATGACAAATACCAATAAAGGTAACACAAGTTTCCACAAGGTAATCGCTATATATCGTGTGGTTCAAAGAACCTACACCGAAGGGTGATACACTAGGGAAATAAAATTGTCAAAGAAACAAAAGATGCTCGAGCTCAGTACTGTATAACAAGGATCCACAAACCCGAAGGCACAAACCCAATATCACTCGAGCGGTGACGAATGACTAACTCCAAAAGCGATACTATAGGGCAACAAACCCAATATCACTCGAGCGGCGGCGAATGACCAACTCCAAAAGCGATACTATAGGGCAACAAACCCAATATCACTCGAGCGATGGCGAATGACCAACTCCAAAAGGGATACTATAGGGCAACAAACCCAATATCACTCGAGCGGTGGCGAATGACCAACTCCAAAAGTGATACTATAGGGCAACACCCGAAGGCAACGCCAAAAGGCAACGCCCGAAGGCAACAAACCGTAGTGGCGGTAGTGGACACCACTATCCGGCGGAATGTGTCACAACTCTCAGTAAGGAACCCGGAAAATGTTAATGTGAGTCTCATACCCCACGTTCGCACTAAACGGTTTACTATCCGTCAGTCAATTTCACACTCAAAGCAGTACAAAGTTTACCTCATCTCATCGGTAAACCAGACCCAAAGGTCAAAACAGTCAAACGAATAAATTAGGAGTTAACTGAAAAGATAAACCCATGTGTTCATAGCACGCGTTTTATTTAATCATTTAATTCTCCTCCCTCTTCGCTCGAAGTGCAAAATTGTGTGTGTTTTATGTAGAAATTATAAGTTGGAGAAACGAGCTTTTAATATAATTTAAAAAGATCACTTTATAAAAACCCATGAACGAAATCTAAAAAGAAGAATCATCAAAGTCAAAGAATGCAATAACAACTAATTGGATCAACACGAATTGATTGAACAATGGAAATTCAATCAAAAATAGGCAAATAGGCAAAAATAGGCAATCCCAGACGTCTGGGGGTCAATCCAAACGTCTGGATTTAGGTTCTGGAAATTCAGAAACCATCAAGACGTTTGGAGGGTGGCTTTAGACGTTTGACAGGGTGGTTCAGACGTCTGAAAGGGTGGTTCAGACGTCTGACAAGGTGTTTAAGGCGTCTGAAAGGTTGTTTCAGACGTCTGACTCTGTTTTCTGCCATTTTTATAAATTACCGCCGAATAAACTTTTGCTCCAGGTTTAAAACCAGACGTCTGAACTTGCATTTCAGACGTCTGAAGACCTGGTCTGGGCAACAATTTGCCTAGGCCATGATGGCCAAAACGATTCGGGAGCAATCGATCGAGCAATGACGACCAAGGATTTACGCCAAACGTCAACCCGACCTTATACGCTCTTCGATACACCCTAAACATCAAAGTCCAAACATCCACAAGAGGATTTTCATAAAATTGGACCAAAACACAAAAATTGGAATATTCACCAATTCAATTCAAATCATAAGCAAACTGACATAGGTAAGTGTTAGGAATTCATACCTAACAACAATGATATCAAAAGAAGTAGATGTGAGTTCAAAAACTCACCTTTTAAACCCAAACACAAATGATAAGCAGCTCAAACACAAGGAGAAGATGAACCAATCTTCACTACAACTCTACAAGCTCCAATCTAAGATCAAAACAAGTATTTCCTAAATTAGAGTTTAGGAATTTTCTGAAATTGGAGAGAGAGATAGATGGTGAAGGAGATGGAGATGCTTACCTTAGCTTCTCCAAGAGTTTGGAGCTAAAACATGGATTTGCAAATGAAAACTAGGGCTTGGCAATTTCTAATTCTTTTTCTCTTCCCCCATTTTCAGCTGAGCTAAAGTGTTTGGAAAGTGAATGAATGAAGAGTTAAAGAGTTAGAGTAATAAGTAGGGTTAGTGAGCTGAAACCCAAACCCAAAAAGCCCAACAAAAAATAGCAAAATTCAACTTACTCCAAACATATCGAAGCTTATACTCAAAAAAGTCGCAAACACCATTTTGGACTCAATGGAAGTAGTCTCGAGTCCCAATTCGACCGTTTGCAAAAAGTAGCTTTTCGGACTTTAATCCGATTAACGATGTTATATTTAAATATACAATCGTAAAATATGCGGGTTGTTACAGACTCCCCTCCTTAAAGAAATTGCGTCCTCGCAATACTTAAGAAGAAAATAAAGAGTAACAACCATAAAAGCATATCAACACAAAAGAAAATATGAAATAAGAAGTTCACCATAAAGAGCACAAAAAAGATCTACCAGAGTTCGATTCACACGCTCTATTTGTCCATCGGATTGAGGACGATAAGCGGTGCTAAAATTAAGCTTTGTTCCCAAAGCTTTTGAAGACCTTACAAAAATCCACTAGCAAAATAATGGATCACGATTGCTAACAATAGAAGTAGGAACTCCATGCAATATAACATGGCATAGAGTTCAGCCAAAAGAGGTATAGTCAAAAAAGAGAAGGACGAGCCTCAAGGCTACACAAAACAAGAGACGAACATGAATTGGATTCACGATCTCGAATCTCACAAGTGGATAGTCTCGAGATCACTCCATTCAGATATCATCATGGAAACAACCGCTTGCTGCTCATGGTATAAGGGCGTCGACAACACGATGACCCTTTCCCGGAGTATAAAAATATCAAGATCAAAAGATGCAAGGAACTCGAGCCAACGCTGTTGACGCAATTTGAGTTTCTTTTGAGAAAACAAATACTTCAAATATTTATGATCGGGGTAGAGAACAATTTCTCTCCCAAAGATAATGACACCAAAATCTAAGAGCGAAAACAATAGCCGCGAGCACTAGATCATGAATGGCATATCTAGTATCGACAAGCTTCAATTATCAAGAAGTAAATGTGATAACACATTCCCTTTGCAAGAGAATGACACCAAAACCAATACGACTAGTATCGGTACAAACAATAAAGTCTTGGTTCCCTTCGGGAACTGCAAGAATAAAAGCATTGGAAAAGAGTTCCTTTAATCGATTCTCTTTTCCGAAAAGCTAAGACTTTCAAAATTATAATTAACTTTATATATAATCATCTTTTTAGAAAAATTAACTTTTTACAAGAATTTACTGTGTTTGACTGTCTCATCATAGCGTTTAGGAGATTCCTATCGATAACGTTGATCAAGCGCATCGACAAGAATTCTTAAAGCACTCAATGGGCAATATCGATGTATTCACGTACATGGTTATTTTCCATTACATTCATTGTTGTACTCATCAGAGATTGTGAGAACAGGCTGTTATAACTGTCCGGGCTGAAAAAAGGTTAGTATACTCTGATTGATGTCTGTATATACATATAATATAGTTTGTTTTGTGTAAACATTTGTTGTATATTATGGATTATTCATTCCACTGTGAGATTCTGTGTCGTTTAGTTTTCTTATTGTCGTCTTTCCTCTTTCTTTCCCCTAACTATCTGCCTTTTCGTTCGTTTTGAGTGGGTCACATGTGGTTAATTTTTAATGTGAGCGTATTAAATAGTTAATTTTTAATATCGAAGCTTATCTTTAGAATATACCAATAGTATTATTTGAAAATATTTTCAGGATAGAAATATTTTAGTAAGGATTTTTTCAAGGAAATATAAATAGTATTATTTCAAATGATCTATGGAAAAGAAATAATAGTTTACTTGGAATGGTTTTAAGGTATAGTATTTTGGAAATAATAGAAATAGTTTATTTAAAATATTGTGTTTTAAAGCATAAGGACTTGAAATAAATTTTTATAGGAAATGTGTTTTCTTTGGTTTGGTTTGAGAAAGGAGTCCCGATTTGTTTTATGACGATCAGAATAATCTTCTAAGTGACGATCAGATGTTTGCCAAGGCGAACGGTATAGTGCAGTTAAAAAATTATTCCCTTTTTCATTGTACAATTGGAACGTGTTCGAATCTGGACAAGTCCAAAGTAAGTTGGAAATTGATAGTTTGATAAAAACTATTTATTTGGAAATATATTTAATATTATTTCAAATGGATTTGAAAAGGGAGAAGTGGTTAAAAATTAACTAGTTCGACTGGCTCAAAAATAACATAAAATTAGGAAAGCGGTGTGTTCGGATGACAAACACTTTTCTTGAGTACTACTCCTTTTGTAAGGGAATGTATGATATTGTTTGGTAGTACCCAGTTCCTTTGTATCATTTTGGACACACACACACACACACACACACACACACATATATATATATATATATATATATATGCCAAAGTTAAAATATATAGTTCATTTCGAATAGTTTTTAAAATAAAACCGGGTATTTAGATCTTGAGTTTTCTTAAGAAGAAAAATATAAAATGGAATAGTTGAATCAGGTAGGGGTATATACTCTCGGGATATAGTAGAATATCATACCAGTTGAACATAACTTAGTTTGTGAAATGTTTTCATAAATAATTTTAGTAAATATAAAATTGGTATTAGTGAGAACCAACTGAATAAGTGGGTAAGGTGGACGTAAATCGTTTCTCCTTCTCATACAATTTGAATCTAAGGTTCGAGTACATGGCTTTGAGGTGTTTCACACCGTTCCGATAAGGATCTATTACAAAAATTTTGGCGGCGAGCACTTAATGAGGGTTTTTGGTGTAGGACCAATATTTTCAATCATAGTTACATCTATGTAAGGAGAATGGAGGTTTCTAATTAAAACTTGATCGGAGTACGCACTAGAAAATCAAGTGAGCGATATTAATGGGGAAGTAAGATTATGTATTCGAGTAGAGATCAAATCAGATTTTGTATATAAATGATCTATGAACATCATATGGACTTATGAATAGTCTTGGATATCCTTGGAATGAAATTTCGAGGACGAAATTCTTTTTAAGGAGGGAAGAGTGTAACGATTCGGAACTTTTGCCACTTTCAATTTTGAAAATATTTAATTGATTTTAATATTCAACTTGTGGTTTTAATATAAAAGAAATTAATAAATCAATTAACCACATGTTTGGATATTTATCTATACGAGAAAAGATACGCTCGCATGTGCGAATCCAAGCTTGGACCTCAAGAACGGACTCAGAGCCTTTGAATATCTTTCGTCCAAGATGAGAAAAATCACAACACAGGCGTGCAAAGGCAGACTTGCGTGGAGGAGATGCTCGAATTGGAGCTGGAGGCTGAGTGCTCCTAAATAACTCCAAAAACGGATTGACAGACATATAAACGTCGTCTGGATGCGAGCCGCTGGATTGCCCAGCATCCGAGCGTCGTTCTCTGCCTCTTCCGGCCATTAGCTGAAAGATAAGATAAAGATAAAGATTATTCATAGGGTAGATATCATTAATTCAAATATGGAATACTACGGAATAAAATGCATTCCTAGACGTATTCCCAAAATTCTATCTACCCCAAAGGCACGGAAAGAAATAAGGCACGATGATTCAAAGATTCGTAACATTCGTACTACCCTTTGATCTACCATAATATGTGTCTCTGTTCTATGTTTATCATATTTTGTTCTGAACTCAACTCTGATACCAAGCTGTAACACCCCACTCCGAGATCCACATTAGCAAAGAGTATTACAAGGTAACATCGCATGCTAATGCGGAGAATAAAGCTGGTTAGGAGCGACCATCTATAGCCTTGTCTTAATTATCTATTGAATGCGCCGACAATGCCACTTCTTACTTAAATGGATCGAAATATCCAATAAATACTTAATACAAAGCCATAGGTGGCTGAGGATCTATCAGAATAAAATATAACAACTCAAATGTAATACACATCACAGAACAGTAGATCATCACATACATTTTCACATATATAGATACATCACAGAGTTTACAAAATGATACATGTCAAGTGGTAAAGCAAACCACAATATACAGGCGAGTCAATAGAGTACATATCAGAGTTACAGACAAAAAGGACTACACAAAAAGCTATAACAAAAAGGAGCTAGCGGAATAGTCCATGCGGAAGCAAAAGAGGCTAAGTCCATAGTACCTAACCTGAAACATCTCGGTCTGACCCGAGTATAAAATACACGGGTCAGTCTAGCTAAACAAATCAGTTAGATCTACTAAATGATAATGAACATACAAGATCATAAAGTACCACAAATATCTCCAAAAGAGATAACCAAATCATCTAACATAAGATGAATCAAAATAAGCCTCATATCATAGGCAACTCAAATAAACCAAGGACATAAATATCCCAAAACAAGCCAAAAGGCAAATGACAAATACCAATAAAGGTAACACAAGTTTCCACAAGGTAATCGCTATATATCGTGTGGTTCAAAGAACCTACACCGAAGGGCGATACACTAGGGAAATATAATTGTCAAAGAAACAAAAGATGCTCGAGCTTAGTACTGTATAACAAGGATCCACAAACCCGAAGGCACAAACCCAATATCACTCGAGCGGTGACGAATGACTAACTCCAAAAGCGATACTATAGGGCAACAAACCCAATATCACTCGAGCGGTGGCGAATGACCAACTCCAAAAGCGATACTATAGGGCAACAAACCCAATATCACTCGAGCGATGGCGAATGACCAACTCCAAAAGCGATACTATAGGGCAACACCCGAAGGCAACGCCCGAAGGCAACAAACCGTAGTGGCGGTACTAGACACCACTGTCCGGCGGAATGTGTCACAACTCTCAGTAAGGAACCCAGAAAATGTTAACGTGAGTCCCTTACCCCACGTTCGCACTAAACGGTTTACTATCCGTCAGTCAATTTCACACTCAAAGCAGTACAAAGTTTACCTCATCTCATCGGTAAACCAGACCCAAAGGTCAAAACAGTCAAACGAATAAATTTGGAGTTAACTGAAAAGATAAACCCACGTGTTCATAGCACGCGTTTTATTTAATCATTTAATTCTCCTCCCTCTTCGCTCGAAGTGCAAAATTGTGTGTGTTTTATATAGAAATTATAAGTTGGAGAAACGAGCTTTTAATATAATTTAAAAGAATCACTTTATAAAAACCCATGAACGAAATCTAAAAAGAAGAATCATCAAAGTCAAAGAATGCAATAACAACTAATTGGATCAACACGAATCAATTAAACAATGGAAATTCAATCAAAATAGGCAAATAGGCAATCCCAGACGTTTGGGGGTCAATCCAGACGTCTGGATTTAGGTTCTGGAAATTCAGAAACCATCCAGACGTTTGGAGGGTGGCTTCAGACGTTTGACAAGGTGGTTCAGACGTCTGAAAGGGTGGTTCAGACGTCTGACAAGGTGTTTCAGACGTCTGACTCTATTTTCTACCATTTTTATAAATTTCCGCCGAATAAACTTTTGCTCTAGGTTTAAAACCAAACGTCTGAACTTGCATTTTAGACGTCTGAAGACCTGGTCTAGGCAACAATTTGCCTAGTCCATGATGGCCAAAACGATTCGGGAGCGATCGATCGAGCAATGACGACCAAGGATTTACGCCAAATGACAACCCGGCCTTATAGGCTCTTCGATACACCCTAAACATTAAAGTCCAAACATCCACAAGAGGATTTTCATAAAATTGGACCAAAACACAAAAATTGGAATTTCACCAATTCAATTCAAATCAAAAGCAAATGGACATAGATAAGTGTTTGGAATTCATACCTAACAATAATGATATCTAAAGAAGTAGATGTGAGTTCAAAAACTCACCTTTTAAACTCAAACACAAATGATAAGCAGCTCAAACACAAGGAGAAGATCAACCACTCTTCACTACAACTCTACAAGCTCCAATCTAAGATCAAAACAAGTATTTCCTAAATTAGGGATTAGGAATTTTCTGAAATTGGAGAGAGAGATAGATGGAGAAGGAGATGGAGATGCTTACCTTAGCTTCTCCAAGAGTTTGGAGCTAAAATATGGATTTGCAAATGAAAACTAGGGCTTGGCAATTTCTAATTCTTTTTCTCTTCCCCCATTTTCAGCTGAGCTAAAGTGTTTGGAGAGTGAATGGATGAAGAGTTAAAGAGTTAGAGTAATAAGTAGGGTTAGTGGGCTGAAACCCAAACCCAAAAAGCCCAACATAAAATAGCAAAATTCAACTTACTCCAAACATATCGAAGCTTATACTCAAAAAAGTCGCAAACGCCATTTTAGACTCAATGGAAGTAGTCTCGAGTCCCAATTCGATCGTTTGCAAAAAGTAGCTTTTCGGACTTTAATCCAATTAACGATGTTATATTTAAATAAAATATTTAAATATACAATCGTAAAATATGCGGGTTGTTACACAGCATGTCTCGATCAGTGTTCGAAATTATATAGCTAGATAATTGATTTGTTAATTTTCATATATAATAAATCAATTATTAATTTTCAAGTATTTTTTTAAAATATTCAACTTGTGGTTTTCTATACAGTTAAAGTGGGCAATTAACCACATGCGACCCACTCAAAACGAACGAAAAGGCAGATAGGTAGGGGAAAGAAAGAGGAAAGAAGACAAGAAGAAAACTAAACGACATAGAATCTCACAATGGAATGAATAATCCATAATATACAACAAATGTTTACACAAAACAAACTATATTATATGTATATACAGACATCAATCAGAGTATACTAACCTTTTTTCAGCCCGGACAGTTATAACAACCTGTTCTCACAATCCCTGATGAGTACAACAATGAATGCAATGGAAAATAACCATGTACGTGAATACATTGATGGGCCTCCAACTCGTCTCTTGAAGCTCCAAAGCATCCAAACTAATTTGTAATATGCTCGGCCTGACCCAAGCATTATAGGAAAAAAACGTCCGGGTCAGTCTGGTAAAACCAGCATGAGAAACTCAAATTATAAGGAATTTTATTTATTATAACTAGTAAATCCTTTGAAATCAAAGGTATCTCGTAAGACCACGCCGCACATAAACAAGGATGGGTTTTTACCTTACAACAACCAAAATTCTTTATATTAGAAAATCCAGTGATATTATAATCGTATCTAAGGGTGAAATTAATAATAATCAAGCAGATGTGATGCTTGTGATTGTACACCACAATAATAGTAGGTATATAATCAAAAACTGATAGGCGCGTTCGCTAATTGTGTAGGATTCCATGGAGGTGCCCTCAGTACTTCGAGAACGGTCCTCCTGCACAAAGATAAGAGATATCCTTCCGAAGTAGCATATATCCCTAGGGATGTACCATAGGAAAAAAATAGTTGGTCTTGCTAAGACCGAGTGCATCGCCCCATGCAGCATAGTAACTATAAGTAACGTCTAGGTGGAGCCGACTGCACCCTATGGGTTTGCCAACCCTATTGTCATGCCTCTTATCTCTGGTTTTAGTCATTTCTACTGGTGAGGTTACGTCTAGCATTCCAACTCACGTGTCGCCATCAAAATAGATCACGGAATCCCACATGGATTCCCATACCAAATAGGTCTCGAAACCACACATGAATTCCAACATCTCAATATATCACGAAACTCCTTCATAGAACCGTATATGGTTTCAAAGTGTTACGATTTTCGAGTCATCTCTTATGAGTACACTCCTCCGCTTCTCTAGTGCTCCAAAAACCAATCGTCGATTTTTTGAAATGCTTAATATCGGTTCTTTAAGAAATAATTAGACAATACATAAGTGCAGGGATCACCCCTAACCGTTTAAGTGGACAGATCTCCTCATCATTTGTCCTAAAAAACCAAAATAAGTTTATACGTATAGTATAGCACCACCAACGGTAACTGTACCATATAATTCTCATATTTCCAGAGTTAAAATCCTTTGGTGTTAAGTAGGGAATATTTTCGTACCACCAAAATTAAGAAGGATTACATATTTAGGCCAAGATTTGATAGTCGGTTATATAACTATCAAATAAACAAGCATTCAAACAAAGATTTCTTTTCCCATGGAAATCACTAAGCCTCTTAGATTAATCTTCCATTAACTTAAAATCATCTTTCAAATATTTATTAAAATATTCATATACTTATCTCACTAGTATAAGTATATTCACAAACCATTCCTTTCAAAAAATACTTGAAAACGTTTGAAAATAGATATAGAAAGCACTGTTTCCTATCAATCATGGATCACAGTTTACTCAATGGTTACGTCGCCATCCCAACAAATCCATAGTAAAATGTAGGCAATCCATGTCTCTTGAATTACACCATGAAAATCAACCATTTCTTTCCAAATTTTGTTTATTCATAAATATCTCAAAATCTATTTTTAAAGCTTCTTTATAATTTTCCAAGTTTTATTAAGAAAACCACTTTTTATAAATCTCAAACCATTTATTAAACTTCCCCTTTTTGGTCTCTAAAACCCATCTATAAATCTCCTTTCAGAGAATCCTTAAAACCCAAACTTTTTTCCCCAATTCCAAAATCTCTTTCCAATTTATAAATACTTTTTATTAATCCTTTTTATTAGATAAAACTCTTTTTAAAATCTTTCATTTAAAAACAATTCCCTTTAAAATAAACAGTTTATTATTTTTAACCATCTTCTTTTAAAACCATTTATTATCCCAAAACACCTTTTAACAAACAAGTCCATCAACTAAACACTTATCACATAGCAAGTTACCATTTAAAAACCCTTTTATTTAATTATCTTTAAACCACATTTATCACATAGCAACTCCACTCTCACTTCCGAATATAGAGTTTGTAATGATTCGGGTTGTAAAGATAAATTTGAAATTGATTTGAAATTATATTTATTTAAGAATTATATTTAAATAAGTTTGATTTGAAATTTATTGAATTTGAAATTTTAAAGAAGTGTTTTACAACTTGAAATTTGATTAAAGGTGACCTAAATGGATATTTCAAACTTATATAAGTTTAAATGGGATATTTTGTAAATTAAAGTTGTATTCAAATGATATTGGAATAATTAAGTAAATATTTCAAAACTAAATAATAGTAAAGTGAATTTGATATATAGATAATTATCGAATTTAGTTTTGGAAATGTGGAATATTTAAACTTTGAAATATATTGAAATTAAATATGGTTTATTTTGTGGTTCAAATCTGTATTTGAAATCGATATAATTTGAAATGATTTATTGAGAAATTGAATTGAGTCGAAATTTATGAATTGAGATTTGATTAACTGTGAATTTTGGAATTCGAGTTGATTTGAATTGATTTATGAATTTGTGGAAACTATTTTATTTTTTAAAAGTATTTTAAATTATATTTAAAGCTATTTTATATTATTTTATAAACTATTTTAAATACACTAATTATTTTAATATAAACTATTTATTTTAAACTATTTTTAGCTTATAACTATTTTATATAAACTATTTTATTTATAAACTATTTTATTATATATACAAATTTTAATATCTAAACTATTTAAGAGGAAAGTGTTATAATTTCCAAAATGCTATAATTTCAAAAGTGTTATGATTTCCAAAATTCTATAATTTCAAAGTGTTATGATTTCCAAAATGCTATGATTTCAAAGCTGTGATTTCCAAAGTGTTTTGATTTTTAAAAGACTATGATTTCGAAAGCGTTATAACTTTGGAAAGTGATATGATTTTTGGAAATGGATATATTTGAAATTTAAATGATATCGTTTTGATATGGTTTAAAAATGGAAATGATATTTTGGTTTTGAAGTATGAACTATTTTGAAATGACCACGGTGTTATAATAACGTTTGGTTGTTAAAGAGACCGGGATCAGATATGGACATACTCTCTGTCGATACCGAAAACCACTTTAACATATGTGTACGCGGTGGAGATTCCAGAATGAAGTAGGATTGTGATGACAATCCTATTGAGGTATGAACGGGGACCCAACTCCCATGAGTTGGCATAAGTTGGCTAAAACAGGAGCGATCTTGGGCCAAGTGAGGTCATTCCTCCGATCGGGCACATTTTATTTATAAACTCATGGCCGTCGATTTATTATAGAGATCATTCGAAGTGGAGTTATGGGATACTCCAGAATCAAGAAGCATGAAATGATTATACCAAAGTATTATTGTAAATGATATAGCATTTTGGAAATCATAACACTTTTGAAATTATAGCATTTTGGAAATCATAACACTTTCCTCTTAAACAGTTTAGATATTAAAATTTGTATATATAATAAAATAGTTTATAAAAAAATAGTTTATATAAAATAGTTATAAGTTAAAAATAGTTTAAAATAAATAGTTTATATTAAAATAATTAGTATATTTAAAATAGTTTATAAAATAATATAAAATAGCTTTAAATATAATTTAAAATACTTTTAAAAAATAAAATAGTTTAATGGCTTCTTTGAAACCATAATACTTTGAAACCATTAGCCAAATTTTATTTACAATATATTGTTTTGAATTATTCAAGTCCGACATGTGTGGATTTATTGTCGATTTGAATGGTCCAAAATAGTAGGTCGTTACAGTTGGTATCAGAGCTCTGGTTTTAGGCAAACTCAGCATAAAGAGTAAAATTCAATTACAGAATCACTTTCGTTCGTGCTTGAATTTCTTCTTCTTTGACTCGGTTTTCTTTGAATTTTGGAACGTTCCCTTCGGTTCCAAAGTCCATTCTTTTCTCCCCTATTCGTGCTTCTTGATTCTGGAGTATCCCATAACTCCACTCCGAATGAATAGTATTTAATTAAGAATTATCTTTGAATATATTGATTTGCATTTGAAGATTTAAGAATATGACTTTATAAAGTGGTTTGGTTTAATGAAGTGGTAAGTTACCAAATTAATCACTCATCAAATAATTACCAAAATACAATTTTTTAACTTTAAAGCAAACTTACTTTTTTCAACACTTACCATCGTCCATCAGTTCATTACTTTATGTCATTTTTACTTACTACTTAAGGAATGTATTTGGATGGAAAAGTGGATTAAAGTGAAGATTTGCCTTGTTTTGGTGAGCTTTGATTTTATGTTTGCTTTATGACTTTTTTAAATCACCTTACCTTTACTAATGACATTCTAAAATTTCCTAATGATACTTAGAAAAATTAAACTTGACTAGTTGTAAAATTAACATATATGTGTGTTAAATATGTTAACAAAGGTGCAACAACGTTGCGATAACTTATATTAAACAAAATGTTGATTTTCAACAAAATGTTTTATGGTTACATGTTGACATTTTTGTTAAACTATTTATTTATTTAAACAAGTCTTAAAAATAGTTTTCCTACTATCTTTAAAAGATTAAAATAAGTTTATTTTAGTTATAATATCATATTTAGTAATATTAAATCCAATTGTAGAATACGACGCTAATTGGTCGAAGTGCGATGAAGTTTGTATACTTTTATAAAACAAGTATATATGTTTATAAAACCATTATAAATAAAATTTATATTATCATTATATCATTATATAATTGTTAAAAGAGGGATTTACTATTTATAACAATAATTCAAATGTATATCAAATTTTATCGAAAATCGGCTTTTATTAATTTTATGGTAATACTTCAAGATCTCTTATTTTTGTAAACCAATTCAAAAGATAAGTTTATCATTACTATTTATCTCATAAAACTTGATTATTTAAGTTTGAGAATTTTATATTTTAATATTAAAGTTCATTAAATATTCAATTTAAAAGTGATAAAATTATGGGTAGTTACACTCTTAGAGGATTTTGGTCCCGCTTGTTGAATTTGTAGGATGTAATTACTGAAATTGTATAAACCACTTGCTGATAGCTGGTTCTTCCAAGAAAATCTCCAACTCCAAAGGTGAGTCTCGAATGTTGTATCACTCAGTCTGACCCGAGCGTAAAGCAAAACACAAAACACTTCGAGTCAGGACATGCATACTTATACAATGTAAACCAACTCAACTGAACTGCAATATAAAGGAACAAGTAACTTAAAGAATGCTTGGGATCGCCCATTCTTTAAGGATCCATTAAACTATCTACTATGTAGTAATATTCGCTATTATAATAATGTCTAATAGTAAAATAAACTTACTTTTAAATAGCGTTAAGGCTTTACATTTTTCACCTTAAAACATAATATGACCAGTAGTCTATCCTGTAACGACCCCAGATTTTATATATATTTAAATTGATAATTAATTTAGTTTTTGAATAAAAAATTGTGAAATTAATCGATAAATGAATGCGAGTTTCCCCGAATTCAAATAAACTCTGTATAAATCATTTAAATTTTAAATATTGTATATATATATATATATATATGTATATATGTGAATATATATATAAGACAATAAGTATTAAAGTAAAATTTATAATAAATATTTGAGTTAGAAATAGAAATAAATATATAAAAGATTGACTATAAAAATATAAGTAACACATTGACTAAAATCTTAAAAATAAAAAAGAAGTTGATGTGTACAAGATAAATTAGATAAAATTATATAAATAAAGTGACACTAAAATTTAGATCTAGTAACATAAATTTAAAATAGGGATTGTTTATGTTATGAAGTGAGGTTATAAAGAAATAGAACAAAAGAAAAAGAAACAAAACATGCACACTTGGAAAATGAAAAAAATGAAACAAAGGTATAAACATTCAAACAAGAAAGAGAACAAATACATATGCAAATGAATGAAACCAGACTTGAAAAACAAAATATATATAAGTGTGAAAGCTTGCATAGGAATCCAACAATATCTTCATATTTTGTACAGTTGAAAAGAAAAAAATTTATATGGTACAAGATAATTAATGCACGCACGAAATGTATCCATCAACCACCCAAAGCAAGAAATATCTCTGCCTCTTGTACAAACAGATAATAATATCACATGTATTCATTTTATACATATCAACTCTTCATTTTTATTTTCGTTCCATTCCAAGCTATGAAAACTGAAAGTAGAATATCATTTAAACTTAAACAAAATTTAGTCAAACAACAAACATCTAAATAGATCAGAGATTCAAGAAGAGGATATCCATTCGAAATATTGTGTTACATATATAATTTTGTTTTTATAAAGTTCTGTATATATATATATAGGAAGTGTTCTGTGAAAACTTTATCTAACTATTCTTCTCAGTTGTAGTTACAGAGTGAAATAGTTAATAAAAATTCAAAACCCCTTTATCAAGCCATTTATAGTATTACAGTTAAAGCAAAATTAGTTGCTTAAACACAAATCAAGATATATAAGTTTGTTTTAGACATGTTAGTGAAGTATATCAGCTGGGAAGTTTGTTTTACAGTACAACATAAAATCATATGTTGAATTCGAATGTCATGAAATGTTAATTCAATTTCATATCTTGAATCCACACTGCAAATTAAGATTTTTAAAACAAAGATGGTAATTTTTAGTGTAGTATTTTACGAGCAGTTCATATTTAAACAAAAAATTTGTTTTTTCCATTTCCTGATGATCGATCCAATATTGGGTGATGAAGTTTTGCTGGAAGCAAGTTTGAACATTCACGATTTCAGGAAAATTGTCGAAATTTTTTTCTGTTGCACGAATTGCTTGGACGAGGCCATTTTAGGGTTTAAAGGTTCATTTTGGATGGGGGAAAAGATGAGATCGCCGCGACGTCATCGTGGCGTCGAGTGGGATTGACCTGAGGGAGAGGCTTCGTGGTTCATCGAAGCAGCCGTAGACGGAGTCTCGTGATCGATGGTGACTTGAGGTGGGGATGCGAGGCGATTTTCTGGTGATGGTTGGGTTCAAGATTTCGAAAAAAGTGCGAAAACGCGATCTGGACATTTTTGTATCGAGTTGATCCTTGTTTTCGTATGCCACATTCGTTCGTGACTTGCCGGAGAATTTGGGGTTCACCGAAGTGCCGGCGAAGTGTTGTGCACGTGCACGGCCTTGGGATGGTGTCAGGGTTCTTGGTGGTGAAAGTAGTTACGTGGGTGAAGGGTAGGGTTGCTTTGAGTTGGATTCAGGTGTGTAAATATGTTTCCATGTACGAAAGTTTAAAACTTAAACTTAACTGTAGAAAGAAAAAAAAAGTGAGGAAGAAGAAGCGTACGCGAGGAATGTATCGGGAAAAATAGTGGGAAAACTCGAGTGCCTATTCGAGTAAAACTGGGGATGCTCGGGTTTTGTTTAAAAATGGGTTAAGCCCAATAGATTTCAAGTTAAGGTTGTTTAACAATTTTAAGTATCTAATGTTTGACTATCTGAAGTTAAGGGATTATTTCAAGTTTTAATTAATTGAGTGAATACGTAAGAATGTTTTTTTAAACCTTAACTAATATTTTAATTAAGTAGTTAATTTAAGTTAAGTATTAAATTTAATTACCATTAAAGTTTTCAAGTAATAATTTAAATTTCAAAGTTAAAGAATATTTTCAAAATGTTAATTAAGACAAATAATAATTATTATTAATTGTTTAAAAAGAAAAGGGTAATTAAGAATGGATAATTAATTTAAAATTGTAATTAACTAAGTGACTAGAGATTAGTCAATTTGAAATTAAAGATTTGGTTAATTAACAATTAAGTATTTAATTTATCTGTAATTAAGAATTGTTAATTAGATAATTAAAGTTAATTTATTTATAACTAGTATCAATTAAGATAATTGATTAAGGAATAATTAATTAAATTTTAATTAATTTATCATTAAAAATAGTTAATCATTGATTTAAATAAATCAATAAAAATAGTTATGTGGTTAATTCTTTTAAATCACCTTCCCTCTAAATTGAAAATGATTGACTATCATCAAAATGTTGTGTATTGGATTGATATTTATGTTTGTGATTGTGATACTCTGTGATGTGAACTGCCTTATGCTGAACTATGATTTGTGATTTGTTTCTGTATGTATGTGAAAACCCCTTGACCGTAAAACGAAATTTGAATTTAGTAGATTATCTAGAGCTAGTTCAGTTTTGGAGTTCAGGACTGACCTTGCTTCTCTTGGTGCATCGTGATGGTGGTTCGAGCTGATGTTGGAGTTGTTGGACTCATTCTCTTTTAAGGATCATTTGGAGTTATGACTTCTGTTGTTTCCACTGTAACCTTATTATCTGTCTCTGATATTCTTGTATCATATTGATATCATTGTTGTATATCATTTTGGATATTGTATTCATTGGAATTGTATATGATATTATTCATTTCTTTCTTCTGCTGTGTTGTTATACTTACTGTGTTATAAGCTCTGAGGACCCAGATTCGGCGTTTGGATCTACGGCATTTGAGTACAAGTGAAGTACGGGTGACGATTTTCGAAGGCCGAGTCCGAGGTCTTTACATATCCAGTATCAGCATACCTCCATAATGAGAGGCTACCCTAAATACTCCACAGGCTACGGCACAAAAAAAACTCGTAGTAAAGCTCGATATGGTAGGTGACACGGCACAACTAGGCAATACCAGGGTAGATACACCAATTACGCATCCGGGTTGGTGGTAACGCATAGCAGCCACTACCGCCCACCTCGGAACACACTCCCAAATAAAAAATCGAGGATGTCCATCAAATCAATCACAAAGTAATAATAGTGGCGATGGAATGTGTCCGATCAGAGGAGCTACATCATTGCCCGTCGATCGCTCCTGTTTTAGCCACCTTATACCAACTCATGGGAGTCGGGTCCACGTATATACCTCAATAGGATCGTCGCCACCATCCTACTTCATTTTGGAATCTCCACAACGTACACGGTTGTCAAAGTGGTTTCGGTATCGACAGAGAGTATGCCCATATCCGATCCTGGTCTCTTTGCCAACCAATCGTTATTATAACCGGTGGATATTTATTTCAAAATCATTCACTTTAAAACGAAAAATATCATATCCATTTCAAAACTAGTTTATACTTCAAGTCCAAAATATCATTTGAATAAACCCAGATTTCCAATCATTGAATATTTCCTTTAATTTATTTAAACTTGAAATATTCCTTTTCTAAATCATCTTAAACCAAACCACTTTATAAAGTCATATTCTTAAATCTTCAATTGCAAATCAATATGTTCAAAGATAATTCTTAATTAAATACTATTTCAAATAAGTTCATTTCCAAAATCATAGTACTTTCAAAGTTATAACACCTTTGAAACCAAAAACTTTGAAACCATAATACTTTGAAACCATATCAATTTAAAATGTTATCATTTAGAAAACATAATATTTAGAAAAATTATAACACCCTTCAAAATAATATATTCATTACCAAAGTTATAGCATTTTTAAGTTCATTCGTTCCATTATACCAATTTCGAAAACATTGTATTAACTTATAAATTTCAAAAATAGTTTATATTTCACCTCAAAACATATTCATTTAAACCATTTAAATTCAATGTCAAAATCTTCCAAAATAATATTCATTTCCAAATTTCATTTAAATTTCAGCCACAACAGCACTTATAAAGTGTTACGGTAAATATATTAACATTTCAAAACATTGTCAAATTCAAAACAGCATCACTTATAAAGTGCTACAGTAGGTGTTTTAGTGTTGCAAAATAGTTCAGTTTAAGAAACAGTGGCACTTACCAAGTGCTGCAGTATATATTTAGTTATTATTTCAAAACAGTTTACTTCCAGCAGCAACAGCACTTACAAAGTGCTGCAGTAGCTCACGGGTATTGCAAAACAGTTTACTTGCAGCAACAATAGCACTTACAAGGTGCTGCAGTAGCTGTTTAGTTATTTCAAAACTTATTTAAATTTCAGAAACGACAACACTTAGCAAATTGCCATCTAAAACCATAGCATTTTGGAAATGAACTAACCAGCTTGTAAGTCCCATCTAAAACCACAGCCATCTAAAATTCCAGATTTTATTATAACTTTTCAGAAACATTAACACTTCAATTTTAGCCATTTTAACTTATAAAATCATATCTCATGCTTCAGAAAATACGCATTTGGATATCATTTATCTTACAATTCAATAAAATAATTTTTTGTGAATAAAATATCCAATTAACTATAATTCATTTATTAAGTCAAATTTACACTATTTTACTTAACTTTTTGATTTAACAAAAAACTTAACACTTCATTTTTTTAAAATACCCATTTCATAAATAAGATATTCTTTTAACAAGTCAAACTTCAAATTTCCATTTGAAACCAAACTTTCAATTTTCAAGTCAAGTCATAATTTAAATACATTTTAACCATTTACATTTTAACTTATAGAGAATCACTATAACTTTATTATACAAGACATGTCCATTTCATAAAATAAAATTCATTACCATTACTAGGTTAGATTTAAAATTCCATATTAAGTCCAATTATATTATTAAGTTATTTATCATCAATAAATGTCTTTAAATTCTATTTAAAACCAACACATCTTTATAATTTCAACTAAAGCCACTTATAGACTTATAAAATCTTAACTTATAGAAAGCCAACATATTTTTATATTTAAATCATTAAATCAAATCTTTTAGCTCAAATTTCATATATTTAAAAATTCAAAATACTTAAAATAATTTTTTTAGGAAAATATTATTTAAAAATATAACCATGGGCCTGTATAATATTTTCTAACCTAGGTCAAGTGATACGGATATGTGTCATTTCAATCCGCAATTTAAAAAGGAAAAATCCGGGTTCTATCATTTCAAACCCGCATTCCCAAGTAAATCAAATACAATAAAAATCACTCGAGCCTATCATTTCATGTAACAACCCGGAGTTTTACAAAAATTATTTATCGTCAAATGTCGATTAAACCGGTTGTTAATTGCTATTGCAAATTTGAATCGATTGAAATTCTTTTCAGATTTGTATAATTCTTTAATAAAAGTTGGGTTAAAATTCGTTAATAAATTGTTGAACGTTGGTGGGTTTTAAAGAAAGAAATTTTTACCTTGGCCCATGTTGAATTTAGTTGCTGTGACATTATCTCAAACCGTTCCTCCTTTTAAAATCACTCGTTCAATCCCTAAAACCCAAAACGTTCGAAAAGATAAGAAATGGCGGCCACTTCCTCTTCGTGCAAAAACAAGGGTTTCGAGCAAATTCGAAGCCGCCAATTTCAAATGCTCGTCTCCACATGATTTTCTTGCTTCGTTAGTTGCTCGTCTCTGAGATGCTTCGGCCGTTTGATTGGGTTCGCCTCTGCTTCGAATCTGAATAGTTCGATGGCTACAAAGCAAGGGTTACAATTCGTAGTTTGCTCTTCGGCGGCTAAAGTGAGTAAACTGATACTCACATCTAATTCAATTCCTCACTGTGTGTTTTGGGTTTGAATCCCCTGGTCTTTATTCGTGTATATGTTGAGATGGTTGGGTTTTTAATTCTGTGATTTTGTTCGTTTCATGGATAATCACTGTTTCGAGTTGAGTTTGATGATAGTGATTTTGTCTCTGTGATTTTAGCTGTGCTTGGATCTTCGTTCGTACATGTATATTTGAATTCGACACCTATATATATATTTTAATTAACTTGTTCATTTACGAATTCGACACTTACTTTGTTCATCTCGGCATTGTTCAGTTTTGTTCGTTGATGATGATTGTTGGCATTTGGGTCTTGATGTTCTTATGAGATGATTTTGGGCTTCGATTTGTTTACCATTCGATCTTTGGCGTTGGCTATTTGTAAACTTGAAATTTTTGTTACTTGTTCACTTCTGCTTTGACTTCGAACTTGTCTTTTGGTCTTTGATGCATTGTTTCGAGGTTACACACGCGTTGACCTCTAGTTTGGCATCTTGTAGTTGGGTGTTTGGTTCAGCACGACATCGGGTTGACACTTGAACTATTTGATGATTTTACACTACTTCCACTATTGCCACTACTACTACACACGCCTGTATACCCATCCCTTTTTGACATGTCCATGTTGCTTTGTCTTTTCCATTGGGCCTGTATATTTGGTCACCAGATCATGTGCACTGATTTGAGTCTGCACTTGCACTGTCTCTGACCTTTTGGCATTTCGGTTGCATTTCATACTGATATGGGTTGGTCAACACTTGCTGTTGTAGTTTTCACTGCAACCTTAGTTTGAATGTCGAGTTATACTTACATGTGTTTGCTTATTCCTGTTTCTTTGAGTCTGTTCACTGTGGCATTTGTTTGTGTGATCTGCACTTGCATACTCAGTGTAACTGTTCTATAAGACTGTCTCTAGCCATTCTTGTTCTACCTAAATGAGTCTGGAATTATTGTACACATGTGGTCTTCAGTCGGCATATTTAGCTTGGCTGTCTGGGTCATGTGCAGTTTTGAGTTGTTCATACATTGCTGTTAGTTGAATTTGGGGTCTGCACATAAGTACTCGAGTCTCATCATTTAGGCGCATACATACATATGTTTGTGGGTATGCATATATAGTCTGATTTGTACTAAGCTTGAGATATTGGTTTGCTTTGTTAAGGTCTGTTGTTGTTGTTGTTCATGTGCCTCTTTACTTGTATCCGTTCTAGGCCAGGTTTGAGTTTGAGTTATGCTTCTGGGATCGTGTTGGCTATTTTGTCGTCTGCACCTATAGTACGCAGCAGTTTGGTCTTGGCATTTGTATTTAGTTTGGATGTTGATATTGTGTTGGTTAGCTACTTTGTTTCGACCAGTTCTTCTTGAATTTGTGTAGGTTGTGCATTGACTTCGTGCCTACCTGCTTGCAATTACAGTCACCAGTATTCCTACTGGTGCATTTGATATTTTGTTCAGGTCTTCATGCAATGTACACTACCTGTGCATCCTTGTATCTGATGCATTGGGATATTTGAGTCGGTTAGCACTTTTGTTTCAGGAATACTTGTTGCCATTCTGTTGAGTGTTGTAGTGCCTTATCCTTGGTGCTCTCACTTTCAGTTTGCTATCTCACTGTGCCTTGCTTTGTGACATGTTGAACTTGTTTCACTTGTTGCCTCTGATCTTGTTTAGTATCGTTTTGAGTTGTTCTATAGCGGCGAGGCAGTGCACGCGTGCGTGCACTGCAGCCACCCAAACTCGACAGTTTTGAATTAATATTTCTTTGCGTCGTGATGCATTGATCTTTTATGCTGTATTGGCGAGGCCGTACACGCGTGCGTGTACGACAGCCAATCGAACTCTGATGGTTTTAAAGTGACAATTTCAATTGTTTTAAATTGATTTAGTCGATTTGGTAAATTGTTTATTTATTTCTGTCGATGATTTAAATCTGCTGATTTTTGCTAAACACTGTTAAGTGTTATATTGACCGTTATCCGGTTTCTTTGTTTAAAGAATCGGATAGACGGGAATTATTGTGACTGTCGTCTATTTAAATTATTACTGTCTATATGCACTAATAAACTGGTTTGAATTAGACTGACCTGGGTATTATTTTCTTTTGAATGTAATACTCGGGTCAGACCCGAGTTATTTCAGGTTGTGGATTTTCTTCTTTGAGTTGCTGTTCAGGATATGAAGACTTTTCACATCTTCTGAAGTTGTCAATGTCATTTTATAGTAGTCGTGTCATTGTATAGAACGATATGTATCCATGTATATTAGTCGATAATGTACTTGTATATATAACTTCTAGAGTCAACAGTTGTAGTTGTATCATATGTATCGTGTCAACTATGTATTAACTGACATCAGTTATATATATATATGAGACTTTCGTTTTTATCTGTGTTCCGCATTTATATTATCTGTGTTATTGTTATATCTAATGTCCTAAACTATTATGAACCGTCGTAGTTCGTTTTATACTAAGTATTGGGGGTGTCGATGGGAGTAAATAAATAATAGAAGAAAAATAAAAAGTATGTACCACTCCTATCGAGATAACCAATATTAGTGTAAGGCCAATTACGGATGGTCGCTCCTATCCAGCCTTATTCTTCGTAATAATAGACAGTATTTCCTTTAATACTCTTTGTTATTATGAGCATAGAGGTGGGGCGTCACAGTTGGTATCAGAGCTTGGGGTTTATGGACATAATATAAAATATAACTTGGATGGAACATATGTTACAACTATTAGTCGACGTTTTATCTGTGATTTGAGTCAAAACTAAAGTTTTGAAATTTTGATGAAATTTTTAAATATCGTTATTTAAAAATAAAAGTGGAATTGTGTTTTGTTGTTTAGATGAAATTGTGTTCTGATGATTTGATTGATTTGTGTTCTATTTATCAGAGTGCGCAGCGGAAACAGTGAAACTGTCTTCGCTGAGTACAACTGATAATCTTTTTGATTTAAAAATCGAAATACGAAATTGATATGAATTTCATTTGTTGTTTACGTAGCTGTATTTATTTTGTTTCTTTGAGAATTTCAAATCCGAATTGAGGATTCGAAGAAATTGCAGATATGTGGTTTTTGTTGAAATTTCCGCTGGCTTTCTTTTGAGCTAATCATATATTGATTAGATTTTTGGCTGTTTTGAATTATTCTCGTTGAAGAGATATTTGAATGATTTCTTTGTTTATATTGTAATGAACGTGCAAAATTTGAGTTGCACGTCATTGCATTTATTTTACGTTGAACCGATGCTTGGTTATGATACGTATTTTGTTGCCGTTATTTTTATAACGGGATTTTTACACCAATGCTGAATTTTTGAGGCACGGTGTTTTGTTGACAATTTTAATGAATGAAAATTCACTGATGTCACATTTTGATGTGAATTCTTTTGATGAGATATTTGATGTTTTGAAATTACTGTCGCTTTGACTTCAGTAACAGTCAAATTTTTAAAAAGTGGATTTTCAAGCGGTTATTCTGCAATACTGATGTGTAACCGTTTTTACGGTATTTTGAGAAGTACAATTTCCTTATCGAAATTGTTACTGATTTGCTGTTTTAATCACGTGATTGGAAAATCATTTTAAAAAATGAAAATTGTCTTAAAAAAAATTGTAACAGTTTGCGCTTTCAAAAGAATGAGAAAGCGACTTAAACGATTCAGCAAAATCGAGGATTATGACCCCTTTCTTTTACTGTTTTGCTTAACTCCGGACTTGTTCAGTTGAGAATGCGAATTGTTATTCTTACAAAATAAATAAAATTGTTTTCAGAAATTTTAACAGTTCGCGCTTTCAAAAGAATGAGGAAGCGATTTAAACGTTTCAGCAAAATCGAGGACTATGACCCCTTTCTTTTACTGATTCGCTTAATTCCGGACTTGTCCGTTTGAGAATGTAAAGTGTATTTTTACAAAATACACAATTTTGCACTTTCAAGGAAACGATGAAGAGATTTAAACGATTTAGCAAAAGTGCGGAGTATGGAACCACACTTTTACTATTTCGGTTAATTCCGGACTCGTTAATTGAATATCTGTTGTTTTGATGATTTTGATGAACTTTACACTTTCAAGGAAACGATGAAGAGAATCAAACGATTTAGTAAAACACGTGGTATGGGACATGTGCGTTTGCTATTTCGGTTAATTCCGGACTCGTTAATTGAAATATTTGATGCTTTCGTGTGCTTTCGAGCCACTATGTTGGACCTTCGGGTCATATGTTGGACCTTCGGGTCAAATACCAGTACTAGACCTTTGGGTCATATGTTGGACCTTCGGGTCATTTGTTGGGCGCCAAAATTATGTTGAGTACTTGGTAGGCTTCGGCCATATGTTGTTGCACGTGCGGCGAATTAAAAACTCGCCATCTGATAGGATCGATCCAAGCTTTTATGTTGATTTTCTAGTCTTCTTAATTGATTTCTAGATATTTGTTGTTTCCAATTATCTGCAGGTAATTGGATATTTGTTGTTTCTAATTATCGCTTGTGATAATTAGATATTTGTTGATATGAGTTCTGATTATCGTTTTTGATAATCGGATATTTGTTGTTTCTAATTATCGCTTGTGATAATTAGATATTTGTTGATATGAGTTCTGATTATCGTTTTTGATAATCGGATATTTGTTGTTTCTAATTATCGCTTGTGATAATTAGATATTTGTTGATATGAGTTCTGATTATCGTTTTTGATAATCGGATATTTGTTGTTTCTAATTATCGCTTGTGATAATTAGATATTTGTTGATATGAGTTCTGATTATCGTTTTTGATAATCAGATATTTGTTGTTTCTAATTATCGCTTGTGATAATTAGATATTTGTTGATATGAGTTCTGATTATCGTTTTTGATAATCGGATATTTGTTGTTTCTAATTATCGCTTGTGATAATTAGATATTTGTTGATATGAGTTCTGATTATCGTTTTTGATAATCGGATATTTGTTGTTTCTAATTATCGCTTGTGATAATTAGATATTTGTTGATATGAGTTCTGATTATCGTTTTTGATAATCGGATATTTGTTATTTTCTAATTATCGCTTGTGATAATTAGATATTTGTTGATATGAGATTTGATTATCGTTTTTGATAATCGAATATTTGCTGATTTGAAATTTGATTATCGCCTGAGATAATTAAATAATTGTTGATTTGAGATTTAATTATCGCTTTAGATAATTAAATATTTTCTGATTTGGAATTTAATTATCGCTCTAGATAATTAAATATTTGCTGATTTCGAATTTAATTATCGCTTTAGATAATTAAATATTTGTTGATTTGAGACTTAATTATCGCTTGAGATAATTAAATATTTGTTGATTTTAAATTTAATTATCGCTTTAGATAATTAAATATTTGTTGATTTGAGATTTAATTATCGCTTTTGATAATTAAATATTTGCTGATATGAGATTTAATTATCGCTTTTGATAATTAAATATTTGCTGATTCGAGATTTAATTATCGTCTTTGATAATTAAATATTTGCTGATTCGAGATTTAATTATCGCTTTTGATAATTAAATATTTGCTGATTCGAGATTTAATTATCGTCTTTGATAATTAAATATTTGCTGTTTTGAGATTTAATTATCGCTTGAGATAATTAAATATTTATTGATTTGAGATTTAATTATCGTCTGAGATAATTAAATAGTTGTTGATTTAAAATTTAATTATCGCCTGAGGTAATTAAATATTTTCTGTTTTGAAATTTGATTATCGCTTTAGATAATTAAATATTTGTTGATTTGAGAAATTTGATTATCGCTTGTGATAATCGAATATTTGTTGATTTGAGAAATTTGATTATCGTTTTTGATAATTGAATATTTGTCTTCTGATTATCGTTTGAGATAAGTAAATATTCACGATTTGAAAATTCAATTATCGTTTTTGATGATTGAATACTTGCGACTTTTGAGATTTAAGCTTCGTCTTTTTCTTTGGCGATTCAGGTGAGTAATTTGATTTACTCACATTCAATTCGTGCTCTGTATGGGATTTCTGCTCTGTTTTTCCTTCTCTTTTAGTTGCTGGAACTCGATTGTTCTTACTTTTGTTAGTCGTTTGATTTTGATCCCTGATTCCCACGATGTTGATTCTTTTGATTTGAAGCAGTCGAACCTTTTGATTTCTTATCTAATACTCCCCGCTGACACTTGCTTTGCTTATACATTCGACATTGCCATGCTCTTTTGGTTGTTACCTTTAATCCATTTATTCCCTATGATTGCGTGGACGGAATTTTATAAGGAGGGGAGTCTGTAACAACCCGGAGTTTTACAAAAATTATTTATCGTCAAATGTCGATTAAACCGGTTGTTAATTGCTATTGCAAATTTGAATCGATTGAAATTCTTTTCAGATTTGTATAATTCTTTAATAAAAGTTGGGTTAAAATTCGTTAATAAATTGTTGAACGTTGGTGGGTTTTAAAGAAAGAAATTTTTACCTTGGCCCATGTTGAATTTAGTTGCTGTGACATTATCTCAAACCGTTCCTCCTTTTAAAATCACTCGTTCAATCCCTAAAACCCAAAATGTTCGAAAAGATAAGAAATGGCGGCCACTTCCTCTTCGTGCAAAAACAAGGGTTTCGAGCAAATTCGAAGCCGCCAATTTCAAATGCTCGTCTCCACATGATTTTCTTGCTTCGTTAGTTGCTCGTCTCTGAGATGCTTCGGCCGTTTGATTGGGTTCGCCTCTGCTTCGAATCTGAATAGTTCGATGGCTACAAAGCAAGGGTTACAATTCGTAGTTTGCTCTTCGGCGGCTAAAGTGAGTAAACTGATACTCACATCTAATTCAATTCCTCACTGTGTGTTTTGGGTTTGAATCCCCTGGTCTTTATTCGTGTATATGTTGAGATGGTTGGGTTTTTAATTCTGTGATTTTGTTCGTTTCATGGATACTCACTGTTTCGAGTTGAGTTTGATGATAGTGATTTTGTCTCTGTGATTTTAGCTGTGCTTGGATCTTCGTTCGTACATGTATATTTGAATTCGACACCTATATATATATTTTAATTAACTTGTTCATTTACGAATTCGACACTTACTTTGTTCATCTCGGCATTGTTCAGTTTTGTTCGTTGATGATGATTGTTGGCATTTGGGTCTTGATGTTCTTATGAGATGATTTTGGGCTTCGATTTGTTTACCATTCGATCTTTGGCATTGGCTATTTGTAAACTTGAAATTTTTGTTACTTGTTCACTTCTGCTTTGACTTCGAACTTGTCTTTTGGTCTTTGATGCATTGTTTCGAGGTTACACACGCGTTGACCTCTGGTTTGGCATCTTGTAGTTGGGTGTTTGGTTCAGCACGACATCGGGTTGACACTTGAACTATTTAATGATTTTACACTACTTCCACTATTGCCACTACTACTACACACGCCTGTATACCCATCCCTTTTTGACATGTCCATGTTGCTTTGTCTTTTCCATTGGGCCTGTATATTTGGTCACCAGATCATGTGCACTGATTTGAGTCTGCACTTGCACTGTCTCTGACCTTTTGGCATTTCAGTTGCATTTCATACTGATATGGGTTGGTCAACACTTGCTGTTGTAGTTTTCACTGCAACCTTAGTTTGAATGTCGAGTTATACTTACATGTGTTTGCTTATTCCTGTTTCTTTGAGTCTGTTCACTGTGGCATTTGTTTGTGTGATCTGCACTTGCATACTCAGTGTAACTGTTCTATAAGACTGTCTCTAGCCATTCTTGTTCTACCTGAATGAGTCTGGAATTATTGTACACATGTGGTCTTCAGTCGGCATATTTAGCTTGGCTGTCTGGGTCATGTGCAGTTTTGAGTTGTTCATACATTGCTGTTAGTTGAATTTGGGGTCTGCACATAAGTACTCGAGTCTCATCATTTAGGCGCATACATACATATGTTTGTGGGTATGCATATATAGTCTGATTTGTACTAAGCTTGAGATATTGGTTTGCTTTGTTAAGGTCTGTTGTTGTTGTTGTTCATGTGCCTCTTTACTTGTATCCGTTCTAGGCCAGGTTTGAGTTTGAGTTATGCTTCTGGGATCGTGTTGGCTATTTTGTCGTCTGCACCTATAGTACGCAGCAGTTTGGTCTTGGCATTTGTATTTAGTTTGGATGTTGATATTGTGTTGGTTAGCTACTTTGTTTCGACCAGTTCTTCTTGAATTTGTGTAGGTTGTGCATTGACTTCGTGCCTACCTGCTTGCAATTACAGTCACCAGTATTCCTACTGGTGCATTTGATATTTTGTTCAGGTCTTCATGCACTGTACACTACCTGTGCATCCTTGTATCTGATGCATTGGGATATTTGAGTCGGTTAGCACTTTTGTTTCAGGAATACTTGTTGCCATTCTATTGAGTGTTGTAGTGCCTTATCCTTGGTGCTCTCACTTTCAGTTTGCTATCTCACTGTGCCTTGCTTTGTGACATGTTGAACTTGTTTCACTTGTTGCCTCTGATCTTGTTTAGTATCGTTTTGAGTTGTTCTGTAGCGGCGAGGCAGTGCACGCGTGCGTGCACTGCAGCCACCCAAACTCGACAGTTTTGAATTAATATTTCTTTGCGTCGTGATGCATTGATCTTTTATGCTGTATTGGCGAGGCCGTACACGCGTGCGTGTACGACAGCCAATCGAACTCTGATGGTTTTAAAGTGACAATTTCAATTGTTTTAAATTGATTTAGTCGATTTGGTAAATTGTTTATTTATTTCTGTCGATGATTTAAATCTGCTGATTTTTGCTAAACACTGTTAAGTGTTATATTGACCGTTATCCGGTTTCTTTGTTTAAAGAATCGGATAGACGGGAATTATTGTGACTGTCGTCTATTTAAATTATTACTGTCTATATGCACTAATAAACTGGTTTGAATTAGACTGACCTGGGTATTATTTTCTTTTGAATGTAATACTCGGGTCAGACCCGAGTTATTTCAGGTTGTGGATTTTCTTCTTTGAGTTGCTGTTCAGGATATGAAGACTTTTCACATCTTCTGAAGTTGTCAATGTCATTTTATAGTAGTCGTGTCATTGTATAGAACGATATGTATCCATGTATATTAGTCGATAATGTACTTGTATATATAACTTCTAGAGTCAACAGTTGTAGTTGTATCATATGTATCGTGTCAACTATGTATTAACTGACATCAGTTATATATATATATGAGACTTTCGTTTTTATCTGTGTTCCGCATTTATATTATCTGTGTTATTGTTATATCTAATGTCCTAAACTATTATGAACCGTCGTAGTTCGTTTTATACTAAGTATTGGGGGTGTCGATGGGAGTAAATAAATAATAGAAGAAAAATAAAAAGTATGTACCACTCCTATCGAGATAACCAATATTAGTGTAAGGCCAATTACGGATGGTCGCTCCTATCCAGCCTTATTCTTCGTAATAATAGACAGTATTTCCTTTAATACTCTTTGTTATTATGAGCATAGAGGTGGGGCGTCACATTTCAGCTCATAATGATTTTTCCTTATTCTAATGTCCTTTCGGGTATGTATCATTTCAAACCATAGTGATAGGGAACTTGCAGTGTGAGAAACAGCAAATAAAATAACAGTATATCATATCAGGTGATGTAACAAACATATAAGCATAATTTAACATCATATAATCATATCACAGGCATATATGAACATATTAACATAACATAACAATTTCTACAATTCACATGTCATTGTTTCACAATTATATAAGTATGAGTGTCTAGAGTGAATAACTCACCTTTAAAGCTAGAATCAAATTCAAAACACACATCCAAACTTCGCAAAGCACGAAAAGGCACGACAAAGCACGACTAAGATTTTGAGTGAATGAAGAGTCAAGACCCAAATCTTGTACATAAACAATTACACAAACATAAGAATATAATTCAACACAAAGATTAGAATCAAAACAATGAACGAAATATGAGTCAAAAATGACACAACTCTGCTTTACCCAAAATATGATCGTGTTGGGTAAAGCAAGGTTGTGTCATTTTTGACTCATATTTTGTTCATTGTTTTGATTCTAATCTTTTTGTTGAATTATATTCTTATGTTTGCGTAACTGTTTATGTATAAGATTTGGGTCATGACTCTTCATTCCCTCAAAATCTTAGTCGTGCTTTGTCGTGCCTTTTCGTGCTTTGCGGAGTTTGGATGTGTGATTTGAATTTGATTTTAGCTTTAAAGGTGAGTTATTCACTCTAGACATTCGTACTTATATAATTGTGAAACAATGACATGTGAATTGTAGAAATTGTTATGTTATGTTAATATGTTCATATATGCCTGTGATATGATTATATGATGTTGAATTATGCTTATATATTTGTTACATCACCTGATATGATATATTGTTATTTTATTTGCTATTTCTCACACTACAAGTTCCCTATCCCTATGGGTTGAAATGATACATACCCGAAAGGACATTAGAATAAGGAAAAATCATTATGAGCTGAAACGATAGGCTCGAGTGATTTTTATTGTATTTGATTTACTTGGGAATGCGGGTTTGAAATGATAGAACCCGTATTTTTCCTTTTTAAATTACGGATTGAAATGACACATATCTGTATCACTTGACCTAGGTTAGAAAATATTATACATGCCAATGGTTATATTTTTAAATAATATTTTCCTAATTTATTATTATTATTATTAAGTATTTTGAATTTTTAAATATATGTAATTTGAGCTAAAAGATTTGATTTAATGATTTAAATATAAGAATATGTTGGCTTTATATAAGTTAAGATTTTATAAGTCTATAAGTGGCTTTAATTGAAATATAAAGATGCGTTGGTTTTAAATAGAATTTAAAGACATTTATTGATGATAAATAACTTAATAATATAATTGGACTTAATATGGAATTTTAAATCTAACCTAATAATGGTAATGAATTTTATTTTTTGAAATGGATATGTCTTGTATAATAAAGTTACAGTGATTCTCTATAAGTTTAAATGTATAAGTAAATGGTTAAAATGTATTTAAATTATGACTTGACTTGAAAATTGAAAGTTTGGTTTCAAATGGAAATTTGAAGTTTGACTTGTTAAAAGAATATCTTATTTATGAAATGGGTATTTTAAAAAAATGAAGTGTTAAGTTTTTTGTTAAATCATAAAGTTAAGTAAAACAGTGTAAATTTGACTTAATAAATGAATTATAGTTAATTAGATATTTTATTCACAAAAATTTATTTCATTGAATCGTAAGATAAATGATATCTAAATGCATATTTTCTAAAGCATGAGATATGATTTTATAAGTTAAAATTGCTAAAATTGAAGTTTTAATGTTTCTGAAAAGTTATAATAAAATCTGGAATTTTATTGGTAGCATTTCCAAAATGCTGTGGTTTTAGATGGCAATTTGCTAAGTGCTGTCGTTTCTGAAATTTAACTAAGTTCTGAAATAACTAAACAACTACTGCAGCACCTTGTAGGTATTATTGTTGCTAAAAGTAAACTGTTTTGCAATAACAGTGAGCTACTGCAGCACTTTGTAAGTGCTGTTGTTGCTAAAAGTAAACTGTTTTGAAATAATAACTAAATATCTACTACAGCACTTGGTAAGTGTTGCTGTTTCTTAAACTGAACTGTTTTGCAACACTAAAATACCTACTGTAGCGCTTTATAAGTGTCGCTGTTTTGAATTTGATAATGTTTTGAAATGTTAATATATTTACCGTAACACTTTATAAGTGCTGTTGTGGCTGAAATTTAAATGAACTTTGGAAATGAATATTATTTTGGAAGATTTTGACATTGAATTTAAATGGTTTAAATAAATATGTTTTGAGGTGACGTATAAACCATTTTTGAAATTTATAAGTTAATACAATGTTTTCGAAATTGGTATAATGGAACGAATGAACTTAAAAATGCTATAACTTTGGTAATGAATATTATTTTGAAGGGTGTTATGATTTTTCTAAATATTATAATTTCCAAATGATAACATTTTAAATTGATATGATTTCAAAGTATTATGGTTTCAAAGTGTTTGGTTTCAAAGATGTTATAACTTTGAAAGTACTATGATTTTGGAAATGAACTTATTTGAAATATTATTTAATTAAGAATTATCTTTGAATATATTGATTTGCATTTGAAGATTTAAGAATATGACTTTATAAAGTGGTTTGGTTTAAGATGATTTAGAAAGGAATATTTCAAGTTTAAATAAATTGAAGGAAATATTCAGTGATTGGAAATCTGGGTTTATTCAAATGATATTTTGGTCTTGAAGTATTAACTAGTTTTGAAATGGATATGATATTTTGGGTAAAGTAAATGATTTTGAAATAAATATCCATGGGTTATAATAACGATTGGTTGGCAAAGAGACCGGGATCGAATATGGGCATACTCTCTGTCGATACCGAAAGCACTTTGACAACTGTGTACGCGGTGGAGATTCCAGAATGAAGTAGGATGGTGGCGATGATCCTATTGAGGTATATACCTGGACCCGACTCCCGTGAGTTGTCATAAGGTGGCTAAAACCTGAGCAATCGACGAGCCAATGAGGTAGCTCCTCTGATCGGACACATTCCATCGTATACCATTCTATTACTTTGTGATTGATTTGATGCCCATCCTCGATTTTTGATTTGGGAGTGTGTTCCGAGGTGGGCGGTAGTGGCTGCTATGCGTTACCACCAGCCCAGATGTGTAATTGGTATATCTACCCTGGCATTGCCTAGTTGTGCCGTGTCACCTACCATATCAAGCTTTACTACGAGTTTGGTTTTGTTCCGTAGCTTGTGGAGTATTTAGGATAGCCTCCCGATCTGGAGGTATGCTGATACTGGATAGACTACTGGGAATATTATGTGTTAAGGTGGAAAATGTAAAGCCTTAACACTATTTAAAAGTAAGTTTATTTTACTATTAGACATTATTATAATAGGGAATATTACTACATAGTAGATAGTTTAACGGATCCTTAAAGAATGGGCGATCCCAAGCATTCTTTAAGTTACTTGTACCTTTATATTGCAGTTCACTTGAGTTGGTTTACATTGTATAAGTATATATGTCCTGACTCGAGTGTTTTGTGTTTTGCTTTACGCTCGGGTCAGATTGAGTGATACAACATTTGAGACTCACCTTTGGAGATGGAGCTTTTCTTGGGAGTTCCAGCTATCTATTTCGCTTTCAGTTATCCAGTTGATTCTAGTGATGTATTCAGATCTTGTATTTGACTATTGTATTGAGACTTCTGTTGTATCTTTTACTTCTGTTGTATCTTGTTAACTCTGATGTATATATATAGTAGCTTCATGAACTTCTATTTCTTGCTTCCGCTGCATTGTTATATTTCTCTGTGTCTGTGATCTGTGATTTATTTACTATATATTCTGAGTTTTGCCAAATTTAAATTAACAACCTGGTATTTTGAGCATTTCAAGTCCGGCATGTGCAGATGCGAATGGTTGAAAATATTGGGTCGTTACAACTACATATAATACTTGCTTTTATTTATAACGATGCTAAGTACACAAAAAAATACATTATATTTTACCGTATCTTGAAAATAACACGCTTTTGAATATCCCCTAAATAATGCCCAATTTACACCCTAATTCTTATTACTTCTAATTAAAAAAAGAAAAAAAATTATACAAAAGTAATCAAAGGGTTATTTTTGCCCATGAAATTTTTGGGGAAGCAGTAGGGAAACTCTGCATTTTTATGGTTTTGAATAGCCTAAATCATCCAAAAAAGGAACCATTTAACTATGCCAATTTAAATTAATAGTGGTATATTTAATTCAATGTATTTATGATGCATTGAATAAGGAAAATCTATTTTTAAAATTTAAATTTTTAGATATTATATTTGTCATAATTAGCACACATGGGTTAAGCAATAGGATAATGAGTTACCGAAAATGCATATATGCTGCCACATCTGATCTCAATTTTTTACATATATTTGCGTTAGGCTTATTAGCTTATACAAATACATTACCTATCTAAATTAGGGTTTTATAAGTGAACCTTAAAATTTTATTTTATTTATTTGCATATAGCAGCACCAGTATTAGCATTAATAGTGCGAAATCAATCGTGCAACATTTATTGTTTTCAATTTTTTTCTATTACAATTAAATTATGTTAAAATTAACACCTATATACAAAGATAAATCCTATTAAATTAATTTTATGGAGAAAAAACCAAACGTTATTAGGTTTCTTTGTTTATGAAAATAAGATAGAAGACTTGCATATATACTAGGGGAAAAAAATAAGAATCATCATCTCCGTTTTAGAACTAGACCTAAAATAACTAACAACGGCTGGGCGAAGGACCTCGAAGTCCTCCTCATCGTCATCAAAAGATCACCCACATTCTTTTTCGGACCACAAAGAAGCAAAGGTTGAGCAAAAGATTCCCTTTCCTTCAAAAGGATACCCTAGTTCCTTTTCAGACCTCACCAAAACCAAAGATATTCCTCTTGTCCATAATGTTACTCACGAAAGGAGCAAAACTACTTATACGACATGGTACTGGTGGAAGAAAGGCTTGGAAATTGGAAGAAAGAACAGGGAGTCTCAGCCCTAGGTATATACATGTTTTGACCTTAATATTTCATAGATTTTCTTTCTTCTTTACATGTCTTTCAACATATGAATTAATATGCTAAATTTTTCCTAATTTTTACCTGTATAAAAGGATGACCTTTATACTACTTTTGTTACATCACATATCCACGATCATATATTGAGTGACGAGAACCTAATATTATACCAAACTATTATAATATGTTTTCCAAAATATATATCATTAACCATCGTATCAACAAAATCTATCTTCTCAAGCAGCGGCCTAGTACAATCTGGAATAGTATTCAAATTAGCAAATCAACTTAAACTGCTTTTTTAGAAATTCTTGGTGTTTCAACCTTATAGTTTGATAAAAGATTCATAGCTTTTTTTTATTACTCATTCCTCAATTCTGAAGGTTAACGATTTTAAGAATTTTTCAATGTTGCAAAATGCTCTCTAGGTTGTTTTAAGGTTCCAAAATTTTAGCTTTTAATACAAGAGTCATAACATTCGTTTCATAGCGTAGTTTGGCAAGTTGAGAACATTTTCGGAATGCTTTTGCTAATTCTAGGATTTATAGCTCTAAAAGATGACATCAATACAAGCTACTCTCGCATTTATGAAATGTGGCATGGACCTTCTTTGTATAGTATAACTACATATAGCTGATTACTACTACCGATACCGGACTTATATCCGAGTCAATTTTTTTATTTTCCCCTTTAGTTGTCTGGTAGTCAATGGAGCAGGTTGAGATTTTAAAAGTACAAGTTTTTCTTTAGCGATTTCATTGATCGATATGCTGCACAAGAAAGGGTATAGAGCCACTATGTGTGCATCATTAAGCAACTCTAGTTGCACCCTTTATGTGACTGCTAAGATCATACATGGTGGCATTGTCATTTATCAAAGAAACAGTATTATTTTTGTATGTTGTACACAAACTGAGGAAAGTAATCTTAATTAAGGATGCTAGTGACTTATATAAGGACATACTTATAACAAATATCACATGCGCATCATTCACATGCGACTAAGCTAACTTAATGCACATTTAACAAATGTATTGTTATTAACTTTGTAAACTGTGTTAAGTTGCTAGTACCAAACCATAAGGTTGAAACACTTAGAATTGCTAATAAAAATAATTTAAATCGATTTGCTGATTTGAATATTATTCTAGATTGCACATACGGCTCTACTTAAGAAGATAGATTTTGTGGATATGGTTGGTAATGATATAGATTTTGGAAAACATGTTACAATGGTTTGTTATAATATTTGGTGTTCATCAGTCAATATATGGTCTTGGAGATGTCGCGTAACGAAAGTGGTATTAAGGTCATCCTCTATGAAATTAAAAAATAGAAAAAATTTCGTATACTAACTCATATGCTGAAAGACGTGTAAAGAAGAAGAAAGGAATTCTAATATTTAATTTATGAAATATTAAGGTCAAAACATAATATACCTAAGGCGGAGACACTTTGTTCTTCCACCCATACCTGGCCAAATAAGCACGAGTTTTGATCATTTCATGAGTACATCGAGGACAAGAGGAATATCTTTGGCTTTGGTGAGGTATGGAATGGAACCTGGGTGACCTTCTGAGGAAAAGAGTGGCTTTTGCTCAGTGTTTGCTTCTTTGAGGTTCGAAAAAGTACGTCGGTGATCCTTTGATGATGACGAAGTGGACTCTAAGGTCTTTAGCTAGGCCATTGCTCTTTTCGGTCTAGTTTTTAAATAGAGATGATGATTCTAATTTTCCCCATTATATGTGCTAGTCTTCTATCTTCTTTTCATAAATAAAGAAACCAAATAACGTCTTATTATTTTCTCCAAAAATTTAATTTAACTAGATCTATTTCTATGTATATAAGTTTTAATTCGAACATAAGTTAATTGTCACAGAACAAGTCGAAAACAATAATAAATTTTGCTCGATTTATTTCGCAAAATGAATGTTTATATCGGTGCCACATATATGCCAATAAATAAAATAAATTTTTAAGTTTCAATCATAAATTCCCAGTTTAAATAGGTAATGCCTTTATTTAAGCTAATAAGCTCAACCCAAATATATGGAAAAAAGTGAGATCAGACGTGGTAGTATATATGTATTTCCGATAACTCCAAAATAATTTATGTCACATATGGAGTTGTAAAATACCATGATTTTTTCTTATTGTTTAACCCATGCGTATTAACTATGACAAATATAATATTTACACATTTTATTTGAAATTTAAAAAAAAAGAGTTTCCTTATGCAACGCATACTAAATTCATTGAAATAAATTTACTACTATTAATTTAAACCAGCATAATAGATGGTTCCTTATTTGGATGGTTAGGGCATTTCAAAACCCCAAAAATTCCGAGTTAACCTAGTGTTTTCAAAAAACTTCATGGAAAAAAGTACCCCTTTGATTACTTTTATCTAAATTTCTGTGTTTTCCTTTTTTTTTGAAATATATTTAGCAAGAATCAAGCTATAAATCAAGCATTATTAAGGGGATGTTCAAAAGGATGGGTTCTTTTTGCAATGTGTATTTTTTATGTACTAAGCATCAATCTAAATCAAAGTATGTAATATATGTAGTAAATTGTGAGGACTATAATTTAAGAGTATTATTAACTTGATTAGGAAAAATAGCTAAAAATAAGAGGTGTATACAATTTTAGTAATTGTTACCTATAAATTCAACAAGAGGGACCAAAATCCAATAAGAGTAAGTGGGGCTAGACATTCTCACTTTCCTCCACTAAAGCTTCTCTCAAGAATCATTCTTTAGTAAATTTGGTAGATAATAATGATCATATAGTTACTATTTACCAGCATCACATTAATTATTATGCTTACTTTTGAACAATAAAATAAGTATATCCTATCTAATCTATATAGTCAAAAATAATATAACTACCAATAATTGATTGAACAAGAACAAAGCAACATAACATCTTATGATGCTATAGTTCTGAACTATTTTTAAATACTAATATGTATTTTTCAGGTTGGGGCTTTAATGATACGTTGATATAAAATAAAAAGATCCAATTCATGTTCCAATTCATGTTCACATTGATGAATACCAATTTTGGCACTAATCGATTATAAACTCAACTTGTAAGTGGAGAAATGGAAGTTGCTAAATGTTCGAAAATAACAAAAATTGGAATAGTTTGACGTATTTATCATGGATGATTTTATAAAGCTTCAAGTTTGCTTTCATCGCTCAAAGCTAGGCTAACTAATTAAATCATTATATTCCACCTTAATTATATAAATTTATTTTCTTGTACGACCTTACAATAAATAGCGATGCTAGCATCAGATCAAATTCCAGTCTGAAATAAAAAATAAATCAACAGTTAATTGTTTATCGAAATTTAGTGCTTAATTTGTGTTTATAATTTTTTTACATTTTTATTGTTATGAAAAAAGTTACTTTACTTTAGCTAACATCACCCAACTTTGACAGTAGGTTGTCATTAATTCAATTTATGGAAATAGTAGATGGAGAAATCAAAGACGGTAAAATATATAAAAAGAATAACGATTAAATTATCATGGTATTTTATTGAATGATCATAAGGAGCTTCAATTTTTCTTTTACCAATTAAAATCATTATACTAAATGAAATAACAAATTTAGCCTACATCATACCTTAATTGTGAACTTGAAACAATTAATCAACCATACAATACACATTATGTTACAATGGGTTAAAAAGGTAAATTAAGTATTGGGTTATAGTTGACCATTTACCTAATTTAATAGGTGCATTATGTATGAATTTTTCTGCATTGTAAACCTATTATTATGAAAAAAAGAAAAAAAATTAGAGATTTATTTGTTTTTATGCCAAGGTTGCCCAAATTCAAACCCTGTCTATCGTTAATTTATATCAAAACTAAAATCGATGGTGCAGAAATGAAATGAATTTAAATTTTTGGGAAATAATAAAATTAAATATCCATTAAATGCTTATTAAAGTTTTACAAAGCTCCTACATATCTTCCACATTTGAACAAAGAGGCGGTAACAGATTCGAAAGAAACATCTTCTAAGGATTAAAAAGGTTTTGACTTGGTCGAAAGCATTCTTCTAAAAACAAGGCAGGTGCTTGTCTTTGGAAAGTGAAACAAAGGTTTCGACCCCATCAAAAGTGAAAAAATGATTAATTTTCACAATTAAGCCCTTCCATTAAGCAAAAAAATTAAAACAATTAAATCCTTCTTCTAAAATAATCTAATTTCCATGGTAAACCACTTAGGAAAAATCCCCAAAAATTACTGAAATTCACGTTCAATAATTTATCTAACATACAATAATTTCACACCAAAATTTTCCATAAATTAATTTCTAAACCCAATTATTCATATTTCTTTTGAAATTCATAATTAATTTCCCATAGATTAGAAAATTATAAAAATTAAAACTCATCTCTAAATTCATGTTTTCCATCACATTAAATTTTCTCATGGCATACAAAAATCATTATAATCAATTTTAGCCTCAAAATTGTGTAAATCATTTATCAAATAATCTTATTTGAGTTATCATCACATCAAATCGAAGCATATCATCATCAAAATCATCATTATAATAGATTTAGTCTTAAACCCAAAATCAAATAATCTTAAAAAAATAGAGATGATTTAGATTATTATTCACCTTGATTAGTATAAGGACATTGAAAATTGATTGAGATTTGGTCACAATCCTACTATTTTCCTTCTTAGATCCACTTAGTCTTCTCTCAAATATCTAGATCTTCTTTAATCTTGTTCTTGGATTTTGATTATTTATTTATTTATATGTAAATATAAGAATTAATGGAGGAGCGGTAAGAACTTGACAACAACTAGGATTAGAGAGAAGAGTCAAGAGTTAGGTTAGGTTAGTCGTTTAATTTATAGGAGATCTATATTAATCATAACCATTGATTAATTTCTTTATTTCCAAGTAATCCTATCTTATTAAACCTAGACCATTAGATCTAATCCATGAACCTAGACACATTAAGAATATGTGTACATGCCATAACATCAATCAATCCATAAATCAATAAATCAATTTTATTTGCTTCCCTTTCTAGATAAAATCTTCCGATTACCATCATTTATGTTATGCTAATTAATTCATTTATATCAATTTAGTCCATAATACTTATTCACATTTTATACTTTACCACTAAAATTAAATATGGCAAAGTACCATGTATTTAATTCAGAAGTGTGTATATACATACATATATACATGCACACACATGTTGGTTTCCTCTTTACTTATTGAAGAACTCCAGTGAAGATTTATTTGTACCAAAAATCATTTGTTTATTCGTGTCCCTTAATTTGTGTAAATAAACCCTTTTCCTTTTCCAACAATTACATTGCCCAAATTAGTGCAATAAATTTACCACTTAAGTCGGTCAATTAAGATTCTAATCTTAATTAATACTCTTAATTTCCATTCCATAATTTGTTCACCGACATCTTCACTATATTTCCCTTAAAATAGTTTATTATTCAAACGTATAATTTTTAGACATATATTTCAAAAAATTTAACTTTTATCAAATGTCGATCTTAAATATAAATCGTTCCTCTTGCATAAACCGTTATTCTTTCCAAACATACATTAATATTGTCTTTTTCTTATTACCTTAATTTGTTGCCTAAATAAACATTACTCATTTTCCTTTATTAATGCGACGGTTGCATAATTCTCATTTATGTCACTAATTTCATTTCCAATAAAATAATTTGAATTCATACCAATTTTATCAGTTGGTATCGCATAAATAATAAATCTAGCTAGCATTGCTCATTTTAATTAGGAAATCAATTTTGCACTTGAACGTATTTATTAACGCCTACAATTCAAATTAGCGTTATCCTTTTTAATTAATATCATATCTTTCCTATTTCTTAAAGAAACGCTTCCCTTAATCAATCAGTAAATCAATTAATTCATATCCTAATTTGAATTTGATAAATCGGATTTATTAATGCAAGCAAGTATTATTAACCATTTTAAGCATATATACGTATACATTAATAACTAGCACTTTTTATCTATGCATTTATTTTCAAATAACCCTTCTTTTAAATGTATACACATTTATCCTAATTTCAAATAATTCCAAAAAGGGTAATTAATGCTCCCTCTCTCTTAGCATTAATTATTTTCGTTCCTTTCTTTTTAACATATTCAATTTTTCAAGAGGAGGAATTAATACTTCCCACTAGAAACATTTTCATATTTATGCATACAAACACCCTTTTCTTATCATCTTTTAAATGAATATTTAACTTGTTTTTTTGGTAATTAAGTTTTACCATATTCAAACATAAATCCCTTATTTTCATCATAAATGCAAAAAGTAAAATGCAAGCTACAATAAATGCTTCGTATCTTCTTTATATAGTATCCATTTCTGACAATTTATATATGTATTTGGGCTAGAAAAGTCTACTTAATACAATGGAAAGTCACATTACAAAATTCATTTATTTGTGAAAATTTACAATTTTGTCCTTTGATGTAAATTTAGATTTTTAACATTTTAATTCATTATTAAAACTCAAGGCATGTTACATTCTCCTCTTCTTAATTAAAGGATTTCATCCTCGAAATCTTTAAGTATAGAAGAATGTAATTTAGAACCAGCATTAGAGTCTATATCCATAACATGTCCTATTGGCATGTTTAACCATTCATATCATCCAAAAGCCTCTACCGAAAGGCTATACCACCTGCATTCTAAATTCAAGGATAATCTAAGCTTTTCTATCCAAAATGGTTTGACTACGGTAACTACCCCATATAGACAATTCCACATGCATCTAGAATTCATTAAAGTTGTAGTCCAAGATCATGAAAAATTCCTTCGCATATTACAACAATACCTTTTCATAACTGAAATCCCAAATTCTTAAATTAACCAATCATTCTGAAAATTTTGACTTAATTATAATTGTTTGATATCCTACTTGCATTTTAAATTCTCAAAAACCTATTTTTCCATCTTGTCAACCATTTAGGTTTATATTTAGGACTATTTGCATTTTAATGCATTAGAACTACATCTTTTTGTTCTCAAAGGAAGTGTGACTCTTCAACTTTCCATAAGTTATTTAATAAAGGATTTGTGTCATGTTTCGTATTACAAGGAATTATCCATTTTTTTTATTTTTGAAATAGACAATACATAATACGGTGACCATCCATATTATGTACATCTCTTTCTTTTGGGATATATTCTTTGTTATTTTAAATGGTACACTTTTATATTGAATCTGGATGATTAACGGAAACTCACATTGCTACATATTCTATTACAATGAACTAAAATGCTACTCAAATCACATAGTTAATCTTATCCTAGTGGGCTCCTTAATCCTATTTATCTAACTCCAAATCTATTTCTCTTCTTTTAAGTGATAATCAAAACATTTTTATTTTGTCTTCTTAACAAAGATCATTTTTATTTTAACATAAAATCTTAACGTTAATAGGTATTTAAAAGGTAAAGTCTAATTTTGTTTCACTTTTATTTTTACGCTTTATGTGACGACCTGGGTTTCTGGACGTCTGTAATTGGGTAATTAATTGATTTTAATTATTGAATTACTGATTTATAAGTCGATCCAATTGAAAATCCGGATAATTAAAGTATTTGGATATACATAAATTGATTTGAAAACTATAATAAATATTGAATTATAGAACCTTTGGATATGATAAATCTTATAGGAAATAAATAATAATATATATAGAGACTCCATCATTTAAATTAGGATAAAATACATATAAATAAAACTCCCTCATTGAAATTCAAGGTAGAATACATTTGTATATGAATGAATATGTATGCGTATATATGATGAAAAATACAAAACAAATGTATATTATATTAAATAGTGCAATGTAAACATATATGTATATACAACTTTATATAAGGAAATGACAATATATATAAATGCAAGTTTATAAATAAAAGTTAACGATTCGGTTTACATATTTGAACCACAAAATAAACCATTTAATTTCAATATATTTCAAAGTTTAAATATTCCACATTTCCAAAACTAAATTCGATAATTATCTATATATCAAATTCACTATACTATTATTTAGTTTTGAAATATTTACTTAATTATTCCAATATCATTTGAATACAACTTCAATTTACAAAATATCCCATTTAAATTTATATAAGTTTGAATTATCCATTTAGGTCAACTTTAATCAAATTTCAAGTTGTAAAACACTTCTTTAAATTTTCAAATTAAATAAATTTCAAATCAAACTTATTTATATAATTCTTAAATAAATATAATTTCAAATCAATTTCAAATTTATCTTTACAACCCGAATCATTACAAACTCTATATTCGAAAATATAAATTTTAAATAAATACTTAAACATATTATATATCAACTTTATTAAATCAACTTTAATAAATCTTAAAAAATCTATATTTATCAAAACCATATATTTCTTTTCAAAACCATAGAAATCATTTTCAAAATATTATATATATAGACCAACGGTGTCTGTATATAATTCTCTATCCTATGGTAAAGTAATACGGATATTTATCATTTCAATCCGAAATTTAAATATATACGGGTATATATCATTTCAATCCGCAATCCCAAATTTAATTCAAATGAAAATCGCTTGTGTTTATCATTTAAACCCATAACGATTTTCTCCTATTCTAAAGTCCGTTCGGGTTTGTATCATTTCAACCCATAGTGAATTATATACTAACAGGGAACTTGCAAAGTGATAACATATATGATAATAATATAACAACAGTAACCGACATATATCATTAGTATAAATAATAGATAATATTCAGTGATTGGAAATATACTAATTTTAAACTTTTTAGATGTGGTATTATCTGTTATTTATACTAATCATTCCTCCATTACCATAAATCCACACATGTCGAACTTGAATAGTTTACAGTATTTAATAATTGAACTGCTCTTATCCTTCGCCCAAGACCGTGCCTACGCCTTTGACCAAACGACCCATGATCCAGATCTCCACGTCATCGGCCTCCCTCCACGCAAGCACCTGAGCCGCTGTGCCCACTACCAAGGCTTCAACTCATTCCCCTCTGCTACTTCTTCCCCATCTTCCTCCTTCTTTCTTGTTCGGCAGCCGAGTCCAGTCACCTGTGTCTCTTCCTCCCAGGCACAGTCCACTCATCGGCATCACCTCGAGATGAAACCCCTTGGTTCACGGGTGAGATCTGTTGGGTATTGTATATTAATATAGTTCATGGTTATATATAATACTGTTCCATTTCGTATGTGTATGTATATATTTTATCTTATATATATTAGTATTTATAATTGTAGTTGTATACATATGTTTTCAGAAATTGAAATAGCTGGCATGCTGTATATATGTATTGTGGCTGTTATATATATAGTAAGTTATATAAAGTTTGATTTGTTATATATATAGTATGATAAATATGATTTGTTGTATATATTTGACAGTTTTATAAATATTTTTTTATAAGCTATATTTTTTTATATATAACATGAAATATAATTTGGTTATAAGTTGGCCAGCAGTTGTGATCTCATTGCATCATATAATTTTATAATTTTAGTTAGAACTTGTATATTTTCTCTATGGTTATATATTTGTATATGTTATATGTATACTGTAAGTTTGAGTAGAGACCTATATTTGTTTTTCTTTCTATTTTTGCATTGCTGGAAGGAAAGTTTAGGGTGGGTCAGTATATATATATATATATATATAAAATTTGGGTAACTACTATATATATATATATATTTATGTATATTTTTGTATGAGATATATTATGTGTTCAGATTTAATATATAGCATGTTTATTGGTATAGTGACAGTATACTATGGTTCTTACTTAAACTTATGATAGCACTTTAATATAGAGTTGTAAATACTGTAAAATATATACACTTTTAAAAGTATAATTTGAAGGTATATTTGTCTTATATAGAGTCGGTTTATGTATAAATATATGTCTTGGGTTTTGCTCTGAAACAGTATAATGTGTATATATATTAAACTTGTTTATATCTTAGATTTTGGTCTTATATTTATATATATTAGTTTACAGTACTACCCATATATATGTGAAGTATATTTATGATATTTAAATTTTTTTATTTTATGAGATATATATATATATATATGTATTTCAGTTTTGATACACATATATGTTATTTGAACGGATTTTTGGTTGTAATAAAATATTGAATATATATTATTAGTTTAAAATTTTACTTTGAATTTGAGAAAGATATATATGGATATAATATTTATTTTGTTTCCGTTTATGTTAAACTGTTATGTTTAAAATGTGTTCATTCAATTCTGTTCTGGTTCGATTTCGTCCATTCCTATTTATCAGCATGCCAATCTTGATTTGATTTGGATCTCGTGCTTGGATCCGTAACTCATCTCATTCTCGTTCATCTCTAACCTCGAAAGGTGAGCAATCACTCAAGATTAGCGTTCTTATATTTATTAAATTTGATTTCAATTGAAACGACAATTGAAATATGCCGTTGCTAGTTATTTACATTGTTATACATATGCCATTATCTGTATCTGTTCACATGTGACATCTGACACCATTATCTGTTATTTATACTGATGATATATGCATGTTACTGTTGTTATATTATTATCATATCTGTTATCAATCTGCATGTTCCCTGTTAGTGTAGAATTCACTATGGGTTGAAATGATACATACCCAAACGGACTTTAGAATAGGAGAAAATCGTTATGGGTTGAAATGATAAACCCAAGCGATTTTCATTTGAATTGAATTTAGGATTGCGGGTTGAAATGATATATACCCATATATATTTAAATTGCGGATTAAAATGGTAAATATCCGTATCACTTGACCATAGGATAGAGAATTATATACAGACACCGTTGGTCTATATATATAATATTTTAAAAATGATTTCTGTGGTTTTGAAAAGAAATATATGGTTTTGATAAATATTGATTTTTTAAGATTTATTAAAGTTGATTTAATAAAGTTGATATATAATAAGTTTACGTATTTATTGAATTAAAAGTTGGTTTACAAACTATTTATTTTAAACTATTTTTAACTTATAACTATCATTTGAATCACTTTCGTTCGTGCTTGAATTTCTTCTTCTTTGACTCGGTTTTTGAATTTTGGAACGTTCCCTTCGGTTCCAAAGTCCATTCTTTTCTCCCCTATTCGTGCTTCTTGATTCTGGAGTATCCCATAACTCCACTTCGAATGAATAGTATTTAATTAAGAATTTAGCAACTATCCCATAACTCCACTTTAATCAAAATTATTATAATAATATATTAACTTTAATATATAATAAAATAATTAATTATAAACAAAAATTAACTTATAAATAGTAATCAACTTAAAATCAAATTGTTATTGAATAACTTTAATTAAATAATAAATTAACTTTTAGACAATGATTATAATATAATTAGACATGTTCAAAAACAATAGTTAAACAGCTTTGGAAAAATACCTCTTAAATAACTTTATGAAATACTTTAAATAATCAAAAGAATAATTACCTTTTATTTTTATTTAAAACAATAATCAATTATCTTTTAAAACTTTATTAATAAATAATTATCATCGTTAAAGTCTTATTAATAATTAATAATAATTATCTTTAAAATAACTTTAGTAAACAATTAACTTTTCAAATTAGAAAGAGGCTTAGCGGCTCCAATGGTACTTAATCATAAGTTCTATTATTTTCCAAGTTATAATTCAGGAGTTTACACAACATCACATATGTAAATTTAACTCATAATTAACAGTTGATTATGAATAAAACTGTAATGACTCAGAATTTTGGTCGTTAGATTTTGAACATTTAATTCATTTTAAAATTGAATGTGAATTATAATTTGATCTGGAATAAGAAGATTTTGGTCAAATTAATAAAATTAGTTAAAATTTCGAATACGACAATTTAATTGAATTTGGATAAATAATAATTTAATATTCGAGATTGTGATAAATTGTGAATCTGGATGTAAATGGGTATGAAAAGGGATTTCTAAGGTTTATTTTAAGTTTAGTTTGATTTGAATTTTAGTGTTTGACTTTTGGATGGAATCAAAAGTCGATAAGTCAAATTTGGAATTTTATATTAATTTAAAATTGGGATTTAATAATATAATAATGCAAATAATCAGACTTTGATTCGAATTGAATCAGAATGATTTCTAATGTGAATATAAATTATGTATGGTTTATAATTAAGTTAGTAAAGTTTTAAAAATGAAATTTTAAAATATTTCGACGATTTTGGAAGTCGCTCGATTTATCGACGAGTTGAAATAGCCTTCCGGGGCACAGTCTCGGAATTCGACGAAACCAGTTCCATTGGATCCGTAATAGTTAATTATTATCGGATTTCAATTTTCGTAACATTCAGAGTTGACGTTTGACCGTGGCAGCTCGAAACGCATAGAAATTATTTTAATCGATTTAATTTTAAATTGATCGTTTATTTCCGTAACTTGCGTATATGATCGAATTAGCCTCCAAAACACGTTCCATTGACTTCGGAATGTGGGTAGAACCTTATAAACGCCTGGCGGCATGTGTGATTTGGAGTTCGTTCGAATAAGCAGTTAAAAATTTGAGAATAATATCAATAAGCCTATATATACATATACGCACGTCAAAACCCTAGTTATTACCGCCTCTTTCATAAGCAATGGCCGATATCGTCTAGTTTTCTTTCCTTAATCTCTCTCGATCCATGGACTTTTAGAGGAATCATTCAAGTAAGAAAGCGTAGAGGGGAGGGAGATTTACACATCAGTACGGTGGAGCATCGCGTAGTTCGATGAGATGGCCGGAAGTCGCTCGTGAAGGGTTAGTGTTCGCGTTCGAAATTCGAGGACTAGAGGAAGCCGAGCCTTGTCACCTTTGGGCCGATGGTGGAGGAAGGGGAGACCTTCGTTGTGGTGGGTCCTGATCGCCTTGGAAGTCGTCGAGGTGGGGGCGACTTCAAGCCCTAGGCGGTGGCAATGGGTTTGTTAACCCTGGTAGAAACAAACGTAGGAGGAAGTGATTTGTAGCTTTGATCTGCTGTTCGAATCCTAAGGTCGTGATTCGTTTGGTATTAATAAAAGAAATTTGTTTTAAATTCTTTTTAAAACTTTAAAATCTCATATCTAATGCATACGTTGTCGAAATTCAACGAAACAGGAAGCGTTGAAATCGCAGCGACATGACCTACACTGCGATGCAAATCTAGGATCGTTTGGAGCAAGTGAGAATTTTAGATTAAATCGAACGAACTCAATTTAATTTAAAATTTGAAACGCCGAATTCAAAGTGAGTAATCTCACTCACATCTAGATGCCATTTAATTCAAATAGTTAATACTTAAATAATTGGCTGATTGGTTGAATGTGAATATTATGAGCAGTTGAATTTGGTATTGTATTGTATGCTAACATCTGTGAATACAGGGAAACAAGTTGGAGGGATCCAACTGGATTCCTCACAAATAGGAATTATATTTATAGTCTGTGATATATTTCATTAATATACTGTGATAGATTGATTTGAAATTTTGTTATATTGAGTTATGGTTGGATAATATAACTTGGTATCTTAAATATCAATAAAATGGAATGGGAGTAAAAAGAGAAATGGAAAGTAATTTTAAGTAATGAATTTAAAGGAATTAAATTCGGGAAGTTGGTTTGAATTTGTAAATGGTTTTGAAACCGTGATTGGAAAGGAAATGGGAAACGGAAATTTATAAATTGGGTTTATAAATGTAGTGGAGTATTTATCGGAGGATAAATTTAAAAGTATAGATTTTCCGGTGGGATTTTCTATAAGAAGTGCAAATTGTCTTAAAAGAAATAGTGGAATCACTTTTAAGGTGGAAAGTGTATTTTCTTTCCCTGGAAAATGTAGTAAGTTCAAAGGAAAGCTTTCAAAGTGAAAATAGAAGTTTAAAAAAAAATATGTTTTGGAATGTTTTAGATAAATAATTATTTTTAATTATTTTTATGAGGAAGGTAAATATTTATTTAAGTAATTATGGTATTTAATTATATTAAAGGTAAATTAGTATTGTGCTTCTAAAGGAAACTTTAACATAGATTTTTAATATAGTAACTTTATACGAAAAGGAGCTTTTTTATTTAAGCTACTTAGGAAAACTTTTATAGATTTTCAAAAGTATATTTTGAAAGTGATTCCAGAAAATGGGAAGTGTGTTTAAAAAATAAATGGGGATTTTTATTTTTAAAGTGTTGGAAGAAATTTATGGAACTTGAACGTAAATTTGAATTGACATAAATCCAGCAGGATTTATAAAAGGATTCTTTGGTTTATTCTGAAATGGAAATGTATTTCCCTAAGAAGCCAAGTACGTTTTAAAGCAGATTTTTAATCAGAAGTAGAAGTTTTGAAATTTTTTTTAAAGGAATGTTTAAAGAAATTATTTGAGTTGTGAAAATTTTTAAGATAAATATTTAATAAATTGGTTATAGTAATAATTATTTTAAAGGGGTAATTGGTATTATGTTTTGAAAGAATATTATTAATATTCATATTCTATAAAATAGATTTATTTTATAGATAGTTTGGTAAAAGTTTTATTTGAAACTTATATAGAAGTTGTAACTCTTATTTTAAAATTTAGTTTGACTTAACTTTTATTTTAAAATTAGTTTTATACTTTATAAAGGGTTTTACTTTTAATATACTTAAAATATATTTTGGATAAAGTGATTTAAATTTATTTTAAATCTTAAGTGTTTGTACTTGGTGATTTCAGTGGAAATAGAAAATATTTTGGAAATTTATTTCCGTAAAAGGAAGTGGGTTTAAACTGTTTTCAAAGGGTTGAAAATAGAAATATATCTTGCGGAGATATTTTGAGGAAAACATAAATTTGAGGAATTATTTATGTTTGGTGGATGTTTGTGAATGTTTTGATAGTTAAATAACCGACTATCAATATTGGCCAATGCGCTGATCGTTTCGAAGAGACCGGGATCGAGATTTATTTCTCGAAAACCACTTCGATCCGGTTTGTACGTTTCGTGAAACGATTTCGGAGTCGAAGATGGAGCAGTGAAGTGCAAGGGCTAGTCGCTACTAATCCTGAGGATATTTCCAAAATGGATGTAGTAAGAATAGTGCCTTCGGTTCCGTTCGAACCCGGGATGGACTTGTATGGATGAATGCTTTCGGAACATCGTCAGGTGGACGATGGGCATTCTAAAGGACATGTTCTATAAAGGTAACGCTTAGCCTCAAGCCTCATCAACCGGGAATGACTGAAAATCAGGGGATATGCAGCAAGGCTTCGTGGGTAGCCCCCACTTGAGAGTAAGGTCATCCCTGTCTAGATGTCCCTTTATTTCGGCTTAGTGCTGTGGTTGCTGATCACAACCGTGGGGTGATTTTACTCGGAATTATCCAGTAAGGGATGGTTCCAGCCTTGTGTTGCAGGAGAGCGGGCATACTCCTCGGTACTGTGATCTAGGCCACGTACTGTGACAGGTGGTACCCCAGTGCCTAGTCATTAGTTGGAAATCCACTCTCCCTACGTGCCTTTACGGGTTTTGTTTGTATTACCCACTTTGTGGCTAGTATGCTGGAATTTAATCATGTAACAATTTCAGCTATTTGAATAAATATTTGTATATAGACACTATTATAATATCAGAGGATTTTGATAAAAGGTGTTTTGGCTATCGTAAGGTAAAAACCCGACATGTTTATTTGTGGCGTGGTCTTACAAGATGCTTTTGATTTCAAAGGATTTTTGAAACTTTAATAATCAGTTTGGACGTATTTCTCTCACGCTGGTATTCCAGACTGACTCGGGTGTTATTTCATTATAATGCTCGGGTCAGACCGAGTATTTTAGGTTCAGGATTTGATACTTTGGAGCTCAAGTGTGGAGCTGGAGTCCGAGACGTATTATTCGTACTTGTTTATTTTGCTGCTATGGTTGTTTGAAATTGCCAGAAAGTTGTGAGGCAGGTTGGTATAACTGCCAGGCTGGTAATTGTTGTTACTTGTGATATACTCTGATGATGTATTATATAAAACAGATATGGTTTCATTTTGTGTAAAGATCTGTTATTATTTATTATATTTGTTCCGCTGCGATTGTGAGATTCTGATGTTGTTTAGTTCCTTCTTTCTTCTATCTTCTTTCTTTTTCCTCAACAATCTGTCTTTCCCGGTACTCGATCGTCGGCATATTACACTGTGGTGTATTTTGTGTCGATTTTCGAGAGTTGAGAAGGTCGGGCCGTTACAAAAACGCTTATCCAATACTAATCAATTGTAAGGTAATTAAGTGCCCACACTAGTGTAATAGCTCAACGGGTTTAATTTCTGCTAAAAAGATGCCCAAATATAACCTACCTAGTTAATAATAGTAGAACAATGATTTATTCTGCTAAGTAGGAGTTTAATTAATTTAATTAGCAGAACGGGGTTTTATTCCACTAAACAAATGTCTAATTACCATATTCAATCCAATTAAACTCAATAGTATTTTATTTGGCCAAATAAACATCAATAATTAAGTTATATAAATTTAAACGACGTTATTAATTAAAATAACGTAATTTAAATTCAGTCCATTTTAATATGTCATAAATTTAAACATGGCCAAAGCTATTATTAAGTTATATAAAAATGTTGTACTCGACCATACAAGCTCAATGCAAAAATCCATAGGTTAATTGGATTTAAAACGAGCTGGTTATCAAATTTCAAAGTTTAGAACATTCAGAAATATTTAAATATTCAACTAACAAAATGTTTCTCACCACAACTAAATGGGCCGAGCCCAGCAAGTCAACCTGTGCCCAAAACCGCATCCCCTATCCCTTTCTTCTTCTTCTTTCCCTTTTCTTCATCTCTTCAGCTTCGACCGTGCATATGTGCACGTGCATGATCAATCTCCACCACCATTCGACCAACCTAGACCACACGCGAGTTTCTCTTTTCTTGTCGATCTCAATCATCCCCACCTTGACGAACCCACGCCCCCTATCAAAAATCGACCGCCTATCCAACCCAAGCAGTTCCAAATCGCGTTCATGACCTACTATGCGTGACAACTTTTCACATCGATTAGCACCAAAATCTCAATGCACTTACACTTCTCTACCCTGAATCCAACGCCACACTCCAATCAAGACATCGCTACTTACATCTCCGACCATCTCCAACCTTGACTATAGATGAACTTTAATTGTCGACACTGAATCCCGCTAAAACTTAACCAAAAATACTACGCTTCGATACGAACTCAACGAGGGTAGCGGCATAGAACGATTTGACCCGGATCAAGAGATATGAATTTTTGAAGTTTGTGAACAAAATGTCCCCTTTGCTGTAATTTGATGATTTCTCGATCGTTACTCTATGAAAACACGAGCGATATTTTTCTAAAATACTATATAAGATATCAAATGAGTTTCATGTAGGACGATTAAGTTGAAAGTGAGTGGATTGGAGTGTGTTAATTTTTGAAGTTTATGAATGGAATTGTTTCAATGTTTTGGAGAGTGACAGAGCAAAGATAAGGGAAGAAGAAGAAGTGCCTGTGCGTGAACATGTATATATATATATATAGCCAAATGTAGTGATGGTGTCTCATATCTCCTCCCCTCCAAACATGGCAAAAGCTAAGGCATCAAATTTGGAAGAAAAGTGGGAAAGAAATGGCAGGATGTAAGGGGAGTATGGTGAATGGGTATGGTGATGGTTTTATTTAAATATGTTGTGTACCTAAGTGTTTAATAATTAAGATTGTGCGCGTAGGTTTCTAGTTTTGAAAATAAAAGATTTTGGTATATCGCTACTCAATACTACGTTCACGTATAAGCCGTGAACGATAGAAAATAGGATACAATTGCGTATAACATTGTAATGCGATCTCAACACATCAATAAAACACACAGGCTATTAAATTCTGTTAAACTTCGTACCGACGTTCGACGTAAAATACGTCAACCAGAAATTTAAATATTTTCAAAAATAAAAACTATAGAAAAATTCTATAAATTCAAATAAAAATTCTTTATTTGAAACTAAATACCCCCATTTTTCTTTCCCAAGTTGATTTATTTATTTCTTTTATATTAAAACCACAAGCTGAATATTAATATCAATTAAATATTTTCAAAAATGAAAGTGATAAAAATTTCAGGTCGTTACACATGCACACTTGGGGTTTTCTTGAGTAGGTACATGGGATTTTGAAGGGGAAGGAGGGAGTTTGGAGCTTGCTATAGGTTGAGGGTAGGAAGTTTTGTGTTTTTGCTTAGTAGTGGTATGAAGTTTTTGGGTTAAATGTGAGTTAATCGCACTTTAAAGTTGTTTTAAAATTAACAAAATATTGTAAAATATAAATAGTTGTTTATACTTATGTATATTGCTTGTTTGGATTTGTTCCTGCTTGGTAATGGATGACATAAATAAACATTGTTTAGCAAGGGATAAAAAGGAAGTGGAAGTCAAAGTGTATTCGTAGCGAATAGGTTGCTACGGAACACTTCGAAGAACATTAACATATGAGATTTACAAGGTTCTTTTATAGAGTGGTCCTATGGGATTTCTCTCAAATTTTGATTTACTTCTTGCTTATATTTCTTATATTGAAGTTTGATTGAAATATATGTGTGATTTATTGGTTTTTTGAAAGCGTTGTTATAGTGACTATTGCTATACCAACACTTACTAATCTTCTTTTTCAATCTTTTATATGTTGCTCTTATGCTTGTGTTTGCATCATAACTATTTGGTCATGCTTCTGCACTTTTAAAATATTGTTCAAACCAAGTTTTGATGTCTTAGTAAAGATTATAAAACCTAATGCCAAATATTTCAAAAGTTAGAAAGGATTTGGTCGTGTTTTTATAGTTCAAAAGTCAAGTTTCAAAACAGCTTTCAATTGGGTTTTATTGACTTCAAAATTCTCTAATTTTTTGTGAATGCATACTAGACTTATAAGATGTTGTTCTAAAAATAAAATATAGTATTTATACTATGTAAAAATTTGAAGAAAATTCCATTTTGAAAAGAACCGTTTAAAGGAATTTTCTATACTCTTTTTAGCGGCACTATTTCCAACTTTTATAAAATGGTTTTAAACTTGATTTTTCTTCTTCAAACATTTTAGTGAACTTTTTCTAACACATGTTCAAGTGTTTTAAAAGTGTTTTGAAATGTAAAAATATTTTAAATGATTTAATATAAATTATCAAAGAAGAAGTTTTATTTTGAATTAAGGAAAGGAAATGGTGTTTAGTTTTAATAAATTTTAAACTTGTGATTTTCCATGTAATATTTGAAACTGATGATTTTAAAACTATATTTCAAGTATTTTTGACTTTATTGAAAAGTGAAACGGAAGCATGGATTACAACACCGTTGTTGTAATAAATGTATTCTGAGAAATGAGAAAACAATTCGTGGATTATAACACTTTTGTGAGAATAAATGATTTTGTAAAGTTATTAAGATAACTAGTTACTTTACTTAATAAGTGTTGATATTCCTAAATCTTTAGAGGAGTTTTGTTTTAAAGATGATACTAAGTTGATTTATAAATGATATTTTATAAATGAAAAAGTCTATGAAAAGGTTGTTTTAAAGATAAAGCTAAGTGTAATTGGTTTTAGGTTTATTATAAACAATAATTTAATGACATTTGTTTTAATCCTTCTTTTTGATACACTTAGAAATATAACTAGCTTTTTAAAGGAATATTTTAAAGAAGTGTTGTTAAAGTGTTTTACAAATATTTGTGATGTGAAATTCATACACAAGTGTGAGTCGAATGTTTTAAAAGTTTAAAAGTTTGATTTCGTTTATGGAAAGGGTTTAGTCTTATCCTTAACACCAAACATCAAGAAAGTAGATTCGTTACTATCTGTGAGATTTAAAAATTGGAGTGTCTAGGCAAGGCCTGGAGCAAACAGTGCCTTAACTTACCTGGCTTCATTTTTATGCGAGGGATATTACGAGTTGGAAATCAAAGTTGGTGATAAGGATAAGAAATTTAGTTTCCATAAGCGATATCACTTATATGGAAAGGATTAAGGCATACACTTACAACTAAACATTGAGGTATGGAAACTCATCCCTATCTCAAAAGTTAAGAATGTACGTCGAGCCAAGGTCTGAGAGGCAACACTGCCCAAACTTCAATCTTCATTATCAACCGAGGGAAAGTACAAGTTTGAAATCGACTAGTGGTGATAACTGTATGAGATTAATTTCCATATACAATCATATTGTTATTCCCGATAGTTGATTTACTAACTGTCGGTTCTTCTATCTTCTTTGTGTTTCATCAATCTAAGATGATTTATTGCTCATTGGAGCATTTTTGTCCTTTATCGGAAATGACTAAAACCAAAGAGCAAGTGAAAGCCAAGCTATGTAGGGTTTCTACCATTAGGGTATCTTCACATCTACACTAGATTGGATTTGGTTGTATGCGCGCAAAGATGTGAAATACTCATATTCTTGATAAGGTGTGTGGGGTCCGACTTGGATGTGTCCGAGAGACTCACAGAGTAAATGACCCTCTCATATATATTTGCTAAAGGTATACTTTAGGTAAGGGGGGTGCACCCTCCTAGTCATTGTTGGAAAAATTCATTGTCCTTGTTTTTATTCGAACCTTAGAGTTGATTCTTTCTTAATTGTGTCGAGAAGTTCCTTGTGCTTTTCTCTTCTTTATGTTTTATTATTTGTGTCCATTTTTTAAGTTTGGATTTTGTTCTGATTTGTTTCCATTCTTTCATGTATGGATGTTATTCTTATGAGGTAAAACATATTTTGTGTTTAGCAGCATGGTCTCATAGATTATTATATGTTCATCATATTTCCTGAGTTTTCTCAGGCTGGCTTTCTAGAATGATCCTCTTGTTATTTTATCATAATGCTTGATTCAGACCGAGTAGTTCCAAATTGCCATTGGTGGGAGCATAGAGCTCATGGAGAAGAGCTGGATGTTCACCTACCGTAGTATTTTTATTTTTTGCTATATTATTATGTGTACCCATCAGCATTTGTAAGGTCGGGGAGTTATAACTGTCCAAGTTGATGAGGTTTGTTTTTTTACTCTGATATACCATATATCTTAAAGTGACAGCTTTTGTTGTCTTTGTTATATTATATGTTAGCATTCCATTATGAGATTCTATTTCCCTCTGTTCTTTTTACTTTTATTTTATACTAACAATCTGCCTTTCCGAAACTTGGATGCTTGGCATGCCATAATGTTGATGTATTAGTGTTGACATTTGAAGGTCAAAAAATGCGGGTCATTCCAATTGGTATCAGAGCTGAAGGTTAAGCGAGAACCTTGGCTTTGGTTGGGTATGGCTAATGTAACGACCCAGAATTTGACCGCCCCCAAATATAACATTTAAAGTCATTTTAAATATAAAATATATAAAATTTTATGATTTAAATAATATTAGATAGAATTTGCAAAGAGAAAAATAAACAAAAATAGGAATAATTGCTTATATCGACAAAAGTGACAAAATCCTGATTTAAGAAAAGTAAGTTTCAATGGTTAAATAAATTATTTTAACTAATTTATGGGTGTTTATATTTTTAAGTAATATTATACAAATTTATTTTTAAATTTGGTTTACATAAATAAATAGTTTAACTAAAACATCAAAATGTGAGCATAAAACATTTTGTCGAAAATCAACATTTTGTCGAATTAAAGTCATCGCAACATTGTTGCATCTTTATTTTCTTATATATGAACATATATTCAAATAGTATAAGTATTAATTAATTCACTAATCAAGTTTATGTTTACTAAACATACTTAGAAAATTCTAGAATGTAATTAACAAAAAGTAAGCATAAAAAGACAAAAAGTGTTATAAAAATCAAAAAGTAAACGTTAAATCAAAACAAACATAATTATTATATTCTTTATTTAATACTTAAGTGAAAATGACATAAAGTAATGATATGACATGTGATGTTAAGTGTTGAAAAAATTAGTTTGCTTAAATTATAAGAAAAGGGTATTTTGGTCTTTTTACAAAATATTATTTTATTCCAAACTTTTCCTATAAATACCTACCACTTCTTTCACAAATTCCTCACACTTTCTATTCTTCTTCCTCTTCCTTTTCTAAGCTTATCCTTATTCTTTCTTAGAGCTTTAACGGCTTCCATGCCTCTCTTAAAAAATTCCAAAAGCATAACAAAGTTATGGCAAAAATAATCGACAAAAAAGTATACCACTTAAGTCATGTTTAAGCTAGTAAGTTCCATCCATCCACCCAAGGCCATGCCCACCTAGAAGCCATCTCCACCTCTTTTCATCTCAGCTTCTAGGATAGTGGAGCTATAGCCGTATTTTAAGAAGTTTCAGAAAATAGTAGCGAAGCTATAGTCAAATCCTAGTGGCAAAGTTAGCAAAATTGGTAGGAAGTATGGTTTAGATCTAGAGTTCCTTGCCTTAAAGTTTGACAGAGTGGAATCCAAAGTGAGTTATTTCTTCCTTTAAGTTCATTAAAATCATTTCTAAGTTGAAGGAACTTTAAGTGTTAAGTGTTGTTTGAAAATCCTTGTTGAATGCTTGTTTAATTTGCTTGCTAAAACAATGGTTTTATTTCTTTGTTTGACTATTTGGATGGTTAATTAAGTATTTTAAAATTTAGAAGTTAAATACTTAATGGGGTATGCAGAAACGACTAGTACACGTGTTTCGTCTGCGAGATCCAAGGAGACTTGGGCGAGGGACGGAACATGTTGAAGGGAAAACCTGGATGCTCCAAAATAAATATCAAACCGTTTTAACCCAAGATGAAATAAAATGTTTTAAATATTTTATAGAATGAAGCATCGATTATCATTTATTGTTGTGTATATTTCATTGATTGATTGTTTGAATTAGGCTCGACCAGTTTATGAGAACTATTATTTTTTTATTGACTATTGAGTGTGCTCGACCAGTTTATGAGCAATTAATTATCCATATGCATGGGCTGGGTAGAAAATAATTGTAGGCTAACACCTTGTGATTTATTTTACGATTTGACTATAAGGTGTTTAGCGGTAATATTTGGCTCATTTCAATTTAAGGAATTGTTTTGAAAGTTGGTTTTCATAAATGAAGTTTATGAAATGTTAAAGAAATAGAAATATTTAGAAATGAATATTTTGAAGTTATATTATATAAAGAATGGTTTTATAAAAATGTTTTTTAAAACAGAAAGAATTTCGAGGACTAAACCCGATGGTTTTAAGATGATTTTTGAAAGGATTTGGAAATGGAAATTATTATAGATTAGAAGTATTTGTAATTATTAGTGCAAATGATTTTGCCACTTCGGGATATAAAGTGATTTGTTATGTTACGAAAGATTCGGGTAACCCATAATCTGCGAAACGCATGGGCAAAGGAGGTGCAGATGTTTTGTAGCCTCGGTGTAGGCCGCTCTTGGAATAGAGGGATGCACCAATCTATTATTTATTCAGACGGCTAGACCCATGGGCTTGGTTATGGCTAGAAACCTCCCGAGATTTGGTAGCATATAGTTTTGTATGTTTGTATATTGGTATCGTTTCAAAAGGTGATTTGTTTTCAGATCCCGAAGTAAAGCACTAGTTTGAATATAAAAGTTATATGCATATATATATATATATATTTCAAAAAAATTTGAAATAAGAATTCGGGAATAAAGTCCAAAGAGATAATTTTCGTAAAGTTAATTAGATTAGAAAATCTAAAATTGAAGATGAAGCCTAAGTGGGTAGTTTTGAGAATTGCATATTGTTTGTTGCATCGTAGGCTCCATGAGTCCTATTTGCGACGGAAGAACTATGTTGGTTTTATCTTGTATCTAATTGGGTACCCAATTAGATAGGGGTACGTAGGAAGTCACAAGTGGTAGTGATGCAGCCCCTAAAATAATATAACCATTTTTCTGTTTATATGTTATTGGTTGTTGTGTATCTTGTATTGTTGTATCTTTCCCCCTTACTATTTTATTCTGCATTTACATTGTTTATGGAGTTCATAGGTAAGGATATTGATGTCTCTCTCATCAGAGTGTGCAGCGGTAAATTTATTACGTATGAGTTCGGTATGCACACCTTGTAGATTAAATTAATCAATTACTCTGATAAGTTGTATAATTGAAATTGTTAGGGGTGGGCATTTAACCGACCGAACCGACTTAATCGACCGAACCGACCTTAATCGGACTGCTTTAACCGAAAAAATCGGTTAACCGAACATTCGGTTAACCGACCGACATTAACCGATCAAAATCGGTTCGGTTAACGGTTAACCGCGGTTATTTATCGGTTAACCGTTAACCGAAACCATTTTTTAAATTATTGGAAAAACCCAAAACTATTCGCAACCCGGCCCAAGAATTTTTACGTAACCCTAATTGAGAGAGGCTCCAGCCGCTATTCACTATCTTCATACTTCGAATTCGTTCCCAAAAATAAAATAGTTATCTACTTATCTATTTCATTTTCCTATATTCTATAATCGAATCGTGAATCCATGATAATCGAATTTGAATCCGTGATAATCGAATCGATCCTCCGCCGCCTTGCTCTTCAGTCTTTACTATCCATGTCGTCAATTTTAGCAATGGTGAATACTAGCAGGAAGAGGAAAAACGTGAGTTTGATTTATTTTTTACAAATGATTTTTCTGATTTGTTAGTTGTTACATTGGAATGGTTAAGCTTGGTTTATTTTCTGATTTGTTAGTTGTTACGTTGATCTGTTCAGAAATATACGACTGATTTTGAAATATTTGATTTGGCACCATTGTCTTGATTTCATTGACATGAACTTTAGTAGTATTCATCGTTTCAGGTTTAATTTTTGTGCAGTAGAAGGGACATAAATTCATAGAGCTTTTATGTTTTCAATTGGAGAAAGGTTTTAGATGTAAGACAATGTAGCTGTTTGCAATTGATGATACTGTTTACAGTTTATTTATGTTGATCAAGCTTGGAATCAGTCACCATGTATTTAAGTAATATTTGCTTCCTTTACTCAGTTGGCCCGACCATAACGAAATCAATGAGATGTGTAGGAGTTGAAGCTCAAAAAGGATAGTAAATCAACCTAGTTAACAGAGTATATGTTATAGATTGATACATTTTTCTCAGCAATCTATGGACATTGCTCAGTTAAGTGTATATTCAAATAAAAATAAAATAAAATAAAAAAATTAAAATAATGTTTAGTAGCAGTAATACAATAATAATAAACTACTAGCTGTAGTGATATCCAGATGATACTTCAATATCATCTTGTTTAGTAGCAAGACTACTGTCATTTTCTTTTTAATTTGAATGCAACTTCAATATCATTTGGTACTTGTAAGACAATAATCAATGTAATATGTTTGGCAAGCAAAAATGTGTAAGACATGCATGGGTTATCTGCTTATATTAGCTTGTCGTTGATGCAGTTGTATATAGATTAACCAAAACAAGAATGATCTGGTAGTGTACTAATACAAATTAATGCTTCTTCAGTTCTATAATTGCTGCTGTAAAGTATAGATGGCTTAGTTCAAACAGTGTGCATGAAATTAACCTGAACTAGCCATATATGCCATACAAAATTTTGAAGCAGTTAGATTATACGATGTTCACCTCTTGCCATTAGTCTAACAAGGTTGCCCTGTTAAAATTCATTCCAAAAAAGCATGATATTTGTGCATTCATGTTTGTAGTTCTGTTATTGAGGCATTCCATATATTTGTGCATTACTGCATGCAGTGATCCATGGTTTTGAAGATCAGATAAATGTACTGTTTGTCAAGGATATTTTTTTTCATTTTTTTGAGAGATGGAATGGATGTAGATAGTTTGATTTAGTGTTGTAAAGCTAGTTTGTTTCCTATCAATTTAAATGATATTCTTGCTAGTTGCTAATTTGATGGCTTGTCATCTAAATCCTAATTTCATATAATTGTTTGATGTTTTTGTTAATTATATGATTGTTGTTCATTATTTGATTCCAATACTGCTTTTTGTTTATTTTTGATGTTCTTACCTTGAAAATGTCGGTAAATGGAAAACTTTTCATATGTATTAATTTGTTTAGGTAATGACTAAATTGATTACTTCATTGAAATTAGACATTCATGTGTATTAATATCGTGTGTTTCTATTTTCACTTTTCATCTAACTTTCATTTGTTTACCTTTGGGCAGAGAGACTTGGAGAATGGAGACCGAGTCACCAAAGTTGTAACGCTAGTTGATGGCTGCTGTAGTTTACAAAATTATTGTGTAGTTGTAATGTTTGTAATGTGTGGCATGTATGAATTATGAAATATGAATGCTTTAGCTTTGTAATGCTGTTTGTTGTGGTTATAAACTTGTAATGGTCTATGCAAGGTTTCAATTTTTGTAGATGTAGACTTGTAGTTGTATTTCTATGGTTACATTTGTCAGTTTCTATTCAATGCTTGTAATTTCAGTGCTATGGTGACTAGCTGTAATGCTGTTGTGGCCCGCCTGTGACTAGTTGTAATGCTTGTAATTTTGAACTTTGAATTTCTATGCATAGTTGCAAACAGTTAATCGGTTAACCGCTGTAACTTGGCCGGTTAACCGATTAACCGTTTAACCACGAAAAACAATCGGTTAACCGTTCTATTCGAATGGTTAACCGCGGTTTAAAAGTTGCGGTTTGGTCGATACAACTGACCATGATTAACCGAATATCGGTTAACCGAACTGCTTATTAGTTTAGGTTAACTGCAAAAATTAACCAATTTGAGCGGTTAATCGACCGTGCCCACCCCTAGAAATTGTATCCTATACATTTAATAATGTTGAATATTTACTAAATATTATGTATTAAGTTGGTAGTTTTCATTAGTAGTTTTAGAACGAACGAGTTTTTCGGCGATTTTCACTGGTTTGAAAAACCCGGGTCGTCACATTTGGTATTAGAGCATAGGTTGAGCGAACACCTAGGCTTTGTTGGGGGTAAGACTCGTCAGAGATAGGGTTAGTAATACCCTAGGATGAGTAACTCATTAAAGATAGGGTTAGTAACACCCTAGAATGAGTTTGAGAGTATTATATATGAGAGCGTATTTGTTAGTAACTAATAAAATATTTTGTGTTGATTTATCTATGGAGTGATTTATGGATCCTGATCGATGCGCCTGATCACCGTTATCGATGAGGGTTCCTAAACATTTAAACAAGGTGAACCGACACACTGATTTTGAAAATTTTGGGTAAATGGATTGATTTTACCTAAGCTTTTGTATTATTTATAAAGGAATAACTTTCGAAAATGGTATAGTTATTAATAGTGTGTTAGCTTGTAATTAAGGGAATGATAACCTTCAAGTATTATCATCCGTTGATTTAACAAACACCTTATGAATTAAGTTTCATGATTTGACTATAAGATGTTTGATAATAATACTGGGTTAAGATAAATGAATTAATATAAGATAATAAATTAGCATGTCTTATAAAAAAAAGAGGAGGTATTTTACAAAGATAAGATAATTTTAGAAAAGGTAGATATGGAAGATATGAAAATTTAAAGGTGATTAAAACAAAGTAAGTTAATATAAGATGAATTTATAAAATAGATTTTATAAACAAAGTAATCTCTAAAGGATTTTGAAAATAATAATGGTATTATTTCAAATAAAAAAAGTATTTTATGACAACTAGTTTGAGCGGCTCGAAGATAAACTAAAAATAGGCAAGAGATGTGTTCGGATGGTAAACACTTCTCTTAAGTATCACTCTTCTTGTTAAAGGGATATGTGATACTATTAGTAGTACCCAGTTCCTTGGTATGGTTTTTGTAACAACCCGCACATTTTACGATTGTATATTTAAATGTTTTATTTAAATATAGCATCGTTAATCGGATTAATGTCCAAAAAACTACTTTTTGTAAACAGTCGAATTGGGACTCGAGACCACTTCCATTGAGTCCAAAATGATGTTTACAACTTTTTTGAGTATAAACATCGATATGTTTGGAGTTGAGTGAATTTTGCTATTTTTCTATTAGGCTTTGGGTTTGGGTTTTCAGCTCATTACTCATCTAATACCCTAACTCCACTCAAGTTCATTCATTCACTCTCATTTTCCTAATACTCTCTAGCTCAAGCAAAAATGGTGGAAGAGAAAGGAAATTAAAATCCCTAACCCTATTTTTGATTAGGAAATACAAATTCTAGCTCCAACATCAAAGAGAAGCTAAGGTAAACATCCTCTTCTTCTTCTCCATCTCAATCTCTCTTCAATTCTCAGAAATTCCTAACCCTAACTTAGGAAAAACTTCATCTTTGATAATAGATTGAAGATTCTAGAGGTGTGTTAAAGAGGAATTGTCCTTGCCTTGTTTTAAAAGCTTCTCATTCATTGTTTTTGGGTTTAAAGGTGAGTTCTTTAACTCACATCTACGTCTATAGCTATCATTGTTGTTAGGTATGAATTCCTAACACTTGTGCATATTCATTTGCTTTTGATTTGAATTGATTTGGTGAATTTTCCAAATTTGGGTGTTTTGGTCCAATTTTATGAAAATAATGTTTGGACATTGATGCTTGGGGTATATCGAAGAGCCTATAAGGTCGGGTTGTCGCTTGGCGTAAATCCTTAGTCACCGTTGCTCGTCCGATCGCTTCCAATACGTTTTGGCCACTTTGGCCTAGGCAAAATGTTGCCCAGACCAAGTGACCAAACGTCTGGTGACCAAGTCCAGACGTCTGGTTTGGACCTGGAGCAAAAATAGATGCACGCAGATTATAAAAAAAAAGACAACATAAATTCAAACGTCTGATTTTTTAGTTCAGACGTCTGAAAAGGTTTCAGACGTTTGGTTTGCCGAACCAGACGTTTGGAAGGGTTTTTTTAAGATTTTCCAGAACCTAAATCCAGACGTCTGGATTGACCCCCAGACGTCTGAAACTGTGCATTTTAGCCTATTTAGGCTTTTCTTGATTGAATTTCCATTGTTTATCGATTTTAGTTGCCCCGGATAGTTGTCATCACTTTTATCGACTTTGATGACTTCTTTCTTTGGATTTTTGGGAATATCCATTTTGATGGATTTGGTATCGATTTCTTTGGATTTGATTCACGTCTTCGAAAGTGAATCTTTGGTGATTGATTGTTTCCACAATCATTTTTGTGATTTGTTACTTTCAAATACAAAGGTTTCTATACTAGTAGTAAATACTCAAACTCTTTCACAAAGATGATTTCAATTCTATTTTAAATATAAAGCTCGTTTTTAAAACTGTTTACTAAACTATTATTATATACAAACCTTTACCTCATTCGTATGAGAAATCTAATTAAACGGCTTAGTAAAACAAGTGGTATGAAACGCTTGCATTTACTTCGTCGGTTAATTCTTGGACTTGTCCGATTCAACTCTTGTGACAATTTTCGAGTGGAAATCTACAACTTGTTCGTAAATATTTAAGTTAAGCTAGTGGTTATGGGACATGAAGCTAAACTCATTTATTTACTAGCTTAGTGTAATTCACACTTTTTATTGATCGATGATGATCATTTTGTGATTTAGAGTAGCGATGTGCGATGTCTATTTGTTTTGTGGGGACTAAAAACCCCGTTTGTGGAACTTCGGTTCAAATTTGGCGGGGTAGCGACCCGTGGTCTTCGGGCTGTTTGTGGAGCTTCGGCTCAAAATTGATGGTTAACGACCATGGAATAGCGTTCCATTTGTGATATACGTGTTGGTGAGTTTTCATGCTCCCGTTTGTGATAGGCCTTCCCCCTTTGTGATTTCTGGATTTCTAATTGATGATTTCTAGCATTCGTGTTTCACCAATTTTTATGGATTGAATTGATAAGCTCTATCAATATTTGTGTTTTGGTGAATAAATTAAAGAATATGACATTCTTTTGGTGTTTGAGAATGTTTGAGATATTGTATGATTTTTATGTTATTTGATGTATACTTGTCGCAGTATGGCATTTTTGTTATCATACGTTTTTGGTCATATCTCTTATCCTATCTCGTTTTACCTGATATTTATAGCTAGACTGATCCGTTTATTATTTTCTTCTTAAATAATACTCGGGTCAGACCGAGATATTTCAGGTGCTCCTGCTTGACTTCTTATCAGGAACCATCATCTGATTTTTGGCTAACTACTTTAGATTAGTAGTTTTGTTATTATACATTTGAGATATAGACTCCTTGATGTATAATTATTATTTTATCTAGCACTTGTATCTATTCTTTTGTGATGTAGTGGATCTTGTTTGACCACTACTTTGATGTACACTTTTATGTGTTATATTCATATCTGATTCCGCCTTTGTGATATGAATATCTGTGACTGATTTGTGTTATGTTTATTTCTATATTTGTTTTCGAAGACTATTTAGCCACTGTGTGGTAGCTTTGATTTTGTATTAGATATGTCGGATTTCCTCCAGAAATGAAATGTAAGTTATATTATCTGACATATCGGTACTCGCATAAAGCAATTACACAGATGGTCGCTCCTCAACATCCCTATTCTTTGTGCTAGTCGACGACATTACCCCATAGTGTCCTTGGCTAGTGTGTGTATAGAGGTGGGGCCTCACAGTTTTGGAGTTACTCGATCTATATAATTTTCTTAAGTAAAAGAGATAATGTGAATCGTTAATTGATAAATTGATTAGTAATCTTTATAAAAGTTTTTAAAACAAAGATAAATTGAATCACCAATTGATAAGATAGAGCGAAATTTTCGATGATTTTGGACAGTCGAAATTTTTTGACTCAAAGCTAAGAAATTGTTGAAAAGTTTGTGAAATATGTTGAGTAAATGAAATTAGATAAGTATAATTTATAAATATGATTTAGATAAAAAGGATTTAAAAGCGGAGAATTTGATGATTCAAATACGGGTAGTTTTAAAATTTGTTTTTCAAAGCTAGAAAAATAATAATAGTATTAAATAAGAAATAAGTTGTATAACTAATGAATTTAAGATAATAGTAAATTACAACAAAGTTTAAATTTGTTAAATAGACGGATTTAAGTAAAATCAATTTGAAATTTGGGATTTGTATATACTCTTAGGATGTAAAGGTATATCATACAAATATAGATTTAAGTCACGAACTATTTATACACTCAAGTAAAATAATGACTCTTTAAAAAGATAATTATAACCTGGAAAATGTTTTCTAGCATAAATTAAGAATTTGGACTTAAAAGTGATTGATTTGCATAAGTTGTAAGATATAATAAACTTAAGTAATAGATTTACAAAATGATTCATAAATAATATTAGTATTAAAAGAAATATACTAAGTAAAAATGATTGTGAATAAAAAACAAAAAACAAAAAACATAATTTTTTATAATAAAGATAAATTATCTATTGAGTAAAAAATGGTTATTTTGGAATATTTTCCTTTAATAAAAATATTTGGAAATAAATAATTAAAGGGATTATATAAAGAAACATCTTTATAAAATGTTTGAACTTAAGATAAAGGTACTTATGAAAAGTTTTTGGAAGTTAATAAATACATAGGTTATATGTAGATCATTTCATTATATGAATTTGATCTAAAATTCGAGTACGGAACTTTGAGGTGTTTATACCAATCCGAAAACGGATTTATCACTCGATTCTTGACGGCGAACATTGATAAGGGTTTGGGGTTAGGTACTTGAGTTTTCTATCATAGTTGAGAGCTATGTAAGGAAAGCAAAGGTTTATGATCTAAAGCCTGATTAGAGTCCGCACTAGAGGATTGGGGGATCGATACTAGTTTGGAAGAAAAGTTGTGAATTCAAATAAAAGATAAAATCATATATTGCATACGGGATGGTCTACATATATCCTAAAGAATTAAAATTAAAGATAAATATTTTTGGTAAATACCTTTGGGTTTTTGTTTGGGTAATTTCGGGGATGAAGTTCTTTTAAGGGGGGAAGTATGTAACGACCCAGAATTTGACCGCCTCCAAATATAAGATTTTAACTGGTTTTAAATATAAAATATATAAGATTTTATGATTTAAATAATATTAGATAGGATTTGCAATGATAAAAATACATAAAAATAGGAATAATTGCTTATATCGACAATAGTGACAAAATCCTGATTTCAGAAAAGTAAGTTTCAACCGTTAAATAAATTATTTTAACTAATTTACGAGTATTTATATTTTTAAATAATATGACACAAATTTATTTTTAAATTTGGTTTACATAAATAAATAGTTTAACTAAAACATCAAAATGTGACAGTAAAACATTTTGTCGAAAATCAATATTTCGTTGATTTAAAGTTGTCGCAACGTTTTTGCCCCTTTATTTTCTTATATATGAACATATATTCAAATAGTATAAGTATTAATTAATTCACTAATCAAGTTTACTTTTACTAAACATACTTAGAAAATTCTAGAATGTAATTAACAAAAAGTAAGCATAAAAAGACAAAAAGTGTTATAAAAATCAAAAGGTAAACATCAAATCAAAACAAACATAATTATTATATTCTTTACTTAATATTTAAGTGAAAATGATAAAAAGTAATGATTTAAAATGTGATGTTAAGTGTTGAAAAAATTAATTTTCTTAAAGAATAAGCAAAGGGTATTTTGGTCTTTTTATAAAATATTATTTTATTCCAAACTTTTCCTATAAATACCTACCACTTCTTTCACAAATTCCACACACTTTCTATTCTTCTTCGTTTTCCTTTTCTAAGCTTCTCCTTCTTCTTCCTTAGAGCTTTAACGGCTTCCATGCCTCTCTTAAAAAATTCCAAAAGCGTAACAAAGTTATGGCAAAAATAATCGACAAAAAAGGTATACCACTTAAGTCATGTTCAAGCTAGTAAGTTCCATCCATCCACCCAAGGCCATGCCCACCTAGAAGCCATCTCCACCTCTTTTCATCTCAGCTTCTAGGATAGCAGAGTTGTGGATGGATTTTATAAAGTTTCAGAAAATAATAGCGAAGCTATAGTCAAATCCGTAGTGGCAAAGTTAGAAAAATTGGTAGGAAGTATGGTTAGATCTAAAGTTCCTTGCCTTAAAGTTTGACGGAGTGGAATCCAAAGTGAGTTATTTCTTCCTTTAAGTTCATTAAAATCATTGCTAAGTTGAAGGAACTTTAAGTGTTAAGTGTTGTTTGAATACCCTTATTGATTACTTGTTTACGTTGCTTGCTAAAACAATGGTTTCATTTCCTTGTTTGACTATTCTGATGGTTAATTAAGTATTTTAAAATTTATAAGTTAAATACTTAATGGGGTATGTGGAAACGACTAGTACAGGTGTTTCGTCTATGAGATCTAAGGAGACTTGGGCGAGAGATGGAACAGGTCGAAGGGAAAGCCCAAATGCTCCAAAATAAATCTCAAACCATTTTAACCCAAGATGAGATAAAATATTATAAATATTTGATAGAATGAAGCATTGATTATCATTTATTGTTGTGTTTATTTCATTGATTGATTGTTTGAATTAGACTCGACCAGTTTATGAGCACTATTATTATTTACTAATTGTTGACTGTGCTCGACCAGTTTATGAGCAATTAATTATCCATATGCATGGGCTGGGTAGAAAATAATTGTAAGCTAACACCTTATGATTTATTTTATGATTTGACTATAAGGTGTTTAGCGGTAATATTTGGTTCATTTCAATTTTACGAATTGTTTTGAAAGTTGGTTTTCATAAATGAAGTTTATGAAATGTTAAAGAAATAGAAATATTTGGTAATGAATATTTTGAAGTTATATTATATAAAAGTGATTTATATAAAGAATGGTTTTATAAAAATGTTTTATAAAACAGAATGAATTTCGAGGACTAAACCCGATGGTTTTTAGATGATTATTGAAAGGATTTGGAAATGGAAATTATTATAGATTAGAAGTATTTGTAATTATTAGTGCAAATGATTTTGCCACTTCGGAATATAAATTGATTTGTGATGTTACCAAAGATTCAGGTAACCCATAATCTACGAAACACATGGGCAAAGGAGGTGCAGATGTTCTATATCCTCGGTATAGGCCACTCTTAGAATAGAGAGATGCACCAACCTATTATTTATTCGGAAGGCTAGACCCAGGGACCTGGTTATAGCTAGAAACCTCTCGAAATTTGGTAGCATATAGTTTTGTATGCTGTATATTCGTATCATTTCAAAAGGTGATTTGTTTTCAGATCCTGAAGTAAATGACTAGTTTGAATATAAAAGATACATACATACATATATATATATATTAAAAAAATTGAAATAAGAATTCGAGTATAAAGTCCAAAGAGATAATTTATGTAAAGTTAATGTCACAATCCGGATTTTCGACCTTCGAAAAATCGACATCAATATGCCCACTGTATTATATGCCGAACAATCGAATTTCGGAAATACCAGATCGTTAGGGAAAGAAGAAAGAGGTAGAAGAGGAAAATAGAAATAACAACACAGAATCTCACAATCGCAGCGGAACAATATATATAAATAACAACTGATCTTTATATAAAATGAACTATTACTGTTTTTATACATTACATTTTCAGAGTACAATACATCTATAGCACGATACTAGATAGTCATAATAACCTATCCTCACAAAAGCTGAATATACAGCCTACCAAACACAGCGGAGTATAAATCAGATACGTGGTATACGTATTCGTCACCCAGCTCGTCTCCTGAGCTCCACAGCATCCTATCATGTATCTATAGTATTCGGTCTGACTCGTGCATTATAATAAAATAAGACCCAAGTCAGCCAGGAAAACCAGCGTGAGAAACCACACTCAATTTGAATTATTAAAGTTTCAAAATCCTTTGAAAATCAAAGTTATCTCGTACGACCACGCCACAAATAAACACGGCGGGTTTTTACCTTACGATAACCAAAAACATTTCATATCAAATCCTCTGATATTATAATAATGTCTAAGTACAAATACATATTCAAATAGCTGCAATTGTTACATTAATTAAATTCCAGCAATACTAGGCTCTACAATCAAAACCGTCAAGGCACGTATCGGAGAATGGATTCCAACTGAATGACTAGGCACTAGGGTACCACCTGTCATAGTACAAGTCTAGAAACACTGTACCGAGGACCACTCTGGGGTCCCCTGCAACACAAGACCGGACTACCCCTTAAATTGGATAGCCCGAATAAGATTACCCCACGGTTGGGATCAAGAACCACACCTTACAGCCGAATAAAAGAAAGGGACTCTAGATAAGGGTAACCTTATCCTACTTGGGTGCAACCCACTTAGCCTTGCTGCATCTCCCCTAATTTTCAGTCATTCCCGGTTGATGAGGCCCGAATGAAACCGTACTCGTTGGATCGAAGTGGTTTTCGGATCACAAATCTGATCCCGATCTCTTTGAAACAGCGTTCGATATATCCCGGTAAACTCAACCCTGGTTCTCTAGGAAATACACAGACGAAAGTAAGATCGGAGTTCACCCCCTAACCGTTAATGGACGGATTTCCTTATAAACGTCCCAGAAGAACGAAACGAGTTTATACGTATAGTATAGCACCTCGAATGGTAACTGTACCATATAATTCCCATACTCCTTCTAGACATTTTCAAAGTTACATTTGGGTCCAGATTTGATAGTCGGTTATTTAACTATCAAATAAATAATCAATTCAACCAAATATTCTATTTCCACTGAAAACATCTAATCTCATTTAATTTAGATTTTAAATAAATTAAATCTCCTTACCCAAAAATGTACACTTATCTTATCGAATTCAGCATATTAACAAATTATCTTTTCTTTCAAAATATTTAAAAACCCTTTTAAATAATATGGAAAGTACCGCTGCGGTATCAAAACATGGATCACAGTTCAATGATTATGTCTTTATCCTAGAGAAATCCAAGTCTTAACTACAGGCACTCACTGCCTTTGATTACGCCACACGATTATACACATACTTCCCGAATACTCTATTTAATAATTTTCAAAATAATGCTTATGTAATTTTATAATAATCCTCCAAGTAAAACTTTAGCCAAAAACTACTTTTAAAATAAAGCTATTATATAAAATATTAATATTGAGTAATTATCCCTTTTAAAATAATAATACTGATTTAACCTTTAATAATAATTAACTACTATAACTAACTTAATTAATATTCACTTTAAAAAATTTAAATAATAAATAATAATTTTTCCAAAACATTCCTTTAAAACACCTTTAATTTTCTAATTAATACTTAAAATCTTCCTTTTAAAATAAACTTAACTTTTTCCAGAAAATATAATTCAACCTCAATATGGCCAGTCCAATTATTTATAAATCCCTCTCGATTTATTTCCAGCTTAATTTACATCCAATTTCATAAATTCATTTTCACATTTTTAAAAATAAATCTACCATTTATTTTTAGAATAATTTACCCATTTCCTTATAAATTCCCACCGTGCATTTATAATTTCAAATTATCCACTGATAATTACTTTATTTTATTTTATAAACCTCGTTTATAATTTCCATAGTCCCATTTTCCCTTGAATCACTGTTTCATACACTTAGTCGATTTTCAAATCGATTTCCTGAATTAAATCCCATTTTAAAATTTATTTCTTGATTTGCCCAGATTTATTCCAAAACCCCTTAATTTCAGATTCACTTCCTTTTTCTGATTTAAAATTTATTTAAATCTTGAACATCAATTCCATACTTTATTTCAAAAATTTCCCTTTTATTTTCCAAACTATTTAATCTTAAATAAAAATACATTCTTTCTAAAACCCCTTTTTTCACATTTACTCAAAAATCACTATTTTTCCATATTTTAAAATTTTATTAAATAAAACTTTAAAATCAAACTATTTACTTTTTCCCAAATTCATTCTTTAATTTATTCAACTTCACTATAATATTTTACCTAAAAATTTCCGTTTTAATTTCCTTCAAAAATCTAATTTTTATATTTTCGATATTTTAAAATGCCAAAAATGTATCCAGCAACATCGTAGCATCCAATAAATTTCAATTTTTAATATAATCAATCACAGATTATTCAAATAAATCATACAACTGAATATGAAAAATATTTTCAATATTTTTGAGGAATCCAGTTGGATCCCTCCAACCTGTTTTCCCTGCATCCACAGATGTTAGCACAGCATAAAAATACCGATTCCACTTCAAGGGGAATATCGCGGTATATGGGGTCATCTGCTATTATGCGGGGCGTATAGGGGCTCATCCGCTATATAAATGCGGGAATATCAATCACTCCAATATAAATATATACTACTATATATAATATCACATCCACTGATAATAATTATCAATTCAATCAGTTAATCAATAATAAATTTTGACTGTATAAAATTGATTACGGAATTCCAAGTTGAGTGAGGTTAACTCACATTGATTTTCTTCCAAACATCCAAAACTCGAAAACCAAAATCCGACTGACTCAAAAATCTCAACCAATACTATCTCAAAGCCCACTTCACTATGCATCCAACACCACCATCTCATAACTTCAACCTCATATGGAATGTTTTAAAATATTTACAGGTTAACAATTTATACTTTAACAAAAATTTATGTATATAACCAATTTTTTTATAAAAAAAACAGGCCATACCCTAATCAAAACCAGCCCGGCACTGTGCAATGTTTCTTCCCCCTACTGCTTTCATGTGCATGCACGAATACCCTTAGGTCCGTGCACGAACTTCCTGACATCAAGCGTCGCCCCCCCCCCCCCCTTGAACCAATTCTGACGATGCTGATCCCTCCCTCTCCTCGAACAAGACTCCTCCAACACCAACACGTCGACTCCACACACTTCATTGAAAACGCGACCTCGCGGTAGAGCAGCTTCGACATCTCCAGTTCGTGGTCACCCATAGTGAACCGTACTTCGCCGAAAACAACCCCCCTCTGCCTCTTCGCATCATGATCTCCAATATCTTCCTGGAACGGCGCATCGAGCCCTCAATCGACTAGAAACGTAAATCCTAATTAAAATCGCAGCTCGACCTCATAGTCGAGACCCTTCCCTCAGCGCCGCACCCAACGAGATGTATACCAATGCGAAGCACACGTGCTTTTAAGATTTTCGAAGCTTGTTTCGTGACTTATAGACAAGTATTTGATGTGGAAAGGGGTTTTTGAAGTTTTGTTTATTTTTTTCTTCTACTGATATGATCGGTTGGGTGATTTTTAAAAAGGCACGGAGAGGGAAGAGTGTTTTTCACGGTAAGGAATAGTGACTGAAGAGAAACGAAAAAGTTTTGATGTGAATTTATTGGTCAAATCAATTTTTATAAATATTATTTAAATTTAAATCGTCTCAAATCCGTAACTTAAAATCTCGACCTCCTATCGAGGCGTGCTGCCAGGCGTTCATAATGTTATATCCCTATTCAGAACGCAATGGAAAAGGTTTCGAGTCCTAATTCGATCGTATGGAGAAGATAGCTTTTTGGACCCAATTATTATATGGAATTTTCGATATAGATTTCAGTGCATTTATATACCGTACGACCAAACGATAACTCCAAACACTACGTAATTTGAAATCCGATAATAATACACTATTATGGATCCAATGGAACTGGTTTTGTCGAAATTCGAGACTTTGCCTTGGAAGGCTATTTTTAAATGTCAGGTTAAACGGTATATTTTTAAAACCGAACAAATCAGTTCCAAATTCAATTCTAAAACTTTTATTATCTTCAGTATTATCAATATAAATTTTATAAGCCTTTAAATCCCCTCCTACCCAGTAGGGGAAGTCGATCGTTTTTCCAGTTGGGGCGATCGCGATCCGAGATCGTTCGGGGGCCTAAAAGGTGGATCGAACCCGGAATTTCAACGCAAAAACTGCCCAAGTTATCACGCTCGGAAGCGTGCGAAAGCCACCATAGTCGTTCCGGGAAGACCGGGTGGTAGTCCAGGCCCCCCTCCTCCCCCTTCCCCCCTCCAAGCTAGGAGAGGCAGTCGATCGTTTTTCTAGTTGGGGCGATCGCGATCCGGGACCGTCCGGGCGCCCGAAAGGTGGATCGAATCCGGAGTTTCTGCGTAGAAACTGCCCAAGTTATCACGCCCGGAAGCATGCGGAAGCCGCCATGGTCGTTCCGGGATGACCGGGTGGTAGTCCGGGCTCCACTCCTCCCACTTCCCCACCCAGTTGGGGAAATCGTTTTTCTAGTTGGGGCGATCGTGATTCGGGATCATCCGGGCGCCCTTAAGGTGGATCGACCTGGAATTTCTACGCAGAAACTGCCCAAGTTATAGCGCTCGAAAGCATGTGGAAGCCGTCGTTTTCATTTTAGGACGACTGGGGGTAGTCCGGGCCCCCCTCCTCCCCCTTCCCCATCCAGTTGGGGCGATCGTTTTCCAGTTGGGGCGATCGTGATCCGGGACCGTCCGGGCACCCGAAAGGTGGAACGAACTCGGAATTTCTACGTAGAAACTACCCAAGTTATCGGGCCGGGTATCATGCGGAAGCCGCCATAGTCATTTCGGGACGACCGAGTGGTAGTCCGGTCCCTCCCTCCTCCCCCTCACCCAACCACCTAGGAGGGGCAGTCGATCATTTTTCCAGTTGGGGCGATCGCGATTCAGGACCGTCCGGGAGCCCGAATGGTTGATCGAACCCGTAATTTCTACGCCGAAACTACCCAAGTTATCGTGCCCGAAAGCGTGTGGAAGTCACCATAGTCGTTTCGGGACGACCGGGTGGTAGTCCGGGCCCCCCTCCTCCCCCTTCCGTACCTAGTTGGGGCGATCATTTTTCCAGTTTGGGCGACCGCGATCTGGGACCGTTCGAGTGCCCGAAAGGTGGATCGAACCCGAAATTTCTGCGCTGAAACTGCCCATGTTATCAATCCCGGAAGCATGCGGAAGCCGTCATAGTCATTCCAGGACGACCGGGTGGTAGTCCGGGTCCCCTTCCTCCCCCTTCCCCACCCAGTTGGGGCGATCGTTTTTCCAGTTGGGGCGATCGCGATCCGGGACCGTCCGGACGCCCGAAAGGTGCATCGAACCCGGAATTTCTGTGCAGAAATTGCCCAAGTTATCGCGCCCGGAAGCATGCCGAATCCGCCATAGTCGTTCCAGGACGACTGGGTGGTAGTCCGGGCCCCCCTCCTCCCCCTTTCCCACCCATCCAGGAGGGGCAGTCGATCGTGTTTCCAGTTGGGGCGATCGCGATCTGGGATCGTTCGGGCGCCTGAAAGGTGGATCGAACCCGGAATTTCTGCACAGAAACTGCCTAATTTATCATGCCCGGAAGTGTGCGAAAGCTTCCATAGTCGTTCCGGGACGACCGGGTGGTAGTCCGAGTCCCCTTCCTCCACCTCCCTCCCCCTCCCCACCCACCGAGGAGGGGCAGTTGATCGTTTTTCCAGTTGAGGCGATCGCGATCGTCCGAGCGCCCGAAAGGTGGATCGAACTAGGAATTTTTGCGTAGAAATTGCCCAAGCTATCGTGCCCGAAAGCATGCGGAAGCCGCCATAGTCATTCTGGGACGACCGGGTGGTAGTCCGGGCCCCTCTCCTCCCCCTTCCCTACTCACCCAAGAGGGGCAGTCGATTATTTTTCCAGTTGGGGCGATCGCGATCCGGGACCGTCCGGGCACCCAAAAGGTGGATCGAACCCGGAATTTCTACGTAGAAACTGCCCAAGTTATCACGCTCGGAAGCGTGCGGAAGCCGCCATTGTCATTTCGGGACGACCGGGTGGTAGTCCGGGCCCACCTCCTCCCTGTTCCCCACCCACCCAGGAGGGGCAGTAGATCATTTTTCTAGTTGGGGCGATTGCGATCCGGGACTATCCGGGCGTCCGAAAGGTGGATCGGACCCGGAATTTCTACGTAGAAACTGCCCAAGTTATCGCGCCCGGAAGCGTGCGGAAGCCGCCATAGTCGTTCCGGGACGACCGGGTGGTAGTCCGGGGCAAAGTCTAGGAATTCGACGAAACGCATTCCATTGAATCCGTAATAGTGTATTATTATCAGATTTCAAGTTTCGTAACATTTGGATTTACCATTTGATCATACGATCTGAAAACGCTAGAAATAAATTATTTGAATTTAATTTTGAATTGTTGATTTAAAAAGCTATCTTCCGCATATGATCTAATTAAGCCCCGGTACTCATTCCATTGGGTTCGAAATAGCGGTATAACATTATAAAACGCCAGGCGGCACGTCTAAATAGTGGTTCGAAACTGCGAGGTACGTAATCGACGCGATAAAATAGCGATCCGGGGCACAGTCTCGGAATTCGACGAAACCGGTTCCATGGGATCCGTAATAGTGTATTATTATCGAATTTCAAGTTTCGTAACATTTGGATTTACCGTTTGATCATACAATCTGAAAACGCTAGAAATAAATTAATTTAATTTAAATAGTTGATTTAAAAAGCTATCTTTCGCGTATGATCGAATTAAGCCCCGAAACTTGTTCCATTGAGTTCGAAATAGCGGTACAACATTATAAACGCCAGGCGCACACCTAAATAGTGGTTCGAAACTACGAGGTACGTAACGAGATAATTTCAATATTTAAATTTATAAAATCTAATCAAGGTCAAACTCAGTCAAACCCTATCTTCTGAAAACACGCTACCCTATCGCAGACCTAACCTCTCTATTCCAAGCCACCATATCCAAGTTTAAAAAAAAACACGTATCCTTTCCCTTTCAGTTAAATCGAAAATCAATTCAAACAAGAGGAAAAAAAAAGGAATGGCTAATGCGTTTAAAATCGCGAGCTTATCTCCTCTCTTCCTTTTCAGTTCGAATCAAATGAAATCATCTCGTTATATTAAAAAAATCAAATCATACGAAGGTTGTGAGGCGACCTGGGAATGGGTTCTCGATCACAAGATGAAGGCGGCGACATGGAGGATGGGCGATGGAGGTTGGAGTTCACGAACGAGAAAAGGAAAGGAGAGGGGCGACCATGATGAAGGTCGCGAGCGATGTAGGGGCCTCGATGGGCGTAGGGTACCTAGAAGTGATCAGTGGCATGCACGAATTGATGGCAGGGGCGAGACACGAAGGGTTTCTTGCGCGTGATGAATCACAATGGAGGCGCGGCTGTGTTCGCTTGTTGAGCTAGGTCTTAGGAAGTTTAACATAATAAGGTAATTTTTATTTTAGAACAAAATTTTATATTAAGTAAATCACCGTAATATGAAGATATCAATTAGTGATCTGAAATTAGCAAGTCACTGTAATATATATGTATCTTAAATTTTACATTTAGTAATCACTGTAATATACCTTAAATTTTATATTTAAGTAAATCACAATCATACATATATCTTAAATTTTATATTTAGTAATCACTATAATAATTTGATAAATTTTTATTTATTTATATACGATGTTCAAAATGAATACGAAAAGTCGAGTTGGTTCGTGGCGGGAAGATCTATGCAATAAAATGGGTTTGGGATTTTTTTCGGAGTTGGCAGGAATTTTAAATCGAACGTTGTTCGATTTAAATTAAAATTTGAATGGCCTGCGATAAAAATCAAAGGTGAGAAATTCTCACTCATTTGGATTACTATAATTTTATTTTAAATAGTTAAAAATAAATTATTGAATGCTGGTTGAATTTATAAATTATTATCTGGTTGGATGTTATATATATATATATAGTAGTATATATTAGTAAGTGGAGTGATATTCCCGCACATTATAGCGGATGAGACCTTATGTGTCCCGCATAATAGTGGATGACCCTATATACCGCGATATCCCCTAGAAGTGGGATTGGTATTTTTATGTTGTATTAACATTTGTGGATGCAGGGAAATAGGTTGGACGGATCCAACTGGATTCCTCAAATATGTTGTTTATTTTCATATATATTGATATATGATGTGTGTAGATAATATGTTATAGATTATTGTTGTAATTTGAATTATTGGATGCTAGGGTAGCACTGGCCTGAATTTTGATAATTTAAATACCATAAATATGTTTTTAAATTTAAGGGATAAAAGGGAATTTTTGATGTAAAATTATTTATATTGGAATTGGGGTTATTTTAAAGAAAATTGAGTTAGAAAAGTATACTGATTTTTGGTAACACTTAACTATTGTGAATTATTAAATGGAGATTTTAAAAATGAATTATACAAGAGAATGTATAAATGATATTCCGAAAATATAAAAAGAGTTGAAGTCGATATTTAAAAATAGATTTGAAGTTATAAATGGAATTATTAAGGTAATGGATTTATAAAAATGGAATTTTATAAACAATGATATAACTAAGAGAAAAGAAATGGATATCAGATGATAGAATGGAAATATAAATTTACAGGAAGAATTTATATTAGAATATGGAAATAGAGTGAGAAAAATAATGGAACTATTTTTGAAAGTGAAGATGGTTAAGGAGATCTGAATAGAAGTGATATGTTGTGATTCGAGAGGAATTCATAAATTGAATTGGTTATTGAAGTTTTAAAAATATATTTTTAATTCTAAGAAGTTAATTTTTCTTTTAAAAGGGAAATTTTATTATTTTAAGAAATTTTAAACTAGTTAGGATTGAAATACTTTGGTAAGTAGATTTTAAATATGAAGTATTTATTTTAGTATATTCTAACTTTTAAATTTGGCTTTGAAAATTTATTTTTTTATCTAAAAATGAGTTTAAATAAATCATTACTTGAACATCTTTTTAAAAAATAAATTATTATCCTTTTTAAAATACTTATTATATATATAGAGAATTTTGAAATGATTGAAAACTTTTATTTATAAATTCTCTCGAGATTCGTAAATGGGTTTTTTTATGGATATGATTTTAAGGGAAGGAATTTTATAAGGGATTTGGAGGCAATTAAATTTCAAAATGTTGAATGTCGGAATTTTGAAAATGAAATCTGAATTTATAAAGAAGTTATAAATTGTTGAATGGGGCTATAAATAAGTACGCTGGGTTTTGGAAATTGAAAAGGGAATTTATTAGTGATTCCGAAGACTTATGAGATAAGTTACGAAATATTCTCTTAAGTGTTGATATTTGAAAGACTTTGGAAAATAAGACTTGTAATATTTTCCGAAGTACAGAAATGGAAATTTGGAAATATTTCTAAGTGTTGAGATGGTTTGGAAATATCCGGTTACAGATTTAAGTATTTGAAGTTGTTTTCAAATGTTGGAAGGAATCGACATCTCTTATAAAGTTATTTTGAAAACAGATATTTTGGGGGAAAAATGTATAACAAGGTCTGGTGTCTGCTTATGGATGTTTTATTGATAGTTAAATAACCGACTATCAATAATTGCCCAATTTCGTTAATCGTTTCAAAGAGACCGGGATCGGATTTAATTATCTGAAAACCACTTCGATCTGGTTTGTACGTTATGAATGAATACCATGCAAATGATGAAGATGGTGATTCGGTTTGTCCAGACCCAGGGCAACTTGTATGGACAAATGCTATCAGAACATCGACATTGGAAGACAATGAGCATTCTAAGAAGAATTGTTTCTTAAAAGGTAACGCTTAGCTTCGAGCCTCATCAACCGGGAATGACTAAAACTGGGGAGATGTAGCAAGGCTAAGTGGGTCGCACCAAATTATGGTATGTTATCACTTTTCTAGATATCCTCGGAAACCTATTTATTATGGATATGGTTTTGCATGAAAGAAGGAGCGCTCGATTGTAGGGATGGGAACACCCGAGGTGATAACATATTCGGTCTATCCAGTTTAAGGGTAGGCCAGTCTTGTGTAGCAGGAGATCCCAGCGAGGTCCTCGGTACATTGTTCTAGAGGTGTACTGTGATGGGCAGTACCCCAATAGCTCAGTCATTCGTATGGAACCCATTCTCCAATACGAGCCTTACGGTTTTTTTTGTAGAGCCTAGTATGCTGGAATTTAATTAATGTAACAATTTCGGCTATTTGAATAAGTATTTGTACTTAGACACTATTATAATATCAGATGATTTTGATAAAAAAAATTTGGTTATCGTAAGGGAAAAACCCGTCGTGTTTATGTGTAACGTGGTCTTACGGGATACTTTTGTTTTTCAAAGGATTTTTGGAAACTCTAATAATTCAAATTGAGTGTGTTTTCTCAACCAGGTTTTTCAAACTGACTCGGATGTTATTTTATTATAAAGCTCAGGTCAGATCGAGTATTACAGATTCAAGATAGAATGCTATGGAGCTCAGGAGGCGAGCTGGATGATAGAGACGTATCTCCGTACTTGATTTATATTTCCGCTATATGAGGACAAGTTATTATAACTGTCCAGATTGATGTATTGATTGTTGTACTCTGATGATTGTAAGTATATAAACTGTTACAGATTCTTTTGTATAAAAATTTGTTATTATATATTATATTTTGTTCCGCTATGATTGTGAGATTCTGTGTTGTTGTTTATTTTCCATCTATCTCTTTCTTCTTCTTTACCCTAGTTATTCGCTCTTTCGTACAATTTGAGTTGAACAAGTTGTTATTTCTTTAAACAACAATTGTTTCTCAATGCAACGGAACAAGTATTCATAAACGTTTTATGAATTTCTTTATTTATAAAAATGATTTGGTTTTAGTTTACAAAACTTAAGTTCAAAACATAAATATATCATCCAATGTTTGTCTTTCCAAAAATCCTTTTGGGGAGATTCATACAAGATCCCTCATGAACAATTATTACGTGCAATCTTTCGACTCACACAACCTGCCAACTCCTTGGCTTAGGATATGTTGGATTTTCTTATAAACCCTTATCTTATATGATTTTTTTAACTGTTATTTAGACAAAATAATATTAACCTTTTGTACTATTCTTAAATACATGACCTTATAGAAAGAAACTAACTCAGCTTCACTCATAAATAATGGTACATTGTCCAACAAAGTTCGATCGATCCTTATCGATGCATCATTATGTATCACATGGAAGAATAACTTTTGAGATTGAATCTTTATTCATTTTTAGGTACGTTTGGAATCTTTTCCAATATACTCACTCATTCGATCAAATCGAATCATTTCTATTGCATGTTATTTAATTTACTTCTGTTTTATACTCTGAGTTTACCATAGACATATTACATGTGTATCAAATACACATATCTATGTCTGTGATAACTCATCGGTGAATATGATGAAGTACGTGGAATCATTTTTGTATTAATGGACCTATGATTGCATACATCAATATGTATCAATCCGAAGAGTTCATCAACTCTTATAATTCACCCACTGAATGGGTGCATATCCCTTAATTGTTTGAGATATAATTAACCAGTATCACATGATTCAAAATCATATAATAAAATTATTTTCTCAAAACTATGGCTTAGTCTATAATTCCAAAATAACTGTAAATAATATTGAATACTTCTTTATTTTCCAATGCATCACTTTAGTTATAAAAACAAATACCACATTATAGTTTTATTTCATAATGAATATTCATAATATTCATATTGAAATATAGTTATGTCTATTTCTTAGTCGGTACCGAAAAATATTCATTATTTAATAAATAATGTTCAGCATGTTTTACGAATATGATGTTAATAATATAATGCAATCAATAAGTGTTATATAGTACGCTCCCACTATTTCCACCATTACTATAATAGCGTACTATATTCGGAGGTCCATAATTCACTTAATATAGATTTATTTATTTCATATATTGCAACTAGTTTACCGTGGAGAGTTCTTCAATCAAATATCTTGAACTCAAAAGAATAAATATTATAGAAAACAATTTTCTATATGAAAATATATTTCGGAATAGAAATCATATTTCTTATTCCAACGTTAAGTATCAATCATTATTACTAGAATTCTCGTTTCCAATTTTTCTTTATGAATCAGAAGTGACTATTCACTCTCTTTGTCCCAACTGTACCTTAAATCACATCTACTCTTGTACATTCGTATTTCTTTCTAAATAGTCAAACCATTCTAAAGAAAATCCTTACTACAATATCCTAATGAACCCATTACAAAAGCACATTCGATTACCCTTAACTTTAAAGAACATCAAATATGTCACACTTTGCGTAAACTAATCAAACTAACATTTCAGTTCTCGAGTTCTTAGACTTATATTGTAGTTTTGGTCTAGTGTTATAGTTAGCACAATATGATCCTTTTGTAATCAATCAAATTGAATACTTGATCTTGCATTATGGTTTATTTAGTTCTTCAAATGAACTAACTTCATCAAAATATTTTACATTACAAACTCTAACCGTTCACCATATAACATTTATATATGATTGTATATGGATCAAAAATATCCATAGTCTTGTATTGCTTTCAGAGTTCGAAACTCATAGAATGTAATACATGGTCTAGACTAAATAAATGTGTAAGTGACCAAAATATGAATGTATTTAGTAGTTGTAATATCAAGCCCTTGCATGGGTATTGAAACGTTAATATGCAATAATATTTTATTGGTAGGTATCTGTTATATTTCTATTTGTCAATCTTCATTTCATTTGTATATCTCAGTTGGTAAACAATTTATCAATCCTATTAAATGCACAAATTTATCGATGTAGATTATTATAACATTATATAGCATATGTTATTACAATATTAGAAATGTTAAATGTTATCATTTCATTTTTCTAATAAGGCACCCACTAGTTTTTTATGTTTCACCAAACCCTAAGCGAAACATAGAAGACTTTTGACTTCACTAGTGCGTGTTAGGACTCGTCCATCTTGGAATTCTGACCTTGAGTTTGCTCAACAAGTCATAGCTCAATGGTCGATGGATATCGATTGTATCACATACAAATCCTAACCCATATTAACTTGTCATAACCTAATTTCGACCTTGAGTTTGCTCAACATTGAAAGAGATTATTCACTCGTACTACCATATCGCGATGGCCTAAGTATAATATATGAACCTTGAGTTTAGTCAACAAATACATATAGTTATCTTACCTTGTCTATTCGATATATTAATAATACTACACATAACATCTCTAGCTTGAGTTTGCTAAGCAACTAAGGAGTATGCAAGTAATTTATTAATATATATATGGTAAAGGACTTCAGCTCTGATACCACATGTGACTTAAGCCAAGGTTCTTGCTTAACCTTCAGCTCTGATACCACGTGTGACGACTGGGGATTTTTGACCCTCCAAAATCGACATTAATATGTTCACTGTATAGAATGTCGAGTAATCAAGTGTCGGAAATTTCAGATCATTAGGGGTTAAGAAGAAAAGAGATAGAAGAAGAAACAGAAATAACAACAACACAGAATCTCGCAATCACAGCAGAACAAAATATAATATGCAATAATAGATTTTTATACAAAGAATCTGTATCAGTTAATATACATATAAATTATCAAAGTACAACCATCAACATAGAAATTTGGAAAGTTATAACAACTTGTCCTCAAGGTGCTGAATATACAGCCGATAATACACAGCGGTATATAACCAAGTATGAATAATACATCTGAGAATCCTCCAGCTCGCCTCCTGAGCTCCATAGCATTCTAACCTGAATTTGTAATATTCGGTCTGACCCGAGCATTACAATAAAGTAACACCCGAGTCAATCCGAAAAACCAGCGTGAGTAAACACGCTTAATTTGAATTATTTAGGTCATTCAAATTATTTGAAAACAAAGGAATCTCGTAAGACCACGTCACACATAAACACGACGGGTTTTTATCTTATGATAACCAAAATACTTTTGTAGAAAATACGGTGATATTATAATAGTGTCTAAGTACAAATACTTATTAAGATAGCCGAAATTATTGCATTAATTAAAATCCAGTATACTAGACTCTACAATTAAAAACGTAAAGGTTCGTAGTGGTTATTGGATCGAAGTGGTTTCGGATAATGAAGATACCCGATCCCGGTCTCTTCGAACTCAAACTATAGATTTTTAAAAGCCAAGTCGTTTAAATAAAAATTTCACAATTAGGGTGTCCATATTCACATATGGAAATTCATTCCATAGGTTCATTTTATCATGACCAGTCTATCGAAATTTATTTGCTTGTAATCACCACTTTTTTTCCGAAACCGGAATAGCGATCAGTTACAGTCGATTTACTTGCCAATAAAACGTGTTAACGTTTTATTCTATTTAATTTAAATTTGTTTGGTTACTTAATGACATAGACAAAAAGTAATTGAAAATAATATCTAAGAATAGTATCAGTCAATTTAGATCATAACTCAATCGACCATTTATATTAAATCGGCTTTCAATCAGACCGGACTAGTTTAACTTAACTGAGTCGAGTTATATTTAAATCCAGATTAATTTACTAACCAAAGAAATTAATAATTTAATTTATTTTAAATAAACTTAAATTAAATAGTTCATTTAATAATTATTTAATTAATTAAAATGTAAATAAATTAAATAAGAAATTACTTATTTGTCTACCTCAATTATTATAAATCATTAAATATTGTACTGCAGAAATCTCAGCGATATCAATTCAGTCGCAAATAAATGGAGATAAGATCCGGACACAAAAATTGGCATGTCGATTGGTTTTGAAAATGAAGAAGAGATAGATAATTCATTTTAATAGAATATTAAGTATAAATTTAATTTACTTTTAAAAAAAATCGCAGCCCGATACAAAACCAACCGGCCCAAAAACTTGCTCAAGCCCAAAACCATTCTCTTCTTCTCCCCGGTATTCTTTCACTCCTCCCTTTCATTACAATGCACAAAGACGTGCACACGCCTGGATGCGTGCACATGCACCCAACCTTTGGCCACTGACTCTTGCCGCCGACCATCCCTACACTTCACCTATGGTCACCGCACCTTGCTCAACCCCTTGGAACCCATGGCGAACCCACAGTCAAAAATTTGAACTTCCACTAAATACTGGAACCACCGTGCCCACCTAAAAACGCCTCACCTCACCTCCCCCGTCTACCATCTTTAACCAAAACTTACCCCGAGCTCCACCACATCCTCCACCATCTTTTCCCCCTGGACCGCACGTCTCCGCCTCTTCGCTCGCCACGCCGTTGTCTCGAACCCGAAGCCCATAACACAACCCACTCGCAACCCTAGTTCGACTTCGACAAGCCAACACACCTAATTAAAAATCATCGTAGCATTTTTCTCGTGTGGGCCACCCCTTGAACCACCTCCACGACCAACGCCGAGGCACGACATCAACCACGTCGCCACAATTTGACGAAAGCCCCAATTTTGATCATCTTCAAATTTCTCTCCCCACACACAACTAAAAATCACTAAACCACCTCCAAAAATCATCATTTCCAACAACGATCATGATCATATAACCCAAACATTAAATTACGTAAGTTGATTTTTTGCCATGCTTTAATCACTTACTGTAAAAAGGGTTTTTCTCTTTTTGTACTTCATGAAACCTAATGAAACAAATTTTACAATGATCTATACTCAAAAACAAATAACTTTCTTTTTGGAATCATGTTCTTAAACTAAGTGGTTGTTTAGCTATTGATTTTTGAAGTTAATAGATTTACTGCTTTTATCAAAAAAGAACATGACAGAGTAATTTTAGGAAGATGTACAGTGTCTTGATGACCTGATATTCGAACACACTCGTACATATGCATTAATACACATATCAGGTTCATATGAAATTAACCTAGCCTAAAGATTCATCCATAATCACAGAATATATATGTATATACATAGTACTAGTAAACAAAATAGTGGTTACTCACAGTTTTGAAAGATGAACTGTTGCTATGTTTTAAGACTTCTTCCTTTTATGTTTTTTGCAGATCTCCTACAAACTTTAGCCTGACTTGATCCTCTAATGTTTAATGGCAGATTATTCTCTCTTTTCTTCTCTTTTTTTATACAAGTATGAATAAGTGTATAAGGCATGGCTATGCACATATATATAGAGAAAATGGAAAAGCAGTTTTCTTTCCCATGTACAGGCTTTCACACCTTTTATTATATTTTATTTTCTTAGTTTTCTTTTATTTTTGGCTGATGTGATTTCCATCTTTGATTTTGATTTATTGAGACTTGATTTGATTTATATAGGTGATTTGAACTTTTATGTTTGATTTGAAGTTTGCCATGATGATGTTTCCTATGAATATATATATATATATATACATACATGCATATGTATAGCTTACATATACTCTATTTACACTTAGATATATTCATGTTTACACATACACTATTTTTACCATAAATACATTTATAAATATATAGTTATGCATATATATAGAATATATATATTTATTTATCATATTTACATTTATACATATTTTTGTATGCCTTACTTCATATGGACGTATATACATATATATATACACATATCTAATTATATATATATATATTTTTAAACATCATAAAACTTTGTATATATTTATATATATATACAAATATGGATATTCTATCTTAAATTTTAATGGTAGAGTTTATATACATATATATATTAATTAACTTTTCCTTATTTAGAAATTTACATTTCAAAATTTTATATAGTTTAATCAACTTATAGATTTAGATATTTCAATTATCAGAAAATTTATCTATTCGAATTATAAAAATTAATATTCCAATATTTAAAACCTGTTAATAATCCCAATATCAGATGGCTAAAAATCCGGGTCGTTACAATCTCCTCCCCCCTAGAACTTTTCGTCCTCGAAAAGGAACGAAGCGAGAATTTGAATTTCTATGTATATTACTAAATTAACCATCTTTTAAACATTTTAAACTCCTTACTCTTTTATTATATCTCTTAAGATACATGCACTTTAAATTACATAGTATTACCGAGCTAGTTTGGATATAAAAATATTTTTCGTAACTCAATGTCATAACAAGTCCATCCTTGTTCTTAAAGAAATTTAGTCATACATTGATCAGGCGTAGGACTAAAAGTCTCTAAGTACTTAGTAGACCTATTTTAACACCCAGTGCAAATACTTGAAAAACCTTTCAAAAATGATATGGAAAGTATCACCCCTTTTCCTTCTTTACCACCATGGATCGCAGTTAACACGATGATTACGTCACCATCCTGGCGACATCATAAGTAAACTGCAGGCATCAACACCCCTCGATTTACGCCATGGGAACACGATAGACCACAGCTACATGATGGTTGCGTCGCTATCCCAGCGAAACCGTAAGTAGTCTGTAGGCAATCTCTGTCCCCCAAATTACGTTATCAAACAAAACAAAACCACATAGATCGCAGCTACGCAAAGGTTGCGTCACTATCCCAGTGAAACCAAATGTAAACGGTAGGCAGTCTCTACCTCCCGAATTACGCTATGGAACCAAACCACATAGATCGCAATCTACCGATGTTACTTCGCTATCCAAGCGAAATCATATGTAGACTGTAGGCAATCTCTGCCTTTCGAATTACGCTATGGAACCAAAATAGATTGCAGTTACACAAAGGTTACGTTGCTATCCCAGCAAAACCATAAGTAACTGTATGCAATCCCTGCCTCTTGAATTACGTTACCAACTCTCATAGATCGCGGTTACACAAAGGTTACGTTGCTATCACAGCAAAACCATTTGTAACTGTAGGTATAATACCCCTCGATTTACGCTATGCAAACAAATGATCACTAGGAACTCATGAGTTTTTGTTCCGAGCGTCCTCTAGGATCCCAATTCTCATTGAACCCACCCTGTGGATTCCAACGTAGACCCACCCAGTGGATCTTCTACTCGAAATTTCAACTTTTGTGGGGGTGCCTTTCCATACATTTAGTTTCAAAACATATCATACTATATACATAATACCTTTCGAAACATACACCTCATGTGTATTACATATAAATTTTATCTATATAAAATCGATGTCTTTAAAATCGATAGTTTTTTAATTCGGTTTACCCAATTTCCAAAATTGACTATTTGCAAAAACCAAATGTATTTTAAAAAAATCAATAGGTTCCAAATCTATTTCAACTTCATTCTCATATACATATAGGATCAATCTTTCCAACTCTAATAATTTAAGGATCAATAGTTCTTTTGGATCTGCTTCATATTTATATAAACTCCATTTAGTAATTTCAAATACTTTTCAAAGGTCATTTCCTTCTGGTTATAATTTCAACATGGGGAGTTTGAATATATAACTAACACATATAATCTCATTTATGCCATGTCAAAGATTTCCAATTTCGACTACTTTACAAAGTTATTGGTAACATTTCTTACTTCTTATAAAGTAGATTTCTATAATAGTAACTATTCAATCTTCATTTTAATAAATTTCCACATTAGTAATTATAAATTTACGTTTAAATCAATATAAAAAGTGATTTTTATATAAGATTGTATTTCTACAAAATATTTCACAACATCAACAGACTACGACAGCTAGTGAGTTCAAAAATTATATCCATTCATCCACGAATTTATTTAATTTAGTTCGTTCCACTAATCCATCTTTGAATATTGTCTATTGGATTTTCACAACCCAATTCTATATTTATTCCATGGAGTTATTTCAATTTCAATTCAATTCCATTTGGCTCCAACTCCATTTCAATATTCAATTCACTAATTAATTTATCCAATAGGTTCATTTCCATCTTCCAAAATCTGATTTCTTTTTTTTAAACATCACTTCATTTGGGTTTTACTCGGGTTCAACTTTATTTATCATCCAAATCGAATTTCCATTTCTCATCCAACTTTACTTGGGTTTTACTTGGGTTCATTCAATCTATTTATCTAGATTTACCATCAATATTTTCACTAATACATTCAGAACGTATTTAGTTGCTAGCCTTTAAGCCGAATTCTATTTATGACCCAAGTCCACATCTATTCATTTCAATTCATTACAAAATAAATTTAATTCCCTTAAACTTCCTTATTTACTTAGCACATGTTAAATTTTCAATATCCAAGGTTAATTCAATCCACAAATTTGATAATTTGGTTCATTACTAATTTCCAGAATTCGAAACTCGTTTTATTTCAAAAATCGTTTGAAATCATTCATACATATATAACTTTTTTTGCACCTTTTATCAAATCTATACCTTTGCATTTGCAATTTAATTTATTTAACTTGCATAAGTTAAATTTTATTTTCTATCGAAATTTTCAATTTCTGGTTATAAGTTCAAAACTTATTTAACTTGGCCTGAGTTAATTTCCAATCCGTTCAACCCATCTAAACTTACTCAATTTAAATTTTTACATTCCAAAATTCAATTTTCACACTTCTTTTCTCATTAACATCATTTCCCACTCATAAGTTCAAAACTTATTTTCCTTGGGTTACACTTCTCATTTCAATGGGAATCCCAGAATTCAAACACCTAGTATTTATTTCAAATCACCTTGAAATCACATATATATATACACCCATATATCCCATTATATACCAAATCACATTTTTAAATTTAAACCAACCTTGGTTTTTATCCAAAACAAATTCCTTTGGAATTTTCAAAACAACTCTTGTTTTCAAACCAAAAATTTCCATATTAAAAATATTCTAAATAATATCAGTAATTATTTCCTCAAACACTTTGAAATACATTTCAAAATTTTCGGGACTTAGATTCAAAATGTAACGACCACGACTTTCTCTCCACAGAAAGTCGCATCGTTAATAAGAAAGAAAGGGGTAGAAAATAGAAAAGAAGAGAAGAAAGAAAGAAACAACAACAACGATCTCACAGCGGAACGAATAAATTATATTAATAACATAAACTATTACATAGTATACAACAATTTACAGAGTTACACAGCATATACATCACTTACTAGACAGTTATAAACATCTGTCTAAACATTTCAACTCAAATACAAGACAAGACACTATCACAGATATCAACACAGCGGAATACTATATCTACGAACGCCGAAGCCTCCTGCTCCATTGCTCCTCCAGAATATTCGTCAAAGCTAAACCTGAATCCCTCGACTACTCAATACAATATTGAGTACCCAAGAGTTTAATAAAACAGAAAATAAACACTTGGGTCAGACAGGGGTCTGGTGTGAGTAAACGGTTAGATTGCTTAACTTTGAAAACCTTTGAAAACAAAAGTATCACGTAAGACTTCCCACAAATAAATATGGGTAAGTTTTTACCTTACGCTAACTAAAACATTTGATAGGAAATCCGATTGTATTATAATAGGGTCTAGGGTTTTCAAGTAAAATACAGAAATAGCTGAAATGCTTACATCTCACATTCCAACATAGTTGGGCACAACTAATACGTACGGCACTTATTGAAGTTTGGATTCCATACAATGGCAGGGCTACTGGGGTACCGCCCGTCACAGTACGTGGCCTAGATCACCGTACCGAGGATCACTCCCAATCCCCTGCAACACAAAGCCGGAACCATCCCTTACTGGATAATTCCGAACAAGACAATCCCGTAGTTGGCGCGACCAACCACACACTAAGCCGAATAAAAGAAAAGGGACCTCTAGACAGGGATCTATCTTGCTCTCAGTGGGTGCTACCCACGAAGCCTTGCTGCACCTCCCCTGTTTTAGCCATTCCCGGTTGATGAGGCTTGAGGTTACGATTACCTTTAATCAGAACATATCACTTAGAATGCTCATCGTCCGCCTGACGATGTGCTGAAAGCATTCAATCCATACAAGTTCGTTCCGGGTTCGAACGAAACCGAAGGCATTATCTCGTTACACTCGTTTTGGAATCACCCTCAGAGTTAACGACAATAACCCTTGCACTCTGAATCTTCATCTTCACTTGAGATTCATGATCTATCGTAAATTTGGATCGATGTGGTATTCGGTCTCCAAACCTGGAATCCCGGTATACGGAAACCCGATCCCGGTCTCATCGAAATCCAAAACGTATCTTTTAAGGGCCAAGTTGTTTTAAGGTTAAAACAATTCAATTCTTATCTATATACACAAAGATAGATAATTCAATAGATAATCTACATTATCATCCCAAACAGATAATTCACATTATCATTATAATTCAACCAAACATCCATATCATATATCAATCATATCTCATCAGAGATATCAAACAATGAAATACATTCAATCTCATTTCTGAGATTACATCCATTCAAGACAATCAATGTCATCCATTCTTATATAAGCAATGATTTACTTAATCACAACATAATTAATTTAAAATGAATTAAATTAACTACCTCTATCTTTAATTAATTTAAAGTGAATTAAATTAATTACTTCATTCAAATTAATTTAAAATAAATTAAATTAATTACTTCATCATAAATCTTACTTATATAATCATTAATTAATTACCAATAAATTAATTAATCTTTCTCTAATTATCCATTTTAATTAATCACCTTGATTAATCATTCTTTAATTACATTTAAGTAATTATCTTTAATTAATTTCACAAATTAATTATTCTTAATCAAATACAGTAATTAACCTTTAATTACTTCATTAATTAATTAATTATAATCAATTACTTTAATCCTTAATTAATTACAATTAATCACTTATCATTTGATTAATAAATCTTAATATCAACTCTTAATTACATCATTAATTATAAACTAATGATTTCTAATTACATCTTTAATTATTTATTTATTTAAATTAATTACATTTAAGTAATTAATCTTAATTAAACCACAATTATTAATCACCTTTGATTAATCTTAATTAGTAATTAACTTCCCTTAATTACTTTTATTAATTAATTACTTTTTAATTAATTATCTTAACCAACAATTTATTTACCTTAACCAACAATTAATTACCTTAATCCATTAATTAACTTTATTAACTAAATTATTTAATTAATAACACTAGGTAATTAACTCTTAATCATTTCCATTTAATTACTTTCATAAAATAATTATCCTCTAATTACTTTATTGAATAACTTCCTTTTTTACTTAATTACATCAAGTAATTATTTCTTAATTATCTTATCAAGTAATTACACATAATTAATTTTTAAGTAATTATCTTTAATTAACCACTAATTAATTACTTAGTTAATTATTTAACTAATTATTTAAATTTAATTAAATAATTTCTTAATCCTTATATTTAAAAGATCTTAATTAAGAAAATCATTTATCTTAATTAAATAAATTAAATTGACCAACAATTTAATTATCTCCTCATATTAATTTATCTTAATTAAATAAATCTCTTAATTACTTAAGATAAAATTTTATTATAATTGATTTACTAATCTTATTTTTAAACTTATTTAAAATATAACATATTAGAATTCAATTATAATTTAAACAACATAACTTCTACTTCAACTTTCAAAACCTTTAAACTTCCAAAGTTATTAAATTACTTTAATACAAAAAAAAACATTTGAAATTTACTTATCTATTCTTTTAAACTTATCTATTTAAATATTTAAAACTTGTTAAAACATTTAATTTTGAAAACAATTTATTTTACAATTAAAACTTGTTAACTTTTGTTTTTAAAACTTAGAAACATTACAAAATCAATTTCCTTTGTTTTAACTTTTTAAAACTTTCTGTACATTTCTTTTTAAAATCTAAAGGCCTGCTCTAAAACTCAAACCCGAGCAAACCATAAGAAAACCCGAAGCAATTCTCGAGTAATACCATCAGAAACTCGAAGTAACACTCACGTCATACCCACGTAACATCCTGCTTCGAGTAAAACTCGATTTCCCCCGAACGAAACCTGAGCTCTAGCTTTCTTCCCCAATTCCACTTTTCCAGATATACGTAACGTGCTTGTGCACGTGCACACCACGACTGGTCGTCGATGAACTCCGTTCTGGCCTCCGGCAAGTCAGACTTCATCACATCACTACGTTCGATCACTCCATTTTCCTCGATTCGTACGAGAATCAAAATCGAGCCATTAGAACCCATCATCTGGAACGAACATCACCAGGAAATCAACCACCGCCGGTGATCCCTCCCTCGAGACTCCACGCCACCTTCACCGTAGCTCCATTACGGCTTCCAGCATCTTCAGATCACCTTGCGATCGACTCCGGTCACTTCTCCTTTTCGCGAAACCCATTAGAACATCCTCGTCAAAACCAGGGTATTAAACCCTATCTCCTCAAATTCTAACAACCACGATAAATGCTAAATTACTAAACTATTTTTCCCAAGTGCCTCGACACCTCAACTACCTTCATCCCAAAAATCACGTCTTCTCTCGCCTCTGATCGACGACAATCGATCAACTTGCCCAAAACGAACAACTCGAGAAAGCTCCTTAAATTCCAAACTAAAAATCGAGTTATACTTATTAAAATTCATGATTTTCTATTTTGAATCCAATCGTACAATCAGAACTTAAAATTGAATCAATCAATTTTTATCAAATTTATATTTTCTACTGCAGTTTATAAAATTTTAAGACAAATACTTTAGAGAAAATTCCATAACTTATTTCCAGTAGCGATATTATATGATTTTAAACATATTTCATTCACAACTGAATGACTAACAGTGATTAGATGATGAGATCTAGATTTAAAAAGAAAATCAAACTCTGTAACATATTCAGAGTCCATATACTAATTATTCACAGGCAGTAAATACTTATATACATGCATGCATCCATTTCAATTCAAATATTAAGGCTATCACATGAATTTTATTTACATAACAAAGTGGAAACAAGATTTTAAAACTGTTTTTAAAAATTAAGTTTACTCACCATTTTAATCCCAGAGACCAAAACAGAGCAGAGGCATTTTCTTTTGATTTCCTGGAAACTGGATTTTTTTGAATTTGCTTCATTGTTGAAATCTGAAGCCTTTGCATTCGAATTACAGTTGAACTTCAATTTAGTTGCAGGTTGATTCAGTGTTTGATTTAGTTGCTTCCATTTGATCTCCTTTTGAATTGCAGAAGATTTGAATTGCAGGTTGATTTGAAGTAGGTTAAGTTGCTAGTTTGATCCCAGGTTGAAACAGTTTGATTTACATTTAGTTTTCTGCTTTGATTTATTTATTTCTTTGTTTCAGTTTTTGGAAAGATGAGGAGAGAAAGAATTGAAGAAAAATTTATCTGTAAAAATGAAAACAGACCTTTCTCTCTATTATTTATAAATCAAATTTTTAAAAGAAGTTGCAACTTGTTATTATGCATGTATATACAATATTAAAGTTATTATCATTATCTTACAAGTGTCTTTAACATGTTAATATGTTTACACATATTACTTAAGTGTTTATGTTTTCAAAACCTTATTTCCAAAAGTATTTATGTTATTTTAATTTTATATAAATTCATGTTTCATTTATTTATTTACAAACTATTTAGTTTAAGTGCCTACATTTTATTATTTATGAAATGAATTTAATTAACTTATGTTATATTTATTTATTTTTACAAACCTTCTAAATTCAAAAGATATTAAAAAGAAAGTTTATTTTAAACATTAACATATAAATTTATAAACCATTTTTAGTTTAATACTTTTTAAAAGAAAACAAGATAAAATAAATCTTTTATTAAATCTTATTTAAACTATCATACTTTAGAAATAATAATTATCTTATATTTTGAAACAAATGAATTAATCTTTAACTTTTGAAAAATATTAATTTTAAAACAAAGCTTTAAATCATAATTCATACATATATAAATTATCAATAGATTAAATTAAATTCAAAACAATCCAAATTATAACATATACATACATATATATTATAATCTGAAAACACATCTTTTATTTAAACAAAAGATTCTCTATTCACAATATATATATCAATATATACATTATAAATAGAATCTATTTTTATTAGCATTGAAAGATAATTCTTATCAATTTTAAACTATTAGAAAAGACCAAATTAAATATTGCCAGATTAAATATTTATTTACCTTTAAAATATTAAATTAACCAATTTAAATTAAAATTATAAGGGAAAATTTTCAATCTAATTAAATTATTAATAAAGATTATTAAATTCATATTGCCCAAAATCCCGGGTTACGAGAGCGCGTATTTGTTAGTTATGTGACGACCCGAATTGAATTTGTGGGGAGTCTTACGTGATACCTTTTTTTTTTCTAATAAATATAAAGAAATTGGTTGTTAAAATATTGGAATTAAATTAAGTGGTAATAGTAATACAACCAAATTAAAATTGAATAAAGTTAAGTTTGAAATGAATCCAAACTGAAATTAAAATCTTGAATTTGTAGAAATAAAGATAATAATAAATTGGTTTCCAGATATTATAACCTTGGTTATTATCATAAATGGTAGTTGTGTTTAATAATGAATGTTGTTAATGATTAAGAAAAAAGAAATGTTTTAGGGAAGTAAACATTTAAGTGAGTATAACTTATAAATTGGAATTGAAGATAATTTAAAATTACGAAATTTTAAATCTAAATCCAGAAAACTTGAAATTGTTTTAAAGAAGTTTGTTTTGAATTAAAACCAAAGGTGGTTTAAAAATTTAAAGTATAACTTGGTGTATAAAGAAAATGTATATATGAGGAATATACATAATACCAATGATGATTTGAAATAAACACTTAGTGTTGAGTTTTAAATTGGAATGTGAGGTGAAACCCAAAGTAAAGTAAGTTTTTTTTTAAAACTTAAAAGGGGAAAAAACTATTAATCTGAAGTTTAAAATTTGAATGGGAATTCAAATTGTGAAAAGTCGACCGGATTAAGTAAATTTAACTTGGAGGAAATAAAATAAGTTTGAATAAATAACTTGAATTGGAAATTTCAAGATGAAATTTAAATTTAACTTGGGTAGTTAAATGGTTAATTTAAATGGGAGTTATGAGTGATCTCTAAATGGGTTTGAGATCTGGAAATTGAAAATGGATAATAAATTAGAATCTAAAGATTAAATTGTTTTTGAATTCTTATTTGAACTTTGAAATAAGATTAGTAAAGATAATTTTAAAATGGAATTTTGGAATTTAGATTCAGAATTAAATGGTTAAAGATTTATGTTGTTAAATAAAAAATTAAGGTAAAATTTGTTAAGGGATTAAATCAACATTTAAAATTTAACTCGAATTTATATAATTCGAGATGGTTTCAAATTGAGATTTGAATAGAATTAGTTCAAATTTAATTTGATTTGAATTAATTAAAATGGTGATTGAAGATGGATAAGTATAAGTTTAAATGGAAAATTTGAATTGGATTAATTTGAAATAAAATTGAAGATTGAATAAGTTTAAATTAAAAAGGGAAATTGGGATTAATTCATATAGAAATTAAAATAATTTGAAATTGAAGTGGATTCAATTTGAAATAAATCCAAATTGATTTGAAATAATTTGGAATCATGATTAAAGTTGAATAAGTTTAAAAATCAAATGGAATTTGATTTGAATTTGGAAAGGAATTAAGGATAATTCAACTTGAATTTAGATTAACTCAATTTCAATGGAAATTGAAGTATTGAGTCAATTTAAATGGAAATGGAATTTAAATTGAATTGATGGGAAATTAATTAGAATTGGAGATTGGAAAATTAGACAGTTTGGCTCTGGGTTATTTTCAAAAATAAATTGTTTTAATACAAATATATTTTTCCAAACTATTTACTATACAATCTTTCTTCTTAAACCCCAAACTATCCTATACTTATTTTACAATTATTTTGGAACTATTTAACTATTTTGAAACTATCTTATAAACTAATTACTATTTTTCAGTTACTTATATCTAATCGCTATTTTAAAGACTATTTTGCAATTATCTAACTATTTTATACCTACTTAACTATTTTACAGCTATTTTACAAACTAACAACTATTTTCAACTATTTATCTATTTTAAACTTTTTCAAGCTATTTTTAAATTTAAATTGGTCAGAGTTCAAATTGTTTGTAATTGAAGTAATAACTCAATTGGAAATGGAAGCAATTAAGATTAAGTGAATGAAATTAAAGGAAATATGAATAGAAAAGGAAACTGATTTGGCTAATAACCAATAAAGATAAATACGTAGGATATACGTATATTATTCTATTCGCATAGTGATTTGATCCAGATTCGAACACAGAATTTCGAGATAGTATTATCGATCCGAGTTGGGATTTTTCGCTCGATTTTCGACGGCGAACCTGGATATGGATTGTTGATTGGTTCTGGATATTCTCTATCATGGCTACGACTATGCAAGGAGAATGACGGTTTCTGATCAAGAAACCAGATCTGAGTCCGCACTAGGAAGTCGGGTGGACGATACTAGTTCGGAAGTAAAATTGTGTGATCGATTGAGTGATCAGATTGATATTGTGTACGGATGATATGTGTGCATCGTACGGATTTGAATGAAATTGATATTGAAGATTGGGGATAAGAACTGTAAAATGGTTTTTGAAAAGAAATATGGTTAATAACTTTATAAAAGATTTATCAAATGTGAATATTTGATTTAGAATAAAATAAAGTTATATATCCTTGTTATATAAGGTAAATCTTCCCTTATTGAATCTATTGCTAAAAGAAAAGGGTTTTGAAATATTTGAAGTATAAAAGAGGTTTTATACAAAGTTTGAAATGATCCAAAGATTTTCAAAGTATATATATATATCTATATCTATATATATATATATATAAAGGATCTTATGAGAATGATTTTGGAAAAGGTTTTGGGAACCTATGGATTTGGGAAAGGGCTTTTGATTTTTGGAGAAATCAATTTTGGATTTTGGAAAGCCTAGTTTGAGAATTATCGATTTTTGGTAATCGATTTTGTGTAAAGGAGATTTTGATAAATCATAAAGGGTATGATTTGAAGATACTATAAGTATATAGTATAAAATGTTTTGAGTATAGCTCTGGGGAAAAAGGCGCTCCCTTGAAATGAACTTCTCAGGAGTGCCACTGGGTGGTACTGCCTTGAACCCCAAGGGGGGATTCTAAAGTTGATCCTGTGAGGAGTCCGGACAAAACTAGTTCCTGAGGATTATTTGTGTAGCGAAAGTCGAGGGGCTGGTGCCCACAGAGGCATTTGGGTTATTCTGTGACGACAATGTAACTCGATGTCACTGCGATCTACTGCAGACCATAGCGAAAGTCATGTGTGCCGCTGAGAGCCAACTGTCTACGTTTGATTTTATATCGGTAGACTGTGACACTATGGTAACATAGCGAAAGTCGTGTGTGCCGCTGAGAGCCAACTGTCTACGTTTGATTTTATATCGGTAGACTGCGACCTATGTGGGAGAAGTTTCATTTTTTGGCAGCGAAATTCGGTGGCACTGATGCCTACAGTTATATGGGTTTGTGCTGTGATAGCAACGTAAGGCCCGGGTATAACTGCGATCTGTAGCGGGTTCCATGGCGTAATCGAGGAGCGCGGAGACCTACAGTTATCTATGGATTTTGCCGGGACGACAACGTAACCATCGGGTTAACTGCGACCATGGATGGGGGTGATGATTTCCAGAGCATTCTCACCAAAGATATTTCTTGATTTCAAAAATGTTTTCTATATTTTCATAAATTATTTTCCAAGTATTTTCACTGGTGTTGAAAACGGGTCTACCCAGTACTGATAGATTTTCAGTCTTATGCCTGATCAACGTATGACCGAATTTCTGTGAGAACAAGGATGGACTGGTTGAGACATCGAGTTATAAAAAGTATTTTTATAAAAACTATTTTGATAATATTATGTAAATTTTTAAAAATGTTTTGAAAATTTAAATAAAGAGTTAAGAGTTAAGATGTCTAAGGAATAATTTAACTGTAATAAAATTCTTGCTTCATTCCTTTTCGGGGACGAAAAGATTCTAAGGGGGGAGGAATGTGATAACCCGGATTTTTGAACACTGGTTAATTGATAATTAACTGGATTAATTAATAGAAATACTGAATTTTAGATTGAACAAATGAATCCGATCAATCAAATATTTATAATTGTAACTGTGTTGTATGTATATATATACAGATTTTAAATAAAATTTATTTTTATTTTTTTCCAAATTGAATTTTGTGTTGTTTAAATATATACATATATTTGAGTTGATTTCAAATTGGATTTTTAATTGAATTTGAAATTTAATTTGAAATTTTAATTATTTAAATTGAAGTTCAAAAGATAGTTATTTATATCTTAAATCATACTTTGGTTTTAAAGTGTATTTTCATTATTTTACTTAGAATACAAAATGGTTTTATATTAATTTCTTTTTTTAAAAGAGATTGATTTATTTAAATTAAATTGTATTTATAAATTGGATAATTAATTATGAAAGCTTTATTAAATATTTAAAAATCTACTTTTGCATGAAAAGTACATGTGTTAACTTGTGAACATCTCTAATAACATATGTTAATAAGTTAAGTGTGGTTAGTGACAAGTGTCACATTTTTATATTATTTTCTTAATTTTAATAAATCAAAATTTTAATCTATAAAACTTTATTTCATCTTCTTCACCCAATTTGGTCCCCTCTCATTTTCTTAAAGCAAAGAAAAGCCAATAAATTGTAAACCTGAATTTTATCCAACTTCCACTTTTCGAACAAAAATCTCAAGTTCATTTCAAAATTTCCAAAATCTACAAGAAAAACAAAATAAAATACCAAAGCCTGTTTCCAGTAAAAGCTTAAATCAAGAAATTCAAAGAAAGGAAGCAAATCTGCAACAAGTCTTCATAGAATTAGGTAAATTCAATAGCAGTTTCAAAATCTTCAACAACCTGAGGTCATGCAAATGATAATGAAGATCAACAGCCAAATTTAAATTCAACAAAACAAAAAGAAAATGAAGTTCAAAAATCAAAACAAGTCCGGAACAAAAACCTGCTCCTCTGTTCTCTGTTTCAGGATATAAGGTGAGTAAACTTTATCTAAACTTTTCCTGATTTTCTAGCGCAAGTGATATGTTGGTGGTAGTCTTGTTTGAATGGCTTGAATGGATGTATGAATAGGTTGCATGATATATATATATATGAGTTGAATGGTTGAGTACATTAGAAGTCTTGGCTCTGTTCTCTGTTTAAATCATACTCAGTAAATAAACTGTTTCCAAATCTAATAAATTTGTTTATATATGATATTAAGTATACTTAAAGTAAGGATTTTCATTTTAATTAGGAAGTATACACCTATATATCAGAATGAATACCTGTATATGATTTCCTCCTTTGTTTCTTGGCTTGACTGTTAACATCAAACTTAAAATTTAAGGCTAAGTTAATTTTTAGCCTAATACTGGTGAAAATGTCTGAGATAAGTAATGTTTGCATGTTGAAAATACAAGTTTATTGTATGGTTTGTTCATGTTGATCTGAGTATGTTAGAGTTCTCTGTCCCTAGGAGTTCAGGTTTGAAATTCAAACAAAATTTAATGTCTCTCCATTTAGACACTATCTGAACATAGGATGTAAATATAATATGTTTGCCCAATCCTAAACTAAAGTTTCAACTTCTTTATAGCAAGATAAGTTAGGATATTTCTGAAAATTAGGATAGTTCAGATGGAAATAAAAATGCATGATAAAAAGCAAGTGTTAAATTAAGTTGATTTTAGTATATATTTTGGATAGACTTAGGAAATCATGAATTTTAAAAATGAAAATCCAAAATTTTACCGTCAAATTGAATGAGTAATTTAAGTTGTCTGGAAATGGGTTATGAGGGAATTCCTAATGATCTACTGTTACTGGGTGGACGGGACTTCGTCTGGAAGAAGAAGGATGTACGGTGGGGTAAGGAAAAATGGCTGGAAGTCGTAGAGATCGCTGTGGCGTCGTCGGCGAAGTAGTTTGGATTCTAAACCTAATTTTAGTCGAGACTGTAAGATGGGTCAGTGCATCTACTATGGTGAATCGAACTACACTAGACCGAGGGGATAGCTTCAGACATGGGAGATGATTGCGAGGCCGGAATGGTAACGATTTTGGTGGTCGGAGGCTAGTGATCGAGGTATTTTCTAGTGATGATGTGTATTCCAGTTTCTTCACTCCTGCTCAATTTTGATTGGAGTCTCGTGCTTGAGTGTGGATGATCGAGAATGGATGTTGAGATGATGGTCGTTGCTGGTAACTGTGCACGTGCACGGTTGAAATTTGGAGAAGATCGCTGGTTTGGAGAAGAAGTGTTGGCCGGGTTTTTCTCGAGGGGTTCTCGTGTTTGACTCGGAGATGTCGAAGCGAGGAGTTTGTTCGATTTTCTCGAGTTATTATGTGTTTGTCTCGGGAATTTGGGGTTTTGTTTTGGAAACGTTTTTGTTTCTAGTTTTATTTATCTGCCCAGCTTTTAAACCAAAATGATTTTCAAGTTTTAAAAGCAAAACTTAGATTTTAAACAGAAGTTTAACTAGGTTTAAAGGAGTTACGAAATGTTTAAGTTTAGAGCAGGATGTTTTGAACAAATTCAAGTTTTTAAATTTAATTTAATTTAAATGGTAGTTATGAGATTAAATTAGTATATGGGTTACCTTAATTTAATCAAGTCTTATTTACAACAGTAATTAAAGTATAAATTACTTAATTTACTAAGAGAGGTAATTTTGGATAATTAGATTAAGATGAATTAATTTTGTATAATTAATTTGGAGTAGTTGATTTCCTGATTCAAGCTTGATTATCTAAGAAATCAAAGGTTAATTAATTAAGTAATAATTAATTAAGAGGTTAATTACTTTATATTAAAAGAATTATTTCAGGTAATTACTTAATGGAAGTAATCAAATCTTACTTATGAAAAATAGAATGATGATAAGTGTTTTGGATTAGATGATATCTATGATATGAATTGCCTTGGATATGCTATGCTGGATATAGTGATAATGTAATTATCTATAAATTAAATTGCTATGTAAAAGGGTTATCCAGTAATTAAAGTTGAGTTGTATTAAATTAAATAGCTTGGGTTTAAATGACATTGGATCCGAAGAGACCGGAGTCGGGTATTAGTTAATACCCGGAACCACTTCGATTCTTTACAAATTGATATGGGAAATCAATATGTTGAAATGAAATGATTTATGTGAATTGGACCATTTAATCTAAGTTTTAGTACTTAGAAATTGATATGTGAAATAAGTGATGACTCTAACAAATTGTGAATTTGTAAATTGATGCGAGTTACCCCGGGTTCTATGTAGTTCTATGTGTTGTATTCCATGATAGATGGGTTTACTCACGCTGGTTTCCAGCCTGACCCGGGTGTTACTTTGATGTAATGCTCGGGTCAGACCGAGTATTACAGATTTCCAGGTAAGGACGTTCTGGAGCTCAGGAGGCGAGCTGGATGGCAGGAACGTATGGAGTGTGATATATTGTTATTTATTGGGACGAGTTATTTTAACTGTCCAGTGATTAAGAAATGTTGTAACTCTGATATATAAAAATGTAATTAACTGATACAGTTTTTCTTTGTATAACTGATATTGTTATTTGCTATTGTAATTTGATCCGCTGCGAATGTGAGAATCTGTGTCTTATTCTGTTTCTTTCTTCTATCTCTTTCTTTTTCTTCTAACTATCTGGAATTTTCGGGTTCGAAATTTCCGGGTCGTTACACTTAGATTTTTGGGCAATATGAATTTAATAATCTTTATTAATAATTTAATTAGATTGAAAATTTTCCCTTATAATTTTAATTTAAATTGGTTAATTTAATATTTTAAAGGTAAATAAATATTTAATCTGGCAATATTTAATTTGGTCTTTTCTAATAGTTTAAAATTGATAAGAATTATCTTTCAATGCTAATAAAAATAGATTCTATTTATAATGTATATATTGATATATATATTGTGAATAGAGAATCTTTTGTTTAAATAAAAGATGTGTTTTCAGATTATAATATATATGTATGTATATGTTATAATTTGGATTGTTTTGAATTTAATTTAATCTATTGATAATTTATATATGTATGAATTATGATTTAAAGCTTTGTTTTAAAATTAATATTTTTCAAAAGTTAAAGATTAATTCATTTGTTTCAAAATATAAGATAATTATTATTTCTAAAGTATGATAGTTTAAATAAGATTTAATAAAAGATTTATTTTATCTTGTTTTCTTTTAAAAAGTATTAAACTAAAAATGGTTTATAAATTTATATGTTAATGTTTAAAATAAACTTTCTTTTTAATATCTTTTGAATTTAGAAGGTTTGTAAAAATAAATAAATATAACATAAGTTAATTAAATTCAATTCATAAATAATAAAATGTAGGTACTTAAACTAAATAGTTTGTAAATAAATAAATGAAACATGAATTTATATAAAATTAAAATAACATAAATACTTTTGGAAATAAGGTTTTGAAAACATAAACACTTAAGTAATATGTGTAAACATATTAACATGTTAAAGACACTTGTAAGATAATGATAATAACTTTAATATTGTATATACATGCATAATAACAAGTGGCAACTTCTTTTAAAAATTTGATTTATAAATAATAGAGAGAAAGGTCTGTTTTCATTTTTACAGATAAATTTTTCTTCAATTCTTTCTCTCCTCATCTTTCAAAAAACTGAAACAAAGAAATAAATAAATCAAAGCAGAAAACTAAATGTAAATCAAACTGTTTCAACCTGGGATCAAACTAGCAACTTAACCTACTTCAAATCAACCTGCAATTCAAATCTTCTGCAATTCAAAAGGAGATCAAATGGAAGCAACTAAATCAAACACTGAATCAACCTGCAACTAAATTGAAGTTCAACTGTAATTCGAATGCAAAGGCTTCAGATTTCAACAATGAAGCAAATTCAAAAAAATCCAGTTTCCAGGAAATCAAAAGAAAATGCCTCTGCTCTGTTTTGGTCTCTAGGATTAAAATGGTGAGTAAACTTAATTTTTAAAAACAGTTTTAAAATCTTGTTTCCACTTTGTTATGTAAATAAAATTCATGTGATAGCCTTAATATTTGAATTGAAATGGATGCATGCATGTATATAAGTATTTACTGCCTGTGAATAATTAGTATATGGACTCTGAATATGTTACAGAGTTTGATTTTCTATTTAAATCTAGATCTCATCATCTAATCACTGTTAGTCATTCAGTTGTGAATGAAATATGTTTAAAATCATATAATATCGCTACTGGAAATAAGTTATGGAATTTTCTCTAAAGTATTTGTCTTAAAATTTTATAACTGCAGTAGAAAATATAAATTTGATAAAAATTGATTGATTCAATTTTAAGTTCTGATTGTACGATTGGATTCAATATAGAAAATCATGAATTTTAATAAGTATAACTCGATTTTTAGTTTGGAATTTAAGGAGCTTTCTCGAGTTGTTCGTTTTGGGCAAGTTGATCGATTGTCGTCGATCAGAGGCGAGAGAAGACGTGATTTTTGGGATGAAGGTAGTTGAGGTGTCGAGGCACTTGGAAAAATAGTTTAGTAATTTAGCATTTATCGTGGTTGTTAGAATTTGAGGAGATAGGGTTTAATACCCTGGTTTTGACGAGGATGTTCTAATGGGTTTCGCGAAAAGGAGAAGTGACCGGAGTCGATCGCAAGGTGATCTGAAGATGCTGGAAGCCGTAATGGAGCTACGGTGAAGGTGGCGTGGAGTCTCGAGGGAGGGATCACCGGCGGTGGTTGATTTCCTGGTGATGTTCGTTCTAGATGATGGGTTCTAATGGCTCGATTTTGATTCTCGTACGAATCGAGGAAAATGGAGTGATCGAACGTAGTGATGTGATGAAGTCTGACTTGCCGGAGGCCAGAACGGAGTTCATCGACGACCAGTCGTGGTGTGCACGTGCACAAGCACGTTACGTATATCTGGAAAAGTGGAATTGGGGAAGAAAGCTAGAGCTCAGGTTTCGTTCGGGGGAAATCGAGTTTTACTCGAAGCAGGATGTTACGTGGGTATGACGTGAGTGTTACTTCGAGTTTCTGATGGTATTACTCGAGAATTGCTTCGGGTTTTCTTATGGTTTGCTCGGGTTTGAGTTTTAGAGCAGGCCTTAAGATTTTAAAAAGAAATGTACAGAAAGTTTTAAAAAGTTAAAACAAAGGAAATTGATTTTGTAATGTTTCTAAGTTTTAAAAACAAAAGTTAACAAGTTTTAATTGTAAAATAAATTGTTTTCAAAATTAAATGTTTTAACAAGTTTTAAATATTTAAATAGATAATTTTAAAAGAATAGATAAGTAAATTTCAAATGTTTTTTTTTGTATTAAAGTAATTTAATAACTTTGGAAGTTTAAAGGTTTTGAAAGTTGAAGTAGAAGTTATGTTGTTTAAATTATAATTGAATTCTAATATGTTATATTTTAAATAAGTTTAAAAATAAGATTAGTAAATCAATTATAATAAAATTTTATCTTAAGTAATTAAGAGATTTATTTAATTAAGATAAATTAATATGGGGAGATAATTAAATTGTTGGTCAATTTAATTTATTTAATTAAGATAAATGATTTTCTTAATTAAGATCTTTTAAATATAAGGATTAAGAAATTATTTAATTAAATTTAAATAATTAGTTAAATAATTAACTAAGTAATTAATTAGTGGTTAATTAAAGATAATTACTTAAAAATTAATTATGTGTAATTACTTGATAAGATAATTAAGAAATAATTACTTGATGTAATTAAGTAAAAAAGGAAGTTATTCAATAAAGTAATTAGAGGATAATTATTTTATGAAAGTAATTAAATGGAAATGATTAAGAGTTAATTACCTAGTGTTATTAATTAAATAATTTAGTTAATAAAGTTAATTAATGGATTAAGGTAATTAATTGTTGGTTAAGGTAAATAAATTGTTGGTTAAGATAATTAATTAAAAAGTAATTAATTAATAAAAGTAATTAAGGGAAGTTAATTACTAATTAAGATTAATCAAAGATGATTAATAATTGTGGTTTAATTAAGATTAATTACTTAAATGTAATTAATTTAAATAAATAAATAATTAAAGATGTAATTAGAAATCATTAGTTTATAATTAATGATGTAATTAAGAGTTGATATTAAGATTTATTAATCAAATGATAAGTGATTAATTGTAATTAATTAAGGATTAAAGTAATTGATTATAATTAATTAATTAATGAAGTAATTAAAGGTTAATTACTGTATTTGATTAAGAATAATTAATTTGTGAAATTAATTAAAGATAATTACTTAAATGTAATTAAAGAATGATTAATCAAGGTGATTAATTAAAATGGATAATTAGAGAAAGATTAATTAATTTATTGGTAATTAATTAATGATTATATAAGTAAGATTTATGATGAAGTAATTAATTTAATTTATTTTAAATTAATTTGAATGAAGTAATTAATTTAATTCACTTTAAATTAATTAAAGATAGAGATAGTTAATTTAATTCATTTTAAATTAATTATGTTGTGATTAAGTAAATCATTGCTTATATAAGAATGGATGACATTGATTGTCTTGAATGGATGTAATCTCAGAAATGAGATTGAATGTATTTCATTGTTTGATATCTCTGATGAGATATGATTGATATATGATATGGATGTTTGGTTGAATTATAATGATAATGTGAATTATCTGTTTGGGATGATAATGTAGATTATCTATTGAATTATCTATCTTTGTGTATATAGATAAGAATTGAATTGTTTTAACCTTAAAACAACTTGGCCCTTAAAAGATACGTTTTGGATTTCGATGAGACCGGGATCGGGTTTCCGTATACCGGGATTCCAGGTTTGGAGACCGAATACCACATCGATCCAAATTTACGATAGATCGTGAATCTCAAGTGAAGATGAAGATTCAGAGTGCAAGGGTTATTGTCGTTAACTCTGAGGGTGATTCCAAAACGAGTGTAACGAGATAATGCCTTCGGTTTCGTTCGAACCCGGAACGAACTTGTATGGATTGAATGCTTTCAGCACATCGTCAGGCGGACGATGAGCATTCTAAGTGATATGTTCTGATTAAAGGTAATCGTAACCTCAAGCCTCATCAACCGGGAATGGCTAAAACAGGGGAGGTGCAGCAAGGCTTCGTGGGTAGCACCCACTGAGAGCAAGATAGATCCCTGTCTAGAGGTCCCTTTTCTTTTATTCGGCTTAGTGTGTGGTTGGTCGCGCCAACTACGGGATTGTCTTGTTCGGAATTATCCAGTAAGGGATGGTTCCGGCTTTGTGTTGCAGGGGATTGGGAGTGATCCTCGGTACGGTGATCTAGGCCACGTACTGTGACGGGCGGTACCCCAGTAGCCCTGCCATTGTATGGAATCCAAACTTCAATAAGTGCCGTACGTATTAGTTGTGCCCAACTATGTTGGAATGTGAGATGTAAGCATTTCAGCTATTTCTGTATTTTACTTGAAAACCCTAGACCCTATTATAATACAATCGGATTTCCTATCAAATGTTTTAGTTAGCGTAAGGTAAAAACTTACCCATATTTATTTGTGGGAAGTCTTACGTGATACTTTTGTTTTCAAAGGTTTTCAAAGTTAAGCAATCTAACCGTTTACTCACACCAGACCCCTGTCTGACCCAAGTGTTTATTTTCTGTTTTATTAAACTCTTGGGTACTCAATATTGTATTGAGTAGTCGAGGGATTCAGGTTTAGCTTTGACGAATATTCTGGAGGAGCAATGGAGCAGGAGGCTTCGGCGTTCGTAGATATAGTATTCCGCTGTGTTGATATCTGTGATAGTGTCTTGTCTTGTATTTGAGTTGAAATGTTTAGACAGATGTTTATAACTGTCTAGTAAGTGATGTATATGCTGTGTAACTCTGTAAATTGTTGTATACTATGTAATAGTTTATGTTATTAATATAATTTATTCGTTCCGCTGTGAGATCGTTGTTGTTGTTTCTTTCTTTCTTCTCTTCTTTTCTATTTTCTACCCCTTTCTTTCTTATTAACGATGCGACTTTCTGTGGAGAGAAAGTCGTGGTCGTTACATAAAACTTCTCAATTTTTTTTTGAAAAAAAAAAAAAAACTTCTCAATTTAAATCCATTTTAATATATAAATCACATTTTTAAATTATTCTTATATAATTCAACTTCTTTAAAACATTTCACCATGTCTTATTATTGTTTATTTTGTAATAAACATCCTTTATTAAGACCCAACAACCAATTTATGATAATAATCAATATTATCATACCTAGAACCCAAACACACTATATATTCCATAATAATTTTCTGAAAAATTATTTCTCTATATATAAAATATAATCAAGGTAAAATTATTTCATTTCAAAACACTTTGGAAAACATTTCCGAAATTTCCAAGATTTAATTTCTAGTTCGAATCTATTTTTAACTTAACTCATTTGTATAGTTCATTCTTATCAAATTCCTATTTGGTTATATATATATAACCACTTAAATTTTATGGTCTTATTTGATTATAATAATAACCAATAACCTCAATATACTATAATAATTTCAGAAAAATTATTCTTTTATATCAAAATATAATTTTATACAAAAATTATTTTAAAATCGTTTATCCTTTAAATTTATTATACGAGAAAATAACAAGTGCGCTCTTATATATTATACACTCAACTGATTCTAGGGTACTACTGACCCTATCTCTAATGAGTAATCCCCACCAGAGCCAAGGTTCTCGCTTATCCTTCAACTCTGATACCACGTGTGACGACCGAGGATTTCCGACCCTCGAAAATCGACATTAATACATTCACTATATAGAATGCCGAGTAATCAAGTGTTGAAAATTCCAGATCATTGGGGATTAAGAAGAAAAGATATAGAAGAAGAAACAGAAATAACAACAACACAGAATCTCACAATCGCAGTAGAACAAAATATAATATGCAATAACAAATTTTAATACAAAAGAATCTATATCAGTTAATATACATACAAATTATCAGAATACAACCATCAACATAGAAATTTGGAAAGTTATAATAACGTGTCCTCAAGGTGCTGAATATATAGCCTACAATACAAAGCGGAATATAACTAAGTACGAATAATACGTTTGAGAATCCTCTAGCTCGCCTCCTTAGCTCCATAGCATCCTAACTTGAATCTGTAATACTCGATCTGACCCAAGCATTGCAATAAATTAACATCTGAGTCAATTTGGAAAACCAGCGTGAGTAAACACACTTAATTTGAATTACTTAGGTCATCCAAATCCTTTGAAAACAAAGGTATCTCGTAAGACCACGTCACACATAAACACGATGGGTTTTTATCTTATGATAACCAAAATACTTTTGTAGAAAATACGGTGATATTATAATAGTGTCTAAGTACAAATACTTATTAAGATAGCCGAAATTGTTGCATTAATTAAAATCCAGTATACTAGACTCTACAATTAAAAACGTAAAGGTTCGTAGTGGTTATTGGATCGAAGTGGTTTCGGATAATGAAGATACCCGATCTCGGTCTCTTCGAACTCAAACGATAGATTTTTAAAAGCCAAGTCGTTTAAATAAAAATTTCACAATCAGGGTGTCCATATTCACATATGGAAATTCATTCCATAGGTTCATTTTATCATGACCAGCCTATCGAAATTTATTTGCTTGTAATCACCACTTTTTTTTCCAAAACCGGAATAGCGATCAGTTCCAGTCGATTTACTTGCCAATAAAACGTGTTAACGTTTTATTCTATTTACTTTAAATTTGTTTGGTTACTTAATGACACCGATAAAAGGTAATTGAAAATAATATATAAGAACCGTATCAGTCAATATAGACGATAACTCAATCGACCATTAATATTAAATCAGTTTTCAATCAGACCAGACTGGTTTAACTTAACTAAGTCGAGTTATATTTAAATCTAGATTTATTTATTAATCAAAGAAATTAATAATTTGATTTATTTTAAATAAACTTAAAATTAAACAGTTCATTTAATAATTAATAAATTAATTAAAATGTAAATAAATTAAATAAGAAATTACTTATTTGTTTACCTCAATTATTATAAATCATTAAATTTTGTACTGCAGAAATCTCGACGATATCAGTTCAGCCGCAAATACATGGCGATAAGATCCTGACACAAAAATTGGCATGTCGATTGGTTTTGAAAATGAAGAAGAGATAGTTAATTCATTTTAATAGACTATTAAGTATAAATTCAATTTACTTTTCAAAAAAAAATCATAGCCCAACACAAAACCAACCGGCCCAAAAACTTGCTCAAGCCCAAAACCCTTCTCTTCTTCTCCACAGTATTCTTTCACTCCTCCCTTTCATTACAAAGCACGAAGACGTGCACACGCCTGGATACGTGCACGTGCATCCAACCTATGGCCACTGACCCATGCGCCGACCATTCCCACACTTCTCCTATGGTCACTGCACCTCACTCGACCCCTTGGAACCCGCGGCGAACCCACGGTTCAAAAATTCGAACTTCCCACCAAATACTGGAACCACCATGCCCACCTAAAAACGCCTCACCTCGCCTCCCCCGTCTACCATCTTATATAGCTTAATCAACTTATCTATTCAGATATTTCAATTATCGGAAAATTTATCTATTCGAATTATAAAAATTAATATTCCAATATTTAAAACTAGTTAATCATCCCAATATCAGATGGCTAAAATTCCGGGTCGTTACAGTTAGAAAGAATTTAGTCGTGTTTTTGCGGTTCGATAGTTACGTTTTAAAATAGCTTTCAATAGTCTTTTGTTGACTTCAAAATTCTCTAAAATTTTGTGAATGCATACTAGAATCATAGTATGTTGTTCTAAAATTAAAATATAGTATTCATACTTTGTAAAAATGTGAAGAAAAATCAATTTTGAGAAAAACCGATTTAAAGGAATTATCCACTCTTTTTAGCGGCACTTTTACGGCTCTATTTCCAACTTTTACAAAATGGTTTTAAATGTGATTTTTCTTCTTTAAACATTTTAGTAAAATTTTCTAACATATATTCAAGTCTTTTAAAATTAGTTTGAAATTTATATATATTTTAAATGATTTAATATAAATTATAGAAGAAGAAGTTTTATTTCGAAATAAGGAAAGGAAATGGTTTTGAGTTTTAATATATTTTAAACTTGTGATTTTCCAAGTAATATTTGAAATTGATGTTTTTAAAACTATATGTTAAGTATTTTTGAATTTATTAAAAAGTGAAAAGGAAGCATGGATTTCAACATCGTTATTGTAATACATTTTTTTCTTCAGAATTGAGAAAATAATTCATGGATTATAATACTTATGTTATAATAATGATTTCATAAAGTTATTAAGAAAACTAATTACTTGACTTAATAAGTGTTGATATTCTTACATATATAGAGGAGTTTTATTTTAAAGATGATAATTAGTTGATTTTGAGATGATATTTTATAAATGAAAAAGTCTTTGAAAAGATTGTTTTAAAGATAAACCTAATTATAATTGGTTTTGGGTTTATAGTAAACAATTTTTTAATGACACTTGTTTTTAACACTTGTTTTTGATACACTTAGAAATATAATTAGCTTTTTAAAGGGATGTAACGGCCCGCAAATTTATCAATTTGATGAATTATAATTATTTTAAAGTGTTCAAATATAAGATTTTTTAACATAGATTATGATGTTTTGAATAATAAATAATAATGGTAATAAGTATTTACAAAATTATATACTTCAGAAAAATAGCCATAAAATGACCGAAAACTATTTTATCGATAAACAGCTCTAAAATCGTAAAACGTCGTGCATGGAGCAGGATACATACACTTATTTTTAATTTTGAACTAGAATATGACGTAAAATAATTTATTTTATTTCTGAAAAAAATAAAAGTATTTATGACATCATTAGTGTCCTTATATTTAATAATTGACTTATGATTTTAAATTAAGATTTAATGATTTAATAACTGTTATAATTATTCAAATAATTGTTTTTGAATAATTATAATTAATTTTAAATAGTTATACAGTGATAATAAATTATTTATAATAGTTATATATATATACGTTGAATTGAAAAATATAAGAAAATTGATATTGTTTTATCGGTATAATAGCAATTTTTGTAAATAAATGTTAATATTGGTTTATATGATTTTTTAATTCAAATGAGATCATTTTTATTAATTAAATATGATTAGAATTTTTTTTTTCAAATTTTGTTACATATATATATAATTTAAATTATAAGTAAAAATGTGGCCGGTAATCTGTCTCCCAATTTTCAACGGTTTAAAAAACAGAAGTTATTCGAAACTTGTTGCAACCTTGTTTATATGTCATATACACATATATAACATACATATGCACACATGAACACATATACACATACAAATATAAAAATACATTTATATATAAAATGTATAAGAACAAATTCTAAGATATTTAAAAAAAATTAAATACTTAAGCAACTTTAAGTCAACTATCTTACACACTAAGGACATGCACATGGCGTGGAAGTGAATGAAGTGAGGGAGGCACATAGAGGGGGTACCAACGTGTAGAATGATGGGATGGGAGGGGTGTAGGAAAGGGGTAGAAATGTAATTACACATTTAGATATTTTTACACAATCTTTTCTTATAAATACCCACCCATTCTCTCACAATTTTACACACAATTTTCTTCGTATTCTCCTTCCCCTCGAGCTATTTTAATGGCTTCCTAAGGCATGGAAAAGTAATGCCAAAATATCTCCAAAAAGAAATAAAACCATAAACATATTCAAACGTGATCAAAACTAGCAACTCACCTCCTTTCCTCTCCTCAAATCCAGGGCCACTACCATTTTCCCTAATGGCTTAGAGCATACACCACAAACACATCAAGATCGAACCCATATTGAGGTTAGGAAGAGATCCGAGAAGCTCCGGAGTAAGAAAAAGAGAAGAAAGTGCCGTAGATTTCATTCCAAGAAGATAGGAAAAAGTTTGAAGTGTCGCGAAAGCTCTGCCGGATTTTTTAAAGCTTGGGAAGGAGGGAGCATTTGTGATAGTGAGTACTCAGTGTTTATTAAATAATCTCTATATAACCCTCCCTTCTTGACCCACAAAAATCGACATAAATATGCTCATCGTATAACATGCCGAACGATCGAGTGCCGGAAAGACGGATTGTTGAGGGAAAAGAAAGTAGGTAGAAGAAAGAAGAAACTAAACAAAAACAGAATCTCACAGAGGACTGAATAACATATAATATCAATAGCTCTTTACACGGAACAAAACTGTAATATACATATCTCACATCAGAGTACACAAATCAATAATTACCAGCCTGAGCAGTTATAACAACCTGCCCTCACAATTGCTGGTAATTTCAACAAAAACACTACAGCGGATTAAACAAGTATGAGAATACGTTTCGGTCTTCAGCTCGTCTCCTGGGCTCCATAGCATCCTAACCTGAACCTGAAATACTCGGTCTGACCTGAGCATTATAATAAATAACACCTGAGTCAGTCTGGAAAACCAGCGTGAGAAAACACACTTAGTTTGAATTACTAAAGTTCAAAATCCTTTGAAAAATCAAAGGTATTTCGTAAGACCGCGCCACACATAAACACGATGGGTTTTTACCTTACGATAACCAAAACATTTCAGATCAAAATCATCTGATATTGTAAAAGTGTCTAGGTACAAATACTTATTCAAATAGCTGAAATTGTTACATTAGTTAAATTCTAGCATACTAGGCTCTACAATCAAAACCGTAAAGGCACGTATTGGAGGATGGATTCCATACGAATGACTAGGCACTGGGGTTGTGACGCCCCACCTCTATGCTCATAATAACAAAGAGTATTAAAAGAAATACTGTCTATTATTATGAAGAATAAGGCTGGATAGGAGCGACCATCCGTAATTGGCCTTACACTAATATTGGTTATCTCGACAGGAGTGGTATATACTTTTTATTTTTCATCTATTATTTATTTACTCCCATCGACACTCCCAATACCAGTATAAAACGAACTACGATGGTTCATAATAGTTTAGGACATTAGATATAACAATAACACAGATAATATAAATGCGGAACACAGATAAAAACAAAAGTCTCATATATATATAACTGATGTCAGTTAATACATGGTTGACACAATACATATGATACAACTACAACTGTCGACTCTAGAAGTTATATATACAAGTACATTATCGACTAATATACATGAATACACATCATTCTATACAATGACACGACTACTACAAAATGACACTGACAACTTCAGAAGATATGAAAAGTCTTCAAATCCCGAACAGCAACTCAAAGAAGGAAATCTACTACCTGAAATAACTCGGGTCTGACCCGAGTATTACATTCAAAAGAAAATAATACCCAGGTCAGTCTAATTCAAACCAGTTTATTAGTGCATATAGGCAGTAATAATTTAAATAGACGACAGTCACAATAATTCCCGTCTATCCGATTCTTTAAACAAAGAAACCGGATAACGGTCAATATAACACTTAACAGTGTTTAACCAAAAATCAGCAGAATTAAATCATCAACAGAGATAAATAAACAATTTATCAAATCGACTAAATCAATTTAAAGCCATTGAAATTGTCACTTTAAAACCCTCAAAACTCGATTGGCTGCCGTACACGCACGCGTGTACGGCCTCGCCAATACAGCATAAAAGATCAATGCATCACGACACAAAAGAAATATCAATTCAAAACTGTCGATTTTGGGTGGCTGCAGTGCACTCTAATGCTAGCCGAAGTGAAAGGCCACTAAGATAAGCAATGGACAGGAGGGACAATACATGGATGTGACAGTGAACTAGGCAGTGCAAATTTCAATTTCGAGAACAAGGCAGTAGTATAGCACAACCGAACTACAAAAGCATAGGGGCATGTATTCAGGTACATGAAGACACAGTGAAACCAATATGGCAACACAACTACTGAAATGAAGGCTCCAAAAACAACTTTCTACAAGAATTAGTTCAAATGGAATACAACTGCAACCATGATCAAGTGAACACAGATATCTAACGGTGTCAAGTAAAGATCAAAGTCAGATTCAAGTGACGAACAATAACAAGAGCATGTCAAAGTTAGGTTAGAATGTAACTCAAATGAACAAGTGACAGTGCAACATAGTAGCCAAGGCCGACGTGGGAAGGAACCCAATGCAATTATAGTAGATGCACCCTAGTAATGAAGAACTGCACTTAAAACGAATCAGGGATGCTAGAACATCAACTAAGTTCAAAAATTCATACAAAAATAAAACTGTAGCATGTACATGCTCCCAACTGTCGGGCTACAGAAATGAACCATAGGAAATAAAATCTCAATGTAAGTGCTGGTTGCACATGTGTGAGGACTACATGTGGGAATGCATACTCGATTAACAAACTTGAGTAAACAAGAAAAGTACAGGCCTTCCATCTACTGCCAGTGTACAAGTAAGGGATGCATGAATGACTACCAGAGTACAGGTACAATATAATGCAGACTTGAGCAAAATAGTGGAAAAGATGAATGCAAATTCCACTGACTCAAACAAACCAACGAATGGACAAATGGTACCAGTAGAATGAACAACAGCAGACAACAAGACTGTGAAGTACTCAAATGTTCGACTACACAGTTGCGATGTCAACAAAGTAAACAAGGAAGTCAAATGTAAAATTGCGACTACAAGGGTATAGTAATCAGATGAACAATGAAGTGCAACTGACAATGCAAGCTACAGGTTGAACTTGAGTGCAATGGAAACAACTACACCAATCCTAACAGGAGCATATGCAAGGAATCAGTTTCAACATAAGCTCAAATGCAAATGCAATATGAAGACTGTCTGGGATAAAGACTGCCATACCAAAAGGTAAGCGTACAACAAAAGGGAACAAGTATCAGACTATCAAATGTGCAAGAATATCTAGAGTGAATACAACAAGCACTCAAATTGTCAAGTGCAGATGTGAACCAGGAATAACAATGGTACAACCTATACATGTATTGTGAAAACAACTACACCAATCAAGTTGAGCCAAAACCAACTATCAACTAAATTTTCAACTAAAACAGATAGCCGAAGCCAGGCAGTGTTCACAACCGCGAGCCATGAAATCAGGTGAACCAGTCAATGATACCGCAACAACATAAGCAAGCAATTCATGGAACCGCAGTATCAATGTCAATATATAAGAAAACTGTAATTGTAGACTCGCCGATACATGCATACACACATACAATTGTATATATGCACATATATATAAAGTCATATCTAATTAGTCAAGCAAATAATCAAACACAATTTCAGATGCCGTGATGACCAAGACAGCAACCACGATAATCGAACAACTCGAAATCGACATCGTGATGGCCAAGGAATCATCGTCACAGCAGGGTCAAAATGAGTTCAAAATTATGAAACAACCGTCTCAACTCAAACTGCAGTAAAAAGGGCAATTCAATGCCGAAGCAAAAGTGATGGCCAAAGCCAACAAAGCACAGTGAAGTGAAGTCGAGAGTATCACTTAAATCAAATAGCCCAAAAATCACAATTTTAAACAAGACAGAAATCATCATTAACAACTAAAGTCGAACGAAATAAGCACAGTCGAAATTCTCATAACAACAGCGCTTATCAACATCGAATGAAAACCAAATGCCAAGATAGATAATATCGAATCAAAGATCGAATTGCAGAAGCATCATAACGAGAAGGAATTAGATGTGAGCAATTTAAAATTACTCACCTGAGATTCGACGAGCGCAACCACACGATCGCAAGCAGATAAGCAACAGCGACGTCGAAGTCACAGATCGACAATATCAAGGACCATACGTTTCCAGTGAACTGAACGAACGAGACCAAGCCCTAATTTTCAAGTCAAAGATCGAATCAATCGTCACCGGCGCCTTTGAATTTAACGAGCCTTAATTTGGAGACGACGAGGAAGAACGAAACTCGTGGCCGCCATTTTTTTTTTCTCGTTCGATTGATTACTTTAGGGTTCGAATGAATGAGGAGAGGGGCGGGTACGTGTTTTATCAGAGGAAAACGTGGTATAGGTATGGGCTGGTATGGAGAAGGTATGGGTTAAGTATGTTGTTATTTTATTTATAAAGCCCGCAAAATTCTTTTAACGAATTTCAAAAGAATTTTCAACTCGATCAAAACTTCAGCTGAATTAAGCAAACAATTTAAGCGTCATATTGACGATAATTAATTGTTATAAAATCTCGGGTTGTTACAGACTCCCCTCCTTATAAAAATTGCGTCCACGCAATCATAGGGAATAAATGGATAAAAGGTAACAACCAAAAGAGCATGGCAATATCGAATGTATAAGCAAAGCAAGTGTCAGCGGGGAGGTATTAGATAAGAAATCAAAAGGTTCGACTGCTTCAAATCAAAGGAATCAACATCGTGGGAATCAGGAATCAAAATCAGACGACTAACAAAAGCAAGAACAATCGAGTTCCAGCAACTAAAAGAGAAGGAAAAACAGAGCAGAAATCCCATACAGAGCACGAATCGAATGTGAGTAAATCAAATTACTCACCTGAATCGCCAGAGAAAAAGACGAAGCTCAAATCTCAAAAGTCGCAAATATTCAATCATCAAAAACGATAATTGAATTTTCAAATCGCAAATATTTACTTATCTCAAACGATAATCAGAAGACAAAACAAGTATCTGATTATCTCATACGATAGTCAGAAAACAAATATTCAATTATCAAAAACGATAATCAAATTTCTCAAGTCAACAAATATTCGATTATCACAAACGATAATCAAATTTCAAATTCAACAAATATTTAATTATCAAAGACGATAATTAAATCTCAAATCAACGAGTATTTAATTATCAAAGACGATAATTAAATCTCAAATCAACAAATATTTAATTATCAAAGACGATAATTAAATTTCAAATCAACAAATATTTAATTATCTAACAGCGATAATTAAATTTCAAATCAGCAAATATTTAATTATCTAAAGCGATAATTAAATCTCAAATCAACAAATATTTAATTATCTAACAGCGATAATTAAATTTCAAATCAACAAATATTTAATTATCAAAGACGATAATTAAATCTCAAATCAATAAATATTTAATTATCTAAAGCGATAATCAAATCTCAAATCAGCAAATATTTAATTATCTAACAACGATAATTAAATTTCAAATCAACAAATATTTAATTATCAAAGACGATAATTAAATCTCAAATCAATAAATATTTAATTATCTAAAGCGATAATTAGAAACAACAAATATCTGATTATCAAAAACGATAATCAGAACTCATATCAACAAATATCTAATTATCACAAGCGATAATTAGAAACAACAAATATCTGATTATCAAAAACGATAATCAGAACTCATATCAACAAATATCCAATTATCACAAGCGATAATTAGAAACAACAAATATCTGATTATCAAAAACGATAATCAGAACTCATATCAACAAATATCTAATTATCACAAGCGATAATTAGAAACAACAAATATCTGATTATCAAAAACGATAATCAGAACTCATATCAACAAATATCCAATTATCACAAGCGATAATTAGAAACAACAAATATCTGATTATCAAAAACGATAATCAGAACTCATATCAACAAATATCCAATTATCACAAGCGATAATTAGAAACAACAAATATCTGATTATCAAAAACGATAATCAGAACTCATATCAACAAATATCTAATTATCACAAGCGATAATTAGAAACAACAAATATCTGATTATCAAAAACGATAATCAGAACTCATATCAACAAATATCCAATTATCACAAGCGATAATTAGAAACAACAAATATCTGATTATCAAAAACGATAATCAGAACTCATATCAACAAATATCCAATTATCACAAGCGATAATTAGAAACAACAAATATCTGATTATCAAAAACGATAATCAGAACTCATATCAACAAATATCCAATTACCTGCAGATAATTGGATGCAACAAATATCTAGAAATCAATTAAGAAGACTAGAAAATCAACATAAAATCTTGGATCGATCCCATCAGATGGCGAGTTTTTAATTCGCCGCACGTGCAACAACATATGGCCGAAGCCTACCAAGTACTCAACATAATTTTGGCGCCCAACAAATGACCCGAAGGTCCAACATATGACCCGAAGGTCTAGTACTGGTATTTGACCCGAAGGTCCAACATATGACCCGAAGGTCCAACATAGTGGCTCGAAAGCACACGAAAACATCAAATATTTCAATTAACGAGTCCGGAATTAACCAAAATAGTAAACGCACATGTCCCATAACCACGAGTTTTACTAAATTGTTTAATTCTCTTCATCGTTTCCTTGAAAGTGTAGAATCATCAAAACAACAGATATTCAATTAACGAGTCCGGAATTAACCGAAATAGTAAAAGTGTGGTTCCATACTCCGCACTTTTGCTAAATCGTTTAAATCACTTCATCGTTTCCTTGAAAGTGCAAAATTGTGTATTTTGTAAAAATACACTTTACATTCTCAAACGGACAAGTCCAGAATTAAGCGAATCAGTAAAAGAAAGGGGTCATAGTCCTCGATTTTGCTGAAACGTTTAAATCGCTTCCTCATTCTTTTGAAAGCGCAAACCGTTAAAATTCTTGAAAGCAATTTTATTTATTTTGCAAAAATAACAATTCACATTCTCAACTGGACAAGTCCGGAGTTAAGCGAAACAGTAAAAGAAAGGGGTCATAATCCTCGATTTTGCTGAATCGTTTAAGTCGTTTTCTCATCCTTTTGAAAACGCAAACCGTTAAAAATTTATAAAACAATTTTCATTTTTAAAACGAGTTTCCAATCACGTGATTAAAGCAGCAATATTAGTAACAATTTCGATAAGGAAATTGTACTTCTCAAAATACCGTAAAAACGGTCACAAACCAGTATTGCGGAATAACCGCTTGAAAATCCACTTTTAAAACTTGACGATTACTGAAGACAAAGCGACAGAAATTTTAAAACGTCAAAATCACATCAAAACAATTTACATCAAAATGTAATATCAGTGAATTTTCATTCATCAAAATGCCACAAAACATCTTGCTTCAAAAATTTAGCATTGGTGTAAAAATCTCGTTATAAAAATAACGGCGACAAAATACATTTCATAACCAAGCATCGGTTCAACGTAATTAAATGCAGTAACGTGCAATTCAATTTTTTTTTTGCACGTACTACAGAATGAACAAAGAAATCATTCGAAGGTATCTTCAATGAAGATAATTCAAAACAGCAAAATCTAATCAATAAATGATTAGTACAAAAGAAAGCCAGCGGAAATTTCAACAAAAATCACATATCTGCAATTTCTTCGAATCCTCAATTCGGATTCGAAGTTCTCAAAGAAATAAAATAATTACAGCTATGTAAACAACAAATGAAATTCATATCAATTTCGTATTTTGATTTTTAAATCAAAAGGATTATCAGTTGTACTCAGCGAAGACAGTTTCACTGTTTCCGCTGCGCACTCTGATAAACATAACACAATTCAATCAAATCAACAAAACACAGTTTCACTTTTATTTTTAAATAAAGGTATTTAAAAATTTCATCAAAATTTCAAAACTTTAGTTTTGACTCAAATTACAGATAAAACATCGACCAATAGTTGTAACATATGTTCCACCCAAGTTATGTTTTATATTATGTCCATAAACCCCAAGCTCCGATACCAACTGTGACGCCCCACCTCTATGCTCATAATAACAAAGAGTATTAAAAGAAATACTGTCTATTATTACGAAGAATAAGGCTGGATAGGAGCGACCATCCGTAATTGGCCTTACACTAATATTGGTTATCTCGACAGGAGTGGTATATACTTTTTATTTTTCATCTATTATTTATTTACTCCCATCGACACTCCCAATACCAGTATAAAACGAACTACGATGGTTCATAATAGTTTAGGACATTAGATATAACAATAACACAGATAATATAAATGCGGAACACAGATAAAAACAAAAGTCTCATATATATATAACTGATGTCAGTTAATACATGGTTGACACAATACATATGATACAACTACAACTGTCGACTCTAGAAGTTATATATACAAGTACATTATCGACTAATATACATGAATACACATCGTTCTATACAATGACACGACTACTACAAAATGACACTGACAACTTCAGAAGATATGAAAAGTCTTCAAATCCCGAACAGCAACTCAAAGAAGGAAATCTACTACCTGAAATAACTCGGGTCTGACCCGAGTATTACATTCAAAAGAAAATAATACCCAGGTCAGTCTAATTCAAACCAGTTTATTAGTGCATATAGGCAGTAATAATTTAAATAGACGACAGTCACAATAATTCCCGTCTATCCGATTCTTTAAACAAAGAAACCGGATAACGGTCAATATAACACTTAACAGTGTTTAACCAAAAATCAGCAGAATTAAATCATCAACAGAGATAAATAAACAATTTATCAAATCGACTAAATCAATTTAAAGCCATTGAAATTGTCACTTTAAAACCCTCAAAACTCGATTGGCTGCCGTACACGCACGCGTGTACGGCCTCGCCAATACAGCATAAAAGATCAATGCATCACGACACAAAAGAAATATCAATTCAAAACTGTCGATTCTGGGTGGCTGCAGTGCACTCTAATGCTAGCCGAAGTGAAAGGCCACTAAGATAAGCAGTGGACAGGAGGGACAATACATGGATGTGACAGTGAACTAGGCAGTGCAAATTTCAATTTCGAGAACAAGGCAGTAGTATAGCACAACCGAACTACAAAAGCATAGGGGCATGTATTCAGGTACATGAAGACACAGTGAAACCAATATGGCAACACAACTACTGAAATGAAGGCTCCAAAAACAACTGTCTACAAGAATTAGTTCAAATGGAATACAACTGCAACCATGATCAAGTGAACACAGATATCTAACGGTGTCAAGTAAAGATCAAAGTCAGATTCAAGTGACGAACAATAACAAGAGCATGTCAAAGTTAGGTTAGAATGTAACTCAAATGAACAAGTGACAGTGCAACATAGTAGCCAAGGCCGACGTGGGAAGGAACCCAATGCAATTATAGTAGATGCACCCTAGTAATGCAGAACTGCACTTAAAACGAATCAGGGATGCTAGAACATCAACTAAGTTCAAAAATTCATACAAAAATAAAACTGTAGCATGTACATGCTCCCAACTGTCGGGCTACAGAAATGAACCATAGGAAATAAAATCTCAATGTAAGTGTTGGTTGCACATGTGTGAGGACTACATGTGGGAATGCATACTCGATTAACAAACTTGAGTAAACAGGAAAAGTGCAGGCCTTCCATCTACTGCCAGTGTACAAGTAAGGGATGCATGAATGACTACCAGAGTACAGGTACAATATAATGCAGACTTGAGCAAAATAGTGGAAAAGATGAATGCAAATTCCACTGACTCAAACAAACCAACGAATGGACAAATGGTACCAGTAGAATGAACAACAGCAGACAACAAGACTGTGAAGTACTCAAATGTTCGACTACATAGTTGCGATGTCAACAAAGTAAACAAGGAAGTCAAATGTAAAACTGCGACTACAAGGGTATAGTAATCAAATGAACAATGAAGTGCAACTGACAATGCAAGCTACAGGTTGAACTTGAGTGCAATGGAAACAACTACACCAATCCTAACAGGAGCATATGCAAGGAATCAGTTTCAACATAAGCTCAAATGCAAATGCAATATGAAGACTGTCTGGGATAAAGACTGCCATACCAAAAGGTAAGCGTACAACAAAAGGGAACAAGTATCAGACTATCAAATGTGCAAGAATAACTAGAGTGAATACAACAAGCACTCAAATTGTCAAGTGCAGATGTGAACTAGGAATAACAATGGTACAACCTATACATGTATTGTGAAAACAACTACACCAATCAAGTTGAGCCAAAACCAACTATCAACTAAATTTTCAACTAAAACAGATAGCCGAAGCCAGGCAGTGTTCACAACCGCGAGCCATGAAATCAGGTGAACCAGTCAATGATACCGCAACAACATAAGCAAGCAATTCATGGAACCGCAATATCAATGTCAATATATAAGAAAACTGTAATTGTAGACTCGCCGATACATGCATACACACATACAATTGTATATATGCACATATATATAAAGTCATATCTAATTAGTCAAGCAAACAATCAAACACAATTTCAGATGCCGTGATGACCAAGACAGCAACCACGATAATCGAACAACTCGAAATCGACATCGTGATGGCCAAGGAATCATCGTCACAGCAGGGTCAAAATGAGTTCAAAATTATGAAACAACCGTCTCAACACAAACTGCAGTAAAAAGGGCAATTCAATGCCGAAGCAAAAGTGATGGCCAAAGCCAACAAAGCACAGTGAAGTGAAGTCGAGAGTATCACTTAAATCAAACAGCCCAAAAATCACAATTTTAAACAAGACAGAAATCATCATTAACAACTAAAGTCGAACGAAATAAGCACAGTCGAAATTCTCATAACAACAGCGCTTATCAACATCGAACGAAAACCAAATGCCAAGATAGATAATATCGAATCAAAGATCGAATTGCAGAAGCATCATAACGAGAAGGAATTAGATGTGAGCAATTTAAAATTACTCACCTGAGATTCGACGAGCGCAACCACACGATCGCAAGCAGATAAGCAACAGCGACGTCGAAGTCACAGATCGACAATATCAAGGACCATACGTTTCCAGTGAACTGAACGAACGAGACCAAGCCCTAATTTTCAAGTCAAAGATCGAATCAATCGTCGCCGGCGCCTTTGAATTTAACGAGCCTTAATTTGGAGACGACGAGGAAGAACGAAACTCGTGGCCGCCATTTTTTTTTTCTCGTTCGATTGATTACTTTAGGGTTTGAATGAATGAGGAGAGGGGCGGGTACGTGTTTTATCAGAGAAAAACGTGGTATAGGTATGGGCTGGTATGGAGAAGGTATGGGTTAAGTATGTTGTTATTTTATTTATAAAGCCCGCAAAATTCTTTTAACGAATTTCAAAAGAATTTTCAACTCGATCAAAACTTCAGCTGAATTAAGCAAACAATTTAAGCGTCATATTGACGATAGTTAATTGTTATAAAATCTCGGGTTGTTACAGGGGTACCACCTGTCACAGTACACGTCTAGAACAGCGTACTGAGGACCATGCCAGGATCCCCTATATCACAAGACCGGACTATCCCTAACCTGGATAGACCGAATATGCTATCACCCCGGGTGTTCCCACCCTCTCACGAGCTCCTTCCATCTACCATTGTAATAATAATATCCGAGGTTATCTAGAAAGGTGATAAACATACCATACTTTAGTGCGGCCCACTTAGCCTTGCTGCATCCTCCTAGATTTTTAGTCATTCCTGGTTGATGAGGCTAGAGGCTACGAGTACCTTTTTAGAAAGATTTCACTTGGAATGCTCATTGTCCTCCAATGACAATGCATTGAGAGCATTCATCCATACAGGACCGTTCCGGGTCCGAACGGAACTAAAGGCACTATTCCTACTACATCCATTTTGGAATCACCTTCAGGATTAGTAGCGATTAGCCCTTGCACTTCACTACTCCACCTTCGACTCCATGCTCTTGTCTTCATTTCAAAAACATACTCATTGGATCGAAGTGGCTTTCGGATAACTTATCCGATCCCGGTCTCTTCGAAATAACGTTCGATATTTCTCGGTAAACTCAACCCCGGTTCTTTAGGAAATAAACAGACGAAAATAAGATCGAAGTTCACCTCCTAACCGTTAGTGGACGGATTTCCTTATCAACGTCCAAGACGAAACAAGTTTATACGTGCAGTATAACACCTCGAACGATAACTGTATCATATAATCTTGTAATTCTTCTAGATATCTCCAAAGTTATATTTAGATCCAGATTTGATAGTCGGTTATTTAACTATCAAATAAACAATCAATTCAACCAAATACTTCATTTTCACTGAAAAACACCAAGTCTTATTTAAATTAAATTTTAAATAAATTAAATCTCTTTATCCAAAGTTTGTACTTATCTTATCGAATTCAGTATATTCGCAAATTATCCTTTTCAAAATATTTTGAAAACCCTTTTAAAATAATGTGAAAAGTACCACTACGGTATCAAACCATGGATCACAGCTCAATGGTTACGTCTTTATCCCAGAGAAATCCAAAACTTAACTGCAAGCACTCACTGCCTCCGATTTACGCCACGCGAGTATACCATTACTTCCCGAAAACTTTATTTTAAAAATTATCTCAAAATACTGCTTAAAAAATCTAAAATAAATTTCAAGTTTAATCTAGGCAGTATACTTAAATAAAAGTTATTATACAAAGCCATATTAATATTTAATAATTATCTTTTAAAAATAATAATGCTGACTAGTTCTTAAATAAAAATAAAACTTTAACAATCATTATAAGGTAACTAATTTATAATTTAAATATGCTTTACAATTTAAAATAATTAAATAACTAATTTCTAGAATATTTTTAACACTTTTAAAATTTTCTTATTAATAATTAAAAATCCTCTTTATAAAACAAGTTCAATTTCTCGATTCTAATTTCACTTCGTAAATTTGGAAAATCTTACTGAACTCCAGTATAACCAATTTTATATTTATTTCCCAATTCACTTCTATTCTTTCGACTCATTAAAAACCCCGATTTAAAACTTCCTTTATTTTTTTATTTTTTTTAAACAAGTGCCACTTAAGCATTTATTATAAATATCCTTTTATATACTTAATTCCTGATTCCCTGTCTACAATATCCGAATTTGTTAAGTACAAATTTCAAACCATTTATTTTATCCAATTGATTAACCCAAAATTCTTTATAAACATTTTTCTTCAAAATCCTTTTTAAAATTCTTCCAAATTCAAACCATATTTTTTATTGGTATTTTAAAATACCAAAAAATCAAGGCCGAACAACCATAGCATCCAATCAATATAAATCCCACGGTAATCTATCACAGATTATTCCAACAAAACATATATTACTATAGATGAAATTCAATACAACATTTTTGAGGAATCCGGTTGGAACCCTCCAACCTGTTTCCTGCATCCACAGATGTTAGCACAACATAAAAATACAAATTCCGCTTCGAGGCGGAATATCTCGGTATATAGGGTCATCCGCTATTATGCGGGGCGCAAAGGGTCTCATCCGCTATATACATGCGAGAATATCAATCACTCCAATATATATACTACTATATATAATATCACATCCAACTGATAAAATATATCAATTCAACCAATCAATCATCAATTAATTTTAACTATTTAAAATTAATACCAGCAGTCCAAAATTGAGTGAGATTAACTCACATTGAGTTTTTAAATTTGCCGACGCTCAAATTTTAAATTAAACCGAACACGTTCGATTTAACCTAAAGCGTATGTTGCTCGAACCATCACAGTGTTCGACTCCTCCATGCCGCAACTCTCCTCGACCATCTAGACACGATCAGGAACCACCACGAGAAGCGCCTATGCAAGCTTCCACAACGCCCGCAGCCAAGCGAAGCTCGGTCATCACCTGGTCTCAGAATTCATGCTCGAAGTCGCGACCTTCTCGAGCCGATTCCGGTGAGTCCACACCGCCGTCGACTATCTCGACCGTTGGATATGGCGAGCTCGGCGAGCTCTACGATTTTCATGTTGGAGATTTTTGATAATATTGCGTAGATCGAGAGGAATCGAGGGGGAAAGCACGAAAGTTTTCGGCCATTGGTGTCAATTGGAGGCGGCTGCGTTAGTAATGGCTAGGGTTTCACTATGCAACGTATTTATATACGTATACTAATATGATTTTAATATTATTCTTCACGATTTACTTGATTTTTCGAACGAACTCCAAACTAGACGTGCCGCCTGGCATTTATAATATTTTATCCCTATTTCGAATACAATGGAACAGGTTTCGGGGCCTAATTCGATTGTATGTGGAAGATAGTTTTTCGAATTGAATTAAAATATTAAATTTTCTACATTTATTCTAACGCGTTTCTATCCCGTACGACCAAATGGTAACTCCAAATGCTACGAAATTTGAAATCCAATAATAATACACTATTACGGATCCAATGGAACTGGTTTCGTCAAATTCCAAGACTGTGCCCCGGAAGGCTAATTTAACTCGTCGATTAAATCGAGCGATTTTTTTCAAAATCGTAGAAATCATTTAAATTTTTCAAATTTTAAAATTTACTAACTCCATTATAAATCAAATTGAATTTATATTCATATTAGAAATCACTTCGATTCATTTTAAATCAAAGTTCAATTATTTACATTATTATTATATATATTAATTTACCATTAAATTAATATATAAATTCTAAATTTTAATTTATCGACTTTTAGTTCCCTTCAAAGGTCCAACGTCATAATTCTAATCCAAATAGAATTTTAAATCAACTTAGAAATCATTTCTATTCATATCTAACCCCAGATTCCCATTTTTACCCAACTTCCAATATCAATTTACTATTTACCAAACCCATTAAATCACTACATTTGAAATTTTAAACCATTTCAGAAATTCTTCCATATTCAAAATCAATTAATAATTCAAATTCAACATTTAAAATAAATTAAATGTTCAAAATCAAACGATCAAAATTCCAGGTCGTTACATTCCTCCCCCTTATAAAAATGGAGCATTTCACCAGAAGGACAAACTTTACAGTCCAGTTAGTTTCTAGGACACACATTCAAAGAAATTACTTTCAAGGCCAAAGTCAGCAGAATAATTACTTTCAAGGACAAAGTCAGCAATCCAATTACTTTCAAGGACATAATTTCATAGGTTTTTAGGCCCTAGAAACTAATTATTTTACATTTTGTCCTTGAAAGTAATTATTTCAGTTGGGTGTCCTAGAAACTAATTCCACTTTCTAAAGAGGCCCTTATGGCTAATTTCCACTATAAAAAATTCGTCCTCGAAATTGCTATGGTAGGAAAAATGCTTCCAAACCTATTTACTATTCCAAACCCCACTTAATTAAGGTCCCATATTCACTTTTCTAACCCTCTTTGTTTTATCCACCACAATTAGCTTCATTTCTGACTCAAAACCCTTGGTTTCTAATACAATTCAAAAAAATCAACTTTTCTAGTTAACAAAAAATTTCAAAAAATTTTAAAATTTTTCTAACACCCAAAATTTCCGAAATTTTTTGACTGCGTCCCCTTTGTACGGAGAGCCTTTTACAATATGACAAGAGAGATAAATATATATACATCGACCCACATGGTTGAAAAAAAAAATATATCAATATATTATCATTTCTTTATTTTATTACGTAGGCGTACCTCATATTAGCGTTATTAAGCGAGCGGCTTATTTTATATGCAATTACGCAACCCAAACTCTATCCAAATAGCTCCCTGTACATGTACCTGTACTTACTCAAAATAAGCACATAAGTTTCATAACATGAAATCTTATAACATTTCATTTATTTAACTAGCTAAACACAAAAACTTCATAATCCGAACATGCCAAACATATATTACAAGCAATTTATAAGGTTCTAACACTAATTTAATTTCTTTCCATGGGTCCATATATCATTTATATCATTTCACTCAATTCGAAATGATTTACAACCAAATTTATTGCATTCATTTCATATTTACAACACCCAACTCATATTCACTCCAATTTGATTTATATGTGCTTTATTTACATAAATTCACTTTGTTCAATTTCAAATTGATTCACAATCAGTTTATTTGCATTTCATTCATTATTGACTTTCATTATATACAAATCCATTTTATTAGCTTCAATTTATTCCCTTTTAAAATTGACTTTAAACTAATTTATCTAATTTCCATATGATTCCCATTTATGCTATTCACCAACCCTCGTTTGCTTTATGTTGCATTAACAACATTCAAATCCATGTTAATTTTATTGATGAATTCATTTCATAAATAATCACTTAAGTTAGGTTTCCACTGCAACCCAGTTCTAATTCATTTTAAATTGATTCATTCAATTTATTTGCTTTCGTTTACTTAGTATATCCAATTTATACTATATCATAACATGGTTACTGCACTTGCACTTCTATTAACTTTACTTCCACTTATGTTACCTCTTCTCCATTCACTTTCCTTTAATTTACACAATGTTATTATTTCATTTTATAGTGAACGGCATTTCATTCTAAGCTAATTTATTTATAAGCCATTTCACAAAATTTATTTCTAGGGTCTATTATAAACACTCCATATCAATGCTTAAGTTCATACTCAGCTTATAACTTAAGTTCATACCCAACCTTATCCAACCCATGTTCCAAAATCATATTTAATTCATTTTCTCTAAAATTGAATTCGTTCCTTGGTAATCAATTTCTTAACCTTTTAACTCGGTTATACTTTTTCACCTTCCTAATTTAATAAGTTATACAACTTTTTATTCACAATTTCCTGGATTTTCCACTTAAGTTTACTCACATTCGGTACTTATAAATAAGTTATATAGTCACTTCCCCATTCATATTTACATTCAATTTAATCAATTTCAATTCACTCTCTATTTAAAAATCCAAATTTGGAATTTTCAATCTTTTACCATAATGCTAAACCATTTACATTTTGGGTTTACTATTTTATTCTCAATTATAAGTTCAAAAACTTATTTACTTAAAATCCCATTTTACTTACTAAAGTCCATTTACATCTTATAATCATAACTCTGGATTATATACATCATTTGATAGCTTAAGTATACTCATATCATTCAATAATTATAACTTATAGTTATAAAATCATTTTATATTTTAGCTTTATATTTCATTCAATTCAAATCCAATTTCAATTTTTATTTAACTTATCTTAAGCTAAATTTTGACCCATATTATTCATTTTAACTTACTCAAGTTAAATTTTAATTCCAGGATTTAGTTTCTACACTTTCCTTTCTATTCATATCAACTTAAAATTATAAGTCGAATAACTGATTTCATCCTGACTTCTTAAATCATTTAAATGGAAATCCCCATAATTCAATTACCCAGTTTTATTTCAAATCATTTTGAAATCATAAAAATACGTATATTCCCTTGGTATATCAACTCATACTTCCGGATTTTAAAACAACTTGGTTTTACCCAAAATAATTGCCCTTGGGATTCATAAAACAAAACCTATCTATCAAACAAGTCAAAGCAAATAATATTAGTCAACCACCACGGTAGCAATTCATCACTTAAGTTCGAGCTAATGCATTAAAGAAAGAAGTTAAAAGATTACTTAAGAATGGGTTCATTAGAGAAGTGGTTTACGCCCAAATGGTTGGCTAATTCTGTACTAGTTTAAAAGTCCAAAGGAAAATAGAGAACGTGCATCGATTATACCAATCTAAATAAAGCAAGCCCTAAAGATTGTTATCCTTTGCCTAAAATAGATCAATTGGTTGATTCCACAAGTGGACATAAACTGTTGCCTTTTATGCATACAAAAGTTATAATCAAATCCCTATGTTCAAACCAGATGAAGAAAACACAAGTTTTATAATAAATTGGGGGACTTACGGCTTGTGACGCCCCACCTCTATACTCACACTAACCAAGGACACTACTGGGTAATGCCGTCAATTAGTACGAAGGATAAGGCTATTGAGGAGCGACCATCTGTGTAATTGCTTTGTTCGAGTACCGATATGTCAAATAGTATGTCATGCATTTCATTTCAAGAGGAAATATGACATATCAAATACAAACTCAAAGCTACTACACAATGGCTATGTGGCCTTCGAAAACACATACAAAATAAGCATAACATAAATCAGTCACAGATATTCATATCACTAAGGCGGAAACAGATATGAATATAACACATAGAAATGAACATCAAAGTAGTGGTCATACAAGATCTACTACATCGCAAAAGAATAGGTACAAGTACTAGACAAAAGAATAAGTATACATCAAGGAGTCTCTATCTTGAATGTATAAAAACAAAAACTACTGAGCTAAAGTAGTTAGCCAAAAGTCAGAAGCTAGTCCCTACTAAGAAGTCAAGTGGAAGTACCTGAAACACCTCGGTTTAACCTAAGTACTATTTAAGAAGAAAAATAACAAACGGATCAGTCTAGCTATAAATATTATACAAGATGAGATAGGGTAAGAGATACAACAAAAAAATATGATAACAATAATGTCATACCGTGACAAGTATATATTTGATAATAATGAAAATCATACAATATCTCAAATTTCCTCAAATATCCAAAAAGAATATCATATTCTTTAGCTTATTCACCAAACCTCAAATATTGACAAAACATATCAATGCAAATCGCAAAAATTGGTGAAACACAAATTCTAAAAATCAATAATTAGTAATCCAGAAAACACAAAGGGGGAGGCCTATCACAAATGGAAGCATGAAAACTCACCAACACGTGTATCACAAACGGAACGCTATTCCATGGTTGCTAACCCATCAAATTTGAGCCGAAGCTCCATAAATGGCCTAAAGACCGTGGGTCGCTACACCAACAATTTAAGCCAAAAGCTCCACCGAAACGGGGTTTAGTCCTCCACGCAGACAAAGAGACATCGCCCATCGCTAGTCTAAATCACAAAATGATCATCATTGATCGATAAGTGTAAATTATACTAAGCTATTAAATAAATGAGTTTAGCTTCATGTCCCATAACCACTAGCTTAACTTAAATATTTACGAACAAATTGTAGATTTCCACTCGAAAGTTATCACAAGTTTTCAATCAAACAAGTCTAAGAATTAACCGACGAAGTAAACGCAAGTGTTTCATACCACTTGTTTTGCTAAGTCGTTTAGTTGGATTTCTCGTACGAATGAGGTAAAGGTTTGTATATACTAATATATTGGAAAACGGTTTTAAAAACGAGCTTTGTATTAAAAGTAGTGTTGAAATCATTTTTGTGAAAGAGTTTGAGAATTTACTACTAATATAAAAACCTTTGTATTTTAAAGTGACAAATCACAGAAATGATTGTAAAAACAATCTATCACCAAAATCCACATTCGACGACGTGAATTAAAACCATAAAAATCGATATCAAATCCATCAAATGGATATTCCCAAAAATCCAGGAAAGAAGTCATCAAAGTCGATAATAAATGACAACAAATAACCGGATCAACAAAAATTGATAAAATGGAAACTCACATAATAATAGGCAAATTGGCTAAATTTAACAGCGCTAGACATCTGGTGGTTTACCCAGACGTCTGAGCTAAGAGTTCGGAAATTTTCTTCCAAATCGCTCAGATGTCTGGGAATAACTTTAGACGTCTGAGCTTAAGGTCTGGAATTTTTATTCATATGCCTCAGACGTCTGAGCGTTTTCCCAGACGTCTGAGCTGAAGCTCAAAGCAAAATTTGCCTAGGCCAATGACGGCCAAATCAACTCGGAAGCAATCGAATGAGTGATGGGGGCTAGGGATTTATGCCAAGTGACAACCTAGGCCTATAGGCTCTTCAATACACTCCAAACAACATGTCCAAACATCCATAGTAGGATTTTCAAAGGTTTTGACTTCAAAATACCAAAATTGGAAAATTCACCAAACCAATTCAATTCAAAAGCAATTGAACATGAAATAGATGTTAGGAATTCATATCTAACAACAATGAAAGCTATAGACATAGATGTGAGTCCAAGAACTCACCTTTAAACTCAAATATAGAAAAGACAAGCTAAGATTAATTTCTCTTCAACTACACCTCAAAGATCTTCAACCTAGTATCACATGCAAAGATTTTCCTAAGTTAGGTTATAGGAAAAATCAAGAATGGAAGAGGGATTGAGATGGAGAAGATGAAGATGAAGAGGATGCTTACCTAAGCTTATCCTTGATTTATAACTTGAATTTGAATTTCCTAAGAAAAGCTAGGGCTTAGGAATTTTAATTTCCTTTCTTTTCCCCCATTTTTCCTTTTGCTTGATATTGTTAGGAAACTATGAAACGAATGAATGAAGAGGAGTGGAGTGGAAGGTATTTGGTAAAAGGTTTGGGTTAGTGGGCTAGAACCGAACCCAAAGCCCAAATGAAAATACCAAAATCCTAATCAACTCTAAACATATCAATGTTTATACTCAAACAAGTTGTAAACGTCATTTTGAACTCAATGAAAGTGGTCTTGAGTCCGGATTAGACTATTTACAAAAAGTCATGTTTCAGACTTCAAATTAAATCAACGACGCTATATTTAAATATGAAATCGTAAAATATACAGGTTGTTACACGGCTACAGAGTTATGCCTTTAGGGCTGAAGAATGTAGGGGTACATATTAAAGGTAAGTAAGAAAAATGTTTAAGGAACAAATCGGATGAAACATGGAAATGTATGTGGATGATATGCTAGTTAAGTCCCAAGAGAAAACTAACCACTTGAAAGATCTTGAGGAAATGTTTGAAGTACTATGAAAGTGCAAAATGAAGCTGAATTCGCAAAAACGCTTCTTCGAAATACAATCTAGAAAATTCTTAGGATATATCATCAGTGCTCGAGGAATTGAGGCCAATCCTGACCAAATCAAAGCAATTATGGACATGGCAGAGCTAAAAACAAGTAAATATGTGATGAGCCTAAATGGAAGGTTTGTAGCTTTAAACGGGTTTATCTCTAAAGCCACTGATAAGCACATCCCTTTCTTTGATGTGAATAAGAAAAAGAAGAACTTCGAGTGTGGAGAAGATTGTAGAAAAGCCATTAAAAGAATTGAAATATCATCTTAAAAAACCTCCAATCTTATCTAGTCTCATAGAAGGAGAGAACTTGTACCTTTATATGGTAGTCTTTAAACATGCAGTAAGTTCAGTACTGGTAAGAGAAGAAAATAAAACTCAGCTTTCGGTGTACTATACCGGTAAAAGGCTTAAAGAGACAAAAGTTAGATATCCGGTTATAGAAAAGTTGACATATTGTCTAATTCTCACTGCTCAAAAACTGAGAGCCTACTTTCAGGTGCACCCGATCAATATATTAACTAATTTTCCACTTAAGCAGATCTTCAGTTAACCCAAAATGTCAGGAATGCTGGTAAAATGAGGAATAGAACTAAGTCAATATGATATTGAATTCCAGCCCGGAGTGGCAATCATAGGGCAAGCCCTGTCCGATTTCATTAACGAATGCAAAAGGTTCATTAAAGAACAATCAGAAAAGGAAAAAGATTTGAAGCCTAGATGGCAATTGTTTGTTGATTGTGCCCTCAAACGAGCAAGGGGCTGGTGCGTGATATGTAATCATCACTCCTAATGGACACCGTTTGCACTATGCAATGAAGTTAGGTTTTACTGCTACCAATAACATGGCTAAATATGAATCAATAGCGGCACGACTTACCATAGCTCTTTAGTTAAAAATCCCAAGGATTGAAGTTTTCAGTGATTCCCAATTAATGCTTAATCAGTTGAATCAAACTTACCAAACAAAGGGTGCAAGGTTGATCCGTTATGTCGAAAAGGTATTGAAAATGTTAGCCCGGGTTTGAATATTTCTCGATACACAAAGTACCCAGAGGGAGAAATTCTCAAGCCGACTCTTTGGCCAAGTTAGCTAGTCGCGAGGAGCCCTAGAAACTTGTATTGAGCCTGTAGGCTTCCAACAAAATCCCAGTATTGAAGAAAAAGCTCCCGAACCAAAAAATGAAACTATGGTGTTGACTAGATTCCAAGCTCCTATACACATGGAAAAAAAATGAACCAAGTAATGATGAAAACCAGGAAAGGACCATTCATATGAAAATAAATAGTCAATATGAGAACAATTGGATGACAACCATTGTTGAATACTTGGTGGAAGGAAGATTATCAAAAGATAAAAGAGAAGCTAGTAAGATAAGGTATCGAGCTCTAACTTTTACTATGTTCGATGGAATAATTTATGAAAAAGGATATTCACTCCCTTATTTGAGGTGTGTTAGTCCAGAGAATGGCTTAAAATTGATTAAAAAAAGCCCATGCTGATGACACTTTGAATTAAGTTAGTAAGCTAATTTGATTGTTAGTGGTTTTAGGTTTATAGTAAAATGTTTTTAATAACTTTGTTTTTAACCCATTTAAATATACTTTCGAAAATTTGAAATCTTGTTTAAGATTTGTGAAATTGTTATACCATTTGGGATAAGAATATGAACACATTTCTAAGTATTGAAAAGAGTAGAAATGAATAGTGAAATAGTATTATACATGTATATATCTTTTGTAAAGATATTTTAATTATATATACAGGTATATACGAAAAAAAATTAATTAATAAAAGAATTAATTAAATAAAAGGAGGATTAGGAATTGCTTAAGTAGCTTACTCGTGCTTTGTGTGACAATCGTGCTTTGTGTGATTTAATCGTGTTTTATGTGTTTACTTGTTTATGGAAAGTATTTAATCATATACTTAGCACTAAAAGCTGACAAAGTAGATTTATTTTATTTATGAGATTTAAGGCTGATGTTTGAGTAGGGTTTAGAAGCAACGGTGCTCTAACCTACCGGCTTCACTCTTGACTGAGGGATGATATAAGTTGAGAAAGTCGGAAACATGATAAGTGTACGACACTTGGTTTTCATATGCGATCATTTCTATTTGTACTTGATAATCGATTAATCGACTATGGAAATTGACCAAATTAACTTTGGACGTAGATGTAAACATCACGTATTGATACGGTTTGAGATCCCTTGGGGAGGACTCATTCATATGAATTGTCTTCTGCTTTAAAAATGTATATATACATGATCCCTCAAGGAGGACTCGTTTATATCGTTCGTTTACTTCTTAAAGAATTGGAATTGAGTTAACCGAAAATTCATCGATTTAATTTTGAAGAGATCGGGATTGGACAAGTGTACTACTTATCAAAAACCGCATCAAAACTGATATACAAGTTCTTTTTTTTTGGAAACGATTGTGAAGTAAAATGTTATAGATTTGAACTGTATATCCTAAAGTTAAGTCCAAGGGAGAGGTCATGTTAACATTTCAAACGATATTATCGTGTTGTCTGTCTATCTTAAGATTGATTCCAAGAGAGAGGACATAGTTAGTATTTGTTGGACAACTTGTGTTGGAATCCATGGTAAGATTTGTGAACTGTTCGAGATGTTGGAATCCAGGGAGAGGTTCGAGATCTGTTCGAGTAATGAAGACTTATGTGTTGAGATGTTGAACGTGACCTCACCATCGGAAATGGCTAAAGATAGAGTAGTTTGCCCAACCTAGGGTTTAGCTAACCCGCAAAAGGGTATATTAACTCCATATCTAGAGTATGCTCATCAATGTTGCAAGCGAGAATTGATGATACTTGGTTCCACGAGTTCCGGATGTGGGCCAGCTGTGTTTACCTTATGGTATATTCTATCTACAGATATACGACGTCCGGAAGGTAGTTTTTGATCCTTGTGCAGAAGATCCGCCTCGGTTTACTGAGGGCGTCTCCATTAAAAACCATTATGCAAATGTACCTTAGCATTTTTAGTTGTATTTCTAATATTACTGCGTTGTGAGATGCAAGCAGCACAGTTACTTTATGATTTATACTCTTCACTCTAAACATTATCTATTATATCACCTTATGTACTTCTTGGATAGGTGGTTCTTTTGAGAGGATAACAGTTACGGTTATTTGAACAGTCTTAGAAATACTGTCATATATTAACCGCATATCTTGAGTTTCTTGTACCAAACTTATGTCCGACTCTTGGTTTTATATTTCCCTTATTTCCATAGGTACTCTTTCGAGTAGTCTGAGGTAGGCAAGTTTTCGTTGATATTCTTTGAAGCTCGAGGAGACGAGCTTAATGCTTTCACCTAACATAGTATTCTTATTTCCGCTGCACTACTATATTGTATATATCAGCATTTATGAGGACATGCCGTTATAACTGTTCAACCTGATAATTGTACTTAGGATGGTAACTCTAAAATGTTATGTAGCTTAGAGTAGCACTTTGTACTGTCTTTTAATATTATATGTTATCGTTCCGCTGTGAGATTCTGATATCGTGTTTTTTCTTTTATTTACTCTAACTATCTGTCTTTTTGACACTAGGGTGCTCAGCACACGAATACCTGGATGTATTAGTGTCGACATTCGAGGGTCGAAAACTCATATCATCGCAAATAATTTCATGAAAATTAAATGATATGGATATTTATTAAAGAACAATAAATAGTGGGAAAGTCTAATGTGACATAATTAGAATATGATGTAATAGGTCTCAGCGTTCAAATTCCATCATGTTTTTAATTGTTCGTGAGATGTAATGAATATTCGACGGTTGAAATTCATTATTTTGTCAATTGTGTTTGCATTTGTACTTTTATGGTCACTTCCATAAATTGGATTGCCATTAATATACTATCTATTATTATATGATTGCATTGATTGATAGACATTGTGTTGAGAATTTCAGTGAAGAACAACATCCCCTTAATAAACATGTTTATGTTCAAAAAGTAAACAAACAATTTTCTTACAAATAAACATTTAGATCAATATTCTACGGTCACAATCCAGTAGTAGCCTTAGTATACTTGGAAAAGAAAATATCCAGTTTAAGTGACCATTATCATCAATGAAATTCCAACGCAACCAAAAAAAAAGTTCAAACATGACTGTTAAAACACAAATGCAAACACAACAACCGAAGACACAACGAATTTCAACCGGCGGATATTCCTATGATCCAACGGACAATTAGAGGCAATGGAATTTGAAATGTGAGATATATTATATTGTATTATGTCACGCTGAAATTTCCCAACGTTAAGGTGAATATCATTTTATTTTCATGAAATTATCACAATGAAGTAGATGGTGCGGGTCAAATGGTCATGTATCGTGCACTTATTCTATTGTTATTGACATTCCAGTTTTGGATAAGAAAATATCAAATTTTATGAACACTCCCTACAAAATTAAATTGCTAGGAGGAGTGCACATTCTAATAATCAAACATATAATTTTACCTCTTTTGCCCTTAGTTAAAACAATTAAAATCCTAAACACTTTCATTTACTCTATTTTTTCTCCTTTTTTTTTGAGAAGTAATAATAACGATAACAAAAAATTCATTTTGATATTCACAATCGGATCAAAACTTTATTAAGAAGGTGACAGAAATATAATCTTATAATACAATTTATTGAGTTTTTTTAACTATGATAAAACGTAAGGTTTAATTTTACTATGTTGAATGTTTTTTTGAGTAAAAAACAATGGTCTCTTTCTCAATTTCAATTCCACCTGAAAATGAGTTTGAACTCTCCATTAATTGATTAATAGCTTTGAAAGGTGAATGATGATAAAAGCAAGATTATGATTAGTAAAAGAAAGACAACTATATCAGTTTGATTATAATTTTATGATAAGACTAGCTTGATTAATACAGTAGTTAAAAACCATTTTTAATACAAAAACAACCCCCTCATGTACAAAAGTAACCAAAAGTGAAGTGTCAATATCGATACTCTCGGTACCTTCATTTTAAGGGGTAAAAATAGAATATTCATGAGAAAAACTACCTTTAATTTATACCATTACACAGCGGTATTACTTTTCTAGGCTGTGCAGCGCCCTTGAAAACCAAATTTACAGCATAAATCACAAAAGCGGCCGATACAGCAAATTTGATTATTGATACATATATAGCAGTCTCACACCACAAGCCACACCTTAATTTCGTTTACAGAATATATATAATAAGATGAACATAAGCCAACATCTAGGGCACCGCATTATTATTACAGATTTTATTGGAAGAAACGTTAAGTTTCAAGTTCAAAGTTCAAAACAGCAAACTCAAGAAGAATACAGGCATAGCTTCTAAAATGTAGCGCCATTCCACCCCATGAAGGAACCCTGCAAATAAGCAGCAACGGTTATCAAACTGTAGCAAAGTGAAGGTAAATTAACAAAATAAACAGTAAGGGTAGCAAAGTGAAGGTAAATTAACAAAATAAATAGTAAGGGAAGAACTAGGGCTGTTATGGTAACGGTAAAACAACCATTAACAGTCAATTGGTTATCATTTTTTAGTAAAGGTAAATTAACAAAATAAACAGTAAGGGTAGCAAAGTGAAGGTAAATTAACAAAATAAACAGTAAGGGAAGAACTAGGGCTGTTATGGTAACGGTAAAACAACCATTAACAGTCAATTGGTTATCCTTTTTTAGTAAAGGCAGTATACCGATATAATCGGTATGGTAACGGTTAATTTACCAGTTTTTACAGTAAAACATTGGTAATATTTGTTGAAAACCAACAGCAACGGTATTTTACCAATATACTTATAATACATGTATATTCATGTAATATGTTGTATTACAAGCATTTAGAAACAATAAAATAATAAGAGTTAGTTCATGAATTCAGTTAAATGTTAAATACATTTCTTTTATTTTGTGACAGAATGATATATACGATGAAGCATCATTACAGCGTAAAAATAAACCAAGTTGTTTCTTTTTTTTAACCAAATTTTAATTTACCATTACCAGTGTAATAGTTACAAATTTATCGGTACCAGCTTTTGGTATACCAACAAATCGGTAACAGTAACACAGTAAGCACTTTTGGCTTACCAGTAAAAACGGTATGATAATGTTATTTGCAAAATGGTAGTGGTAAACATTAACAGCCCTAGGAAGAAGGGCATGTGTTAGCAAAGAAAGACGATGGAATTTAAGCATCAAAAACACCGGTTATTATCGCTTTGTAGTCAATATAAAATCAGAAGACATTAAGTTAATAAACATGGGGGAAAAGGCAGAAAGCATCAGAAAAACTGATTACTATCTTAAAATAACAGTAAACAGCTAATTTTCAGAAACATTAACCACTTGAAACTTAAAATAAGACAAATGGTATAGCAAATTATTGTTACACCCAAACCAGATGTTAAGTTGATGCACCCAAGGAACCTCTTTCTCATTGTTGGGATTTCAACCATTTTCTTTTATAAACAAAGAAAAGCAGATGGATGTAACAGGTGCACAAGTGGATTTTAAAGTTGGCAGAGATACATAGATAACATAACATAACATCATTATGTTATGTTCCTATACAAACATAACATCACCAAATAAAACAATTGTATTGCTCCAGTTGCACAACCTTTGAGAAGTGGGACGAATGAAGTTTTAAAATAAACAGGCGCCCTTTGCATTGACCAAGCAATTTTGTGAGAACATTTAAAGAAGCAGGACTTGTATAATGATCAGGAAATACCCTATTAACTAGAAACGAGGTTAACGGCACATATTTACAAGCTAATGAGGCTTTTGCTGAAGAGTATAAAAGTCATACTCCAAATGTTCCAACAAAATTCTTGTGCCCAATGCCAAGTGTATTTTTCGCAACTTCAGAACTCCTTACCTTCTCTTTTTTCCTTTGAATTTTTGACTTCTTCACAGGTCTTTATTACAATTTTCTCTTCATTTACTGGGTAAAGTTATTTCAATATCATGGCATTTTAAAATCAATTAGTTATAGCACAGTAGCAAATAGAAAAATATCCTTAAAAAACATGTCGGATTCTTCATCAGTTAGCCAATGTGGTGATCTTCTCTCTGTATTAACCCTCTGCCAGTTAAGTTTTTAATATTATTATTTTTCAATTTCTGAATCATTCATACTTTCGGTTATGCAGTAAAAGCGCTTAGAGGCGCAAAAAAACTACAGTGGAGATATAACAAAAAATAATAGAGATGCCAAAATTGTATTAAAACGATAGAATTAATGTAAACCCAACACATCACTGATGTGGGGAAAAACATTCTATTCTTATAGAACTAAACCCAAGAATACCTTAATTCATGCAATTAGAATTGAGGACTAGAAACAGTGTTCTAAACCCACGTTGAGCGCTTGAACATTGGAATTGGGACTATATTCTAACTTTGCCAATTTGATTCAATAGAGACTGGATCAAATTGATTATTATTATTTAATATTAAAACTGCTAAAGCAAATGCTAAAAAACATTGATTTAGCAGTTCAGCAGTAAACAACGGGATTTTAAGCAAATCCACTATTTAATAATGTTACATTGTAAAAGCGTAGCGATCGAAGGTGCAAAGCAGATTAGGGAAACTTCAACTGCAATAGCATTCACATTATTTTTCAATTACTGGTTATTAATAGATACGGTGGAACTAGAATAGAAAAGTTTCGCATATGGATTAGTGGATTAGCAAATCATTGAATCTAGAAAAATTTACCATGCTATATATTCAATCTAGATTTAAAAATAATATAACATTGATTAATTATTTAGGGCATTTTTTTAATGCTCTTTGTACAGTTTATGCAAATTGTTTCCAACGCTTTTTTTTTGAAACCAAGTTTGCACTTGTAAATAAATTGAAACTGTTTCCGGTGCTTAAACTAGTTTTTTTCTTGAAACAAACTGAGTGTTTGGACTGCTTGTTTACTATTAGGTTTCCTGCAAAAAGTTATTATGATTTACCACTGAATTAATTTAAAGTACTTCGGAGTGGAATTCAACTTATAAATCTTGTAATATTGTTGATTACTATAAGTTAAGCTAGTTTGATTGTTCTTGATTTCTTCCACTAAGATAATTTAGCTATCATTAAATGTCTTTCTAAAAGTTAAAAAAGAGGGAAAGATATTACTCAAAATCTAAAATTTTCACTTGATAAATATTTAATAAGCAAATAAATTTATCGCTACTTCTGAGCATAAAATTGATATTGTGAAAAATAATAAAATAATAATTTAGCCAATTCATCTAAGCAACATACTGATTTTGAGGAATTATTAAAAAAAATGATGTTTCTTCAAAATAAGCATTAAGAGAAATTCATAGATGAGATTTTGCTGTTCAGTGCCCTTTCTAATCTTATACTGTTAGGAATTTGCAACTCTTTCACTTTCGAATGAGCTTATAGTGGTTGTTTTCTTTTGAACAAACTTATAATGATTGTCTTACGAAAAAAATGAAATAATTGACGCAATTAATGTATTTTATAATATATTTTTGTTGGTGGCTTGGTACTACAATCTAATGATGATGCTAGTAACTTCACAAGGGGTGCATCGTAGTAGTTTGTCCATGGTCCTATATAACCCTAGGCCAGGCTTGGTTAAATTTATGTAGCCTCAATACTCAAAGGTCTTACTATGGAAGCAATACAATTGTACTTCTGGAGAGTTTAAGTTTGCATAAGGGCATAATTTTTGTGAACAGGAAAACTAAAAACTCATTCCAAGATTGCACTAATCTATTTTCATGGCAGCAAAACTAATTTCAAGGAACAAAATTAAGTAAAGGGGAGGCTAAATACAAAAATACATGGGAAAACCAATTAGAACCGTCACAGCTAGAAGCATACATCATTCACCACCGGTCTAATTATAATTCTTAATTTTATTTTGATCCGGTAATGAATAAGAGCATTGAGATTGCGGTAGCTACATAAAAAACAATGATGTAGAATGAGGACAACCACTGGAAATAAATACTTCTTTTTTCCTTGGAAAAATGAGTGACTAAACTGACATATGATTATATCCAGTGCAGCTACTTAAGAGGACTAAAATGTCAAAACGGTGTTAAAAATTTTAGAAAAGATAACAAAACGGTAACAGCATGTATTATTTATTTATGCTTAAAGACAGAGGGAAGAGACTGTCATGGGCATACAACATATGAGTTATTGAATACTGCTTTTTATAAATGCAAAATATATTCTTGAGTGTGGCAGCCAAAACATATCAATATTTGCAACACAAAGATAATAGATATATGACAGCACAATAAATTTCTTAAAGAATTAGATAACTTGCCTCGGCTTCATAGAACTTGAGATAAAATCGAGACTTGGGGATGGACAGTTTGCTTTCCAAGATAGAAGATACAGCAGCACTAACTTTCTTGTTAGCATCAGGAGTCAAACCTCCAACCGAAACAAGTTCACCATATGCAGCAGGTTCTTCCGTTCCCCCAAATGACATAGCCACTGATCCTTTGAGCACTATCATTGCATACTGTCATGTAACAAATAATTTTAATATTGACTTTGTGAACAATTTCACCATTAATATAGAGTACCATATCATTCTTCAGGAATTACATGCAACTCCACACCATATAGCTTGTATTTGCAGTAAAATATAACAAATTATTAAAAAGGTGGCGCATATTGTGTAAATGGTTATGTTGTTGCGTGCGCAAAAAAGATATTTTTCTTGTTTCAAGATTTAGAATACATGTACAGTAAAAAAATTTCACATGTACCAAAAAATATTGCAAAATAATCAACCACCAAACAAAGATCAAAAAATTTAGTACCTTGCACTTACATAATTACATTTAGTGTGCGTGCACGCACATGTTTGTGTGTGGGGAATCCTAAATTTAGTAGTTGGTTATGGATTAAAATTGTAGTTGATGATGGATTAGAATTGTTTTGTTGATCTGATTATAGTATTGGAAACAGTAATTCATGTCTCAAGATATATTTGTTTATTACGCTTTTCCATCTAATCTAATAAGATAAAAGGTTTAGTGCCACATTTGATTGTCCAGTCTCCAGTGGAATATGACCTTTAGAGTATATGGCGTTGTCTGTTGGTTTTGCAATGCGAATAATTTTGGAAGATAGAGAGATGAAACACAAATATGTAGAGAAAATAAACAGAGAAAATTAAGTCAAGGTTCTATTGACAGAATGTTGTATGCCGGCGCATATGACACTTGCTTCGGTTGGTTAATATTTTAGGAAACTATATATCTATGTATATGTGTGTGAGCGCGCACACACATATTTTTCCGTGTTTTATTAATCAAATGACTTATATTAATGGGTGAGAACTACAAATGAATAATAATAGGTCAACATTTAGGAATGAGGTTCTAGGAATATCTGATATTAAAGAATTAATTTCCAACGAATATTGGTGATTATTGGTATTTATTGTATGTATTCCATTTTTCTTATTACCCTAAGTATATCACTCTTTGGAATGTCCTAACAAGGGATGTCGATGCCTTCCACACATGCTTCTAAAGAAAAAAATATATACGAATTTGAAAACGGGTTCAAACATTGGGATGGAAAATTTGAATAGTAAAATTTACATGAAAGCCATAAATGAAAATTTATTTGGTCCTAATAGATCTCGATATGTCACTAAAAACAAAAGAAATTAGCTGAGTGAGATGGATATACAGAAGCGGACCATTATAGATAGAAAAGCAATTATACTGTCTCAAAGATACTTGAAAGGTTTTGTTTTTCATCTTAAGAGACAAGAGAAACTGGCTTATTAGCTATATGGACGAAACAAATGTAGTAGAAAAAAAAGGCAACAAGCAAGATGCTACTGAAGAAACATTGATTGGTGATCACTGGAATAACTTTCTAGCAATTATAAATCAAATGACATCGTTAGTTATTGGTTTTATGGAACATAAGTTTCAATGCTTATGAGCTAGCCATCGGATGATTTGATAACACTTATGTTTTCATTCATTCAAATACAACTGAAGTTGTTATAGTGAAATCCATGGTTAATAAACCAAAATCTCCTCCAAAAAGAAGAAAATGATTGACAAATAGAAAAGTCATGAAGAAGACAAATTCACTTGTTACTATTGTCAATATTCAAAAAAATCGCAACGCGTTCAGGAGGAACAAGAAATATTTGAAGACACTGAAATAACAACATGAAGGAAAGTAGTGCTGAAGAAGCTACTTAGTGAAGCAAAAGGGTTTTCAGTTCTGAGCGTAGAAAATGACACAAAGGAGTGGTTGTTCACTAGGAAGCTTACTACCATTTATGTGAGAAAAAGGAAGACTTTCATGATTATAAATTTATAATCCAATAATAAATAAAAGTACAGTATGATAATGCTTATGAGAAAAATGTGAAGGTAACATTACTCATCCTGTGATTTATCTGAGGTATGCATTGTGGAACAGTGCATATTTCCATAGTTTAAGAAGCGCAAGTTAGGTCCATTGAGGCAAGGAAAAAAAGCAGAAGGTATCGGTTCAATCAAGTTGAGGAAATTTGTTGGAAAGAGGAAAATAGTTGCAAAAATAAATTATATTTTGTAAATTTTATATAATTTCATTTTGGTTGGACAAACTGAGGAATGAGTATGCAATTTTTTAACTCAAAACAAAGTTAATAGTGCAAGGATTAAGATATTACAATCATTGCTATACAAGGACATGATGTGAATGTGAGTTTAACTCAACTTCTTGTCTTATTTCTCCAAATTGATATGTTGTTCTTTCAAGCATCTTGATTAATGAAAAGAAGTACCCAAACTACAATTTAACATAATTGTTCACTTGAAAATTAAGAGTTAGCATGAAAATTGTATGAAATACGAGCTAAAATTGTGTGAAAACAAGGACAATTTAGAAACTAGTAGGTGAGGAAGTATGTAATGATGGCAGTTGAGATGGGACTTGATTGAAGCCGCTTGTGAAAAGGATTTGTCAAATAATTATAAATTTATAATGTTAAGGACTTTTGAAGATGTCTTTAGACTGCCGCCGATGGCCAATGTCAAAAAATAGAAGAGAATCACAGTGGAAATAATTTCCCTTCGCATCCTTAACAAGCAAAACTAATTATACTTATTTTATATTGAACACGGTAGTTTTTCTTTTGTTTGAGTTGCGAAGCTTCAATTATTATTCTATTGGAATGTTAGACAAGATACCGAATTTCGGTTTTCTGGAAATCATGACATAAGGTGAATTGATGTTGTTTCGGTTTTCTGGAAATCATGACAAAAGGTGAATTGAAGTTGTCAAGGTGAGGCGTAGACGAAAAAACCTCAAGATTCATTTCAAAAGGCGTTTTACCTGTGAGGCATATATATGCCTCAAGCGTGTGAGATGTAGAAAAACAAAAAACAAAAAAACGTAGGTACAGTGCCTCATTCTGATGAGGTTTAAGCCTTAAGGTAAAAAAGAAAATAGATGCCATTAATTGCTATGTCTTCCACCCAACACCCTACCTCCTGTCGCATTTTACCATTCCACTAAAAATTAAACCAACAAAAGAAGAGCAAATGGATAAGTTTTTTGAAATTTTACTTTTGCACGAACGGAATTATAGAAACTCAATACCAATTACTGGAATCGACTTTGATTCCAGGACTGGAATTCGGGACAACTATATATTTTTAATTTTTTTTTAAAAAGATGCATACATATTCAAAACGAAACTTGAATGATTTCTTCTTCATATTTTGCATAGGTTAATTTGAAATTAGTAAAACTCCGCCTGTGTAGTTTTCTATGCAGCATGTCCCAAACCAGGATAAAGGAGCAGGGTTGTGATAGGTTTGGCAAGCCAACATAAAAACCATAGCCTCTTTTATGGAAATGTAAGATAATTATATTTCGTTGGGACATAACCCTTTTAGGAACGCACCATATCGAGGCTCGGATATGGTGAAAAGTGAGCAAGGGCCGGGTCGCCACTCTTTTAATGGCGCACCATATCAAGGCTCGGATATTGTGATAAATATGCAAGGGCTGGATCGTCACTTCCTTAGTGGCATCGGCGCCCCGATGTAGTGATAAATAAGTAAGGGTTTTCACACTTTACTCAACGGGTACGAGAAGCAAGGAAGCTGGTCGATGAAAGTAGAATTCGGTTAGGTAGTTTAAATATAGTTAAGAGATGCAAATATTTTATGCGTTCAGAAGACCAAATGTACGGACCAGAAGGCGAAGGAGATGAACACAGGCTTCAAGTTCTGATACACGGGAAAAGAACGTAACAAGAACGGGATAGACATCTTAATTGACAAGAACCTTAAAAACAAAGTGGTTGACATTAGACAAGATGACAGCATCATCCTAGCCAAGCTGGTTGTGGACGATATGATTTTGAACCTCATTAGTGTCTATGTCCCACAAGTAGGCCTAAGTGAAGCCGTCAAAAGGAATTTCTGAGAAGAGTTAGATGTCATGGTTAGGGATGTGCCTAGTAGTGAAAAACTTTTCATGTGATTGTGATTTTGGATATGGCGATAGGAACCAAGAAGAAGAAATATTGAAATGGATGAGGTTATGAAGGGTGTATAAGGTGAAATTTCTTGATGTATGTTCTTTACTGATAATGTTGTGCTAATTGATGTAAGTAGGATTGAGGTTGATAGACAACTGAAGCTATGAAGACAGACTTTAGAACCAAAGGGTTTTAGGCTTAGCAGAACTAAAACAGAGTATATGAAGTGCGAGTTCAGAGGTGTCAAGCCGGAGGATGGAGATGTCACTCTGGCCGGACAAATAGTTTCCAATAAGAAATCCTTTCAATATTTAGAATCAATGTTACAGTATGATGGTAAGATTGATAAAGATATTATTTTTAGAATTCGAGCGGAATGGGTGAAATAGCAACAAGCGTCTAGCATTCTCTATGACAGGAAAGTCCCACAAAAGTTTAAAGGGAAAGTTTTACAGAACGGCAATCAGATTTGCGATGTTGCATGATGCAGAATGTTGGCATACTAAAAGCCAACACATCCATAATATAAGGGTAGCAGACATGTGTATGCTGCGATGAAGCTGTGATCATACAAGAAGAGACCAAATTAGAAATGATGATATACATAATAAACTTAGAATAGCACCAATTGAGGAGAAGCTAATCCAACATTGCTTAAGATGGTTTGAACATCTGCAACAGTGGCCGCCCGAGGCACATGTGCGCGTTGAAATTATAAGCCGCGTCGAATGCTCAAAAAGATGCAACGGTGAACCAAGATTGATATGGGAGGAAGTAATAAAAAGGAAATTGAAGGATTGAAATATATCCGAATAGCTGGTGTCAGACAGGAGCACATGTAAATTAATGATCCACGTACCAGAACCATGAGCTATGAGTTTTATAAGTTTTAGATTATAGGACTAGGGAACAGGAGCATAAGATGTAGTGTTTGGTCTTCGACCAATATTACTATTGGTCTTATGATTATTGTTTTTTTTTCTTAATATATTTTTATTTTTATCTTTATTTCTATTTTACTTAGTTATTATTATTATTAATTTACTTATTTAACGTTATTTCATTATTATTTTTGTTATTGTTATGACTTTTAAATTGACTTTGTCATCTAGTTTTGAGTTCCATCTCTAGCCGACCCTAACTTGTTTGGGAATAACGGCTTAGTTGTTGTTCTTGTTGTAATTTGAAATGAGTAAGAAAGATATTGCATGGAAGTGGATAAAAGATTTATCGAATTCCACCAATCTAAAATACTTCATTTCAATGTTATTTATGTCAACTGTCATTACATGTTGACCAACACCACTGCCCCAACAGTTATGTGCTTCGACTTCGGTGCGAGAGGCCGCAGGTTCAAAACTTACGTAGCATGATTCAAACATATACTGGCGTGTAATATATTGTATACTACCTAAAACTTATAGCATTAATATGTACTACCATCTAAGTACTCGGTTTCAAAAAAAATGCCATTACATGTTTTGTTTTTTTTAATCTGAAAACCTTATGCCTCAACGTTTCGAAGCTTGAACCTTGCACGGACCCTAAAACGGCTTGTGCAAGCGTTCGCCTTTCAAAACAATGGTAAAAACATACTTACAAATTTTCGTTCGATTTTGAATTATGTAGATCTGAAAGTAAGAGAGGCGTAAATGAGGTGTAGATGAGATGTAGCGAGGAAAGGTGTAGCAGAACTCTTCACATAAATATATATAGTACAATATAAATGAAGAACAAATTCCAATAATTGAAAGCAAGAATTTCTATTGTTTTAGCCATCATTGATGTTTTTCAATGTTTAATATTGTATGCCTAGTTTAAAAAGGAATGTAATTACTTTTTCAATTTCATAAGTTACAGTTTAGAAATTGTTCGCCTGGTTTAAACCAAATTTATGTTTCTATTATTACAGAAGATAAAATTTTAGCTTATGATGCATGCATGTACTATAATATGCAAATGTTTACATTTGCTACCAAATAGCTCACATCGTATAAATAAATTTATCGAAAATATTATGATTTTTATCATGCTCTAAAAAACGACATTTAACTGGATGATTTATAATGCACAAATTATTATTTTAACACAAGAATATATCATCCAAATATTTGTTTTTTAAACAATCATACTTATCAACTACGATGCTTAAACATTTAAACAAAAATAAAATTAATTTTCAATATGAGGTTCGTAGGATTCAAAACAAAATGCACCCTTGCTATGGTTCCACTAAACTCCAAAGGTTAAAGGTTGTATTTGTATTTAAAGTTGATTATTGCACGTTGATTGTTGAATGCTAATTGTTGAAGTTGTTTGTTTAGATTCTTAAAAATTCCAATTCTATTAAAACAAATATATGTACATTATCGCCCTTACGTGTTATTAAGTTTGTGTGCATATATATCATCAAATTAAATGTCAAATGTAAGCATTACTATTGTGATAGATCTCATGAAAAAGGACATGATTTTTTTAATAAAGTTCTTTAGATGATGTAACATAATAAACCATTGGTAAAACAAGCTATTAAGATGTTCAAAATGCACAGCGGAAATAAAAGCCATGCTTTCATTGTATGTAGACAAATAGAAAAGTTTAACGACTTCTAAATAATTGATATAAATGTACAGAATAATGCTATTGTTGTGCTTAGTAGAATATGACTTGTTCTAGTTAAAACTCACGCGTGTCACCATTCTTATGTATGCTAAAGTAACAATATACATAAGAGTATTTACTTTTAACATGATTTTATCGTGCATGGTCAACTCACCAATAGATAAGTTGCTTTTTCTTTTTCTTTTTCTTTTTTATTTCTTCTTTCTTCTTCTGTGTGCATGCGCGTGCGGAGTACGAAGAAAGTTAGAGAAAAATGTAAAAATTAGCCAACGGATGTATGGTAGAATTATTGATGGTTATCACCGCTATAATTTATGGCTTAGGTACCATAGTCGACCAGATCTAGTTTATTTTCTGAATGCTCCACCAAATCAAACAAGACATTTAGTTCTTATTACAGTTTTTTTTTGTTTTTTTTTTCCAATCTTTTTAGATCATTTAGCGATTGATCGATCAAAAACAAACAAAGCTAGATCCCATCTTCTAGCTTAGCAACGGAAATAAAATAATAAAATTAATAATAATAATAAAATATAGGAAAAATATAGATCTTAGCAACTGTTCAATTTGGATCTTCAGATTTGGTAAATGATTCATTCCAGATAATTTTAAGTAACAAGAGGATCCAAGACTCACCCACTTCTAGCTTAGGCACTAAAACACAAATCCAACAAAACAAGACACAAACATACACATATTTTTCTACGCAGCAACACATACGATAAATTAAGATCCAAAAAAAGGTAAAAATGAACTCACGCTGTCGGGCTTGCCAAGGATTTTAGCGACGGTCGAAGAAAGTTCAGAGAGGATGGCGGACGTGTTGACTGAATCGAGGTCGACATTGGTGGTTACATTGAGCATCGGCATCTTCTCTTCGATTTGATTTGCCTTTCCCTTTCAAGTTCAGATGTGGTCTAAGATCTTTTTGCATTTATCACAAAGAAATTCGTTTATTATATAGGCCAATGAATCTAAGCACGTTTAGCACACCGACAGCCCACAAGCTGTTTCCCATAAATATCTCAAGTTGACTTCAATTAAGATATTACGATAAAAGTATAGTGTATTCAGTTACCTATTTTCATGTAAATGTGAGATGTAATCTCGACCGCGCATCTTTTACCTTTCATTGTTTCAATCGATTAAGTTTACCATGGGAAAATATAATAGTCTAACAAAAAATTGTCAAAATTAGTACCAGTCTTTTATTTTTAAACTTAATATTTGAAAAACACTTCTCAAAATTAAGTTTCACGAAACATCACTATTATGTTTTCAGTGAAAATGTATATTTGAAAATATAATATTTGCAGAAATGCAAACATGTACAGTTTAAAATGCACAATTTGTAAAATAGATATTTGCAGTGCGGACGATGAAAATGTTGGTGGAGGAAGTCGACTTCCACAGGTAAGATCGAGTGTTTGATCCATTGACTATATTCTCCATGTGATTTACTTGGAATATGTGTCGGGGGAAGATGCATGCTTCTCTAATGTTTACGAGTAGGACTGTTATGGTAATAGTAATACGAAAAATCTGTTACCGTACCGATACTATTGATAAGTCAAAAATGGCTATCGATGCTTTATCATTACCATTAGTAAAATGATTGTTGGTTTACAGATAACTGGCAAATGTTGACTGGTAATGGTAAATCTACCGGTACGTAAAACATCAAATTTTTTATTGCATTGAAAATTTTACAAGTAAATATTTTTTCAGGAAATTATTGTCAAGGACAAAATTTCTCAGCGTTTTAGCCTTAAGGACAGACCTTCAGTGTTTTAGCCTGAAGGACAACTTTCTTTAGGTATCAGTTTTTAGTTATTGATAGTAGTTTTTAGGTATCAGTTTTTAGTTATCGGTAGCAGTTTTTAGGTATTAGTTTTTAGTTCGGCGGTAGTTTTGAAAAAATGTTTGTCCTTATGAATAATTTTGGACGAATGTTTGTCCTTATGAATAATTTTTAGGAAAATGTTTGTCCTTGTGGTTAAAATATTAAGGTCGTGTCCTTGAGGCTAAAAATATACAAATTTTTGTCCTTTAAATTAATTCCCCCATATTTTTTTCCTAATTTTGACTCCCAAAATTTTTGTATCAATATCTTAAGTTATTTTAGTTGATATGAAAAAATTTCTTAATCCTTGACAAATTATTTACATCAATATATGAAATAATAACTTTATTAATCTTAAACTTTTTACCTAATAAACCAAAAATGAAACATCATTATAAATAATAATACAAACATATTCTTAAAAACTGATATACATTTTAAAATATCCATGGTTTGTATTGATATAAATAGAAAAAAACAAAATTTATATCGCTAGTAAATTTACCGTTACACTGGTGGTTTTGATGTTTAACGTTAAATTTATCATTTACAATGGTAAATTTTCCATTACCATATCAATACCAACGTAGTTCAACATTGATTATAAATTGCTTGGTAGTGGTATGGTAATGGGAAAGTTGCCATTACAATAACAGTCCTATTTACAAGTAATAGCTTGGTTCTTAGTATCTACGATTACTATTTTTACTAAACCTAATATATTTGTTGATGTGTTTTGATTGGAAAAAATCAAATCAAACGTATTCCAAAATTGTTATGTGTTTGTATAATTCTAGTTTTTTCTAGTGCAATTGATTACATTGTAGTTATTTTTAGTTGAAGTGTAATTGTATTTGGACCACCATTTTACATTGCAAAAGTTTTTGCTGTGCATCAATACACGATTTGTGGAAGTATACGCATGATACTTGCATAGTAAAATATACAACTATTACTGTGAAACATGTTAATATTTTAATAAATGATTTTGCATTGCAAATATCTACAATCCAATAATTACCGCATAAATATCCAAGTGCAAATAACTTCTCTTTCGTTGAATTCGTTGTATGTTTAATTTTATAAATATTAAAATAATTGCGGTATAAATATTTAAGTGCAAATATCTACAATGCAATAATTACGGTATAACTGATCTGTATTAATTAGTTATATGTCTAACCTTATAGGCATATAGTAAAATACTGTTATATGCGGTCAATTTGCTTTGACTATGTGAACCCATCGTGGACTTTATTTATGCATCGTTGAATTCGATTGTTGTAATGGAGGGGAAGGTGGTAAGACTGACAACTGCCACACCTCATGCCCAATTGAAATAAGAGTGTTGTAGTATGTAAATGATGAGAAAGAAAACCTAATTTGATCATTGAAGGTGACTTGTTGGTCAAACTCCAACATTAATAAACTCATCTTACCAATATGAGATGATTCATTTTATGACAGCAGAGGTGGAGTTTTGACGCAATGGTTAGGTCACCCGCATGCTGATCTAGACGTTTAGGTTCAAGTCGAAAACAACATCTTCGCAATGCGAGAGAAAGGCCGATTACATTATCGACCTCCTCAGAGCTTGTTCTCGTGCGGGAGCCTCGTGCACTAGGTTCCATCTTTTCTTTAATGTTTTTTTGTGACAATACCAAACACTTTTAGCATAAATGTGAAGTCTTATTGATTTTCCCTAAATGATTGTGGTCCACCATACGAATTCTCATCTTTCATTATTTTTACCGTAAGAAATAAAGCACTTAAAACTAAAAGGTAGCCAATCTTAAGAGCTTAAGGGTTTTGATGAGGAGCTTTGGATAGGAGATAATAAAAACAATTCTAATAAATTCCAACCAGTTTTTAACCTTTTTGAAGTTGCATGGCTTAGGGTATTTATAGTAGCCGTAGAAGATGATGGATGGATGAGATCACGTAGGAAAACATGCGAGAAGGGTGCTCGATCATTGATCTAGTCACACTAGCTGATGGTAGATAGTTGTAAAGAAAGACTAGAATGTGTGGTTGAGAAGCATGTTAATCGTCCTCCATACCAGGCACATGCATTGTATTTAATGTGCATTAAATGTTAACAGCGTGCTATAGGAGTAGATTAGCTTTTGGTCTCTTTGCTATAATGTCAGCTGCATCATGTTGTACAACTTGTCATTCGCTTTTACATGCCTACGTGGCAAGGCGGATGGGTGGCTTCCCCTAGGCGATGTGGTCGGTCTACTGTTGGCAATACTTAAAGGAAGCTGAATACTGCCAAGGACTAAGATGCAAAGAATATGTCGAGCCGACTGTGATAAGATGCAGACCACCACGAGTGGGCCGGTTGCTTAATTATGAAGTTTGTTGAGGAAAGTTGAATGGTGATAAGGACCAAGCAACAAGGAATGTGTTGTGTCAGCAATCAGGTGACCGGATGGACTACTTGGGACCGATCGAAAGCGGGCTATGATAAAGCCAGGCTAAAGACATGTCATGTTTAAGCATGTCTCGCCTTGATGAGTTGGCTACTAGAACCATCATGAGTTATGTTGGCCGACGATAGCCATGAAATGCTCTTGAGTAGGTAGACTGTTTTGGGGCCACTGTTTTTGGGCTAGCATGTATTGGTCGGTTGAGTTGTGCTAGGACGGCTTTGATGGGTTGGATTGTGCCTAATTGGCTTGTTAATCATACTTGAGAGAAAAATTAGCAATATTTTGCCCCAAGCCTGTCATTATGAGTAGGGACGGGCTTGTCATTTCATGAAAATACTGCCATCAGGCTTTTCTGATATGCATTTTGTTAGAGGCACTTTATAGTGAATGAGATATTGTCCCACATCGCCAAAAATAAGTTAATGTTCATGCTTATATACTACTTTCCTCAAACTCATATCGGCCCTTAGGGTCAGGTAATTTTGTGCGAGGGGGAGGACCTATATAGAACTAACACGCACGCGCGCCGCCCGCCCATCCCGTACCGAACCGGGTCGGTTGCGGGTCCAATAAGAGTGGACCATGTTATATTTTTGCTGCAGAGAAGCAAACAGTTTTCTACTGTTTAAATTCAAATAGAAGCGACTAATGGATTGGAAATGCCTGTTGTCTGACCAGACGCGGCTTTTCAAACAGAAATGGGCATTGCAAATGAAGAGAAGCAGCTATTGCAAACCGCGATGGTTTTTGGCCGTTGCAAATGAAGAGACGTGACTGCTGCAAACCGCAATAGTTTTTTGGCCGTTGAAGAGAAGAGATGCGGCTATTCCCAATGGACATAACCGTTGGGAATTAGCCTATAAAAGGATAAGGAAACCTGATCAGTAAAAAACTCCGAATTTTCTCTTCTTCCTCTTCATTTCTTAATCTCTACAATCTGTGCGCTTCTACATATCACACAAAAGATCATACACATCACAATCTCGAGCAGATCACGTATGTTGTATCTTGGGAGACTTAATAAAGTCTTAAGGAAATTATTACGACAAGCCTTAGACGAAATTTCCTTCTTCATCCGGTAAGATTTCTGTTTACTTATATATTTCTATACATCGTTCTGTAATCTTTCCGTTCCAACGTTGTGTTGTTTCTACGAAGTAGTACAACGCTTGTTTATTATTATAGTTTAATACAGCAATTTGTTGTTGTTGTTGCTATAGTTTGTTGTTGTAAATTAATTACAACATAGTTATTGTTCAAAATTATTAAGACGGAATTCCAAAGTAGTAGAAAACTGATTTGTAAACTTGTGTGATGAGTTTATAACATATTGGTCTCTGTTTGGTATACTAATCGTATAACATCTTAAGCCTTTCCTATTTTCACTAAAACAGAGATGACGACAGTTGAACTATCAGCAAAAAATGCTACCCACAACAGGCCTGATCCATTTAAAGGAGATGGTGATGACTTCATAACATGGCAGAATCAAATGTTGTTTTATCTCACCACGTTAGGGCTGCAGAAGTGCATTGAAGAGGATGAACCAAAGCCTAAAGATGGACAAACTAGAGAAAAAGACGCGGCTGTTTTTCTCGGAATTAACTCATGGAAGCATTCGGACTTCTTGTGCCGAAATTACATTCTGAACTGTTTAGATAAAGTACTATATAAAGTATATTGGCCACACCAAACAGCAAAATCCCTATGGACTGCACTTGCAAATAAATACAAGACACAGAATGTCAGTTTGAAGAAGTTCATAGTAGATAAATTCATGGAATACAAAATGGTGGATTCCAAATCCGTAACTAGTCAAATGCAGGAACTCCAACTTATAATTCATGAACTTGAAGCAGAAGGACATCAAGTTAGAGAATCGTTCCTTATTGAAGTGGTAACAGGAAAATTACCACCATCCTGGAGAGACTACCGCAACTATTTGAAACATAAGAAAAAGGAGATTTCCTTAGAAGATCTCATTGTCAGATTAAAAATTAAGGCAGATGATCATGGAATAACACAACCCAAAGGCGAAGAGGCACTTGTTACAGAAGGGTCAAAAAAGAAAGGACACTTCAACAACAAAAAGAAAAAGAGAAAGGCACTGAATAATCAATCCAAAGATAAGCAAACCAAGAAGTTCAATGGTGAATGTTGGGTCTGTGGAAAGACTGAGCACGCAGCTAAAGATTGCAGGCACAAGAAGACGAATGACAAATCAGTGGCAAATATAGTGGAAAATTTGAGTTCAACCATTGAGGAGACGAACTTTTCAGGAGTTGTTTCAGAATGCAACTTAGTACAGAACCCTGCATAGTGGTGGGTAAACATAGGCGATACTCGTCATGTTTGTTCTGATATATCTATATTCTCCACTTACAAGAAATACGATCAGGAAGAAAAATTCTACATGGGTAATTCTGCAGTTTCCATGATCGAAGGTAACGGCACGTCGTCCTCAAATTTACATTCGGAAAAACTGTGACACTAAGTGAAGTTCTTCATGTTTCGGATACCCGCAAGAACCTTATCTCTGGACCTGTGCTCTCAAAGAAAGGCTTCTGTATGGTCTTCGAGTCAGATAAAGTAGTTATGTCTAAGGCTAGAATTTATATAGGAAGGGATTATTTATGTGATGGCCTATTTAAGGCAAATGTAGCCGTAGTCGGCAATAAAACTATGTATTCTGATTGTGCTATTAATAAAAGTGAAGTATCTTATTTGGTTCTGCATGAAATTTTACTATGGCATGATAGATTATAACATATAAATTTTCAAAAAATGAAGAAATTAGCAAACTTGGGATTAATTCCTAAATTCCAAGTAGATAAAAACTACAAATGTGAGACATGTGTAGAAGAAAAATTGGTTAAAAAACCATTTCATACTGTTGATAGAAGTACAGAACCACTAGGTTTGGTTCACACTGATTTATGTGATTTTAAATCATTACCTACAAGAGGTGGGAAAAAGTACTTTATCACTTTTATTGATGACTATACACGATATTGCTATGTATATCTTTTGAATAGTAAAGATGAAGCAATTACATCGTTTATAAAATATAAGACTGAAGTAGAAAATCAGTTAAATAAAAAGATCAAGATATTGAGATCTGATCGAGGTGGAGAATATGAATCACCATTTGAACAATTCTGTGCAGAAAATGGTATAATTCATCAAACAATAGCTCCATATTCATTACAACAAAATGGTATTGCCGAGAGAAAGAATAGAACATTAAAAGATATGATAAATGCAATGCTATTGACCTCTGGTCTACAGACGAACTTATGGGGGTAAGCCTTAAATATGTCTAATCACATTTTAAACAAAGTTCTTCACAATAAAACAGAAACAATTCCATATGAGTTATGGAAAGGACACATACCAAGTTTCAAATACCTCAAAGTGTGGGGGTGCTTGGCAAAAGTTGCAGTTCCGCCTCCCAAGAAAGTCAAACTTGGACCAAAAACTATAGACTATTACTATCTAGGGCCAGCCCAAAATAGTAGTGCCTACAGATTTTTGGTATTCAAGTCTGATATAGCTGATATTAATGTCAATACAATCATAGAGTCTCGAGATGCCTCATTTTTTGAAGATGTGTTTCCGCACAAAAGGAATGAAGGAAATTATGTCCCTAAAAGGACAAGAGAAGAATCAAGCAAGCCACATCACGATGAAACTCATCGTGAAATTGAGAAAGTTGAACCAAGAAGAAGCGTAAGAGCAAGAACGTCAAAGACGTTTGGTTCAAATTTTCTAACATACATGTTAGAACACGAACCTCAAACATACAAGGAAGCAATGTCATCTTCTGAATCTTCATGTTGGAAAGAAGCAATCAAAAGTGAAATTGATTCAATTCTAAGTAATAAAACTTGGGAAATAGTTGATCTTCCGCTTGGAATAAAACCGATTGGTTGCAAATGGATCTTCAAAAAGAAGATGAAACCAGATGGCTCTATTGACAAATATAAAGCAAGATTGGTAGCCAAAGGATATCGTCAAAAGGAAGGTATAGACTTCTTTGATACTTATTCACTGGTTACACGAATAACCTCTATAAGAATGTTAATAGTAATTGCATCCATATATAATCTAGAGATTCATCAAATTGATGTAAAGACAGCATTCTTAAATGGAAATCTTGATGAGGAGATTTACATGGAGCAATCCGAGGGTTTTATTTCCAAAGGAAATGAAAACAAAGTATGTAGATTAGTAAAATCATTATACGGACTAAAACAAGCTCCAAAACAATGGCACGCAAAATTTGATAGTGTCATGATGAAAAATGGTTTTCGTATAAATGAATGTGATAAATGTGTTTATTATAAACAAGTTGGACAATCATACGTGATGATTTGTTTATATGTAGACGATATGCTAATATTTGGTCTAAATAGTAAAGTAATAGAGACCATAAAGAAAATGTTAATCAACAATTTCGACATGAAAGAATTAGGAGTTATAAATGTTATTTTGGGAATCAAAATAATACAAACACCTAATATAATTGAACTATCTCAGTCACACTATGTGGAAAAAGTGATTGAAAAATTCCAAAATCACGGAATTAAAGGAGTAAGAACACCTTTTAATCCATTGGAAGTACTGCATAAAAACACTAATGAGAGTGTAATGCAACTGGAATACTCTCGTGTAATAGGATGTCTAATGTGCCTCATGAATTGCAGAAGACCATATATAGCTTATGCAGTAAGTCGACTGAGCAGGTATACAAGCAACCCAGGGAAGGAACACTGGAAAGCACTAATGAGAGTGTTGGGATATTTAAAGAGTACCACGAACTTTTCCCTACATTATGAAAAATATTCTGCTGTCTTAGAAGGATATAGTGATGCAAACTGGATTTCTGATTCAGAGGAATCTAAATCAACTAGTGGTTATGTCTTCACCCTAGTAGGAGCAGCAGTGTTATGGAAATCTACTAAACAAACGTGCATAGCTCGATCCACTATGGAATCAGAGTTCATTGCTTTAGATAAAGCAGGCGAAGAAGCAGAATTGCTTCGTCAATTTTTAGAAGAAATTCCATTTTGGCCTAAACCTGTACCGGCCATATGCATACACTGTGATAATCAAGCAGCGTTAAGCATAGCGCAAAACTTTGTGTATAATGGAAAGTCACAACATATTCGTCGACGCCATAACACAGTTAGGCAGTTACTCTCAAATGGAACTATTTCCATTGATTATGTGAGAACTACTGATAACCTTGCGGATCCATTTACTAAAGGATTATCAAGAGAGAAAATTGACTGCGCATCGAGGGGAATGAGTTTAAAAGCCTACCAACAAGAGTTATCTTATAGGGAAACCTATCCTAGTGACTGGAGATCCCACGGACTAGGATCAATATGCAAACCAGTTCTGAGTAACTCAAGAAGCAATGCATTTGTTTGGACTTAGTCCTACTCCATTCCTATGGTGCACAATAGAATGCATGCCTACAGAAGTATTAAAAGGATAAAGCTATGCTTGTTAATGATGACCATATCTTGAAAATAACAAGTGAGGTATATGTAGGATACTCTTAATGGTTGCGATCACCTATGTTAGTGTGAGTTGGTCGGCTCTATGAGAATATTAAAGGCTTAAATTCTCTAAAACACTCGCAGAACCAAATTTGTTCAGGACCAAAATGAACACAACCAAGAGATTGGATGTGAAGGGAAACAATGCTTTGTAAAGCTTATTGGTTGGTTATGCACAAAGGGCTGACGGTTCAAGATGAAATAACTCACCGATTAGCCAAGTATATCTGATAAGTTTTAACTAGGGAAAGTTCAAAGTGAAATATCTACTTATCCTCGATATAGCATTATTTTCATATGAACTATGTGATATTACACTTTGTATGGGGGGAATATATATCGTCATTCATGTGGGGGATTGTTAGAGGCCCTTTATAGTGAATGAGATATTGTCCCACATCGCCAAAAAAAGTTAATGTTCATGCTTATATACTACTTTCCTCAAACCCATATTGGCCCTTAGGGTCAGGTAATTTTGTGCGAGGGGGAGGACATATATGGCCATGAACTAACACATGCGTGCGCGCGCCGCCCGCCCATCCCGTACCGAACCGGGTCGGGTCGGGTGCGGGTGCGGGTCCAATAAGAGTGAACCATGTTATATTTTTGCTGTAGAGAAGTAAACAGTTTTCTACTGTTTAAATTCAAATAAAAGCGACTAATGGATTGGAAATGCCCGTTGTCTGACCGGACGCAGCTTTTCAAACAGAAATAGGCATTGCAAATGAAGAGACGCGGTTGTTGCAAACCGCAACGGTTTTTGGCCGTTGCAAATGAAGAGACGCGATTGTTGCAAACCGCGACGGTTTTTGGCCGTTGCAAATGAAGAGACGCGACTGTTACAAACTGCAACATTTTTTTGGCCGTTGCAGAGAAGAGATGCGGCTGTTCCCAATGGACATAACCGTTGGGAATTAGCCTATAAAAGGATAAGGAAACCTGATTAGTAAAAAACTCCGAATTTTCTCTTCTTCCTCTTCATTTCTTAATCTCTACAATCCATGCGCTTTTGTATATCACACAGAAGATCATACACATCACAATCTCGAGCAGATCACGTCTGTTATATCTTGGGAAACTTTGAATAAAGTCTTAAGGAAATTGTTACGACAAGCCTTAGACGAAATTTCCTTCTTCATACGGTTAGATTTATTGTTTACTTATATATTTCTATACATCGTTCTGTATATTTCCGTTCCAATATTGTGCTGTTTCTGCGAAGTAGTACAACGCTTGTTTATCATTATAGTTTAATACAGCAATTTGTTGTTGTTATTGCTATAGTTTGTTGTTGTAAATTAATTACAACATAGTTATTGTTCAAAATTACTAAGACAGAATTCCAAAGTAGTGGAAAACTGATTTGTAAACTTGTGTGACGAGTTTATAACATATTGGTCTCTGTTTTGGTATACTGATCGTATAACACATTTAATGTGTTATCCATGTGGTGCTTTATGACTGGCTATGACGGTTTGATTTTTCAAACTTGGCAAAGGGGCTCACGTTTCCGGCGTGGATGAAGTGATTGTTGCATTCATTACACTTAGACGGTTGAGGTTTGAAGGCGATTTGAATCCAATAGATGTGATTGATGGGCAGGTTTATAAAAGCTACTTCTTCTTCTCTCACTTTTTATCGAAAATGAAAGCAAATAGCCATTGAAAAGCTTCGAAACTCTCAAAAGACTTGGATTCCAACCTCTTATTCAGTTAAAAGTGAGTTCGCCTTCTTTTTCATCGCCGTAGGCACCATGGCCATGGCTAAGTTTACTTTTTTTGCCATTTTTTGTATTTTTTCTTTCGTTGTTTTCTTTGTCTACTTTGATGATATTACTATTGTAATGATGTCGATGTTGTAATGTTTTTGTTTGCCTTGATTGGAATTTGCTTTCTATAGCCATCTTTCGACGTTGATCAACCATCGTTGCCATGTCAACGGTGGTTGGTCGATGTTGATGGACTCTAGTAGGCTTACAAAGTTTAATAATGATATTAATAAATAAATTAGGTAATGGGCCATGGAATAGACCCAGCGTCATGACTATGGGTTTTAAGTAATATAATAGAGTTATAGATAGAGGCCGTAAAGCATCTTTACTTAGCTAGGAATTTAACTTGTGAGCCGACCTTCAAGGGGTGCCTAGTTCGAGAATGCCCTGGAGATGGTCATCATGCTTCCTTCTTGATTTATTGCTAAGCATGTATGTCGAGGCTTTATCAAACATAGATCGCTTATGTTTTAGATGACCACTTCAGGATCCACATCTATAGGCAGATCGACCACTACATGTGACGACCCAGATTTTCTGACTAATTAAAACTTGCCAAAAATCCGCCCGTCCAAAACTACTAGTGAAAACTACCAATTTACTACAAAATATTATTTGATAAAACTCAATATTACTAAGTGCATAGTTCACACTTACAATTAATACCACTTACCAGAGTATTTATTTACATATATACATGGCATGCTTTAATATATACCAAAATAATAACTATAAACTTTACCGTTGTGCAACACTAATGTGAGAGATGGTAATAGCCATTCCTGCAAACTCAATAAACATGTCAATGCATAATAAAATGGAAAGCAGGAAAGATACATCAACACAAGATAATTATAACAAACAATAAACAGGAAAAATGTTATATTATTATTGAGGCCGCATCACTACCACTTGTGACTGCCTACGTACCTCTATCTAATTAGCAAGCTAATTAGATAGAGGATCAAGCCAACGTAGTTCTTCTTAAAGCATTCAAAATCAACATTTATTTCCAAAACATCTTTTATATAAAGATATGGGTGAAACACTTTTACAATATTCATTTCAAAAGATATCTATGTAGCTCTTGAAAAACATTTCATTAGAAAGATAAATACCTTTTATTTTTAGGTACTAATAGAATCCATCTGTTATACTCACTTCCTTAACCTATATTGTATCTGAACTTCGTACAGTTAAATAATTATAAGATGTTCGTTCCCAATTCATATGCAATTATCATCTACCATAGTCAAATATTGTAGTTAAACATCATATAGTCAAATTGTGAACTTCTAATCACAAGAGGTTGGATGTTAAATACTCGCAAAAATCATTATTCTTACCCAACCCATGTCATGTAAAAGGATTTCCTATAAATGACCGAGCACTTGTCCAACAATACCCATAAAATATACTTAATCGCAACTGATGATTAACACTTCATTCCATCAACATTTGCAAATACTCCTTGACTTCGCATATAGTTCTATACAAGCATTCATGTATCAAATATATGCCATGTATTTTGTTTTAAAAAGCATACAAGTGATAGTAATCACTTAGAGCTTGTTATTTACTTTTTAAAAAAACCATAGATTTCTAACTTAACTTTTTAATGTGTTAAGTTTAATATACTTGCGTTAATCTTGCACATATGACATTATATAATTCAAGTAAATTGTAAAGATCTGATGCAGTGCAGAAAGTTAAAGGATTAGGTCGCTCACGACCTAAGGCGAGTGTAGGTCGTTCACGACCTAAGGAGTTAGAGGAGGGGACAAGTGATGCCGAAGAAAGTGGTTGCACAGGCCAATTTGGTGAAGTATTAAGTCGCATACGACCTAACAAGTTGATAAGTCGAAACCGACCTAAAAAGAATACCACCGAGTTAAAGTTGGGTGAGCAATGTTGGGAGAATGAAGTTCTAGGTCGGAACCGACCTATGGAAGGATGTTCGCGACCTAATGAAGTCTTAGAGTCGTATCAACGACCTAGTGTGACTCGGCAACGACTCAAGGAAAATTTCTGCGAGTTAACAAGTCCTTTGAGTCGTCTGAACGACCTAACGAGTCATGCTTTAAGTCGCGAAACACTGGATGCTGTTGATTCAACTGCCGAGTTAATTTCTACCGTTGATCTTAGGTCGCTGATATGTGATGCGCATGTTTTAGGTCGCGAAGCACGGGATGCCGTTGATGTGTCTGCCGAGTTAACCTCTGCCCTTGATTCACTTTAAACGTTGATTTGGAATACCGCTAAGGTTTTAAGTCGCAGAAACTTGTAACCGAAGATCTTGATGCCGCGTCCATCTGAACCGTTGATTCTTGAAGCTGTGAAGAAATTGTTGTTAGGTCGCTGCCGACCTATGCTAAGTCGTGTATATTCTTAGGTCGAATCATTCTAGGTCGTAGGTCGTTGCCGACCTAAATACTTGTAATATTTTTAAGGTTTTTCTGAACTGTGTTGTAAATGTTGAGTCGGAAGTCTTTGTTAAGGCGTAGGTCGGAAGTCTTAACTCGGAACCGACTTAATACTTGTAATTTCGTTGTTTTTTTTGTGTGAGTTGTAAAATGCCTATAAATAGGTCGAGACTCTCATTTGTAAAAGGTTGTTGATTTTTGAATAAAATTCTCTTTTGATTGCTTTGTGCTTTCATTCAAATTGGTAGTTGAGTGTAATCTCCTATCTCCTCTTTCGGTTAATCGAGTGCGCTCGATTCAACGATTGTAGAAGCCGATTCGCGGAATCAAGTGCGCTTGATCAACGCTTGAAGAATTGAAGATCTTTGAACCCGGTATCGTGCGCGATCAACGAGTTCGAGATAGCTAGAGTTCGGCATCTTCGGATCAACGAATTCGGGCAATTCAGCATTCATCAATCCATCGACTGCTACTTTCACAGATCTACATTGTTTTGAATTATCCGCTGCGTCAGTTTTTGGTATCAGAGCTTGTTCTAGCCAATCATAGCTAGATCGAGACTTGGAGCCTAATCATTTGAAGAGATTTGAAGTTTGAAGTGATAGCCGAGAGCTTGAGGTGTGAGCCGTGAGCAAGTGAAGTTGTTCGACCTTGCATTGAAGATTGTTTGATCGAATTTGTAGTGGGAGACCGAAACTTTGTCCATCGTGTTCATCGCGATTTGCTACAAAGTGGAAGTTTTCGATCCGTTTCATTTTGGATCAAAATCCGAAAAGTGTTTGAATTTGAAGATTTGTGAAGTTTTCAAGTATGCCGCCAAGAAGAGCTAATCGCCACCAAAACGTAGAAGCTTTATATCGAAGAGAAGAAGCTGATGAGATGGAGCAAAGAATCAATGAGAATTTTAGTGAAAAGCTTAACGAAGGAATTGGCCGGTTAGAGAGGCTTATGACAGAGATGAATCAAAATCGGAGAAGGGTTTCACCAGAATCTAACCATGGAGGTAGTAGAGTCTCACCACATTCCAATCGAGACCGAAGTGTTGAAAATGACCAAGGGCGTGGGAGGAACGTGAATGGTCGTGAACGGAGGAATGTCGATAGAAGGGATGAAGGTGGAAGGCGTAATGCTAGTAGAGATGTTGGTGGTCAGAATCGACATCGTTATGCATCTGATTTTGAAGAAGAGTATGATGGTGGTAGTGTTCAAGGAAGAGGTCAAGGCAGAAATTACTCTGAATATGATCACAAGTGGGAATCAGGGATGAAGACTGAAATTCCTGAATTCAAGGGTGGTATGCAAGCAGAGGAGTTTCTAGATTGGGTAGCTAATGTAGAGGAGATTTTTGACTTCAAAGAAGTACCAGAACATCGTAGAGTAAAGTTGGTTGCTACAAGGCTGAGGGGTAGAGCTTTGGCATGGTGGCAGCAGACCAAGCTTACACGTGAACGAATGGGGAAGTCAAAAATTGAGTCTTGGGAGAAGATGAAGAAGTTGATGAAAGCAACGTTCTTACCTTACAATTATCAATCTTTGATGTATCAACGTTTGCAAAACTTGAGGCAGGGCACAAAGACAGTTAATGACTATGCTGATGAATTTTACCAACTGATTGCGAGGAATGATATTATGGAAACAGAGGAACAGCTGACATCTAGGTTCATTGGAGGATTGAGAATGCAGATTCAGGATATGGTTAATATGTTCGATCCAAGATCTGTAGCAGAGGCACATCAAAAAGCGTTGGCTTGGGAGAAACAGGGTAGAAGAGGAGGTGGTGTGTTTACTAATCCTAACAATCAAGCGAAGGGTGTTGGAGGAAGTTCTAATGTTTCTAAACCTATCAGTAGACCAATGGTGAAGGAGGTTGAGAAGGCGAAAGTTAATAATGGGTTTAAATGTTACAATTGTCAAGAATTGGGTCATAAAAGCAGTGAGTGTCCAAAGCCAAAGAAGAGAACCATGATTGCAGAAGTTGACGATGAGGATGTTGATGAAGATTGTTCTAGTCCAGTTGAGGAGGATAAGCAGGATATTGCGTCAGGAGACGAAGGTTGTAACCTAATGCTGAGGAGATCGTGTTTAACACCGAAGCAGGAGGAAGCTAGTTGGTTGAGGAGTAATATCTTTCAGTCAACATGTACTATTCTGGGGAAGGTGTGTAAGTTTGTGATTGACGCAGGAAGCTGTGATAATATTATTTCAACCGAAGCTGTGACGAAGTTGAAATTGAAGACAGAGAAACATCCGAGTCCATACAAGTTAGCATGGTTGAGAAAAGGAGGAGAAGTGAAAGTGGATAGACGAGTTCGTGTACCATTCTCTATTGGGAAGAAATACAAAGATGAAATATGGTGTGATGTAGTAGAGATGGATGTTTGCCACTTATTATTGGGAAGACCATGGCAGTATGATCGAGCAGTACTACATGACGGTCGGACCAATAGCTACAGTTTTATGTTTAAAGGCACGAAGATTATCTTAGTTCCGAAGAAGAGATCACAAGAAGAAAGTAAGTCAGAAGAAATTGAAGAACTGAAAACTTTATTGACTTTAAAAGAGTTTGTTAAAGAGGTTGAGGAAGAACCAGAAGTATTCTTGTTGATTGGACGAGAAAGCAGTGAAGAGGTTGAAATTCCAGAAGAAGTTAAACCAGTTTTGAAAGAATTTGACGATGTATTTCCAGAGGAGTTACCAACGGAGTTGCCACCGTTGAGGGATATACAACATCAGATAGATCTTGTTCCAGGTGCTGTGTTGCCACACAGACCACATTATCGAATGAGTCCGAAGGAACATGAAGAATTGCGGAGGCAGGTAGAGGAATTGCTTGAGCAGGGGCGTGTGCAGGAGAGTCTGAGTCCTTGTGCTGTACCAGCTTTATTGGTACCCAAGAAGGATGGGACGTGGAGGATGTGCACTGACAGCCGAGCATTGAACAAGATTACTGTGAGATATAGATTTCCGATGCCGAGGTTGGATGACTTGTTAGATCAAATAAGCGGAGCTATTATCTTTTCGAAGATTGATTTGAAGAGCGGATATCATCAAATTCGTATCAGACCAGGCGATGAGTGGAAGACTGCTTTTAAAACCAGGGAGGGTCTATACGAATGGTTGGTTATGCCGTTTGGTTTATCAAATGCACCGAGTACTTTTATGAGGGTGATGAATCAGATTTTTCGACCGTTCATTGGGAAATTCGTGGTGGTGTATTTCGATGATATTCTAATTTACAGTGGGAGTCCAGAGGAGCATTTGAATCATCTTAGAGAAGTGCTGATGGTATTGCGACAAGAACAATTCTATGCTGCAACGAAGAAATGCGTGTTCATGACGCATAGTGTTTTATTTCTGGGGTATGTTGTTTCAGAGAAAGGAATACAGGTTGACCAAAGTAAAGTTGAGGCGATCAGAAATTGGCCGCAACCCAAGACGATAACGGAAGTTCGTAGTTTTCATGGGTTGGCTTCATTCTATCGAAGGTTCATTCCACACTTTAGTAGTGTGATGGCACCTGTTACAGATTGTATGAAAGGCAAACAGTTTTCATGGTCAGAAGAAGCAGGAGTTGCTTTTGGGAAGATCAAGGAATTGCTGACGTCTGCACCAATTCTAGTGCTACCTGATTTTCAGTTAGTTTTTGAACTACATACTGATGCATCCAAGGTTGGGATTGGAGGGGTGTTGAGTCAGAAGGGGCGTCCTATTGCATATTTTAGTGAGAAGTTGTCAGGAGCGAAGATGCGATACAGTACATATGATGTGGAGTTTTATGCTGTTGTACAATCTATCAAACACTGGAGACACTATCTATTCCAGAAGGAGTTTGTTCTTTACACTGATCATGAAGCATTGAAGCATTTGCAAGGGCAAGACAAGATTTCAGCGAGACATGCATCGTGGATTGCATATCTACAACAGTTTACTTTTGTTGTGAAACACAAGTCAGGGGTGACAAATCGTGTGGCTGATGCTTTGAGTAGGAGGAGTCATTTGTTGACTACACTAAAGGTTGAAGTGACGGGATTTGAAATATTGCCAGAGTTATTCACTGATGATCCTTACTTTGCAAAATTTGTTGAAAAGGTCAAGGAGGGAGAGACGGATGACTTCGTGATGGTAGATGGTTTTCTTTTTAAAGGAAGTCGATTGTGCATTCCGGAGGGTAGTCTGAGAATGAAGATTATCAAGGAGTTACACGAAGAAGGACATGTTGGGAGAGACCGTACCTTACAGTTAATTTCACAATCCTACTTTTGGCCATCGATGAGGAAAGAAGTGGAGAGGTTTGTGGAGCGTTGTCATATTTGTCAGGTTTCGAAAGGAACTGCGACTAATGCTGGTTTATATATGCCATTACCTGTACCAAGTAAACCATGGGTTGATGTGAGTATGGACTTCGTGTTGGGATTACCAAGGACACAGCGTGGTAACGATTCCATATATGTGGTGGTGGACAGATTTTCGAAGATGGCGCATTTTATTGCTTGTAAGAAGACGGCGGATGCTGTTCATGTTGCTCAGTTGTTTTTCAGGGAGATCTATAGACTTCATGGATTGCCAGAAACTATTGTGTCGGATAGAGATACTCGATTTCTGAGTCACTTTTGGTTGAGTTTGTGGAAACTGGTGGGAACGAAGCTGAAATTTAGTAGTGCTTATCACCCGCAAACGGATGGACAGACCGAGGTTGTAAACAGATCATTGGGGAACTTGTTGAGGTGTCTTGTTCAAGATAATCTGAAGAGTTGGGATGTGAAGTTATGTCAGGCAGAATTTGCCCATAATCATGCTGTGAATCGAAGTACGGGGTTCAGTCCGTTCCAGATTGTTTATTCAAGTTTACCGAAGGGACCGTTAGATTTAACGATGATACCACACTCGAAGGGGACAATTAAGAAAGCTGCTGATTTTGTTGAAGGGCTGACGGAGTGTCATAAAATCGTTCAAGAACGATTAGAGAAAGCAAATGAGAAATATAAACAAGCTGCAGATTTGAAACGACGAAAAGTTGAGTTTAATGAAGGAGATATGGTTTATGCAGTGTTAACAAAAGATCGTTTTCCAGTGGGCGCGTACAACAAGTTGAAAGCCAGGAAAATTGGTCCGGTGGAAGTTGTGAAACGAATCAATGAAAATGCTTATAAACTGAAGCTGCCAGATGATGTGTATACATCTGACGTATTCAATGTTAAACATCTTGTACCATATCATGGGGAAGAGTTTGTTGGGGATGAAGAGTGTGCGAATTCGAGGTCGAATTTCTCTCAACCAGGGGAGGATGATGCAGTGCAGAAAGTTAAAGGATTAGGTCGCTCACGACCTAAGGCGAGTGTAGGTCGTTCACGACCTAAGGAGTTAGAGGAGGGGACAAGTGATGCCGAAGAAAGTGGTTGCACAGGCCAATTTGGTGAAGTATTAAGTCGCATACGACCTAACAAGTTGATAAGTCGAAACCGACCTAAAAAGAATACCACCGAGTTAAAGTTGGGTGAGCAATGTTGGGAGAATGAAGTTCTAGGTCGGAACCGACCTATGGAAGGATGTTCGCGACCTAATGAAGTCTTAGAGTCGTATCAACGACCTAGTGTGACTCGGCAACGACTCAAGGAAAATTTCTGCGAGTTAACAAGTCCTTTGAGTCGTCTGAACGACCTAACGAGTCATGCTTTAAGTCGCGAAACACTGGATGCTGTTGATTCAACTGCCGAGTTAATTTCTACCGTTGATCTTAGGTCGCTGATATGTGATGCGCATGTTTTAGGTCGCGAAGCACGGGATGCCGTTGATGTGTCTGCCGAGTTAACCTCTGCCCTTGATTCACTTTAAACGTTGATTTGGAATACCGCTAAGGTTTTAAGTCGCAGAAACTTGTAACCGAAGATCTTGATGCCGCGTCCATCTGAACCGTTGATTCTTGAAGCTGTGAAGAAATTGTTGTTAGGTCGCTGCCGACCTATGCTAAGTCGTGTATATTCTTAGGTCGAATCATTCTAGGTCGTAGGTCGTTGCCGACCTAAATACTTGTAATATTTTTAAGGTTTTTCTGAACTGTGTTGTAAATGTTGAGTCGGAAGTCTTTGTTAAGGCGTAGGTCGGAAGTCTTAACTCGGAACCGACTTAATACTTGTAATTTCGTTGTTTTTTTTGTGTGAGTTGTAAAATGCCTATAAATAGGTCGAGACTCTCATTTGTAAAAGGTTGTTGATTTTTGAATAAAATTCTCTTTTGATTGCTTTGTGCTTTCATTCAAATTGGTAGTTGAGTGTAATCTCCTATCTCCTCTTTCGGTTAATCGAGTGCGCTCGATTCAACGATTGTAGAAGCCGATTCGCGGAATCAAGTGCGCTTGATCAACGCTTGAAGAATTGAAGATCTTTGAACCCGGTATCGTGCGCGATCAACGAGTTCGAGATAGCTAGAGTTCGGCATCTTCGGATCAACGAATTCGGGCAATTCAGCATTCATCAATCCATCGACTGCTACTTTCACAGATCTACATTGTTTTGAATTATCCGCTGCGTCAAGATCTCACCAACATCTATCAAAGACCTGAATCTCATATGTAGAGTCCTCCTAGACCAAAGCAAGATGCCTAGAGCCTTTCTACCAACATCAGAAGCAAAGCATCCAAATCAAGCTCCACCTTTTCCTCTCATGCTCACGGCCGTACTCATTTTTGCCCCTTTTTCTATAAATTATTCCAAATAAGTGCTATGCCAATTTCTTGAACATGGATAGTGGATTAAAAAAGGATGGTTTTGGTGAAAATTTGAGGTCAATTGGATTTTTTTCCAATTTGTTATGATTTTTGGAAGTTGACATATAAAATCTGCCTTTAAAAACTTGGACTAGAAAATGATCTGTCTTCCACCCCTAATTCGACCAAGATAACTCATGAATTAGAGAAAGTGATACAACAAAAAATGAATCACTCCATTTGGACTAACGGTTTGAGAGATATGACCGAAATAAAAAGATGAATTTTTCTTGAGATCCTTTCCAACTAAAGAAATTGTTTTTATAAAAAGGCCAAGCTTTTATATTTTATTATGAAGGCTTATATTAGAAGCCTCTTTTATTTATTTATATTCATTATCTTGTGGTGAAAGCTCTCTTATATTTGATATATATATTTGCTTATCTTGGAAGCTTTCTTTCCTTTAATATATATATATATTAACTTTTTTTAATAATAAATTCTATCTTATTTATACATATGCACACTTAAGTGTACATACATGTACATACATGCACTTCCATGCCAAAATATTTATAAATATATGTATATACCAAAGTGCTATGACATACCCGACAACTTTTAGCCGACGAAACATCGAAAATTCGGAAAACGAATTCCGGTCACATTTCAATTTTACATTGAACTAAATATTTTTGTAAACTGAATTAAAAAACTATTTCACCATCACTCATTATTATTTAAAATAGTTTTATTTTAGTTACAAACTCATCATTTTGATATTTAAAATTAATTAAATATTCGCAAATTCAACTAGTAAATTTTCGGGTTGTTACATTCTTCTCCCCGTTAAAGAATTTTGTCCCCGAAATTACATCTCAACCAAGCCTAGAAAACACTTAGTATTGTACATATGATCATATGTTGTACATAAATCATTCTTATACAAATTATATTCAATCTTTATACAAATACATAACTTCACTTCCATACTAGTATCGCTCGTCCGATTTTCTAGTGCGGATTCCAAATCAAGCTCATTGATTTGAAACCTTCGTTCTTTTTACATAACCATATATTATGGCAAAAACATTTGTCCTATACCAAAAATCATTATTAAGTGCTTATCGTCAACATTTGAGTGACAAATCACTTTTCTTTCTCTTTTTTTTTCATTTATCCTCCTTGAAACTCAAGATCCAAGTACCCAAGTTTTATTCAAAAACTTTTTGAAGTGAAACTATACAATTTAACCATAGAGAGTATATTTGTATAGCCCTAGTGACTCTAAAATGATACATAGGAACTGGGTACTACCAAACAGTATCATACATTCCCTTACCAAGAAGGGAAATACTGAAGAGAAGTGTTTACCATCCGAACACATCTATTTCCCAGTTTTAGGTTATTTTCGAGCCACTCAAACTATTAAACTTAAAAATATTCCTTTTGTTTCAAATCCTAGTTTCAAAACAATACTATGTGTTTTCTAATAAAACATTTATCACAAATTTGTTTAGGTTCGTCGGGATTGAACTTATTTCGATTATATAATGATAAATAGAATAATTTACTAAGTGTACTACACTGTTCACCTAGGCAAACATCTGATCATCAGTTAGAAGATTATTCAAATTATCATAAAATAAAGAAGACTCATTTTTTCTAAACTAATCCAAAGAAAATACTTCTTACTTTCATTTCTCATTTCCAAATTTGTATATTTGAACAAAAGTTGCATTCAAACATTATTACTATTTTCCAAAACCTTGGAAACCTATTTTTTTAAAAGCACCGGGATTTAGGTCCTCAAATTTCAACCTAAATTATTTTTAACCAAGTGCACATTTTTATAAATCAACTTTCATAAAATTATTTTAAATAATTATTTTAGAATATTCTAACTTTTATCATATCTCTTATTAATTCAGATTTTAATCCAATATTAATAATCGAATGCTTTGTAGTCAAATTGTGAAACTTAATTCATAAGGTGTTCATTTTCATATTTTCCTTATCCTTGTTATTTCCCAACAATCGCATATGTATCATCAAGATAGGCATTTCTTAAAAAGTAAAAGGATTCAAATATGATAGGATCGGTTTAGTCAATATCATACCTGAACATTAGAGTGGTGAATAGTTATTGGTTAAACAAATGTATTATAATCATCTTGTAATATAACATTATAAGGAATACTCCCAAAGGCATTTCCTGATTATTCTTTCCCAATTTTTAGTTCAATCATCCACCTGTCCTGCAGTCTGATTATATAGAGAAATATGTATATGAAGAAGAAATATAACTGGAAAGTGGACTATGTCACAGTACCAATGTGACTGCCAATGTACCTATTACAGGATTAGGCTCGACGTAGTTCTTTTCTTAGGCCAAAAGGCCAAGATCATATGCATACCAATCCACTTTGACATCAAGTTTACTTCATATTAATATAAACAGCACACTTAGTTTGGAGGAGATCTTCATACCAATCCACATCGACATCTAGTTCACTTCACTTGAATCTAAACCGCACACCCAGTTTGGATTAGATTTGTTTAAATTGCTTCACATGGATCTAAACCGCACACTCAGTTTGGATTAGATCTTCTTAATTTATTTCATATGGATCTAAACCGCACACTCAGTTTGGATTAGATCCTCTTAATTCTCTTTACTTGAATCTAAACCGCACACTCAGTTTGGATTAGATCCTCTTAATTCTCTTTACTTGAATCTAAACCGCACACTCAGTTTGGATTAGATTCTATTGCGGCCGGCGTCCGAACACCAAGTAGGGACGTTCTCTCCTTGTTGCAATACTGATATATACCAGAGAGTAATAATACACTATCCAAGATCTATTGTCTTATACTTCATTGACACTCGATCTACTCCACATGAATTTAAATCGCACACTCAGTTCGGATTAGATCCTTTTGCGACCGGCGTCCGAACACCAAGTAGGGACGTACTCTACTTACTACAGTAGAGAGTAATAGTGCACTACCCAAGATCTATTGTCTTATACCGCACTTCCAAAGGTAACCATAATTATTAGTCTTACTCAATAGCTCTTTCAAAAATAAAGTGTTTTCACAAAATTCCAAATATTTTGCAAGCGTCATTCAATATAAGTAAATCTCTTTTATATTGAAGATAAAACAATTTAAATTTATAAATTATTTAGGAAATATCATAAGAGTAGTAGCGAATAAAATAACATTTCCAAATCATTAATCGGATTCCAAAGATATTACATAAGTCAATAGTTATGGTGTTTGCGTTGAAATGTGTAAATTATGTCTAAAACATGTATCTGTTTGTGATAGGTTTTGGGATGATAAACGTTCGAAATTGGAAAAGTGTATAAAGTAAAAGTTGTAGGTAATTGAACTAGCTTTCCAGAAAGACAAATTTTGATATCTTCCATTCATGGAATCAAAAGTTATGGTCAATATACCACAGGGTGTTTTCGATTGGCCTTCTTCTTCATTTCTGCCTGTGCACATACCCCAACTTGCACCACGTTTTCAGTTATCAAGATTTCCGAATTTGGAAAAGTCATAAACATGAAAGTTGTAGCCATATGAGTTAGCTTTCCAGATCATCATGAAAATATAAATTTCGATAAGAATTGCAGAAGGTATAGGCTAATTACAGAAGGGTGTTTTCTAATTTCAGACATCAATATTGTCAATGTCTAAACAACTTGATTACCACATCATGGAATGACTTGAACACATAAATTAAATAGCATTTCTCACCTCGATGGATGTGTCCTTTAACTCCTCTTGATTCTCCTTGCTTTTCGTGCATCCCCTCTTAAGTTAATTCATGCTTTTCTTCACAAGCCACTTTATTTCTTCCTTTCCATATGCATAAGTTAAATTCGGATAATAAACTAGCTTATTTACGCTTGTCATTTTATATATAAGAACATTCCTTTCTTTATTACCTCATGACCCAACCATTACCTTCATGAACATAAATGTGTGTGTGTGTGTGTGTGTGTATATATACACACATATACATATATCATTTGTTTTGGTAAACTAAAAGAAAATATGTAAATAAATGTATGAACATAGATATATATACTTAAAGTTTCATTAAGCCTCTCTATATGGGGCTCGATAATGGATCAACACATTATACTTATTAGTGTAAACACTAAATAAAAATTAAACACACCAAGATAGTATTAGCCATAACCCCGGTCGGAGGTATGATGCCTTATCATATCCAATTTACTTATCAAATAAATGTAGTTTCATTTAAAATTCCTCGGTTGATTTACCAATCTAAGGTGAAATTTTACTTAGGCACATAACCTAAGCTCTCATACCATAACTGTGACGACCCGGATTTTCTGACTAATTAAAACTTTCCAAAAATCCGCCCGTCCAAAACTACTAGTGAAAACTACCAATTTACTACAAAATATTATTTGATAAAACTCAATATTACTAAGTGCATAGTTCACACTTACAATTAATACCAATTACCAGAGTATTTATTTACATATATACATGACGTGCTTTAATATATACCAAAATCATAGCTATAAACTTTACCGTTGTGCAACACTAATGTGAGAGATGGTAATAGTCATTCCTGCAAACTCAATAAACATGTCAATGCATAATAAAATGGAAAATAGGAAAGATACATCAACACAAGATAATTATAGCAAACAATAAATAGGAAAAATGTTATATTATTATTGAGGCTGCATTACTACCACTTGTGACTGCCTACGTACCTCTATCTAATTAGGAAGCTAATTAGATACAGGATCAAGCCAACGTAGTTCTCCTTAAAGCATTCAAAATCAACATTTATTTCCAAAACATCTTTTAAATAAAGATATGGGTGAAACACTTTTACAATATTCATTTCAAAAGATATCTATGTAGCTCTTGAAAAACATTTCATTAGAAAGATAAATACCTTTTATTTTTAGGTACTAATAGAATCCATATATTATACTCACTTCCTTAATCCATATCGTATCTAAACTTCGTACAGTTAAATAATTATAAGATGTTTGTTTCCAATTCATATGCAATTATCATCTACCATAGCCAAATATTGTAGTTAAACATCATATAGTCAAATTGTGAACTTCTAATCACAAGAGGTTGGCTGTTAAATACTCGCAAAAATCCTTATTCTTACCCAACCCATGTCATGTAAAAGGATTTCCTATAAATGACCGAGCACTTGTCCAACAATACCCATAAAATATACATAATCGCAAGCGATGATTAACACTTCATTCTATCAACATTTGCAAATACTCCTCTAACTTCACATATAGTTCTATAGAAGCATTCATGTACCAAATATATGCCATGTATTTTGTTTTAAAAAGCATATAAGTGATAATAATCACTTAGAGCTAGTTATTTACTTTTAAAAAAACCATAGATTTATAACTTAACTTTTTAATGTGTTAAGTTATATCTAAGATTAAACCCAATGATTTCGAAAGAGGTACTTTCAGATGGTTTCGAAGCTATGCTTCTATAAGTTGGAAAGATATGCTTTAATACTTTCGAAATGAAGGTTTTGATGCTTTCGAAAGAGATATTTTAAAGTGTTTCGAAAGACATATGTTTAAGTGTTTTGAAAAGAAGATTTGAATGCTTTCGAAAGATATATTCTAACCGTTTCGAAAGTAAAGGTCTAAGGTTCGAAAGCCTTAGTGTTCAAAACAAAGAACCCAATCTCACTTTTAAAGGAAAATCACCATGGCAATATAAAAGAGCTTTGAAATGGTTTTTAATTTTGGAGTTTTGAAGAAGATTTCCTTGATAAAAATAATGGGTTAAAGGGATTAACCATATTTCATATGGAAATGATTTCAAGGATACTATACCATAAATGTTGGTATTGTTATGTTATTGTATGTGCTTCTTCTATAAACATATTCACTGTATAATGAACCCATAACTGTATTTTGGGGAGTTAGGGCAGAATAACCAGCTAGGTTGACCCAGTAGTGAATATAAATTGAGTTAACTTTTGAATGAATAGAGTTGCATTTAGGAGGTCAGGTAGACCAAAACATAGGATGCTCAAAGACCGAGCAAAGAAATTGTTAGATTGGACAGGTTCATAGTAAACCCATGATAACTATGTTTGGAAAGAGTTATTGGCAGAGGCCAATAAGTTCGTATGATCCCATGAAAACTATATTCAGATAAAGTTATTGATAGAGGTAAATTGGTTCATAGTCAACCCATGAAAACTATGATATAAGAGAAGTTATTGGAGATCCCAATAGGTTTATAGTGAACCCAGGAAAACTATAATTGGATGAAGTTATTGGAGATACCAATAGGTTCTTGGTGATCCCATGAAAACTATGAGACCAGACAGAGAGTTTATAAGCTTTGAACAGGTTATTAGTTAGCCCATGAAAACATTTAGGTTAATAGTGATCCTAGAAACTATAATTGAGGTAGGTAGTCAAATGAATGGGGATGAGAAATCCAAGATATTTTGCATGTTTGCATATCATCATGATATTTTAAATTTCTATGTTTTTAACCATTGTGGATGCAGGAGCACAGTATATGGTTATTATAAATTTTTAGGTAATACACTAGTGAGGGGAAAACCCGTTCCACTAAACGGTGTGGTCTCACTAAATATCTAAATAGTTCGAGATGGTAGGTTATTATTCATACCAGGCTTTATGTCTGACTCAAAATTTACGTTTTCCCTTTAATCTCTCGGGTGCTGAATTAATTTTGAGTAGTTTGAGAGTTGAAGTTTTCTGGTACTCCTTTAGACGAATAAGCTTCCAAAGACGTGCAGGAGGCAAGCTAGCTATTAGGAGTTCTTTTCTTTTTGATTCCACTGTGTTTTGATGTAAATGCAAAGTTGTTTAATTGTCTATTTATATACTCTGATCATCCAAGGGGGCATCTTCATATGTCGCTCTTGGCGTATGTTGTAATAAGTATATTTCTCTGAATGTGGTTCACAATTTTGGGATTATGTAATGAATTTAAAGTTTGACTTGAAATGGAATGAGAAATTTATTTAATGGTTTTAAATTTTTTCCATATCCATGTGTTTCTGTTATATCAATGTATCTAACATTACCATATTTGGTCACCAAGAATTAATAATTATGGATGACTGTAGCATCCATAGCCGTTTGTTTTGGGCCTCCAAGCATGGGATGTTACAACTATGAAGATCTCTTACTATGTTTCTCTCTTACAATCACAAGAAATTACAAGAGAATAATAAAAACTATAGTACTTAAGACTAACAAATAGCAAACTTTAAGAGCTTAAGGGTATTGATTTGCTGTGTGAGGAGCTTTGGATCGAAGATAATAACCACAATTTTAATAATTTCCAACCAGTTTTCAACGCTTTTGAAAATGCATGCCTGAGGGTATTTACAGTGGTTGTAGAAGATGATGAATGATTGAGATCACATAGAAAAACAGACAGGAAGAGTGCTCAACATTGATCTAGTCGCCCTAGTTGATGGAAGACAGTTGTAAAGGAAGGCTGGAACGTGTGGCTAAGAAGCATGTCATTTTCCCTCCGTACCAAGCACGTGCATTACATTTAATGCGTATTAAATGCTAACGCATGCTATAGGAGTAGGTAAACTTTAAATATCTTTACTATAGTACCTAGTACAACATTTTATATGACTTTGCCGTTTACTTTCACATGCTTACATGGTAAGGTGGATGATTGGCTTCCCCCAAGTGATGACGGTCGGTCGGCTGCTGGCGATACTTGAAGGAAGCTGAATACTTCGAAGAACCAAGGTGTAAAGAACATGCTGAGCCGGCTGCGATATGATGGGATGGGATATGCTGATGCCGGTTCAAAGACGAGTCATGCCAAAGCTGTGACAACCCACCTCCTCGACCCTTAGAAATCGACACTAATATATCCTCGGTATTCACCTGCCGCAAATCCAAGTGCTGGAGAGGTAGATTATCATTGGGTAAAAGAAAATAAAGGAAGAAGACAAACAAAATAGAATCTCACATCGTATTCGACATTTAATTTTACATAAGAGTAGTACATGCAATTACTCCAAATTACTCCGTCAGTGTTCTAGTAAGTACTAATCCCACCGGGATAGTTATAACTGCCTATCCTCATAAGTGCTGGTAGATATATCATACATAGTACACCGTAATTAATATATAATTTTCTAGAAAGGACCCAAAATGCTCCATGCTCCATGGTCCTTCTTGAAATGCTCCATGGTCCTTCTTGAAATGCTCCATGCTACCTAACTACTTGGCTACCTAAAAAAATTAGGGCACCTAGAGTTCATGGGAAAAGAAAAATAAACTCCGGGTCAGTCATGAGACTGGTGTGAGAAACTTAAAATACGTACATTTGAAAACAAAGGGTATCTCATAAGACCACGCCGCAGATCAAAATGGAACAGGTTTTTACCTTATGATAACAAAAATCTTTACTACGCTAAATCTGGTAATATTATTTTTAATGACATTCTTTTGAAAACAACTTTCAAGTAAATATACATAATCATAGCCGAAATTGTTACATTATTAAATTCCAACATACTAGGTTCTACAATCAAGTCCGAAGGAATTTATTGGAGAATGGATTCCATACAATGACAAGGTAAGGAACTACCTTCCGACCCTACATCTTTAGAAAAATGCACTGAGGCACCAACAGATGGTCCTCTACCAATATAGAATTGGCCAACCTTTACCGTAGACAGTATCGATTATGACATTACCTCGGTCGTTATCGACCTTTATCGGGATCCCAAAGCATAAACAACATACCGACATATAGAGGGTAATCTAGAAAGGCGATAACCACATCCTAATGGGTGCGACCCACATAGCCCTACCGCATCTACCCTGTTTTTTTCATTCCCGGATGATGAGGCTGGAGGTAATGATTACCTTTCTTATAGCACACATTTCACTTGAATGCCACATTGCCAATTCCATCACACACTGTTGATTTCCACAATTGTACAACATCTGAACTCGTACGTCTCAAAGAAGGGTGTTAAATGTAAGAGAGTTACTTCCTACACCACAAAGTAGATGTACATTTGTAAAAATCAATGTATGTGTATTTTTAAAATGCAATGTCAGACATTCGTCCATACAAGTTGTCCAGGAATAGGACAACCGAAGGAACTCTCGTACCACATCCTGTTAGGAACCACCTTTAGGATTAGTAGCCAGCAACCCTTGCATCGAAGATCAAATAAAGATACTACTGCCGCATATATATGATATGGGAAATTTCCCCTGAGGGTCAGTGACAAGCAGCCCTATGTTCCATCTTCTAATTTATTATCATTTCATGTCTTCACTTCTAACGCGTATATTGGTTCGAAGTGGTTTTCGGATAGGAATCACCTAAATCTGATCCCGGTTCCTTCGAACCAATCATCGATAAAAGATGTTAAGTTTGAGGGTGATTATCATTTCATTTATCAAGATCTTTTATCAAATAAAATATCTCTTTTAGAGATATAAATCTTCAAATCATATTCTTTTCCAGTATATACGAAATCATTAAACCTCTCTTTAACTTTGGAAATACCAAATCAAAATCAACTCTCATAAATCACATTACAAAATCTTATTGCGTAAAAAGGGTCGATATAAATTATACTAATTCTACTCAATATCAATTTCTGTATTCAACCTTTACTATCCATCGAATAACGGTGGAACCACCTTTTAAATTCACATGGATAGTACGAGTTCCCTTCTCGGAGTTTCCAACAATTTAACCTTATCTATTCCTCGCACATGAAAGAGGCCAGGTGAGCCAGGGCACTGGTTGCTCTTGAACATCTCCTTAGTTTAACCACCCCACATCTGGATCTCACAAATAGAAAAATCCAGTTTACTCATCGGCTTTTAGAGGCAAGATTAAATCATTTGTTTATAACGGATTTTCTTTTAACATTTATTTAAACTCTTTTAAAATAATTATAAAACCTCCAAATCATTTTAAAATACTTAATTTCTTATTTGAAAACATTTATAAAATATTTGGGAGAGAACACTTAAGTTTAAATCCCTATTTCAAAAGTTATTAAAAAGTGTTGCGAATAGTTTTTAAAAGCTTATTTGATCAAAACAACGTTTCGATCATTTAGAAATTCATTTTATTACTCAAATCCTTTTTAAAACATTTATAGAATTTATTCTATATTTGTAAAGAATAAAAAAATGTCAATTTCAAAGATTTTATCGCTTTGGTTTCTAAACTGCCAAAGCATGATTATTTTGAAAACGTGATTGCTCATATTTCAAAATCTACTAAACCAAAACTTGATCGTTTTCTTTTGTTTGAAAACTATGATTATAAGACTATTGGAAAATTCTTATTCCAAAGAATTCCAACACCGATTCCATTCTATAAATGGATTTAACTTTTTATGGTGCGAAATCACGAACTACCGTTAGCGTCTATTTTAACTAATTTTCCATATCATTTTAGAACTGTGTCGAAACACTGTTAAATGTTTATAAAACGTTTATAAATCATTTTAAACCATTTTAAAGAGGTTTAATAATCTCACACACACCATTTCATTTATCAAAGGAAAGTGATTTCCTTTGTGATATTCGATGTGTATTTAACGTGAATTGTTTACACATCCAAACAAACATATTATCATATCCAAACATGGTTCGCAATCAACACAACCAAGCATAGCCAAACATATATATCGTCCAAAATATCATAATATAAATAGAGTTTCTCACCTTAGATTCAATCGAACTAACTTTAAAACGACTATAGCTCCGCTATTCGGAAAATTTAACTTGTTAAGTTTGCACTAAAGCTCCTATATAGGCTCGACCTTGGCCTTTGGTGCTTGGATGCTCATGGCCTTGCTTGGAAGAGAGGGAAGGTTCGACCTTGGGTGGTAGGAGGTGGTGGTCGTGGGTTTCAAAGGGGGGAAGGGAGTGGATTCGGCTTTGGTTTTGAGGTGTTTGATAATATATATTTACTGTATAAATTTAATTACTTTCTGCCATAATTTTCTTAATTAATTTCCTAAAGTGGAAAGCCATTAAAGTGGAGAGGAGAGTTGAAGAAATCTTAGGAATTTATGAGCAAATGAAGGGAGATGGATGGTGGTATTTATAGGAAAAAATGTGAACTAAAATATCATGATATTAATTTGCCAAAACATCATCATTGCCTCATCCATTTGCCTCCCTCCTCTATCACCTTGCACGGCCGAACATCCACCCATGTGTCTATTCCATGTGCACGTACTTGTATGTAAGAGGTTGACTTTAGGATGCTTAAGGATGAAGTTTAGGAAAATATCTTAGATATTTTGTAATATATATGTATATATATATATATATATATATATATATTTATATATGTTATATGTATGTATATGTGTACGTGTGGCATGCATGTGCATGTATATGTTTGTGCACAAGAGAATAAACAACGTTTCAAGCACTTTGAACAAGTCACATTTTCACTTATTAATTAAACTATATATAAATGTAAACAAAATTTGAAATTTTTTTTCTCATTATTATTAATGATTTATAAATGATTTATTATCACTTCAAACTAATTAAAATGAATTATTATCATTTAAAAAAATTATTTGAATAATTGTAAAAATTAATAAATCATTAAATCTCAATTTAAATTCATAAATCATTTATTAAATATGATGCCATTATTGATGATGTTATAAATACATTTTATTTCTAAAAATAAAATAAATAATTTTATTACATATTCTCACTCATATAGGTAAATGAGTGTATGTACCCAGCTCCATGCACGACTTTGGATGGCCAAAGAGCTATTTATTGATAAAATGATTTTCGGTTGTTTTATCGATATTTCTTCCAAAGTATATATTTTTGTAAATATTTATTTGAAATAAGATTACCAATATTTTTTATTGTTTAGAACAACATTTTAATGTTAAAAAACTTATATTTGAATATTTTTAAATTTATACATTATTTTCCAAAATGATAAATTCACAGGTCATTACAAAAGCCAGTCTTGATAGATGAGTTGGCTGTTGAAGCTGTCTTAAGTTGTACCGGCTAGCGATAGAGTTGGACTTGACGAGTTGGCTTGGAGCCAGATTGGATGTGGACCATCATGAGTGGGTCGGTTGCTTAATGCCCAAGTTTGCTAAGGAAAGTTGAATGGTGCAAGGACCAAGCTGCAATGGAGGTGCTAGGCCGACAATGAAGTGATGGGACATATTACTTGGGACCCGTCGGAGATGGGGTGTGATGAAGTCGGGCAAAAGGTGGCTTGAGCCGGAGCCGGTCTCACTAGGTGCGTTGGCTGTTGGAGCCGTCATAAGTTGTGCCGGTCGGCGATAACCTTGGAATGTTGCTGCATAGATGGATTATCTTGGGACCACTATTTTTAGGCTAGCATGTACTATCCGAGCCGAGTTATGCTAGGCCGACTTTGATTAGACTAGACTATACCTAATCAGCATGCTAATCATGCTTATGAGAAAATTGACCAACAGTAACACGTACATCCATATCTGCTAAAATAAAATTTTGAGATAATCAAGTTAACTGCATAAGTGTTGCAAAACAGTAATGAACATTTCTGCTAAAGTTTAAGATTTCGTCCAACATGCTGGAATTTCGGCCGTTCTGCTTCGGCTCCTACACTAATCAAGATAAAATCTCTGTAAAATTCCGACTCCAAACTGAAAAAGATAAAATAAGAAAAAAATCAATTTCTAACCAGTGCATAAAGATAACTATGAAGTAGAAGAAGTGTAAAAAACAAAAAAATTATTTCTATCCGTTTTGAGGAGTAATGAACTTTAGTATACTTGAGATTTTTTTATCAAAATCATCATTCTTAATAACTGAAAAGGCTTGTAAACATCAAAGCCATCATCGGGTCATCAATTTTTGGTTCATTTTTCTCTTAATTTTTGTGCAGATTTGGATTTCTAAGGACACAACTAAGAAGAAGAGAAGGAGAAAAGTGGAAAACACATTTTTTGTTGTGTTCTCTTCGTCACACGGCTATATAATTGGACTAGGTTTCAAATGAGCTTGGGCTTGATGGCTAACGTTTAACAACAGTTATAATTTAGGTTAAAATTAAATAGCCTTTGAATAAATAGTATAAAATAATTATTTTAAATAATTATATAGATGAACTTAGACTAATTCATGTAGAATTCAAATTGTGTACATGACAAATTGTAAGGTGTACTCATATAATGCTCAAAGAAACTGCTTTTGTTATGAAAATGGTAGAAAAAATATCGGATTTAACAATCCGGGATAAAAACGGAATTTCTAAAATTTTCGAAATTGAAAATTTCAAAAATTAACAGTGAATGGAACAAAAAGGAAAAGCAGAATTTTGAACTTTGATTTATACCCTCACATATGCCATCCTAAACAAGTGTACAAAGCCTCGCAATTCTATTGCTTGTTTCTTTACAATGTTTCAATGCATGCTCCTAAATATTCAACAATAGACACCAAGTTTCAATACAAGCTCTAGACTCTCCAATATCAAAGTTTCAACAACCGACTCTTGCATAACAAATAAATCTTGACCTTGATCCCATGTTATGATGCAGTTTCAAGCGATTTAGACAATGTGTTGTTAATGATATACATCATATAACATTGGAAATAATCTATGTTATCTTGTTAAAAAATAATAACTTGTGTGACTTTCGTGTTAAGAAAGGACATGTTAATTAAAAGTGAAATATTAATTGGTGTATTATGCAACAACAAAATTCTTAATCATATTTCAATTTTTTGTACCTTAAGGTTCTAGTGAAATCTAATTTTGTAATGTCAATGTATTCTCTTTTAGAAATATATAATCTTGCATGTATCAATAGACTTGTTGAATTATAGAATAAGGTATTTCTTTTATTGGCCCATTTGTTTTGAGTGAATTATAATAATATGTAAATAAATTACCTTCTTTTATTCCTTGAAAATCAATTTACAAAATCATTACCCATGATTAATGATAAAGGTATAATTTTGAATCAATTAAAATATGAAATGTCATATAAAGCAGAGTTAGTAGGGAACTAAACATTTAAATTAAATTTTCCAAATGATAGATCTTCCAAAAGTAATAATCAATATATCGAATTAGGATAGTAAATTATTTGAAAAAAAGGAAGCATAAGGAAATCATAGCTTAATATATCATAGCCAAACTAGTAAAGAAGCGAGTTCAAATCTTCTGTCCCTAAACTGCCTGTCCCTATGTGCCCATTATCTATTAGCCATTGGTTTTTATATCATTCTAATTAGATTTGATCCAGTGGGTCCCTCGTATTGATCAGATCATTACAATCTACTGTTGAGATTTATATGGGGATAGTCGGACATGGAGGAAGGGGATAGGAGATTTCACCTGTGAAGAAGCGGCCAAATAATTTCCTAATGTTTGATTTCAAAAATAGATGTGAAAAGAGACATTTAACGATCATATCGTTTGTAATTGAAAAGAGATTACTTTGCGCTTGAAAGCTAAGTCTATTTTAACAAAATTTATAGGTAGAGCTCCTTATAAACCTTCAATGCTATGAAAGTTAAAAAGTGGATAAGATTTGAAGACGTGGAGCGAACATCGATTAGTTTTTCAAAATAATTATGGGGTACATAAATTTTCTCTTTGAAAAGAAAAAAAATGAAACTATATGTTGAGTGTCGACTCATGTAATGATGTACTTACACCTCTCTTTTATGTGTTAAAGTATTCAAAAGAATCATCAAAATGCAATATTTCAGTGTTCATGTTCAAATGAAGTACTTGATCTTAGCAAAATCGAGAAAACAAATAAATTTCGAAGGCCAAATTATACCTATTTACTAATAATGCATTAAACAAAAAATAAGTAGAAGGAAAAGAATTCATTTTAATAAAACAAAGATAAAATTGATTTACAGTGCTTAAAGGTTGGCTGGAATATCATCTTGAAATAAGCATCCTTGAATTAGAATGCGTTTACTTAAAGATGAAGATAATAATGTGTGGAGTGGGTACATCTACACTTGTTCCACATAACTTTCTAACTTAAGAAAGTAATTTTTGTATATTTTCAAATTTAGATACCACCTGTCCACCGGTGAATTACCACCGGTCCACCAACGGGATACCACCGATCCGCCGGTGGTACTATAGAACACATAGTGAATGTTGGTCGCGAACGACCATGTTTGGTCAAAGAAGTGAAATTCTTCCTAATGGATGTTGCTCTTCGTCTGGTACCTTTTCTAACAGTTTTTCCTAAAGAGAAGCAACTTCTCTTCGCATCCCCTATCATCTATATAAGTGGTGTTAGTCCCTGCAATTAAGATAATCTGATTTTGTGATTAAATCTTTTTCTTCTTTCTCCACTCTTGGCAATTATCAGAAATTTTTTATACTATGCTCTTGACTTGATCAAAATGGTACAAAACTTTGAATCAAGTAACGTTGTTAGAAGGCTTTGTTGAATCCTGATAAGAATAGTTCGATAGTCGTTTTGTACTCGATAGGGCCGAACTACATTTTGAAAGAATTTGTAATAGATCCTCAAAGTTAGAAGTATGACAATGCTATCCACACTATATTCCAACAATTTTCAGAAAATACTATCAGAAAATGGAGGTTCAAGTAACTATAATGCGCTTTAAGTCAAGAACCAACATTTAACAAGGCTAGAATGTTTTGATGGCGAAAACTGTACTCTTTGGCAAGAGACGATGAATTTCTTTCTTATTACTGTGAAACTTTTCTACATATTAGAAGATAGCTTGGAAGAATTACCAGCTAAAATTCCAATGGATACTATTGAATTAAAAGCTAAACGACATAAGTGAAAGGAGGATAACTTCATGTATAGAGGACACATATTGAATGCACTGTCCATACTCGTCTACAATGCACATCGAAGCTTGGAAACTACGAAGGAGCTATGGACTGCATTGGAGAAGAAATACCGCATTTTCGTGGCAAGTAACAAAGAATTTCTTATTAGAAATTTTATAGAATTTAAGATGAATGATAATAAAATGATCATCTAACAAGTAAATGAGATTTTACTTATTGTCAATCATCTTAAAGATGCCAATATAGAGCTTCCTGAATCATTCATAATTGGGGTTATTATATCCCGACTTTCCTCTTCTTGGAATGATTACAAGAAGAAACTAAAACATGCCAAAGTGGACTATGATTTAGAAGCTTTATAGTATCATCTTCGCATAGAAGAAGACTCACATAAACATGAACAAATCGATAGTCAACAAACTGAATTTCATTCCAAGGCCAACAATATTGAAGAAATTCATCCATCAAAGCCAAAGAATGAAAATAAGAAAAGAAAAGAAAAGAATGACAAATAGGAGGATGCTTGTTTCTTTTGTAACAAGCCCGACCATTATGCTAGTAACTGTCATCAACAAAAGAAACAAAAAGTGAATGTGGTCGAAGAAAAGCTTACAGCTGTAGTGCAAGAGGCAAACTCCGTTAGCGACATAGAAAATGATTGATGGCTCGACACTGATGCAACAATACATATATGCAAAGACCGTAGTCTTTTTAAGACATACGATGAAACAAACGGGGAATAAAATGAAGTTACCAGGGCAAATGAAACTCGTAGCAAAATCATTGGAAAAGGCACTGTTGAAATTCCATTTACCTCGGGAAAAGTTCTTACTTTAATCAATATTTTTATGTACCTGATACTTGTAAGAATCTTGTATCTGGATACCTTCTTAATAAGGCAGAATTTAAGATGGTGTATGAGTCTGATAAGCTAGTTCGTCAAAGAATGGTAGTTTGTGGTTCAGGGATACTCTTGTAACGGCATGATTAAGTTGAGTATAATAAAAGAGAGTTCTGTTTATGTTGTTAACTCCTTTAATTAATGGCATGCTAAATTAAGACACATTAGCTATAATTCTCTTAAATCTATGCATAATTTAGAATTAATTTCTGGTTGCAATTTTGAATTTATTGATAAATGTGAGATATGTGTTCAAGCAAAGATTCATTGAGAATCCTTTAAATCCATTGAAAGGAATACTAGTTTTCTTGACTTAGCATATAGCGATGTTGGTGATCTTAATAGTCATACATTTTCCTGAGGAAATAAATACTATGTCGCATTTATTGATGACTACTCTAGATATGTCTATTTATATCTAATGAAAACCAAAGGCGGTGTGTTTGATAAATTCAAAATTTACAAGGCAGAAGTGGAAACAAAATTTGAAATTAAAACTAAAGTGTTGCATTCGGACCAAGCTGGTGAACATTTTTCAAATGAATTCACTTTATTTTGCAAACAACACGGTTTGATTCACCAATGTACGGCTCCTTATACTCCATAAAAAAAGGGCATTGCAAAGTGGAAAAATAGAACATTGATAGAAATGGTCAATGCAATGCTATTAGTTCTAAGCTACAAAATTCATTATGGGGTGATGCTATGCTATCAGCCTATTACATTCTAAATAGAGTTCCTTTGAAACAAAAGGATGTATCGCCTTATGAACTATGGTTTAATTGGAAACCAAGCTTATCAAAACTTAAAGTCTGGGGTTGTTTAGCTTATGTCAGAAAACCAAATCCTAAAAGACCCAAGTTAGGAAATAGAGCTTATAAATTTGCTTTTATAGGATATTCTCAAAATAGTAGTACTTACAAATACATTATTTTAGATACCTTAGAAGTTATAAAATATGTAGACGTATAATTTTTTTAGAACAAGTATATGTCACAAGACCAAAATAGTGATGAACCATTAATATCATCTAGATCTAACATGTTGAGACTAATAATGATATTGATGATGATTATATCTCTAATCAAAACAATAAGGAAATATCAGTACCTGAAGAAGATACTGCATGGAGAAGAAGTAAAAGAGCAAGAATAGAAAAGAATTTTGGCCCTGACTTTATTACTATCTTATTGAAGGCACTAAGGATGAAATCCATAATGTCACTAAATATGTATTAAATAACGATGAAGATCCTACAAGTATTCTGACGCTATGAGTTCCAAAGATGCAAATTTATTAAAAGAAGCAATAAATAATGAAATGAATTCAATTATGTCAAGCCAAACTTGGATTTTGACAGATTTACCTCCGGTTGTTATGCCAATAGATGTAAATGGGTATTCAAGAGAAAATTGACTACAGATGGATCCATTGACAAAATTAGAGCCAGATTGTTCGCAAAAAGCTATAAACAAGGATAAGAAGTAGATTATTTTGATACATATGCTCATGTTGCTCGCATTACTTCTATACGTTGTTTGATAGCGCTAGCATCCATACATAATCTAATTATACATCAAATGGATGTAAAGACATCATTTTTAAATGGTAATTTAGAAGAAGAGATATACAAGGAACTACCTAAAGGTTTCATATTGTCAGGCCAAGAAAGAAAAGTTTGCAAATTAGTCAAATTTGTTAATGGTCTGAAACAAGCTCCTATACAATGGCATGAGAAGTTTGATGAAATAACATTATCATATGGACTTAAAGTCAATGACGCAGATAAATGTATATATGGCAAATCAGATAAAAATAGTTATGTTATATTATGTTTATACGTTGATGATATGCAAATTTTTGGGTCTGATATATTTTGTGTGAACGAGACAAAGAAGTTTCTATTCTCGAAATTTGATATGAAAGACTTAAGAGAAGCTGATGTTTTTTTAGTAATCAAGATTCTAAGAAAACCGTGGGAGTTTGTGTTAAGACAATCTCATTATATTAAGAAATTTCTTAATAAATATGGTCATTATAACGACAAACCAACTCCAACTCCTTTAGATCCTAGTATTAAATCAGAGAAGAATGTTGGACGTACTATTTCTCAACTAGAATATTCCAGTATTATTGGGAGTCTTATGTATGCTATGCATTGCAGAAGACCTGACTATAGTCATTATAGCTTATTTGAAAGGTACCATCGACTATAGTCATTCTTATAAAGAATATCATGATGTATTAGAAGGATATAGTGATACTACTTGGAACAATGTAGAATCTAAATCCAAATCTACGACTGGATGGATATTTACATAAGGAGGAGCTATTGTGTCTTGGTGTTTCAAGAAGTAGTCCTATGTTTCTGACTCAACTATGTTATCAGAATTAATCGCATTAGCAGATGCAAGTAAAGAGGCGGAACGACTAAGGAAGTTTTTAATATATATTCCTGTATGGACCAAGCCATCTTCGACAATCATGATTAACTGTGATAATTAGGCTACAATATATAATGTTTCTAATAAGCATATAACGCGAAGTCTAGACATGTGAGTCTAACATATCAGATGATAAGACAATTACTGAAGCGAGGAGTAATTACAATCGATTACATTGAAACAAAGAAAAACTTGGCTAACCCGTTTACAAAGAGTCTTCCAAAAACGAGTATTTCAATAAAATCAAGAGAAATGAGATTAAGGTCTATGAATGAAGGTCGATCATCGACTAACAGCAACCCAACTTATGTCTTGAAAAAGATAGACAAAGTTCAATGGATATCAACAAGTTAAAGGAATGATTATGGAACACTACATCAAATTTTCCATAAGGTAGTGTTGGGTATTCTCCATGAATGAGGATGGATTAAATTCCTTAATAAGTCTATACACAATTGTATCGCAGAAGCACTTAAAGACTTACCTATATGAGTGTGGAAATCAAACCATTTCCTAAAAAAAGTAAGACCGCTTTCTAAGTAGACTTATGAAAATTCAAGGTTAAAGCACATGGCCATTAATGTATGGAGCATACATAACACAGTAACCTATGAAAATTAATATGTGTGATTCTTCTAGTCATATCATTTAGGGTACTTGGTTCAAGGATCTTTCGCCATTAGATTTTGGATAGGGCTTTGAATAGTTTACACTAAGTAAAGAGTTCAAACCCAAAAGGTACTCATCACTTAGGTACTGGTTTTCACGATAATGTCATTTTTTGTCCTTGAACTACGTCGGCTTGATCTCACATGGGTACATAGGCAATCACTCAAGTGATGTAGTCATTCTAAATGTTTTAAACTTTGAAAATAGGGGTAGAATGTTGTATATTTTCAAATTTAGATACCACATGTCCACGGTGGATTACCACCGGTCCATCGGTGGTACTACAGAACGCACAGTGAACGTTGGCCGTGAACGGCCATGTTCGTCCTAAGATGTGAAATTCTTCTTGATGGATGTTGTTCTTCGTCTGGTATCTTTTCTAACAATTTTTCCTGAAGAGAAGCAACTATTCTTCACATCCCCTAACCCCTATCATCTATATAAGCAGTGTTAGTCCCTATAATTCAGATGATCAGATTTTGTGATTAGATCTTTTTCTTCATTCCCCACTCTTGGCAATTATCAGCAACTTTTTATACCGTGTTCTTAACTTGATCAAAGTGGTACTAAACTTTGAATCAAGTAATGTCATTAGAAGGTTTTGTTAAATCCTGATGGGAATAGTTCGATAGCCTTTTTATACTCGATAGGGCTGAACTATTTTCTAAAAGACTCTATAATAGATCCTCAAAGTCAGTAGTACGACAACGATATTCACACTATATTATAATAGTAATGATTTTGGCTTCTTGAACAACATTTATAAATTTATTATATCATAAACTTTAAATTCGATAAAATTTAAAGCTAGATTATGCAGCTAAAATCAGGGATGTCATCCACTGAAAGATAAATGCATCTTAGTTCTGTATACAACTTTTTTTTTGAAACTTAATAAATAGGCCAAGCCCAGAAAGTTACAGAGTAAACGTATTTGGGTATACCCGAAGTGGGATAACCCAAAAACGAACTTAACATACAAACAAACCCTAGCTTGTTAGGGTAAATTAGTGCCTCCACTAAACATCACGAGAGAAAGAAAAAAATGGCAGATCGTCGAGAAAATTCTTTACTCGAAACTCAAAATAACTCGCTTAAGCCTAAATTAAAGGCTTAAGGAGGCTTCCAATTCTTCATGGCTGAGCTTTGTATCCCACGAAGCTCAATTATGGAGCAAAAATCCCTCTCATGAGTGGTTTTTGTTTCAGCTTCTACATGCAAGGTCGATTTGCTGCTCGAAGCTTTAACAGGCCTTGAATCTGGAAGATGTTTGTAATAAACTTCAGGATCTAGGGTTTTGCCATCAAAAATGAATTGAGAAGTCAGCTGCAACTATGGTCGATTCTTCATGATTTGATGATTTGCAAGTACATTAATGGCTTCGGCAGTGTGAGCTTTAAACCTGCTGTTATGATCAGTATTTGCTGGACTCTCAAGATCTATCATCCTGCTGCTTTCTCTTCTCTCCCTATTAGATAAGTGAAATTTTGATTGTTGATTTTACTCTTGCAGTGGTTTTAACCTAATCTTTGGTCTTTGATAGCCAATTGAAGCTTTCTATCATGCTCATGTAGACTGTTAAAAGCGCAGTAGCCTCCAGGCATAGCAGGTAAGAATAAAAAATGATTAGAATTCGAAATATTGTAATTAATTTTAATATTATTGGTGTGTGACTTGATACTTCCCTTGTAGGTATCATTCACGATGATATTGCTCTGGAGGCATCCATCTGGATAGTTGCAAATACCATCTCTATAGATCTCTTCAGATAAGTAACTGCTATTAAGCATATATATACTCCTTGATTGGGGGGCTCTCAATCCATTGTTGTTACTTGTAGGATGTGGATTATCAGTTTGCTCAAGCTCACTGTTGAAAGAGCGGCCACTTTTGTTCAAATCTGGTAAACAAATCATGTTTTTAGAGATTTTATTATAATTGAAATTAGAATTGCTAAAATTAAATATTTGTTTGCTTCCCTTGTAGGGATATTATCTGGTTTGGACTGAGAAGTGGCTACCATCAGCTTTAGCTACATAGAAATTTTTATCCTGATATCCTGCTGAAGCTCCAAACTTTTAGTGATTGTTTTGTTTGGAGGAAGTTCTCGTAAGAGAATTTACCCTGTTGTAAGTATTTTTCAACCCTTATTTCATAATTGTCTGAATCACTTAAGATTTGGCCTTGTATGCTTGGATTACGAGAATTATTAGACTTTTGGAGGATGATATTGGATTCTATTTATATTGCTTTCCAAAGTTGAGTACTATTAGTTTCTTTGTTTTGATGAAGCCTGTTGTTTCTTTCTTTCCATATAAAATAGACTGTTGTGGTTAAAACAACACATGCTTTATCAAAATCTTTTTTCTTTCCCTTGAAAGTTGTTTGTATTTGCTTAATGCTATCTCTGATATTTTGGAGTACTAACTTCTTATTGGGCTTTAATTTATTTTTAGCAATAAACCAAATGTGTCTAAAATATGAAGAATCAAATAAAAGATGCTCAATACTTTCAGCTTCTTTCTGACATAGGAGACAATTTGTGTTTTCTATGTTTTTGTCCCATTTTGCACATCTATCCCTTGTTGGCAGATGATTTAAAATAGCAAAATAAGTGCAAATATCAATACAATTTATTATATAAATATTATATTTCTATTATGTATTTATGAGAACCTATGGGTTGTGAAGTAATTCAAAATTAATTAAAATATAGTACTAGTCACATATATAAAGCTAACATAGATTACTACAAAATGAATTGCAATGACAAAATTAAAGTTTTCAACATTTCATTCAAGTCGACAGTAGGAAGCCAGAATTCTTTTTATCTTATTAAAATATTTGCTTCCATTTCCTGTCTGTTGACTTTCCTCGCTCTAGGTAAGGTGTGTAATTAAATAATTTCCTTAAGCCCAATTGAGAAATATAACATGAGCAGCTGAGCAGCCGACATAACTTTGTATATAAGATAAAGGATACAGTGCAGGTATCATTTTGTATTTAATGAGTTGATGCAGCCCATACAGGGGCCCAATACTGTTTTGTATTATAAAAGCAAATGTATTGTATCAGAGAATGTATCAATAATACAACTTCATATTTCTCTTCAATAAAATCAATTCATTCACATACCAAAATCTAACATGGTATCAGAGCTTTCAAATGCTTAACAGCATTCATTCATAGATCCGAAGGGGCAAACTCATCAGAAAGTTTTCATCACTTGAGATTACTCATCAGAGAATCAATCTCATCATTTGAGTTCAAAAGATCTGCTTACCATTCATCAAAAGATACGTGTCATGCCTAGAATTTCATAAAATTCTGGTTGCAACAATACTTAGTATAGAAAAGCAAGAAAAATCTCAACAAATTCAGAAAACAAAGTCTCAGAAATCAAGAAAGCTCATCATTAAAATTCAAGAAAGTAAGTGTCGGGCTAAGAATCCATCAGATCAGCATCATCACTTGGATTCGGCTGCAACATACCTTTGTGCTTGATTTCTTGTGGTCAGTATATTTCTTGTCTGTTCTTGATACACTCATTTCTCAATTGTCCAGAATTATTTTCATATGGCTGAAGGAGATGATAATTCATCCACATCTAAGGGCACGAACAATTCACAATAACCCACAGCAACTGCCACAGAAGAATTAATCAAGACTGTAATCAGCCCTCAAACACAACTGATTACAGTGCATCTTGATGTAGATAACTATCTACCGTGGAAGCTTCAGATAGAAACAGCAGTGAGAGGTTACGGCCTTGAAGGATTTGTTCTTGGAACTTTACCTGTACTACCAAGATTTGTTACAAATCAAGAAAACAAGGTAATAAGAAACAATGAATATACAACTTATCAAAGACAAGATATTATGATAAGTTCATGGTTGCTATCTTCAATCAACACCAACTTGTTGTCTCAAGTAGTTGGTTGCAAGTCATTTAATGAGACCTGGAATACAATAGAGCACATTTGTAACTCACAATATGTTGCTAAGATAATGCACTATAAAAGACAGTTAGAAAACATTAGAAAAGATAGTTCATCAATGAGAGAATATTTGTCAAAAATCAAGACTATATGTGATCTATTGGAGGCAGCATGACATAAAATCTTAGAGACAGAGCAAGTTTTAACCATCTTAAGTGGTCTTAGTGAAGAATATGAGTCAGTGGTGGCAGTAATCTCATCTAAAGAAACATTACCATCAATGCAGTATGTTCATTCTACTCTCTTAGCACATGAGGGGAGAATAGACCAGAGAAAAGTTCAAGATATAGAGTTATCAATCAATTATGCACCAAATTCAAGAAACAGAAATCAAAACTACAACAGATCAGATCAAAACTATCAGATAGGTGGCCAGTCTAACAGAGCCAGAAGAAGAGGAAGATGGAATAACAACAACATACCCAAATGTCAAATATGTGAAAAGATTGGTCATACTGCACCAAAGTGCTATTTCAGATTTAATGCATCATATACACCAAATCAAGGGTCAAGCAATCAAAGAAATAATAATATAAGTGCAAATATGATGCAAGAACAGCAACAATAAACTGCTCAGTATGATAGGTCAAGAAACTGTCAACTAATCACAAAACCAGAAGATATACAGGATGAAATTTGGTACCCTGACTCTGGTGCAACAAACCATATCACAAGCAATTTAGACAATTTAAATCTTGGAAATAAAGAGTATAAAGGTAATCAGTCCATACCCATGGGCAATGGTGAGCCAGTTAAGATAACACACAATGGGGTTGCTTGCATCAAAGGTGATAGACAACTATATCTCAATAATTTATTAAGAGCACCACAAATTAAAAAATCTTATGAGTGTATCACAGTTTGCAAGTGACAATAATGTATATTTTGAGTTCTATCCTGATTATTGTTTAGTTAGAGATATTCTAACAAGAGAAATTCTTTTGCAGGGTAATGCTGTGAAGGGATTGTACAAGTTCAGTTTTGTTAAATCAAGAAATTCTGAAAATTCTGATAAGAGAAGAAAGTACCGTAATCTCTCTGAAAACTCAAAGAAAATTAAAAATGTGTTTGATGTGTGGCATTGCAAACTAGGACATCCCAATGCAAATGTTGCAAAACAGATTTTAATGAGAAATAAAATTCCATTTGAAAGTATATCTTTACCCTATATATGCACATATTGTCAAATGGGGAAGAGTCATAAACTAGTGTTTCATGATTCACAAACACAATATAGAAAACCACTTGAAATGGTTGCCACTGATTTATGGGGTCCAACACCTATTAGCTTAGACTATGGTTTTAAATATTATATATCATTTGTTGATGCTTACACAAGACACACATGGATCTATTTTCTAAAATCAAAGTCTAAAACATGCAAAGCAGTGATAAACTTTATCACTCAGGCAGAAAAAAAAACCCATCAAATTAAGATTATTCAAACTGATGGTGGCACTGAGTACAAACCACTTAGTGACTTTTTTGCAAGAAAAGGAATAATACATAGAGTTACATGTCCATACACATCAGAATAGAATGACTTAGTAGAAAGGAAGCACAAACACATTGTGGAATCTGGTCTTACTTTATTAGCACAAGCTTCTCTTCCTTTAAAATTTTGGCCAGAGTCATTTAATACAGCAGTCTACTTGATAAATAAACTGCCAACCAAAGTGTTGAAAAACAAGTGTCCAACTGAAAAACTATTCAATATAGAACCTGATTACAAAAGTTTAAGAGTGTTTGGTTGCTTGTGTTTTCCTTGTTTAGGGCCTTATAATTGCCATAAACTAAGTTTCAGGTCAACTCCCTGTACCTTTTTGGGGTATTCAACTAATCAAAAAGGTTACAAATGTTTAGATAGGAATGGAAGAGAGTTTGTAAGCAAACATGTGGTGTTCAATGAACATATACTTCCTTTTTCTAGCATGGACATGAGACCAACACAGAAAATCTACAATCCAAAAAATTCAATACCTTCCATACCTATGTATTCCACTGACTTGAACAAGGAGTGGGTTGAGAGGAGTCAAGCACACCTTGATCCACAACTCACAGTGATCTAAGAACCAGGTCATGAACAAGCAGAGCCACTAGATCATCTTAACCACACTCCTGTACACACAGAGAGTGAAATACAAGATAACAGTCAGGAAGATGTTCAAGAGAACTCAAGTTTACAACATACACAGTACAAAAGTGACACAGCGGAAATAACAGAAATGAATACAACGATGAAAGTAGCAATCGGTGGATTGAAATTACCAAACGCCCAAATCCGTTGATCTCAAGAGATACCGGATTCTAGCAATCTTCGACACGTTGATCGCGCACGATACCGTGAGAGAACTACAATTCTTCGAACGTTGATCAAGTGCACTGAAGTGACCCACTTCTTTTGGATTGTTATTTTTCAGTGATTTACTGTTGAGATTTTTTTTTTCAAACCAAGTGATCACTTCTTTAATTTCATTTCCCCCAAGATCTAAATTCTTACCAATATAAAAATATTAGTATATAAGTCAATTCAAGTCATTTATATATATGAAGATATATAAATGTTTCCTTGCTTATCAGAGTATTAAAAATTAACAAGGAAAATTCAATCACACAATATTTCTCATTTTTCAGAGAATTGGTGTCACATAGCCATTTCTATTTTTACATTCCCCCTTTTTTTGATCTCAAGCTTGATTAATATTAAATTCGAATATTGCCACTTATAATTTTCTTGCTTACTTCTCAAATTAATTGGTTTCTTGGTTTACAAGCCATACTTTTAAATTCCGGAATTCTTTTGTGATTTGGTACTTATCATATGAATACTGAGGTGATAAACTAGGTTGAAGTCTAAGTAGAGAAAAACAACACATGTGATCAAGGTTTAGACACAACAAGCACAAACCAATCATGACAGACAAAATGCATATTTCCTGGTTAACTGAGCAAATAGTCATCACATGAGTGATGGTGTTGTGATCTACTTTATAAATCGCACAACTTCTTATATCTGGAGCTAGAAAAGTGTTGAATCTGGTGTCTTACCACTTAGTATCAATTTTGAAGCTATAGTATCAGATTTTCCCAACCTAGTATTAGATCAGTAGTTATAGTATCAGAAATTTCCTACCTAGTATCAGTTTTATAGTATCAAATTTCTCCTACTTAGTATCAGTTTTATAGTATCAGATCTCTCCTACTTAGTATCAGTTTTAATTTCATAACTGAAGTGCCTCAAGACTGTCTAGAAAAACATGTTCACATATCAGATTAAATGGCATCTTCTCCTTCAGCATTATTTACTAAAACTATTTCAGAACTTGTTACTTAAGTCCACAGCTCACAAACACATATAACATTTAAGTTTCTTTTTCTTCTTACATACTGTTTTCCAGATATCAAAGCAAAAGACACTCATGAAAATACTTAGAACATATTAGAGTTTGCCTAACTTAATTATTACAAAGACACTGCTACTTCTCTTAAACACTTTAAATTCCTCAAGATCTCCAAATATCCATGCAAGCAAGCAAGCAATTCATGCATCTTTCCCTGCAGCAAAACTTTGAACTGCCCCAATAAAATGAGACACCCCAAGTATTGCAAAGGCAACAAATAGGGTCAGAAATAAATTCTGGTGTGAGTGAAATCAAGTATGCAAAATATCTTGTAAATTCTTAAGGCTGTATAGAGAACTTTTCTATTAAATGCTATTCAAATCCCAATTAAAATATGAGAATGTGTATATTTAAGTTTATCTATAAACATACACCCAAGCATTCATCCACTTACTTCATTCAGTTGTACAAGTACAAAACTCCTATGGATTAACTTTCTAAATTCCATAGCATAATTTCTCTGTATTTTTAAGTTTTATCTACAAACATACATCCAAGCATTCATCCATTCACTTCATTCAGTTGTACAAGTACAAAACTCCTATGGATTAACTTTCTAAATTCCATAGCATAATTTCTCCTTCTCATCTTTTCATTTTGTTTGGTCTGAACTCTTGCCATTGAACACCATGTGTGCATTGCAAAGGGGCTCAGTTCTGTTAACCCTTTACACAGAGGCCTACGGGACTTAAACAAGTCATGCACATACCCATCAACCACCTGCTGATGAGTAGATCAAGGCACTACTCCTAAATTATTTTATAATTTAGAGACCATGCTTATTTATTTCTTTCTGGGGAATTTTTCTTTTGATTCCAGAGATACTCGTATTCTTTCCTTCCTTATATAGGTCAAGAATTATTAAAATCACCCAAAGATCATATCCAGACATACAAAGCATTCATGTAAAATTGCACAACTTATTTCAAAGTCACTTTTGCTTTAATCACATTTTTCTAAAACCTACTTATATTTTTATTTCTAGAAATTTCCATTGCTTACACAAATATGAAGAAGTCAATTGCAAAACTATATTTATTCTTTTACTGTGAACATAGGGAATGGTTTTTGAGAAAAACCCATAAAAACTTATTGGTTTATGATCTGAACAAATCAGCACATATTTGTAATATTGCATTGTTCATATCATTTTTAATATAGACTAGACATAAGCATGAATCTCAATATTCACACTGCCTACTTCTTTTCTTTCATTGATACCCTATTCCATAGTAAAACATTTGATTCATTTTTCATATCAAAACTAGCATATATAAAATCTATTTCTATGATTAGTGTATTTGTTTGATTATCTATATTTTAAAACAAAAACTGAAACCATCACAACAAGTCAAAACAGATTAAAATCTCATCCAAAAACTCAACCAGAATACCATCCATGATCAACATATTTTCATCCAGAGAATAAAATCAAATAGGAAAAACATAATGTAATGTTTATATAAAATAACTTGGCTGCCCTTAATCATGGGTCTTAATGCCTTACAGATCATAAGTGATTAATCACTCACCTTCCTCCTCTCTTCCCCGAGAATGCCTAAGCTTGAAAACAGGGTGAGCTCTCCTTTCTATTTTTTTTTTAGTGTGTTTCTGTTTTCCCTCAGAGAAAACCTCTGCTTCCCTCTTGATTTAAATCATTTTGCTAGGGTTTTACTAAAGGAAAAACCCATTTTATCCTCACATTACTCAGAGAATTATGTGTGTGTTGTTATGGCTAAATGTGCCATTTTCTCTTGATTTCTATTTCTAGTAAAAGCAGTTGCTTCTCTGCTTTTCTGTGCACATGCTATTTGCATGATCCATCTACACATCATCTTTGTATGACTCAGATACATTGTATACCTTGTTAGGCCTGAATGGTTCTCTTATATTATTTCAAACCATTTATTTCCTGATTTATTTTTAAGAAGGTATTTATGCACAATAGTACTAAACTGGTTTTCATGCAATTTAGTTATCAAAAGGACTTTATCATTTTATACTTCTTTGGCTACTCACGTCTAATACATATATATTTATATATATATGTGTATATATATATACAGGAGATATCTGTATATAAAATCTCACTCATATTTGATCATTTTCTTCCCATTATATTTTATTGAAAAATCTCTATCCTCTTATTTATTCATTTCACTTACTCCTAATATTATTATTGTCAGACTATATTTTCTTTTCTTAAATATTCTCATTTTAAAATTATTTTTATCTCAATAATTTGGGTCTTCACACGCACTTGATTCCATGAATTGGCTTCAACAATCGTTGATTCGAACGCACTCGAATGCCGAAAGTGGAGATAGGAGATAACACTCAACTACCAATTTTAATGGTGGCACAAGAGCACACAAAAGAAACTTTATTCAAATTGACTAACTCTACAAATGAGCACTCGACCCGGTATTTATAGATGTTTACAACCACACACGCTACAACATAGCATAGGTCGTATGCGACCTAAAAATATCATGACCTAACATTACATACTTCAGCACGACCTAAAATACATAGTACGACCTAAGAATACAAAGAACGAATCAAACGACATAACAAACTAGTACAATCATACGACTTACTGAACAACTACGACCCATCCACTTCAAAGTAGCAGCTCCAAATCAAAAGGCAGCGACCTATAATCTCCAACAGCAACGAGTTAACCGCCACGAGCTAAAAGCAATGATCTATGGAGTACGAGCTATGGATTTGCGCAGTATCTGGAACGACTTATGGAAAAATATCGGAGCACGACTTAGCAGCTATGGGTTGGGATTGGAACGACCTAAGGTTAGGTTGGAGCATGCGATGTGGATCTAGCGACATAGGGCTTAGATCGGAGAGCATTAGGTCGTAGCACGAGGTGATTTAGGTCGTTGGGTGGTGATCTAGGTCGTAGCACGAGGTGATTTAGGTCGTTGGCTTGGTTTGGTTAGGTCGTAGACCGACTTAGGAATTTGGAGGTCAGGTCGTTTGGGCTTCGATAGGTCGTTGTATGGTGGAGATAGGTCGGAGAACGACTTAGCGTAGGTCGTGGGGCGACCTAGGAGAAGTAACTGCCTAAAGGTGAGACTTTCTGCTTCTTTCCTTTGATACCCTGCATCATCCTCCCCTGGTACGAAAGAATTCGTCCCCGAATTCGCATTTTCTTAATCATCAGCATAATATGGAATCAAGTGCTTCACATTAAACACATCAGAAGTGTAAACATCCTCTGGCAGCTTCAACTTATAAGCATTTTCATTGATCCGTTTTATAATTTCTACTGGACCAATCTTTCGGGCTTTCAACTTGTTATAAGCACCCATTGGGAAACGATCCTTCGTTAACACAGCATACACCCAATCACCCTCGTTGAACTCCACACTTCTTCTCTTTTTATCTGCAGCTCGTTTATACTTCTCATTCTTCTTCTCCAAACGTTCCTGAACGATTCTATGACAATCTTTCAACTCATCAACGAAATCAGACGCCCACTTAATCACTCCTTTCGGTTGTGGCACTACCGTTAAATCCAACGGCCCCTTTGGCAAGCTTGAATATACAACTTGAAATGGACTATAACCAGTGCTTCGGTTAACAACATGGTTATGAGCAAACTCTGCCTGACACAACTTTAAGTCCCAACTCTTCAAATTGTCCGACACAAGACATCTCAACAGATTTCCCAATGATCTATTCACAACTTCAGTTTGCCCATCCGTCTGAGGATGATATGAACTACTAAAATTCAGCTTCGTCCCAACCATCTTCCACAGACTCAACCAAAAGTGACTCAGAAATCGAGTATCTCGGTCAGAAACAATAGATTCAGGTAACCCATGTAAACGATAGATTTCTTTAAAGAATAACCGTGCCACATGAACTGCATCCATCGTTTTCTTACAAGCAATGAAATGTGCCATCTTCGAGAAACGGTCTACCACAACATATATAGAATCATTCCCCGTTGAGTTCTTGGCAAACCCAAAACGAAATCCATGCTAACATCAACCCATGGTCTAGTAAGCACGGGTAAAGGCATATACAATCCTGCATTCGTAGCTGTTCCCTTGGAAACTTGACATATGTGACATCTCTGCACAAATCTTTCAACTTCTTTTCTCATCGATGGCCAGAAATAAGATTGTGACACCAACTGCAAGGTACGATCTCTGCCCACATGACCCTCGTCATGCAATTCTTTGAAAATCTTCAACCTCAAGCTACAATCCGGAATACACAATCGATTTCCTCTGAACAAGAATCTATCTTTCATCACAAAATCATTAGAACTCCCTTCCTGCACCTGATCTAGCACTTTCGCAAAATAAGAATCTGAAATAAGCAACTCTGGCAACAAATCAAATCCCACTACTTCCACTCGCATAGTTGTCAGCAAATGATTTCTACGGCTCAATGCATCGGCAACTCGGTTAGTAACTCCTGATTTGTGCTTCACAACGAAAGTAAACTGTTGTAAATAAGAAACCCACGAAGCATGCCTTGCTGAAATTTTATCTTGCCCCTGCAAATGTTTCAAAGCTTCATGGTCAGTGTATAACATAAATTCTTTATGAAATAGATAGTGTCTCCAATGCTTTATGGCTTGGACTATAGCATAGAATTCCAAGTCATAAGTACTGTATCTCGTTTTAGCTCCCATCAGTTTCTCACTAAAGTAGGCAATAGGATGACCCCTTTGACTCAACGTTCCCCCAATTCCAACCTTGGACGCATCAGTATTTAGCTCAAAGAGCAACTGAAAGTCCGGGTATCTAAGAATGGGCGTTGTGGTCAAGAGTGTCTTGATTCTCTGAAAAGCAGAATCAGCCTCTTCGGTCCAATCAAACTTCTTCCCTTTCATACATTCCATAACTGGTGCCATCATGCTACTGAAGTGTGGAATGAATCTTCGGTAGAATGATGCTAAACCATGAAAACTCCTCACTTCTGTTATTGTCTTAGGCTGTGGCCAATTTCGAATAGCTTCAACTTTACTCTGATCAACTTGAATACCATCCTTCGACACAATATAGCCCAAGAATAGAATACTTGTAGTCATGAAGGTACACTTCTTCATTGCAGCATAAAATTCCTCACGTCGTAAAACCAACAACACTTCCCGCAAATGCTGTAGGTGTTCTTCAGTGCTTCCACTGTAGATCAAGATGTCATCAAAATATACCACTACGAACTTCCCGATAAATGGTCAAAAAATCTGGTTCATGACTCTCATGAATGTACTCGGAGCATTTGACAAGCCAAATGGCATCACCAACCATTCATACAGACCCTCTCGAGTTTTAAAAGCAGTCTTCCACTCATCACCCGGTCTAAAACGAATCTGATGGTATCCACTTTTCAGTCAATCTTCGAAAACACAACAGCACCGCTCAACTGATCCAACAGATCATCCAGTCTCGGCATAGGAAATCAATATCTCACCGTAATCTTATTCAATGCTCTACTATCTGTGCACATTCTCCACGTTCCATCCTTCTTCGGCACCAACAAAGCTGGCACTGCACAAGGACTCAAACTCTCCTGAACACGCCCTTGTTCTAGTAATTCCTCCACCTGTCTTCTCAACTCCTCGTGTTCTTTTGGACTCATCCGATAGTGCGGTTTATGAGGCAATGCAGCACCTTGCACCAAGTCAATCTGATGCTGTATGTCTCTAAGCGGTGGTAACTCCTTCGGCAACTTCTCTGGAAACGCATCTTTGAATTCCTCCAAAACTGGCTTCACTTCCTCTGGAACTTCAGTAACTTCACTGCTTTCATGCCCAATCAACATAAAAACTTCAAGGCTCTCATCTACCTCTTCCACGAACTCCTTCAAGGACAACAAAGTCTTTAATTCCTCAATCTCCTCCAGCTTGTTCTCATTCTGCTGTTGCTTCTTCGGAACTAAAGTGATTTTCGTGCCCTCGAACAAGAAAATGTAGCTATTTGTTCGACCATTATGTTGTACCTCTCGATCGTACTGCCACGGCCTTCCCAACAGCAAATGGCAAACATCCATGTCAACCACGTCACACCAAATCTCATCTTTGTATTTCTTCCCAATAGAAAATGGAACATGAGCTCGCCTCTTTACCTTCACTTCTCCTCCTTTCCTCAACCAAGCAAGTTTATAAGGACTATGATGTTTCTCCGTTTTCAACTTCAACTTCCTCATAGCTTCCATTGAAATGAGATTATCACAACTCCCAGCGTCAATGACAAATTTACAGACCTTCCCCAAAATAGTGCACGTTGACTGAAAAATGTTACTCCTCAACCAACTCGAATCATCCTCTTGTTGTGGTGTTAAACAAGACCTCCTCATCATTAAATTACAAACCTCATCTCCTGACAACTCTTCTTCCTCCTCAACATGTGGTGAATTAGAACATTCAGCTTCTACATCCTCATCCTCAACTTCAGCAACCATCACTCGCTTCTTTGGCTTCGGATATTCATTGCTTTTGTGACCAAACTCCTGACAATTGAAGCATTTGATACCACTATTGACCTTGGTCTTGGCAACTTCACTAACAACCGGTTTTGCAACAGCCTTGGAAACATTCACATTACTACTAGCCCCTTTCATTTGATTGTTGGAATTTGTAAACACACCACCACCTCTTCTGCCTTGCTTCTCCCAAGTTAGAGCCTTTTGATGTGCTTCAGCAACAGATCTGGGATCAAACATATTCACCATGTCTTGAATCTGCATTCTCAACCCTCCAACAAATCTAGCGGTCAACTGTTCCTCCGTCTCCATGATATCATTCCTCACAATCAATTGATAAAATTCATCCGCATAATCATTCACTGACTTTGTTCCCTGTCTCAGATTCTGCAATCATTGATACATAAGAGATTGATAATTGTGTGGTAAGAAAGTAGCTTTCATCAACTTCTTCATCTTCTCCCATGACTCAATCTTTGACTTTCCCATCCTCTCCCGTGTAAGTTTTGTTTGCTGCCACCATGCCATAGCTCTCCCTCTCAAACGTGTAGCAACCAACTTAACTCTCCGATGCTCGGGAACTTCCTTAAAGTCAAAAATCTCTTTAACGTTAGACAACCAATCAAGGAATCTCTTCAAAAATCCCTGACTCCTATCGACGATCATCTTCTACATCCCAATATTGATTTCGTACTTGGTCTCGATCTCGATAATGAATATTACTTCTATCACTCTCTTCATCATAATCATGTGTACTTCGATATCGATCTCGACCATCAACATCTCTACGATCACGCATGTCTCTTCTACTATGTCTTTCATCATCACGATATGGATCATACTCAAACTCACGTTGAGTTCTTCTTTCTTCATCTCGAAATTCATGGTGATCTCTCCTTGTTGAAACTGATGACTCTCTTCTATCTTGAACAGATTGTGGCGACGCCCTCCTCGCTTCCGTAATCGATGGTGAAACCCTGTTTCCTCCATGGTTCGAGACTGGCGACCTTCTCCTTTGACTTTGATTCATATCAATCATCAATTTCTCCAATCTACCAATACCTTCATCCAACTTCTCATTGAATTTAATTTATTACTGATTCGTTATTCCATCTGTTCAGCATCTTCTCTTTTGTACAAATCTTCAACATTTTGATGATGATTAGCTCTTCTCGGAGGCATGATTAAATCTTCAACAAACTTCAACTCTCGGCTTGAACAAATCTGAACTTGAACACTTCAACTAGCTTGGCTCAACTCTCGGCCTTGAACAACAAAGTGATGCACGGCCTTCTATACTTCAATACAAACTCTTCTCCTTGGCTCCAAGACTCGGCTTAGCTATGATTGGCTAAGTCTAGCTCTGATACCAAATGACGCAGTGGAAATAACAGAAATGAATACAACGATGAAAGTAGCAATCAGTGGATTGAAATTACCAAACGCCCAAATCCGTTGATCTCAAGAGATACCGGATTCTAGCAATCTTCGACACGTTGATCGCGCACGATACCGTGAGAGAAGATCTACAATTCTTCGAACTTTGATCAAGCGCACTTGATTCCGTGAATTGGCTTCAACTATCGTTGATTCGAGCGCACCCGAATGCTGAAAGTGGAGATAGGAGATAACACTCAACTACCAATTTTAATGTTGGCACAAGAGCACACAAAAGAAATTTTATTCAAATTGACTAACTCTACAAATGAGCACTCGACCCGGTATTTATAGATGTTTACAACCACACACGCTACAACATAGCATAGGTCGTACGCAACCTAAAAATATCACGACCTAACATTACATACTTCAGCATGACCTAAAATACACAGTACGACCTAAAATACACAGTACGACCTAAGAATACAAAGCACGAATCAAACGACATAACAAACTAGTACAATCATATGACTTACTGAACAACTACGACCTATCCACTTTAAAGTAGCAGCTCCAAATCAAAAGGCAGCGACCTATAATCTCCAACAGCAACGAGTTAACCGCCACGAGCTAAAAGCAACGATCTATGGAGTACGAGCTATGGATTTGCGCAATATTTGGAACGACTTATGGAAAAATATCAAAGCACGACTTAGCAGCTACGGGTTGGGATTAGAACGACCTAGGGTTAGGTTAGAGCATGCGATGTGGATCCAGTGACATAGGGCTTAGTTCGGAGAGCATTAGGTCGTAGCACGAGGTGATTTAGGTCGTTGGGTGGTGATTTAGGTTGTTGGGCCGTAGCACGAGGTGATTTAGGTCATTGGCTTGGTTTGGTTAGGTCGTAGACCGACTCAGGAATTTGGAGGTTAGGTCGTTTGGGCTTCGGTAGGTCGTTGTATGGTGGATATAGGTCGGAGAACGACTTAGTGTAGGTCGTGGGGTGACCTAGAAGAAGTAACTGCCTAAAGGTAAGACTTTCTGCTTCTTTCTTTTGATACCCTGCATCAAAAAGCAATGCAACAAATCAAACACAAGATGACAATCATGCTACAACTAGGCATCATATGATCACAAGATCAAAAAGTGGAATATTTAAACCAAAAATTTACACTGCAGCAATTTCAAAAGAGCCAGAAACCTTTACTCAAGCAATAAAAGATCAAAATTGGAAAAAGGCCATGGATGAAGAGTATAATGCACTTATAAAAAATAAAACATGGAATCTTGTTCATCCACCAGATCACAAAAATATTATTGGATGCAGGTGGACCTACAAATTAAAGAAAAATCCTGATGGAACAATAGCAAGATATAAAGCAAGGCTTGTGGGAAAGGGATATACTCAACAACATGGTTTTGATTTCAATGAAACTTTTTCTCCAGTTGTAAAACCAGCAACCATCAGAATTATTCTTACTATTACATTGCATAGAAACTGGACTACAGACAATTAGATGCGAATAATGCATTCTTAAATGACGATCTGCGGGAAGAAGTATATATAGAGCAACCACCAAGCTACAATTATGACAAAGATTGTGTTTGCAAATTAAACAATGCCTTATATGGACTCAAACGGGCTCCTAGAGTCTGGTTTGACAAACTGAAAACCATCTTATTAAGTTTAAATCTTCAGTTTGCTAAATCAGATAACTCCTTGTTTATCAAAGTTAATGATATATCAATTATATATATTCTAATATATGTTGATGATATGGTTGTTACAGGTAATAACAATGAAGAAATCAGTAATCTTATTCAATTCCTAGATAACTAGTTTTTAATCAAGGACCTTGGAGTGTTAAGCTACTTCTTAGGCATAGAGGTTAAAAGAAAACCAGCTTTAGAACTTCTCTTATATCAGAAAAAATACATCACGGAGATACTGGTCAAAGCTAAAATGGACAATGCAAACCCAATGCCAACGCCAATGATAGCAAATCAGCATTTATCAAAAAACAGGGAAGAACCAGTACTTAATGATAAACAATATAGAAGTATAGTGGGTGCATTGCAGTTTGTCACCATAACAAGACCATAAATTTCTTTTAGTGTTAACAAAGTGTGTCAATTTATGTAGGATCCAAAGGATGAACATTGGAAAGTTGTTAAGAGGATCCTGAGATATTTAAAAGAAACCACAGAATATGGCTTAAGCTTAAAGACATGCAACAATCTTAACATAACAGGATATGCAGATGCTGATTGGGCTACAGACCCAAATGACAGAAAATCTACTACTAGATATTGCATTTATCTTGGGGACAACCCAGTTTCATGGTGTGCAAAGAAACAAGTTACTATATCATGATCAAGTACCGAGACAGAGTATAGGAGCATAGCTAGTACTACAGTAGAGATTATGTGGATACAATATCTACTTAGTGAACTAAAATTGAAGACAGAGGGTAAACCCACCATATGATGTGATAACTTAAGTGCTGTATCTCTATCAGCAAATCTAGTACAACATTCAAGGACAAAACATATAGAAATAGACTTGTACTTTGTATGAGAACAAGTCATCAATGGAAAACTACAAGTAGTCAAGTACCTGCCGCATACCAATTAGCAGATGTACTTACCAAGCCTCCGTCAACCAAGTCATTCCTCAGACTCAGGAAAGAGCTAAAGATTGAAGAAGGCAAGAGCTCAATCTCATCAGATTTCAAGCAAACTAGGCCATAACAGCAGCAAGTTTGTCTCTTTCTACTCGTTCAATCCAACACCTCAAAGATCCGAGAAATAAAAGCTGAATCTCATAAGACTTCTCACAAATCTAAGTCTCACAGCAACAAAATTGAATCTTTTCGAGATCTGCACATCTACAAACTCAAAATATCAGTTAAAGCAAAAAGAATTGATCAAAGTAAAAGAAAGAGGAAAGAGAAAGGATCTATTTTCAACTTAATCCAAAAGCAGTAACTTCCCGATCGAAGCTAACTGTCAAAGACACAAGCAACAAGTCTAGGACAATTTGATGCTGCCAGAAGGTAATCCTCATGTTTAATCTGAAGATTTGAAGAGAAGAGTTGACATGATTTGCCGAAACCCTAAAATAATAGCAAATCCTAGATGGGTTTGAAGGGGGGAATTGAGAAATATAACATGAGCAGCCGAGCAGCCGACATAACTTTGTATATAAGATAAAGGATACGGTGCAGGTATCATTTTGTATTTAATGAGTTGTTGTAGCCCATAAAGGGGCCCAATACCGTTTTGTATTATAAAAGCAAATGTATTGTATCGGAGAATGTATCAATAATACAACTTCATATTTCTCTTCAATAAAATCAATTCATTCACATATCAAAATCTAACAAGCCAAAGGACAAATAATAGCCGACAAATATTTGTTCTTTTACCCTTGAGAGAAAGAATTCCGCGAAGGTAAAGAAACTTGTCAAGGAGTTATTTCTTATGTGCTTCAATTATGAATTCATATCTGTATTTAAGCGATAAAGAATAATAAATGGGAAGAACAAAAGTAGTGAGTGAATTGAAGGATAAGCAGAAACACAAATGTACAAACAATAGGACCACGCTCATAAAGTGCAAATTAAATTTATACATGATGATATATATGTACAATGGGTGATGCATTGAATATCAAGATTAAATATGTTGATACTGATGCTAGCGTTCTTTTCTCTATATGCGAAACATGATTACCGATATGGCAGACACAATAATTGATGGATAGCGGTGTATTTATTTCTTTTGACGATGAAGAACCAAGCAACTGTTGGGTTGTAAACCTTCAGGATGTGTATATACCCCACTTACCATAAGCCTGCACACATCCATAGATCGATACTTGAGTGAGATTGACGTTTCTATGTTTATAGGTTGGTTTATGAACATGCGTTAGAAGTGGTTTTATGATCAGAAACAGACTGATATTTGATGGGAGTTTAATAAAAAATAACTGTTTTTGGGAGGATATGTTAATTAGTTAATTTGTTTCAAGACTCTCCGCTATTTGTTTTATCGTTTACAATTTCACATTATCAGTGGGGATTAGCACTCATGAGTCCAAATAATTTAGATATATATGGACAGTTGTATGAACTCTTTTATAATATAACTTATAAACATCAACCTGATGGATTGTATATATTTATTTGAGCAGAGAATTCTAACTTCATGTATAATTTCTTTCATTTTTTTCAAAGAAAACTTGGAATACTGCATTGAAAATAGCCATGATATAAGAAAATAGCCATGATATAATCCAAAATCATGGCTATTTCTGTTGTTTTTTCCACTAATACTGCATTGAAAATTTGGATTTAATTCATGCTTGGAAATGGAAATGAATTTTAATAGATTTTATGGTGGTATTCCATATTTTGACAGGTTTAATTACATACATAGCTAGAAAAACAGAATGAATTTGTATATTTTTTAGGTGGCATTCAGTGATATAATAGGAAACTTAGAAAATCAGACCAACAATATAGTTATCGGTTCTGAACTCTATAATCTTAACTCACTGAATAATAACCCAAAATTGCACAGATTAATGTTGAGCGCATTAAAGAAAGGAAGCGTACTGCTTAGAATGAAAGTGTATGAAATAAACAATGAAATTAAAAGTAAACAGTCCATCATTAGAAACTTCAAATACCGCCTATTTATTTATTTATTTTAAAATAGGTACTTTGTTTACTAAAAACAAACAGAGGTACGATTTATAGCACGTGGAGAATAAATGATGGTAGGAACGTTAAACATAAATCATATTCAAAAACCAATTTCTTAAATGCCCGCGAAGACCCAAAACAAATACACAAGAAAATAACACAAAAACATCGGTCATGCAAGACCACACCAGTTAAAGTTTATTTCCTACCAAACGTTACTGGACTTCGATCAATACTAAATTCCACGTCCGAGCAATAATTTATGACATCCAAAGTGGTGATCCTTTCCTTATTGCTCTTTGATTACGACACTTACCTCACACCAAGAGTAGATCCACGACAACTTCCTCTTTGTGAAGTTAGCATTCGTGATTGTCTTTATTCGTTTCATTTTATTACCTTTTGACTTTAACTTTGATATCATATTTTTCCATGCAGGGTTATCGACCACACCATCAGGTGTCGTTATATTAAACTCGAAAGAGATTTCTACAAGTCGCTGCTTCCTACTCTGCTTAGACCTAAAACATGTTCCAGTGTGACCATCGGAGAGCAACATGATGGTTCCAGATTGCAAACACTTTTTCTAAATATTCGTCATAGTCTGATCATCATTATGATTTGGCCCAATTGTGAAAGTTAAACCGAGACTTTGGTGTATTGGTGAAAGATTTTGTGGTATTATGTTTTGTGACTGTGGTATATCAACATTGTGCTGTGAGATGTCATCTAATTCTAAAATTGTTTTTGTGCATTCCAGATCCATTTCGTTGTCATCCTGATGAGCCTGGTCATTATTTCTATGTGCTAATTGTTGTGGTTCATTATGAGTTAAGGCATTGTTTGTATTTGCTGATTGTTATGGTTCATGTATCCTGGTTTGTACATAGTTAGTAGCAATTCCGTGTGGGCTGCTATCTTTGTTCCCTCTTGTTTGACCTGAACTTGTTGTGCTTTGTATCGTCGTGTGAGTGGAGTCTGTGAGATTATGGTCTATAATAGTTTTGGTTACACACACCTTTTCAAATGAACAAAATTTAGGTGGGTGACCAAAACAACCGTAGTCTGGGCAGACCATATGTCTTCATTTGTGTTCGATGGGTTGAATAATCTTTTTCAGTTGCTATTGTCACCTCATTTGGGAATTGAAAATTAGTGTTGATTTCTATTAAAACCCTAGTTTTAGAGATTTTAATCATACCTTTTGTTTAATGATCCATTTTGAGCAGATTACTCAAAAACATATGCAATTCTACTAATTTCCTCCTCGTACTAGAATTCCAATTTTAGTCTTGGAAAACAAACTAAAACTAGAAACGATTGTAGAATTTCTTTATTTAAGTTGAGTTCTTATGTCCATTATTTCATCATCATTAATTTTATATCGTACAAGTAAGGGCCTCCTAGTAGAACTCTTTCACAATCGTCTTTGTTTTCAAATTCAATGACATAAAAACTAGTTTTCTTAGCGCAAGTGAAATACACCTATTGGTTGCCTAACCCTATCAATATTAACTCTAAAATAATGATAATATGGGCATGACCTAACCATGTGAATTGAGTTCTCCTAATATCTTTTGGTTGTTTCAACAGCTACATTTGTCATTCTACCGTACACTTTTTCACTAAAATCAACAGGGTTATAAAATTTTAGTGGAGTATATAGCAGAATGTCTTCCTCGGTGATGACTGCGTTCCACGTCTTTATGGTGGTTGTAGTGGCGTTTGAAACCTTTGACTGTGTGGGGGTGCCTGCGGCCGTTGGGTTTGCGCTACCATTTCTTACCTGTCTCGGGTTGAAGGCAAGAAATCTCAGGTTTGGATTTGTGTATTGGTGGAATTTGCAAGGGATGTGAAACATTTTTCTAGGCAGAGGCATAAGGACAGAAAGGGTCTCCGACAATTTGTGGGTTTGACTGGCTACTTTTTTGGAACGTCTTGAGAGGACTGGGGTGAAATCCTCCGCGTCTGTAGCAGCTAAAGGAGGCAGCATAGACAAATCAGAGGGAGCTGATGGAATAAAAGGTAGCAGCTAGAATGGAGGAGTGGGCTAGGGTTTTTGCTGGGCCATGCAGATAAAACAATGCTCTTAAAGTACTCCAAGGGGATGTGAGTCAAGAGAGAGATTGTTAGGGTTGCCTCGCATGTTACAAGAAGAACGATGGTTTGGAATTGGAATAATCTCACATCGCTAAATAACTTGAAAATGTGGTGATAACTATGGGTTGGTAGACATGTAACATTGGAGATTCCTTTTATTACAACAAAGTATGTGCCAACTCATATGCATAAGTCATGTGCTAGAGGCCGGGAGCTTGGTTCGACTGCTGTTACAAAACAATTTTTATAGCGGCTAGGGTTTTTAAATCAATTCATACTATTGAATTATTTAAAATGAAAAATGCATAGAATAAAAGGTTAGGAAATGAATTGAAACTGAACAATAATAATTACCACCCACATTAATGCAATTGAAATCAAAGAACAATGTTTACTTAGTAAAAAACATTCATAGTTACCTAGAATCTTCTTTTTGAGAAGACGTGTGGATGAGTTGTATATTAAAGCTTTTATCCATAACCATCTTATCGTTGAAGACGTTAAAAACTTCAAGGAGGCATTTCAAATGTGCTATAAGCCTTAATGTGAAGTTTCTCAACACGAAGAGGAGAGAAAAATGTTGTACGAAGAATAGAGTCTAAGTTTAAGGAAAACGGTTTTTTTCCCATTAGTTTGGCGTTCATTGTAATTTAATGAAGGAGAATGTCTCAATTAATACACTGCAATTAGTGGAGAATGTTTGCGCCAAAATTGGTCACAAACCCCGAATGTTGTGAAAGCACCAGTGTATGAATATAAATCAACAATATTCACACACAAATCTCAAATCTAAGCAAACAGAGTATCACAATTCAAAAATAATGAACATAAACACGAGATTTATAGTGGTTCGGCGATCTTGCCTACGTCCACTCTGAAGTTGATGATTTTATTGATGTTCACTTGATGATTACAATTTCTTCTGATGTAGTACAACTGATTATATGATTATAATCTGAATCTAAGGAAGCAGTGGTGATTCTGAGTAAATCTGGCAGAGTTTGGGCGCTCTTTAGCTCCTAAAATTGTCCGACCTCTTTTCTGAATGACCAGGGGCTCTATTTATAGGTGTAGGAGGCTGATATTTCGCCTAAATTGAGGGGAGACCAGTTCTGGCACGTGAGGGTGCCCACATGCTCGCTTTCTGGAAGTCCGGGCCCACTTTGGGATCGATTCGAAGCTATGTTCGAATCGATCAAGAAATTGTCCGATCGAGCTGAAATTTGGTGTGAACATTCTTCAACATGTGCTTAAGCTACTGTGAAAATTTTGTAGCATTTGGACTCGTAGATCTCGAGTTATGATCGATTCAAGGTCGCTTTTCTGGTTGCAGTGCTCCATTCGAATCGATTACTTTCGAATCGATTGCTTCGAATCGATCCAAGCATGTGCTTCTGTGATGACGTGGATCGCCTCCTTCGTATCGATCCGACTTTGTCTCCGAGATGACCGGGTCGAATCCATGTTTTTAGCTGTTATGACTTGGTTTCGAGGTAATGGATTCGAAGCCATGCTTCTTCGAATCGATCGAATGGATGTTCGTTCGAATCGATCAAAGAAAGTATCGATCGATTCGAAGTTGTTTCTATAGGGTCGATTCAAAGCACTACAGCCGGATGGATTCGAAGCAGGGTCGCTAGATGGATTCGAAGGACTTCCACCTGAGGGATACGAAGTGGAGTAGCTTCATGGATTCGAAGGAACTCAACTTGATGGATACGAACAAGATGTGTATGAGGTCTCTGCCACTCTGATTGATGCGGAGGCGATGGATTCGAACCGAGGAGTGATGATGGATACGAAGATGAGGCCACTTCCTCCAATTTGCATCGACCATATCTTGATCACACGAATTCGGATTAACCTGAAATTTGAAATGTAGCCTTCTCTAGCATTGATCAACATCCCCAATCGATTCCGTCCCGATCGGAGCCCGGTCAGATTTTGACGTCATCCATTGCGGCCTTGTTTCCAATCGAACTCCAATCCCTGATATCCATCACTTCTTGCCAACTTGTTGATATCCCGGCCTTGACCAAAAGGTGGGATAACATTTGCCCCCCAAAACATGCCTTATGATAATAAGGCGTGTTTTGAATAATTCCGTATCCGATATCCAAAGTCCATAGCCAATTCCATGCCCATCCAAACTCGAAGACTGGGTTATTAGTCCATCCTTATCCAACAACCGAATCCAAGACCTCTCCGGGTCGATATCCAAATCCGTAACCTCTCTGGGCTCTTGCCAAGCGCAATCCACACCTGACGACCGTGGCCCAGTGTCCCTTGGCGTAAGTAATGCCGTGGCTTAAGTCCTAAGCCGAATCCTGGTCACTCCGGACCCTTGCCGAGCATAGTCCATACTCGACGACCGTGGTCCAGTGTCCCTAGACGTAAGTAATGCCATGGCTTAAGTCCTAAGCCGAATCCTGGTCGCTCCGAACCCTTGTTGAGCATAGTCCATACTCAACGACCTGAAACAATAATCGATAATTGGGGGCCAAAGTTTTAGGCCGAATCCTGGTCACTCCGGACCCTTGCCGAGCATAGTCCATACTCGACGACCTGAATGAGTCACTTTACCGCGTTCGGGCAGAACGACTCACCCCTTGCCAGGCATAATCCATACCTGACGACCGTTTATCAAAAACCAAAAAGAATCCAATCAAGATCCAATCCAAAATCCAAATCAAATCGGAAAACCAGAAATCCATATCAAAAATCGAAACCATCATCCAAAACGGAGAACAATCATCCGAATGAATGCCAAAACCAGAAAAACAAGCAAAATCAGGAGTTCAATCCAAACTCCAAAAACCAAACCAGAAAACTAAGTGTCCAATCCAAAAACAAAAGACAGATTTCGCAAACCATGGCTTTGCGGTTTATCATCACTCAGAGCATGCCTAGGGGCTATCTCCGTCCCCATACATGTGTAAATGACTCGGTTGCTCGCCAATGGTTTGTTACTTATTTCATATTATCCTGATCAATTGATGACCAATCGACCATTATTCCTGTGCCTCATATCCTCATGGTTTGAGGTAGACGGTGGTTGCTCCTGCTCCACGGCTGCATTCCGAGCCCCAACATACTGCCTCAACTGTCCATTCCTCACATGCTCCTCAATTATGTCCTTTAGGTGCCTGCAGCTATTGGTATCATGCCCGTCCAAATCGTGGAAGAGACAATGCTTTCCTGATGCCCTCTCCCGCTCGGATGGTTCTCTCCTAGCCGGCCTTCGGTAAGGAAGGCGATTCCGAGTTTCCATGTATATCCGCTCTAGTGTCTCGTTTAATTCTGTGTATGTGGAAAACCTTGGATCCTTCCATCGCTTCCTAGCTTTTTCAGAGTTTTCGTCCAGCTTCCTTTTTCCTTTATCTTTATCCGAGCTTCCGTCGGATGGTCCTCCACCCCCGGTCACATTCACCTCCTTTAGCTTTAAATCCATACATGCGTCTTCTTGCCGAAGAAATCTTTCAGCTTCGTGAAAGAATTCCCCGAGATCCAGTGGTGGGTCTCGTACTAAAGATACCTTAAAATCTGAATCCTCTCTGACTCCTGACACTGCCGCCATCAAAACCATCGATGGATCCGGCCGATCCACCGAAGAAACCGCCGCATTAAATCGAGTTAAAAATGCTCTAAGCGATTCATCCGTTCTTTGCTTTACCGATGTTAACGTCATCACGTTCTTAGGTCTTTTGATATGAACCCGAAACTGTCCCAAAAACCTGTCCACCAATTCCCTTCAATTCCTGATAGATCCTTCCTCCAGCTGCCTAAACCACATTGCCGCTAGGTCTGTCAAGTATAAAGGGAAACATCTGGCCATCACTTCCTCCGATGCCCCCAGAACTTCCATGTGTCTGGTGTATCTCATTAAGTGATCAGTCGGGTCAGCCTTTCCATTATATACTTCCACGCTAGGTAACTTGAACTTAGGTGGATTCTGAGCCATCCTGATTTCCCGAGCGAACGGACTCCTGTTCACTCCTTCCAAGTCTCTATTGGTCGAACCTCCACACATAGTCTTCCTAATGATTTCCATTAATCCAGCATTGTCCGTCAGAGGTTGCCCCCCATGCTCTCGAGGGAATTCCGGCACATATTCTTCGTGTGGCTCATTAGCAGCAACGTTTGCCCTAGCCTGTTGAACTCCTTCCAAAGGTCCTCCTGCATTGGATCCGCGGGCCTGCCCCCAAGTCCTTGTTGATTGCCTTCCGGTTCTGTATTCTGTCCTCCATTGGGTTCCGCAACCCTAGTTCCTTGTTCCACATTTGCAGTCGCTATAGTTGGTCCAAGGTTCTGTGTTCCTGCAGCTCTCATCTGCTCGAAGAAAGTCTGCATCATATCCTGTTGACTCTTCAGCAACCTCTCATGCAATGAATTTGCCATAGCTTCCATTTCATCTCTGGTAATGTAAATCGGAGCTTGTCCTTCTCCAGCTCCGGAGGATGCCTCTTGACTTCCTCCTTGTTGGCTTCTCTGAGCTCTTTGTCTTCTACTTGTTTGTCGAGTCATTGTAGAGTCAATCTGAATCCTTCAAACTTTCGAATCTAAACTTTGAATCTGGTGTAGCGGGTGCTAGTTGATTCTCAGTGAAAGCACCAAAGTGTTTGCGCCAAAATTGGTCACAAACCCCGAATGTTGTGAAAGCACCAGTGTATGAATATAAATCAACAATATTCACACACAAATCTCAAATCTAAGCAAACAGAGTATCACAATTCAAAAATAATGAACATAAACACGAGATTTATAGTGGTTCGGCGATCTTGCCTACGTCCACTCTGAAGTTGATGATTTTATTGATGTTCACTTGATGATTACAATTTCTTTTGATGTAGTATAACTGATTATATGATTATAATCTGAATCTAAGGAAGCAGTGGTGATTCTGAGTAAATCTGGCAGAGTCTGGGCGCTCTTTAGCTCCTAAAATTGTCCGACCTCTTTTCTGAATGACCAGGGGCTCTATTTATAGGTGTAGGAGGCTGATATTTCGCCTAAATTGAGGGGAGACCAGTTCTGGCACGTGAGGGGGCCCACATGCCCGCTTTCTGGAAGTCCGGGCCCACTTTGGGATCGATTCGAAGCTATGTTCGAATCGATCAAGAAATTGTCCGATCGAGCTGAAATTTGGTGTGAACATTCTTCAACATGTGCTTAAGCTACTGTGAAAATTTTGTAGCATTTGGACTCGTAGATCTCGAGTTATGATCGATTCAAGGTCGCTTTTCTGGTTGCAGTGCTCCGTTCGAATCGATTACTTTCGAATCGATTGCTTCGAATCGATCCAAGCATGCGCTTCTGTGATGACGTGGATCGCCTCCTTCGTATCGATCCGACTTTGTCTCCGAGATGACCGGGTCGAATCCATGTTTTTAGCTGTTATGACTTGGTTTCGAGGTAATGGATTCGAAGCCATGCTTCTTCGAATCGATCGAATGGATGTTCGTTCGAATCGATCAAAGAAAGTATCGATCGATTCGAAGTTGTTTCTATAGGGTCGATTCGAAGCGCTACAGCCGGATGGATTCGAAGCAGGGTCGCTAGATGGATTCGAAGGACTTCCACCTGAGGGATACGAAGTGGAGTAGCTTCATGGATTCGAAGGAACTCAACTTGATGGATACGAACCAGATGTGTGTGAGGTCTCTGCCACTCTGATTGATGCGGAGGCGATGGATTCGAACCGAGGAGTGATGATGGATACGAAGATGAGGCCACTTCCTCCAATTTGCATCGACCATATCTTGATCACACGAATTCGGATTAACCTGAAATTTGAAATGTAGCCTTCTCTAGCATTGATCAACATCCCCAATCGATTCCATCCCGATCGGAGCCCGGTCAGATTTTGACGTCATCCATTGCGGCCTTGTTTCCAATCGAACTCCAATCCCTGATATCCATCACTTCTTGCCAACTTGTTGATATCCCGGCCTTGAACAAAAGGTGGGATAACAGAGAATTTGGAATTTAATTTTGGGAATTCCTAAACAAAAGATAGAACATTGAAGCATATATCTTATACTAAAGATAGAACATTGAAGCATAGTGATATTTTTAATTAATCTAACATTCTAGATATCATTGTAAGACTATTGATGCATACCTGACAAATCTAAATTTCATTTGCATCCATCTTCAAAAAACGAAAAAAATATCTGAAATCAGAAGAAAAGTACGGATGAGGATATGATGATATATGCAATCAAAATTACCCATCCTGTTTTTATAAAAATAATAATATATATTATTTGCATTTTAGCGTGGAATAATTGATATTTGCTCTTTTATCACCATAATAATCTATATCATGTTCATATAGTTTAGTATTCCCTTCTCAAAAATAACTTTTAATCATCATATTTTTGTTTCTTACATTGTCATAAGTATTATCAATTAAATATTTTTGTGTTTAACAAAAATTTACTTTTTGTTCTCCAAAATATATTAATTGTGAGAAGACGTGGATAAAATTCGATATCCTCTCACATCCGCAGATGCAGATATTTGAAAATGATTTCAAATACAAATACGACACTATCTTCATCCAAAAGTATCTATTGGCATGCCTAAATTATTGTTATAAATACCTCAAAGAAAGTGAAAGAGTTAGTGGTATGCTCAAGGAGAAATTATGTAATTTGTTACACATATCTAACTTTATAGTCAATCTTATTCGTAGTAATAGTGTTTGTTTTTCTTTATATTTTTTTATAAATTGTGATATAATTAATTAAGCAATTAATTTAAAGTATATAATAAGAAAATCCTTAAATAATTTTTTACATGATTGTAGTTGCAAATAGTCACAATCATTAGTAGCTAATCACAAAATAAAATGACATTTTATTTTAAATATTTCTGGTTAAGATGTTTCGAGAAAACGATATTGATTCATCCATTGAGACCTTAGTGCATGATGCTCTCCAAATGTTGGGCAGTATATACTCATGGCTATCAAGGGACACTAAGGAGTTATGTACTTGTAGTTATTAGATGACGATGGAATGACTCATCCGAGAGTTTTCTATTAGTTAATAACAACTAAGTCAAACATGAATCTCAATGTGATGATATTACACAATTCTCTCGACTTGAGAGTATTATGGAACTTCAATGTGATTTGATTATAATTAAATCATATCATGATGGTCCATCGAACGACTATAGTTGGGTCTAAGTTGAAGCATTGGACGTGAAGCGGTATTCAATAGAGAATTCGTCTTCTCGGTTGTATAAGGTTAGTATCATGGTCAACTGCAGTCAACTTAAAGTTAATATCTCTAGCCATAGTGGAATAGATAATAATAAATTTATTATTGAACCAAGAACTTTGCTTACGGTCCGATCGAGTTCAATATGGATAATATTGGAGTTTTGATTAATACCGAATTCCATGGATCCTAATATGATATAGTGTTGGTGAAGAGAACGTACATAAATTATTATCATTGTTAGTACCACTTAAGATAATATAAAATATTTTTTTGAAAATGTTAGTAAGTGATGAATTTGGTCGAATTGTTACACCACTAGCTAAGGTGACACGTGAACGTTAATATTTGAGTTGTTCAACATTAATCGCCGACTAAATTCACTCCTTTAAGTCACTATAACCTCATTTTTGAATTTTTTAAAAACAACACAATTTAAGCAGTTTATAAAGTGTTATAAATTAATTAAATTAATTAATATTTAAGAAACATTAACTGTTTATTTATTCGAAGTTTTGGGTGTTGTTAGTAATTATTTGAATGTAAATATAAAAGATATATATACATGTATCGATATAGGATATCGGTATATATTTAAACATGATTTAAATAGAGATAATTACTCAAATTAACTTTTGGAATCTTTGCTCCAATTAAGTGAAAGAATGGTTAGCCGTGCTTGATAGGGGATGAGGTGCCATAATTAACAATTGAATGAGAATTAAAGAAGGGAAGTTCTAATAAGGAGAATTAGAAAGGTTTCATTCTCCCAATTAAAACAAATCCCCAGATTTCATTTCTTTCTTCTTTTCTCCTTCTTCTCCCTATCATGGTCGCCTACCCCCTCTCTCTTATTATCTATTTTTTTCCACCCAAAATCAATCCAAATAAAATAAAATAAGTTGGTTCATCAAATTTCAGCAATGATTGGATGTTGATTCAAGAAATCTAAGAAGTATTTTCAAATCAAGGTGTTACAAAAGACAAGACACATCCAGTTTCAGTTCCTTTTATTTTATTCATTCATATCATGTAACCCTGACCAAATTCACTTGTATGTATATTGAATTGTCACTTATTGGATTTAATCTAAAACCTTTTGTGTATTATCATTTAATCATAAAACCAAATTTGTGTTTAATTTAATTTGTGCATTATTATCGTTCACTAGATCTAAAACTATTTGTTAATGTAGATTTGATTTGTTATAATAAAATATATTTTCATAATTTAACTTACTTATAATTATGGATTTGATATTCAATTCATTGGATTGTATATATTTATATACATTCATACTTATGTTGTCAAATTTTTTGTACCAGTGTTAAGTTAAATCTTTTGTTTAAGTTAATTTTGTTTTCAAATTTATATATTCAATGTTTTATTGTTTAGTCAAATATACGAATTTAAAATTTAAAATTTAACATACAATGTGTGTTTGTGTGTGTGTATATATGTGTGTGTGTATGGAATATTTTTAAAATTAATTATGATATTGTAGCAATATTATTAATATGACAATGCTTTATAATAATCTTGGTTACATGTTGTTCATGTGTTTTGCAGATTTGTAATATTATCGAAGGAGCCGGACCAGTCGAAAATGGGTGAAATACGTAGATTTCAAAAAAATCCTTATTTTGGATATATTGGCACTATGAAGTCTAAAATGATTTTAGATCCAATCTAAAATATTTCAAATAAAGTCTTTATTTTATTTAGTTTAAAAAATGTTTTAATCATTTATAATTTAATCAATATGAGAATTATATAAAATGAAATATATCAAATATACTCTTGTGTGTATGTGTGTGTAACAGTTATTGGTTTAAACTAATTTAGCAAAGAAAACCTCTCATTTATCTCTCTTAAACTTATTCCATTAACGAGTAAAGATTTTGTTTTATTTGGAGAGCGAAACATTTTGTTGCCTAGTTTTCTCGTATGTAATTAACAAGCCAATTTAAGAAAGTCTGGCCCAATCAAAGCCAGCCTAACTATTCTATAATCGACCTTGTTAGTAAATTTCTTTGCTAACATAATATGCAAAGCACGCTCAGATAAGTTTGAATAAGGGCTTAAGTAGCCTCATACAAGCTTATGAATAGATGCAAGTCCAAGTCAATTTGTGTTCAAGTTCACTACTATATGCATGACTATTGTTCAATAATAATCAAGTATGCACATTCAAGGGAAAATATGCTATGAAAGTTAAATGTCCAAGTCCTTATTTGTAAAATGTCCAAGAGTTACAGTTGGCTCTAAAAATTCCTAAATGGATTTAGAGTATACAATTTGTAATTGAGAAATAGAGAAGAAGGAAATGATTCGTACCCTCTAAATGGCGGAGGGCGTCCTATTTATAGCGGTGTCAATCATGTAGGATGATTGACACATGTCCTAGCTTGGAATCTGAGGGCTTCATTAGCCCCATCTCAGTCATTCTTCCTTGGTAGAGACTCGGCATCACTTATTTGTAAGGGATCGACAATACAGTCTTCCTTGTAGAAACTCGGCAACCTCTATATCTTTAAAGCTTCGACATCTCTTATCGCTTGTAAAAGCTCAACATCCTTTGCTAATGTAGAAGCTGGTCATACCTTAGACTTTTGCTATCTCTTCTGCTTATGGAAACTTGGCAACATTTCTTTATAGAAATTCGACATCATTTGTTGTTTGTAGATGCTCGACAACACTTACTGTTGTAGAAGCTCACTATCCCTTAAAGACTCGGTACCTCTTCATTCTTTATAGAGGCTAGTTAACTTACTTGGATGCTCGACATTCCTATTATTATATAAGCTCAAGAACCCTCTGCCGTTAGACACTCGACTACCCCTATAGTTGTAGAGGCTCGATACCACCTCCTATGGTTGGAAAGGCTTGACAACTTTACTGTCTTCTGGCTCGACAATTTTTGTATCTTAATAACTCAACGCATTCACTGATTCCTTTAAGCTATTCAACTCTTGAGTAGAAGCTCGACATTTATCTTTATATTAAAGGCTCAATATGTTAAAACTATCAGCTCGATACTTCTTTCTACTGGTTAAATGCTTGAATCCTCTTCTATCTCAAAGCTTGATAATTCTCATCATTTTGAAGCTTGATATGTTTTCTTTAGATGCTAGACACTCGTATTATATAGTAACATTTGTCCCCCTTTACATGAAAGAAGCAAATTATACTTTAGTGTAATCCTATTTTTCATATTGCCACCTATTTGTATTCTGGAGCTTCCAATCTTGTTCGTTCATTTAAACTAGTGTGAACCCGTGCTTCGCACACAAAATTGCACAATATAAGTAAATTAAATTTGCATAGTATATTTAATGGCTGTGGTGTATGACAAATGCAATGGATGTTGGCATCGGTTGTTATCCTACATCAAATCAATGTATTTGGTATGTAGACCCAGTTGTATATTTCAATTGTTATATGGCAATCTCGCTACTTCGTATAATATGAATACATTTACCCCCATTAGAGTGTATAGTATATGACTTTTATATATAGAATAAGTGTAATGTCTCAAATGACTGACAATCCAAAGAGATATGAAGTTTTATTTATGATCATGGAATATAATGCTATACTTATCGGTAGGCCTAATATCCATGATATGTAGCTACATATTATTAATTTCTCGATGTTCGTTCTAAGTTTAAAGTAAATTAATTAATATTCTTCGAACTCAGGTTCAATCTTCAGCGTTTTGTCACCGAACTACATGAAATGTATATGTCACTGTGAACTTTTTGTTGCTATGTAGGTAGAGAAATTTTAGTTCACAATTATATGATTATATAACAATAGATGTTAACTGAATGTCCATAGTAAATAATATTCACAAAATATGTAGTAGAGTACTAAAATGTCTGTACTGGAGAAATGTTGTAGTTAAAATTGATATATTTTTGTGTTTATCAAAAAGGCGGGAATGGTAGAATTCATTGATACTGCACATAATTTATCAAAAAGGCAGGGTAAGGTTAAGAGCGGGTTCTAAAAAAATAAAAAATAAAAAAAGATGCTGAAAAGTTTAGTGTTGTATTTGCAATGAGTCGCATCAAGCATCTCAGGTTGAAATAATTAATAACCTTACAACTGCATTTAACATTTAGTCGACATTGTCATTCACTAACCACTGTAATAACTAAAAGTAAAAATATTCATGTGAAGATTAAAGTGCTGGAGAACAAAGTGAGGAGCCTGTTGCGACCGTTTTACGTTAATTAAACTATATTTATTTTTATATATATGGTAGAGAGATTTTGGTTCCTCCTCCTCCTCCTCTTGTTCTTTTTTTTACTATGCAGCAATGCATTGAATTTTTTCCTTTTGAGCGAATAATATGCCAGGGAAATTCAGGATTTTGTAATTTATTCATGGAGTTTTGAAGTTGAAATTTACCGTGGATATATATATATATATATATATATATATATATATATTGCTACGGTAATAAGGTGGTTGAAAATTATTTGTGAAGCTTTTCTTCCTCGTAGCTTTATTAGTGATACCAACTTGTTTGTGCAATTAAAACATCATACTTTGAAACAATAAATGCTCAAGCTAATAAGGTACTCAATACGTGACAGGCGAAGATAAAAATGAAAAGGAACAACATCCCAGGCACGCATGGAAAAGAATGCAAACATATGCTCATACTCAATTACAGTTTTCCAAACACAGCAGTTAATTGCACATTCCAAATATGATAGACTTTGCATCCATTAACAAACATTTATATATATTTTAACTCAAGTACAATTGCCTATATACATACACACACCGTTGCAAAATTCACATGCCCAACAAACACACATATACTCACGCACCAAAGTGGACACATGCATTGAACTACCTGACACTCACACTCACACTAAAAATCAGCACACAGCGCATAATCTATCCTACCAGACAGCTTTTACTGAACCCCGCAGCAGTTTCTCGCTTGTGCTGTATATGTTCCAAGAACTGCTGTTATCTTATCCACTGGAAAAGACGTTGCTTGAGCTATTCCTGTGCACAGTTGTACTGTTGTTATTATTACAGCGAAGACAGAACAACTGGTGTATTTCTGCTTGCAGTAAGCAGCATGGTGTAGTAGCAGGGTAGTAATCAAATGATGTTAAGCAAGTTGTACTGATATTTGTTGCTTAAGCTATTGTAAAGCAGTGTGTTACAGCAGTATAATAGTTTGTATTTACATAGTTGTGTAGAAAGTGTTTGTCAAAAGGCGGAAAAGCATGGAAAAAAATTAACTTTTATGTTAGGCGTGAAAAAAATTGTTAAAATCGATCTGTAATAGTTGTTACTTTTCTTTGATGCTTTTGAAGTACATGTTGAGAAAGCGAAGCACGGACCTAAACGTATGAAACGAAACAGACATTTAAATTGATATATTTATTTCCAATAATCTTTTGCTCAGGCTATAACTCTGAGTACTAAACCCATTTATAGAATATGTGTTTCTGTAAGGGTATAAATTTGAAATTGCGTTACATAATCGAAAACCTCTTAATTTAATATTCATAATGTAAGTGTTGTAGCTACATATTTAATTTAATCCAAGCTGTATTATTCGCAGAAATCTGAACTAATACCCATGCAATTTTTTTATAAAATGGGGAGAAAAGGTTTTCTTCTTCGTTAGGGTTATGTTTTTCCTACAGTTATGTATTCACAACAGTTTACAATTATTATTTTACGACAATATACATGTACTTGTATGTTACAAATAGCATGCGACCTATTTTGTTAAGGAAGGGTATTAATTTCATTGTCAAGGAAGGGTATTAATTTCAAAAATTGTTTAATAAAGAATCATCAAGTGATACAAAACATGAAATATAATACTGAACTCATATAAACTTATTTGTGTACAATGTATCTTTATATTTGTAGGTGTGAGGATGTAAGAAAATTACTAACATGGTACATGAAAAAACCAAGCATTTATATGATCTTGATCCTTGTGGAGTGTAAGTTATGCAAACCTCAAAAAATATGGAAAACCTCATGATTGGAGTAATAAAAGGAGAATAAAGATTTGTAACCAAAAAGACAATAAAAGGACAATATTCAATCTTATAGTTTAAAATAGTTAAATGACCTCAATCAGGGATTTTATGTGATCATCCTACACGAATTATGCCTCTTCTATGTGAATCAATTGCATTTGTCTTTTTTTCTATGTTATATACGGAAGTTAAAGAAAGCCAATGTTCATTTAAAAAAATTATAATACTCATCACTTATAAATATTAATGTTTCAAATTTTACCTTTATCATGTATTATAAAACTGTAAGAATATGGAAAAACATTGGCGTAAGCAACCATAAGTATGAGAAAGACATCCACTTATTGCATAGATAACCGAAAGGAAAATAACACAACATGGAAAATGGAAATACCATATAGAATGATTAATAGAATAAAGGATAGCAACGTATAATCAGAGAAGTAACATAATGTTTGTAATTGTATTGTTCTTTAACCACCCAAAAAATAACAATGCAGCGAAATTCAAGTACAACATTTCAAGCAAGCAAAATATTTGGGGTTTGAAGAAACATATAACTATACAGTGAAATAATATTACGATAGATAAATATGATGCAAAGTAATACCAATGTAATAAAAAGCTTATACCAATTTTTTGTGAATTGAAACTCGCGTTATAGTTTCTATACGTCAACATAAAATGAAAACAGGGGGGAAATGTTTTACTTTGTTAAACTACCAAACTACATTTGGAAGTACGTGCAGCTGGTATCCACATGATATATTGTATCCACGGTGTGTTACGGCCTACTTTCTAGCACTATACAACGAACACTTATTTGCGGTTACGGTTACTAATATTAACATAGTATGTTTGCTCTAGTAAGTTAAACTCATTTGAAAGAAGCAAAATTTGAATTCGATATTAAAAACATAGGTTAAACCTATGAAATTAAGGACATATGGTTGGTATTCTTTAGTTGATCGCATTGTTAGTTTAAAATTTCAACAAATATTAAAATGATTGTGATTATTATGTTGATTTTTTATCTTTTAGTTCATAAGCGTTACAATCTTTTTCAACAATTCAGGAAAAAAACTACAAAAAAATTATGTTGGCCGAGTATTATTATTTAGATTTGAAATGTGGTATACCACTGAAAAAATTTAAGAACAATATTTTATAATCTGCATTTATTTAATTTTTAAGGGGTGCATGAGAATTACTTTTTGGAAGTTATGCTGTATGGACATGCAAGCAATCACAATAGGTAATTATTCCTTTTGCATTTAACTGTTAATTAATTTAGCAATATGTTACGGGTTTAGTATATTACAGAATTCATACATGAGCACATGGCAAAACAACCCTTTTTTCTGAAGGCGCACATTGTAACAGAGCTAAGAGCCAAGAAAATGGAAGAAGAAAGAATTACAGAACAACTCCCAAATCACGTCGAAATAGATACGGCTCCTACTACAATTGTAGATCCACTATCTGTCTGTGCACTTATCTAATTAATCTCTAAGTTTGATTGACTAAATTTTTCTATGTATTTGCCGTCCGTCGGATTTTATCCTTTGCAACTCATTATGATATAATGTTGTCCGCATACAATATTTCACATAAACCTTACAGATCAACAAAATGTGAAGGTGTATCAGATGTCATAAAGCAAAAGAGTATTAAAAAACATTATCCGCATTTTCTAGTTTTCTTTACGATTTCTAAAGAACATACACTGTGATAATCGCAAAATAGTATTATGGAAAATATATAGGTTGTTTAAAAAGATATTTAAAACTCACATATAGTACCAAAACTGGATGCTATAAACATGATGCTACCAAACTAATGCCTTAAAAGAAAGGAAAAACGGAAAACCATATTCAGGGGAAAAAAAAAGCCAAAACAAAAACAAAAGAAAGTAAGCAAAATGAATCCACCAGCACAAATTGTTCTACTTTGAAAAAAATAGCTATTTTTAGCAATCCTCAAATCAAATTACCATTTTAGATATCAGAACACAATTTTAGTTGGGTTTTCATCGGTTTAAAAACATTTGTATCTCAATCCCTAAAATATAAAGGTGCACGAATCTGAATAATGTAAATGCACATAACAACGGTTTGCAAAGATGCATAATTAAGCACATAGATTGGCAAGAAAATGCTATTTGTGATGCTTCCTATATTGGTATATGCTCTTTTCATTATGGACCATCAGCCATGCATTATGTTCTTTTACGATAGTTAAAGAGCTCCAGTAGTTTCAAAACTTAGGTAGGGGCAAACAAATTACACAGTATTTTGTTGATAATGCTGAATAAGCAATTACTGCTCATGTAATAGATGTCCCAACATACATGATAACATTTTTGATATATTATACCATTTGTTGCCTACTTAAATAGATATATGTCGCCATTTGAATCATATTACATCCTTTTCTATTTTTCAAAAAAGAATTACATCACTTTCGTATACCTAACATTAAACATTAAATTTTTAGTAAGCAAGCAATTTATACTGTATATTTAACAACTTACCAAATAGAACATGTATGTATGTATATTTAATAATGACACTAACATCATAGATGCTTCAAATTATATTAGAGATTTTCTTCTGAAGTTTTAGGTCAACCTACTTAATTTTCTTGCTATGTTGCTGCGGAAAAGATAACACATATAAATCTGCTAGAGCTAACTATAAGACAGGAAATTTAATGTAGTTTATATTGGGCAAAATGATTATGGAAATCAACGGCGGTCATACATACATAATGACATAGCATGAATAATTGCCAAAGAAATCATATACGTGCACAGACATTTGAGAAGTCATTTTATAATTTAAGTTAAATTTGCAAAAAAATTCCCTAAAAGCTGAAAATTTTATGACTAAGAACAATGGAGCAAAAATATTTTTGTCATTAAGACAGTAACTGTACAGTCACAAACACACACTTGTTTACAATGAAAAAAGACCAAGAAAAAAAATACAATCGAATTTCAAAAGCGAAAAGCCTTATATTATTACAGCTAAAAACAGAAGTATATGATAAAAATATTTTTGAAAATCTGTTCATTGTCTTTACCAGTGTATTAATATATAAAAACTTTACCGATAAATATTGGGATGCGGTATATAGATTTAGTATGAAAAACAGTAAGGTTTCGCCAATTACTAAAGTTTTCGATGACAATTCTGTAAACCATTACTATAAATATTTGGATGTGCAGACTTAAGACATAACTGGCATAAAATATAGAGGCATCTATAGAATAGATGTAGGTCAAAAAATATGTAGTAGTTGCATTGTTTGGTGTAGTTTTGTATTCTTTTTTTTATTTTGTTCACTTTGGAAACCACCCATTAAGATATATATCTATATATATCTTACATAAATATAGAGACAGTTATAGACTTGATGTAGGTCAAAAAAATAGAAGTAGCATTATTTGGTGTAATTTTGTGTTCGTTATTGTAATTTGTTCACTTTAGAAACCATCATTATCTACATATGCTCACATTACTACACCATATGTGTTTGTGTGTATATGTTTGTTTCTGTGTGTGTGTGTGTGTGTATATATATATATATATATATATATATATATTCAATTTGTGAATATTTCCAACAGAAATCTTAGATATGAAAGGTGCCATTTTTTAAATCGAGGATGCTTATAAGCAAATCAAATTTGTATCTACAAATGGCAATAGGTATCACTTTTGTAACACCAAGATGATCATACCTATAATATGCAACTTTGCCTTCTTGAACTTTAGACTAAATTTAGGTTAAAGTAACCAAGAATTGGACACACCGATCAATAATTTTATCAGAAATTGTATAACTGAAAGGAAATTGTATGTAATAGGGAAACAAATGGTCATAAAATTCCTCAAAGTCAATTTTCATATTAAAACAAACATCAATCTACTAAAGGCAAAAGTTTGTTAAGCAGGAATGCACAACATGGTAACCTAGCTATACACATATTTTTCAACATATGACATTACTTTAGTAAATATAGAAAATAACCAAATAATAAAAATACACGATAGAGAAATATAACACTAAAATCGAAATGGCCCAAAGTAACATTTTTTTAAGAAACCAGCTGTTTTTACACAGTGATGGTCAAAAAAATATAACATCAATTTTGCGGCTTATAATTTTGTTAGGACCATAAAGCAAATACTATAGTTATCTTGTTGTTAAACTCTACAATGCTTCTATTTCCAACCAAAACTACACATTTTTTTGCTGAGTGGTGATTGGAAAATTGAGGTAGGGACGAAGAAAAGAATGTTTTAAAAAAAGGCGCATAGCAAAATTCGTAGGCGATAACTATTGATAAATACAACCGAGTAAAATAAATATTATGTCAATGCTCTGTGAAATAAATGTCATGATAAAGTGCTAAGTTCATGTTTCACTATTCTAATAATTTCATGTTGGCTAATTAGACAAAATATTAAGGTTGCTTTATATTCGCATGAACATGTAATATTATTGACTATGCTAGATTAGAAGTAAAGTAATCGAATTGAGTTTCATTGACTGAAAAAACTAAAAATAAAAGTGTGATGGAATTAGGTGTCAAAGTTATATAAAATTAATACAGAATCTCTAGTGCAATTAGATAAATATAGATGTTCTAAGGTCTTGTGCATCAACTTTTTGACTGAATCTGGATGAGATTCACTCTGAAATCTCCAACATATGTCTTGGAAACATCATAAAGATAGTTTTAAACAATACAAGTTTCATCCAACTTTATCATATAACATAAGTATCCCAAAACCTTTAGAGTTGAAAAATCCATGAAAAAATTAGAAAACCCCTCAAAGCAAACAAATTTTCAAGTTTGTATAGAGCAATCAGAAAAATAATGTACGAAATTATCTTACCAATTAGTCGATAGTTCCAATTACTCCATTGAGAATCATAAGCATGAGCCTCTTCAAAAATCTTTAATGACCGCCCTTTTCAACTTCTGTATTCAATTGGTCTACTATTAGCATGACATTTTTATAAATAAAACTTAGCTATTGTATTAAACAGAAAAGATACTAACGAACAGAAGGAAAATGATATTAGATTTCAATACAATTTTCAAGGACAATACTAAAATACCAAGTTCAGAAACATCAAAAAAAAGGTTCAAAGTAGCAGAAATTCATACCAGAAAATCCAAGGCGGTAGATCGCGAGGCAGGATGAGGCGAGGTAGTATTCAGATTTAGGTTGGCAGCTAAAAGGGAAGAACGAAATGATGATCTGTTTTCTATGGGGAAGAACGCCATTTAATTTAAGGTCCTGCCTTCCAGTGCGCTAACTCCATTGCCCCAATTTAATTTAGGGCTGGATAAAGAAAAGGAAAGCGCTAGAGGAGAGGAAAAAGGAGCACGTATGCGTGTGACGGTTCGGTTCAATATTTTTTGTAATTCAAAGACTGTTCGGTTGCCAAATTTCAAGGAGGCCTGTGTGAGCTTGAAACTTAACTCACTAATAATAATATAGTATAGATAAGAATCAATGGTTCTTGCCGTTTCCATCTTTCTATATAAATATTTACCCTTTCTTTTCCTAAAAGCTTCACCTGTAACTCAAAATCAAAATCGCAATTATAATTTCTTCTTCAATCTTGCAACTTCCAAAAAAAAGCTTTGATTACTATTGTATTATGTTATCCATAAAATGTTCTCAGGAATAAAAGTATGAAAGAAGGATCATAAGAGCATTGGGAAAGATTAGAAAGTATCAAGATAGTCTGGTTAATCACACCTTCCGACAAGGAGCTTTCGACAAGGTCGAAGGCTATCTTTCAAAGTCCATATGTGGTATGTTACACCAAAAATCCACCTTTCGACTAAGTTGAAAGGTCTTTCAACAAAGATAAAGGAGAAGAAACTCAAACCAAACCTTTCGAAGGAGTCGAAGGAATGCAGGCATCAGGGTTTAATAACTTCAAACCTTTCGAAGGAGCCGAAAGGTTCCATTTAGGGAGTTCTTATCTTTCGAAGAAGATGGAGAAGTCAAAGCAAGTGGGAGCAACTCCATGATGACCTTTTCGAAAGAATAGCAAGCCTTTCGAACCAGTTGAAACACATCTAGAATACCTTTTGACAATGTCGAAAAGTTTTATGAAGAAAGCAACACACATAGCTCAACAATCAAATGAAAAGCAACCTTCCGACAAGGTCGAAGGGTTCACAACAACCAGGAGAAGAGCAACCTTCCAATAAGATCGAAGGGTTCACTGAAGTATAATGAAGGCAAACCCTTCGACAAAGTCAAAAGGTTCATGAAGACATAAAGGGAGCAAACCATTCGACAAAGTCGAAAGGTCCATAATAGCAGATGAGAGGCAAACCTTTCGACAAAGTCGAAAGGTCCATAGCTGCATATAAAGGGGAGACCTTCCGACCCAGTCGAGAGCATGAAGTCAAAAGGAGGGCCACCTGCATCTGTAGATAAGACCCAAGGGGTCCTGTTTTGGGATTCGAATTCTCTCATTCTAATCTTGTCTTTTCTTAGCTAATACATAGTAACCCTAATTGGGAGCCGATTTGGGTATTTAATAAAATAAGGATTTTCATGGATAAAGAGGGAAGTCTTGTGCTCTATTAGTTACTTTACTGCTTACTTATTCCTTTATTGGATTAACTCTTAATTTTAGGTCCAATCTCACTGAACGGTTCTTGTCAACAAGGTCGACAACACTTCTGCTATAAGTAACCATTGTAACCCCTCAAAGTCTTCAACTCTACAAACCGAACCTTTTGTCAAGGTTGACAACTCAGTTGATTCAGTGTTCACTAGAACCTTCCGAAAACATTGGCTCTACTGTTAAAACCTTTCGATGAGGTTGAAATCTACTCAATATAGGTAATCAAACCTTTCAACGGGGCCAAAAGCTACTGCATATTCACCAAAGTAATTGATTACCTACCCAAATATCGGGAAGGATATTTCCCCAACCTTTCAACAAGATTAAAACCTGCCTCTTGAGGACTCAATTCATGAAAACTTAACCTAATTCAAAAGAAAGCCTTTGTAGAAGACTTCAAGAAAATTCAACAAAGTTGAAGGGAAACTTAGCCTATGTTCTAAACCTTTCGTCGACGTCGAAAGGTCTGATATAGGATTGTCAACTATTAAGGTTAATTGAAAGGCAATCCTTAAAGGAATCTCCATCTTTGTTCTCCGAAGAAGAAAACCATTTTCTCAACATAATCTTGGGATGTTGACAAGAAATCTTGTTAATATTTTGGCGCTAGAAGGAGGGCATGAACCTCCAATCCCTGATCACTTTTACCAAAGGTTAATAATAGAGTGCTTCGTTCAAAAAGAAGAAGGTGGAAGGAGTCATGAATAATATTAATATCTCAAACGAAGAAGTTAAGCCACAATCAACTTTGGAAAATGAGAAATACCTTGACCAAGAGAAGTGTCACTAGGAGCTTGCACAAAATTTAGCTTTCCCTCCTTCTTGCTTTGACGTATGGGACACGCAGATATATGATGACTCAAACTTTTGCAATAGCGACAATAAAGGGGTTTCGGACACTCATTTGCATAGTGGTCCATAGAACCACAATTGTAGCATTGTCCACGACTAGAGGTAGGAGTTTGCTACCGTAGTTTATTGCTTCCCTTTCTTGTTGGGATTGGGGCCTTTGAGCTTAATAGGCCTCTTCATGTTATTGTTGACGTTCTGTTTGGCACCCACAACTTCAACATCACTTTCTTTATCGGCCCCTTCAAGTCGAAGAGCGATATCTACAAACTGATCGAAAGAAACTTCTAGTTTTAGAAGTAAAGGGTTTTTGAGGTTCTTATTCAACCCATAGACAAACCTTTGATTTTTCTTCAATGTGGTATTAATATACTCGACCCCATATTTAGAGAGAGATTCAAAAGATGCGACGTAATCCGTCACAGAAGATTCACCTTGAACAAGGTCAATAAAACGTCGGGCCAAAGTTACTTTTTCAGCTTCCGGCACAAACTTTAACTCGAACCTTTCTCGGAATTGCTCCCAAGTAAGATCCACTTCAACAATTTCCGAGATCAAAAGCTCATACCAATCTAATGCTCTCTCCTGAAGCATACTAGAAGCCACTTGGACTCGATGTAGATTCACAAGATTCATGCGAGAAAAGATTCGATCGCATGTTCTAAGCCAAGCTTGGATTTCTATAACGCTTTCGGAACCCTTGAATGGCCTTCCACCCAAATCGGTATAATCTCTGCATAAACGTGCAAATCCGGATTTAGGGTGAGAAGGCTCTGGAATGGGTCCGGCGGCTTGAGCATTCTTTACAAGATCCAAAAGTGTTGGGCAGACATAAATACACCATCCTGAGGAGTAGCACTGGATTGACCGATGTCGGGACGGCCTGGTCTAACCATTTCTCTTCTTTAAGAAAGAAAGAAAGAAGAGGAAAAATGTTATTCTCAGAATGAATATCAAACAAACTTGATTGATAAAACAAGGCATCATAAAAGGAAATATGATAGAACGGGTCCTAAGACTCGAATTAAATCCTAAGGCACGATTCCTAAGAGAGACTTAGGACAATGATCCTTGCTAGATTATTCTACATTGTTCCGAAGTTTGGCTCTGATACCAAGCTATGACGCCCCACCTCTATACTCGCACTAGCCAAGAACACTATGGGGTAATGCCATCGAGTAGCACGAAGAATAAGGTTGTTGAGGAGCGACCATCTGTGTAATTGCTTTGTGCGAGTACCGATATGTCAGATAATATGACATGCATTTCATTTCAAGATGAAATCTGACATATCCAATACAAACTCAAAACTACTACACAGTGGCTGTGTGGCCTTCGGAAACAAATATAAAATAAGCATAACATAAATCAGTCACATATATTCATATCACAAAGGCGGAAACAGATATGAATATATCAAATAAAAGTGTACATCAGAGTAGTGGTCAAACAAGATCCACTACATCACAAAAGAATAGGTACAAGTGCTAAGCAAAAGAATATGTATACATCAAGGAATCTCTATCTCAAATGTATAAAAGCAAAAACTACTAAGCTAAAGTAGTTAGCCAAAAGTCAAAAGCTAGCCCCTGCTAAAAAGTTAAGTGGAAGCACCTATAACACCACGGTCTGACCCGAGTATTATTTAAGAAGAAAAATAATAAACGGATCAGTCTAGCTATAAATATCATATAAGATGAGATAGGATAAGAGATACAACAAAATATATGATAACAATAATGCCATACTTTGACAAGCATACATTTGATAACAACAAAAATCATACAATATCTCAAATCATCTCAAATGTCCAAAAAGAATAACACGTTCTTTAGCTTATTCACCAAACCTCAAATATTGACAAAACATATCAATGCCAATCGCAAAAAAAATCGGTGAAACACAAATTCCAAAAATCCATAATAGAAAATCCAGAAAACACAAAAAAGGGGGAGGCCTAACATAAACGGGATGTTATCCCATGGGTCGCTAACCCATAAAATGAGCTAAACATCGATGCACCTAAAAAGATACGCCCCATGCACAGTCGAACATCGACGCACCTAAAAAAAATGCCCCATGCATAAACGAACATCGACGCACCTAAAAAGATACGCCCCATGCATAAACGAACATCGACGCACCTAAAAAGATACGCCCCATGCATAAACGAACATCGACGCACCTAAAAAGATACGTCCCATGCATAAACGAACATCGACGCACCTAAAAAGATACGCCCCATGCATAAACAAACATCGATGCACCTAAAAAGATACGCCCCTTGCACAGTCGAACATCGATGCACCTAAAAGATACGCCCCGTGCGCCGACTTATCAAGTCGATTGCTCCACGAATAGTCAAAAGACCATTGGTTGTTAGCCCATAAAATGAGACGAAGCTCCATAAAACGGGGTATAGTCCCCCACGCGGACAAAGAGACATCGCATATCACTAGTCTAAACCATAAAATGATCATCATTGATCAACAAGAAGTGTGAATTACACTAAGCTAGTAAATAAATGAGTTTAGCTTCATGTCCCATAACCACTGGCTTAACTTAAATATTTATGAACAAATTGTAGATTTCCACTCGAAAATTGTCACAAGATTTCAATCGAACAAGTCCAAGAATTAACCGACGAAGTAAACGCAAGCGTTTCATACCACTTGTTTTGCCAAGCCGTTTAATTAGATTTCTCATACGAATGAGGTAAAGGTTTGTATATACTAATAGATTAGAAAACGGATTTAAAAATGAGCTTTATATTTAAAAGTAGTGTTGAAATCGTTTATGTAAAAGAGTTTGAGTATTTACTACTAGTTTAGAAACCTTTGTATTTTAGAAGTGACAAATCACAGAAAATGATTGTAAAAACAATCGATCACCAAAAATTCACATTCGACGACGTGAATTAAAACCATAAAAATCGATATCAAATCCATTAAATGGATATTCCCAAAAATCCAGAATAGAAGTCATCAAAGTCAATAATAAATGACAACAACACCGAATCAACAAAAATCGATTAAAATTGGAAATCCACTCAAAACAGCCAAAATAGGCAAAACTGCACAGAACCAGACGTCTGGATTTTCAACCAGACGTCTGAATTTTGTCTATGCCATTTTTTCAGCACTTGTTATTTTTATCTTCTTTTTTCAAGGACCCCTTCCAGACGTCTGGATTTTTCAACCAGACGTCTGGATTTTTCAACCAGATGTCTGGATTTTTCAACCAAACGTCTGGATTTTCTTCCAAACGTCTGGATTTTCCCGCTAGGCAAAAATTGGCCTAGCCCAAAAAGGACAAAAATCCAAACCGGAAGCGATCGAACGAGCGATGGATGCTAGGGATTTATACCGATCGACAACCCAGCCCTATAGGCTCTTCGATACACCACCAAAAACATGTCAAAACATCCAAGATAGGATCTTTAAAGATTTTGACTTCAAAATACCAATATTGGAAAATTCACCGAATCAATTCTAATCAAAAGCAATTGAACATGAAATAGATGTTAGGAATTCATACCTAACAACAATGAAAGCTATATACATAGATGTGAGTTCAAGAACTCACCTTTAAACCTAAAAACAACGAATGAGAAGCTCTAAAACAAGGCAAGATCAATTCCTCTTCAATACACCTCTAGAATCTTCAATCTATTATCAAAGGTGAAGTTTTTCCTAAGTTAGGTTATATGAATTTCTGAAAATTAAAGAGAGATTAAGATGGAGAAGATGAAGAGGATGCTTACCTAAGCTTCTCTTTGATTTTAGAGCAATAACTTGAACTTCCTAAGAAAACTAGGGTTTAGGAATTTTAATTTCCTCTTCTTTTTCCCATTTTCCTTTAGCTTAAGAGTGTTAGGAAAATAGAATGAATGAATGAAGAGTAGTTGAGTGGGAGTTATTAGATAGAGGAGTTGGGTTCTCTTGTTGGGTTAGTGGGCTGAAACCCAAACCCAAAGCCCTAAATGAAAATATCAAAATTCTAATCAACTCCAAACATATCGATGTTTATACTCAAAAAGGTCGCAAACACCGTTTTTGACTCAATGGAGGTGGTCTCGAGTCCAGATTCGACCATTTACAAAAAGTCACGTTTTGGACTTTTAATTTCAACCAACGATGCTATATTTAAATAAATCATTTAAATATATTATCGTAAAAATATGCGGGTTGTTACAGATGATCTATAAGTTATCCATTGAATTTAGAATTTGATTTCATTATGAGGTCTTCATGACACCAAATGGAACCATTACTAAAATCCTTTCTACCTTTTCACTGAATGAGAATTATTGGTCAATATTGTTGAGAAAGGTTTGACCTAAGGAAGGGATACATGGAGAATATGGCTGAAGTTCTCTTAAGGCTCATTTAATTGGATTATCATTAGCAAATCAGGTTATATTACTCCGCACTCTCAATCATATATGTCCCAGAATATATTTTATATAGAAATATTAGCAAATAATATCTTAATTCTATAAATTTAAGATTACTCTTAAAGTCTCATAACAAAGTTACAACCTTAATAGAAGTTATTATCTATTTTGCAGGAAGTCTATTGGAGTTTTGTCCTAAAGAATAAAAGCTTCTTTCATACAAAGAGGGGGCTAAATGTTATCCATAAAATGTTCTCAGGAATAAAAGTATGAAAGAAGAATCACAAGAGCATTGGGAAAGATCAGAAAGTGTCAAGATAGTCTGGTTAATCATACCTTCCGACAAGGAGCTTTCGACGAGGTCGAAGGCTATCTTTCAAAGTCCATATGCGGGATGTTACACCAAAAATCCACCTTTTGACTAAGTCGAAAGGTCTTTCAACAAAGATAAAGGAGAAGAAACTCAGACCAAACCTTTCGAAGGAGTCGAAGGTATGTAGCCATCAGAGTTAATAACTTCAAACCTTTCGAAGGAGCCGAAAGATTCCACTTAGAGAGTTCTTACCTTTCGAAGAAGATGGAGAAGTCAAAGAAAGTGGGAGCAACTCCACGGTGACCTTTTCGAAAGCATAGCAAGCCTTTCGAACCGGTTGAAGCACATCCAGAATACCTTTCGACAATGTTGAAAGGTTTTATGAAGAAAGCAACACTCATAGGTCAATAATCAAATGAAAAGCAACCTTCCGACAAGGTCGAAGGGTTCGCAACAACCAGGAGGAGAGCAACCTTCTGACAAGGTTGAAGGGTTCACAGCATTATAATGAAGGAAAACCCCTCGACAAAGTCGAAAGGTTCATGAAGACATAAAGAGAAGCAAACCTTTCGACAAAGTCGAAAGGTCCATAATAGCAGATAAGAGGCAAACCTTTCGACAAAGTCAAAAGGTTCATAATAGCAGATAAGAGGCAAACCTTTCGACAAAGTCGAAAGGTCCATAGCTGCATATAAAAGGGAGACCTTACGACCCAATCGAGAGCATGAAGTTGAAAGGAGGGCCGCCTGCATCTATAAATAAGACCCAAGGGGTCCTGTTTTAGGGATCCGAATTCTCTCATTCTAATCTTGTATTTTCTTAGTCAATACATTGTAACCCTAATTGGGAGCCAATTTGGAAATTTAGTAAAATAGGGATTTTCATGGATAAAGAGGGAAGTCTTGTGCTCTATTAATTACTTTATTGCTTACTTATTCCTTTGTTGTATAACTCCTAATTTCAGGTCCAATATCACCGAATGGTTCTTATCAACAAGGTCGACAACACTTCTACTACAAGTAACCATTGTAACCCCTCGAAGCCTTCAACTCTACAGTTTGAACCTTTAATCAGGTTGAAAACTTAGTTGATTTAGTGTTCACTAGAACCTTCCGAAAACATTGGCTCTACTGTTGAAACCTTTCGGCGAGGTTGAAATCTACTCAATATAAGTAATCAAACCTTTTGACGGGGTCGAAAGCCACTGCCTATTCACCAAAGTAATTGATTACCTACCAAAATATCAAGAAGGATATTTCCCCAACCTTTTGACAAGATTAAAACCTACCTCTTGAGGACTCAATTCAGGAAAAATTAACCTAATTCAAAAGAAAGCCTTTGCGGAAGACTTCAAGCAAATTCTACAAAGTTAAAGGGACACTTAGCCTATGTTCTAAACCTTTCGGCGACGTTAAAAGGTCTGATATAGGATTATCAACTATTAAGGTTAAATTGAAAGGCAATCCTTAAAGAAATCTTGCTCTTTGTTCTCCGAAGAAGAAAACCATCTTTCTCAACAAATCTTGGGGTGTTGACAAGAAATCTTGTTAACATATTCAAATTCAATTCAAGGTATGATTTTTTATTTATTTTAAGTTTTGGATCGATTTAAGGATGAAAAGGTTTTCTGATTTTAGAATTAGGGTCTTACGAATTGATATTTATGAACTGCTTGGGCTTGATTGGCAATTTGGATCCAAACACTTTCACGATTTAAGAATTTTCGTGTTTGAATCCAAATGCCGCTTGTAGTACATAACTCTAATAATTTGATACTTTGATGCACATTTGGCCATTATTTCTAATAGTAAGAGATTTTCCATCTATTTTGATGCTCGGTAGTTATTAGAAACTTGACATCTAGCTTGAGACTTTCCAACTAGTTTTAGGCTCGCCAACTAGTTAGAGACTCGACAACTAGCTAGGGACTTGCTAACTAGTTATAGGTTCGCCAACTAGTTAGAGACTTGCTAACTAGTTATGGTTTATCAACAAGTTACAAACTCGACAGCTAATATATGCTCGACATTTAGTTATGAACTCGACAACCAATTAGAGAATCGTTAATTAGTTATGAATTCGATAACTACTTATGAGCTCAACATCTAGTTTTCCATTCTTTAATATTTATACTTAAGAAATCAAATTTTCTTTAACATTTTCTTAAGTACTTAAAACTTTCATAAAGTATATGATAATTTCCTAATTTTTGCATGATATTATTTGATAGATAAATGGTTGGTAAAAAAGATGCTAAAACCTCTTCTCCTTAGCCATGCTTGAAATCTCCTGCTTTGGAGAAAGGAGATTACGGACTCATCCAGTCTTCTGTAACTACTCAAAATGATGTACACACCATCCGCCAACAGTTTGGTACCATCAATGTAGAAGCTAGAGTGGCTGGCCTATCCAAAAGGATAGATAATCCTTTGGAAGGATTCTTGCTTTTACTCCAATTCATATTTAGCACTCGGGATACCTTCTCCTTTGCAAAATTCTTTGTTTGATTCTTGGATCACTTGGGAATTGCTCCGATACAATTGCCACCTAATTCTTATACCAATCTGAGCTGCCTTGAAATACTTGCCAAGGAAACAAACCTCCTCACAATTGATGCTGAAACTCTCCACTCATTGGTAACTATTGTTAAGGTTGGGAGACAGCCTATAGGTACTCCGTATCGCCTTCTTCCTTATCCAAAGAGCTTAATTACCAATCTGATTAACAGAAATAAGGACTGGGAAAGCTAGTTATTTTATATCAAAAGCCATACCCCTAGGATTAAGGGGTCCTCCTCCACCGCTAGTAAGACTTGTTGCTTTTTCTCTATTGTTCATTCTATATTCTTGGTGTTCTTTTATAATTGTTATTCTCTTTCAGAGTCTACTTCTGAGGAGGCAAATCCTTCCGTTGCTAAGACAATCAGTGCTTTGAGCTTGGCATCTCATACAATAAGGGACATGTTTAAACTTTTGACCGAAGTCAATCTTCGAAAATACTCCTTGATTCTAGAAAATCACAAAGTTCATGAGGAGCACCCAATGGTTAAGAAGGATGCTCATAGGAACCATGCTTTGGTCATTGGTAATCAAAACGTCTTTCTTCCATCTTCTTCGATTCAGCGTGATTCTTCCGGTAATCTCTTACCATGATTCTACTAGGATTTCTTGTAAGGACATTTTTTGATTCTTTCTTTGACCTAGGCTTAAATCCCACCGTCCCAGTTGCTAAGACAAAGGATGCTAAAGCTCCTACTTCCTCCTTGGTCGTGACCACTAAAGTCGCCGCTTTTGCTGATTCTATTGCCGATGCCCTTAAGCTATTAAAAGTCGTAAAAGGAAGAATGATTCTAGGAATTTGTTTGATGCTTCCATTCCTCCTCCAAGTAAAAAGGCTAAACTTAGAGAAAATCAAACACTTGTTGTATTGCTGAGGAACCAATTGCAGCTGCAGCCACTATTAACCTAGATTCTAGTGCCATTGATTCAATTTTTCAAGACCAAAATCTTCAGAATCAAGTCATGAACTAGACATAAGTTTTTAACTCCTCGAGTCCCGTTATAGATATTTTGGGTCCCTTATCCACGGCTGCTTTATAAAGTTTATGTCAGGAGTTAGGCCTAACTCCTTCTCCTATATAATATTTTTCCCTGTAAAGTTTCGACATTACCCATCCCTTCAGATTTTGATAACTTTGTCCATTCATTATTCAGTCCCCGTCTGTGGCTTCGTTAATACCACTACAACCTTTTGCCTTTTCTAGGACCATCTTCACATTCTTTTCCAACTGCTTCTTATGGTACGTATCTTTGCGTGTTTGGTTATTTATATTTTTTAATTAAATATAAACTTTAGCTTTTATCCATTCATTCATTTTTTAGGTGGCTAAGCACATGTTCTTTCTTCAACAAGCCTCTCAAGAGTCTATTGATCAGGTCCTAAATCTTAAAGAACATATTCATTACTAGCGGATAAAATCAAATCCCTTGAGAGTCAGCTCCTTGAAGTTTAACAAAGAGGGATGATGTTATTACTGAAAGGGATAAACTTGCATCCAATTTGGATAAAGAAATAAAAATAAGATTAGTGGCTGAAGAAAGGGTGAAATCCCTGGAAAAGGAACTTAAGCGAGCTAGAACTAAAAACACTCAAGTGGTTGCACAACTTACAACTTTAAAGGATAGACTGGAAAGCAAGAAGGCTGCATTTGTCTATATGAATAACATCATCAAGGATGCTAAAAAGAAAGTCTACTCCTTTATAGATTAAGTCCTCTCTCAAATAAAAGAGCAATGTTATAAGTAGGCCCTCTTCATTGCATACTTCGATAATATTGAAAATTATCCAAAGTTGGATTTCCCCTTACCACCAAAACTAAATGACAAGTTCAAGAGTAAGTTTGACCTTAAATTGGATAAATTTTCTGGGTCACTAAAAGATGATTTCCTATATGGGGAAACCATCGATCATCAGAAACTACTGTCTTTTGATGACCCCATGCTTAATGATGATGATAGGTGTGATGAAAGAACTGATAATAAAGATGATAATGATGGTGACAAAGATGATGATGATTCTGGGAAAGATGAGGGAGATGGTAACAAGGATACTGATAGACCGGGAAGCGGTAGCAATGGATCAGGTGGCCATGACTTAGGCCCGTCTGCTCATGAACAGACTTCTCCGACCTTCTTGCACTTCAAATGCTCCTTAGGAAGACATTACATCCAAGGACGTCCATGCCTCAAGCCATCATAGCAAAGAATCAAGCAAAGAGAAAACTCAGGTACCTACCTCATAGGTTCCCGCTACATTGGTATAGATCCTATCATTCTTAAACACTTACAATTATCTATTAGCTTTAGTTAATAAATACATTATTCTAGCTAAGGAAAAGAAACAAGTATCATTTTGCGATTTTGCATGAAAAGAGTAAAAGGATGTGCTATGATTGAATAGAGAAATTGATCGAAGATCACAAAAATTTGTTCGAAAAGTATAGGAGTCTACTCATCAATATCAAATGGTTAAAGGATTTTAAAGAAAAACGGGTAGCCCTGCTCGTGAAAAGATCCCACCTTGATCGAGAAAGAGTTCAAAAGGAGAATGGGGAGTTGACCACACTTTTCTAGATGCTTATCGAAGATAGGGACGCACTAGTGGAATTTTTTTATAAAATCTATACTGTGAATTTTACTGACTTTTCCTTTTTGGGGAAAGTGAGTAGGGGTTTACTTAGGCATTTTCATAGTAGTTATTTGAATGAGTATGGGAACGATCCTTATCCTGGGGAATGTTGGAACCTTCCCAGGATTGAGGCCATTCCAGTTTCCTCTCGCACTCTTCCTCCCGAGAAGGTCAATTCAACAAAGAGAGATTTATTGTTGAATTTTACAAAGGGTCCATACTATATGAACTCAAGTTATTTAGTTGTTGTATTATGTAATTCAGACAATCTTTATAAATTTAAATGCTCCATTTTTGCATCTTAGTTTATTTTTATTAAAATATATAGGTTAAAGAACCATTAAGCACTCCTATTTCAAAAGAAATCTTAAGTAAATTTGTCAAATTAAAAAGGAATTTGAAGGAGAAAACATTAACTCTCAAAACTTCTCGACTAGCAAAATACAGCTTCCTAGGGACCTTCAAGAAGTTTACACACAACTTCCTACCTATGTTTTGACTTCTTAGGTGATGAAAAAGACAGCTTACTTAAAGAAATCTGGTCTAGTTATGCTAAACTATTATACTGAGAAACTAGCCCTCTTGCCAAGAGATGGGATTATCACCAATTTCCCCTAATCAATACTGCACATGGATTTAATGCTTCCTTTGACTCTACTTTCCCATGTAAGCAAGTTCACTCAAAAAAGCTAAGATTGTTACTTTCAAACTTAAGAATTGAATGTATAAAACTTGAATTATTAATGTAATTTGAAATTGTTCATGCCCATACTTCATCGTTGTTGTTAATGAGAGAATATGCTTTTTCTATGAGTTGAATTTTCTTTTGTTTATTTTTACTAGGAAAGACAACTAACACTTGCATCCTGCAGTCCCAACCTCTTCTCTTGTCTAGAAAATTTTAAAGCTAGAATGATGTTAGAAATTAGGAAGTGCTCTTCTCAAGATGCTTTAGTTATACCATTTCTAGACAACTTAGAAGCATGCAAATGTTATAACAAATACTATAAGTTGAGATCAACATTAAGTAGCATGAATGAAATGCCCTCGAGTTTAGAGGAGAAAATTAAAGAGAAGGACAAAGAAATCAAAGATCTGAGAGAGAATATAAGAACAGTTGGTCGATCCAAATCCGTAAACCAAGGAATTGAGGTTGACGCTGAAGTCGCTTACCTATATCAGAAAATTGAGAACCTCGAAGTTAACCTACTGAGAAGTTAACTATCATTCCATTCTCTAGAGCTTATAATAAGCGGAGGCAAGTCCATCCTTTCTACTACTACTCCTAAAAGGACAACCAGGTCCAAATCTTCAACCATTAAAGATAAATTTTCCACCTTGGAAAAACAACCTCGGGGATTGAATCATGGGTAAATTGCCAAATGGTGCCAGGAATATAGATATGAATGCTCCTAGTATCTGAAAGGAAAGTGGGATGAAAGAGTTTCACAATATCTCAACAATTACCAAATTCAGGTCGAGGAATTAGGACATGAGAAATACCCTCTTGAGCGGAAGTTAAAGAATTAGAGAACAAGGTCAAAATTTCTTAAGGGGCAAATAAAACACTAGAACATACATTGAAGATTAAAATTGGCTCTATTGATAATATGAATATTATCCAGAAGAAGGAGAGGAAACTTAATGAACTTTCGGATATGGTGGTTCATCACATTACCGAACCTTCCTTAGCCATTGAAGCCTTGATGGAGAAGTTGTAGGAGCTTGAGTCTTAGTTGAAAACAATTGAAGTGATGGTGCTTGAAAACTTCCGGTTGGATTCCCTTGTAGATTATTTGACTGAAATTATAGTAGCTTTTGGCTTGGAAATTGACTATTCCTTCTTAGGTCCAGAAATGAATGAAAGATTGACAAGAGCAGTAGAGCTAGGATACATACATTATCAGTACTTCCTTTTATATAGGTGTGCTGACCATCTTAAGAATATTGGAGGCTCATTTTTTGCTTAGAGATGCCCCTTCTTCAGGCGAAAGTCATTCATGTCTTCTTGAGGTTGAGGGGAAGGGAAAAGAAAATTATACTAACATATTTACTCCCTCAACCTTCCCTTTAGGAAGACTTGAATGGCTTTTCTTGATGTTTGCAGCTTTTTTTATGTAAATTGGTAAACAAATTTGTACCTGAATAATTGATGTTTTGAATAGACCTTGTATTTTCTTCTTTATTCTTGTCTTATGTTTGGACTTGAATTGTTCGAGATTTGAGACTTACTTCATGGCTTTAATTTGATTAAATATGATCCTTGGTCTTTGATTATGTATATACTTATTTATTCTTTGTTTCCTTAAAGAATGCTTTAGACAGGCCTAATAGGTGAAATTGAAGGTTGGTCGGTGTTTTGGTCAGGCCATCTTAGGTGGGATCGAAGGCTAACCTGTCCTCCCACTACGAGGCACTCCGGATAGGCCTTATAGGTGGGACCGAAGGCTATTGGTCGGTGAGCTGGCCAGACCATCATAGGCGAGACCAAAGACTAATCCGTCCTCTCTCTAGGAGGTGCTCCGAATAGGCCTAATAGGTGGGACCGAAGGCTATTGGTCGGTATAACTCTTCCTCCCTCTAGGAGGCACTCTAGACAGGCTTTATAGGCGGGACTGAAGGCTGTTGGTTGGTGTAACCCATCCTCCCTCTATGAGGCACTCTGGATAGGCCGTATATGCGGGACCGAAGGTTGCTGGTTGGTGTAACCCATCCTCCCTCTAGGAGGTGCTCCCAACAGGCCTTATAGGTGGGAATGAAGGCTGGTCGGTGCTTTAGCCAGGTGTTATAGGTGGACTAAAGGCTTACTCCGTCCTCCCTCTAGGTGGCGCTCTGGCCAAGCCTCGTAGGAGGGACTGAAGGCTTGAGGTGCTCTGGCCAGGCCTTATAGGCAGGACCATAAGCTTTTTTTGAAAGGAAACAGGACCATATGCTTACTCCAACCTTCCTCTGGAAGGTGCTTTTGTCAGGCCTTATAGGCAGAACCAAAGGCTTTTAGTGCTTTGTTCAGGCTCTTATGGCAGGATCAAAGGCTTTTTCCTTTATTTCATAAGCCTTTTTTATAAAGCACTTCTCTTTATTAAGCACTAGATCTTTTTAGATACATGGTCTTTTTCTCAAGTATCATTGACACATTCTCCAAGTTCCCCATTTCCTAAAAAAAATTCAATCATTTATTTAAGGGCTTGACAGTGATTCGTGTTGTGTCCATTCACTCGGTGGTATTAAAAATAAGCGCCTCTGAGATTACTTTCATTTACTTATAGCTTTTTCTTTGAAGGCCGGTAGTCCAATATTTATTTGGTTAAGGGATAGATATTTTCATAGGAGGTGGTAAGGGAAAAGGCTCTAGTAGATCGGGGGTTCCTATGGAATTGTGCTTTTGGTCCCCATTTGGCTCTTTTGTAATATTGGGTAGGTTCATCAGTTTTAACGGCCAACTTATCTTTGAAAACTCTTGAGTCCCGATTCATGTGGGGGGTTATTGATTACTCCCTTCTACTTTTGAGTAAACTTGTTTAAATCCTTTGTTAGTTCACCTTCGAAGATAGTTCCTTTTGTTTGGAGCTGTATAGCCTTACTTATTTTTGAGAATGGGTCATTCCTTCTTTTGTTCTCTCTACATATAGTAGGATAATAAGCAAAGATTGGAGCAGATCTCATATGAAATGTATTTATACTCCAGTTATCCAAATCATAAGGAATTACTCATCTCTTTTTTGCTAGAGTTTTTAGTGCCAAGTTCCTTAATTAATTTCATTACTTGTTTCATAGGGAATTGAAGGTTATGAGTGACTTGACAAGCTAATTTAGTAAGATGAGGCTTGGGGGATCCTTGCTCAAAGAAATTAATTATGCAGTTTAGTAGGTTATGCAGGATATGGAAAGTCCTCTGTAGGGATATGCCAGATATGGAAAGTCCTTTGTTGAGATATGCTGGAAGATGGAGGTTCAAGTGCACCTTCTAGCGCCAAAATGTTAGCAAATTTCTTCACTAACTTAATATGCAATGCAGGCTTAGGCTAGCTTGAATAAGGGACTAAGTGGCCTTATACAAGCTTATGAATAGATGCAAGTCCTAGTCCATTGTGTTCAAGTTCACTGCTATATGCATGTCCATTGTTCAATAATAGTCAAGTATGCACATTCAAGGGAAAATATGCTACACAAAGTTAAATGCCCAAATCCTTATTTACAAAAAGTCCATGAGTTACAATTGACCCTAGAAATTTCCAAATTGATTTAGGGTTTACAATTTGTAATTGAGAAATAAAGAAGAAGAAAAATGATTTATCCTTTCAAAATGGCGGAGGGGGTCCTATTTATAGCGGTATAAATCATGCAGGATGATTGACATGTGTCCTGGCATGGAATCTGAGGCTCCATTAGCTCCATCTCGGTCATTCTTCCTTGGTAGAGACTCGACATCACTTATTTGCAGAGGATCGACAACACAGTCTTCCTTTCAGAAATTCGACAACCTCAATATCTTTAAAAGGTTCGGCATCTCTTGCCGCTTGTAAAAGTTCAACATCCTTTGCTAATGTAGAAGCTCGTCATACCTTAGAAGTTTTCTATCTCTTCTGCTTGTGGAAACTTGGCAACGCTTCTTTATAGAAATTTGACATGATTTATTATTTGTAGAAGCTCAACAATATGTATTGTTGTAGAAGCTCGCTATCCCTTAGAAACTCGGTACCTCTTTACTCTTTGTAGAGGCTTGCTAACTTACTTAAATGTTCGATATTCCTATTGCTGTAGAGGCTTAACAACCCTCTATTGTTAGATGCTCGACAATCCCTATGGTTGTAGAGGCTTGATACCACCTCCTATGTTTGTAAAGACTTGACAATCTTACTATATTCAGGCTCAACAACTCTTGTAGCTAGATAAATCGAAGCATTTACTGATTCCTTTTAGCTCTTCGACTCTTGAGTAGAAGCTCAACATTTATCTTTATATTAAAGGCTCGATACTTTTAAAACTGTCGGCTCGATACTTCTTTCTACTAGTTAAATGCTTGAATACTCTTTCGTCTTCAACCTCGACAACTCTCATCATTTCCAAGGTCAACTTGTTTTCTTTAGATACTCGACATTCATATTATGTAGTAACAAGCTTTTGTAGGTCGGTTGGAGCCCATAATGGTCTCCAGCCTTCCCTTTCATTCAGCAAGGCATCAAGGGAAGGCCGATCACCTCATCCCTAGGCACCTTTCATGTTTAGGCAAGATTTAAGCCCACTACCTTCCGGTCCAGTCAGACTTGGCTTAGTAATATTAAACCTTCCTATGTCAACATTCTTCCGATCCAACTCCACATCAATACATTCACCCTGCATCACTCCATTTGATGGTCGACATCTCTTTAAGCCTACCCCTAACAAGTGGCATATCAAGCAAGATTGGCTCAAGCATGACCTATTCTTAGCCCGGCTTCAATACAACCACCTCCAACTGGTCCCAAGCAGCCCTCCTAGTCACCTCACACACAGTCGTGCACTATCATCCCAACTTGGTCCTTAGTAAGGTTTCTAGTTTCTTTCATATCTCAACAGTTGGTCGACCAATATATCAAGGTTTTCCACATAAGCGCTCAAGTAAACAATAAGCATCCATCCACTTTTTCGAAGCACTGTAGTTGAGCGGCTGAACTAATGTGGTATATCATCTACATTAAATGAACATTTAATGCTAAGTCTGTGCATTAAATGCAAAGCCCACACTTGGTATAAAAGAGCAATGAGTATATTTTCATCCACTGTACATCTTCTTACACCTTGGCAGCTTTCATCCAATTGTCCCTACGGCCATATCAATGGTCGAGCATTTTTTTCCAGTTCTACAGCTCAATCTCAATCTTTCATCATCCACTTTAGCTACTATGAATATCCTATGCATTGCCACTTCAAACGGGTTGGAACATACAAGGATTCTGATTACTACACACAATTCAGGGCTCTTAACACCGCAAGTCCTTAAGATTAAATATCTTTATTAGTCTTAAGAGCTTTCTATTTTCATATTGTTCTCTTGCAATTCCTTGTAGTCGTAAGAGAAACATATAGTAAGAGAACTTCGTAGTGCACATAGGCAGCATTGTCGAACCACTTTGTATCTTGTGTTATTTACCTTTTAGCCACATAGTTAACTCCTCATTTTTTACTTTAATCATAGTGATTAGCAAGTAATCTTTGCTCTTCATGACGCATTAGTCTCATTCCAAGGTTGGCAAGAAAACTAGTTAACATTTTAGTGCTAGAAGGAGGGCTTCTTATTAAAATAGGATGTCGAAGGAATCATGCATGGTCTATGCATGTTTTCAGTGATTCGTCTATGGTCATCAACTAGATTGGCAAACACTTCCAGGTTAAAAAAATACTATCCTTATATGTTGCTGAGGCCAAAAAGATCATCAGTACCTTCGTAGAATTTTAACAAGATAAAGTACCTAGAGAACAGAATGCCAAGGTTGGCTAGCTGGACAATGTGGCGAGCAACCCCTAAGAGGACATGACTCATAGGGTCCCAATAGAAATTCGTGATACCCCTGGCCTTAAGCCTGGGGAAACAATAATGGTAATAGATGCACCTTTAACAAATTACTTGATGATGCCTTTGGTAAGATATTTAATAAATGAGGAGCTAGCTACCAATTGGAAGGATGCCAAGAATATTCTCTATTGTCCCCCTAATAACACGATCATGGATGAAAGGCTCTACAAGAGAGGGTATTCCATGCAACTCTAATGATGTGTGTCTATAGATGAAGCCACTCATACTCTGGAAGAGTTTCATGAAGGACTCTGTAGGGACCGTGCTTGGGGGCAAAGCCGAGCAAAAATGGCTGCACGATAGGGCTACTAATGGCCTACCATGATCAAGGACTTTATGGAGTATGTAAAGAAATGTAATCGATGTCAGCGCTTCACTAAGATCCCCTAAGCCTCACCTACCCTCCTTACCTCTATGATCTTCCTATAGTCGTTCGATACATAGGGAATCGACATGATAGGCAAACTGCCAAATGCAAAGGGAGGGTCAATCATGCGTGGCCATTGACTGCTTTACTAAATGGGTCAAGGCCAAATACCTTACTTAGTTAACCTCAACAAAGTATTTAACTTTATAATAAAGAACATCGTCTGTCGTTTTGGCTTGCCTAAGAAGATCATCACCAATAACGACACACGATTTGAAAGCAGCCTCTTTCAAGACTTCTTCAAGGAACAGAATTGAGAAATGCTTCTCTTCCATTGCCTATCCCTATGCAAATGGAAAAGTAAAGGCCATCAACAAAACCATCAAGACCACTCTAGAGAAATGTCTCATGACATCTAATGGACCCAACCGAAGGTGCAACGACCTAGAATTTAGGACACTTCGTATTTACATTTCTAAATTATTTAAATATTTGAATCTAAGATTAAATGTGATAAAACTAATTTAATAACCATGTTAATCCCTATTTAAGTGATAACTAATGAAAATAAACTTTTTTTAGAAATATGTTTACAAAAATAAATAGTTCGATGAAATACTGATAAAATACCGAAAATCATTTTATCGATAAACGGTTTTTTCCTCAATGGAAGTTGTTCAAACTTTTTGTGCTTGTCTAATTAATCAATATTTAGGTAATTAGAAACTAAAATATTTTATGTAAAACTTTATTAAAGCTTCTGGAAGGATTTTGGAAAATATATTTTGATGAATAGTGTTTTTGATATTCATTAGAAAATGGTGAGGTGTAAAGTAGCATATGGGAAAAGCATGAGAAAGGAGTGACTTTGGCCGGCCAAGAGGGGTTAAGAGAGAGGGTTGTGGTTCTATTTTAGTGCACATCATAATTTTCAAAGCTTGGAAAAAATAAAAAGAGTAAAAATGGTAGAGAGAAATTATCACTAATCTACTTTGTTCTTTACTAATCTTTCTCTAATTAGGTCTAATCTTCTCCAAACTTCACCAAACTTTCACAATAGACATAGAGCACCTTACGAAGAATGGTTCTAAAGTCAAAAGTGGAAGAAGTGAAGACGAAATGGGGGTTCCCATTTAGGATGTGAGCAACATGAAGGAGGGGGTGTGTTGCCTTGTGATTTTAGTGCTAAAACTTGGATCTTTGGGCATTTGGAGATGGTAGGAGGTGTTCTTAAGTTTGTGTGTGCTTGAGCTTGCTTTTGGCTTGGATTTGAGTGAATTATTTCACCAACTTGCATCAGCTAGGAATTGGTTTGGAAAGTTATAGAAATTGTGAAACAAAGTTGTGAATGTTAGAAGCAAAAAGGTTGCTATGGATGCACTTTGAAAATGCCTTGTGTTCAGTGATTTTTAAAGTCAATTTTGACGGACATCCTACAAGTTTCTTTGCAGTTTTAATAAGTACTATAAGTGTACTTATTACTGGAAAATTATTGAAGTTTAAATCATTCATTAACTTGTGAAACAAAGTTGCAAAATGTTATAGCGAGAAGTAGATCGCTATACGAGCACTATGAAATGCCTTGTTTTTGGGAATTTTTATAATTAATTTGAATAATATCCCTAGAGGTTTCTTTTCATTTTTAATAAGTATATATATATATGTAATTATTACTGGAAAAAAATCAAAGTTTAAAAGATTTCATAATTGGTCAAACAAAGTGGCTAAAGTTGGAGTAAAAAGTCGCTAAATGAATAATTTAGTAAATACCTTATTTTTGGAAATTTTTATAATTAAACTAAAAGATATCCTTAGGGGTTTCTTTTCATGGTTTTTAAGTACCCTAAGTGTAGTACTTAATGCAAATATTTAAGTCTTAAATATTGTTTAAGTGGTGAAAACGGTTGCAAAGTTCGTGCTTTTCTATGTTATTATTTGTCAAGGACTTTCAGTTTTAGGTGTCTAAAAATAGTGTTCAAATTAAGTATTTTTCCCTAATCTTTTTAGGGATGTTTTGTAAAATATTTTTTAGTATTTTAAAGTTGGTTTAGAGTTAAAATATATTTTTAATAATTATTTATGAATTTTTAAAGTAAAGGGTTCCAAAATATAAAACATGCTTTTTTATTAATTTTCATCGGATTATAAATTAGTTATTTTTAAGCAATATTTTACATAGATATTTGAAACTTATTTATAATTATTTTTGAAGTGTGTGTATCTATATATGTTTGGAAAAGTAAGTTAAGCATTTTATATGAGAATAAAGGAATATTTGAATTATAACACTTATGTTATAATAAATGGTTTTGTGAAGTTATGTAAAAGTGTATTATCTTATTAATAATTATACTTAGATCTTTAAAAAGAATGTTTTAAAGACAATGTTATGTATGATTGGTTATGGGTTTATAGTAAACAATTTTTAAGCAACATTTATTTTTAACCCTTTTTGATTATACTCATAAATATAATTAGATCTTTGAAAAGAATGTTTTAAAGATAATTATAAATGAAATGGGTTTGGGTTTGCAGTGAAAATCTTTAAGTAACATTAGTCTTAAACCATTAGGAGTAGATTTGTGAATGTACTTAGATCTTTAAAAATGGAGATTTTAGGGATAATAACAAGTATGGAATCTTTTGGAAAAAGATAGAAACTGTAAAGGTTTAAAGCAAGAAATCTTGTTAAAAGATTTGTGAATATACTTAAAACATTTGAGATAAGTATATGAATACTTTTTAAAGTATTGAAAGAGTACGATTGAATAGTAGTAAATGATAGACGAAATTTTATTAGGAAGTTTTACTAATAAAAGAGGTTTTAATTAATAAAAGCATTAATTAAATAAAAAGGGGATTAGAAGTCGCTTATGTGACTTAGTCATGCTTTATGTGACTTAATCGTGCTTTGTGAGTTCACTCGTTTATGGAAAGTATTTAGCATGTACTTAATAGTAAAAGCCAATGAAGTAGGCTTGTCTATCTATGAGAGTTAAGAATGATGTTTGAGTAGGGTTTAAAAGCAACAGTGCTCTAACCTACCGGCTTCACTCTTGATCATGGGATGAAGTAAGTTAAAAATATTGAAAATGTGATAAGTATATGAGACTTAGTTTCTATTTACGATAGTCTATTTTGTACCTTATAGTCGATTATTCGACTATAGAAATGGACCTAATTAACTTAGGAAGTATCTAAAAGATTCACAGCTTCATACGATTTAAGATCCCTCAGGGAGAAGCATTGGTTTGAAACATCTCTAGCCTTAAGAACTTATATGTATGAGATCCCCGGAGGACTCTTTTTTATATAGTTCGCTTACTTCTGAAAGCACCGAAATTGAGTTAATCAGAAATTCATCGATTTAATTTTGAAGAGTTCGAGATCGGTAAGTGTTTTACTTACCAAAACCACTTCAAAACTGATATACAGGTTCTGTGTTTTGGAAGTGGTTGTGAAGTGGATTGCTAAAGATTTGAGCTATCTAACTTGAGATTAAGTCCATGGGAGAGGTCAGTGTTAGCATTCGTCGAAATACTTATGCAGGAATCTAGATGGAGATTCGAGATCTGTTCAACATGCTAGAATCCAAAGAGAGATTTGAGTTTTGTTTAAGTGATAAAAACTCATGTGAGAGATGCCGAATATAACCTCGACATTGAAAATGATAGAAAACAGAGTATGTCTCATAGCTAGTGGGTTTAGCGAACCCGAAATGGTATATCAACTCCATATCTAGAGATGTTTTCGATATGTTGGCCGACAGGAGTTGAGGTTACTGGGTATCACATGCCAGGTTGTGGACAAACTTTGTTTTTCCTTATTGGTATATTTTATCTAGAGATATATGATACTTAGAGGTAGCTTCTAACCCTAGTGCAGCAGATCCATTTCAGTTTACTAGATGCATCTCCACGAAAATCCATATATGCATACGTACCTTGGCGGTTTTAGTTGTACTTCAACATTGTTGAGTTATGAGATGCAAGCAGTACAACTATTTTCTGACTTATATTCTACACCCTATCACTTTATGTACTTATTAGATTGTGGTTCTTTTGAGGGGATAACCGTTGCGGCATTTCGTGTGGTCTCAGAAGTATTGTTATATTTTAGCCGCATATTTTTTCGTTTTATCACACTAGACTTATATATGACTCATGGTTTTATATTTTCCTTATTTTCATAGGTGCTTTTTCAAGTCGTCTGGGAAAGGCTGATTTTCTTTTATGTTCATTGGAGCTCAAGGAGACGAGCTAGATGCTTTTACCTACGGTAGTTTTCTTATTTCCACTGCATTATTATTATGTATATATCAGCATTTGTGAGGATAGGCTGTTATAACTTTATAGGCTGATGACAATATTTAGAATTGTAATTCAGAAATGATGTGTATCTTAAAGTGATAGTTTTGTACTTTCTTTTGATATCAAATGTTATCGTTCCATTGTGAGATTCTGATATTGTGTTCGTTCTTTCTTCTTCTGTTTATTTTATTTTATCCTAACAATCTCTTTCCGATGCTTGGATACTTGGCACAAGAATACCATGGATGTATTAGTGTCTACATTTGAGGGTCGAAAAGGCAGGTCATTATAATTGGTATCAAAGCTAAAGGTTAAGCGAGAAACCTAGCTTTGGTTCGGTATAGCTTATTAGAGATAGGGTAATGGTATGCCCTAGCATGAGCTGAGTGTATTATAAATATGAGAGTGTATATGTATTTGTTATATATGAGTTATATATAGAAGTATAAGTTGATAGTGTAGTCTAATTTATGTAGAGAATAATGATGTTTATCTATTATCCCTCATTGATTAGCTTAGTCATGCTCATCTAGTCTATGAGCATTGATTATTGTTTGTTGATTGTTTATTTGTGCTCGGCCAGTTTATGAGCAGTTTTACCTGTTCACTCCATGGGTTGGGTAGAGTATTTGTGAGTGCATTGAAACGAACACCTTGTGAATTGAGATTCATAGTTTGACTACAAGGTGTTCGATGACAATGTTGGTTTAAGTTAAATTTAATCAAAGATGTTTACTATAATCTAAAGGAAAGATAAGGTATTTTGTAGATAAACATTTGCATAAAGATTTTATATTAGAAAGTGATTTGATATAAGTATGGTTTACAAATATGGTTTATAAATAAAGAAGATTTAAACTGATATATTGAGAACTCAAATCCCGATGTTTTTGGAATTGGTTTTCTAAGGTTTTAGAAATAATAATAGAATTATCTGAAAGTAAATATTTAGGAAATTAATTTATGAAATTGAGATCATGATACTTACTACTATTATACGAAATATTTGACACTGCTTTGAAAATGATTTTGGTTAAGTCCCAAAAGTGTGATTGAGTGTACTGATCTCACTTCCATCACTTGAAAATAAATCTACTGAATACTACAGCATCATCGACGTTCATTTTCGGGTTTCTAAGTGGGGGATGCTACATAGTTGTTTAGGTAAAATAGATTTTGATTTAATCCCAACTATATGATTTGATATACGAAAGGTATATGTATATATTATTTCTAAGGATGTGGAATACAACCCGGGTGTTTAGTTCTAAAGTTTTTCTTTAAAGAAATTCAATACAAACTTTCTATGTAGAAAAGATTTATTATGCATACTATATAGGGAGCCCAAGAGGCAGTGGCATAACCCAGAATAAATGATGAATCCTTTTTATGTTTTCTCTTATAGAAAAGTGTGTCTAATAAATAACTGAAACTTTGTTAAGTTGTTTTATGGACACATGTATCATGTGCATTAGTGCGGTATGGTATGTGCATCATGTTATGATATGTTATTTTTTAGTTTTCATTTGTTAAATGAAATAGAATTTTCAATGATTTTAGACAGTTGAAAACTTCCGGATTGTTATAGAACTATAAGCTAAATGTTTTTGAAAATATAAAGATGAGTTTATATAACACTTGAACCTAGAAGATAGTAGAATTAACCAAGTTTTAAATTTGCTGAACATCCAAGTTAAGTATTGTTTTGAGCCTTCATCTGAATTTTGGAAAGTAAAATGAATTTGAAGTTTTATATATACTCCTAGGATATAGTTGGGTATTATATAAGTAATAAACTGAAGTAATTTTTTATGAAACGTTTTATAAAAGAAGTTATGAAATATTTATAAAATTAAAGTTATGATTTGTGATACGGTTCATAAATGATTTTAGTATTGAGAGATATACTATTTGTGTAAAGGAATGTGATTAAAAAGTAATTGGTATAAGTTAAGAAACTAGTATGATAAATACTTAAGTTGTACGTATGTCATTTTACAAACATGACTATTCTTGATCCGATCTTCGAGTACATGATTTCGAGGTGATTTGCACCGGCTCGAGCAAGGATTTTTCACCTGATTCTTGATGGAAAACACTTGATACGGATTCTTGATATGATCCCAAAGTTTCCTATCATAGTATATGTCTATGTAAGGAAGACAGAAGTTTCTAATCTAGGAACCTGATCGGAGTTCGCACTAGAGAGGTCAAGTGATCTATACTAGTTGGGAAGTGTAATTTAGGTGATTGAGTAAGTGATCAGACCTGATATTATGTACGGATGCCATACAAGTCTTAGTATATATATGCATACTATGTTTTGTTGGATTATAGAGAGTCAAGGAGATGACTCTTCGATTTGTTATGAGATATTATGAATAATCGTCTAAGTAATAATCTGAGGCTGTTGCGTGTAAGGTACACTTAGTAGATTATTTATCGGCCTTGTGTGATGAGAAGATTTTGAACTTGAGCAAACCACGGGCTTTGTTTGTAAGATTTTTGAAAACTGCTAAGTATTGGATTGTTCTTTTTTCTTTTGTGTGTTGATCGTTTTGGAATTTCGAGGACAAAATGTTTTAAGTGGGGGTGAATGCAATAACCCGTAATTTCGAACACTTCATATTTAAATATCTAAATTATTTAAATATTTGAATATTGGATTAAATGTGATAAAAGTGATTTAATAACCTTATTAACCCCCTTTTAAGTAATAACTAATTATGGTAAACTTTCTTTAGAAAAATGTTCACAAAATTGAGTAGTTCAGTGAAATACCGATAAAATGACTAAAAATCGTTTTATCGATAAACAACTTTTTTCTCAAAGGATGTTATTCGAACATTTTGTGCTAGTCTAATTAATCAATGTATATGGAGTTTGTAGCAAAAAATATTTTATGTAAAAATTAATTAAATCTTCTAGAAGGAGGGAAATGATATTTTGATGAATAGTGTTTTAGATATTATTTGAAAATGGTGAGGTGTAAAGTAGCACATTGGAAAAGCATGAGAAGAGGGTGACTTCGGTCAACCAAGAGGGGTTAAGGGAGAGGCTTGGTGTTCTCTTATAGTGCACTTCATAATTTCAAAAGCTTGGGAAAAAATAAAAAGAGTAAAAATGGTAGAAAGAGATTAGTACTAATCCACTTTGTTCTTCACTAATCTTTTTCTAATTAGTTCAAATCTTCTCCAAACTTCACTAAACTTTCACCACATCCTAAGAACACCTTAGGAAGTATGGATCTAAATTCAAATGTGGAAGAAGTGAAGAGGAAATGTGGGTTCCCATTAGGGCATGAGCAACATGAAAGAGGAGGTAGTGTTGCCATGTGATTTTGGTACTAAAGCTTGGATCTTTGGGTGTTGGGAGATGTTACGAGGTGTTCTTGTGTTTTTGTATGTTTAAGCTTGTGTTTGGCTTAGATTTGAATGAGTTATCTCATCATCTTTTATGTATATATTGTGTTTCTATGTATGCGCGTGTGTATGCGTAATATAAAGTTAAAGTGACATTAAAAAATAAAGTTATAAATTTTGTACCCTTTTGCTTTTGAAAGCAAATGAAAACTTTATATTGTACCCCTATTGCCTTTTATAACATGTGGCATGGCCTTGAATTGATGTTTAAACGGTTGTATGGATTGTGTATTGAATTTGGAATGGATTTGGAATGGTCTGTATATCGGTAGTCGCTATAAGTGCACTTTGAATCCCCTTATGTTTAAACTTGTTCTTTGTGATTATTTGAGAATATATTGTGATATAATATATTTTGGTTGTTCTCTACACATATTTTAGTGTATGGATCAGAAAGGAATTGATTTGAAAAGTTATATAAATCGTAAAAAAATGTTGTGAAAATTAAAAGCAAAAAGTTTGCTATGGATGCACTTTAAATATGCCTTGTGTTTGGCGATTTTTATAGTCAACATAGAAAGACATCCTAGGGGCTTCTTTGCATTTTCAATAAGTACTCTAAAATTACTTATTACTAGAAAAATATTGAAGTTTTAATCATTCCTTAACTTGTGAAACAACCATGCAAAATTTTCTAGCGAGAATAAGGTCGTTATATGAGCACTTTGCAATGCTTTGTTTTTAGGAATTTTTATAATAAGTTTGATAGGTACCCTTAGGCATTTCTTTTCATTTTTAATAAGCATTATATGTGTACTTATTATTGGAAAAAAATTTCAAAAAAGTTTAAAAGATTTTATAACTGGTCAAACAAAGTGGATAAAGTTGGAGTAAAAATGTCGCTAAACGAACACTTTAGTAAATACCTTGTTTTCGGGAATTTTTGTAATTAAATTATTACATATCCTTAGGGGTTTATTTTCTTGGGTTTTAAGTACCCTAAGTGTTGTAATTACTGTAAAAATTTCAATTCTTAAATCACTTATTTAAGTGGTAAAAACTAGTTTCTATATGGTTTCTATGTTGTTCTTATTCAAGGACTTTTAATAGTTCTAGTTTGCTTGAGGTTTTAAGTGCCTAAAAATGGTGTTTAAATTAATTATTTTCCATAATATTTTTAGATATGTTTTCTAACGTATTTTTTAGTATTTTAAAGTTCGTTTGAAGTTAAAATATATTTTTAATAATTATTTATGAATTTTTAAAGTAAAGGGTTTTAAAATATAAAACATGCTTTTTATTGATTTTTGTCAAATTATAAATTAGTTATTTTAAAGTAATATTTTACATATATATTTAAAACCTTTTATACTTATTTTTAAAGAGAGAGTGTGTGTGTGTATCTCTCTGTGTGTGTGTGTGTGTGTGTTTGGAAAAGTAAGTTAAGTATTTTATAGAAGAAAAAAAAAGTTTTGAGTTATAACACTTATGTTATAATAAATGGCTTTGTGAAGTTATGTCAAAGTGTATTATCTTGTTAACAAATATACTTAGATCATTAAAATGAATGTTTTAAAGATAATGTTGAATATGGATGGTTTTGGGTTTATAGTAAACAATGTTTAAGCAACATTTGTTTTTAACCCTTCTTGATTATACTTATGAATATGATTAGATCTTTAAAAAGAATGTTTTAAACATAATTATAAGTGAAATGGCTTTAGCTTTGTAGTGATAATGTTTAAGTAACATTAGTCTTAAACCCTTTTAAGCAGGTTTGTAGATGTACTTAGATATTTAAAAATAGATATTTTAAGGATAATAACAGGCATGAAATCTTTTAGAAAAAGCTAGAAAAAGCAAAAGTTTAAAGTGAGAAATATTGTTAAAATATTTATGAATATGCTTATACCATTTGAGATAAGTATGTGAATACATTTTAAAGTATTGAAAGAGTACAAATGAATAGTAGTAAAATGATAAATGAAATTTTATTAGATTAAAGAAGTTTTATTAATAAAAGAGGTTTTAATTAATAAAAGGATTAATTAAATAAAAAAGGGATTAGAATTCACTTATGTAACTTAATCAGCTTTGTGTGACTTAATCGTGCTTTGTGTGACTTAATCGTGGTTTGTGGGTTTACTCGTTCATGGAAATTATTTAGTCATGTACCTACCACTAAAAGTCAATGAAGTTTGCTCGTCTATCTGTAAGATTTAAGAATGATGTTCGAGTAGGGTTTAAATGCAACAGTGCTCTAATCTACCAGTTTCACTCTTGATCAAAGGATAGAGGAAGTTGAAAAGATCAGAAATGTGATAAGTATACGAGACTTAGTTTCCATTTACGATCGTCTACTTTGTACCTTATAGTCAATTAGTCGACTATCAATATTGACTAAATTAACTTAGGAAGTATCTTAAAGCTTCACGGCTTTATACGATTTGAGATAGACCGGGGAGGAGCATTAGTATGAAAAGTCTCTAGCTTTAAGAACTTATATATATGAGATCCCCCAGGGAGACTTCTCTTTATATAGTTCGCTTCCTTCTAAAAGAATCACAATTGAGTTAATCGAAAATTCACCGATTTATTTTTGAAGAGTCTAGGATCGGTAAGTGTTTTTCTTACCAAATACCACTTCAAAACTGATATACGGATTTTATGTTTTGGAAATGGCTATGAAGTGAAATGCTGCAGAGTTGAACTATCTATCCTGAGGTTAAGTCCAAGGGAGAGGTCAGTGTTAGCATTTGTTGGAGGACTTATGTAGGAATCTAGGTGGAGATTCAAGATCCGTTCGAGTTGCTAGAATCTAAGAGAGATTTGAGATTTGTTCGAGTGATGAAGACTCATGTGAGAGATGTCGAACATAACATCGACATCAAAAATGACATAAAAAAGAGTAGGCCTCATAGCTAGTGGATTTAGCGAACCAGAAAGAGTATATTAACTCCATATCTAGAGATGCTTTCGATATGTTGGCCAGCGGGAGATGTCTTTACTCAGTATCATATGCTAGGGCATGGACCGACTATGTTTTTCCTTGTTGATATGTTTTATCTAGAGATATTTGACACTCTGAAGTAGTTTCTGACCATTGTGTAGGAGATCCACTACAGTTTATTAGAGGCGTCTCCATGAAAATCCATATATGTGTGTACCAAGTAGTATTAGTTGTACTTCAATTTCTTGTTCATTTCTTTTTCTTGTCTGTATTGCACTAAATCGTGAATTGTAATTCCTTTTCAAAGCCATTTCGATATTCCAACGAACAGTTGGAGTGCGAATACAGGTCTATGTAAACATTCAGTAACATAGTCGCTTCCTAAAGGCAGGTTTAATACACATTAAATATGTTGATTTAAATTCATGGGAGTATTCATCACCAAGATTGCTCCCTGATCCATTTGAGTGTTGTGAAGTCGAAAAACTTCACCAAGTCCCCCGATATGGAAAATGAGCACATAAAAAATCATCATTTATTGGATAGCCTGGCAACAAGCAGGGAGCATGGCTCATTATGCAATTAGCGGTAGAGGTCGACAGTCCCCATTAAAAAGGTGAATGCATGGTAATTCACCCCCGTGGATAGCCAACCAACAAGCGGGGAGCATGGCTTGCTATTCACATGGCGGTAGAGGTCAACAGTCCTGAAACACCCCCACACCCCTTAGTATAACTAAAAGGACACACAAAAAGGTGTGGTGCATTGTAGGTATAGCTAAAACTTTACAGAGACTAAGATTCACAAGACAAATAAATAAAACAGCGGAAACAATAACTCATTAAAAATTAAAAACTTTATAACTAAGTTATAACCAAATATGTCTCGAAATACAAAATACATATGTCTCATGAAAATTACCATCTCAGTCATAATATCAGAGTACATAAATAAAACCATCCCTCTCAAGAGTACTAGTACATTAAGTCCAAGTGAAATAAAAACTGAAAGGAAGAAGAATACATGAATAAAAACTTCGCAGTTGAATCTCCAAGAAAATCTGAAATCTACTGTCCATTCCTCTGCTTCCTTATGGGGGGAAGGGGAAATAGAGGAGTGGGTCAGACTAAAAGTCAGGTGAGTGAAAGTAACTACTAATATTTTTAAGCAAGATAAAGATAATAGACTTAGCAACTGTTCTAGTTTAAAAGGAAATAAAGGAAAAGATAAAGCTAGAATAAAATACTGTTAACTATTTGCTTTGATTAAATAATTCTGATTATTTTCGATTGTTTGCACTTGTCTTAGATAGCTGCTTTGATTAGGCTGAAATCCTAATCCTATTTTAAATTGGGCTAAAATCGTAATTCTACCCTTTGATCGGCTTTCTATCTCTGTTGTGCTACTGTGAGCTAGTCTCATCCTATGGGTCCCATAGCAAAACGACACCTATTTAGCACTTTGGAACTCAATAGCGACTTATATCCCTGCACCGAGGCCGCATGCCCAGCCACCGTCGGCTCGCACTATCTGTTGCTTCACCCGCGTGCTCGGCCACCGTCAACTCGCACTATTTGTTGCTCCACCTTTTGACCTCTTATTTACCATTACTTCAGCATAAGCGTGTCCAGCCTCACCTGATTTATTATGAGACCATCAGTCCTAGTCTGATATGGGAAATGTTGCCGATATGGGTCCTAACAAACAAAATCTAGTTGCGCCCTTTGCCTAAATCCCCTGTTTTGAGCTTCTATCTATTGACCTCTTATTTACCATTACTTCAGCATAAGCGTGTCCCAACCCTACCTAAATTATTGTGAGATCATCAGTTCCTGACTGAAGGGCAATGCTGCCGATACGGGTCCTACTTCTATCTTTGCTTATTAACTTAGTATAAGCCTTTTAAATAAGCCTCTTCTGTTAATTATGCTCTATTTGCTTATTAACTTATTCTAAGTCTTTAAAATAAGCCTCTTCTGTTATCTCTGCTATATTTTCTTATTAACTTAGTGTAAGTCTTTAAAATAAGCCTCTTCTGTTAATTCTGCTCTATTTTCTTATTAACTTATTCTAACTCTTAAAATAAGCATTTTCTGTTATCTCTGCTTAATTATAACCTACGTTACGATTTTCATATATTCCGTCTTTTTAATTATAACTTCCAATTATAAGATTTACTTGTAAATGTCTCAAATTTGCCTATTTCAGTCTATATTCTTTTTATTACAGTTCTTCTTATTTTACATCCAATTTCAGTAAATTTAGTGTTCTTATATTCTAGTCCATATTAGCGAATTATTCTCTTTTTATTATTTTATTCACGTAAAAAGGAATAAAAAGAAACTAACATTTACAGGCTGAATTCTAACGTAAAACGGACGTAAATAAAATACAAATAACTGTAATAAAAGTGGTCTCAAAATTGTAGAAAAACTACAACTATTGAGAACCCTATTATTTAAAATTACTTAAAAATATAAAATAATTACTTGAACACTCATTTGTGGTCCTTAGCTCTTTTCCTTGGCCTTCCCGGATCCACTTCTAGGGCATAAAATTTTTTAATTAAAAATATCTTCTCCTTGGAAAAATATTCCTTTTAGGGTCCAGCCTCGGGAAATGAACCCAGATGGAGAAATTCTGAATGAGAAAAATAGCTAGGCCTAGGGTCTTATTTATAGTGTCACTTGTGGATCTCAGACCGTTGGATTTGAGGATTGAATCTGGTGCAACCACGTCATAGGCTCGATGGGAACCGTCTGATGGAAGCACGAATGCATAGGATTCAAAAGAAATCGAAATACGCGTCATATACGAAGTTGGGCGAATAGAATGCTAGGAAATCAAAAACCACATCAGTCAGTCCAATAGAAAACCACCGCATCAGAAAATAAATCAGCGTTCATTAATTATTCCCATTAATTGATTGCATTACAAAATTTCCATTTTTTTGTTTGTGTGTATACATTACACTTTTTGAGAGATTATACTCTCCCTCTTAATTGACTTTACAAATTGTTTCCCATTCTATAAATCTCATTAGATCTTGTTGCCATAATAATTTCCTTTATTATATATTCTCATTAATGTCAATTATGTCATTAATTTAGCCAATCAATTTATTCCCAATCCTTTCTATTCATCAATTGGATATGTTACACATTTATTTACACTTTGAATGTGTACAATTAATTAGGATATATGTATATAGATATACAATTTAAACTAATCAATTCCATGGTCAATTTTATTCATTCATAGTCAATTTTCTTAATTGATTGCTTACTAATTTTAACCATTCCCCATTGATTCTTGTCCGTTACAACATTTATTTGTTAATGTTTTATCCTCCTTTCTAAATCTTCTGTTTATAAACATTTAAAGATTTAAACTTCAAGAATATATATTTTATAGACAAAATTAGTTTCCTCATCTTACATGTTTACAATCTACGTTAATTTCTAATTAATGTACATTAGTAAATGTTGTAACGCATGTTAATTACAATTGTAACGTACATTAATTACTAATAATGTGCATTTATTGTCAATAAATCTTTTTACCATTTCTCTCCTAATACATATGTGTGTGTATGTGTGTGTGTGTATTAATACAATACTCTTGTTTCCAATTAATTTCATTAATTAAATTCAAACGTTTAAATGTGCGCATAAACGCGTAAGCTGTTGAAATAATTCCAAACTTTCTGTATATAATATGTTTTCCTTTTTAATAAATTCTACTAACTCATTGCTGACTGTGTACATATGTAATTTAACATACATCAGAAATCAATTAATCAATTATAATTAATGAGTTACCAATTTCATACGTGCAATTGTTTCTGATGCCAAAACTTCAAACGGTCATAACTTCTTCGTTTGAACTTCGTTTGGAAAACATTATATATGAAAATTAATCAAAAAATTGCCATGAACACAATGGTATAAGTTTCATGGCCAAATTCCAATATTTGCAAAATGTCCATTTTTCACAATTATCTAAGTTTATTAATTATATTTCCATTAATTAATTAGTGTAAAAAACGTGAGGTGTACTTTAATTTACACATTTCCTTTAAATTTTCCCTTAATAATAACTCCTTCTATTTTAATTTCTTTTTAATTATTTTTCCCCTGAAATATCGGGGGGTTATAAGCCCCTAACAAAGAAAATGAGAACATAAAAATTCATCCGTTATCGGATAGCCTAGTGGCAAGTTATATGTTGGCTGCATATTTCTTGAGTTTATCACACCAAATTTATGTCTAACTAGTGGTTTTATATTTACCTTATTTTCATGGGTTCTCTTTCGAGTAGACTGGGAAAGGTAGGTTTTCATTGATGTTCATTGGAGCTCAAGGAGACGAGTTGGATGCTTTTACTCACCGTAGTGTTCTTATTTCCCCTATTACTTAGAGTGACAACTTTGTATTGTTTTTTGATATCATATGTTATCGTTCCATTGTAAGATTCTGATATTGTGTTCCTTCTTTTTTATTCTGTTTCCTTTTCTTTTATTATTTTACCTTAACAATCTGTCATTTCGGCACTTGGATGGTCGGCATAAGAATACCGTAGATGTATTAGTGTCGACATTTGAGGGTCGAAAAGGCAAGTCGTTGCAGTAGGAGTGCTTGGCCCAAAGTAGGAAGGACCATATATCATTCGAGAAGTCCTAAAAACCAGCGCTACTATATCTCTCACCTAAACAAAAAAATTGTCTCCCGCTCTTGGAACCCCATACATCTCTAGGCCTAATAGATATAAGAACCGACCACATATATAAGGTTGTATAATCCTTTTATGAACATTGGATATTCCAGGAGCATATGCCATCCAGTATTCACTATGCTATATAAGAAAGAATGATTTTTTATGTTCTCATTTGCCTTGTGGGGACTGTTAACCTCTGCCACCAAGTACATAACAAGCTATGCTTCTCGCTTGCCAACCGGCTATCCACAAGGGTGAATTACCGTGCATTCACTTCATTGTTGGTGACCGCCAACCTCTGCCGACAAGTTTGTAGCAAGCCATGCTCCTGCTTACCGCTAGGCTATCTAATAAATGATGAGTTTTTATGTGCTCATTTGCCTTGTTAAGGACTGCCGAACTCTACCACCAAGTGCATAGCAAGAAATGCTCTGCGCTTGTCGGCTGACTAGCTACCCCTGAGGGTGAATTACCATGCATTCACTTCCTTGTTGGGGACTAGCGACCTCTGCCACTAAGTGTGTAGCTAGCCATGCACCCAACTTGCCACTAGGTTATCCAATAAAGGATGAATTTTTATGTTCTCATTTTCTTTGTTAGGGATTGCTGACCTCTGCCGCCAAGTGAATAGCGAGCCACGCTCCCCGCTTGTTGGTTGACTATCCACGAGGGTGAATTACCATGCATTCACTTTTTTAATGGGGACCGTCGACCTCTAACATTAAGTGCATAATGAGCCTTGATCCCTGCTTGTCGCCAGGCTATCCAATAATGGTGATTTTTTATGTGCTCATTTTCCATACCGGGGGACTTGGTGAAGTATTTCGGCTTTGCCACACTCAACTGGATCAGGGAGAAATCTTGGTGATGATTACTCCCATGAATTTGAATCAACATATTTAATGTGTATTAAATCTGCCTTTGGAAGCGACTATGTTACTGAATGTTTACGTAGACCTGTATTCGCACTCCAACTGTTTGTTGGAATATCAGAATGGGTTTGCAAAGGAATCACAATTCACAATTTAGTGCAATATAGACAAGGGAAAAGTAATATAAATAAAGGGACGCTGAAATTTTTATATGGTTTGGATTATTCTTAATCTTACATCCAAGGGTTAATCCATTATATATTATTGTTTGATACAGATGATTAAAATTTTAGAAGAATAAAATATCACTTGATTTTGTTGTCATGAAATTATGTCTCTGGAAAAATTGTCTCTTTTTCCACGTCTTCTAGTGCCTCCTTTTATAGTATGGAAGAGTGCACTGTGGTATGTCACGATCGCCCTTTATTCTTTGTTTCAATCTTCACCTTCGGACCGTGCCACCTACCAGTCACCATTGTGCCTATTTGTTGTGCTTGGATTGATGATGTGTCTTTGATGGGAAGTTACAATATTGGTAAGATTCCAGGAAATCGGAGCAGGATGCCTTAAATATTGGGAGGGAAGCTAAAGCCCATGCGGGTCAGCCTTTTTCTGACTTGAAGAGGTAGAAGACTACCGAGGGCCACCCAGAGGCTTTGAGATATGTACGTGGAGAGGAGCGGTGATGATTATTGCCTAATTCCCAGGGCATAATGTTGTGCTGACATCTCTACTGTTCTTTGCTGGACCTACTATCATATTTGGTAGAAATAGAGTTGCACTGCCTTAGTTTACTCTGATAGTTGATTTGGCATATGCTTGGATCATATTTGGGGCCAGCCATGATCTAAGCTAATTGCGATTTGAATTGTCCTTATCGTCAATATACTCGAGTTACTGATTAGAGAAATGAGGAGCTCTTTACACTACAACAAAATCAACATTTTACAACGGTGGAAAACCATTGTAAACAACCTATTACAACGGTGAGTTCACCGTCGTATTATAAGAAGTTGTAATAGACTAAAATCTTTTACAACTGTGTTTCGATGTTGCAATTAACCGTTGTGATATATCCTATTACAACTGTTATTTTCCGTTGCAGTTAACATTTTTACAACAGTTAATAATTGCTGTCGGTATGTAACAATATCGTAATGTAGCATGTATAGCAACTATGGTATAACCGTTGTAGTAATCTCTACTATAACTGTTATCCACCCTTGTGATTTCTTATGTTTTACAACTTTTTCTGACAGTTGTAATATTCTTTATTACAATTATAATTAACATATATTCATGCAGCAACTATAACTGAATCAGATTCATTCATATATTAATGATCATAGTATTCCAGCAAAGTACAATACATATCCAACAAAACAATCTAAAGTAGTCATTCACATCACCAACTAAAATGTTACCAAAATAACATTCTAACATAACCATTCCAAAATACAATGATACAGCACAAAATACAGAAGAAAGATAAAGTTTTGTGTCACAAAACAATGCATACCCTAAGGATGTACACTAGTCGAAGGCAATGAAGTCTTTATTCCAAGCCACAGTTGATCCAATGGCTTGGAGAATGCCAAATAAGGTTCCTACATCGACGACAGGGGCAAACAATTTTTTCTGGATTACCCTCGCTTTCAGCATGCTTATGTACGAAATATTGAGCGGCTAGCCTATATTCCTCTGTCATTCTAAAAAAAATAAACATGTCCTTAGTCAACCCTACATAGTTATAAGTACAAAATTATTAATCAAAAATTACGAAACCTTGGTAAATTGATTCATGTTTTATCCATATCTAGTGTGGATCAGATTGGGCGCACATGGAAAAGAAACTAGTAACTACAACAATAAAAGAAACTAGTAAGTTTTAAATAGTCCCTCCCTTTAAAAGCTACATGTAAAACTTGACTTTGATGATTTAAATTCAATTTCTTTAACCCCTAATTTCTTCATACATTTTCACAACTTTCTTGAACTACTGCCATTGTGCAAGGCTAAACAGTTCAGGATAGCTATGGGAACTGTTTTGTTGGTAACTCATGTTTATAGGCTGGGTTGTTCTTATACCTACATCAGCTTGTTTTAATAGTTGGTTCCATTTTAAGGAACATGCATATTGTAACAGATAAAAATTAAAAGTACAAATTAGTTTACCAATTTGTTTTCAAAAAGCTTATGTCAGTTTCACAGCTTGCTATTGGTGTACATTTATGTTTGACCATACTTACAGACCTTAACATTTGCTTTTGCTTAATATTATGTAGATGAAAATTCATTTTCAGGCTAGCTTAGATATGGAAAAACTTGGAAGATGAGTCATCTACCAAAATTCATACCAGATAGACAATTAATTGAATAAGATTTCAAAAAATTGTAATTTTAAATGCACCAAAATGTTTGGCTCCATGGTACTTCCTCTATAACTTTAATTTATAAATCAGCCCACTTAAAACTAATTTCCCTTCTTTATCTTTGCATTTCAATTATTCTTGAAGCAATTCTATTTCTATCATGTAACATATCAGTTTTCCCAAAAATTTTGTACCTCAATCAGTAGTCAATTTCCATTCATTTTAAGCATTAATTGATAATGCATGGCCCTGTCAAAATAAATGTTCAAATACAACATTCAACATTCATTTATCCCATGAATTCTCTTTTTTTAGAATCAATAAGATCATTTACATTCACTCAAATATATCACTTACATCAACACAACTTATAAGAAAGGCAAAATGAAGTTTAATAATACTCTTTGCAACAGTTATGATATTTGCCCGTTTGGCCTAAATATATAGATGTAGTTCATAAAAATGCAAGCAGAAGATGTGTATAGATTCATGTTTCAATTGTTTTCATGCAGTCCATTATTCTTACAGGTAATTTCAATATATATTACTGAATTGTTACATTACTCTATATATAGCTAAATCTCCCTCTAAACACAAAAGCCTGTAATTCTACATCAATTATCAAAACGCTTGTTAGCTATTTGTACCATATTCTTTAAAACTGCCATATCGATGATATATGTATCTTTTAACAAAGTCATATATTAGTGAAGGGCAGAACTATACGTGGACATTGATCAGTGAAAAACTGTATATGTACCAACTGAATTTTGCTCAGTTATGTTTTAACATTCAAGTACAACAAAGAATAAAGAGGATAAAGTAATTACATTCAAATTGGTACCTGCCATTAAAAGAGCAGGATCGATTTTGTCTAGACGATTTGCAGCTGTGATGACTATAACACTAGCTGCGATGACTGCAACAATAGTTTGAAAAAGTTAATTAACTTAGTATGAACGTATCCAATTTAGTAGTATGAAAAAGGACGTTTCAAAGCAGCAAATCATGAAGAAATCTAGTTTGAAAATAATTGTGAATAAATATTGAATAAGAACCCAATGTTAATATAGTTATTAGCCCTCTAATTGTACACTGTCATCATGATGCAAGCTTCTTAATCGACATGCATCAAATCATCGCATGTTTAACTTTATATGACATTGTTCATTTCGTCCAAAACCAACCCATGCGAATTTCATAATACTATGTTTTCTTGCATGCAAGTAACTAAATGAACTTCAAACTAGAAAAGAATAAAGCATCCCTTGAACAAATTTCATGACCCAAATTGGATGCAGATTCCACAGTTGTACAACTACAAACAAATTTCAGTTAATCATCCTATAATCAATTTATATCCCATTAACATAATATATGTTGTGCTTATTGTTGTAAATTGGATATCTCGAATCATTCTTCTTGTTTAGTTGCAAGGTCTACTGCTTATCTAGTAGTAAATTTCACTCGGTTATCACTTGCACTATTATGAATTCTAGCTAAATATTGCTGCCTGCAATTCTATTACCTAGCCTACAAACAAGATCTCCATACCTAGCTGAAAATGTGTATTTTGGCCTGCACACTTAGGCCTACCCAATTGACAAAGCATTCCCTGTAACGACCCCAGATTTAAATTTATTTAAATCGATAATTTCATGAATTTTTAAATAAAAATTGTAAAATTTATTGTTAAATTGATTCGAGTTTCCCCGATTCAAATAGAATCTATATTAAGTCATATGAATTTAAACGATTTATATATATGTGAATATATATGTATATTTTGGGTTTGAAATAAAATATTTAAAGTAAAATAAATGATTGAGTTATAAATAGAAATAAATAGAAGATGAACTATAAAAAAAAGTAAAACTCAAATGAGAATTATCAACAAAATTAGATTAGAAGTTATTTATATTACATAAAAATAGAACTTCATGAGATTTTAAAGTAATACATTAACGAATTTAAAACAACAAATATACTCAACTCAAATATAAATTAAATAGCTTGTTTACAGATTATAAAGAAAATAAAGTAAAACATAACTAAATTTAAACAACATCTTAAAGTAAGAATTGTTACATTATAAAGTAACTAAACTAGACATTTGATTACAATGCTAGGCTGTAGGACATAAGGAAGAAAAGAAAACATCTATGTACAAAGCAAATAGAAGAAACAAAGAAATCTTTAGCCCAAAACAAATGTATCAGCCGAACTAGAGTAGGGAAAGTTATAAAATGTATATTGGTACAAGTCTTATTAATATCTTCTTTAGTACCCTACACAATATATACCTCTCAGCCGAAAAGAAGGTGAAGCAAGTAAAATAAGGTACAAGCATTTATATCACTTTGTACAACTTAATTAATGCAAAGACATCTTAGCATACAATATAGATGCATGCAGCAGATCAGCCCCCATAAGCAAATAAAAATCTCTGATAAAATATGAACACTTGTACCTGCTTTGTATAAACAAATAATCAACTTCACTTTTATATATATCAACTCCATTTCAAATTCGTTTATTCTTGGCTAAGGAAAACTGAGTAAAAGAAAACTAAGTGATGTCTTCATCAAACAAAACCAGAGAAAAAAAAAGAAAAAAAAATTCTTTAGACTGGAAAAGAAATCTAAAGTAATATCATGCAAAACAAAACAATGTGAAATCCTGTGAATCAAGAAGCAAAGAAGCTTCAGTTATCAAGATCAAAACCAGATATCAAACAGAAACGTTTCAACTTTGCAAACTTTCAAGCTTGTTCATAGAAGTTCTGTTTTCTGTCTTCATTTTAAGGTGAGCAAACTTCATTTTCGAAACCATTCTCTTGATTCTAATATCTGTGATGATGAATGCCTAGGCAAATGATAGATGTATGTGTTTTGCATGTATATAAACTATGTGCATATGTCTGTGCATATCTGTATAAACAGATATATATGTCTCTATTAGTCCACAGGCTTTAACTTGATGTAGAAATTCAAATTTCTTCCTCTAATCCTCTATAGACTTTGATGTCTAAACAAACTTGATTGTTTTACCTTAAGCTTTAATTTAAAATTTCATTTAAGTTAAAACAACCTTAAATTGCTCTGGAAATCAAATTAAACAGGAAACTCAAAGTCTCTGTTAAAATTTAATCATGTTAATTATGCAATTCAAGTATATAATTGGAATCTACACAAAAAAATAGGATTTTTAAAACTAATATGAAGATTTTTAGTTGGCTATCCTAGTTGCAGTTAGTAGTTGGACAAAATAGGCATTTTTATCATTTTCTGGTGATCACGGCAACATTGAACTTCGGGGTTGATGTCGAGGGTGGCTGGTGGTTTGACGATCACTGGAAAAATAGTTCGAGAATTTTCTGATGATTGGAGTTGCGTGGAGCGGCTAAACTAGGGTTTCGGTTCATGTTTTGGGTATGTTTGGAAATGGGATCGTGGCAGTGTCTCAAGGTGATCGAGTTCGATGGGACCATGTGTAACAGCTTCGTGGATGAACGGAGAGGAAGTGAACGGAGACGCTTGTCGTCTGATGGTCAGAGGAGCGACTTCGAGGAGGATGTTGGCCATTGAGCTGCTTCCAGTTTTCAACTGGAATGCTAAATTTTGTCGAGGGTTCGTGATTCGGGTTTGGTGATCGATAGGGGGTTGCTGCGTCGATGATCGATGGGTCGAAGTTGCCGTGGATGATCGGAAGTGGCTCCGGTGGCAGTGCACGTGCACGGTGCACATTTATCTTGGAGTAGTTCGAATGATTTGGGAATGAAGCAGAGGGGAAGATGGAGACTCGGGGGATGGTCACGAGAAAACGAGGGATTGACTCGAGAAATTCGAGTAGTTTACTCAAAGCAAGAACGTGGGGGACTCGGGTCGAAAATACTTAGAAGATTTTTTAAAAATTGAAATTTTGGCACTCGGGTAAACTTTTAACAAAACTCGAAGCAAGTAGTCATTTTTCTCGGGGAATACCCGAAGCAGGTCTCGGGTTGTTAATTTCCAGTTTTTATAACTTGAACAAATTTAAGTCAATTTAATTTGTCAACTTATTTTTCTTAAAAAAATAATGATTGTTGTTAAGTACTAATATGAAATTGTGTGAATAGTTTTTGAAATAATAATATTTCTAAAGTTAATTAAGTTTAATTAAAATGTTTTAAACTTATATTTGAAAAGGGTTTATTTTAATAAAACTAAATTAAGTAATTAAGAAGTTGATTAAATGTTTTAATGTGTTAACTTAAAAGTTAAGTTAATTTTAAATTGATTAATGATTTAAAATTAACTAAAGATTAATTAATTATAAATTTAAAAGCTAATTAATTTATTAATTAAAGATAATTAATTAAATGGTGGATTAAATAATTAAAAGTAAATTATTTAAAAATTAAAGGTTAATTAATTTATTATTAATGGTTAATTAATAAATGATTAAAGAATAATTTATCAAAATGATTGTAAATTTTTGATATTAACCTGGATTAGTAATTCATAAGTAATAAATCTGTTTTGAATAAATCATACAATTAACTTACCTTACTTATGGATGTTTGGATTTTATTGGATGATTTGATTGTTGATATTCCCTGATATATGATGCTTTGTGATACGTCCTGATTTATGTCGTGATCTGTGATTCCTGTTTCTGTGATATATTACTATGTGAATATGAAACCCCATGGCCCGTAAAACGGCACTTGAATTTCGATGCGACAGGGAGTCGGATTCCAATTGGTTATCCGAAACCCACATCGAATTGTAATAGTGAATCTTTGTGACCGATAAATTTCTTTTATCTATGAATCTGTGAATGAAGATAAGCGTTATCGATTATACCGCTTATCGATATATCTGTGATGATTGATGTTGCACTATTGTGTGTGAAACCCCTGGACTACACCATACACACACAAATATGGATTTCACGTGGAAATCGGTTAAGTCACAGATAATTTAAATATGATGTTTTTGAAATTGAAATTTTAATTTCAATTGATTTTGAAATTAGAAATTTGGGTTTAAAGTGAAAAGCTTTTGAAATGGAATTTCAAAGATGAAATTTAATTTTGAATAACTTGATGAAGTTTTGGAAGTTTAAATAATTTGATTTAAACTTAAATTCAAGGTTTGAAATTGCTATAATTTGAAACTAGGGATTAAAGATGAGATAAATGTGTTGTATGAAATTAAACTATTTTAAAAGTATAATTTTGGGAATTTGAATTTAACCCAAGGATTTCAACTCGTATGAATGAATCAGATTTTCTTAAATGAAACTGTTTGTTTTCAAATGATAAAAGCTTTCGTATATATAAGAAATGAAATTCCAATTTAAAGGAATTTCAAGTATGAATTGAAAGATGGTTTTCCAAGTTATAAATGAATTCTTTTTGAAAACTATGAATTGAATCTGTTTATTTTTAACAGATTTAGAATGATGTTTTGTTTAAACCATTCGAAATAAAATTGTTTTTGAAAGCTATAAGTTGAATCTTTGTTTTAAAGATTTAACGAGTTAATCCAATTGAAACAAAAATTGTTTTGAAATCTGTGAATGGATTTTTTTGTTAAAACTGGGTGAACTTTGTGAAATAAATCTTTTGTTTAAAAGATTTGAAATGGTAATCGATTGAAACCATTTAAAAAGAAATTGAATTATTAAGTTGTGACTTAATTGAAATCCCAATATCCATATGTTTTTGAATATTGCGCTCGTTATTCGGGTTAGCCGGGAAAGGACCCTTGGGTCGTATAACCCATTCCGAATAATGATACGTCGTATATGGATCGCATTTGAAGACCGGTGTTGAAGACCGGATATTTACGAAAACGAAAGGACAACTCGTCGAATGTCTCTGCACCGACTGGTCCCCGGTATAGAGATTTTATCACCCTTTGTGATGGGAAGTCCGGACGGGATTGTGAATACCCGAAAATGCAAGGGCTTCGTAAGAAGTGCCTTCGATTCTGTTCGAACCCGGAAAAGACTTGTATGGATACATGTCTGACATTACACTTTGAGATATAAAGCCGATTTCTTTCAAATACATTTCTGTTGGTGGCGGAGAATTTATTCTCTTAGCTTAACACCCTTCTCTGAGACGTACGAGCTCAGAGGTTATGTAGTTGAAATTTATCAGCGATATATCCCAATTTGGTAATGTGGCATGCTGAGTGTTGCTGTGTGATGATCAGTGTTTGATCATTTGCGATATGATCATTTGTTTGATCTTATATCTTTGTGATCATAGGTTGATCATTTGTTTGACCCTAAGCATGGCTTTGTGAACAAAGCGTAGCTTTGTGGACGAGACTTCGTCGAGCCTCACACCTCGGAATGGTCAAAACAGGAAAGATGCAGCAAGGTTCTAGGGAGTAGCGCCCCTTAGTGTATGTCATTTCTTTCTGGATAGAGGTGGTATCATGGTATGGAGCCCAGATACTTAACCTATGTGGTTACTGCATTATTATTCATATGTGGTTGTTGGAATCGAGGATCCTCGGGAAGATCGGTTACGATCGGGGGATGGCATACGCGTGTCAGTAGTTACCTATTTTTGCAGAGGTAACCCGGCCTTGTGTTGGCAGAGATCCGGTTAGGTTCTCCGGACGTCATTCCAGAGGCGTTTCCATGTGGCAATGGGAAGTTCCTTGGCCTGACCATTTGTTGGAAATCCATCTTCCAATACGAACTGTGTACGGTATTAGTTGTAGAACCTGCCATCTAATATGGTAGCTATAGTAGGCATAGTATAATGGTACCTATGCTGGCTAAGATTTATATTCTACTTTCGAAATGTTTTCTGCACTATGCACTAATAATAATATCAAAAATGATTTGATTTTGCGTAGTAAGCATCTTTGACTATCATAAGAAGAAATCTCCTCCAAGTCTGCGTTTGCATTGTGTGTGTGGTGGGAGGTCTTATGGTAGTTTCATTTTCTAAAAGCATTGCGGATTTCAATGTTTAAAATCTTTTGTGTTGTTTAAAGATAAACTGTTTTTGTTGCTCACACCAGTCCCACCACTGACTCGGAGTTTATTGTTCATTTCCTAAACTCTGGGTGCTCATAATTTTCTACACGAGCAGTCTAGAGTTGGGTTTTTCAGATAATCGGGTTCAGTAGATTTTCTGGAGCTAGTTCAGTCTTTGGATCGGACTGCACTTGCTTATTCTTGGTGTATCGTTATTGGGAGTTCGAGCTACTGCTGGAGTTCTCTCTTGAAGACTATCTTAGAGTTATTTGTTCCGCTGCTGATGTTAGTTATCTATTTTCTTTTCCGCTGCTATTTTTTTGTATCATATCTCTGATGTATATTGATATTCATTGTATCACTCTGTTGTATCAGATAATGTATATCAATGTATTATTCTTTTTATTCCGCTGTGTTATGTACTTAACTGTGTTATAAGCTCCGGAGAACCAGATTTGGCATTTGAATCTACGGCATTCGAGTACGATGTAAAGTACGGGTGCCGATTTTCGAAGGCCAACTTTTGGGTCTTTACATTCCCAGCCAGTAGCATCCTTGAATGCAAGAGTACTAATTTTTCGTGTCCTTACTGTGATTTCAAACCTTGTCATTGTTGTAAGTATCTGATGTAGGAATCATAAGGGGATCCTCAAATTCTGCATTGATATCTATCTAGTAGTGCTTGCTTCATATGATAATATTTAATCATCTCGTTACATTTCCAGCACTTGATGACGCAAAGGCTAACTTTGGTACCCAATTTATTTAATTTGACTGTAAACATTTCATTTTGCTAAATAACCACAAGGATAAATTTATTACTTGATTTTCCTCTGTATTATATAACTCTTCTATTATCTTCTTGGTTTACCCAGCTTGTTTCAAAATGCCTGAAGGGCCAATCGAATGAATTTTTTATGCCTCACTATAGCTGGCCTTCACCATAAATCTCAGGTTAGGGTACTCTTCTAATACCTCTGATATTCCATCCAAATCAATGATGGAAATTAGGATAACAATGCTGATGACTACTTCAGTACTTCTCAACTTAGCTAGGCATCAAAATGAGAAGCTGTTTCTGACTACACGTCGGCTACTGTGTACAGAATTCAATTATAATGAATCTTTATAATAATAAAAGCCTTTCTCAGTTGATCATGTTTTAGTTGTCTCTAATTTAGACCTGGTCAACCTCTTCATCAGTATATTCTTCTAGTACTCCACCCAGATGAGTTTGATTTGTACTCAAATTATGTCTCTTTTTTATGTAATGGTAAAATGGAATGAATATTAGGTTTGAGAACTGAACAAAATAAAAAAAATAAAAAAAATGAATTGGGTAAGAAATGTTTATGAATAAAGAAGGCAAACAATCAAATGTTCAATTAGGGATGTGCTTCAAAATATATTTGCAGTGAATATTGAATTTGAAAATATGAAAATCTCACGTTATTTTGTTCTGAACATATCGGTTAAGGGGCAACATTGAAATTGTGTTTTAAAGCAAAAATTGACTTGATAAAGGAAATGAAGAAAGTATGTCTCTCTCTTAGTAAAAATAAGTAATATTACATTTTTGCACTTTTAGGAATTACACATAAAGATATACATTTGGAAATATAATAACATAAATTTCATTTTTATTTTTTTATTTCGATAAGTTTTAGAAGGCTTCGAATATTTAAGATAAATTTTTTGAAGTTGTAAAGAACTTAAAGTTTAATTTTTTATTCTGAAATATTCTATTTTTGAAAACTGAAACCTGTAAAAAAAGTTAAATTTTTTTACTATTTTTTATTGTTCTTCACATTTTAGATTCCTACCTTTGATTGTTAACTCCTTAGCCGAGAAGTTTGCACTAATTAGTTTGAAAAGCTGTATAACAAACTAATTATATTAAAACATCTTCAAGCTTATATTCAGGTTATTTGAAAATAGCATACAGATAAACGTTATTCTTCGGCTTACTTGGCGAACAACCGCAGATTTCACCTCAGAACTAAGACCGGGATATGGCATATCAGTATATATTCTAAAGACAAATACCAAAGCTATAGACATCACATTTTTTATTCTACCGGCTGCCATGCACTACCACATTCATCGAACATAATTGTACAAGAAAAAAAGTACAAAAAAGACTAAAATATTTGGTTTAGTATGCAATATATTTTAGAATAAAATATTGAAACTATAAATGATATTACATTTTAATGGTGTTGCCATCAATCTATCATGGGAACATAAGAAAATATATTATCATCAATAAATGAAGATGGGTTATTTAATGCTTTGTATTGGCTATGTTTATTCAAAATTTTAGCTACCACATAGCAAGACAATTCTGGTAAAATAATTATCATGTCTTAATAATAATGATCATCAAAAATCTTGAGTATAAGATAAACGAAAAACTTGAATCAAGCTCCTTATATATCTATGCATAGCTACGATCAGGAAAGATACAAAGTTACATTATCCATTAGGATTGAGCATTACTGCAAGTAATTCTCTTAAGCACAGTAGCACACAAATAATTAAGCCTACTTATAACATGAAATAGTTAATCCCTATTCCTTGTGATTCACCTAGCAGGAGTGAAAGTAAAATATATTCCTTTATATGTATTTTTCCATTATAAAGTAAAATATATTGCATCATCTTATTTTACCATTATAATTTCATTCCATAACATAGCATAATTACAAAATAGTTGATGATATTCATTGTCAATTATATAATATGGAATAATTTTTTGACAGGGATAAAGGAAACCCATATGTTGAAAGGATAAATGTGTCATATACAAAAGTTTAGTCAATTTTATAAGAACGAAAAGACCACATTCCACTTAAGAAAGTGGAACAAAAAAAGTGAATGGATTATCATGCATTATATGTTTAACATAAGGCAGGGAGGAATATAGTCGAAATAGTTATATAATAATGGAAAATCAAAAGTAAATGGTAACTTCATAATCGTTGAAAGAAGATATATGTTATTTATTGACATAACATGGCATTTTTATTACCAAGATTCAAACTTTATACTGAATAATCGAATTTCGTCTAATTCCCAGGTTCAAAACAAACACAATTAAACATCAAATATTCTGACACCTGGATTAGCAATATAGCATCACAGTGTAACAACTACCTTTACTGCTGAAATATCCAACTTGCAGGAGATGAATTAAGAACTTCCATTTAGTAACTGCATAATAATTTAAGAAGTCATTTATTTGAAGAAACCAACTGTAGGCAAACCGGATTCATCTTGGTGTAAAATAAATTAATACTAATCAAATTAATCAACCCAGAAAAACGAAATTAAAATCAACAGATTAAAAAAGAATGAAAAAGATCAAACCTATGAGCGATAGCATGAGCGAGTACAAGCGGCGAGCACGAGCGATCTAGCCAGGAGTGATAGTTGTGGCCTGCGATCGTCGATGACGATGATTTAGGGTTTTTTAGATCTACGACTAAATTATTACAAGGAGGGAAAACAAATTTTTTTGCTGGTTTAGATTTGTTTTGGCGTTTAGATTTTGAGAAAAAGGAAAGGAGTGATTTAGGTTTTTTTTTACGTTTGGGCGGCCAAAGAAATGAATGGAGGGAGATTGAAAGTCCCCTGTGTGATAGAAATATAATATTTGTTACAACGGTTGAAAACAATTGTTATAAATAAATATTACAACTGTTATACAAATATGGTTGTTATAAGTGCATTTATTACAACTGCTGAAATAGAACAGTTGTTATAAAATACATATTACAACTGCTGAAATAAATAAGTTGTTAAAAAATACCTATTACAGCTGTCAATTTTTGTTGGTTGTAAATGAAAGGTTGTAATATGGTTGTTTTGTTGTAGTGATACCATAGTTGTGCCGGCCATACTTAACATATTTCAAATTTATCTAACATTCACTACTGCCACACATACACCTCATCCGTGAATCTTGATCACTAATACTGCAGACAACGGGATTTTATTATAGTATACACGTAAATATCCATTTAGATTATCCACTTTCACTGTTGATATGCAAAAATATTTAAAACTTCAACTGAACGCACACACGGACATATATTTATACCTTATAAAATACTCTCATCATCTTTTATAATCATATGGACAAAGATCATTTATATAAAATTTAATTTCTTTTCATAAGTTCTAACTTTTAAAAATCGCAAGTTAGAATTATGAAACGTACTTATTTAAATAGTTCAACTTCAAATTTTACATAGTAAATCTTACAAATATAAGATAAACAACAAAAATTCAGTTCGATTCATATTATTCAATGGACGATTGTTGTATAATCTATTAAATAATGATAAGGCAAAAGAATTTTTAAGCTCTCTTATTAATTGTAGGGATTTCCTCCGCTTTCCTTGCTTCTCTTCAGATATTTTATTTTCAAATCCTTTAAACCTATAATTATTGTAATTATTACAATGTTTATACCATGTCTCTTTTATATCATTTACATTTAAATATCAACATTTAGTGATTTTTACAAATATTTAAAGATTTCACCCAATTTTTCTACACTACAAGAAAGGCTTATTATAGCGGCAGAAGGGGGCGACGACCGTCGACGGCACGTTGCACATGTGGCGACGGCTAACCATTTTATTATTTCCCCCATTAAATAATTAATTTATTTAATTCCTATTACGTTCTAAAAAAATGTTTAAAAATACTAATTTAATCCCTAAAAAGTAAACAAGATATTTTCACAATCATTCAACGTAACGACTATTCCGATAGGTTAAATTGGTATTTTCGATGATCCGTCTTCACGTTATTCAAATATTTAACGTTACTGAAAATCTGACTCTCACGATCAATCAGTGCGACTTTTAGTCAGTCCATTAAGCAACTTCGATAGAATTGATTTAGTGTAACATTTTTACAAATTAAAATATTTTCTTAAATAGTTAGGTAATTAATTTTGAATTTTTAACTATATTTAGAATGACAAAATTATATAAAATAAAATAATTGGCAAAAAATTAAATTTATTGGATCTTATGTCGATCTAAACTATAGTTGACCTATTTCCAAAAGATGATGAAAAAAGAAACAACTTTAGACTGTCGATCTTGAATTTTAAATTTATAGCCGTTAGTCGATATTCGGACTAAAAACGCTTCGTTCGGGAGCCAGACCACCTTAGAACAAAACCAAATTCGAACCACCGATGCTTGGTAACATGTTAATCCAATCCATACGATTGGATTTGTATAAAAACGGCCGGGAAAAAAAATCTAACCTCGAAACAGGTCATAACTCCAACCCTCGTCAATGCCACCGCTCCCCCTCGACCGCCGCCTGCCAACGTCTTTGCCTAAGTCCTCCAAAGCTCGCCGGAATTTTCATTCTCTCTAATTTTAGCTTAATTGATGTATAATTAAAACCCTAATTTAGAAAATAGTTGATTACGTATTTGAAATTGATGGTTATTGTGTATTAGTTGATGATAATAGTGTATTAGTTGATTTAGGGATATTAGTTAGTGGTTTGATTGTTTAATTTATAATTAAAAATTAGGGTAGATTTAAAATCTAAAAATTAGTGTATAATTATTGATTAATATGCTTATTGATTAGTTTACACGAATGTTTGTTATAGTTTACGCGAAAATTAGTGTATAATTATTGATTAATATGCTGCTAGATTGATACAATTAAATATAATTAATTTATTTTAATTAATTAGTGTGTGTTAATTATAAGTGTTAGTGGTTAGTATAAAATAAAGTTATTTTAATTTATTATAAGTGCAGACTTCAAATTTTAGTTTACAAAATAGTTAATTAAAATTTTAAATAGTTGCATGAATTTTAAAATATATTTGACAATTTCATAAGTTCTGTCGTAATTAGACATAAGTGAGGTGTATGAAGTCTTTAGTATTAATAGGCTTTAATTCGTTTTAGACAGAATGCAACGACCCGGAATTTTACCGTCTTGATTTGCGAATATTTAATAAATTTTAAATATTCAAATAATAAGTTTTATAAATTAAAAATAACATGATTCTTTTAAAAAATAACAAATGATGGTAAAATAGTTTTATAACGACCCAAGATTTTACCATTTTGAAATAGGCTATTTATATATTTTATATAATCAATAAATGGATTTTTGTTAGCAAATAAACCTATTTTAATTATTTAATAATGATGATAAAATAATTTTCAAAATTTGTTTACCAATATAGATAGTTCAAATAAAAATAGAAAATGTGACCGAAGAACGTTTTCCGAAAGTTCGACTTTTCCACATCCGAAAGTCGTTGAAAACGTTGTGCACTGCACACTTGGTGCAACATGCATACATTTATATATGTTAAGGTCAGTACTAATTAAGCATACTTATGTATATTAACATATAACACACACACACACACACACCTCTAAGCTTGGATGTGACATACTATGTTATAAAAGGCATATGTATATGACAAATTATGTTATAAAAGGCATATATATACATAACAGTAAATTATTGTCAATGACAAAATTTATCAGCATTTTAGCCTCAAGGACAGACCTTCAATATTTTAGCCTAAATGATAACTTTCTTTAGGAATCAGTTTTTAGTTATTGATAGCGGTTTTTAGATATCAGTTTGTAATTATCGGTAGTAGTTTTTAGGTATCAGTTTTAGTTCGGTATCAGTTTTGAAAGAATGTTTGTCCTTATGAATAATTTTGAAAGAATGTTTGTCCTTATGATTAATTTTTAGGAGAATGTTTGTCTTTATGGTTAAAATATTGAGGTCGTGCCCTTGAGGCTAAAAATATACAAATTTTTGTCCTTTAAATTAATTCCTCCTATACATAAACACATTTATACACACACACACATACAGAAAAAAAATCCTATGCCATACCTTAAGTACCCTACAACATAGCCTAGGGGGAGAACGTGTGGAGGGAAGCATGGTGGGAGATGTAGAGTGCATGCAAGTGTGTACACTTAATTCTAGTCACTTTTTATATTTTAATAGTTTCCTAAGCCTATAAATACCCCTTCCATTTCATATGTTTCCCTTTGCAACTTCCATTATTCATTTCTTCACATCTTCTTCCTAAGCTCCTCCATACTCTCATAGTCTCCTCACTAAATTCCTAAGAGAAAAAGTTAGTAAAAACATTTCAAAACATAGCTTAAATCACTCAGTTTAAATTCCTAAACTCCTCTCTTCACAAAGCAACCACACCTCTCCCCAAACTATTCAAGGCCAAGCCCAATAACAGCCCAGGCCGAGCCACTTCAAGCCCTCCAAGCCCACAAAGATCCATAATTTTCAAGGCTAGGTGGAAGCTCTAGGTCTAGTGCAAGTTCAGGTGGAGTTTAGCTTATTTTCGAGCAAGTTTTGTGAGTAAAGTTAACATTTTTAAAACTCAAGTTACTAACTTTTTAAAGTTCTAAATTTATGAGTTAAAATGTTACTTAAGTATGTGGTGATGTTATATGTTATGCATGCATGCATATAAGTTGATTTGGTGTTGGTTGCTTATGTCGAAGTTTGAGCATGCGAGAAAGATTTTACCTTGAATGTTGAAAAAGTTAGTTAGTATTGTGAAGTAGTACTTTGTTTATGATGGTGCTATAATGTTATGATGTGATATTATATTTGAATGTTATATTTGTTGTATGTGGGTTCATGACATGAAGATAGCGATTCGCTAACCAAAAGCGACGTAGAAATCCGTTTTTTGTCGAAAGTTTGATTTTTGTTATCAAAGTGAGAAGTTTTCAAGTTTAAATCTTTGATTTTGGTTTCAAAAGTTTATTTTCATGTTTTAAAGAAGACAAGAGTTTAAAATTGAAGCTTTAAAAGTTAGAAAATCAAATTTTCAAGTTTTAAAATTACGGCTCTATATATCGATATACGCGCAGTTCAGAAAATCTAACTAATTTTCTAATCTAATTTGTTTTTAACTTAAAAATATCCTTAGAAAATGTTTTCTAACTTTAATTTAGTAATTAGAGAAAATTATTTAATTATTATTTATTTAATTAATAATTAATAAAGGTAATTAGTACTTAATCATTTGTTAATAATGTTTTTTGAACTTAAGTGTTAATTAATTAAGTTAATGATGATTTGTTACTTAATTAAAGTTAATTATTATTTAATTTTTAACTAAGGATTAATCAATTATTATTTAAGATAATTATTAATTAATTATTATTTTTAAAGGGGTTTTATTTAATTAATCTTTGATTAAAGTTAATTATGTTTTAATAAGGTTTAATTAAATTTAAATTACTTTTAATTAGAGTTTAATTACTATGTAACAAGGATTTCATTCTCATTTATAAGGGATTTAATTTATTTTAAAACCGCTTTGAGTTTAAGTAATCAGTTTTGTTATAAATTGTTTTCTTTTCAAATTTGTTTTAAATCAAGGGATTTTTGTGTCGCTTACCCTTAAGTAACCTCATATGATCAGGAAAACTAAATGATATCTATTAGCAAAACAAAACCTCATTCTGCTATTACAATTAACTTGGACATTTACTTAAGTTGATTGATTGTTCTGTGTTGATCCCTTGTATATCTGTTGTTATGTGATGCCATGTTAAACTGGATAAGTAAAATCAATCTAAAAGCATTATTATGGTCGTTAAGCCTCCATTTAATTTTGTAAGGATAAATATTTCATTTTCTTTTTGAAATGATTTCAAAGTTATTGCATTTTGAATAAGATATTTAAAGGATGAGTTGGCAAATGACTTTATTAAAGATGTTTTAACCAATGGAAATGGTTTTCAATGTTATAAAAAGAAGTTTACAAAGAGTTTTCTAAACGATCTGTATGTTTATAAAAAGAAGTTTTTATAAAGAGTTTTATAAAGGAATTTGGGAATTTATAAGATGTTTTGGATAAATGGATTTGAGTTTTTAAGCAAAAAAGATTTCATAAATAAAGAAGATTTATAAAATGAATTTTTTATTAATGGAAGCTAATTTGATTAAGGTTATTTAGGAAGTTTTTTAAACAGGAAAGGTTTATAAAAAAATTTTATAAACGATTCTGGATTATTTATAAACAAAAGTTTTGGATATTCATAAAGGGTATTTATAAAAGGTTTGGATATTTATAAGAAATTATATAAAAAGTTTGGATGTTTATAGAAGCAATTTATATATATGATTTTGAATATTTATAAAAGGGTTTTATAAATGAATTTGGAAGTTGGAAAGTATTTTTAAATGGTTTTGATTTCAAAATAAAAAGAGATTTCATGAACGAAATAGATTTGTTTAAAAAGGATTTACCGAAAGAAATATAAAAAGAATTTGAGATTTGAGTTTCTCTAAACTGGCCTTTTAAAAATGGTGGTATGGAACATCCATTCCACACTTAACACCGAGGGGATAGTGTTTAGGGTTGGCTTTACCTCCAATTTAAACAACATTTGTTTGATCCTTTTTAACATGATTTGAAAGTAAGAAGTTATTCACAAATGTTATGTGGATATACTTATGTCAGAGAGATAAGTACATAAATGTTTTAGACAAACATTTTGAAAAGAGATTTGTTATATAAAGATTTGTTTTGAGGCTTAGTGGTTGCTATGGATAAATAAATCTCAAATGGAATTGGGTGGTGTTGTTTATTTGATAGTTAAATAACCGACTATCAATCTAGACCTGTTTTGACTCAGGAGGTATATCGGGTATATTCGAGTTTCCCGGTGAGGACTCGATTGCTTAGTGCATACTTCTAAAAGAACTATAATTGAGTTAGCCAGAAATTATTGCTTTGTTTTGGAGACACCGGTCTCAGGATTTATCCGAACCACTCCAAACTAATAACGAACGATGTTAAATCATATTGAAGTATGATGGGAAGATATACTATTCTTCCCGAGGGTGATTCCAAAATAGAAGATATAATGTGGAATGTTTGTTCGATCCCTGAACAACTTGCATGGATGAATGCTGGCACTGTATCTCTGCCTTGAGGACAGTGTTAGCATTCCAAGATGGTCTACTAAGAGGAAGAAGGTAAAGACATGACCTTACGAGCCTTACAAACTAGGAAATGGGAAAAACAGGGTATGTAGCAAAGCTATGTGGTCCGCTACCATTAGGAGTCGCCATTCTATTCTAGATTGTCTGTATTCGAGTTGTTTTGTGCACAAACACCATGGTAGTATAAGACCTCGGTGTCAAAAGGGGATAAGGTAATCTGATTCGCTATGTTAAATGGGTAGCCGGCTCTATGTAGCAGGGGTACAAGAAGTTCTTGTCAGACTCCAGGTGCATTTTCTACGGGTGTAACATCAGAAGGTAGTCCCTTACCTTGCCATAGTATGGAATCCAATCTCCAATACGTGCCCTTACGGTTTTGATTTTAGAGCCTTCAGCTATTTTGATATGTATTCAAATCCATAGACATTATTATAATATCACTGAATTTTATATACAAATATTTTGGTTGTCGTAAGTTAAAAACTCATCTGTGTTTATGTGCGGCGTGGTCTTACGAGATGTCTTTGATTTAAAGGTTTTTATAAAGTTAAAGACTTATGTTTTACTCACACCAGACCCATGTCTAACCCGGAGTTTATTTTTCCTTTCTCTCAAACTCTTGGGAGCTTAAATTTGCATGGGCAGCCAAGTAGTTCAGGTTTTTTCGTAGATTCATTTTAGAGGAGCTTGGAGAAGGTGGCTTCATCGATAGCTAGTTATTACTTTGTCTTCTGTTGTATTATATGTATGTTGTATCAGTTAAGTAGGGGCAGACTATTATAACTGTCCTAGGGTAGAATTTGTATTGGTATGACTCTGATGTAACATTTTTGGAATGACTTTGTAATATATTATGTTGAGCAATATATATTGTTCCGTTGCATTGTGACATTTTGTGTTGTTTAGTTTTCTTCTCTTCTACCTTTTCTTTCTTTTACCCCTAATGACCCATCTTTCGGAAGACTAAATGATCGGCACACAAATAGCGAGGATGTATTAACTGTTATCTTCAGAAGTAAGAAAGGCAGATCGTTACACTGAAGTGAGGTGTTGTCAAAATTACTACCATATATTTTCAAATTAGGAACAATGTTCGATTATTTTCTCGACCCTACTTGGATGTATGAAGTCAAAATTGGTATGAAAGTTTCGGTAAAGGAACATTTCTACAATGGTGTACACTAATTTATTAGATTCAATATATCTAATAATCAAAATAACAAAGAAATTTGTTGTCCTTGTAGTATGTGCCAACATTTGAAGCATTGGAAACCAGATATAGTTAAAGTATATTTGTATAAAGTTGGTTTTGTGTCAGATTATTATTTGTAGGATCGTCATGGAGAACTTGTTGCACCTACGCCTAATTTCTTAGTGTCAGAGTGTGATGACCCGATTTTTCATACCCGAAAATCGAACCATCAGGATTAGAAGAAGGAGGTAGAAGGAAAGAAAACAACACAATAGAATCTCACATCGCAGTGGAATAAAATATAAAAAATAATAACCGATCTTTACAGAAAGAAACTATATCTGTTTATACATACATCATCAGAATACAACATCAGAGTATAATACAATCAACATCACGATTCAGGACAGTTATAATAACTTGTCCCACACATAATACACAACATACACAACATAGCGGAATATACATCATATACGTGTGATACGTCTCGCCATCTAGCTCGTCTCCTGAGCTCCACAGCATCATATCCTGTATCCTATAATACTCGGTCTGACCCGAGCATTAAAATAAAATAACACCCGAGTCAGTCTGGAAAACCAGCGTGAGAAAACACACTCAGTTGGATTATTAAAGTTTTCCAAAATCCTTTGAAATCTAAAGCATCTCGTAAGACCACACCATAAATAAACATGTCGGGTTTTTACCTTACGATTTCCAAAACACTTTTTATCAAAATCCTATGATATTATAATAGTCTCTATATACAAATACTTATTCAAATAGCCGAAATTGTTACATCTATTAAATTCCAGCTAATAGGTATACAAACAAAACCGTAAAGGCACGTAGGGAGAATGGATTTCCAACTAATGACTAGGCACTGGGGTACCACCTGTCACAGTACCTGGTCTAGATCAGCGTACCAAGGACCACGCCCGATCCCCTGCAACACAAGACCGGAACTACCCCTTACTGGATAATCCCGAGTAAGATCACCCCGCAGTTGGAATCAGCAACCGCCCAATAAGCCGAAATAAGAAGGGACATCTAGACATGGATGACCTCACCCTAATGGGCGCTACCCACATAGCCTTGCTGCATAACCCCTTATTTTCAGTCATTCCCGGTTGATGAGGCTCAAGGCTAAGCGTTACCTTTTTAGAACATGTCACTTATAATGCCCACCGTCCACCTGACGATGTTCTGAAAGCATTCATCCATACAAGTCCGTTCCGGGTTCGAACGGAACCGAAGGCACTATTCCTACTACATCCATTTTGGAATCACCCTCAAGATCAGTAGCGATTAGCCCTTGCACTTCACTGCTCCATCTTCGACTTAAAACTCGTTTTCCTCACGAAAACGTACAAATCGGATCGAAGTGGTTTTCGGAAAATAAATCCCGATCCCGGTCTCTTCGAAACGATCAGCGCATTGGCCAATATTGATAGTCGGTTATTTAACTATCAAGTAACATTCACAAACATCCATCAAACAATAAATAATTTTCCAAATTATTTATTAATCTCAAAATATTTTCGCAAGATATATTTCCACCTTTTAACCCTTTGGAAACAGTTCCAAACCGTCTTTCTCTCATGGAATAAATTCCCCACATAATTTCTATTTCCACTGAAATCACCAAGTACAAATACTTTAGATTTTAAAAATAACTTATAAACACTTTATTATAAAATATACTTTAAACATTTAAATTAAAAACTACTTTAATACTTTATTCAAAAATATATACTTTAAGAATATTTAAAATAAAACTACTTTATAAATATAAAACTAACTTTTTATCTTTTAAAACATAATACCCAGTCACCTTTAAATAATTACTACTAAATAAATTTGGAAATACTTACTTTAAAACTTAAACGTTTAAAAATAATAAATTTTCTAAAACATGCTTTTAAAACAATCCTTAAAACTTTTAACTCATACTTAAAAATTTGCTTTGAAAATGTACTTGGCTATCATGGGAATTACACTTCTCTTTCACATCTTTCAAAAATAAATCACTATTTATTTTTAAACAAATTTACCCATTCCTTTAATAAATTCCCACCGTGAATTTATTCTTCCAAATATCCACTGATATATTACTTTACTTTATAAACCCAGATTATAAATTTCATAGTCTCATCTTCCTTTTAAAATCCCAGTTTCAAACATTTAACCAATTTTCAAAATCAACCCATTTTAAAATAAATTCCTTTATTTACTTAAATTTATTCCAAAATCCATTAATTCCATTTATTTCAACTTTAACTTCTTAATTAGGATTTAGAATCTTATTTTAACTGAAACTACCAATTTCATAAAATTCCTTTATTTCTTCCTATCCCATTTAAATTCTGAATTTAAAAATAAATCTTTTATTCCTTTAACTTAACATCACTTAAGTTTTTTAAAATTTATTTATTCCCATTTATTCAAAAATCCCCTTTCCCATACTTGGAATTTATTTATTTACAATTTTAAAATCCACTTTTATCCTTTTCCCATTCATTCTTTAATTTATTTAAATTCTCTATAATTATTTACTTCAAAATTTACTCTTTTATTTCTTTCCAAAAATCCAATTTATATATTTTGGTAACACAATATACCCAAATATATTCAATCAAACCATAGCATCCATCATCTCCAATTATCAATATAATTCATCACAGAATATCAAATAATCATATCATATAATTATTAGAACAATCTAAATAATTTTGAGGAATCCAGTTGGATCCCTCCAACCTGTTTCCCTGCATCCACAGATGTTAGCACAATACCAATCCCACTTCGAGGTGGAATATCGCGGTATATGGGTTTATATAATGTCATCCGCTATTATGCGGCGCATAGGGTCTCATCCGCTATAAAATGCAGGAATATAAATAACTCCAATATATACTATATATACTACTATATATAATATAGCACATCAAACCAATTCAATTATTCAACCAATTATTTAAATTTAACCATTTAAATTTAAATAAAATAAAAAAATCCAGAAGAGTGAGATTAACTCACCTATGATTTTTATTTTGCAATCCAAACCCAAACCGGCTTGTTTCTTCACGATTTTAGACCTTATATAAATAATATATGTTTTGTTAATATTCGAGTAATTGGAACAATTAATCTCTTTTAAAATGAACTAGCATGTTTAATATGTGTTTATGTATAATTATTTTCCCTTTGAAACTACATACTTAAAAATTTAATTTATCTAGATTCAAAATGTGTAGATGTATATTTGTTTCTTCTGAGACTACTTATATACTTATAAAAATTATTTATATAGATTTAAAAAAATCTATTTTTATATTAACTTTAAAAAAATCTTACTGTCTCAACATATCTATATATAGATTAAAATAGAATTTCCTCTAAAAACTTACTGTAAATTATACTGCAAATGTACATATATACATTTCTTCTCTGCGTATAAACATTCATAAAAAAACAAGAGAAATCGTTACCTCGCCGCATGGCTCGAGACCAAACCCTTCCCAAAACGAACGTCGCGTTCAAACGCGATTCTATTCCTTGCTCGAGGTTGCGAGCTCCCATCGCAGTCGAACTCGCCTGCATTCCACTTTCTTGATGCCGATCTCGAACCGCACTCGAACGCACCTCAACTGGTCGCGATATGATCGAGAGTCGAGGGCCACCAGCAATTGATCGAGATGAACTCACTGCCCAGATTCAAACGAAAGTAGATTTCGTTCGATGAAGGATTCCGATTAGAGGATAAAAATGCGACTTTTATTCGTGCTGAGGAAATTCGATTTGGGGTTTATTTATTTATTTTTTTTAAAAAAAGAAGAAGCAATGCGATAAGTTCGAGCATTTAAATTGGCAAGGGCGGCCATTATTTCTTCGTATTCGAGCATTCAGAATTTTAACTGAAAAGGGAATGGGTTCGTGTTAAAAAGTAAGAAGAATAAGGGATCGTGTGTTCGAGAAGGCAAAGAAAGCGTGTTGAAAAAATCTGGCTACAGTAGATTGATGGTAAAGCATGCAGCTGATATGATTATATATGTCAATCAACCATTAATATATATATTTATAAAGTTCAAATTTAAATTCAAATGCAACTTAAAATTTCAAAATCCTATCGAGGCATGCCGCTAGGCGTTTATAATGTTATATCCCTATTCCGAACGCAATGGAAAAGGTCTCGAGTCCTAATTCGATCGTATGGAGAAGATAGCTTTTTGGACTCGGTTATTATATCAAATTCGATATAAATTTCAGCGCGTTTATATGTCGTACGCTCACACAACAACTCCAATTACTATGAAATTTGAAATCCGTTAATAATACACTATTATGGATCCAATGAAACTGGTTTCGTCGAATTTCGAGACTGTGCCTTGGAAGGCTATTTTTAAATTTAATTTAAACAATATATTTTCAAAACTGAACAAAGCACTTTTATATTTAATTTTAAAAGTTCTATCACCTTTAGTATTATCAATGTAAATTTTCCAAGCCTTCAAATTATTTTTAACAAGCTTAAAACTCCAGATTCAACATTTTACCCAACTTCAAATTATTTAATTTAATTACTCAATAAATAGTGATATTTGAAATTCAAGTTAAAAATTAACTTTTGAATATTTAAAATCAATTAAATATTCCAATTTCAAATATCCAAAAATTACAGATCGTCACATTCCTCCCCCCTTAAAAGAATTTCGTCCCCGAAATTACTGGTTAAGAAGAATGGTCCATAACCCGTTCACTCACTTCCCAAAACCAAACAATTTTCAATGACTTCCCAAAACAATCTTTTATTTAAGACACACTATCACTCTACTAACCTTCCAAACTCATCCATAAGTTCCAAACAATATTACTTACTCAACAATTCAAATTTAAATTTAAACCAAATTTTAAATTATCAAAATTTTCTCAAAATTTTCCTAACTCCCTAAATTTTCGAAAAATTTCGCCAACGTCTCCTTTGCGCGGTTGGCTCGGTACAACTACAAAATGCCTCTACGGGCCTCTAAATTTCAAAAGAAAACAAAACGTCAAGTGGCTAGATCAGAAAATCATCAAATTTCATATAGAAATTAAATACATACCTTTGTCGAGCAATTTAAATTTACCTTCAGAAATCAAAACCAATTTTCCTTGATTTTAAAACACCTGTATATCCTACTTAGCAATGATATCCAATCCAAAATTCAAAATCATCTTATTCGTTTCTTTACAGAATTTTCAATATCTATTCATTCAAGTCCGTACGATGTACATACATTATTCGTACGCAATATCAAGTTCGATCGCTCGCTCGATCACACAATTTCGCTTCCGAACTAGTATCGTCCACCCGACTTCCTAGTGCGGACTCAAATCTGGTTTCTTGATCAGAAACCGTCATTCTCCTTGCATAGCCACAAACTATGATAGAGAAATTTCCAGAATCAATCAAAATCCCATATCCAGGGTTCGCCGTCGAAAATTGAGTGAAAAATCCCAACTCGGACCGATATAACTATCTCGAAATTCTGTGCTCGAATCTGGATCAAACCATTATGCGAATAAAATAATATACGTACATTCTACGTATTGATTTCAATTGATTATCAACTATATCAATTCTCTTTTTATTCACATTCATTTTGATTTCTATCCACTCATTCACAATTATCATTCCATTTCACAACTTTCAGTTTTAATCTTCATTCAATTATTCACTTAGAATAATTTTCTCAATACCAAATTTACTTAAGAATTTCACCATTCATTTCTTGAGTTCAATATAAATATTTTATATACTTCTTATATTATTACATTCACTTTACCACTTAGTTTTTATCTACATTTAATCAATTTGGATTCCAATTCCATAAAATCAACTTGCTTCAATTTATTAATTATTTCCACACTTCAATACTTTTTCCCAATTTCCATTCAGATTTTCATTTTCAATTTTACTTGAATTCAATTTTTCTTTACACTCTGGATATTGAATTTTATCCACCTTACTTTACGTACAAAATTTTAAATCGGATTTCAATATTCAATTTCAATTTTATTTGCTTACCAATTTTAAATCATTTGTCGTTAGTGAAAATTTTAAAAAAATTCTAACTCCCAAAATTTCCGAATTTTTTTGGTAGAGTCTCCTTTGTACGGAGGAGCTTTTGCAATTTGACAAGAGATATAAATATATATACATCGACCCACATGGTCGGAAAAACAAAAACAGTTCATATTTCCTATCTTTTTATTGCATAGGCGTACCTTATTTAGCATTTTTAAGCAAGCGGATTATTATTTTTGTATTTTGAATGACCCAATCCAGCCAAACGGCTTCCCTAAACCTGTACTTACTCAATTTAAACATGTAAGTACTAAATATATGAAATTTATTAACATTTCACTCACTTTCAATAGCTAAACACATGAATTTCATAAACAACATACACCAAACACTTTCCATAAGCAATTTATAAGGTTTCGACACAGATATAGTTGCTTACAACTAAATCACACATCATTTTTATTCAATTTAAGTGATTTACAACTCACTCAATTCATTCTCTATTTCGTTCCTTTTAAATGGTTTACACTTCATTGCTTACATTCAATTCATTTTAAACTTTATTTCACATTTTCAATTCACTTCCGAACTCATTTTATTAATAATAAAACCATTTCAATTGTATTTCTATTCACTTGGATTTTATTTACAACTCAAACCAATTCTATTATAATCCAACTTCACTTCATTTTACCATATTTCAACCACATTCAATTTACTTAACACTCCCAGGTTGAATTTTATTTATAACTCAAGTTTAACTTCACAAAAATCCATTTTTAACTCGTAATTCAATTTTTATTCAACCAATCTAAATTCCATTAACATACACACTTAACTAATTTATTAGTTCATTCCCCACTTTTAATTCAATATTTGATTTTTACCTTCAAAAATCACTTCATTTAATTTTCTCGAGTTCAATCTTATTTTCAGTTTAATTCAATTAATTTCAATCCAATTAAATTTTACCTCCTAATCCAAATTTAATTCTATTTTTCCATTCCAATCACATTCAAGATTTACCAATTTACTTTCTTCCAATCATCAATTAATTTCAAAATTAAATCTTAATACAAGTTAAATTCTCATTTTTTTCTTTCACCTTTAATTTCAATTCCAAAATCCAATCCCCATATTCCTCATCGAGATCATTCACCATTTATAAGTTTATAACTTATCTCATCAGGATTTCAATTCAAATAAGGATTCAGGATTTTTAATCACCCGGCTTTTGGTTTCAAATCATTTTGAAATCACCATTATCTCAAAATCACACTTCTCCAACTTTTAAACTAATCCTGGTCTTTATCCCCAACAAATTTCCTTTGACATTTCAAAAACAAAACTAGTTCTTCTGAACAAATCAATTTGGCAGCAATCCGTCACTTAGAAACTCGAAAATGAACATCGATGATGCTGCAGTCATCACCGAAGTTATTTTCCAGCGACTAAAGTGAGCTCAATGCTATATCCCTTTCCAAAATTTATTTGAAACAATTTCCTTTCCGAAATACTTCCAAAATTAATGATGCTATTATTTGTCTTCAAACACTAAGAAAAACACTTCCAAAATCTCCGGGCTTTTAAACTTTCAGATTTTGACTTAAATCAAATTTTAACTATAATCCATTTGTATAATTTATGCTCATACAAATTTTTATTTGATTTTACAAGTCATACCAAATTTTTTTTATAATCTTATTTGTTTAGAATATTATCATCCAAACATCCACGTTATATAGCAATTGAAGAAAATATTTATTTTATATCAAAATATATATTGGGTAAAATTATTTCATTCACCCACCTTAAAACAATATTATGTCGAATTGTTCTATTCAAGTGTTTAGAAACCCCTTCGATACAGTTGTCCAGACTGTGCCGATGAAGGTTCATATGCCACTCAATAAATCAATCAACCCAATATAAAACCATTTTATATCCACTAACAAATACGCTCTCATATCTATTATTACCCTCAAACTCATTCCTAGAGTACTACTGACTCTATCTCTAATGAGTAACTCCCACCAGAGCCAAGGTTATCACTAGCCTAAGCTCTGATACCAACTATGATGACCTGATTTTTCATACCCAAAAGATCAAACCATCAGGATTAGAAGAAGGAGGTAGAAGGAAAGAAAACAACACGATAGAATCTCACATCGCAACGGAATAAAATATAATAGATAATAACTGATCTTTACAGAAAGAAACTATATTTGTTTATACATACATCATCAAAATACAACATTAGAGTATAATACAATCAACACCACGATTCAGGACAGTTATAATAACTTGTCCCACACAGAATACACAACACAACGGAATATACATCATATACGTGTGATACGTCTCGCCATCCAGCTCGTCTCCTGAGCTCCACAGCATCATATCCTGTATCCTATAATACTCGGTCTGACCCGAGCATTAAAATAAAATAACACCCGAGTCAGTCTGGAAAACCAGCGTCAGAAAACACACTCAATTGGATTATTAAATTTTTCCAAAATCCTTTGAAATCAAAAGCATCTCATAAGACCATGCCACAAATAAACATGTCGGGTTTTTACCTTACGATAGCCAAAACACTTTTTATCAAAATCCTCTGATATTATAATAGTGTCTATATACAAATACTTATTCAAATAGCCGAAATTGTTACATCTATTAAATTCCAGCTAATAGGAATACAAACAAAACCGTAAAGGCACGTAGGGAGAATGGATTTCCAACAAATGACTAGGCACTGGGGTACCACCTATCACATTACCTGGTCTAGATCAGCGTACCGAGGACCACGCCCGATCCCCTGCAACACAAGACCGGTACTACCCCTTACTGGATAATCTCGAGTAAGATCACCCAGCGATTGGGATCAGCAACCGCCCACTAAGCCGAAATAAGAAGGGACATCTAGACAGGGATGACCTCACCCTAATGGGCACTACCCATATAGCCTTGCTGCATAACCCATGATTTTCAGTCATTCCCGGTTGATGAGGCTTGAGGCTAAGTGTTACCTTTTTAGAACATATCACTTAGAATGCCCACCGTCCACTTGACGATGTTCCGAAAGCATTCATCCATACAAGTCCGTTCCGGGTTCGAACGGAACCGAAGGCACTATTCCTACTACATCCATTTTGGAATCACCCTCAGGATTAGTAGCGAGTAGCCCTTGCACTTCACTGCTCCATCTTCGACTCCAAACTCGTTTTCCTCACGAAACCGTACAAACCAGATCGAAGTGGTTTTCGGAAAATAAATCCCGATCCCGATCTCTTCGAAACGATTAGCGCATTGGCCAATATTGATAGTCGGTTATTTAACTATCAATTAACATTCACAAACATCCATCAAACAATAAATAATTTTCCAAATTATTTATTGATCTCAAAATACCTTCGCAAGATATATTTCCACCTTTTAACCCTTTGGAAACAGTTCCAAACCGTCTTTCTCTCATGGAATAAATTCCCCAAATAATTTCTATTTCCACTGAAATCACCAAGTACAAATACTTTAGATTTTAAAAATAACTTAAAAACACTTTATTATAAAATATACTTTAAACATTTAAATTAAAAACTACTTTAATACTTTATTCAAAAATATATACTTTAAGAATATTTAAAATAAAACTACTTTATAAAATATAAAACTAACTTTTTATCTTTTAAAACATAATACCGAGTCACCTTTAAATAATTACTACTAAATAAATTTGGAAATACTTACTTTAAAATTTAAACGTTTAAAAATAATAAATTTTCTAAAACATGCTTTTAAAACAATCCTTAAAACTTTTAACTCATACTTAAAAATTTGCTTTGAAAACGTACTTGGCTATCCTGGGAAATACACTTCACTTTCACATCTTTTAAAAATAAATCACTATTTATTTTTAAACAAATTTACCCATTCCTTTAATAAATTCCCACCGTGAATTTATTCTTTCAAATATCCACTGATATATTACTTTACTTTATAAACCCAGATTATAAATTTCATAGTCTCATCTTCCTTTTAAAATCCCAGTTTCAAACATTTAATCAATTTTCAAATTGATTTTCAAAATCAACCCATTTTAAAATAAATTTCTTTATTTACTCAAATTTATTCCAAAATCCATTAATTCCATTTATTTCAACTTTAACTTCTTAATTAGGATTTAGAATCTTATTTTAACTAAAACTACCAATTTCATAAAATTCCTTTATTTCTTCCTATCCCATTTAAATTCTAAATTTAAAAATAAATCTTTTATTCCTTTAACTTAACATCACTTAAGTTTTTTAAAATTTATTTATTCCCATTTATTCAAAAATCCCCTTTCCCATACTTGGAATTTATTTATTTACAATTTTAAAATCCACTTTTATCCTTTTCCCATTCATTCTTTAATTTATTTAAATTCTCTATAATTATTTACTTCAAAATTTACTCTTTTATTTCTTTCCAAAAATCCAATTTATATATTTTGGTTACACAATATACCCAAATATATTCAATCAAACCATAACATCCATCATCTCCAATTATCAATATAATTCATCACAGAATATCAAATAATCATATCATAGAATTATTAGAACAATCTAAATAATTTTGAGGAATCCAGTTGGATCCCTCCAACCTGTTTCCCTGCATCCACAGAAGTTAGCACAATTCCAATCCCACTTCGAGGTGGAATATCGCGGTATATGGGTTTATATAATGTCATCCGCTATTATGCGGCGCATAGGGTCTCATCCGCTATAAAATGCGGGAATATAAATAACTCCAATATATACTATATATACTACTATATATAATATAGCACATCAAACCAATTCAATTATTCAACCAATTATTTAAATTTAACCATTTAAATTTAAATAAAATAAAAATATAGAAGAGTGAGATTAACTCACCTTTGATTTTTGTTTTGCAATCCAAACCCAAACCGGCTTGTTTCTTCACGATTTTAGATCTTATATAAACAATATATGTTTTGTTAATATTCGAGTAAATCGAACAATTAATCTCTTTTAAAATGAACTAGCATGTTTAATATGTGTTTATGTATAATTATTTTCCCTTTGAAACTACATACTTAAAAATTTAATTTGTCTAGATTCAAAATGTGTAGATGTATATTTGTTTCTTCTGAGACTACTTATATACTTATAAAAATTATTTATATAGATTTAAAAAAATCTATTTTTATATTAACTTTTAAAAAAACTTACGGTTTCAACATATATATATATATATATTAAAATAGAATTTCCTCTAAAAACTTACTGTAAATGTATATATATACATTTCTTCTCTGCGTATAAACATTCATAAAAAAAATAAGAGAAATCGTTACCTCGCCGCATCGCTCGAGACCAAACCCTTCCCAAAACGAACGTCGCGTTCAAATGCGACTCTATTCCTTGCTCGAGGTTTTGAGCTCCCATCGCAGTCGAACTCTCCTGCATTCCACTTGCTTGATGCCGATCTCGAACCGCACTCGAACGCGCCTCAACTGGTCGCGATATGATCGAGAGTCGAGGGCCACTAGCACTTAATCGAGATGAACTCGCTGCCCAGATTCAAACGAAAGTAGATTTCATTCGATGAAGGATTCCGATTAGAGGATAAAAATGTGATTTTTATTCGTGCTGAGGAAATTCGATTTGGGGTTTATTTATTATTATTTAAAAAAAAAAAAAAAGCATTCCGATAAGTTCGAGCATTTAAATTGGCAAGGGCGGCCATTATTTCTTCGTATTCGAGCATTCAGAATTTTTACTGAAAAGGGAATGGGTTCGTGTTAAAAAGGAAGAAGAATAAGGGATTGTGTGTTCGAGAAGGCAAAGGAAGCGTGTTGAAAAAAATCAGGCTATAGTAGGTTGATGGTAAAGCAAGCAGCTGATATGAGTATATATGTCAATCAACCATTAATATATATATTTATAAAGTTCAAATTTAAATTCAAATGCAACTTAAAATTTCAAACTCCTGTCGAGGTGTGCCGCTAAGCGTTTATAATGTTATATCCCTATTCCAAACGTAATGGAAAAGGTTTCGAGTCCTAATTCGATCGTATGGAGAAGATAGCTTTTTGGACTCAGTTATTATATCGAATTCGATATAAATTTCAGCGTGTTTATATGTCGTACGCTCACACAACAACTCCAATTACTACGAAATTTGAAATTCGATAATAATACACTATTACGGATCCAATGGAACTGGTTTCGTTGAATTTCGAGACTGTGCCTCAAAAGACTATTTTTAAATTCAATTTAAACAATATATTTTCAAAACTGAACAAAACACTTTTAAATTTAATTTTAAAAGTTCTATCACCTTCAGTATTATCAATGTAAATTTTCCTAGCCTTCAAATTATTTTTAACAGGCTTAAAACTCCAGATTCAACATTTTACCCAACTTCAAATTATTTAATTTAATTACTCAATAAATAGTGATATTTGAAATTCAAGTTAAAAATTAAATTTTGAATATTTAAAATCAATTAAATATTCCAATTTCAAATATCCAAAAATTACGGGTCATCACACAGAGGTCGATTATGTTATGGCGAATCCAATAGAAAATATGGTGGAAGATGCATCACGATCAATGTTTCCTATCATTCAAGTTGATGATGAAGACGTAAATATCGAAGAAGAACTGAATGTGGGAGCAAAAAGAATCAATAAGTTATTGGATGCTGCTATGAGGCCGTTGTGGGATGGTTGTAAAAGTGGAACCGAATTATCAATAACCGTTGAATATATCACTATGAAATCAAAATTCAACTTTATAGAAGATAGATTTACAGCAGTTGTACAAGCTGCAAAACGACATATGCCATCCAATAATCTGATATGCGATAGTCATTATAAAGTGAAAATACTTATATCGGCTTTCGGTCTGCCGTACTAAAAGATAGATACATGTATAAAAGGTTACATGTTGTATTGGAAAGATGACATTAACCTTAAGAAATGCAAAATATGTAATGAATAAAGATACAAATCAAGAAAAACGAAAGGAAAGGAAGTTCCATATAAGAGAATGCATTATTTACCAATCACCCCTAGACTTCAAAGGTTATATGCGCCTTCTGCTACGGCATGTCATATGCGATGATACAGTGTGAGAATATAGGAAGAGAGAACCTCGACACGTCCATCTGATGGAGAAGCATGGAAACATTTTGATAAGACTTATCCTGCATTTGCTATAGAGAGCCGTAATGGCAGACTTGGTTTATATACGGATGGGTTTTCACCATTCTCTCATTTTGGTAGTAAATATTCATCTTGGTATTATCGTTACACCTTATAATTTAATTCTGTGAATGTGTATGAAAACTCCATATATGTTTCTCACTATTGTCATCCCTGGTCCTGATGATCTGACACAAGGAATCGATGTTTATTTACAACCATTGATTGAATAGTTGAAAACACTGTGGCATGAAGGAGTTGAAACATACGACATTTTGAAAAAAAATCGCATGTTCCTTCTTTGTTATGGACTATTAGTGATTTTCTTGCATATGCAATGCTTTCGGATTGAAGTACTACCGGTCGTCTAGCTTGTCTTTATTGCACGGAAGAAACACAAGCATTTTCTTTACTTTATGGAAAGTAAATTTCATGGTTTGATTGTCATTGGTGCTTTCTCCATCCCAATCATACTTTTAGAAGAGATAAAAAAGTTTTACATCTAACAAAGAAGAGACTATGTGACCACCAAAGATTTGGTCAAGCGAAGAAATATATGAAATTGTAAAGGACTATCCAAAGATACATGAAACTGGAGTACAAACTAAAATTCCAGGTAAATCACACATTCATAATTGGTGCAAACAAAGTATATTTTGGGAGTTACTTTATTGAAAAGATCTCTTACTTCGACATAATATTGATGTGATGCACAATGAAAAAAACGTGTTTGATAACGTGTTTAATACAATTTTGAATATTAAGGGGAAAACTAAGGACGATCTGTATTCAAGACGTGATATAGAACATTTTTGTAAACGTCCCAAACTTTATATGAAGCCCATGACAGTAAAAAAAACCCAAAGCATGTTATGCGATAGACAGTAAGCAAGTAAAACTCGTGCTAAAATGGGTGGAAGGACTAAGATGTCCCGAAGGGATTTATTCTAATCTACCTAGATGTGTTGACTTTAAAAATAATAGATTAAGTGGGATGAAAAAAAGTCCTGATTGCCATATCATTATGGAATGTTTATTACCCATGGTTTTCAAAGAACTGTTGCCCGTAAAAAAATGGAGTGTTATAGTAGAATTAGTCTCGTTTTATAAACAACTTTGTTCGACGACGTTAAAAGTTGATCGTATACGTAAACTTGAAGTAGAAATCCTCATACTACTCTTCAAACTGGAGAAAATAATTCTGCCAGGTTTCTTTAATGTAATGGAGCATTTACATGTTCATCTTCCATCCGAAGCACTTCTTCGAGGTCCTGTGTAATATGGATGGATGTATCCATTTTAGAGGTAATATTGAATATCCGTAATATTAATTTTAGTATAAAATTGAGATAAAATTCAAATTTACATAAGTAAATTTAACTTGAATTAAATTTGTAATAAGTACTTAAATCATCTGAAGTAAAAAAGATAGAAAAAAGCACGAGTTGAAGTTTCGATTTGCAAATCATATCTTGAAGAATAAGCTTTATTCTTTTTCTCTCATTAATTCAGTGACCATATGAACTTATCATTTGTAAGTGTTTCTCGCAATGATGAAGCCACTGAACAAGATTATTCTCAAACAATATCTATTTTTAGACAACATGGCCGACCTGTTGGAAAATCTGTGGAAATATATATGGTTAGACAATAGAGATCGCCATGTAGCGAACGCACACAAGTTTTTCTTAATTGTGCTGAAGTTGCAACATTTGTTAGGTAATAATAAATTCATATTTATTTGAATTATTCTTCTTGTTTAACTATAATGGAACATATTATATATTTTTTGCAGTATTTACAAATCACAACATCCACTTGGAGATCTCAGTAAAGAATTTGCTAAATGGTTTTCGAAGTATGTGTATGATAAAAGAAATTGTGTCGTTGATGAAGGATTACAACATCTTGCGCTCGAACCAAAAAGAAATGTCAAGATTTATCCAATATTCTTCATCAATGGATTTAAATTCAACACCAAGGATTATGGTGCTAAAAAATTAACATATAACAGCGATGTATTTGTCAAAGGTAGTGATGATCCAGATGAGCATATAAAAGATTTTTACAACGTCTTAACGTAGGTTTTAGATTTGACATATTATATACAACCTGCGAAATTTTTTTATTCAAATGCAATTGGTTTAGCAATGTTCCTGGTTCTGGAATCAACGTGCACAAAGATTATAAGCTTAATGAAATAAAGCATACCTCACATTACTATAAGCATGATCCTTTCATATTAGCCAAGCAAGCATTACAAGTTTATTTTGCTCCGTATCGATCCTTAAAAAGAGATAAAGCGATTGGTCGGCTGTTTTTAAAACAAAGACAATTTACGTTTGACAAAATAATGAAATAATAACAACTGATAATATTGATTTAGGATCGTTGAATGATGAATCAAATTTTTAATAGAAGCATTTGAGAGTACAAAGGAAAAAGATATAGAGTACGAGACCGAGTCTGAATCAAAAAAACGATGAAGACTGGATATTTGTAATGCTTGTTGTATAATGTATATTATGAGTTTCCGTTGTTATAAATGATGTTGACTATGTTATGAGCTATGTATTATTCTGTTTTGTTAATTCAATATATGTATTCAGGAGATCTTGTTCCACTTATGATGTTTTAGTGGAAGTTTTGTGTGATGATTAATCAGACATGTTTTCTAATAATAAAATAATATATTTATTCATTATATAAAATGATATGTTTGTGGCAGATATGTCTTACATGAGACATTCCAGCAGATCTCAGGTTTCTCCTTCTCCTGGCGCAGGTGCCAACGACACGGCGTTGGATTTGCGCCCAAAGGCGGAGGTCTCTTCGAAGAGTGCAAGTTAAGTATCAAATTTATTGCATTTATATTATTTAAAATTTATTAAATGTCTACATTGAATTAATACAGGGGTTTCGAGGTGCATCCTTTGGACTGCATTCTTCAAGTCCCTGGGAAGGCGTTCAAGAGTCGGATGTCGGGATGTTGGGCTCATTGGAGCTACACCTAGACCATGTTATGGACATTATATAGGTTGACTTGATGGTAAGTATAAATTTATAATTCATTTGAAAATTAATATAAAATATATAATTCAATTTAATTTCAATATGCAGGCTGCTGTACGTGTTAATCCGAAAGATATGGATGTTTTACGAATCATTAGAACCAACGGATGAGGAAAATTACAGGGACGTCTTCTCAAAAGCAAAAAAGGCGAATAAAAAACTCGTTTGGATGAGCGCTGGTACTTGTGCTGAATTTCTGCAGCTTTGGGATAATCCTGAAGTTAAAGTAAGTTATCCAATTTCATATTGTTATTATAATTTTTTTAAAAGTTCGTATAATAATTGCATTAATTTAGTTATTCATATATTTAAATTTACAGGTAATTTCCGCGTGGAACACGGCAAACAGGAATAAAAATCCTGTTGTACACCGTAGCGGCTCTAAATCCTTCCAACAATATTAGAGGGAATTAGTAAATTTATAAATTGCGATTATAAAATAGTTGTAACATCATTTAATTATATCGGTAACATCGTTTATATATATATATATATATATATATATATATATATATAATTTCAGGTTAAGGAGAAGGGTCGTGGCCTACATTGGCAGAGGGCTTCACACAGACTCATGCCGCCAAGCAGACAAATGAGGATGGCTGAGTTTCATATACTTGGACGGACAATATCACATGCCGTAACGGTAAACATGTTTAAAATTTTCTTTTACTTCACATTTCATAAGTTGTAAATTGAATATTTATTATAGCAAACTTTTATTCCTAATCGCAGGAAAGATATGAAGCGGAGCAAGCTCGAGTAGCGCAGTCTACCGACTGAGAGTAGTTGACCTTTGAGGAGTAGAATCGTATATGGGATGCACTGATTAACCCGCCCATACGAAATAGGCGATATGAGAAATCAAGAGGTAATGTTTATCGAGTTCAACTGCTTCATTAACTAGTATATAAATTTTATTTAATATTAAGCATAAATTATAACTAGCTATTAACTAATTTACAAACGTTGATGCCTCAAACCAATTATAGGAAACCGCAGGCAGAGGAGGAGGTAGCTTAGCTCAAACATCAGATATCAGAGTTGAATGAGCAGATTCCTATTAGAGGATCGGCTACGCTGCTGGATGTGCGGATTACGGCATATTTTGTAGAGCACAGACATATTCCTAGGGATGGGTCGGGAAATAATGATGATGAGTGGGTATGGTTGTATTTATGATAAATTTTGATTGTTTTGTTTTGTATTTATTTGACATGTGTTGTTGGATTTGATACTTGTTTGATGGTTGTGTTGTTTGTGGATGTTTGACGGATTTGTGGATGTTTTGTTTGATGGACATGAGTATTTGTAGGTATAGTTGTTTTGTTTGATGGAATATTGATGTTGTTTGATGGAATGTTAACGTAAATACTGATTTTTGCGTTATATACTTGCTTATGTGTGATATGTATGAGATTATCCGATGGTTGTTGTTGTGAAATTGGGTTTACATGCATTGTAGATGAGGTGAATAGAAACATGAATATGTATATATGTATGTATATGTACGGTAGCATTTTGCTAAATAGCAGCTATTTCGCAAAACAGAACTTCCAGCCTTGCGTCGGCTTGGGTGTGCCAATTTGCATGGGGTTGTGTCGGCTTGTGATGACCAATTTGCACACGTTTGCGTCGGCCAACGACACCCCATCAGTTCATTCGTTCTTGCCACGTGTCCTATTTTCTGTCTCTAACCGATGCTAAAGCAGCGACGACGACGTTGAGGCTAAAGCTGACGCTAATTCTAGTTGTGTTGACTTGATGAGTGTTGGATTTAATCGTCTCTTTGCGACGACTTGCGTTGACTTGGGACGGCTTCTTGCCAACGCTAAAGACAATGTTTCTTGTAGTGCTACTATTATTTTACATTTAAGTCCATGTATTAAAACAAACTAGTTGATTTTGAATTTGGACTTTTTAAATAAATAATGTAACAAATATACATTAATTGATCTAATAAATTATTTAAAAAATGACAATTTAATGTGTGTACCACATTTATATTAACAAAAACAACAAAACTATTTTTTCATTCAAGTCCATATAGATTAAATTTTCCATAATTATATATAAACTATTACAATGTTCTACTTATTTTATCCTCTATCGTTTACATTTGAATACAAACATTTAATAATTTTTACAATTATTTACGGATTTCTACTAAGTTTTCTTATATTGTGCTACATTCAAGTCCATATGATTGAATTTATTAAATAATCTTAAAATAAAAGTCCAATTAACAAATATCTATTAATTTATCTAATAAACCATAAAAAAATGGCAATTCAATATGTATACAACAATCCTACTGATAAAAACGGTAAAACAATTTTTTTCATTCAAATCCATATAATTCAAAATTTTCACAATTATATACAAAATTATCTTTAATTCTCCTATATTATTCTATATTCAAGTTCAAAAAAAAAATTCTTTCTAAAATTTATATTTTTATACAATGAAATATGTACATAATTTTTTTCTTTCTAAAGTTGATATTTCATTACAAACAAATATGTACGTATTTTTTTTCTTTCTAAAGTTGATATTTCATTACAAACAAATATGACATATTTTTCTTCTTCTAAAATTAGCATTACAAACATATATAACAATTTTCTTTTCTGAATTTGATACGTCAAGTGGACTCTTTGTCATTAATAAAATTTATTTTTGTGAAGAATGACATTAGAAATTAATGATGAGTGATGAATTTTTGTATTTTATAACGTAAAAAATAATAAATATTTTCCGTTAGTATTTTTTTTCTAAAAAGGCTACGTTTTAACTGTTTATAATTAACTACTTATAATCTGTAATTTACGATAAATAATGGATAAAAATCATAACGATTAGAATTATTTTTTCTTTTGTGTTTTTTTTAATCTTTTAGAGGTAAATGCTAAATAAATTTGAAATTTTTTATTATGGATTAAAAATTATTATGGTATGAAACACTAGATTAAAGTCATTTTTTTTACGTGACTAAAATGACAAGGTTATTGGTGATCACTTCACATTTCCTTTTAGTTGTTAAATAATTTTTTCTACCACTTTAATTCACTTCACATTTCGTTAAATAATTTTTTCTACCACTTTAATAATACCAAATGCTTGTCCAACACCACTGGCTCATTGGACGCTCTGACTTTGATTTATAAGGCCACAAATTCGAATCTGTGTATTCTGCAATTCAAAGGATATATGTTGACTTTATTTATATACGGCCTACATTGAACAAAATATGTAATCGCCATATATAATATAAAATTATTCTCACAATTAAAATGATTACACTACATAAATTATTCATTTATTGAAAGAAACTCAAATGCGATAAAACTCTATAACAAATTTCTTGTAAACTGGTTGAAAAAAGTCAACAATCAATAAATAATAATCAGTGCTCATAAACTTTCGGATATAAATCACCCAAATCCGATCCTGGTTCCTTCGTACCAACTATCGATAAAAAGTGATAATATGAGCATAAGGCAGTGAGACTCTCTCTCATTCATTCTAGCTTGTTTCAGGTTTCGTCTGTGAAATCCAAGAAAACTTGGACTACAATGTACTATGTACCCAATTGCAAAAAATAAAAGATCATATACTTATATTTGACATTTATAGGTATTTTAACTAATTCTCAAGAAATATTTAAAATTCAATCTATATTTCATTTATTCTTTCGTCAAATGTATCAAAAGCTTAATATCAATTTCAAAATATACATATACAAACATTTTATCCATAAAATTTTATAAAAATATTGATTTTAAAATTAATTAAGAATGCTTTTCATTTATTTTATTAAAAATATTGAATCTAAATCATTATATAACTCATTTCTATCAATAAAAATGAAAATGTAATTTTATTCAAACATAAAAATACACAAATCTCGTAACAAAAATTATACAAAGTAAGTTCCCTTTATAGCCCATTTATCCTAAAAAATTTAAATTGGATAATAAATTCTTTCGTTCAGAAATATTTATAACATTATTTTTCCAAAATAATATCATGAACAATGCACAACATGGAACACCATACGATGCCCTTAAAAAGTCGCATGACACGAAGGGCCCCACGGACCCTATTCATTTAGAAAGCAGAAAGAACAAACGCAACGGGCAATGCTAACATGTTTACAGTCTTACTCTGCCATTCAGTTGATGTAAAATGTAAACACATATATGAAGCTTTAACCTACAGCAAGAACTAAATGAGATTCTCATAACATCCACCAAAAAAATACTCGGAGCACGAGAAGTACACAACCCTGACTACACACCCAAAATGTAATAACAAAATCATAACTCAGTAAGTGAAATTGGTATCAAATATGTCAGGATCCCCAGGCGGCGGTGCATAGTCCATCTCCTGCCTCATCGGCCTTATCATCCCATGCGGATACTGCATGTCAAAACAGTACTCCGAAGGACTTGCATACTGCAATGTCTGCCAGTCAAAACCGTCTCCGACCATGCCTTCATCGCCTTCACCGTTCAGTCCATCTTCCATCATATTCAACACGTCATCGATATCAAACATCTCCTCCGGAAGATCCTCGATATGGTCAAGCTTCTCAAGCACGACCTTATCGTCATCATCATCAGCAGCTTCAAGCTTCGGGGCCATAGTTCCATCATCTCCCATGTTAGACACACTTGAATAGCTAGCAGAACCACATGACTCCGAAACCGAACTGGCGTCTGGAAAGTTGAGGCGCGCGGATGGACCGTACATGGCCTTTGCAGCTTCGTCGTAGGCTTTGGCGGCTTCCACGGCCGTGGCAAAGGTGCCAAGCCAGAGCCTGCTGCCGCGGTTCGGTTCCCTGATCTCCGCAACCCATTTGCCCCAGGTGCGCTGGCGCACGCCGCGGTAGTTGCAGCGGGAGTTTTCGGGGCCGCCTTTTCCGCGCATGCAGCCTTTTCTGGAGCCTTTGGCGGGGGTTTTTCGAGCGGGGCGGGATCCGCTGGTAGATGAAGATTGTTGGTTGTTCAGCTCTTTCCATTTCGCTAGTGTTTCCGCTAGGGAGTCGGGGCCCTCTCTTCTTCGTCTCGGTTTCCTTTTCCTGCATTTGACATTGGTTTGATGTTTAGTGACAAGGAAATGAGCAGTAATGTTGGCATAATGAATGCCATAACCACCATGAATACATGCATGCTTCTACAATTGTGAAAATTGCGATAAGATGCGAACTCGTAAATAAACAAACATGTAACAGGGACACCTTCTTGGTGTTGCATATTAACCATCATTTTTGGTGAGGTAAATGAGTACAAAAACAAAAATGAACTTAAGTCTGCTATGTTATGGCAAAAACAGTGGGTGGTGCTATTATTTGTATAAAAAAAAATTGCATAGGGAAAAGAAGCGACTTCAAGAAACTAAAAGATGTTTTGTTACATATGTTATTCACTCTGCACAGTGAGGAGTTTAAAGATCAGTCCAAACTAAAAGATGTTTTATTACATAACTCTGCACGGTGGGGAGTTTAAAGATCGGTCCATTTTCTTTTTGTCAAATTCAGTAAAAACATCATTAAATTACCTTGAAAACTAAATAGATTTTAAAATTAATCATAATATGTATCCATCAAACATGCAGGTTGATGGCTAGAGACCGCGAGACCGAACCATAAGGTTCGGACCACGAAACTGAAAATTTAATTTTCAAAATTGTTAAAAGGATAATAAAACATATTTCTCCATTGCTCAAATCCAACTAAATATCATAAGCACCATTTGTTCGTTGGAAGATGGATCTTCTTTTCTTTTGCAAAACTTGAAAGCTATTTTTTCGAAGTTTTGATATTCAATGCTATTTCAATTTCAAATGTATATCATATTCTGTAAAACTTTGAACTTCAAAGTAGAAGTATAAACGGGAAGTCTAAAATCTGATTTTTGGAAACTATAAATCTTAAAATATTATAATTGGAGACGACTAACTGAAATTTAAGATCCCTTGACTGGCACAAAGAAGAGGACGATGCATTTCTTTAATTGGCATAGGGTTCAAAACAAAGTGAGTATTGTGTTTTTCATTTTCAAAATATATTTCATAAAAATGATTTTAATATGTAAAATTTTGAACTTTCAAAAAAAATAGGCCTATAAGAATCAACTGTGTCCGAAATCATTGGGTTTCTAAAATCTTTGAATTTTGAAAAATATAGAGCTTTTGAGACTTCCAAGAAAAGATATTACTGAAATAACATGTAGAGAACATGTAGAGGACATTCTTATCATTGAAAAACAGAAGGAATCAACATGTACATTATATCTTATTCCTGATTTTCAACAACTCCCATTTAACCACAGTCCTTGTTCAGTTTGCTTCTCATTTCGAAAATCATTTTCAGTGGTAGAGCGATCGGTTGATTGATTCTTATAATTTCATTTAAGGAATGAAAGGGCTCGTGTTCTACATGTTAATGAATTAAGTTTCAGAAATGGTATGGAATTCAAGACTTGAAACGAAAATTTTCTGCTAAATTTATTTTCTATGGATAAACCAACAGAGAAATGGAAGAATATGATTTGATGGCACATGGTTGAAAGTTAAGACATAAGATTATTCAGTGATAATGATGAGGGAGACTGCAGAAAGCTAATGCACCACTATCAGCTAATACTGCATTCATAACTACAATACTAGTCGAAGTCGGGCAGTTTTTAACCGATTCAAATTGATGGATGGGAGAAACAAAACTTACACCGTAGAAGGGGCTTCTAAAATAATAGCAGGTCATTAGACATCTTTTCTAAGTACATAACATGAAAAATTGGTCATACCTAGCAGCATACTGAAGCAATTTTACATCCTCAGACCTGCCTTTCGTTTCCCCTTCTAGCTTAGTACAAATAAGACAGCAGGAAAAATAAATCAGAACAGCCAACCAAAATATCCTTCTTATTTTTTCTTAAGTTAAGTATGTATCATGTATATTCTATAATGATTCTTAGCCTACAGTAACTTCAACTGTAAATTCCCTAGTTGTTAATGCAACAACACTACAAATGAAATTCGCTATTGTCCAATTTACCAACTCTGCATTAGCAACAAAATACTTCAACTAACCAAGCTTTTAATATTTTGATTTATCTCCCTAACATTCTAACCTCTACTATCATGAACACTTGCAGAAAAGCACTCCAGTGATAAAAAAAATTTCTTTATTTTTGATAATTTTGAAATCGAGTATCTTCTATTTTTTGCTTCATAGAGTAATAATTACCTTCATGGGATTATAAAAATTGGGAAATTATTAGATCAAATGAATACTCAAGAGTGGATTGGTGATCAATCTTCAAATAGAAATTCATGAGCTATTGTCAAACCAGACTCTCCTAACCAATCAGAAACACAACGAATTAAGCATGTTTGACGTGACTAATCTATGAAGCACATCAGAAAATTAGGTCAAATATTTCAAGAAGCTCATAGCAAAAAACCCTAATCTTTCCGCACAGAACAAAACTAATTAAAAGTGAAAAAAAAAGAGAGAGAGGAAGATCGAATATTTATTATACCTTTCGGGTTCCCCCATCACTTACAATTCAAATTCACTCAGCTGATGGGATTTCTTAATCAATCTCAACGTGCGAAATTGGGGTTTTATCGAACTCGATTTTGGGAAATGGGTAAGAAAAAGATATTACTTGAATGCAAAGAAACGTTTCAATGCGCGAGCTCTGTTTATATATCTGAGGTTTATGATATTTTATGATGAAGTGTCCACTTTCGTGTCGCGTTACTAGCTCTCACAGCGACACATGGATAGAAGTGTCGCGAAACGTTATCTTGTCCATCGACGCTAGATACTTCCATACGTTACTCGTTTGTTTTTTTTGACCTTTATGGATAGAAGTGTAATGTTGAAAATTAATTGTTATTTATTGCCTATTAAATATTACATGGGTAACTTGTGCTTTTTGTAGACCCTCCGTATGAATGCATTAAATCATAATTAAATCCAGTGCATCTTGTAAGTATCTTCTACTGACTTAAATAAAATATCATAAATATTACAAAATTTACGCGCATTCAATGTATACGTAGAAGTATTACAGCACGCGCTTCGTACGCGGATTGTTTTCCTGTAAATTTTATATGTTTAGCATATTCAAAAAAAAAAAAATTTGCAGAAATATTCGATCATATTTTTATGTTAAATTATTTGTTGTTAGTTTTTAAGTTACATTTAATATTTTAGTTTGAATTTTTATTTATATTACTAGTCAATAGAGAACGGATCTGTAAAGAAAGTTTATTTGTTAGATCATATTTTTATGTCATATTAAAATTTGGAAGTATTTGTAGACGGACATTTTGAATTTGTAAAGGAACTTTAATTATTTTCTAGTTTCTATTTTTAAGTGTACTAAGATTTGATAATATTGGTAGATGATCGCTTTGAATTGGTAAAAGAAGTTTAATAGTTGGATCCTATTTTCAAATAATATGAAGATTTTGTGTTAGAGACATTTTTGGTAGTTCAAATGATATATATATATATATATACACATATATATATATATATATATACACATATATATATATATCAATGATTGGCTATAGTATATCTCAAATTTTCCCTTATTTCAAACATATGTTCATCTAAATAATTATACTCTCTCTTATGCTACTTCATTCTACTATTTTATTTGGAATATGTGGTTGAAATCGGAGAATTTGAGGTGTGGCAAAAATGAGTTGTAGCTGATCATTACCTACACACACACATATACATATATGTATACATATATGTGTGTGTCTATATATATATATATATATGTGTGTGTGTGTGTGTGTGTGTGTGTGTGTGTGTGTGTCTTTGTTGGAATAAAAACACAGTATTTTGGAATTTTAGTCCGACCATAAAGTTCAAAAAATATCCTTGTATGCAAACATGAGGTCAGGATTATCCCGCTAAAAACAAAAATTATACTATTTTCAAATGGAAAATTTGGAAAATAAAATTACAAGTCCGAAACCATGTTCCAACAAAAAAATTATAATTTTTTTCATTATATTTTCATATTATTTATATTAAAACTACGTAGAAATTTTAAATTTAAAACAATTTTGTATGTACAATTTATTAAAATTACTAGTTAGTTTTTAATAAATATTCATATGCTATAATAAAATTATATTTTAAAATTGATTTTAGATGCCTACACTACTAAAATCGGCTTGGTTAGTGTCCAGGCTTTGCGTCGGCTAGAATCGGCTAAAAAACGCGGCTGATTCTAGCCGATTTTAGCCGACGCAATATCACAATACAGAAAGAAAACCCGCGAGCAGTTTTCATCATTTTTCACCACTCTTCCCTCCAAATCAAAACCCTCCTCCTCGTCACCCGCCGCCTGCCGTCACCGCCGTCTCAAGTCAACATTCAGCCCCCGACGCTCTCCAAAGCTCTCCGGTATCTCTTTTCTTCCCGATTTCAGTTTATTTGAGGTATGATTTAAACCCTGAATTTTGAAATTAGTTGATGGTAGATTAGAAATTGATGATTGGTTGGTATTATTCGATGATATTACTGTTTTAGATTGGTTTGGAAATATAATTTTGACATTGTCGGCTTGAAATTAGGAAAATTAGGGAAAAGAGTTGATTATCAATTTGTAATTGTTGATTATTGCGTATGGGTTGATGTTAATGGTGTACATTAGTTGATGATAAAATGTATTAGTTGATTTAGTATAAAAAAAATCTATTTTTACTAATTATATGTGTGAACAACTTATTTTAGTTTACATAATCGGCAAATTAAAATTTAAAATAGTTAAACGAAAGTTAAATTACGTTGTAAAATTTCAAATTTAGTTAATAAATATTTAAATAATTGAATGAATATTGTTAATTATAAAAGTTTTATTTTTAAACCCCTTAGAGAATTTTTGGCCCCGTTTGACAAGTGTTGTATATGATCGTTATATGGTTATTCGGTTTTTCACAGAACGGATATCTATATTCATTTGATACAATATTTGTCGGATTTGTCCCTGTATTGGACAAGTTACGAATACAATAAAGTATAATTACATTTTGTAAATCATATCATTTTAAACGGTTCACAAAATTTCGATAGCACTTCCGTTTTGTTCCCTGTGTACGCGTATTTGTGTACGATACAAGGAACAAAGGGGAAGTGCTGCCGAAATTTTGTGAACCGTTTAAAATGATATGATTTACGAAATGTAATTACTTTATTGTATTTGTAATGGGAAGTAGGATGGTCGACCATCAAAGTTAAAACAATAAAGCAAAAAGCAAAAAATAAATCGAATTGATTATTTGGATTAATAAACGATAAACTTTATTGTGTTTCTAACATATGTTTTCAAATCAGGAAAAAATTTCGATTATTTATCTCGACCGTAGTTGGATGTATGAAGTTAGAACTGGTATGAAAGGTTCAATAAAGAAACATTTCTATAACGGTGTACACGAATTTATTAGATTCGCTAAATCTAATAATCGTAATAACGAAGAACTTCGTTGCCCGTGTAGTAAGTGCAAACATTTGAAGCATTGGAAAGCAGATATAGTTGAAGTACATTTGTATAAAAATGGTTTTGTGCCGAATTATTACTTGTGGGATCGTCATGGAGAACTTCTTGCACCCACACCTAATCCTGTAGCGTTAGATGACAATAATGTTATGACGAATCCAATAGAAAATATGGTGGAAGATGCAGCACGATCAATGTTTCCAATGTTTGATCAAGATGACGATGAAGATGTAAATGTCGAAAAGAACCGACTGTGGGAGCTAAAAAAATATATGATTTATTGGACTCTGCTAAAAGGCCGTTGTGGGATGGTTGTAAAAGTGGAATTGAATTATCTGTAACTGCCGAATACATTACTATGAAATCAAAATTCAACCTTACAGAAGCTGGATTTACAGCAGTTGTACAAGCAACAAAACGACACATGCCACCCAATAATCTGATGTGCGATAGTCATTATAAAGTGAAAAAACTTATGTCCGCTTTCGGCCTGCCGTACCAAAAAGATAGATACATGTGTAAAAGGTCGCATGTTGTATTGGAAAGATGACGTTGAGCTTATAAAATGCAGAATATGTAACGAGGAAAGATACAAACCAAGAAAAAAAAGGAAAAGAAGTTCCATACAAGAGAATGCATTATTTACCCATCACTCCCAGACTTCAAAGGTTATATGCATCTTCTGCTACGGCGTGCCATATGCGATGGCACAGTGTGAGAACACCGAAAGAATGAACTTTGATACATCCATCTGATGGAGAAGCATGGAAACATTTCGATAGGACTTATCCCGCATTTGCTGCCGAAAGCCGTAATGTCAGACTTGGTTTATGTACGGATGAATTTGCACCATTCTCTCAGTTTGGTAGTAAATATTCATCATGGACTATTATCGTAACTCCTTATAATTTACGTCCATGGATGTGTATGAAAACTCCATATATGTTTCTCACTACTGTCGTCCCTGGGCCTGATGATCCAACACAAGGATCGATGTTTATTTACAACCATTGATCGAAGAGTTGAAAACGCTATGGAATGAAGGAGTTGAAACGTACGACATTTCGAGAAAAATGAATTTTTGTATGTTCGCTTCTTTGTTGTGGACTATTAGTGATTTTCCTGCATACGAGATGCTTTCATGTTGGAGTACGGCTGGTCGTCTAGCTTGTCCTTATTGCATGGAAGAAACACGGGCGTTTTCGCTACGGTATGGAAAGAAAATTTCTTGATTTGATTGTCATCGGTGTTTTCTCCATCTCAATCATACTTTTAGAAGAGATAGAAAAAGCTTTATAGCTAACAGAGAAGAGAGTATGCAACCACTGAAGATTTGGTCAAGCGAAGAAATATTTGAAATTGTAAAGGAGTATCTGAAGATACATGAAACTGGAGTGCAGACTGAAATTCCAGGTAAATCAGACATTCATAATTGGTGCAAACAAAGTATATTTTGGGAGTTACCCTACTGGAAAGATCTCCTACTCCGACATAATATTGACGTGATGCACAACGGAAAAAATGTGTTTGATAACGTGTTTAATATAGTTATGAATGTAAAGGGGAAAACAAAGGACGATTTGAATTCAAGACTTGATATAGCAAACTTTTGTAAACGTCCCGAACTTCATATGAAACCCAATGACAATAAAAAACTCAAAGCATGCTATGAGCTAGACAGTAAGCAAGTAAAACTCGTGCTAAAGTGGGTGGAAGCACTAAGATGTCCTGATGGGATTTCTTCTAATCTTCGTAGATGTGTTGACTTTAAAAACAATAAATTGAGTGGGATGAAAAGTCACGATTGCCATATCATGATGGAATATCTATTACCCGTGATTCTCATAGAACTATTGCCCGTAAAAGTATGGAGCGTTATAACAGAATTAAGTTTGTTTTATAAACAACTTTGTTCGACGACGTTAAAAGTCGACCGTATACGTAGACTTGAAGTAGAAATTCCTATACTGCTCTGCAAGCTGGAAAAAATATTTCCGCCGGGTTTCTTTAATGTAATGGAGAATCTACCTGTTCATCTTCCATCCGAAGCACTTCTTAGAGGTCCTGTTCAATATGGTTGGATGTATCCATTTGAGAGGTAATATTGAATATCGGCAATATTTATGTTAGTTTAAAATTCAGTTTTATATACCTAAATTTAAAATAAATTTTTAATGAGTACTTGAATCATTTGAAGAAAAAAATTAGGAAAAAAGCACGAGTTGAAGGTACGATTTGCAAATCATATCTTGAAGAAGAAGCTTCATTCTTTTTCTCTCATTATTTTAGTGATCATGTGAACTTATCGTTTGTAAGTGTTCCTCGTAATGAAGAAGTCGTTGAACATGAATCTTCTCAAGCAATGTTATCTATTTTTAGACAACATGGCCGACATGCTGGAAAATGTGTGGAAATATGATTAGACGATAGAGGTCACCATGTAGCACACACATATGTTCTTCTAAATTGTCCAGAAGTTGCACCATTTGTCAGGTAATAATAAATTCATATATAATTCAATTATACTTACATATTAATTATATTAAAACATATTACATATTTGCAGTATATACGAATCACTACATCCATTTGGCGATCTCAGTAAAGAATTTGCTAAATGGTTTTCAAATTACGTTTATGATCCAATAAACTGTGTCGTTGACGAAGGATTATGACATCTTGCGATCGGACCAAAAAGAAATGTCAAGACGTATCTAATATTCTTCGTCAATGGATTTAAATTCAACACCAAAGATTACGGTGCCGAAAAATTGACATATAACAGCGGTGTATTTGTCAAAGGTAGTGACAATCCAGATGAGCATATAAAAGATTTTTACGGCATCTTAACACAGGTTTTAGAGTTGACATATTACATACAACCTGTAGAAAAAGTTTTTTTATTCAAATGCAACTGGTTTAGCAATGTTCCTGGTACTGGAATCAACATGCATAAAGATTATAAACTTATTAAAATAAAACATACCTCACATTACTATAAGTATGATCCTTTCGTATTGGCCAAGCAAGCGTTACAGGTTTATTTTGCTCCGTATCTATCCTTAAAAAGAGATAAAGCGGATTGGTCGGCTGTTTTTAAAACAAAGGCAAAATTTACATTTGACGAAAATAATATTCCAGACGAAACAGCGTATCAAGCGGATCTTGAGCCAAATACTGAAGTAATAACAACCGATGACATTGACGTAGGGATGTTGAATGATGAATCAAATGTTTTGGTAGATGCATTTGAAAGTGTTAAAGAAAACGATATAGAGTACGAGACCGAGTCTGAATCAGAGAACGACGAAGACTGATAATTTTAAATATTTGAATTGCATGTTGTATAATGTATTTTTATGACATATGTAATATTTAGAGTCTGAATATGACATATGTAAATATTTGAATTGCATGCTGTATAATGTATTTTTATGACATGTAATATTTAAAGTCTGAATCAAGTGGAATGTTTTATGCGATGATATGATATGATATGTTCTGATATGATATACGATATATGATATGATATTTTTGTGGCAGATATGTCTTAAAGGAGACACGACAGTAGGTCTGAGCCTTCTCCTTCTCCCGACGTAGGTGCCAGTGGAAGTGCGTCGGATTTACGCCCCGTTGCTGAGTTAGTTCCGAAGACGGCAGGGTAAGTATCAAATATATTTCAAGTATGTTATTTAAAATATATTAAATATGTACATCAAAATTTATACAGGGGCTTTGAGGTGGAGCCTTTAGATTTCATTTTACAAACGTCGAGACAGGCGTTTATGAGTAGGATGTCCAGCTGTTGGCCATGGTGGGACGACATCCCAGCGCCTGTAAAGAACGCAATATGTGCAGATTTGATGGTAATTAAGTATAAATTTTTATTTGATTTGAATGTCAATAGAATGTTTATAATTCAAGTTAATTTCAATATGCAGGCTGCCGTACGTGTTGAGCCCCAGGATCTGGATGTGTTTAGAAATCATTGGAATCAAAGAATGAGAAAAAATTATAGAATCACGATAACTAAAGAAAAGAGTGCGGGAAAAAAGCCAAGTTGGATGAGCGCTGAAGTATAAAGTGAGTTTCTTCGGCTCTGGGATACTCCTGAATTCAAAGTAAGCTATCCACTTTTGAATTGTAATTTAAAAATTTTAAGATTTCGTATATTAGTTGCATTAATATAGTTAACCTTGTGTTTAAATGTATAGGAAATATTAGCGTGGAATCGCGAAAACAGGAATAAGAATCCTGCTGTACATCGTGGTGGCTCGAAATCATTTCAGCAACATAAAAACGAATTGGTAAATTTATAAATTGTGTTTATAAATATCTGTAATATTATTTAATCATATTGGTAACATTGTTTATTCATATGTATATTTTTAGTCTAAGAAGTATAATCGCGAGCCTACGATGGCTGAGTTGTTTACTGCCACACATGTTGTGGAGAAGACAGACGAGGAAGGCAATGTTTCGTATAGATGGACAGACGCCAAATCTCAATCTGTAATGGTAAACATGCTTATCCGTAATGATAGTGTTTGATAATACTTTATTTCACAGCTAAAAAATCGTAAATTAAATTTTTTTCGTGTCAAACTTTTATTTATAATCGTAGGAGTCATATGAGGCGGAGCGGACACATGTGGCACAGACCACCGGACGTGAGGAGTTGACCGTTGAGGAGTCAAACCATATTTGGGACGCTGTTATAGATCCGCCTACGCGAAATAGGCGATATAGTTATAGAAATATGGAGGTAAACTGCTTCATTAACTAATATATACATTTAATATGATATGAAGCATAAATTATAACTAGCTATTAACTATTTCACAGGCGATATCGTCCCAGAGGGCTTACTGGAGATCCCAGGCAGAGGAGGAGATAACTTTGTTGCATCAGCAGGTTGGGAGATCAATGACTGGCGGAAGAGCAATGCTTTTGCACAGCAGCTCGATGCGCATATCACGGCATACCTGGCAGAGCATGGAAGAATGCCTGGAGAGGATGCGTCTGGAGATGATGAGTAGGTAAGGTTGTGCTTATTGTTTTGGCGTCGTTTTGTGTTGAACTTATTGTTGTTTGATGTATGATTATGAGTAGGACAATGATGTATGATTTGTTTGATAGTACTTATATGTATGGTTGAGTATGATGTATATTAGTGAACGTTGTGTTTGATTGATGAGTTTTTGGATATATAGTTGTTGTTTGATGGAAAATTGTGAATGTTATGTTTGATTGATGAGAGGTTGGTGTTATACTTGTGTTGGAAGATTGAATGTTGTTATAGTTCGACGGAAATTGTTTATATTGTGGTTTGAGGGCGCAAACAGCAGCTGTTTACACAGCAGAACACAGGCTTGCATTGGCTGGAATCGGCTTGCGTCGGCCATTTGGTTACAGGCTTGCGTCGGCTAGAATCGGCTAGAATCAGCTATTTGGTTTCAGGCTTGCATCGGCAAGTTACGACAAGTTACGCCCAACAGAATTTTGAAAAAAATGCCACATGGATATAGCCGTCACTTCCGACACTAATGTGGCGACGAAGCCGACGCAAAACCCGACTCGAATGCTTGGTGGTGACGTCTTATTTTGCGTCGGCTTTTAGAATCGGCTTGCGTCGGTTAGAATCGGCCGGCATCGGTTTTCTGCCGACGCAATTGCCGATTCTCCTTATAGTGCTATTACTTAGTTCTAGGCCAGGAGTAAGCTAGGTTTTATTGTTTTTCAAATTTTAAAACCAATATCATTCAAATGTACTGTGAAATTTAGACGACAATTCAAAAAATAGAAAAGAATTCACATTTGTACAAAATTATATACATGGCTAATGTACCTAGAATTGAGTTAAGGCATGACCAATAAACTTAAATGAAGATTAGTATCTTTCAATTAGCATGTTCATAGTACATTGATCTAAGAGTATCCTATTGGAATTAGTATCCCACTTGCTTGAGTTTGCAAGGCTCATAACAGCACAACAGAGAAGTTTTTTTTGTCTGAGGATGATAACTAGTGGTGGCTAGGATTTCTCCATTTTTTTAGAATAAAAGTGGAGGCTGGTATTTATAGAGAATGAATGAGAAGTAGCAAATTTTCAATAAAAAGTTTCTTTCCCTTTTCAAATTCTCATCGAATATGTAAATCTCCAATCAACCATAAATATTCACTAATCCCCTTCATTACTCACCAACCCCTAGTCCACCGTATTTAAATCTACATTTAAATGCTTCGCTAATACATAATCTGATTTAGTATTAATATGTTCGTCAGTTAAATGTGCATACAACAGTTACATACACATCTAAATAACCACTGGAGGGCATCCAAATTTTTCCAAAAGCTATTAAATTATTAAAAGCACCCTAAACACTTAAACACTCATAATTAGAAAATTGACAAAATCAGAATAAATTTCCTTTGGAGCAGGGACAGCTCCTGGCTTGGTATAAGCTACCTTGTCAATTGGAAAACAATTTGTAAATCCAAAGATAATGAGGGCTTAGTAATCATAAATCTATACAATTTTCATGTGTCCTTACATGGAAAATGGCTTTGAAAATTTAACGATAATAATGAAAACCTAATTTGGAAAGAAATTATTTCGAATTAATTCTATGGTAGAACTTATAACCTTCACCATATCGTTTCGAATTCTAATAACATGTCCCACTTTTGTAAATCCATTTTAAATATTTTTACATTTGTAAAATTAATAATATAGTTCATTCAGACAGTAATACATCCTTCTTGCATGATAGTTGGATTTCAGTTGTTTCTTTTAGAGCGGTCAACAAAGATCTTTTCGATATTTGTAATTTCAAAAATGCTTTTATTATAGAGGTTCTTTGCCCGAATAACGAATTTCCTAGGAATTTTAGTTTCAACCCGTGCCCTTGAAGGTATTACTTTAATCCACTCTGTACACCTTTGCCCTAAACTAGAATATTATAATATTGATACCAAGGGCGACATTGAAACTTAGTCTTGGGAAAATAACAAAATATACTCCTTCAAATCGATGTGCAAGGTTTTAATTTTCCCAAGGTCAAAATCCAAAACTTTTAAACATATTTGGAAAGTTAATGTTTCTTAAAAAAACTACACATGTGGCTAATCCTTTGCAGAAAATTAAATGCAATTGAATTTTTTATGAAAAAGAATATTTTCATAGATAAAAAATGTGTTTTTTGTAACTTAGATACATAAAACATAGCACGTCTATATTTCAAGTGTTCATTAACTAATTCTATTCTTAGACACACTCTTCATATTTTAACTAAAACATGACTGACTATAATTTTAACTATGGTTTCTACTGGAATGATTTTAGATTTCAATTGGACAATGACTACAGAATTTTACTTGATACCATCTTTTCCATCACTTGTTGATTCTTTTGGTTTGAAAAGAACTAAACACTACTGTAAATTTGCGGTTTACTGATGCGCATTTGGCATCGCTGTGGCGTCACTAAATTTTATAGCGATGCGACGCCTAAAGCACCGACAGACAAATGAGCGTCACTAAATTTTTTGCGTCGCTAAGGCATCACAAGATTGGCACCGATATGGTGTCACTAAAGTTTAGCGAAATAGCGACGCCATACCGACCCATGTTTATTCCAAAAAAATACTGTCGCAGTGGCGTCGCTAAATTTAATGACGCCGTTGCGACGCCAATATTCTTAAAGTGGAAATTTTTTTCGTAACCGCGTCGCTAAATTTTAAAGACGCCATTGCGACATCAATATTCTAATGCAGAAAATTCGTCGCAATGACGTCGTTGAGCTATAGCGACGTTGTTGCGACGTTTTCGCATCACCTAACTGCAATGAGATCCGTAACAACGCACCTCGGAACATGCCTAAATTTTGATCCAGAAAAGGCCCATCGAAACTTAGATCCATTCTAAGGTAAGCTGCTGGTAGTAAAAAGAAATAATATTGCAGAGCCATGACTAAACTTTCAGATTTCACAGTGGATGAAACAAAATATAATAGTAAAATGTACCCATTTATTTCAAAACCATAAAAGTGTCATAACACAGAATCCCATAAAAACTGTAATACAGTACCGTTACAACGATTGTTTAAATCTATTGGTATACATGAAAGCAAATAATAATAAATACTGCCACTTGCCGAGCTTCTTCACCTTTAAGCATCGTTGCCGCCATCACTACGTCCTTAACTTGTGTTGTAATGAGGAGGGAGTCAGAACAACAAGTGTCTGGTTAATAAAAACCTCTGGGCTTACCTTTTCAGTACTTGGATAGTATATTTCAAAATAAGAATATGTCTACAATAAAATCATAAAATCATAATACTTCTTTATAAGGAAAGGAGGCGAGTCCAACCACTTAATACCTTCCATTTCAGAAGTATATCCCATATCATAATCACACGTTAGAAATAGCTAATAATGTAAGAGATAGTACCTAAGCAACTTAACACTTCCCAGTGGAAAATAGACAAACCAAACCACTTAATAATTGTACATCTAGCTGACATTATATGAAATCTCATAGGCCACTTATCCAAGTGGAAAATATGCAGACTCTGTCATTGAAGACCTAATTCCAAAAGCGGACCCTTGTAGAGATACCATCTAGCGTAAACCTTGGCTATTTAATACTTCATCTAGGGAAAAAGGCAGGTCCAACCACTTAATACCTCAAACCCTGAAGCAGGCCCTTCGCCTTATGGTCCATACCTATAATAATGTCTCACATTAGTCCACTATTCGTAGGAACTAGTAGCCGGATTAGCTGGGTAGATTTCTCCTACTGGATTGGAACTAACCTCGTGTCATTACAAATATTTATATAAGGATATCTAACATCAATAAAAGTATACACAACTGCTGGTAGCTTCAAAGTGAAGGGCAGACTTCTGTCATGCAACTCTATTGACCTCACATCCCTATGACTTAGCCATAAATTAATTACTCTATACACACACACACACATCTCAATGTTCCATAAATAATGCCTTATAGGGAATCTTCCTTATTACGCATTAAAATAATAATTAGGCTATATAAGAGTTTTCTCTTATTTTCACCTCAAAATCAATTACCCTCCTAATGGGGGAAAATAAATATAAATAAACGCCCAATTAACTACGCCATATACGCAATAATTATACGTTAATTACACAGATAGAAATAAATAAATAAATGTGCTTAATAATTTCTAACCGTACAGATTTTACACCCTAAACTAGCGTTTAATGTCAATTACCTAACCAAGTATTATTATAGGTCATTTTCCTTCAATTTTCCAAGATTTCATGGAATTCAAATGTCCAAAACAGGGAATAAATATTCATAATCAAAATTGCAATAACAGACTTGTAAATAAAACAAAAAATCAATGTACTACACCAATTCAATGGAATATCTTAAACAATAAGAATTATAATCTAAACCTTATATTCTATTCAACTCCTCTTTTACAAAGAAACAGATAAGAATAAGTGGTGTGAACTATGAATAGAATTTGTAATCTAAACCCCTTATTATATTGAAAAATCAGAACTTAACCCAAAGAAGAAACAGAAGTGGAATAGAATATGAAATTATCATATATTGCATAACGAAAAATATTCCATCAAATTAATGTAAATAATTGGAAATCTCAGCATAGAACTAACATATCGAATTAAAAAGGAATTTTAGGGGATTCTATCTATCATATTTTCGAAATCCCAAAATCCCTAAGGCATACTCAAATCCAAAGAAATACACTAAACAATTGCTGAAAATAACTACTAAGATTTCCACTCACAGATTTGCCTTAGCTTTACTCAAATGGATTTGCAGCCTTCCGATCTCTTCCAGAATCTCTCTCGTTTGATGCACACACACACACACACAGATATATATATATACGCATACACATAATAGGGAAGAGGTATATATATTCATTAGATTCAGAACAATTGGAGAAGAATATGATAAGAATAGATTAGAGGAAGAATTAAGTTGAATCCTTACATGAATTTTCTATGGAGTTTCTGAATCTTATTAGAGAAATAGTAATGAAATTTTTTTATCGTATTCCCCAAAATAATATGAGTAAAAGTGGAGAGGATAGGGTTCTATTAATAGGAGTTGAAACACACTAGAACCGTAGGATGGAGGTAGGTATGAAATAGGTAAATCTGGAGCGTACAACTAAAAAGAACATAGCATAAAGAGCTATGCCACTGGCAACTTCGTTGCTAAGCGGTCGACCACCCTTCGGCGATCGTCCGGTCGGTCGACCTATTCAGGTTGACCGCTATCTTATTTAGGGGCGTTTATTTTTGTTTCCATTGCCGAATTATTTTATTTTGTAATTTACTTTTCAACATTAAGCCTTAATTAATCATTACTTAGCCCCCAAGCTATTTTTTTGAATTTAAATTCTAATCTTAGTTGAATTTGAATTCAAACTAAACTAATTTAAATCTGAGAACTTCAAATGCTCATAGCCTCTTTTTTTGAGCTCCTTTCCAGCATATTATATATGGAAACATATCGAAATTTCGCCACGAACGCAACGGAATAACTTTCGTGGTCAAATTTCAACTTTTATGAAATTCCCATATCCAACCTTAATCATATTTAATTTACTTTACTTTATTTAGTTATGGTTCATTTTACGGGGTGTTACATTCTTTCCCCATTAAAATGGATTTCGTACCGTAATCTTCCAAGGGGCGAACAACATAACTTGCACTACCTCCATGTTATATAACCAAGTTCTTTACACAACCATCTACTCAACCATTTGTGCAATATGATTGTTGTTATCCATAAAACATTCTCCAAAGTGAAAGTATGAAGGAAGGAGAAAGAGCATTGGTGAAGATCAAAAGGCATTAGAGTGCTTCTTGTAAACATTAAAGAAGGCTCTTGACAAGAAGATGATAGAGCCAGCAAAACCTTTCGAAGAGGCCGAAAGGATACTTCAACGGCATTTTGGATAAACAAGGACCTTTCGACGAGTTTGAAAGGTATCATTCGAAGGAAATGGATAACGGGTTTTTAGCTTTCATAGAGGTTGAAAGGTTCCTTTCGAAGGCAATGACTAGTATATTTTTTGCATATCCGCCAAGTCATTCGAAACGAATGGTTTCATCTTCGTATATCACCTCCAAAAGAATGTTCAACCAAAACAACCCTTTCGAAAGCATATGTTAACCTTTCAAATTGGTTAAAGCCGTCCACATCTACGAAGGAAGAATTATACGAGTTCAATGTAACGTCCTCTAGCATTCTAAAACATAAGGCTCCGCATCAGTCAAATAGAGCGCTTTCGAATGGTGTCACCTGCAACTAATTCCTTAACAGTGTTTCGACTCATTCGAAACCCACAACGCACATGTTTCAACAGCTTTGAAGGCCAACACTCATGCTAGGTTACATAGCACATAAGCAGCTAATGGAACATGCATCTATACACCTTTCAATGGAGTCGAAAGTGATCAAGCAATATACCTTTCGATGAAGTCGAAAGCCATTAAGTAATACCTTTTAATGAAGTTAGAAGCAATCAAGCGATGTACCTTCCGATGAAGTTGAAAGGAGTAAAGCAAGAAAGAAGGAAGCCCGGTCTTCAGCGATGATAGAAGATTGGCCATATAATCCTTTCGACTAAGTCGAAAGCTTATATTCAAGAGATGTGCGTGAAAGCAGGAAAGTAGACCTTTCGACCATGTCGAAAGCATTAGGTCGAAAGGTGCCAACCTATACATATAAATAAGACCCTAACGGTATGGTTTTGGAGATTGGATTTCTTTCACTTCTCATTTGTATTTTCTAAAAGTTTGTAAACCCTAATTTCAAAATCAAATTGGGGATTTGACCAGTTTGTACATCTTTGTTCAATAGAAAGGGAGATTATAATAATTTTGAGTATACAGCTGTCTTGGGATTCTATGTGCACACAATTATGAACATATGAAGTCGACCTGGACGAAAGGTTCCCTTTCGATTAAGTCGAAGCCCCTAGTATTCACGTATCCTTTGAGTTTAACTCAAAACCGCAAGATAGAGCTCACCCTTTCCATGTCGAAACCTACTCCATTCAATCAATTTTCCCGAAATTGTTAAGTCTCAGCATTAAGCCACCTAGATCACTTCAAAACGTGGTTCCGAAGGAATCCATAATTACTTGAAGAAGCTCGAAAGGCATTATAAAAGAGAGAGTTAAACGTTTCGATTACGTCGAAAGGTCATAAAAGAAGAAGTTTTGTCTATCACATCATTTTCGAAAGGAAAACTTAAAAGATTCAACAAGCATCACCTTTTTCTACCTATTCAAAATGAGGTTTCGAAGGAATCACTTATACTTCAAACTCCTCTTTGTGGTGTTGACAAGTTTTCTTGTTAACATTTTTGGCGCTAGAAGAAGGGCTCGAACCTCCGATCCTCAAAGCTTGCATCACAGATTGATTACAGAGGGTTCATTATTCAAGAAGAGAAAATGGTAAGAGCAAAGAATAATAACAACTTTCCTAATGAAGAAGCTGCGTCACAATCAACTTTGGAAGATAACATAGTCCCAAACTTTAACCTAGAAAATATGGAAATTGGGCAACCTTCAACCCCAATAAGGTTGGAAAATAATGAGATCAAAGTCCAAAATCAACAACAACAACAAATGATAGCGATGCAAGAGTTTCTTGAAGGGGCTCCATCTCAAGAACCATTGAAGATTATGGAAGGAGAAGATGAAGCACAATCTTCAAATGAGGTAAAGGATGAAGAGTTGAACCAAGATAGTCAAGTTAAAAGATCCCTCGAGCAATCAAATACTCCAATCCAATGAAATAGTAAAAGTTGCCACAAAAGCAAAGCCGACCAAGAGGACAACCTACACCAAGTGATAATGGATATGCTTAAGGAAAAAGGAATTCTCGGTCTAGAGAAATATGCTACCCTGCAAAAGACTCCTTTTTCAGAAGAAATAATGGCATCTAGTCTCCCTTCTCAAATCCAAATTCTCCCATTAAAATATGATGGAAGTGCTGATCCAGACGATCATCTCGTAGCTTTTTAAAACTGGATGAACTTATATAATGCTCTTGGGGCAGTCCTCTGCAAACTTTTCCCGGTTACTTTTCAAGGAGAAGCTATCAAATGGTACAATAATTACCAAATGGAAACCATCTATTCTTGGGAACAATTTACTTATGACTTCATGACCCACTTCTCTATATTCATAGATTCAACTATGGACTTTAGCTTATTGGCAAATGTCAGACCAAAACCAGGAGAACTGCTTGGTGAATACTTGAACAGATTCAGCACAGAAGCATTAAAGGTAGAGAGTGCAACTAATAGAGGAAAGCTTAGGGCAGTTAGATTAGGATTGATCGAACAAACCCCTTTTTGGAAAGACCTTTATATTAATGGATGCAAAGATCTACAACATTCCTATCTCTGAAATGAAAAGTTTATTCAAATGGACGAAATGCATCATGCTATGAAAGAATTTCATCGAGAATGTAGATAAGAGAAATCCGACTTCAGGCATCTCGATAAGAGACCAAGGAAAAGTGGAAAGCAGAAGTGGAGTGAGAAAGAGATCTCCGAATCCAATTATATAGTCCTAGACAAACCCCTCTCTCACATATTCACCATGGTGAAGGACAACAAAAAAATTTCTATTCCTTATAAGATCCAGAACGTTCCAGAAACAAATAAAGGAGTTAGTTACTGTGATTACCATAAAGAAAATGGACATGAAACCGATAAATGCCGCATTTTAGCAGAAGCGGTTCAAGGCATGATTAGATCATGATTCCTAAATGAGTTCATTAAGGAAACTTAAAAAGACATCTTATTCAAGCTAAGAAGAAAGCAGCTTAGCAAGTTCAAAATGCGGACCCCTATCAAATCATGATGTCTTGCAGCATTAGTTCAACTATGAACTCTTTTCTTTCCAACTATGAACTCTTTTATTTCATATCTTTTTAACTTGATTTATTCTTTAATTTGTACTTAGATTTGTGCTGAAAATTGGTCATGTACTGATTCAAAATTCGAGTGTCATTATAGGTAAAACAAAACCAGTCCATAGCATTCAACATACGCTTGGAGCACAACAAATTTCTAGCTACCTGAAAAAGACAGCTCAAATGCCTGGTATAGGATGACTATCAATATTTCAATCAACGCAATGCAAAGGCTTGCTTTCATGAAGTCTCGAACTGCTATTAATCCTTCTCCAATTTATGAGAAAAACTATGTACACCAACTCTATTTTTTGCAAATTGTTTTAAGAGAAAATTATCAAATGTATTTTCATAGAAAGACTATTTTCAATAACCCCACAACCAGGAGAAGGCAAATATCTATATATTTCAAGAACTAATTTGTGCAATCTTCCAAAGAGATTATATAGCATTAGTGAATACACATAAAGGATTTTTAACTAAGCAATCTCAATATTTCAAAGTTTGCTAGAACCATAGGCGAGGAGAAGCCTATTCACGCTTTCTCAAGAAAAGTTTTAAAGCTATTAAGAATTTATTAACAAAAGCTCAGATTAGAGAATCCTATTCTCAACTAAAAGACTATTGGTTCATGAATCATGACCTCTCAGTCTCCTATTTGAGATCTGTATCTCTATTATGGGAATAGCAAGAGAATCCTTACAAGAAGCAACGTTAGGAAAAGATTCTTTTACCATAAAGATTCATTTATCCAAACTCTTTTCCAAAAAGGTAACCCCTCAATATACTAGAAGAGTTCGGTTATAAAACTTCTTTTTCTCAAAAAAGACTCTTTTTAATTGGTCAAAAATGAGTTTCATATAAAAATGATTTTCATATACAAATATTAAAGCCTACGATGCTATTCCATAGCACCTCCTAGAGGAAGAGACATAAGCCTATGACGTTCTTCCGTAGCACCTTCTAGAGCGAGGGACATAAGCCTACGATGCTCTTCTATAGCACCTCCTAGAGGGAGGGACAAAAGCTTACGACGATCTTTCGTAGCACCTCCTAGAGGGAGGGTCAAAACCTCTAACATCTAGTTCACCTCTTAGAGGGAGGGCCAGGTCAAGCACCCACCAAAAAAACCCCTAACATCCATCCAATTCACCTCTTAGGGGGAGGGTCAGGTCAAGCACCCATCAGCAGCCTTTTGGAAGAAGGTCAACCTAACATGCACTACATCCCTTTGAATCAAGGAAAGCCAGAGGGGGCACCAGACATGTGAAGAAAGACAAAGATGTCTGCAACTCAAAACAAAAGTCAAAGCCCAAAAGAACAAAGGGTAAAGAAAGAAATCCATCCACCATCTAAGAAAAAGACGAAACTCGGAAAAGGGATACAGACGATGGCAAAAGAATAAAGATGCCCTATTCTATAACCATAAATAGACAAGGAGTCTAGAACTAAAGTCAGAAGAGGCAAAATATCCACTAGCAACCTTTAAAACATATGATGCCTGAAAAATAGCTTCCACGCCAAAGAATTAAGAAATTTTCATCCTAAAAGGAGACATGAGACAAGAAAATGGATGAGGTCCGTAACATGAGATGAAAAGCAAAGGTCAATACAAAAGAAAAAAGGATGGAACAAATGACAAATTTTTACTACAAAAATAACAGCGACTTCATTCGAGGATTAAGTTGAGTAAACCACTCCTGAACCCTTAGAAATAAGGTGACCCTTTAGGACAGAAGAGTCTACATATATGTGTATGTATGTGTGTGTGTGTATATATATATATATTAAAAAGTAATTTGGACCATTGCACTACTGAACGGGCAAGCAATAGGACGGAACTTGCACTACTTAATGACCGACTAGTCAAATGGAGCTTGCATTGCTGAACGGCCAGCCAACTGAACGGAACTACCTGCTGAATGGTTGAAAAGCTGAACAATTAGACCGAACTATCTGCTGAACGGTTGGTTAGTCCTACGGAAGTATTACTCCGAATGGCTGACTGGTAATACGAAACTACTATTTCAAATGATTGTATGGCTTTACAGAACTACTCGGCTCCAATATAAAAATAATACTATTAACTTGTAGGCACTTTAGGAATTACATATCTATTAGCAGGATACTTTCCTTTAAATAACGAAAATCCCCGTTGCTATTTAAAGCATAAGTTTTAAATAAGTCTCTGGCATAGTATTTGAGGAATAACTTTAGAATTAAAGCAAGATAGTCCTAGGAGTCTTTTGCTTGAATCATAGGCCTAGGAGTCTTTTGCTTGAATCTACTAAGTCTACCATTATTAAAAAGTTCTTTGACTTTGCAATTATATTGAATGAAATTTTGAGTAGTCTATTCGTCATATGAGATCCTTACAATATTTTTGTTGAATTCCTGATTTCGTGGACTTTTAGTTTCCTTGTTTCTTTTCATGAAGATTTCATATTGGGTTTTGTGAATTCTAAGTTTCCTTATTGATTTTTATGATGATTTGTAGACGTTGTATACTTCGTTCCCCCATTGGATTTTCGTGAGGATTTTTTATTGATCACCTATTTTTGTGAATACTTGATTTCTTGACTTCTTTATTGAATTTCCGTGATGATTTATAGACTTCCTATCGAATTTCTGGCTTTGAAAGAGTTTTTGGCAGTTTGTTTGGCAGATGAGATCTAACAAATTTCTTATTACATTCCTAAATTCATGAATTTTTGGTTTTTTTAATAATGATTTTCTGTTTTACTGGATTCAAAATTTCCTTGTTGATTTTTATGATGATTTGTGGATTTCATATTCTTGATTTCCTTATTGGACTCCTGATGATCTCTTAATTGGATTTCAGATTTTGTGAATTCTAAATTTCCTTATTGATTTTATGATGATTTATGGATTTCATATTCCTGGTTTCCTTATTGGATTTTTTATTGGACTTCTGATTTTGTGAGTTATAAATTTCTTTATTGAACTTTTATGATGGTTTGCAAACTTTTCATTGAATTTTCGAATTTAAATTCTATACAAGATATTCTCAATATCAGACGGGCTTCCATCAAAGGAATAGAAAGGAATTATAGTAAAATGACAAGGTAGGTCATCTCAAGCGAGAAACTCATATCTAATGATTTAAGAAATGATCTGGAGCATATGATAGATTTTTTCAAAGGTTCATTTATTTGAGCCAATGCCTGCTAACCAGGTGATATTGTTCCACATTTCTAATATTAGTAACAAAAAAGGTTTGATCGTGTATTATCAGAATGCTTTATCCAAAAATATTATCAAATAGTATGTTGAATTATAAAGTTAATCATCAAAGTCGAGATTTCCAAAAATAATAATAATCCACCGGGCTTCCCTTGCTCAGCTTTTATTTTTTGGCATTTCAAATACTTAGCAACAAACTCAGCTACACTCCTCTTCATTCCATTCCAAAAGAAAATTCTCTTTGTCTCATTGTACATCTTATCTCCTCCGGGATGAATGGTCATCCTTGAGTGGTGACAGTCCATAAGCTCATCTCTCTTTAAGTCATCAATCATTGGGACACAAAAACGTCCATCCCTTCTCATATATCCCCTCTCATCGACCGAGTATCTCCTAACATGGGGAAAATGTTCTTCTTTCCTTAATTTTTCCAAAATCTCTACTAACTTCTTGTCTTATACTTGCTCATGCTCTATACGATCCATCAAGGCTGGTCTAACCTCCACGGCTGATAGATAACATCAAGAGAAACTCCAATTGTCTCCATTCATATATAACATCTAAGGTAGCGTCTCCTACAGAGGGCATCATCGGCTACTACTTTCCCTTTTCTAGGGTTATATTGAATACCAAAGCCGAAAGATGCTATATACTCCATCCATCTCTACTGCCTAAGATTCAAACCTTTTTGGAAAAATAGGTATTTGAGTGATTTATGATCAGTAAATACCTCAGACCTTTCCCCTAAGAGATAATGTTTCCACATCTTTAAGGCAAAAACAATGGCTACCAATTCTAAATCATGCACTGGATACCTCATGATCTTTTAGCTGTCTACTAGCATAGGCAACTACCTTCCCTTTTTGCATAAGAACTGCTCCTAATCATATGCAATATGCATCCGTGAAACACTTAAACGGCTTGGCTCTATCTGTAGTAGTGAGCGCGGATGCACTAGTCAATGATTTTCTAAAGGAAATATGGAGGTTTATGTTGATGACATGCTGGTAAAATCAAGAGATCCTGAACACCATCTTAAAGATCTAAAGGAAATGTTTAAGACATTGCGAAAGTATCAAATTAAGTTAAATCCACAAAAGTGCTCTTTTGGGGGTCCATTCTGGAAAATTCTTAGGCTACTTGGTAAGTGCTCAAGGAATAGTGGCAATTCCCGATCAAATTCAAGCTATAAGGGATATGGCCGAACCAAACACTAGTAAGGAAGTGATGAGCCTAAACGGAAAAGTAGCCGCTCTAAGCAGGTTTATCTCCAAAGCTACTGATAAATGCATACCTTTCTTTGTTGTAATTAAGAAAAGGAAGAACTTCGAATGGGGAGAAGATTGCAGGAAAGCTTTCTTGGAATTGAAAAGCCATTTGGAAAAACCACCAATACTCTCGAGACTCGAGAGTGGAGACACTTTGTATCTATATATGGCAGTATCGGAACATGAAGTCAATTCGGTGCTCATTCGGGAGGAAAAAGGGGCACAACTCTTGGTATATTATGTAAGCATGCAGTTAAAAGATGCAGAAGTCTGATACCCAGTTATAGAGAAATTAGCTTATTGCTTGATTCTTACAACTCGAAAGCTCAGAGCATATTTCCAAGCACATTCAATCAAGGTATTAAATTTTTTTCCTCTTAAGCAAGTTTTCAGTAAGCCTGGGACTTCAGGGAGATTGGTAAAATGGGGGATTGAACTCAGCCAATACGAAATAGAGTTTCAACCAAGGGCTATAATCAAAGGCCGAGCACTAGCAGACTTCGTAAATGAATGTACTAGTTTTATAAAGGAACAATCGGAAAAGGAGAAAGACTAGAAGCCTATGTGGTAGTTATTTGTAGATGGGGCATCAAATGAGCAAGGTGTCGCAGCAGGATATGTGATTATAACCCCAGATGGACATTGATTGCACTACGCCATGAAATTGGGATTTCCTACAACCAACAATGTGGTAGAATATGAGTCAATGGTAGCGGGATTAACTTTAGCATTATAATTGAAAATTCTCCGAATACATATTTTCAATGACTCGTAGCTAATGGTCAATCAAGTGAAGTAGATATATCAAACAAGGGATCCCAGGTTATCTTTATATGTAAAGAAGATATTGCAAATGCTTGCCTTGTTTAAGGATTTTTCAGTGATCAAGTACCAAGGTCAGAGAATGCACAGGCAGACTCTTTAGCAAAATTGGCCAGCTCAAGGGGAGCCTCAGAAACTCGAATTGTTCCTATTAAGTATCAGAAAAAGCCGAGTATTGAAAAAGAAAAATCCGAACAAGGAAAAGAATTGCTTGTGATGACTAGATCTCAGGCCAAATCTCAAAGGGGAGATGAAGAAGAAAATGGTCAAGAATTAGCAAATGAAAGGATGAATTGACCCAGTCCAAAAGGTACAGATGATGGTACATGGATGGCTCCCATTGTTGAGTATTTATTAAAGCGGCATTGCTATCCGATAAAGGAGAAGCAAGGAAAATCAAGAGGCAGGCTCCAACCTTTGTCATGATAGATGACATCCTCTATAAGAAGGGATATGCTCTACCTTATCTTTGGCGTGTGAGCATAAATGATGGGATTAATGACTGAAGCTCACGAGGGGTTGTGCAACGATCATTCAAATGGAACAGAACTTGCAAAGAAAGTAATGAGGCAAGGATTCTATTGGCCGCACATGGTAAGCCAAGTTATAGACTATGTGAAAAGATGTGAGAAATGCCAGAAGTTTTCAAAAATTCCAGGTTGCCTCCAAGTCAATTAACTCTGATCACAAGTCCATGGCCCTTTGATGTTTGGGGAATAAATTTGATCGACCCATTGCCAATTTCAAAAAGAGGAGCTAAATATGCCATAGTGGCTATCGACTATTTTACCAAATGGGTTGAAATCGAACCACTTCCAAAAATCACTTCAGGAAAGGCATTGAGATTTGTCATTAAGAATGTCATAACTAGATTTGGAATTCCCCAAAAGGTAATCTCTGACAATGAGACACAATTTGAAAGCAAAGAATTCTCTCGATTCCGCCACAAAAATGGGATTATTAAAAGTTTTTCATCTGTCTCTCATCCAAAAGTGAATGGTGTAGTTGAAGCTGCAAATATGACCATTAAAACCATTCTTAAGAAGCAACTGAATAAAGCAAAAGGAAATTGGGTAGAAGAACTACCATTAGTGTTATGGGCCTATCAAACGTCTGCTAAGATAGCGACGGGACATACCCCATACTCTTTGACATATGGGTGTGAAGCAATGCTTCCAATTGAGATTGAAATACCCTCACACCGAAGAATTGCCTATGCGTTTGACAAAAATCAAGAATTGAAGAAAGAATCACTAGACTTAATACATGAGCTAAGAGATGAAGCAGCGATAAGAACTACCGAATATCAGAGGAGAATCACTAAATATTACAACTCAAGAGTAAGAGCTTGGTCATTTCAAGAGAGGGATTTGGTACACCGCAGAGTAACGGACAATACTAAGAATCTCGCAGATGGACCCCTATGACCAAACTAGGAGGGGCCATTAATCATATACAAAGTAATCCCACCAGGAGCTTACAAACTATGTCGCCCTGACGGTAGTTTGGTGCCTAGGACATGGAATGTCGAACATTTAAGGCCATATTTTCCAAAGATGGATTAATAAAGAACTTCTTTTGGTTGAGAGAAAATCTACATGGTTGGGAGTGAAATGCTCCTCAAATTTGGATACTACCTAAGTTGGTAGAAAAGCCTCTATCTGCACCAAGATGGCCAGGGCAGAGCGCCTCCTGGAGGGAGGATGGAGTAAGCCTTTATCCGCGCCTAAGATGGCCAGGGTAGAGCACCGAACAAACCCTTACCCACGACACGCTATGGCCAGGTTAAGGCACCTCCTGGAGGGAGGACAGAGTAAGCCTCTATCCGCGCCTAAGATGGCTAGGGTAGAGCACCGAACAAGCCCTTATCTACGCTACGCTATGGCCAGGTTAAGGCACCTCTTGGAGGGAGGACAGAGTAAGCCTCTATCCACGCCTAAGATGTCCAGGGTAGAGCACCGAACAAGCCTCTGTCCATGCCGCAAAAGGGCCAGGGTAGGGGGCCTCTTGGAGGGAGGTCGAGTAAGTCCTTGGTTCCAGCCTCTAAGATGAGCTAACTAAGAGCATCGGACAATGGACTAAGATGTCCAGGCCCAAGAAGAGGCCCATCAAACAATGGACTAAGATGTCCAAGCCCAAGTGAGGCTCATTCAATAATGGACTAAGACGTCCAAGCATAAGTGATACTCATTCAATAATGGACTAAGATATCCAAGCCCAAGAAGAGGCTCAATCAATAATGGACTAAGATGTCCAAGCACGAGAGGAGGCTCAATCAACTAAGGACCAAGATGTCCTAGCTTAGATAAAGGCGCCTTATCTAATTATGGACTAAGATGTCCAAGCTCAAGAGGAAGCTAATCAAATTATTTCTATGCGAAACTTGAAGGGTTCTTGTATATCGGAATGGACAAAAGCAAAGGAGTGAGATGAATCTCCATTGATTACTACCCGAATCTGGGTTTCGGGACTTTCTTGACGTTATCTGTTAATGCCCAAATCTGGGCTTCGGGATTCACATTTATGAATTTCAAAATCTAATGCCTGAATCTGGATTTCGAGACTTTCTTAACATCACCTATTAATGCCCAAATCTGGTTTATGGGATTTATCAATCGCTATCTTTACTAAGCCCAAATCAGGGTATGAGAATATTGTTGGTTACTACAGTTCTAAATACTCAAACTTGAGTTTCGGAATTATTATCTGACTTTGCCAAAATACCTTAATCTGGGTCCATGGCATCTCTTATAAAGACTATTTTCATGAACTTCTGGTTATTCAAAATACTCCCTACTACAGGCAAGGGAAATCTATTTTAACAGTCATCCGCCTATGCAAATATGTGCCCAAATCTGAGCCGAAGATTCTTTCTGCAAAAAGAATTGACTCAAATATGTCCTAATATGGACTCAAAATTTAATACGGGAATCATACTACTATTTCTTGTTTAATTGACCATAAATACCTGAATATGGGTTTAGAAATGCCATATATAAAACTATTATGGGGATACTGCTATCCAGATTCTAAACATCGCGTTATCAATATCTAAACTTCACAAGCTAATGCCCTAATCTGGGTTAGATTTTGAGGATGATATGATCAAGTCTATTGCAAGCAACCAAAAATCCTAAACTAGTCTTCTTAACGCCAATACTAAAAGAAACTCAAATATATGAAGAATAGGAAAGCTATGAAAAACATTGTCCTAAAGAACGAAAGCTTCTTTCATACAAGGGGGAGGCAAAATGTTAACCATAAAATCTACATGAAGGCAGAAGTATGAAAGAAGGATAATAAAATTGAAGTTTTGATGAAGAGACGGTCCAAGTCATCATGAAAGACTTAAAAAGGATGTTCGGAAAGTCCAATTACTCATATAGTGCAAAAGCCTTCGACCCAGATGAAAACAAGCAGAACCTACCCCATGATCAACCTTTCGACACAGATAAACAAGCAATTATGAATTTAGAACTCCTTTCGAAAGCAATCATGGTGATCTCTCAACTATACATCAAACCTTTTGAAGCCAAAGGTTTCACCCTAGAGTGACTTTTCGAAAGCATAGCAAGCCTTTCGAACCGGTAAAGAAATATCCTGAATACCTTTCGATAGCATCGAAAGGTTCTATGAAGAAAGCAACCTTAGAAGTTAGCAAAGAGTTAAATGCAAACTCTCGGCAACATTGAAGAGAAACAGAGCTCTCGACAACATTCAAGAAAAGACAAACCTTTCGAAAAAGTCGAAAGGTTCATAAAAGATGTAAAAGGAAAACCTTTCGATGAAGTTGAAAGGTTAATGAAAGCATAAGAATGGAAAACCTTTCGACAAAGGTGGAAGGTTCATAATGGCATATGAAGGACAAACCTTTCGACAAGAACGAAAGGTTCATAAATTGGCAAACCTTCCGATGAGGTCGGAGGATTTATAACAGCATGAGGGAGGCAGACCTTTCAACAAGGTCGAAAGGTTCACACAGTATACAAAGAGGAGACCTTTTGACAAGATGGAAAATAAGGAAGCAAAGGAGATAAGCCAAGAAGCAAAAGAGACTCCTAACCTTTTGACACAGTCGAAGGATTCATAACCTTTCGATGAAGTCGAAAGGTTTAAGGCAACATATAAAAGGGGGACCTTTCGACTCAGTCAAAAGCATGAAGTCGAAAGGTGGGCCGTTTGCATCTATAAATAAGACCCAAGGGGTCCAGTTTTAGGGGCCGAATTCTGGATACTGAATTCATCTTCTTTTCTCCACTTTCATAGAGATAATCCTACTTGTAAAAACACTAAATTGAATTGGGGAGAGAGTTCAATTTCTTGTAACTCATTTTGGATATGAATAAAATAGAGTTGGCTTGTTCTTGATTGATATTGGCAATAAGGAGAATCATTAAGATCATTAGCTAGACTAATGATCAATTGCACATAATTTCAACTTTTTTCTCATAATCAATTTTGATCTGTGCTCTGTATATAAGATCGACTTAGATATTTCCCATCACAGCACATCATCATTGAAATTCATACTTAATGTAAAGTGATGATGATGTGTTGCATAAGCTAAACGCATGATTATGGGAATAACTAAATTGATCTTGTAAAGGAAAAGTAAAAAGGGGTTAAAGATATAATCTAGAACTGCTTCGAAAGGAGGAAACCTTTTGACTTAGCTGAAAGGTTTACTTCCTAATCGAATCCCGGGTTACATATATATCTTATAATCACTCATTATGGATGTGATTCGAATGGATCAACTTCCTAAAGCATTAATAAACCTTCAAATTGATTCCATAGAAGAAAATGGACATCAATAGGGCTAAAATTAATTAAGGTTGGCAATGAGGTTTGCATCTCCTAACAACAATGTCGAGAGGTTTCATACTTTACCTTTCGACACGGTTAAAAAGGAGTAGTAGACATCAACCATAACTGCTTTCGACTCTAAGGGGAGGTGGAACTCATCAAATTAATATTTTTTGAAAGCTAAACGACTAAGAATTACATCAACCAGGTTGAAAGGTTGGAGAATTCTTGTCACACCTTTTGACAAAGTCGAAAGGTCTGGCAACTTACATCTATTCCAACCTAGTCGAAAGGTAGGAGTGATCCTGTAAACAACCTTTCGACAAGGTCGAAAGGTTGGACTAATTCCCAGCACCCCAACTTATATGGAAGGATGGGGAGGTCATGCCTATAACCTTTCGACAAGGTCGAAAGGTTTGACAATCAAGAATGTTATCGACCTACTCGAAGGATTGTAATAGCCTCATTAACCTTTCGACAAGGCCGAAAGGTACGACAACTCACCATTCTTTTCTCCCTGATTAATTTGTTAAGGCAATTTATTCAAAGATACACTTTCAGAAGCGAGAATCATCTCAACCACATGGTTATGTCCAAAAAAAATGATCTTACCAAAGCATTGGGGATGTTAACAAGTTTTCTTGTTAACATTTTTGACGCTAGAAGGACTGGGGATGTTAACATGTTACCTTACCAAAGCATTGGGGATGTTAGCATGTTATCTTACCAATTCAAAGTGTCATCCTCAACAGTCAAGTTTCAAGTCTAAAGTTCCAAAAGAGTGCAACTTAACAACATCAATGAAAAATGTCTACTTGCTTACAAAGGATGAACATCACTATTGGGTATCACAAAAGAAAAAGTCAAAACATGAAAGAAACTTGGAAGGATTTTTCTGCCACTATCATATGATGAATGATCATGAAACCAACCATTTCAAAGCCCTAGAGGGGATGATCATCAATTTCTTTAGACAAGGAAATATCAGTGAATTTGTGAAAAGAACTTGGGAAAGATTAATAAAGATCCGCTTTCTGTAAAGAGAAAGTCTACATGGTTGGGAGTGAAATGCTCCTCAAATTTGGATACTACCTAAGATGGTAGAAAAGCCTCTGTCCGCACTGAGATGGCCAGGACAGAGCGCCTCCTGGAGGGAAAACGGAGTAAGCCTCCATCCGCACCTAAGATGGCCAGGGTAGAGCACCAAACAAGCCTTTATCTGCGCCACACTATGGCCAGGTTATGGCACACTATTAGAAAATGGCCTATTTATAGCAAGGGTTGATTGCATTAGAACATGGCATGCAATTGTTAGTCGCGTACGGTCATTTAGGCTAAATTATAACTCCATATTCACATTGTTTGTAATGAAAAGAAAATTTTGGTGGTACATTTTTTTCCTCTCCCTCTCTCTCAAAATTCCTATTCCGCCACGCTTCCCTCTTTTCACTTTCAAAACCCTAAATTACGAGCTCATCTTCACTTCAAAACTCATAAACTTTGCTTAAGCTCTAATGAAAGTTTTCATTTCTTACCTAACCTACTGAAGCTCTAATTCCTCAGCTTCGCTGAACGGCTCCTTCGATACCAAACTTCGACTAAACCAAATCTCGCCCTGACGCAACCATCGATAGCTGTTGCTCCAACTCTGATGATCATCTTGACGAGCTCAGTTGCATGTCTCTAGTCCACGGCTTTCTGCATCCATGTTGAACTAGAGAGAACGGTCCATATTGATGGTGCATCGGAGTAAATTGAAGTTATGCTTAAGCTTTTTCAAGACAGAACGGTCAATGAAATTAATACTGGCCAGGTAAGTCTAAATTGGTTTTAGTTTAATCTTCCATGGTTAAATGTCGTTAATCTCACTGATATGTGCAGACAATGAAATACTGAATATTATTAATCTTAGTGATATATAGGTTCAGTTTCTTCCTTGATTGTTATTTCCAACTTTAAATGTTCTTTATGTAGAATTTATAATAGAAGCTTGGGTTGGATCACCTAATTTGTTTAGCTTTACTATCATGTTTGTTAAGAAGTTCACAAGGAGCAAGTTTCATTTGTCCTGCATTTTTTGTAGCTGTGGTGACTGAGTTCATCGAGGGCCTTAGTGAAACATAACCTGCCTTATAGTATTCAAATGGCTTCCCACATGTGATTTGTTTGTACAATTTTTTTTTATGATTTCGATCAATTTGATTCAATTTAATCTTTACCAAAATTGTAAATTAATGTTATTCTACGAGCTGATGTTTCTCCAAAGACTTATGACATGGCTTCTGTTATCCCAGGTATATACTCACAGTTACATTTTTCTTGCTCTTCTGCGTATGTTTTTATCTTTTATTTGAGTAGGAGTACATGTCATTCAGTAATCTATGGATAGATAAGAGGGATGGCCTACTAAAAATTAAGGACACGGAATATATTCTCTATTTTTGCATTTAAAATTAAAACTAATTTCTATTATCTATAAGTAGTGGAATCAGTAACTTCATGGTATTAGTTGACATGAAGTTTGACCAACAAAGAAACTGACACCCACTAGTTCTCTAGAAGCCATGCCATTAATTTCTTAGCACCAATTGTGAAATGTTAAAATGCCCATCTTTTATAGAATATTGGTTGGTAATGATATCATATAACTTATCTACTATGTACGATTATGTAATGATTAATAGCTTCAACCTTCCCTATTTGATATTTGTATAGTTGCTAAAAAATGTAAAATCTACACGGTATCCAAATTTATGTTCTATGAAAGTGTCTCTTGTATCAACACAATATCCATTGTTTTTTCAGGCTTGTCAGCCTGGCTTTGTATTTCAACTTTCCTTTTTCACTTGTTAGAGCATTCTTACCTCTCTATGTTAGTAGTAGTAGGATCTTCTTTTTTGGTTTCCAACTAGAGTAGTACAACGCCAGCCATTAGATCAAAGATCTAACGAGCTTAACTAATAATGTATGATATTATATTGAATCTGTTACAATGCTTTGTTGGATAAAGGCCATTAGTGTAATGGCCATGATCCAAGGAAGATTTGAAAACTAAAATAAATTTATTGACCATTCTGTCTAAGACAGAACAGTCAATGATATTATATTTCATTTAATTTAAATTTTGCTAAATTAAGCATTTTAATGTTGCAGGAAACTTTAATGTATGTATAAATTGGTGGACAAATAAATGAAGTGGCTTAACTTATTCTTTTGTACTAAATAGCAGCCAAAATTTGCTCATTATTTAAAGCCCACTTTAGGTTATAAACTAGATAAATGCAAGAAATTAAACTGCTGGAATTACATAAAAAACAATCATTTTTATATGAAGTTGAGATCTCAAGATTCATATGAATATTATATTTCATATAGCTACTAATTTCTTATGTGTATATGATGACTGAAATAAACAAAGTTACATTATGCCGCCTAGCAAATTATTTATTGGATGTTGCTTTCACTTCTTTCTTTCAAGCTGATCTATTGCAATTAGGAAATAGAATATTGCTCATTAAGTTATAGCATAGCAATTAAAGCCACTATATACACTAATATTAATATAGTTTGTGTGAAAATGAGAACCGATCAAAGTTTGTGTCCTATGAAGCCATTAGGAGTACTATGACAACTTAAGCTATGTTTTTTTATTTGGAAAAAAAATGTAGTGAACATAGATAAGTAAATATTAACTTGTTTTAAAAGTATTTTTTGCTTTATTTAAAAGCAATCATATTTTGCTTTTTTATCTGTTGGAAGGCATATATTTTCTCCGGGAGGTAGCTCAGCTGACTCTTTCAATTTCACTGCTATGTCAGCATATTAGTCCAAAATTGGTCATGTAATCAGGCTATATTCCAAGATAAATGAACAATGGTTGGCAGTATTATGGAAAATTTCTGAGTGTTTATCAAAAGATATAAATTTTGCTGATACCATGAATAAGTTGATTTTATCCTCTGAAATTTCAAAATATATGAATTCTTTAAGGAATCAGTTGTGAAAAGGTAATTTTAAATGGGATTTAAAATGATATAAATAAGTTGAAGAAGGAAGAGCTTCTCTTAAAGGATAATTTGACTAACTTAGTTATTGGTGATAAGGTATTAGTACTAAAATTTATCATAAAACTAAGGGAACTAAGTTTACTGTCACTATAAGACAACTTACTTTTAACTGCATATATTGTCAGCGTTTGGCCCTCAAACGCAGTAAAACTTATTTCACAAAGTGTCTAATTCGCGTACCAACGCTGAGAATATTCTTAGGTCCCTGGGTTTAATATTTGTCGCTTCTCTCCTTCCATTTTGCAAAAAAAATTCATTTTCCCTCTTCTATCCATATTGTCGCTCCCTTAATCAGTTCTCCTTTATTTTCAATTTCCTTCTAATTTCGCTCGTTCTTCGATTTTCCTTTGGTGGATTTGATCGCCGCTGCCCTAATTCCTTATTCATGCTTTAGGTATTGCTACTTCCTTGTTTTTAGGTCTATTTGATTCATCGATTTTTAGGTTTATGTCATTGGTTAATTTTGATTTCATATTTCAAGCATGTCATTTTGTGGACCGCCCTTAGTCCAACTTTGTTCAATCATTAATTGTCGAGATAACTTTCTGGAAATTCAATGGAGTCGAACTGCTGACAAAGTTCAACTGCTTCAGGTAGCTTCAGTAGATGAAACAAAATACTTTTATTTGATTTATTACTAGGTTGTGTTTGTTTTTAATAAAAGATGTTTGATTACTCGTCTAATTACCAGTTTAGAAGCTTATTTATTTTTGATTAGTCTATGTTGCAATTTTGATTAGAAGTTTGATAAGTAATAACCAGTAAGTATGCAACATGCTTATTGTAATTTAAACTATACTATTGCAAAAGAATGTTGGGTCTTTACAACCCAGCTATTTATTCTCAATGCATATTCACAGGCAACTGAAGTTGCAGCTAAATAAAGCACACTACCTCAAACTATTAGTAAAATACACCTTTCTACCTTATATTGTGATCATTTGGCAAATACGTTATCATAAATGTCTTTAACTGAAGATACCTAATTTTGCTGACCTTTTTGCTTATCAAACTAATTGGTAGAGATGTATGTCTTATCCATGAAAGTCTAGTCAAGTGAACTTGGTCGAAACCTTTAGTTCTGTATTTTAACTAAGAACTATGAAATCAATTTTTTATATATAGAATCTTTATATTTTACCATCTGTACTAGTTGAAAACTAATTTGAAGAAGGTTGTGCAAATAAGTTGAAAACCAATTTTGCTTAATTAGAAAATTATTATTTGGTTGTTATTTTTCTAAAAGAAATATGTATAGCGGATCTCAATTATCAAACCGAGAGTGATCAAAGGCTACAAGTTGTGAGTGTTGAGTGATCAAAGGTTACAAGTTGATGTACCTTTATTTGTTCCATAAATATGATGTGCTATGATAAAATTACCTCGTCAATCAAAATTACGTTAAATATCCTTATTTGACCATGTATATTTTACTGCTAGGATGAAGCTCAATGGCTTGTGGAACTTGATGATCTATTTTCAATTATAACTAAAAGGTAATATAGGTATATCAATTTATATTTGTATCATTCATGTACCACTTTTTATGCTAACAACTGTATTATTTTTATGGTAGAATGTCACTTAAGGATTCAGTTTACTAGGATATTGGATGTTAACAGTGCTAATATTGGATATGTTTGCAGGCATATAGCGAGTCCTGTTTTAGCTCTCGAGAATGTAGTGGGATGTTTCTGAGATCACATCCAGTAAGTTACCACAAAACATAATATAATTGGCCTTTATCCTTGGTAGGGTATCATTTGCTAGCAAAGAGTGAAATTATGTATGTGATTTTACAGGTGGGTATACCATCATTATGGTACTATGCTCATGGCACTTTTCATTCTTACTTCACTCGGGCAATGAACAGCGAAAAGCTTTTGCCTGCTTCTCGATTGCTTTTTTTCCTTTTTCAATTTTTTTATTTTTCACTGCATAGGGTTCAACTTAAATTTTCTGGACAGTTGGTAGTCTGTAGAGCAAATACATGTGAATATGTTCTCCTTTTAGTCATAATTAATTGCTTCAACAATTACTTTTTGTCTGTTTTCATGAAATCATCTTCTTAATGTTATTTGCATACAAGCAGATGAATCTGGAACAAAGTCGAAGTGTCACAACAGTTCCTTCGAGCTTGCTGGTCGCTGACTGGGAGGAGGCAAAAGCTGTTTTATCATTGTTTCTGCGCTTCCATCTTCAATTATTACTTGCCTTTCTTCCATACAATATTGCAGGTTTGTTTTACTCAGTTAAAGAAGCTTACTCGGAATACCCAGATTCATTTGTTTTGATCCAGCTTTTAATTTATTTACTTGGTCATAATGACTGCTCTTTTTAGATGTGCATAGCTAAAAGCTCTTATTTCCATCCATGGCAAAGAGGTATAAATGTTTGATTATTGTTTATATTGTAGAATTATTCAATACCATCCTTTCCTGTTCTAAAATTTGACACTATCATTTTTACATTATAAGAAGGTAAGGGTGGGGAGCTCACTCATGACAAGAGAACTTATGCATATAAATTTAATATTCATATATAAATCATATATGAAGTGGGTGTTTTGTAGATATTAGCTTATTAGGATGAGAAAATGTGTTTGTTTTACAGAGTTCAGTAATTAGAATCCATTATCCACCTATATCGCAATGTCGTGACTTTATTTGTTGTTCGGAGTGGGTGTCTTCCTGATTTGCTTAATATGAAAATAATTTACTTTTTATATTCATGAAATTAGAATCCTTGTGTTTAATGAAATAAATGGTTTTTACAAATTCTAGATATGTCAAATTTTGACGATGACAATATGCATACAACAATTTTATTTTCTATTTCCTTTTGGTATTCTAACTAGATTATAGATTTTGATTTTTCATCTAAAAATTAGTATATTGCTTCATCATCAATGGATAAAACTGTCTGGGTTTAGGAGATATACAAGGGAAGTTGCATGCACGTAATTTATGGGACTTCTCAGCTTTGTATTCGTTTCCACCAGGTATGTATTTGGTCTGTTTGTTTATTTTCTCTTCATTACCATAAGCAATTGCTGATGCTTAGGTTAGAAATCAATATCAAGATGATAATATCATCTAATAGGCACCCCTTACACACACACACACACACACACTTTTAAGTTCCTAAATTAAGATATAGAGGTTAATTTTCTTATCAATTAAACTTTATACATATTCGTGAATCTTCATCTATGCATACTTACCTACCTTTAAATGTCTGCAGGTGAATAACAATTGGTGTTAGTGGGCAATGCAAAAAGAGAAATCACTGTATAATGTTTTATTCCCTTAGTTTGCCTTTGCTATGTTTGTACATATATGCATTATATGCATCTTTTCTTCATACTAAAACCATAAACTTCGCAATTCAATTTGGAATATGAAGTCATGAATTTACCCTCCCTATACAACTTTCATTGTAGGTGATGAATATTTAGTGTTTGCATTATGAATCCGATTTAACTTGGTGTACACTTTTTTGATGAATTGATTCTCAAGCATTACTTTTGCTTTACAGGTAGATAGATGACTGTGATGCAAAAAAAGGTTGCAACGAGTTATGTATCGAAGTTATTTTTGCTGCTAGAACTACTTTTTGGTTTTAACGTATGTACAACTTGCTTTTGTTTTGCTATTGCTACTTGTTCTATATTTTGTTTATGAACTATATATGACGAACTATTTATGTTTGGTATAAGAATATTATGTATTTTGATTATGAAATTTCATACGTTGGTTATCAAACATATGTCCAAAATGTGGTATTGATACAATATGTTGATTTTGAAATGTGGGATTGATATAATATGCTATTTTTGAAATGTGGTATATATACACATTGTGACTGATGTTTACTGAAATGGAATTTACAGAAAAGTAGAAAAAGCCTAATTGACTTAGCTTTGTATACAATTTAACGGCGTTTTTAAAACGCTGTTAAAACATTCCACGGCGCTTTTTAAACGCCATTGAATGTTTTAACAGCGTTTTAAAAATGCTGTTAAATTGTATCTAAAAACATAACCAAATACAATTAACGGCGTTTTTAAAATGCTGTTAAAACATTCCATGATGTTTTTTAAACGCTGTTGAATGTTTTAACAGCGTTTTAAAAATGCAGTTGAATTGTTTTAACAGCGTTTTTTAAAAATGCCGTTAAATTAGACCAAACGTTGTTAAATGATTTCATGACACCAGGGAAACGCTGTAAAAAAGGACATTTAACAGCGTTTATTCCTTGTCATTGTATATCTCTGACATATAACTGCATGTCGATATACAACGTATGTAAAAACGCTGTTAATAGCTTTTATAGCGTTTTTGAAACGCTGTTAAAGGTCCTGTTTGTTGTAGTGGCACCTCCTGGAGGGAGGACGGAGTAAGCCACTATCCGCGTCTAAGATGGACAGGATAGAGCACCGAACAAGCCCTTGTCCACGCCGCAAAAGGGCCAGGGCACTTCCTGGAGGGAGATCGGGTAAGTCCTTGGTTCCAGCCTCTAAGATGAGCTAACCAAGAGCACCGAACAATGGACTAAGATGTCCAGGCCTAAGAAGAGGCCCATCAAACAATGAACTAAGATGTCCAAGCCCAAGTGAGGCTTATTCAATAATGGACTAAGAAGTCTAAGCCTAAAACGAGGCTCAATCAATAATGGACTAAGATGTCCAGGCTCGAGAGGAGGCACAATCAACTAAGGGCTAAGATGTCCTAGCTCAGCTAAAGGAGGCCAATCAAATTATTTCTATACGAAACCTGAAGGGTTCTCATAGGTCAGAAAGGACAAAAGCAAAGGAGTGAGACGAATCTCCATTGATTATTACACGAATTTGGGTTTTGGGACTTTCTTGACATAATCTATTAATGCCCGAATCTGGGTTTCATGATATTTAGTTCAGAACTTCACCATATAACACCCGAATCTGGGTTTCGAGTCATTATCAATCACTAACTTCTTATACCTGAATCTGGGTATCAAGACTGCTGTTTATTTAAACCCTAATATGGATACAAGATCCTCGGATTTCTATTCATCTCAAATGCCCAAATCTAGGCCAAAGAATGTTATCTAAAAGATCGTTATTAAGTCCCTCCAAATGGGAACTTCGGGCTTCTAACTTTTTAAATCTCATTAATATTAAGGAATGGGTGAGAGAGTTACTACTTCAAAGTTTCAAACATGGACTCCTAAATCAGGTTCTTTATTAAATAAAAGTAATATTTTAACATTCATGACCTTATTTATGAAAAGGCGGAATCTACTACCTACAAGTTTTGTGCATTCCAAACAAGTGGAAGGAGCTAAGTCCTTAATCATTTCTCATCATGGTTAAAGATGAGATCTTAACATTTTGACTAAATCACCTTTCATACAATTGGCAAGAACTTTACCCTTCTACATCAAGACGACTCCTAATCCAGTCCAACATGCATCAGTATACACCACCAACCGTTGATTTCCGTATGGAACTACTAACACATGTGCATTGGTCAACAAATTCTTTAACTTAAGGAATGCTTCCTCGCATTTGTCGGACCAAACAAACTTCACCTCCTTCCTCGTTAGCTTAGCCAAAGGCGCTGCTATCCGTGAGAAATCCTTAATGAATCTCCGGTAGTACCCAGCAAGTCCAAGAAAACTTCTAATCTTAGTCATCGTCTCTGGTCTCTTCCAATTATTAACTGCTTCAATCTTATCAGGATTGACTGATAACCCTTTCTCTGAAACCACGTGACCAAGAAACTTAACCTCTTTCTTTCAAAAATGTCACTTGAAAAACTTCGCCTTTAGCTGATGCTGCCTCGGCATCTCAAGCACAACTCTAAGATGATCCTCGTGCTCTCTTTCATCCTTATAGTACACCAAAATGCCATCTATAAACACCAGCACAAACTTATCAGAGTACTCTCGAAAAACTCAGTTCATCAGATCCACGAAGAAAGCATGTGCATTCTTTAACTCGAATGGCATTACTAACCGCTCATACGAACTATACCTAGTCCGAAATGTTGTCAATGGAATACTGTCCTCTTCCACTCTTAACTAATGGAAACTTGTCACCAAATCTAATGGAGAAAACACTCTAGCTCTAATCAACTGATCGAAAAAATCATCAATTCTCGGAAAAGAATACTTATTCTTGATCATCCTCTTGTTCAACTTACGATAATCAATACACATCCTCAACGACCCCTCTGGTTTCTTCAGAAACACCGCGGCCGCTCCCCAAGGTGAACTGCTTGGTCTAATAAAATTTCTTCCTTCTAGATCCACTAGCTGCACCTTCAATTCTTCCATTTCAGTCGGTGTCATCCTGCTAGGTGGTCCACTTACAGGTTCAGCTCCTGGCACAAGGTCTATCTGAAACTCAATAGCTCGTTTCGGTGGTAGTCCTAAGACCGACTCAAAGACTTCTACAAACTCTCTTGCTACTCGCACCTGACTTAGCTCTTCTCCCACTTCCATTGCACTTAACAAAGCACAGCTACTCCGGTCGGAATTTTTCAGTGAGAATATGATTCGTTCATGACTACCAAGGTGTCTTAGTGATATCTCACCATCCTGGAAAAATATCCTAGCCCCATACTTACTCAACTAATCCATGCCCAAAATGATTTCGAAATCTACAAAATCGAAAACATACAGACTGCATGTAAACTTATGACCTAATAAATCAAGTTCTAACTGGTCACATCTCATCCCCAGAGTTGCATACCCTCCAATTGTATTCGCAACCCTTAAGGAAGTAACAAGGTATATGGGTTCTAAGCGTATCCTTTCAACCAAACACTGGGATATAATTGAATGTGATGCACCAGTATCAAATAGTATCCTAACTAGTATACTCTGAATCAAAAACGTACCTTCCACCATAGTCTTTCCTTTTTCAGTTGCAGTTGGTTTAGCAGATGATGGTCCAAAAGCAAAAACCTTTCCCTTATCCGCCCTAACCGGTTATGGACATTGAATCTTATAATGCCCAAATTGATCGCAGTTGAAGCACTTCACATCTTCTTATGTGCAGCCCTCTTCCAATTACCTGACCGGCACTCATTTGCATAATGTCCCTTCTTGTCACACTTAAAGCAAACTAAGTTAGCCTTTGTCTTCTTGGCAGCCTCCCTCTTCGGGGTTCCCATCTTCATAAAGAATTTTCTCTTCTTTCCCTAACAATTGTGGATGTCAACTGGCTTCTTTCTAGCACAAATAGCAAGCATCTCCTCATGGCGAATTGCCATCTCCACCACTATATTGCTAGGATCACGAAGATATGGCAGGGTCACCCTAGCAATCTCGGGCCTTAGTCCCCTAATGAACCTCTCATTCCTCCTGATGACGGTGTCTATAATATTATATCCATAACGGGACAACTCATCAAACTTACTGGCATACTCAACAACCGACATCTCTCCCTGCTCCAGATCCAAAAAATTTCTCAGTAGCGCTGACTAAGCTACCTTAGACATAAACCTTTGCTCAAATCTCCTTTGAAAATCATCCCAAGTCAATTCCTCCTCCGAAACTCTAACAGAAACATTGTTCCGCCAATGAGGTGTTGTCCCTTGCAACTGCCTAAAGGCCAATATTCTATTCCTTATCATCTAAACCCAAATCAGCAATGATATGATCACAATCCAACAGCCAATTCTCTACCTCTATGGAATTCCATGTCCCCATAAATGGCTTCCCACCAAGACTGGTGTAATCTCTGCTCAGCTAACATAATTATTCTCAACTGGAGCTATATGATTAGCTCCTCCAACATTTCCAGCAACACCAGCTACAGCTTCTACTTGCGTCATATTGACGAAGAACTGATAAATCGCCTCCATATCTACTGGTGGATTTCTAGCACCCACATTGGCATCAGCATTTTGGTTAGCATTAGCCTGTCTACCATGGGTCCTCCTGGTACTAGCTAGGCCGAACATTTCTGTTTGTTGTGGTGCTTACTCTACCGAGATTTCCTCTTCAGCTTTCTACTTCCATATCTTCTTTCTTGTAAATCTGCATATGAGCCTTAGTAAGATATAGAAGAACGGTCTAAGAGAGAGGGGAATACATACTTATATACACCTATATATCAAATACAAGTACGTTACTATAGCGTTATCCCAAACCCCGATCATATTTTCGGTTCATTGGATTATGTGTCAAAAAGCTTTTAGGTTTAACTTTTCTTTTAAGTTTTCATAAACCTATGCTCTGATACCAACTTGTAACATCCCCCCATTTGGAGGCCTAAAACTAACGACTATGGATGCTGCAGTCATCCATAGTTATTAATCCTCGGCGACCAAATACGGTAATGTCAGATACATTGATACACATAAATACATGAATATGGAAAAATGTTAAAACATCAAACAAGTTCCACATTCCATTTCAAAACATTTCAAATTCATTACATAATCCCAATACGAGAACCACGTTCATAGAAAATATATTTATTACAATATACGCCAAGAGCGACATATGAAGATGCCCCCTTGGATGATCATAGTATATACATAAGCAATTTACTTTTCCTTTATAACAACAACACAGCGGAATCAAAATAAAGAGAACTCTAGATAGTTATCATGCCTACTGCACGTCTCCGGAAGCTTATCCATCTAAAGAGATGCCTGAAAACCTCAACTCTCAAACTACTCAAAATCAATTGAGTATCCGAGGGTTTAAGGGAAAAACATAAACTTCGAGTTAGACATAAAGCCTTATACGAATAATAATCTACCATCTCAAATCAATTAGATATCTAGTGAGACCACGCCGCTTAGGGAAATGGGTTTTCCCCTCACTGGTATCCTAAAACCTTTATAAAACCATATATTGTGCTCTTGCATCCACAGTGGTAAAAACATCTCAAAATAATATGATGATATGCAAAACAAGTAAATCAATTCAGGATTACCCATCGCCATTCATTTTTGACTATCTGTCTCAGTTATAGTTTCTAGAGTCACTATTAACCTATTAGTTTTCATAGGCTTACTAATAACCTGTTTAATGTTTAAGGACTCCCTGTCCAGTTACGTAGTTTTCATGGGATCACTAGGAACCTGTTGGCCCCTGCCAATATCTTTACTGTTTCATGGGTTCTCCCTGAATCTATTGGTTACTCCTATATCTTTCCTCTTATTATAGTTTTCATGGGTTGACTAGGAACCTATTGACTTCTGTCAATATCTTAATTTGGATATAGTTTCCATAGGCTAACTACAAACCCGTTGGCCCCTGCCAATGTCAAATCATAGTTTTCATGGGCTAACTATGAACCTATCTTCCTAACATCTTCATTTATACATAGTTTTCACGGGCTTACTGTGAACCTATTGGCTCTTGCCAATGTCTTCTTTTTATATTTTAGCATCCTATATTCTGGTCTTCCTGACCTCCTGGATGCAATTCTACTCATTCAGGAGTTAATTTAATTTATATTCACTACTGGTCAACCTAGCTATTTATTCTGCCCTTCCTCAAGGTATTGTTATGGGTTCATTATAATGTGAATATATTCAAAATACATATATGAAGAAGCAAACATTATAATACCAACCCCCGTGGTTTACTATCCTTGAAATCATTTTATATAAAAATTGGTTAATCCTTTAACCCATTAATCAAGGAAAACTTCTTCAAAGCTCCATCTCAAAACACTTTATTTATGCCATGGTTTTTGTAACGACCCCACTGCTATGTCCAGTTTAGCAAAAAACATTACAAGTAATATCGTCTGTTAATCCGGAGAATACGACTGGTTAAGGGCTAGGGTGAATATATCTTTGTACTAACACTGACACATCTTATTTACCTTTTTGAGGATCTAAAATGAAATTTTAACGTGTGCAATATTAATACAAAGTAATAATCTGTAATAACCTGCATATTTTACGATTCGTATATTAAAATGTTTAATTTAAATATAGCATCTTTAGTTGGATTTTAGTCCGAAAAAGTCACTATTCGTAGAAGAATAGTCGAATTAGTGAAAGGTCTATGTGGATCGAGTTTCGGAGGTGTCTATTTGAGAAAAACTGTCTTACAGGGATTCAAACGTCTGAAATGAAGCATTCAGACGTCTGAAATTGTTCGAATCAAACCAGAAAGGAAATAGGCCAAAATTGCCATTTTCAGACATTTGAAATGGATAATCCAGATGTCTGAATATTGTTCTGAACAACTTTTTTTTTCAGATTCAGACGTCTGGTTTGGAAATTTCAGACATCTGAATCAAGAATGAAGTTGAGAATCAACAATTTAGACTCGAGACCACTTCCATTGAGTTCAAAATGGTGTTTACGACTTTTTTGAGTATAAGCATCGATATGTTTGGAGTTGAGTAGAATTTGGCTATTTTCTAATTGGGCTTTGGGTTTGGGCTTCACCCAACTCATTCTGTACCCTAACTCAGCCTCCTCTCTTCATCCATTCACTCATCTCATTTCCTAAACACTCAAGCTTTAGCAAAAATGGGGGAAAGAATGGGAAATAGAAATTCTTTGCAAACTCAAATTCAAGTCCAAAATCCAAGAGAAGCTTATGTGAGCATTCTCTTCTCCTTCTCCATCTCAATTCCTCTTCGATTTCTGAAATTTCCTAAGCCCTAATTTAGGAAATTCTTGTTCTTAAGCTTAGATTGAAGCTCCTTGGATTATAATTGAAGAGTGATTGTTCTTGTCTTGCTCAATAGCTTCTCTCTTGAGTTTTTGGGTTAAAAGATGAGTTTTTGAACTCACATCTACATCTATATCTTGGATAGTGTTAGGTAGCAATTCCTAACATATATTCCTTGTCCATTTGTTGTTGAATTGAATTGGTTTAATAAATATTCCAGTTTTTGGCGTTTGAAGTCAAAATCTATGAAAATTCTTATATGGTTGTTTGGGCATGTTGGTCGGAGTGTATTGGTGAGTCACTAAGGTTGGGTAGTCGTTTGGCGTAAACCCCTAGCCATCATCACTCATCCGATTACTTTCGATATGATTTGGCCATCATTGGCTTAGGCAAAGTATTGCCTGAGCCCCAGTTTCAGACGTCTGAAATATACAATTCAGACGTATGAATCTGCTTGTCTCAGCCCAATTTGCCTATTTTGCTTGATTCCAATTTTTGATCGATTCTTCTTTCTCCAATTAGTTGTTTCACTTTAGTGGACTTTGATGATTCTTCTTTAGATTTCGTACACAGGTTTTTATAAAAAGATCTTTTTAAATGGTATTAAAAGCTCGTTTCTCCAACTTATAATTTCTATTTAAAACACACACACAATTTTGCACTTCGAGCGAAGAGGGATGAGAATTAAATGATTAAATAAAATGCATGCTATGAACACGTGTGTTTATCTTTTCAGTTAATTCCTAATCTATTCGTTTAACCGTTTTGACCTTTGGGTCCGGTTTACCGATGAGATGAGGTGAACTTTGTACTGCTTTGAGTGTGAAATTGACTAACGGTTAGTAAACCGTTTAGTGTGAACGTGTGGTATGGGACTCACGTTAACATTTTTCGGGTTCCTTTCTGAGAGTTGTGACACATTCTGCCAGTTAGTGGTGTCCAGTACTGGGCCTCCGGACCTTTGCCACTATGGTTTGTTGCCTTTGGGGTTTGTTGCCTTCGGGCTTGAGCCTTCGGGGTTTGTTGCCTTTGGGGTTTGTTGCCTTCGGGCTTGAGCCTTCGGGGTTTGGTGCCTTCGGGGTTTGTTGCCTTCGGGCTTGAGCCTTCGGGGTTTGGTGCCTTCGGGGTTTGGTGCCTTTGGGCTTGAGCCTTCGGGGTTTGCTGCCTTCGGGGTTTGTTTCCTTTGGGCTTGAGCCTTCGGTGTTTGTTGCCTTCGGGCTTGAGCCTTCGGGGTTTGCTGCCTTCGGGCATTGCCTTCAGGCATGTGGATCCTTGTTATACAGTACTGAGCTCGAGCATCTTTTGTTTCTTTGACAATTATATTTCCCTGGTGTATCACCTTTCGGGGTAGGTTCTTTGAACCACATGATATATAGCGATTACCTTGTGGAAACTTGTGTTACCTTTATTGATATTTGTTATTTGCCTTTTGGCTTGTTTTGGGATATGGTATCCTTTGTTTATTTTGAGTTGCCTATGATATGAGGCTTGTTATGATTTATCTTATGTTAGTTGATTTGGTTATCTCTTTTGGAGATATTTGTGGTACTTTATGACTTTGTATGTTCATTATCATTTAGTATATCTAACTGATTTGTTTAGCTAGACTGACCCATGTATTTTATACTCGGGCCAGACCGAGATGTTTCAGGTTAGGTACATTGGACTTAGCCCATTTTGCTTCCGCATGGACTATTCTGCTAGCTCCTTTTTGTTATAGCTTTTTGTGTAGTCCTTTTTGGTCGTAACTCTGATATGCATTCTTTTGACTCACCTGTATATTGTGTTTTACTTTACCACTTGACATGTACCATTTTGTATACTTTGTAATGTATCTGTATATGTGTAAATGTATGTGATGATCTACTGTTCTGTGATGTGTATTACATTTGAGTTGTTATATTTTATTCTGATAGATCCTTCAGCCACCTATGGCTTTGTATTAAGTATTTATTGGAGATGTCGATCCACTTGAGTAAGAAGTGGCAATTGTCGGCGTATTCAATAGATAATTAAGACAAGGTTATAGATGGTCGCTCCTATCCAACTCTATTCTCCGCATTAGCAGACGGTGTTACCTAGTAATACTCTTTGCTAATGTGGGTCTCGGAGGGAGGCGTTACATAAACACACCGATTGAAAATATTTAGAAATGTACATAATATAGACAAATCAGAATCAGAGTCACATATCACAGCGGAATAATATACATCATCATATACATAATAGAATATGAGTCTACAAAATATCAGTACTAGACCCATATAAATATATACATCATATCCAAAATCTTGTATCAAGTACAAAGTCACTACTATATAATATAGATGACATAAACTCCTAATTGTCAATATATACAAGTATGAAGTAAACTAAAACTATCAAAATAGTCTACTTCAATGCTAGCCCAAAATCCAAAGGTCAATGGGTCCATGTACCTGTAAGGTCTCGGCCTGACTCGAGTATTAAAATAATAAATGGGTCAGACTATATCTAAATAATAGGTGAGATACTAATATCATAACTTTATGACTTAAAATAATAAGCCATATAAAATATGCCAAACAAACAATTATAATAAGCCATATTAATTAAATTCACTATATAAATCCCTAAATGACCTAAGCCCAAAATAAGTCATCCTAAAATATGCCTTAAACCCAAAAATCAAAAAGGCATATCAAATTAATAAATACAGACCTCAAAATTTTGACTTAACAATAACAAAATAAGTCATAAATAACCTGTCCACGTATAAACATGTGATTGTTTGCCTCAACTTTGCAAATTCTTTACCAAAATAACTGCCACATAATTTCAATTCTAAACCAAAATTAATTTAACAAATAAGCCCTTCCATCAAGCAAAACCAATAATGCAAATAAGTCCTTCTTTTAAAATAATTTAATTTCCATAGCAAATCACTTAGGAAAAATCCCCGAAAATTACCGAAATTCACTTTCATCATGTTATCTAACATACAAAAATTCCAAACCCAATTTCTTCTTGAAATAATCGAAATTAAATTTAAACCCAATTTTATCATATTTTCCTCTGAAAATTCGTATCATATTTTCCATAGCCTGGAAAATTATAAAAATTGGAACCCATCTCCAAAATCATAATTCACATAACATATAATTTTTCCATGGCATTTAAAAATCAATAATAATCGATTTTACCCTTAAAACCATATAAATCCCCATTTAAACAATTTTGTTTAAATCAAACAAATTATAATTCAAGCATATATCATCATCCAAATCATCATAAAAACATAGTTAATCTTAAATACGAAAACGGATGATCCTAAAACAAAATAGAGATGGTATAAATTATTATTCACCTCGATCAGGACAAAAGATTGGATTGAGATTAAGATTTACTCTCCTTGCTTTAATCCTTTGCTCTAGTTTTGAATTTCTCTTCCTTAACAATGGCCATCTCCTCTTTTCTTACATTTGTATTTTGTTTGCAAAATGACATGAATGGGAAATGAAACTATAAGGAACGAAAATATATATGGGTAAGGGGTTATGTGCGGCTATTTCCTATTATGCCCTTATGTAATTTAATTAGCTTACTAACCATTCTTAATCCCATTTAATTTATTAAGCACGACCTTAATTTATTTTCATATCTCAATCCCCTTATCACTCTAATTATTTACATTATTCTATTTAATTTATGTAATTAAATCTCCTTAATAATGTTATAAAAAATTAGGGGCGTTACAAAAGTTAAGAGGAATAGTGGAGAAGAGAAAATGGTAGAGCTTCGCTGCCCTAGATCGGAAATTACGAGGAGAAAAGGGAGGGGTTATGCCTGTATTTATGGGTTCTCAAATCAGTCATATCCGTAAATTATTAAATCTGGGTCATTGGCCAAGGTTCAAACCACATCCGAAATGCTTCGATCGGTCAACCATACCCCTATATCAGTCGACCACTAGTGGTTGACTGTCCATAGTAGAGGTTGATACGTTTGGGACCCGGTTTAATTATAGATTTATTACTATATTTTGTTATTCAATTATTTTCATTCTGATTTCATTAAATGCCCGTAACTTTTTCATTTGAACTCCGATCACTAAACTCCAAATATTAAAGTTGCTCAGGAAATCGCCACAAACATAATGGTGTAAATTTCATGGCCAAATTCGACAATTAGCTCAAATTCCATTTTTGGAGCCTAATTAATTATTAAATTATTAATGTAAATTTACAGGGTGTTACTTCTTCTCCCTTAAAGAATTTCGTCCTTGAAATTACTCCAATGATTAAGTCATGAGGTAATGCAGTGACCACCCTAAACTACTCAACAAATTAGTGTACAACTAATTTTTGAGCCAAACGTGCACAAGTGCACAGTGTATCACTACATAGAAAACGATATGCATAATGATTTTAAATCGGAACCTCCTATGTGAATGTATTCTTTTGAAAATATGATGCAAACAACCTATATATACTGGCAGTTCTATATGTGTGTAGGTTTTGAAAGATCTTTTTCACATAAAAATTCCATATTCTTACAAATAGAAGCATGGATCGCCCAATTTTGCATTCAATTTCAACACCAAAAAATATAACGTGTCGCATTTTCATTTCCTAAATGTTTACTCCTATGTTGGAAAAGGGATTTAGGTGGAGAATTTCACATTCTTACCTTCCTATTAGATACTAATCCCGTTGTACATTGAAAATTTCGTCGTTGTCCCAGATTTTCTTCAAATTTTTTCATGTACAATACGCTTAAGGAGGCTTGTTTTCAAGCTCTAAAACGGAATTGAATCCAAAAACGGACTCTCGTACGTCATTGACGAGGTATGAAAATAAAATTCCAATGCTAAAATAATTTTTCCCTTGTTATCGTTTACGCTTTATCCTAAGGTCAACCATAATTCACCACTAAATTCATGTTTACTAACCTATCCATCTTCCTTATGCTTAGTATATAACATTTAAAAATTGAAATTTCCATAAAAACTTTTCCGCATTTCAAAGAAATTTGCACACTGTTTAAAAATTCAAACCTCCAAAACAATTAAACGTCGCTTTCTTTTAAAACATTTGGACAAAAACGTCCAAAAATAATTTAAATGCCAAAAATAATTTAAAGGCTATAACTCTCTCTATTTTAAACAAAAATTTTCAAAATATTTGCTTTTTTTATTTTAATATACCAAGCCACATTTCAACATAGTCAGAATTTATTTATAAGTTAATGCATATGTTCAATCCTAGCATTTTGCGAATAATCATAGAAAATAAAACCTATTCCTTTTCTTTTTATTTATTTGTTTCAAAACAACAACACCCTAACATATTTATAAGTTTTAGCTTTCAAGCAATGGGAATAATGATCCATGATTTCATAACAACCTTGGCCTATCATTCGCTCGCTAAAATTCAGTATTTTATAAACTTCCAGTCTTACATTGCATTTACCATTAGTTAAGTGTCTTTATGAGATTACCATATTTATACTATTTCTTTCAAATACACATAAAGAGCGGTTTACATATCCAAAAACAACAGTAGTAAATAAATAGGAATATTTCTCGTAAAATATCGTACATGTCTTTTATACAAGAGACAACCAACGGTTACAACCCAAACAACCAAAAGAAAAGAAAAGTACAAATGCTGGAAGGGAAATGACAACAACATTGCTAAACCTAAAATACTAACTACAGACTATGAGATGGTCCCGACCCTCTGCAGGAGCTCAAGTCATTGCCATGACTCCAGAATGGGCGTAGCGTAGTGGCTATACACCTAATCTTATGGCTCTAGTGCCGCTGCTCAGCTCGAATATATTAGATCTCGGCATGGACCTGTCTGATAGCGACTAGCTCATAGCTCTTGTATCCTTTAGTGCCATGTCCTTGCTCTGCCTCCTGCTGCACTTGCTCTTCTACTATTGGCGCTGCTACCTCAGCTGGTGGCTCAGTGATCCCCATCTCCTTAAGAGAGGTCCTGTCGAATGGGGAGGGGACCTTCTTCTGGATCGACTCTCTAGGGAGGTTCACTATGTATGTCCTAATGACACGAGTGAAGAGATGGAAATACAAAAAGTAGCTCCATGGAGTACCAACTCTAGGACTAATATCGTTGCTCATGATAGCACGAGCCTAATTGATAGCCATACCGCCCATAATGGAGTAGGTGGCCCTTTATACCACGGATAAATCTGATTGAAGCTCTCCGTCTTCAAAATGAAGCTCTACTGAACTATGCGAACAATGAAGCAGGCTGTAGGTCGCAAATTGTCTGACCTTCAGACACCGATATCTCAAGAAAAGATCCATTGTAAAATTTCCAGATCAGTCATCTCCACATCATCCAAATTTGCTCCCTTTGCGGCTATCCCCAGAATATCATCGAAATCATCTTCATACAAATTGATCTCGACTTCTTCACTTCTAACCGGAGATTGTTGATATCTTCATCAAAGTTGTATGCTAAATGGATGTCAAATAGACGCATGGAATGCTGGTAACATTCCTACTCAAAAGTCTCGTAGCGAAGATCTTTGTTAATCTTGCTGCCATGAGTAATTCCTCTAGTCCAAAGACGGTGAAATTCCAATTTGACCGGCTATCCCTAAAGAAAAGTGAAATTTTCCAAGGCATACTAAATGGAGATTTTCTTGTCGCTCTAGTTGAGCCAAGCGATCTCTTAAGAGGTGAGACCCGGATGACGTGAGAAAAAGCCAGAGGTTCGAGGTGGCCTTATGGATTGAGTAGGGGTTGGAGAGGGGAGATTGGTTTTAGATCTACAGAGGTGGCGGGGCTAGATCTGGCATGCAAAAATTGGCGCTTGGGAGGGGGAAGCTTGATGCTGTTGGAATGGGACCTACTGTGGTAGAGAGGGATACGGCGTCGCTCATCGTTGGGAAGGGAGAGGAGGACCGGCCGGCCTTGATTGGGGTGGAGGGGATTGTGAGGAATGCGGATTACGGATCTTAAGGCTAGGAATAACACTAGAGGGGGGGGATGAATAGTGTTTATAAGAAATTACTAAATCTTTTTGAGTTATTGTTGATTTGTACACAAATGTATGCAATATTCAGACACAGATATAATCATAGAAACAAACACTGATGCAGAAATAAAGTAAATGCAGTAAAGGAAAGAACACATCGGATTTTATACTGGTTCGGAATTACCCAACATCCAGTCCCGCACAACTAAGTACGGATTTCCTTTCAAAAGCAATTCAACAATTACAACCCTCGGTTTCCAGGCTACGAGGTACACCCTCCAGAATCACAATCCTCTGGGTAAAGATACTTGATTTCAGGGCAACAAGTTCACCCAATTGATTTCCAAGGCTACAATCACACATTTTCTCGCTTGATTGATTTCCAAGGCTACGATCACACCTTTTCTCGCTAGATAGATTACAAAGAAGCCTATAACTCTGAATAGCACTGGGATCTTGTTGAGATAGTGATAGAGAATCAAACCAGAGATGATCTAGTTAGATTCAATGTTGATTTCGGCAGAGTGATGATAGGATTTTGAATAAGAAAATGTGGAAGAATTAGAGAAGTGAAAAACCAGAAAATATGATATAAAATTCGTTGAAACTAACTCCTATTTATAGAAGAACAACAGCCATGTCCATTCGTGAAAGGTTATGGCGAATAGACACTTCTTTTGAAATTCAAATTTTTGATCCTAACTGACACTATGTCGACATGGGGTACTAGGGCATGTCGACATCCCAAAGGAAATTTTGATGTTTTGTTTTTCTTTGAAAATAACCTTTATCTTATATTAAAACTATTTTAAACTTTATTAATATACTTGACTATAGATAAAATACATAGATAAATATAGAGAATAATATATATAAAATTTTACTATAATTTTATATTTAAATCTAAGTAAATATATTATAATTAAAAGATAGTTTTAAAACAAATGAAGTTTAAAACACGAGTTTATTAAAAACAAAAACAAAGAATATTTAAGGCTAAAACATCCTTTTGAAAATCATTTGAAAAGATAATTTTTAAGGCTAAAACATTTTGAAAAGCAGTTTTTAAAATTATTCTGAAGTAGTTTTGAAAATCATTTTGAAGTAGTTTTGCAAGCTTCTTCCCACAGAATATCTCATCATATCAGGACTCGAGAACTTGTACAAAACCAGGATGTTCGTGGGTTTGTAAGCCACTTGTCGTAGGTTTGTAAGCTACTTGTCATGGGTTTGTAAGCCACTAAAAAGGTAGAAATGAATTCCATCCCAAAAGAAAAATGGAGTGAAGATTTCAATGCTATTATGAAGTTTTAACATAATTCTAGACTCAGTACTTGTCTTGAAATCTTGAACTCTTGATAATCTTGATATTCTTGATACTCATGAGTCTTCAATCTTGATATCTTGAATCTCTATACTGTACAGTCTTCATTCTTTGTACCTGCATGGTTAAATCCTGCATATACATATATATCTAAACTATAATGTTAGTATTTATATTTTATAATCTTATTCTAAGGTTGTTGTCATCAAAACCATCAACTCATGGACTAACAGGGATTAGGTTCGGCTATAAGGAAGACGAGGGAAACGATATGGGAAGGCGGCTGAACGGATGTGACTCTTAAAGTCGCATTCCAAGTTTGGGTTGTTCCTCAAAACCATTACTGGTCGACCGCCTTAGGGCTACCGATAAACTGCTCGGGATCGATCTATTTTTCAATTTCGAGCGTAGGTTGAACTTGGACCCAATCGGGTCTAGCTAATTAATAATAATACCAATAATTATCATTTTGCGCCGTTTTCTTTGGTCTAAAAGGATCCAAAAAATTCTTGTCTTCTTCACGAGGTGCCTTAGCTTATAGTCTAGATCTTCAAACCTATTCCTCAATTATTCACAGTTTTCCTAACTTATACTGCTACTGCAATCGACTACTTCGAAAATCCGAGGATATTCCAACTACTATTCTCCGTATTATTTTTATACGGGAATATTCCTCCTATTCGCTGGCGAGCATTCAACACACTTCCTAACCACATACCCAGATTGAATTAAGTGTCGTTTCTTTTTTTATCCACCCCTTAAAGTTAGGGATTTTAAAAATCTTCAATTTTTACAAACAGGAAAAATCACTGAGTTACACATTGCTCTTTACAATTGTTTTCCAAAACGAGATATTCTTTTCCGCCAAAAAACCCATTTAAACCAAAATCAAACTTTTATTTTATTATATATTTTAGAATTTCAAATTTTACTTTTTAAACTAAAACTTTTTAACACAACCAAATTTATTGATGTATTACTTATAAAAATTAATTTTAAAAAATATCTTGTTTTTCAAACAATGGTTTCCAAATGGACCATTTGGAAAAATATTATATTATAATTTTTCCAAAAACTCATTCAAATATTTCAGGTTATTCTCATTGGGGTCGGACTAAGAAATGGGATTTACTTCTCTTCAATAAAATCCGGTTCATCATATTATGGTGATCGATGAACATTCTCTTGAGAGAACTGGCCTCGAGAAGCGTGTGACATATAGATTCTTAACCCCCACTTTCTAGATAAAATGTGCACCATCAATTGTTAATTTATCAAAATCCATAGTCAAAAGGTAGCTAATTCTCAATGATTAAGTCAACCACCATCCAGCCTCCGTGATTTCTCTATATGTCATGCTTATGCTCTTCAATGTAAACGCCTTACCTACAGCCAACACTCTGTGGCGTAATTGGGATAGATGTGTAGGTCTTAACTCTATAAAAAAAATTCTTACTCATAGTCGCCTCGTTCATCCTTTCGGAATATGGTCTCAACTATTCAATGGTTGGAATCTACAGAGTTCAACATAGATTTAGTGGAAAAATACAAATATGTACTCTCAGTATATCCTAACCTCTATGATCGACCAATCTAGGCTCTAATACCAAATATAACAACCCACGCCTTTATGAGCCTGAATTTCGAGAAAATCGAAATCCAAGTCTGTTAGGGTATAGATCATTGGTTTTGGTAACCTGTAATAAGCACAAGTATACCAGAGAGCGGTTAAACTAAACTCACAATGGAATAGAAAATATAATAGAATATAAATGTTGAATAAGGCCACTACCTTAGAATAAATGGTATTCCTTGGACATCTAATCACCTTGTCAGTACTGAGCATGAATAAGAAGACTTATCCATCAAACGTTCCATCTTGCTCCAATGACCTTTTCTTCTAAATCTATCATGTGGGTTATAATGAGAAGGGGGTCAGAACAACGTTTTAGTAATTGGAAAATTGCGTACTTTATCCATAACACAAACTTATACCGATTGGTTTCCATTTAAATGTTATGTCTTAGTATTTAAAGTTAATCATTTTAATTTCATATGCGCATACGATATCTCTACCTAGCCTTCTCCAAGGAATATAATGTTGACATATGCCTATTGTGCATACGCTACCCAAAACCTCTGCCACTTAATACTTCTCAAATATGAAGCGGGACCTTCGCATCATCAACATTAGTTTATCGGTCTTTGCTACAGATACCGATGACTTCTATATATGGCTTTATAATATATAATTGTGATATACATATTGCTAATAATGTCCTAGTCATGTGAGAGATGGTACTGAAACCACTTAATAACTTCTCAATAAGGGCTAGGCTGATTTTGTCCACTTAACACCTACATTTTAGGTAGATTCCCATCATTTAATATTTATCCCAAGGTGGCTCCTTGCTGATACTATCTAAATGACATTTCATGGAATCTCACTAGGCCATTTAACACTGACATTTAGGTCAGCCCATTTATGAATCTTTATTAAACGGGTCATAAATGGTTTGATCCATTTTTAAAAGGGTTATAAATGGATAACCCATTTACCCCTTTATTGAAAAATTAAAATTCAAAAATATAAATTTGAAAATAAGAATTTTGAAAATTTGAATTTTTTTTACTTGGCTACTTCATCTTGTGAACGCGCTGTAAATCTTCATGGTAACTAATGGTTGTACATAGAAAATAACATGCTACATCCCCATATTAGAACTACGTCTAGGCAGAAGTCGCTATTTTTTTTCAGACTGCAATAACTTATTCATGCTAACTCGAAATCAGACGAGACTTCGACCAATGAACTTCTATCTAAATTAAAAACAATATGCAACACTCGGATACTTCATCTTATGAACGCATGTTGTACTTCTCCATGGTGACTAATGGTTGCACTTAGCAAATAACAGATTGCATCCCCATATTTGAATTTTGATGAACTTTTTATTTTTATCGAACTTCAAAACGTAAAAATTAGAATTACAATTATTTTATATCGGTTTGATTTTTATTAGTCAAATCAAATTAAAATTTTTAAATGGGTTAAATGGGTAATCCGCTTATTAAATGGGTTGGTAAGACTAACACATTTATTAAATGGGCCAAAAAGAATGGATCATATTTGAGTTGGGTCAAAATCGATCCAACCCTTTTTAACCCAACCCAACCCATTTGACGGGTTTAAATAACCATCATTGCACCATTCAAATATTAAACGGTAAATATATAAAATAAGGATGCTACAAACTCATGATTCTTATTTGTATAAAAGTTATGCATCTTGCCAGTATTTATGGAAAATATGAGATGAATGTACCAAACTTTCAAATTTACACTGTCATGGAGCAAATAAATAGTTACAAAGATGGAATGATTTAATACGCAGTGTACATATTACCTTATACCTTCCATCAGGAATTCCTACAATAATTGAACGCCATAAACTGATTCTTTATGTTGAAGCTATAGGCTTGAGAAAAGAACTGTTTTTATAATTTTCAAATTTATATTGTTGTAGGGAAAATAACTCTAATTGTTTTTAAAGTGATAAAGTGTTTTATATTGTCAATCTTGATGTTTATATCAAGAATTCAGATTATAATTAAGCAGATATTAACTTTATACTATTCTTGTATTTGAGGGTTGCAAGACTTACGAAATAGGAAGATCGACACTGCATTCATACCTTAACATAAGGCAGAATTGGCTGATGCGAGTATAATGCACATTTAAAGCTTTCCATATTCCTGTCTAACTGTTAATTATATTGATACATAAATATCATAATAAACAAACAACTTATTAATTTAACGTCCTTTAATCTCATGAAATATTGCATTTTAATTTTTGTAAAGGCCCGAATTTCCATACCCTTTGAGCCGACAATAAACCACACATGACCAACTCAAATTGAATGAAAAAATGGATCTTTAAGGGGTGAAAAAGAAAATAAAGGTAGAACATAATCTCACATGAATGGAATAATATATATAATATTGAAAAATATCTTTACAGCGGAAATTTTTTAAAGATACATATATCAAAGTCTAACCAAAATTCAGCTAGGACGGTTATAAACATCAGTCCTTACAAATGCCGACAAACATCAAACAACTGCAGCAGATAATAGAATACATCCATATGTAGATGAATATCTCCAGCTATCCTCTAGAAACTCCAACCGTCTTCACTAAACCTGAAACTACTCGGATCTGACCCGAGTATTGAAAATACCCGGATTAGGCTTGATAAACTAGCGTGAGAAACTCAAATATAAATGACAGTGTCATATATCAGCCTTGGAATAAAATCCTTTGAAAATAAAGAGTATCTCATAATACCACGCCCACAAATAAACACGGACGGGTTTTTACCTTATGATAACTAAAACACATTTATATATCAAAACATTTGATATTATTTCTAGTGACATATCTTTGAAAACATTTGCAAATAAACTTATTAATCTTAGCCGAAATTGTTACATTATTAAATTCCAGCATACTAGGTTCTACAATCAAGTCGGAAGGCACTTATTGGAGAATGGATTCCATACAAATGACAAGGTAAGGGACTACCTTCTGACACTACACCTCTAGAGGGATGCTCCTAGGGAGTAGATACTGCCCGCCTAAATCAACACAAGATCGGCCTACATCTCACGTTGGATAGTACCAAATATGTCATCACTCCGATCGTTACCGACCATTAACGGGTACCCGAGTCATACATTCACCACATACGTAGACATGTGTAGAGTAAATCTAGAAGGATGATGACATCTCCTAATTAGGAGCGACCCACTTAGCCTTGCTGCTTCTACCCTATTTCTGTCATTTCCGGGTGATGAGGCCAGGGGTAAACAATTACCTTTCACATAGCACATCTTCTTCACTTTTGAATGCCACATTGCCATTCCTTTGAAAACACTATTGACTTTCAGGAATATACAACCTCTAAGCTCATACGTCTCAGAGAAGGGTGTTAAGCTAAGAGAAGTTATCTTCTCCTCCACCGAGCAGATGTACGTTTGTAAAAGTCAACGTTATGATCATAGAAATGCAATGTCAGACATTCGTCCATACAAGTTGACCAGGAAGATGACAAACCGAAGGTACTCTTCTACTCCATTAGTAGCAAGAAGTCCTTGCATCAGAGATTTTAATAAAGAGCACTACTACCACCATATGATATGGTAATTTTCACCTCGAGGGACTAGTGGCAAATAGCCTACATCATGAAGATCCCCATCTTCAAAATCATTTGTCTTCAAACACGTTTTACTTCGAACGTAGATTAGTTCGAAGTGGTTTTCGGATAGGAATTATCCAAATCTGACCCCGGTTTCTTCGAATCCAATCATCGATTAAAAAATGTTAAGTTCATATACAATTATCAATCATCAATCAATTACTTTATTTTTCCATTTAATCAAATATCTTTCTTAGATATACTCTTTTCAATTTATTCCATTTTCTTTTCAAGTGTATATGGAATCATTAAGCCTCATTTATCAAATTATTTGGTTTATTTACCTCTCTTTTCATCTTGAATAATTTCAAATCAGTCCATCTTTTACTTAGGAAAACATTCCCAAATCATTTATTAAATCTTAATTAAAGATTTCTTTCTTAACTTCAAATCATATTCTTGCAAATCGAAGGTTTACATAACAGAGCACTACTGCCACCTTAATTATGGTAAATTTCACCTTCAGGGACTAGTGGAAAGTAATCCTACATCATGAAGATCTTTTCTTTTATCTTGAAAAAAACTTTAAATATGATCTTTTAGAGCATTCAGGCTTTCTTTTTGATCTGTTCCACCCCTCGTCTAAAAGATAAAGCAAAGGCCAGGTAAGTTCCGGGCACTGGTTGCTCCATTCCTAACCTTAGTTACACACCTTGTTTTACTATTTAGCTCTCACAGGCGGGACAAATATACTAGTCGTTTCCGCATACTCAATTTGTTATTATATTCAATATCCTTCAATTATTATTTAAGTGTTATAAACAATTCCTCTTATCCATTTATTCAAACTCTTATTAAAACTTCCAAATCATCTTTAAATTGCTTAATTATTCTTTTAAAATCATTCACAAAAGATTTAGGAAATAATTGTTAATTTTAAAACTACGTTTCAAAATTTATTAAAAACTGCTGCGAAAAGCGTTGTGAAAAGTGTTACAAATATATTTTAAAAGCTGTATTCTTCAAAACGACTTTTATATCATTTAGAAATCCATCTTTTCAACTTAAACCTCTTTTAAGACATTTTAAAATATTTTCATAATTTATTTCATATTTTTTTTAAAACATTTAAGAATATCATTTTAAAAGAAATCCTTTTCTGGATTCTGAATTGCAAAACCGCGATGTTTTTAGAAAATTGTTTTGGACATATTTTAAAATATATAAGATGAAATCTTGATTTCCTTTATTTATTGCTCTAAACATATTTAAATGTTTATAAGCCATTTCTAACTCATTTTAAAACTATTCTAAAAGTTTAAGCATTCCATATACAACATTTCATTTTCAAAAGGAAAGTGATTTCCTTTGTGCTAATCGACGTGTATTAATATGACTTGGTAAAACAATTTAACAATCATATCGAACAATCAATACTTGATGATCAAAGTATATATAAGTATCCATAGCAATTATAACACATCATCAAATATGTGTGTGTGTGTGTATATATATATATATATATTTATATATATAGATGTTAAATAGAGTTTCTCATCATAAACCAAAGCGATTAACTTCCTACCAACATTCTAATCAACCAACACTTCACTAATTACTTCCTACTCTATTAAACACTAGAAAAACAAACACCCTCTTCCTTCCAATATCTTGGCCGACGCTTGAGATGGAGGCTGGCCGAAAGGATAGAGAGAAGCGGTAGAGCTTTGAACTTGAATTCCCAAGATTTTGATCTGAAAATTAGGTTATCTTGTATCTGATTTTAGGCCCTATAAATCTCAAAATTTAGAAAAGATTTTAACTAAAAAGCTGTTGAAAATTCTTTTCTCTTGAATTTGATAAAAAGAATCATTTGAATCCAAGTTGTTTTGAGGGAGATATGATAGAATGAATAAGAGGTATTGTCGGATTGACAAAATTGAAGGCCGAAAATGCACTTCAAAGAATTAAGTTTCAGGTATATCAAATCTCAAAATCAGAAAAAGTGATCAACAGAAAAGTTGTAGCCACTGGAATTTTATATGATTTAGAAAAAATAATTTCTTAATTTGGATCAGTTACGATCAAGTTATGATCAAAACAAAAGGGCTATTCTCTGTCTTAAAAACTGGGCCAGAGAATGCATTGGAAAGAAGTGGATTTTGACATGGTTATGTTTAGAATGAGACAAAGTGGTCAATATGAAAGTTGTAGCCACTGAAAAAGGACATGATTTGAAAAAAGGAATTTTGCATTTTGGTTCTATTTTTAAGAAGTTATGACTGAGAGAAGAAGAGGTTAAATATGGAGAAAAGAGGAGTTCTATTTGAAGAGAATGAACATTGATTTCTTTTGAATATTTTGTAAATATTTTGGCATTATTTCTTTCTAATTTTTCCTATGACTTGGAAGCCATTAAAGAGGAGAGGAAGAAGGCAAAGAAACTTGAGAAAAGAAGAAGAAGAAGAAGTGAAAATGAAAGTGAAGAAGGAGGTGAGTATTTATAGAAAAAGAAAGAAGTGGTAAATTTACCAAAATAACCTCTTACCAAATTAGCAAACTAACCTTACTTTAACCTAAAGAAATCTCCACTTTTTCAATACTTAACATCATCTTTCACATCCTTACTTTATGTCTTAATCACTTAAAGATTAATTAAAGAATATCATAATTATGTTGGCTTTGGTTTGATGTTTACTTTTTCTTACTTTTGTTAATTCTTACTTACTTTTACTAATGACTTCTAGAAGTTTTCTAATTATATTTAGTAAAAGTAAACTTGATTAGCATTAAAATGTGTACATTTATATGTTTCAAACACGTTATCCAAGGTGCAACGACGTTGCGACAACTTATTTTGAACAAAACGTTGGTTTTTGACAAAACGTTTTACGGTCACATTTTGACGTTTTTGTTAAACTATTTATCTATGTAAACCAAACTTCAAAATTGATTTGTTATTATATTTAAATAATTAAAACATGCATATTTGAATTATAAAACAATATCCAAATCTATTTATAAAAATACGACATCGATTTACCGATATGCGATGAAATTTGTCAACTTTTGTAGAACGAGTTTTATATATTTATCAAACCATTATAAATTAAATTACTATTATTATCAACAAGTTTGATATCGATTATATATATATTTAAAAGGAATTATTTATCCTTTAAACAAATTTTCTCGAATATTTATCCTACTTTATCGGAATCCGACTTTTGTCGATTTTACAATGGAAATCCAAAATCTTTATTCAATATCAAAAATAAGTTTACCATTCTTATTTATCATATAAGACTTGATTGTTAAAGTTTGAAAATTCTACATTTGAATATTTAAAATAATTAAATATTTCATTTTCAAAGTGGAAAAATTACGGGTCGTTACAATTTTCAAGCATTCATGTATGTTAATCAAACCGACCATAGGGAGGTTTGCTTAGTTGATGAAAATCAATTTCTCTGATGCCCAAAAAACAAGCGACCCGTCTTCCGCTGTTGTACATGATTCTCGTCCTTTTACCTCGCTCTGGTCTCCCCTTCAAAATCTGAAATCGAGATACCAAATCAAGCAATTCTGAAGGGTCCGTCTATTGCCACCCCTGTATTTCACCCCAGTATTTGCTTTTCCCACCCCAGCAATTTTCAAAAAAATTTCCACCCCAGCTTTTGCTTTTCACACCCCGTTTATTCCTAAATTACCCTTGTCCCTTTATTACCTATGGTTATTTTCCTCCGTTCTTACTTCCTTCTACTATTTGTTTTTCAACCAAACCCCTAACAACTTAACAACCTATAATCCCTGATGGAAAAAGACAAGCAATCATGAGACAAAACGTTTTGCCAAGCGAGTGATAATTTCTCCATGTAGAAAGCATCAAACAAAAGGTAGTATGTTTAATCTGAAATTTTTACATCAAAACTTGCAGAATAAATGCAAAATCAAAAGTTGGATGACATGTTACAAATTTTATCAAATCTAGTCAGAAAAACCTACCAATGAAATTGGATGAAATTGTTGCTGATCACTGATAATCAGTAGCCCTTTTAGCAATAATAGTTAAGCAAGTTAGCTATTTCAAAATGATTTCCAATATTCTATCAATCAATTAAAATACACTGCTAATGCACGTGTATTGTGATGCTTCCACGTCAACAAACCTGAAATGGACGTGGATAAAATAAATACAACACCTACATTGCGCATGCCTATAGCACATCCAAGCAGTGACGGGACGAGGTTTTTGGATATCAACGTCAACTCCGAGCGTTGGTTTAGAGTTTTCAACACCTAAGGTAGGCGTGGTTTAACTCTCTACAATGCATGATTTTAACGTTGTTACTATTTTTCCAACGTGGCCTCCAACTCACTGATTTCAAGGTTTAATTCTTTAAAATGTAAAAACTGGAAATATTAATTTAATTTTTTTAACGGGGAGTGAACAGCGGTTGCAAATAGACGGACCCAATTTCAGAATTGAAAGTATAATGCTGCGACATCAGATGTTTAGAGGCAGTCCTTACCTCATCTGGTGAGATGAGGCACTGGCACAAAATTGATTTGAGATTGGGTCCAGAAGTTTTCAGTTTGAAAGTTGAAGTTGTAGTCTTTTTTGAATTTGAAAGTTGAAAAATCTGGTTTGAATTTGCTACCGGAAGCCTTCTTCTTGATCTCAGGTTTTCATTGAGTGTTTTGATATTTTACTGAGATGTTGTAAGTTGATGTTTGCTTGAACACAAGATGATATTACTTTAGATTTTATTCAGTTCTCTTGATGGATGAATTGATATATAGGAAGAGTTTATAGGTGATGTTGCAATGTATTGTTTAACTGAGATTTTGATAATACTTGTTTGTACAACAGTGTATATTTTGTACAAAATTTGAACAGAAATATTTTCCAATTGGTGGCTGCATTTATTACCTTGTACAACTTATAAATTTTTTCTTCGGCTGTACAAATATATGAGATAATTGTTGTGGCTTCCTTTACAAGCTTTTATACTTCATATATATTTTGTTTTTCTTATTTGAAGATGTATATTTTGTTTCTTCATTTGGCAAGTGTATATATATTTGCTGTCTTATGCTTTGTCATATTTCATATTATCAGACTTATCTTATTATATGTTTGTTTGTATTATATTTTCTTTTCTTTTCTTTTTGACTTATACTTGTAATCTACATGAATTCAATATGTTGTTCTTTTATCAATGTGTTTGCTTTATCACTTTCTAATATAAGTGAGATTCTATTTTATTTTAAATTTTATTTTATTATTTTTGAATGTATTACCATATTTAATATATTATTTAATTTAACTAATTTGTTTACTAAATATATTTTCTATAATTTATCTTATGTATTTTTATATTTATTTTGTAATATATGTGAATTTCTATTTTAGTTTATGTCATTAGATTTTATCCAATGTATTTACATTATACTTTATCTTATATAATTTGTATTTTTATTTTCAAACCATTTATTTACGATTTAAATTCAAATCAAATATATATATATATATAATTTCAAATTTACTCATATATGCCCATATACATATATATTCACATATATACATATATATACAATATTTAAATTTTAAATGATTTAACATAGAATTTATTAGTTGCTCGGGGAAACTCGCATCAATTTATCGATCATACTTGCTGACCATCGATGAACTGATCGAATTAACCAGCATTTTCAAACCTATCATTTTTTAAATATCTCAATGGGCGCAAAATTAAGACTGAACTAAAGAATTACAAAATTTTATTCAAAAATCAAATTAATTATCAATTTAAATTTATATAAAATCCGGGGTCGTTACATGAAGCTAAACTCATTTATTTACTAGCTTAGTGTAATTTACGCTTCTTGTTGATATATGACGATCATTTTATGGTTTAGACTAGCGATATGCGATGTCTCTTTGTCCGCGTGGGGGACAGTACCCTGTTATTTTGAGCATCGTCTCATTTTTATAGGCTAGCGACCTATGGGTTTTTTGGAGTTCGGTTCATCGGGAGTACCGTTATTGTACTACATCATTGTTCCGAATTATTTGAGTCTCAGGTTCGTCGGGCGTACCGTTATTGCACTACGTCGTTGTTCCGGCTCATTTGAGTTTCAGGTTCCCCGGGCGTACCGTTATTGTACTACGTCGTTGCACCGGCTCTATGGTTAGCGACCATGGGATAGCGACCCGTTTGTGATACGCGTGTTGGTGAGCTTTCATGCTCCCGTTTGTGATAGGCCTCCCCCTTTGTGTTTTCTGGATTTCTAATTGTTGATTTCTGGAATTCGTGTTTCACCAATTTTTGCGATTGACATTGATATGTTTTGTCAATATTTGGGGTTTGGTGAATAAGCTAAAGAATGTGATATTCTTTTTGGATATTTGACGAGATTTGGGATATTGTATGATTTTTATTGTTATCGAATGTATACTTGTCACAGTACGGCATTATTGTTATCATACATTTTTGTGGTACCTCTTATCCTTTCTTATCTTATCTGATATTTATAGCTAGACTGATCCGTTTATTATTTCGCTTCTTAAATAATACTCGGGTCAGACCGAGGTGTTTCAGGTGCTTCCACTTGACCTTTTAGCAGGGACTAGCTTCTGACTTTTGGCTAACTAGTTTAGCTTAGTAGTTTTTATTCTTATACATTTGAGATAGAGACTCCTTGATGTATACATATTCTTTTGCTTAGCACTTGTACCTATTCTTTTGTGATGTAGTGGATCTTATATGACCAATTTTGATGTACACTTTTATGTGTTATATTCATATCTGTTTCCGCCTTTATGATATGAATATCTATGACTGATTTGTGTTGTGCTTATTTCTATATTTATTTCCGAAGCCCACATAGCCACTGTGTAGTAGCTTTGAGTTTGTATTTGATATGTTGGATTTTCTCTTGAAATGAAATGCAAGTCATACTATTTGACATATTGGTACTCGCACAAAGCAATTACACAAATGGTCGCTCCTCAACATCCTTATTCTTCGTGCTAGTCGACGACATTACCCCGTAGTGTCCTTGGCTAGTGTGAGTATAGAGGTGGGGCGTCACAGAAGATCAGCCTCAACCCTCAAAATATGTAGATAAGGGTACATATTTTAGATGATTATCATGCTTATTATAGGTTTTGAATTAAGCTTAACATTTATCTTAACACATCACAGATTCTTAAACGATGTTGCGACAACTTATTTTGAACAAAACGCTGATTTTCGACAAAACGTTTTACGGTCACATTCTGACTTTTTGTTAAACTATTTATCTATGTAAACCAAACTTCAAAATTGATTTGTTATTATATTTAAATAATTGAAACATGCATATATGACTTATAAAATAATATAAAACAATATCCAAATCTATTTATAAAAATACGACATCGATTTACCGATATGCGATGAAATTTGTCAACTTTTATAGAACGGGTTTTATATATTTTTCAAACCATTATAAATTAAATTATTATTATTAAATGAGTTTGATATCAGTTATATATATATTTAAAAGGAATTATTTATCTTTTAAACAAATTTTCTCGAATATTTATCCTACTTTTTCGAAATCCAACTTTTGTCGATTTTACAATGGAAATCCAAAATCTTTATTCAATATCAAAAATAAGTTTACCATTCTTATTTATCATATAACACTTGATTGTTTAAGTATGAAAATTCTAAATTTGAATATTTAAAATAATTAAATATCTCATTTTCAAAGTGGAAAAATTACGTATCATTACAATTTTCAAACGTTTATGTATGTTATCAATTTCTCTGATGCCCAAAAAAACAAGCGACCCGTCTTCCGCTGTTGTGCCTGATTCTCGTCCTTGTACCTCGCTCTGGTCTCCCCTTCAAATTCTGAAATCGAGATACCAAATCAAGAAAATTCTGAAATCGGGATACCAAATCAAGTAGCCCAACTCCCAAAATAAGGCGTCCAAAAAACCCTAATTATCTCCCACATACTCTCAAATCAATTTTGCGCCAGTTCCTCATCTCACCAGCGGAGGTAAGGACCGCCTCTCAGCACCTGCTGCTGCAGCATCCTCACCACCTCCAATTCAATTCAGCGTTGTCACGGTGATGCTGGCAATGCCATCATGGGACGGTGGCTACAGTCAGACGGGTTGCAGTGTCTGGCTTCTCCCAATTCTTCAATGCAGGTATAATATTTAATTTTTGTGGGTTTGGATTTGATTTTCCCGGGATTTGTGCTTGAATCAAAAACAATCATATTCTATTTTTGATGAAAGGCGAGTTGTTTGAACTGAATATGTTGCTTGTAAGATGCTCAGATGACCTATCTATATAATATTACAGCTATTTTATACTGAATATGTTTTTTTGGTATCGTGTCAGAGAACCTACCACAAAAAAACGATGGTACATAATTTGATTCTTTATATATTTTTATATAGCTTCCTTGCTTGAAATCTTCTTTTCCCTAATTACATGTCTCATCTCCCACTCTATTCTTTTCATTCAATTTTTGTCAAGCAAATATTATAACCAGATAAAGCAAAAATGAAGTGTTGGATATTTCTGGCATGTGAGGGCCATCATATTTGGTAAATTTGATTTGAACTGAGAAACATACTTGAATTTTGTTAATGTAACTATAATTTTTCATCTTTAATAATTGCCCAAGTCCAAGTTTATGGAAATTGTGTTACGTTTTTATTATATTTTTTAGTATTGATATTTTGATTTTGCTCTATATTTATCAAGGAAGAAGATCAGCCTCAACCCTCCAAATATGTTGGTAAGGGTACATATTTTAGATGATTATCATGCTTATTATAGGTTTTTAAATAAGCTTAACATTTATCTTAACACATCACAGATTCGCAATACATCATATCATGCATACATGTTGTGAACATTTGAGAAATACAGTAGAGCTGAATTTCAGTGATTTTTTAGAAGTTTGAGAAGTTAATAAGTGCAAATATCGATTGAATAATTCTTTTACCTCAAAGATTTCTTGATAGTTGTTTATTATGGAAGCAGTATGATAAAATATTTTCGATTTATAAATCATGCAATTTGAGTTTAATTTGACTTGCAAATTTACTTGTTCTGTGTTCTTGTATTATCTGTTTTAGTTCTTAATTTTACCATAGTTAAAAGTAATTACTTTCTACAAAAAATAGTAATCACTACCATGCATAAATGTTAGGTTTTGATTGTTACCAATTGTTTAAATGTTACACACACTTGTGTGCATTCGTGTGTGCACGCGTGGATGTACGTGTGTGATCTTTTATCACAAGGCCCTAATTTCCCTTTGAATACTTACTATTATCATCTTTTCTAGAATTTGATATTTGTGAAGGATTTCGACTTGAGCTATTCTCTTAAAATAGGAAAGGATTTTGAAGATGAACTGTTGGGAAAATTCATCAACTCACTTGAGAGAGCAAACTTCTTCAAGACGTTTTGTAATGAAGATGAGGATCCTGAACTTGCAGAGAATTCAATGAAATTATTTAATGATACTTTAAAAGCAATGTTACTAACTTCCTTCAATAAGCTTACTATAGCAATTACTCTATTATGATATATGGTTAGCAAGTAACCTATCCAGTGTTATTTGTGTTGAATGATCAAAACACAAATTTGCAAGAGTCATAGGTAATATAGGTTTGCATGCATTCTATTTTTTCTCTCGTAGTTTGATATGTCAAAGGTACTTATAAGTTATAACAACCTTCTCGATTTCGCATTCAAAATAAGATTTTATATTTGCATCGGTAAGGTAACAGAAATATATTATCTATCCAAATTTGTTCTCGCGGTAATCTATACATGTATCAGGCCTGTGATTTTTTTCAAATGGATAGAAAAATCCCTTTAATGAAATATATATATATATATATATATTGAAATGGTACTTTATATACAACATGTCCCTGGAACAACATATCACATGTCAATAAACGTTCGAATCACGATACGCAAGTTCCGAACTTATGACATCTCGCACCAAAGCCGAACCACTTAAACACTTGGACAATGGTGCTTGTCGAAATCTATATATTATTCTTTCACATGCATATATATATTGGGAAATATATATAGGAAAACGCTACAGTAAATTATGTTGTCCATCCAAAGTTTTATTCAATTTTGGTGGGTGATATTGCTACATGCTATGCATATAGTTATCAGAATGCGACAATCGTAGTTTGTTCTATGTGATTTCACTCTAGCTAGCTATTTCTATATTTGAAATAACCCAGCTATTCTCAACTTTCAGGAAATTGAGATGTTCGGGAGGGAAACATTAAACCTCAGTGTTTATTTTGTATTTTCTACCGTTTAGATTATAAGAGATTCTACAATTTATAAGTCCCTTACATCATAGTCTCAAGAAAATCAACTTAACTACTACTCTTGTTATGGTAGAAACTTTTTTTTGTCTTCTATATATCTATGCGCACGCACGCACACACACATGTATATATGGTTTTCAGTTACTACTGTCCTAACACTGTCACCGTTTAATGTACTCATAAAAAATAGTCTTCAATAACATGTTATAACTTTTGATGGTCATCAGGTAACCATTCCTTTGAGTCAAAGTCGTACAAAGAAGCCGTTGAACTTTATACCTGTGCCATAGCACTTTGTGAAACAAATGTTGTTTATTATTGCAGTAGGTATGACACTGAGAAGCATGTACAACACAAAAAATAACTGAGTATGCTTTTGTTACTATATCCATTTTCCCACTTGAGCTAATTAGGAAGTGCCATGGACACACTGTGGCTAACAATTTGAATATGAACTTGAGAATTGATTTTGATCTAGAGGTGTACTTGAAGATTTGATATCTTTTATCAGAAGTTTCACTTTTTTTTGGCAAAGCAAGCTAATTATTCTTTGTTTTGGAACATACTCAATACCGTATGGATTTTCTTGAAAATTAATTCAATAAAGTATACACGTTAAGTGTTAAAATGGTAACATGTTAAAATAGTAATATAGTCTAGAACCAATTATATATCATATGAAATAAGTTTGTTATGGCAAATAGATACAAGTAGGCTTAATTATCATTTACGATGGTGCCAAGTATCCTGCAAAATGTTCCATGTGCTTTGTTATGAGAACCCGCATAAAATTGTCCAAATGAGAATTCAAAATAGGCACGTCTACTTTATCTTTGATTGTTCATTTTTTAATTTGTTTCTTCATTTTCCCCCAAAATGTAGATGCATCAAAGATTATTGTTCATTAGATGATTGTATTTTAATTACTTTTCATTGTTTTATGTTCTAAAAGATGGCAATCCTTTTACTAAATTTAATTTAGAATAGCATTATATTTTGTGACATTTTTGTGAAACAATATAGACATCTTCTTTTGATATTTTTGTAGATATATATTTGTATTATTTTGTTCCGCAGAAAGTGGTGTGTAATAATAATAATAATAAACATTTATTTTTTGTTCAAATAAGCAAATTATTTTAAAATGGCATGCGTGTGCTACAGAACATCATCAGACAAGGCTTCATGCAGATTTTGCACCTTTATGCGTTGTGTGTAACTATATGATCAATTTGGTTAAAATATTCACTTGAGTGCCTTATACCAAAAATATTATTGACATATAATGATGTCATAATCTACAAATCTTAATCCAATCCGCTTACACCTTTTTTATAAATGCATCGCAGCTCCAATTAATTTTGCAAATGATATTGATGTGCATTTACAATGCGAATCATAAACATTCTTATGTCAACAATATATACGAGTGTTACGGCACGCGCTTCCCGTGTGACAATAGTACACCCTTCGTGGTTAAATTGATTTTTTTACAAATTATGTATGCTTAATATATTCTAAAAAAATGATTTTCATAAATATTTATCTATGATTTTACGTTGGAATCATATGTAGCCAATTTGAGTATGAATTTTTATTTTTAAGTTTCATCGTTTAATTTTTTTGTTAGTTTCACTTTTTATTTCTAAGTTGCATCGTTTAATTTTTTTTGTTAATTTCAATTTTTATTTCTAAGTTGTATCGTTTAATTTTTTTGTTAGTTTGAATTTTTTTCCGTTATCAATAAATAAAAAGCAAAAATGTATAGGAAGTTTATTTGTTAGATCATATTTTTAAGCGATATTAAATTTGGTAATATATGTAAAAGAGCGTTATGAATTTGCAAAAAAGTATATTTGCTAGATCCTATTTTTAAGTGATATTAACATTTGTTAATATTTATAGAGAGACGTTGTTGTAAGTTGACATTGATACCAGACAAATATTATGCTTTCACATAAACTCGGGAACAAAAAAAATATAATAATAGTTTATGTACTTCCTATTTCAACATGTTTTGATTCTAATGTATAATAAAAAGTCGAGCTTCTAAACGATACTCACCATAGTATCACCATAGTATGCAGTCGATAATAATATTACACGTAATAAAAGTGTGGTGTTATATGCATGAGTTTAGAATAAGATATATAGATGTTATTTTTTAGGACTAATTAATAGATGCACCGAGTTTATAAACAGATATGCAAATGCTATTTTTTAGGATCAATTAGTGGAGAATCTTTTAAAAAAATTGTATATAAAGGGCAATTTTGGAACTTCGCGGTCGAACCAAAAGATTGAGCTTCCAAACCAACTATTAATAAAGATTTTATGGGATCCATAAATTCACGTACGTCATGACATAACCATCATGATTAAATATAATTTTCACATATTTTAGTATTAATTTGGACACCATTCTGAAGCTATTCAGTCAAAAATATAAGCATTACTTATATGCTTTAATGTCTTTAGTGATCACTTTTAACTTTATGCTTATGAAATTGATGTAAATAAATTTGATTTGATAAAATTGAAATTTTGTTCACTTTGTTGTCTAAAACGCCACACTGGATGTATAGTCAGAACATATGTAGTATTTGCTATTTATCACCAAAGATTCACTCGTTTGCGATAACACCAATTTCAATGTCTGCTACGTGTGTTGTAGCAAGATTTATATTTTGTCTCTTTCATCAAATTTGATGAATTATGGAATAAGGATATGCAAATAAGATCCAATTCTAGTAAAAAGATGTCAATTATATTTCAACACAGATAATTACTTAGTAGCTCCACTAAAATAAATAAAATTTTAAAGACTAAAATACCTTTAGAAAGCTGCGTACTTTCTTCTTCTCAATTCCATTATCTACTTACGTCAGTTTCTTACTGTCTAAACCACCGCTTCTTCAAAACCTAGTTCCTTTATCAGTGAAGAAAAAAATTAAATTTTTCACTACTAGCTGATGGATTTTGAAGAGGAGAATGACTTGTTAATGCAATCACAGTAGGTAATTCAAAAAAAATTGAAATTTTTTTAATTTTTTGCAAATACGATCGTAGGCTGTCGATTACGGGAATTGATGATAATTCACGCAGGGGGTATATTAGGTTTCTGGCTTAATCGCGCAAATAATTGCATGGTAGTTCATTTTTTTCCGTTTGAACTTTTCAGCGTTTGAAATAGTAAGGGTAGTTTTGAAACGGGTTTTTAGGGTCAAGGAGAAATTTGAAGAAAAATTTAGATTTAGGGACAAGACGTTTGCTTTTTAGCCTGAATGACACTTTCTAGTGTAAATCACATAATGATAGTTGTAACTATCATTTTATGTTTACACTAAAAAATATCCTTCAGACTAAAAAGCGTCCTTCAGACTAAAAAGCAAACTTGTTGTCCCTGAGACTAAATTATTTTGCAACTCTTTCCCTGTGTCTATTTTCCTGGTTTTGAAAATGGTAGGGGGCTACTAAGTTATTTTTTGGATTTACAGACCTTTTTAATATTTGGAGAGCTACTAAGTAAATACTCTGGTTGAAATAGAATTTGCCTAAAAAGATAAAATATATTGGATTAGCAAATACGACTACCATACCTCATGGTATACAATCAAAAATACTATAAGCATTATCATGTATCGGTTTAGAATTTGAGAGCCGAGACAGGATTAGGTTGAATTTTCTAGTATTTCTTAGTCCAAAGATTTTGAATGACTAATTCATCGTAACAATTTAAAAGAGAAGTATCGCTATTTTCATATTTGTTTCGAAGTTGAATTATCATTTGTACAAAAAGGAATCTTCAAATTTTGAGCATTCTCTTATTTATCACTTTTATTTACTATTTGGAATAAATGCTGTACTCGACGCAACATCAATACTATCTTATCGGTTACTTTTATAATTTATTTATAGGAAAATAGGCACAAGGAAGAAGTTGCAAAAAAATTTAGTCTAAGAGACAACAAGTTTGCATTTTAGTCTGAAGGACACTTTTTAGTGTAATCAGAAAATGATAATTACAACTATCATTTTGTGATTTACACTAGAAAGTGTCCTACAGCCTAAAAAGCAAACTTTTTGTCTCTCAAACTAAATTTTTCTTCAACTTTTTCCTTGAGTCAAAAAACCCCATTTATTTATATACTTAATGCAGCCGACTTCATTTCTTAAAATCCAAGCAAATTAAGCATTAGATTTATTTATGCGAGTACAATCTTTGTCTACAATTATATACCTAACGCTATTATTTCTTCATCATCTTTATATTTTAGTAATGTTTGATGATAAAGTTGACATATATAGTCCAAATAAACAACTTAACTTTTTTGGATTAAATAATAAATAACATGAAATCAACCTTTTGTGGTAGAATTTAAAAATAACATGAATACTTGGTTAAAAAGTAAATAATGACCAATTAATATTCTTTCATTCAGGATTATCAAAATCTTACGATTTAACTCCCGTTTCAAATCAGATCTCTTATGTTCTGGCTCGATTTACATTCCAATTTAAACTTTGTTTAAGCACAGTTGACATTTTGTTCATACTTATATATTTAATATGTTTATTTGGATTCACAATTCCAATTCTATTGTTTTCTATAAAAAAAGCGGAACAAGAGAGAAAACCGAGTTTTAGGTTTGGACGTCAAAGTTCAAACATCATAATCAAGTTTTAAGTGTATACAAACTTTAAATTATGGACCATTTGAATTTATGATTTACAATTTAAATCCCATTTCGATATAAGGTTTAAACATTACAATTTTAAGACTTGAATTCCATTTTGAAAACCTTGCTTTCAGTATTAGAAATTTCTACACCTGTGAACATATGAGTTAGTTCCCAGTAAAGTTGAATTTATCTTTATTTAATTATTTATATTTTTAGTAACTGTTTATGGGTGTTTATGGGATGCAGCCGTACAGTAATTAAAAAATTAATTAACTGCAATACTAGATGATTCCAAATCTATATTAGACGGTACACATGATTGTTTAATTTACGAGTGTGTGGTTATTCAGTATATGTTGTATTATATTTATATATGAGTTTTAATATTCATACCTGTATACCGAGGTTTTGTTTTTGGATTTTGAGAGAATTGTTTATAGAAAAGAAAACCAGTATCAAAACTGTATAGTCGAATATGTACTTAAGTACATGCATGGGAAGCATAACTATGGATTTACAGTTTTTACAATTTTTTAAGTACATTTTGACTAAGTATTAGTCCAATTCAGGCTGATAAAAGCCGCTTTATCAAATTTACTATAAACGTTGTAATACTGGGCTTACAAATTTATTGGGCTTGTTTTAGCCATGAATAATATTAGAAAGAATTAGATTAAACTGAGCCCGGCCCATGAACTAATATATGACAAATGCACAGTGCGGAGGAAATAAGTGATTGCATCATCCAAATATTCGGCTTCATCAAGACCCTTGTGCAATTCAGAACACGGGTCGTATATGCACTCCAGAGTGTAATTCAGTATTTGTAATATTTTTTGCTTATAATTAAAATGATCTTTTTTTCAAATACATTGTCGTCATGGTGTAATTAAATTAACAGTGCAACAAAGATAAATACAGATTCAAATAATATATTCAAAGGTAGGTTTTTCCACCGTTGTGCGATTGTACTAGTTATTATAGCAATAAAAATATATTTTGTACATCTATAGCATATTCTAAATGCTACTTTTATGGTAGTGCACCCCCAGAAGTTGGTGATACCCATGACAGAGTGAGAATAAGCTAGTGCAAGCGCATATGCAAACATTGATAATTTTTAGCTTTTATTTTATTTGCATATCGAAGAAGCGTTCTGAGTTGAGAAGAATAAGGAGTTTATAGCCAACATCTACCCTTTTCATTTCTTTTCTTTTTTAGTTTATTCGCGGTTAACAAAAAGAGACATTGAAATGTGCAAGTATGCATGAGGCATATCTATTTGGTTTGAACTGGAAGATGTCTGTGATGTTTTCATGGATTTATTTTACGTTATATTTAATGTTCATAGCTAATTATTTGGTTATTTACTATTTATTAGTTTAAACCACAAACATTTTATATGAGGTTGATAAAACAAAATTCTTTTTTTCAACAACGAACAAAAGTAGTTGTAAAAGACATGTTATAGCGGGCTTATTGACTGTGCACCCATATTAGTACTTCCCGATAGTTCGAAAGCTTTCACTATATATACCGATGTTTGTGGAAGAGGATTGGGTGCCATGTTGATGCAGGAGGGTACTTGTCTATTATGCTAGTTGATAATTGAAAGTTTATGAGAAACAATCCAACCCATGATCTTGAGTTGGCAGCTATTATCTTTGCTCACTAATCATGGAGGCATTACTTTTTAGGCAAGTTGTTTGAGCTATTAACGGATCATAAGTCACTGAACTATTTATTCTTTTAGAAAGATTTAAATTTGATGCAGTAGAGGTGGATGGAGTTCTTAGTATCATACGATTTCAGTATCTCATATATTCCGGGCAAGAGCAATGTTATAGCCGATGCCTTGAATAGAAAGCATGCAATGTTGAGTTCTATGTTTTTGGAGTGGAAACATTTGAAGTTCATCTCTACATTTGATTTTTGACCTTCATCACGTATTATTCCAAGATTGTTGACAGCTTTAGATGTTCAGCCTTCACATATGGACCGTGTTGGTTCGAGTCAAAAGTAAGACAAAGAGTAGATGGATATTTTTAAGAATCTAAATTGGGAAGAGCGTTCGACTCATTTGGACCGCTGTTCCATAGATTCGAAAGAGTGGTTGCGGAGAGATGGTAGGTTGTGTGTTCCTCTCGTTATAGAGTTGATCAGTATGGTACTAGAGAAGTCTCATCGTTCTAGAATGACTATTCGTCCCAGTGGAGATAAAATGTATCGTGATATAAAGAAAGTCTTTTTATTAGCAGGGTATGAAGAGGGATTTAGCAGAGTATGTTTCAAAATGTGTGACTTGCCAAAGGGTAAAGTGGAGCAGAAGAAGCCTGGTGGGTTATTGCAACCTCTGGATATTCCACAGTAGAAGTAGAAAAGTACTTTTATGGACTTTGTTGATGGGCAACCTAGGAGTAGAAGGGGAAATGAGAGCATTTGGGTCATAGTCGATTGATTGACCAAATACGCATATTTTTTTCTAGTTAGGAGTTCGAGGATAATTGTATCTATGACGACTTTATATGTGAAGGAGGTAGTTCGATTGCATGGACTCCCCTCTAGCATTGTCGGTGACTAAGATCCGCATTTCGCTAGTGAATTTTGAAGGAGTCTTCAAGGGGCCTCGAATACTGAATTGAATTTGAGTATAACTTATCACCTACAGATTGATGGATGGACTGACACGGTGAACCAAATATTGAAGGACTTATTGCGAATGCGCATCTTGGACTTCAGAGGTACTTGGAATGATCACTTGCCATTTGTAGAGTTTGCTTATAATAATAGCTATCAGACAAATATTGGAATAGCACTATTCGAGGCCTTGTACAGGAGGCCTTGTAGGTCACTATCTCGTTGGTAGGACACTATTGATAGGATCATACTTGGACCGGATATGATAAGGAAGACATTAGAGAAAGTAGACATGATCCATAGGAGGATAAAGACTACCCAGGATATGTAGAAATCTTATGCTGACAGGAGTTACATAAAGTTAGAGTCTGCACTCGGCGACATTTTCTTTGTGAATGTCTCGTCACTTAGGCACGTAATGAGGTTTGATAGTTCAGAAAAGTTAGCGCTAAGGTTTACAGGGCCTTTTCCATTCATGAGGAGAGTAGCAAAGTTAGCTTACAGAGTGAAGCTTCCTAAAAAGTTAGCGGGAATTCACATTGTCTTCCATGGTCACGCTTGCGAAAGTGTCTACATGATTCAGCTACTGTGGTCGAGCCGAGTCGGTTGGAAGAAGTTGAAACCGAAGAAAGAGTCACTTGCTCATCGTGCACCTACTTGTACTATTGAGCATGGGATAAAGCAACCTCGCAACAAAGTGATTAAATTGGTGGAGTCCAGTGGGGGGAAGACCCAGCTGAGAGTACGAAAGCCCAAGAAGAAGATTCAAGGTACCCATCCATAGCTCTTTTTTAATATGTTTCCATTTTAGTTAGTATAATTATTTATATGCTTAGTATTTAGCTTAGTATATTCCATAGGTAAGAATGTTTGGATGGTAGACATGGTTGTGAACCTATCATTAGGGCATGTTATGGATGCTGGTTGCTAATGGAAGAATTTTATTACTTAGCATTGCACTTATGGGCAAATACATTATGGTTATTCTATGACACATACCACCTTATTCATTTAATCTGTCAGTTTTATGCATATGGTTGTTGCATTTTTGCATATGTTTTGAATGATTATGCATCCATGAAGAATTATAAAAATAAAGGGTGTTGCATACATTTGGGATACATGGCATAAGCACTTGCATTCATGAGGCCGACTAGTTTAAGAGAATACCTAATTTTACTTTACTTATACGTTTGTATGCATTCCATACTTATATGTACATATTGCATTAGAAATCGAAACTAAGGACAATGGTTGCAAATGGTTGACGATAGAGTAGACGGTTGTAGATATTGGTTCTCTTATAGATGAGTTGCATTTTTCCATCTTTGGAGATTTTACGGACAAAACCCTATTAAGGTGGAATAATATAACACCTAGGAAATTTAACAACTATTAAAATAATAATAAGGCAAAAAGGTGATTTTATATTAAAAGGTAAAAATACAATTTTTCACAAATCTTGGAATTAGGAGACGAGACCTACTCCATTAAATCCTAAACATCGTTTATCGTAAGAAATATATATAACTTGTTAAATTTGATGACATGAGTCGGAAATAGTGGCATTTTTGTAAATATGTATTTCAGGCTTGATTCAACAAATCCTGAAATTCAATTATAAATGAACACATTACCCTCATATTTGCTCACTACAAACCCTAGGCGTCACTCTGTAAGTGCGTGTCTTCTTTCTCTTTATCAAATACTTCTTAAAAACAAAACAACATATCTTCTATCTCTAAAAATTCACAAATAAAAATAACAATAAAACAAGAGAAGAAAGAAGAAAAGAGGGAGAAAGCTAAGAATCAACAATTAGGAAGAGTGGTAGATTCAAGTTAGGGAAACAAGGTGAGTGGATTCTATCTATGAAATGCGTACGTCTGAAATAAGTAATTGATTTTCAATTATATACCTACTTAGCAATACAAATATGATATTTACTCTTGAATCTTTGGAGTTATTCTAAATATATGAATTTGAAATGATTTGGAAAACCGTAGGAAATGATAAATCTAATTGTTAAATTAATAAATGAAAAGTACATTATCTCTAATCTTATAGATCTAAATTGTAATATTTTGATTGATTTTGATAAATAAAGAATGATTTGGATTGAAACTACCTAAAATTTTATAGACATGATAATACGATGAATTTTAATAGACTAATTTTATATAAATAAAGTATATCCATTGGAATTTATTAGATCCGATTCAATTTATATTGAAATATATACGCAATAATTGATTTGAATATACATATATAACTCCTGGAAGTACATAGATAATTAACTAAAAAACTATGTACAAATGTTAGAATAAATCATTTGAAGTTGGATATAAAATAATACAAACAATATTAAAGACATTGTGAAGAACCCTGAAACCCGTACTCGAATCAATGAAGAAGATAAGAAAAATAAATGAGGAAAATAAATCTTAAAAATATGGAAAAACCATGTTCAGACTTCTGAATTGTTCAGTCAGATAATTGAATTCAATTGTAAACATCTGAATGCGTAGACTTTTCAAAACAGAAAGAAAACGGTCCAAAATAGACCAACTCAGACGTATAAGTTCTCTTATCAGACGTCTAGAGCCGCTAGACGTCTAAAGTGTAGATCCAGACGTCCGAATGCCTAGAGATTATTTTTTTAAATGAAAGGGGATCAGACCTTTGAATTTAAAATCTAGATATCTAGGATACCATAGTAGGCCCAAATTAAACCTCGGCCCGATACAAACTAAGTGAGAAGGATCGGGAAAACTTGTTCTCACTTCTTTATTTCTCGGGAGTGCACGCAGTTGAATGGAGCCGAGTAGAAAGCTGGAAACGTACCACCTGTTGAAGCCTTGGGCTCTCGCATCATGAAATTGGAACAAGACACTCAATGCTAAGGTCTAGGGTGAACATATACATATATAATAGTACTTTTGAGATCACATGGAATGGGATAATAGTTATCCCCTCAATAGAACCACCATTTAATAAGTACATAAGTTAATATAATAGATAATGTCTAGGGTGAAGATTATAAATAAGAAAATATCTGTGATGCTTACATTAATCACACTACAAATATTGAGGGTATAATCAAATCACTAAGGTACGTTTGCATATGGATCTCCATGAAGAGGCCTCCAGCTGTGCAGTTAATGTGCTTAGCGGTTCTATAGCGGTTGAGATGCAAAAGGTTATAGTGGAGATAAAATGGGGATATAGCAAAAAATACCAAAGGTGCAAAAAGCTTTATTAAGTCTTAAACCACATATTTAAAGTTGATTTATTCTCATTTCCACATCATTTATGCAAGAAAAGGAAATATTCTTTACTCTTATATAACAAAACTAAAGAACATTGTGATTTATGTAGAATAGATATGGTGACTACGATAGATTTGTAACTTATATGAAGAACTTATGTCTTAAATTTTGGCCTTTACCCTAACTTATTGATTTGATTTAAAAGAGAACTATTCAAATCAACCTTTCTATATTAATGTTGCTAAAGTAGGCGCTAAATAGCCATGATTAGCAGGTGTAACGAAAAATAATAGGGCTGAAAGCGGGTCTACGGTTTATTTGCGCTAAATAGAAATAACATAGCGGTCGAAGTACGCTATGTGGTATAGCGAGGATTTTGCAAGGCTTTAGGGCTTTCACTGCACATGCCTTTAGTATACTAAAGCGGATCTCTACGCACAAGGATCAAGAACCACCTTTCGAGTGTTGTATATCTCTAGATAGAATATGCCAATACCTCAATTATTGATTTTAATGATATGAACCTTGATAAAAATAATATGCATTCGTAAAAAATATAGATACTAATATTTTGCCAAATTATATTGTATATAGTGCAGGATACTACACAAGTGTTGAATCGCAGACTATGCAGTATAAAAACTTAAGAAATGGACATGAAGAATTAAGAGTACAAAGACCAAAATATGAAGATCCCAAGTCTATAATATAGTGTATAAAGTCATAGTATATTGTTAAAGACTCTGGTAGCAATTTTTAATCTCTGTCTCTTATTTTTCAATCTTTTATATTTTTAAAAACAGAATAAATTTTCAAAATATTTTACTAAAAATTTTCAAAATTCAAAATGTTTATAAACTATTTTCAAACTATTTTATAAAGCATCAAATTATTTTACAAAGTATAGGATTTTCAAAACATTTTAAAAGAAATGAGTTTTCAAAAAATACATGTATATGTCGACATACATGGTATGAATATGTCGACATACATGCCGCCAAATAGTTTTTCAAATTTTGAAAAGAAGTGTTTATTCTTTTCAACTCTTCGTGAACGAAAACAACTGTTTATTCACTATATAAAGGGGAGTTCAAACGAATTTTTTGATGGTTATTAACTTATTTTCTTCCCTCCTCTTACTCTCTTGAAAAAATCCATTAAAAATATATTATATTCTCTTCAAAATCATATAGAATCAATTCAAACTTCATTGTATTGAATCACTACTATTTTCTTAGTGTTTTAGGATCATCTCTCTCTCAAATCAAAGATCAAAGTGCTGCCCAATTGGCTATAGAATCAATTGTATCCAAAGTTCAAGAAACTGTCTTTGAACAAACTACCAAGCTCAATTTGTATTTGCTTGGGTGTGCTTGTAGCCCTTTCAAATCAAGTAGGTGTACTTGGTAGCTCGAAAATCTAAGTGGGTGTGCTTGTAGCCCGTCCAAATCAAGTGGGTATGCACTGAGCCCGGAAAATCAGAAGGGTGTGTCTCATAGCCTTAGAATCAAGATTGTAATTGGGCTTGCCTTCTGCCCATTTAAAGATTGGAATTTGAAAAGCAATTGTACGAGACTGGATGTAGGAGAAATCCGGTCCAGTATAAAATCCCGGGTGTCATCTCTCTAACTCTTTGCTTTACTGCATTTTTTAATCAATGATTGTGTCTATGATTGTTTAATAGTATAATTTTATGTTTTTAATATGAGATTTAATATTTAACTTGAAAGAATTTTAAATAGATTTACAAAAGTTAAAAAACACTATTCACCCTCTCCTCTTGTTTAATTGGCCATAAGTTCCATAATTCTACAACCCATATTTGGCATTAGAGCACTAAGTTTTTTAAAAACTCATAATTTGGTTTTTGAAAAGTTTAAATGGCTAGTAATATTTTTAACACCTTTGTAGAAAAACAATTTTGTGAAACCAACAAGTTATTGGAAATTAATTGTTTTGAAAAGTCACTTGATATGTTGGAAAGGTATAATTTTGAATTGCATGAACAAGTTTGTTATATGGCTAATAGTGAACCGACACTTAATGTTAAAACATCACAAATCAAGAAGGAAAAATGGATTCTGGATAGTGGATGCTCAAGACATATGACTGGAAATTCGAAGATCTTGAAGGATATTATCCAAAAGATGGTGATCAGTTGACTTCGGAGACACTCAAAAGGATATGTGATTGACATCGGTAATTCTGAAATTCTTACTATTTTTAATGTTTTGCAAGTTAGGAATCTAGAACATAACCTACTTAGCATTAGTCAATCATGTGATAAGGGTTTTAGATTAAATTTGAAAAAGATAATTGCCACATCAAAGATAATGAGTCAAACATTATCTTTGAAGGTATCAGGAAATGTAAAATTTACATTTTAATCGTATTACATCATGTTTAGTATGCTTTAATCATTTTCATTGATTTTAACTCTATAGTTTCAAAGCATTTTATTTAGGAGGAGTTTTTGTTTTTCACTCATTTTTGTTGATGATAAAAGGGGAGGAAAAATATAAGATATATATATATATATATGTATATATATATATATATATATATATTCAGAGGGAGTTATTTAACTCGGGGGGAGTTATATCATATTTTATATGAAGGAATATTTAATAGTTGTCATCATCAAAAAGGGGGAGATTATTAATAACTCATTTATTGATTTTTCTAATAACAGCCTTGATAACAACAGTATACATTCATATAAAATATAGATATTAATGTTTTGCCAAATTATATAGTATATGGCGTAGGATAGTACACATGTGTTGAATCGAAGACTGTAGTATAAAGACTTAAGAAATGGACATGAAGACTCATAAGTACAAAGACCAATATATGAAGATCTCAAGACTATAATATAGTGTATAGAGTCATAGTATATTGTTAAAGACCCCGGTAGCAATTTTTGATCTCTGTCTCTTATTTTTCTATCTTTTATATTTTTAAAAATAAAATAATTTTTCAAAATATTTTATAAAAGTTTTTCAAAATTGAAAATGTTTATAAACTATGTTAAAACTATTTTACAAAGTACCAAATTATTTTACAAATTATAGGATTTTCAAAACATTTTAAAAGAAACTAGTTTTCAAAAAATACAAGTATATGTCGACATACATGCCACCAAATGGTTTTTTAAATTTTGAATAGAAGTGTCATTTCATCGTAACTCTTCGCGAACGGACACGTCTGTTTATTCACTATATAATGGGGAATTCAAACAATTTTTTTGATAGTAATTAACTTATTTTCTTCTCTCCTCTTACTCTCTTGAAAACTCCACTAAAAATATACTCTATTCTCTTCAAAATCAATAGAATCGATTCAAACTTCATTGTATTGATTCGCTACTACTTTCTTATTATTTTGGAATCATCTTTCTCTCAAATCAAGATAAAAGTGTTGTCCAAAAGGCTATAGGATCCATTGTATCCAAAGTCCAAGAAATTGTCTTTGGAAAAACTATCAAACTCTATTTGTAATTACTTGGGTGTGCTTGTAGCCCATTCAAATCAAGTGGGTGTATTTGGTTGCCCAAAAATCTAAGTGGGCGTGCTTATAGCCCGTTCAAATCAGGTGGGTATACCCTGAGCCTGGAAAATCAGAAGGGAGTGTCTCGTAGTATCGAAATTAAGATTGTAATTGGGTTTACCTTCTGCCCGTTCAAAAAATAAATCTATATAAGAAAATGTACGGGACTGGATGTAGGAGAAATAGGAACCGGTTTAAAATCCTTGGTGTCATCTCTCTAACTCTTTACTTTGCTTTACTTCTTTTATTTTTATCTTCGGTTGCATCTGTGATTATTTAATAGTATAATTCTATGTTTTTAATTTGAGATTTAATATTTAACTTGAAAGAATTTTAAAAAGAATTACAAAGTTAGAAAACACTATTTACAACCCCTCTAGTGTTTAATTAGCCTTAGGATTTATAATTCCGCAACCCGTAAAATATACCATAGTGTAAACACAACTGGCGCACCCCCAAACATAGTATGAACCACATGAAACCAAGTATCATCAACTCCCATTTGCAACATCGATAAGCATACTCTAGATATCGAGTTGATGTACCCTGATGTAGGTCAGCAAAACCCCAGATTGTGCAACCCACTCTTCTATAGTCATTTCTGATGTCGAGGTAACGTTCGGCATCTCTTACACGAGTCTTCAATACACAAACGGAACATAAATTTCTAGATGGATTCCAGCATCTCGTACAGACTAAAAAATCTCTACATGGATCCTAATATAAGTCATCCGACGAATGCTAACGCTGACCTCTCCTTTGGACTTAACCTTAGGATAGAAAGTTCGACTCTATAGCATTCCACTTCACAACCACTTTTAAAACATAGAACCCGTATATCAGTTTGGAAGTGGTTTTCGATAAGTAAAACACTTACAAACCTTGGTTTCTTTAAAACTAAATCGATGAATTTCTAGTTAAATCAATTTCGGTTCTTAAAGAAGTAAATGAACAATATATAAAGAGGAGTCCTCTCCATGGGATCTCATATATATAAGTTTTTAAAGCTAGGGATGTTTCATACTAATGCTCCTCCATGGGCGTTCACAAATTGTATGAAACCGTGAAGCTTAGTTATGGTCAAGTTCGGTAGTCGACTAATCGACTATCAAGTTTAAAATAGACAATCGCATATGGAAACCAAGTGTCGTATACATATCGCATTTCCAAACTTTTCAACTTACATTATCCCTCGGTCAAGAGTGAAGCCAGGTGAGCTAGAGCACTAGTTGCATAAAAACCCTGCATAGACACTTTATTCTTAACTCCTATAGATAGAAAAGCCTACTTCATCTGCTTTTAGTGCGAAGTACATGACTAAATACTTTCCATAAACGAGTAAACACAAAATGCACGATCAACTCACACAAAGCACGATTAAGTCACATAAGTGACTTCTAATCCCCTTTTATTTAATTAATACTATAAATTAAAATCTCTTTTATTAGTAAAAACTTCTTTTATCTAATAAAACTACATTTATCTATTTTTACTATTTATTTGTACTCTCTCAATACTTTAAAATGTATTCATGTACTTATCTCAATGGTGTAAATATATTTACAAATCATCAACAAAATTTCTTACTTTAAACCTTTATTTTTTTCAACTTTTACAAAAGGTTTCATACTTGTTATTACCATTGAAATATCCGTTTAAAAGGTCTAATTACATTCATAAACCTAATTCAAAAGGTTTAAGACAAATTTTACTTAAACATTATCAATACAAACCCAAAACCATTTCACTTATGTTTATCTTTAACACATTCTTTTTAAAGGTCTATTTACATTCATAAATATAATCAAAAAGGGTTAAAGATGAATGTTCTTAACACATTATCATTATAAATCCAAAACCATTCCATACTTGTCATTATCTTTATAACATTCTTTTTAAAGATCTAAGTATACCTATTTACAAGATAATATACATTTACATAACTTCACAAAATTGTTTGTTATAACATTAGTGTTATGATTCAAAATTTTCTTTATTCCTTTTAAATTATTTAACTTTAGTTTTCCAAACTTATATATATTAAAAATACTTATAAATATATTTTAAATATCTATGTAAAATATTACTTGAAAATAACAAATTTATAATTTGATGAAAATAAATAAAAACTTGTTTTATATTATTATAGCCCTTTACTTTAAGAATATATATATATATATAATTATTTAAAATATATTCAAACTTCAAACAAACTTTATAATACTGAAAAATATGTTAAAAGACATCCCTAAAAAGATTAAGGAAATATACTAAATTCAAATATCATTTTTAGACACTTAAAACCTTCAGCAACTTACTACAACATTTAAAAATGCTGTTAAAGTCCTTGATAAAGAACAGCATAAAAAAGCACGAACTTCGCAACACCAGTTTTCAATGCATAAACAAATGATTTAACATTGAAATTTTTACAGTAAGTGCTAACCTTAGGGTACTTAAAAACCGGGAAGAAACTCTTAAGGATGTTGTAACAACCCGTAAATTTTAAATAATTTTTTTTATTTAATATATTTAATTGAAATTTGTGAAATTTTAAACAATAAAATTTTGAAATTTAAATTGGATATTTGAAATGCGTCTAGTTAAACATAGCAACTGGTAAATTTTAATCAGATAATTTGGAAGTTTATTTTCTAGTGTAATTTTACTCCAATTTATATCAGTTAAAAATTGATGATAATAAAAGTGTTCCGAAACCTAAATATGTCAACATGAGAAAATTTATTTAGAACACTCTGAATAAGGCTGCATAATTCATTTCGCAAATTTTGAACGTTTCTAGCTCCGTTTGGATTTTTCCGTACGGATTAGCAGCATTTCGGTACCGATATTGACTTTTGATCAGATGATCGTACCACTAATATCTGTATACCGTTTTGATCGTCTCGTCGCGCTGATCTCTACAGTATAGTCATTTGTGCAGCTCGGTGTTCGGGACGCAACGATATCAATAAAATGATTTCTGTTCTGGTACACGTTTTTAAACTTTTCGGCTTCCTTTTGCCTTTCCATTTTCCACCTTAACCTAACAACCATTTCCTCTATTAATTCTGAAATCAATATATGGCTTTCAACATATTCTGCATTTATTATCGGTTACCATTTCATTGCTTTTCTCTGGTTCTTTCATTTTCATCCCCTCCTCACGTTTTGTTCTGCCTTGTTTATAAAAAAATTTATATACATGTTTATATGTAAACAAATGGTTACCAGAGATTCTTATTCTTTTGACTAAAGCACGAATCTTCCACCTCTCTCCTCTAGCCGACTCGATCACTTGACCGCCTTCAAACCCACCCATCACCCTGGCCGCCATGAACCCACGTTTCGCCTGCCACCATCGTCATCACCATCTCCACAAGCAGGCCGAACTTGTTGCCTTCACCATGCTCGAACCTCCTCAACCAAAACCATCTCTCCTCCTCCATGCTCGGCGCTCTGTTCACATATTTATATATATACAAGTAAGTACGTTTATATATATTTTCTTACGGTTAGCTGTATATAGGTACGTCAGTATTTATATGAGTATACAAGGGATACAAGTATTAGTTTAATGCAAGTTATGAAATGAAATCTGTTGTTGCATGTAGATAAGAGTTCAAAGACCTGCCTTTATATATAAATTGTAAAGGCATTATGTTTATATTTTTGTGTAGTGATATGTGGTTTTACATTGGGTACGAAATTATATATATATGTTAGTATTTTATATATGGGGCATTTCACTAGAAAGACAAACTTTGCAGTCCAATTAGTTTCTAGGACACACATCCACATGAATTAATTTCAAGGCCAAAGTCAGCAGAATAATTAATTTTAAGGACAAAGTCAGCAGTTCAATTACTTTCAAGGACATAATTTCATAGGTTTTAAGGTCTTAGAAACTAATTATTTTGCATTTTGTCCTTAAAAGTAATTATGTCAGCTGTGTGTCCTAGAAACTAATTGCACTTGCTAAAGAGGCCCTTGTGGCTAATTTCCACTTTATATATATAATATACGTATATTATTTTCTCAGTGTATATATATATATATATTTTAGCAACTGTTATATGTATGTTATGATCTGACTTATATATATCTGGTATAATAATTTAGATCTGTTGCTTATATATTATAGGATATATGTGTTATAATAGGCAATGTTGTATATATATATATATGTTTTAGTATAACAGATATATTGTATAATTATAAGTATGTTAAGTGTTTGTTATATATATAGTATAAACTTATATATGTTGTTATATGAGTCTATATATATAATGTTAAATATATATAGTTAGATAGGTTTAAATATAATCTATTATTACGTATATTTGCTATATAAGTGATATGAAGCATGTTTTGTTTGTAGCCTGTTAAATATTTTATTTTACTGTGTTGTTGGGCATATATATAATATAAAAGTTTGTTCGCATATATCTATATGAGTAATATACAAAACTAGTTTGTTGTATATATAAGCGTTACTGGTTATGTTAAGGTATATATAGGTTGCAGCATTTTTATAATATAAGTCTACAGTTTTACAGAGGATATATATGGTTGATTTTATATATGTGTTTTAATTTAAAACCAATGATTTTTAATTTTAAATGTTATTTTAATGTTTGTTTTAAATTAAATAGTGAATTCATGGAAATAATAATAATGATAATAAATATAATTGTTGTTTCCCAAGCTAATTCTAATTATCTCATCGATTTCTATCTTTAGCTTTGTCCGCCAAAAATCCGCTCTCAGCTTACATTTCCTTGAGTTGTTTGGATTGTTCGATGGTCTAGATCGTGATCCAATTCGTATCTTGTTGAGTCGTCAAAATTTTCTAGCCTCAAAAGGTGAGCAATCACTCACGATTAACGTTCTTATATTTATTAAATTTGATTTCAATTGAAACGTCAATTGAAATATGCTACTGTTAGTTATTTACATTGTTATATATGCTATTATCTGTATCTGTTCACATATGACATCTGACACCATTATCTGTTATTTATATTGATGAAATATGCCTGTTATGTTATTATCATATCTGTTACCACTCTGCAAGTTCCCTGTTAGTATAGAATTCACTATGGGTTGAAATGATACATACCTAAACGATCTTGTAGAATAGGAGAAAACCGTTATGGGTTGAAATGATAAACCCTAGCGATTTTCATTGAATTGAATTTGGGATTGTGGGTTGAAATGATATATACCCGTATATATAATTGAATTGCGGATTGATATGATAAATATCCGTATCACTTGACCATAGGGTAGAAAATTATATATAGACACCGTTGGTCTATATATATAAATATTTTGAAAATGATTTCTATGGTTTGAAAAGAAATATATGGTTTTTATAAATATTGATTTTAAAGATTTATTAAAGTTGGTTTAATAAAGTTGATAAATAATATGTTTAAGTATTTATTTAATATCTATATTTTCAAATATAGAATTTATAATGATTTGAAATTATATTTATTTAAGAATTTTACTTAAATAAGTTTGATTTGAAATTTATTAAATTTGAAATTTTAAAGCTATGATTTTATAACTTGAATTTGATTAAAAGTGACTTAAATGAATATTTCAAATTTATATAAAATTTAAATGGGATATTTTGTTTATTTAAAATTTGTAAATTGAAGCTATATTTTGATATTATTGAAATGATTAAGTAAATATTTCAAAACTAATAATAGTAAAGTGAATTTGATATATATATATATATATGAAATTATCAAATTTAGTTTTGAAATGTTGTATATATTGACTTTGAAAATATATTGAAATGAAATGGCTTATTTTATGGTTCCAATATGTATTTGAAAATCGATTATTTGAAATGGTTTGTTGAGAAACTGAATCGAGTTGAAATTGATGATTTGAGATTTGATTAAATTTGAACTTTGGAATTCGAGTTGATTTGAATTAATTTGTGAAATTTGAGGAATCTATTTTTATATAAAATATTTTTAAACTATATCCAAAACTATTTATATTTTACTTTATAAATTATTTTAATATAAACTATTATATATAAATCATTTTCAATATAAATTATTTTATTATAAACTATTTTAACTTATAACTATTTTATATAAACTATCTTTATATTATAAACTATTTTATTATATACACTAATTTTAATATCTAAACTGTTTAAGAGGAAAGTGTTATGGATTCCAAAATGTTATGATTTCAAGCTATGATTTCAAGTGTTATGAATTTCAAGGTTTTGATTTCCAAAGTGTTTTGATTTTAAAAGACTTATGATTTCGAAAGCGTTATAACTTTGGAAAGTGATATGATTTTAGAAATGATATATTGAATTGAAATGATATCGTTTTGATATGGGTTAAAAATGAAAATGATATTTTGGTTTTGAAGTATAAACTATTTTGAAATGACCATGGTGTTATAATAACGTTTGGTTGTTAAAGAGAACGGGATCAGATATGGGCATACTCTCTGTCGATACTGAAAACCACTTTAACAACTGTGTACGCGGTGGAGATTCCAGAATGAAGTAGGATGGTGGCGAGGATTCCTATTGAGGTATATACGTGGACCCAACTCCCGTGAGTTGGCATAAGATGGCTAAAACATGAGCGATCGACGGGCCAATGAGGTAGCACCTCTGATCGGACGCATTTCTTCTATACCATTCAATTACTTTGTGATTGATTTTGTGGCCACCCTTCGATTTTGATTGGGAGTGTGTTCCGAGGTGGGCGGTAGTGGCTGCTATGCGTTTCCACCAGCCCGGATGCATAATTGGTATATCTACCCTGGTATTACCTAGTTGTGCCGTGTCACCTACCATATCGAGCTTTACTACGAGTTTCTATTTGTGTTGTACCTATGGAGTATCTTCTCGTAGCCTCTCGAGGTATGCAGGTACTGTATAGACTATTGGCACTATTATGTGTTAAGGGCTATATGGGTAACCCCTTAACGCTATTTAAAAGTAAGTTTATTTTTATGATTAGACACTATTATAATAGCGAATATTACTACATAGTAGATAGTTTAACGGATCCTTAGAGGATGGTTATCCCAAACATCCTTTAAGTTACTGTATTTCAGTTGATATTTAACTTGAGTTGGATTTATTGATATAAGAATGTTAATCCTGACTCGAGTGTTTTGTATTTTGCTTTACGCTCGGGTCAGACTAAGTGATACAGTATTCGAGACTCATCTTTGGAGTTGGAGCTTCTCTTGGAGATCCAGCTATCTATCCTGCTCTCAGTTGTTCAGTTGATTCCAGTGATGTAGTCAGATCTTGTATTTGATTATTGTATTGAGACATCTATGTACTCGTGACTTCTGTTGTATCTTGTTTAACTCTGTTATATATATATATAGTAGCTTCATGAACTACTATTCTTTTGTTTCCGCTGCATTATTGTTATATTACTCTGTGTCTGTGATTTATGATTATTTTATTTACTGTATATGTTCAGTTTTGCCAAAATTTAAATTAACAATATGATATTTTGAGTAATTCAAATCCGACACGTATGGATGCGAATGGTTGAAAATTTCAGGTCATTACAGATGTCTTCCAATTTATTTGTGAAAACTCCTTAAAACAAGGTATATTTTATAGTGTGTTTATAAACACCTTTTTTCTCTAACTTTAGCCACTTTGTTTGACCAGTTCTAAAGTCTTTTAAACCTTGATTTCTTTTCTAGTAATAAGTAAAATTAGTATACTTATTAAAAATGCAAAGAAACCCTTAATGATTTCTTTAAAATTAGTTACAAAAATTCCCAAAATAAGGTATTTCTATGTGCTCATATAGCGACCTTCTTCTCGCTATAAATTTTTTCAACTTTGTTTCATAAGTTAATGGATGATTTAAATTTTAATATTTTTCTAGTGATAAGTACACTTCTAGTACTTACCAAAAATGCAAAGGCCCCTAGAATGTCTTTCAAAATTGACTTAACAAATCGCTAAACACAAAACATTTTCAAAGTTCATCCACAACGACCTTTTTGCTTCTAACTGTCACAACATTATTTCACAATTTTTATAACTTTCCAAATATATTCCTTGCTTCCCCATGCACCATATAATGTGAAGAGAAAAAAAACAAGTTTTACCAAGTTGAGATCACAAATCTTCCATTACAGAGTCTAAGTAAAAGGATGTCATCGTGCACCTATACCCATAACGACTATTCTCACTTTAAACACTTTCAAACACACTTCAATTCAGCATTGAATCCAAACAACCATTTAAACATCAAGCCCACATCATGCTACATGTTATAGAAGATAATAGGATTGATATTATACTGTAAAAAGTTGTTGTTTTTATTTAAAAGCAAGAGGGGTCCAAAGTTTATAACTTTAATTAGTTAATAGCATTTTAACTTTATATTTTCCACACATATATACACACACAATATATACATACAAGAAAGTGAGGTAACTCATCCAAATCCAAGCCCAACACAAGCTTAAACACCTACAAATTCAAGAGTAGCTCCTACCATACCCAAACTTTCAAACATCCAACCTTTAGTACCAAAACAACAAGGCATCACCTTCCCCTCTCTTCCATTGCTCACAGCCCAATCAAGCATTCCCATTCCCTCTTTATTTATTCCACTTTTGACTTTAGATTTATGCTTCTTAAGATGTTCTAAGGTGTTGGTGAAAGTTTAGTGGAGTTTGGAAGAGATCTGAACTAATTAGAGAAAGATTAGTGAAGAACAAAGTGGATTAGTGCTAATCCACTTCCACCATTTTTGACTTTTTATTTCATCTAAAGCTTTAGAATTTATGAAGTGTTTAACACGCCTAAAATCTCTCCTTTAGATCCTTTTTCTAGCCAAAAGATCCCTCTATGTGCCTTGCATGCTTTTTTACTTTATACCTCATTTTCCTTCAGCAAAAATACCATACTACCATCCCCTCCCAAAATATCCCCTATGCCATCACAATATTTTATTTTCCATAAATAGAAAAATATTTTTATTTCATATTAACAATTTCCTAAGTGTTTTAATATATGTAAAAAAGTCTGAACAACATTTGTTGAGTAAAAAGTCGTTTATCGATAAAAACGATTTTCAGTCACATTATTGATTTTCTTTAAAGTAATTACTTTTATAAACATTTTTTTAAAATAAGTTTACTATCATTAGTTATTACATAAAAGGGGGTTAACAAGGTTATTTAATCAATTCAATCACATTTAATCCAAGATTCAAATATTTAAATAACTCAGATATTTAAATACGAAGTGTCCGAAATTTTGGGTCGTTACATCAGCTTTGTGTAAGTTTATAGAATATTCCAAGAATTCTAGGGGATATATTTTCTGCAATACGAAGGAACAAAAAGTTATTATTTTCATAGATGCTATCTTTCAGAAATAGAATATATGTCAAAGGAAATTTACGGTGAAGTTTTAGACTTGGATGAGATCCAAAAAACTAACACTGAGGTTGAACTAGAGGGAATACTGACTTCACCGGTATAAGATAACACGCAACCTATTAGAAGATCTAGTAGGGAATCTCAAACACTAGAAGAGATACCTTGGTTTCCTCTTGGATGGCAAGAAGGAGGACTGCATCTTAAATGACAACACTCCTCAATCATACCAACAAGCACTATAGAGTAAGGACTTTACACTCTTGATTGAAGTAAAGAAGTCTGAGATGGATTCCTCATACGATAACAAAGTATGGACTTTACCTTGCGTACCCAAAGGAATAAATACAAATGGATTTTTAAGAAAAAATTTAATGCAGATGGAGATGCTGAGACTTAAAAAGCAAGGCTAGTTGCGAAAGGATTTCATCAAACTCAAGGTGTTGATTATGACGAAACCTTTTCGCCCGTAGCCATGCTTAAGTCCATTCGGATTATGTTGGCTATTGCGGCATTCCATGACTACGAAATATGGCAAGTGGACATTAAGACAACATTTTTAAATGGTGATTTAGAAGAGACCGTCAATAAATCACAGCCCGAGGGTTTTATGGATAGTGGGAGTGAGGGTAAGGCTTGCAAATTATTAAAGTTCATTTATGGATTTGAACAGGCTTCAATGAGTTGGAAAATGTGTTTTGATAAGGTAATCAAAATGTTTAGTTTATATCGAAACATAGAGGAAGCATGCGTATCAAAAAGGAACAGGGCAAAGCCATCGTATTTTTAGTGCTATATGTCAACGATCTATTGTTGTTTGGAAATGATACTTCATTTTATAATCAATGAAAGCTTTACTTTTCAAGAATTTCTCCATAAAGGATTTAGGAGAAGCGACCTATATACTAGGTATATAGATCTATAAAGATAGATCTAAGAGGCTATTAGGATTTTCCCAATATCTATACATAGATACCATACTTAAGAGGTTTAGTATGGAAAATTCTATGTGTGAAAACATTCCAACATAGTGTGGATTCGTCCTTCCTAAGAGGGGCTCTACTCATACTGATGACGAAAAAGAGCATATAAAGAGGATTCCCTGTGCTTTGGCCATAAAATCCATAATGTACGCTATGTTATGCAACTAGACTAGATGTGGCCTACGCATTAGGATGCATAAACCAATACCAGTCTAATACTGGAGAAAAATATTAATGACCATTAAATGTATACTGAAATATTTTAAGAAATACTCGAGGTTTATTCCTCATATACCGAAACAGAGACCTCCTTATAAAGGGTTATACATATTCAAGCTTTCAAAGTGACATAGATGATAGTAAATGAGTGTGTGGTTACATTTTTATGCTTAATGACAGTGCTATCAGTTGGAAAAGTCCCAAGCAAGAGATGGTAGCTGATTCAACAATGGAGGCTAAGTGCATCGCCCTCAATGAAGTAGCCAAAGAGGCGTTTTGGACGCATAAGTTTTTGAGTGAGCTTGGAGTGATTCCCGATACAGAGAATCCAATGGCATTGTTCTGTGATAATAGTGCGGCGATATAGATCTCAAAAGATCACATAGCACACAAGACATCACCCCATATTTTTTAGAAGTTCCACCTCATTGGAGAATTCATTGAGAAGAAAGAGGTCGTGATACAATGGTTAGATACCAATTACAACATAGCAGATCCATTTACTATGGGTCTAGCCCGGTCAGCTCTCAAGAAGCATATTAAAGGGATGGGATTAAGATTCCATAATTGGCCCTAAGTGCAAGTGGGAGATTGATAGAGTTAAGGGTATGTCCTAGGGGCAATTCTATAATTTATTGTAAGTTATTAACTCTATAATCAATTCTCATTCGTAATGAAGGTGTTTTTCTTTCTATTATATATTTGTTATAATATGTTACAAATAAATTAAAATTAAAATTAAAATATATTTAACAGAAAATCCATAAATGGCGTGTTTGTGATAGTAATTAAAAATAGTTGTAATCATGAATATTGTATCACGATATAATAAATACATCATTTTAAACAACCCTCTTCGAGATGCATCGACACTGTATGTCGGTGCATTCGTTTAGGCTAAAGTGCGTAACACTCTCTAAATGTTGGGTAGTGTATTACTCAAGACTACTGGGGCCACCAAGAGTTTATACTGATAGTTATTGGATACCTATGGAATGACCCACTCGATACTTTTCTGATGGTTAATATAACTAAGGTCGAATAGAAAATATTGATGTAGCTAATTTACATAGTTCTCTTGAATGACAATATCGTTGATTTTCAGTATGAAAGCACCACTTTAATTATAGTTAAATCATCACACGGCGTCCATTGAGTGACTATAATTGGATGGAGTGGAAGTATTGGAAGTGAAACACTATTTAAGAGAGGATTCATCTCCTCAGTTATATAAGGTTAGTTTCATGATAAACTAAAGTCAACTCAAAGTCAAAATCTCTGGCAAGGGTAGTTCTATTAATAATATTTTTTACTATTGAACTAAGGACTTTATGTTTGAACTATAGAGTTGAATATGGATGATAATGGAATTTTGACCATTACCAAGTTCCATAAAGTCCAAAGTGATATATTTTTTACAAAGAGAATTAGTGTAAATAAACATCACTACCGGGTGTAACGACCCAGGATTTCAGACACTTCGTATTTAAATAGCAGAATTATTTAAATATTTGAATCTTGGCATAAATGTTATTAAAGTGATTTAATAACCTTGTTAACCCCCTTTTAGATCACAACTAATGATGGTAAACTTGTTTTGAAAAAATATTTACAAAAATAAATACTTTGGAGGAATATTAATAATGTGATCGAAAATCGTTTTATCGATAAACGGCTTTTTACTCATAGAAGTTGTTCAAACTTTTTTTGCATATACTTATTTGGTTAGAAAATCATTAAAATGAAATAAAAATATTTTACCATTTATGAAAATAAAGTTTTTGATGATGCCATGGGTGATCTCATATAAGATATTTTGAAAATGAGCTTTTAAGGAAAGTCTTAAGGGTTAAAGTAACAGTTGTAAAGGTAAAATGTGAGAGGGGGGCTCCTTTGTAACCTTTTATGGAAGTTAGAATGTGGTTGTGATCTCCTGTAAAAACTCATAAGTACACCCTTAAGGGTTTCATAATTTACGAAAGCTTGAAATGTAATAAAAACGTGAAAATAGGGGTAGTGGATTAGCACAAATCCACCATGTTATTTACTAACTTTCACTCATTAACTCAAATCTTCTCCAAACTCCACCAAACTTTCACCAAAACCTAAGGATGGTAAGATCTAAAGTTAAAATGGAAGAAAATTGAAGAGAATGTGGGATCTAATGCAATGACCCGCCTTTTCGACCCTTAAAAGTCAACACTAATACATCCATGGTATTCACGTGCCGAGCATCCAAGTATCGAAAAGACAGATTGTTGGGTAAAAAAGAAAAAGACATAATAGAATCTCACATCATGACGAGTAATATATAATATACAGTAGATTTTGACACAACTATAATATACGTACATCAATTAGAGTACGCTAAACAAATCATGAGCCTAGAGGTTATAACAACATATCTTCACAAACGCTGCTAAATAAAAGAACTAATGTGTGATAACCCTGATTTGTGAAGTAATTTCATGATTTTATTTAGTTTGTATTTGTTTGAAATTGCATTGAAAAGATAGAGATAGGAAACTGATTTGCAGATGCATAGTTTAAAAACATGTACATGTGCACAAGACAGTGCACAAACATGCACACAGTTTTCTCTGTGATAAAGTAGGCAACAATTAATAAATATGATAGGATAGATAAATTACAAATATATATATGTAGGCAGAAATGATCAAGTCTTGAAAAAAAAAGACTTAGGCCAGGATAGGCATACATGTATTATACATGTGCACAAAACAAATGCTTGCTAAAATAAAAATTAACATTGCATGAAAATGGTATGAGCTTTTGAACAAACACTTTATCCATTTTTAGCAATTCCTTTTGCTTTAGAAAACAGAAATCATGCAAATAACATGACCGGGGTAATGAGGTATATTTTCTGAAAAAAAATAATAATAAAATGCCAGGATTACTTACTCATTTTCTCTAAAAGTAGAATGAGAGGTAGATCATAATTGGTGGGGTAAAATTGGCATTGGGTAATTTCCTTAAACCCTAGTAGCAGCCAGAGTTTATATAAGAAGACCTGGTGTAGTAAGGTTTTTGCTCTGCCTCATAAAAGAAAAATATATAAATATATATATAACAGAAGTTAGAAAAGAAAATGTGGAACACCAGTCATTAGAGTAGGAAGAAGGCAGAAGATCAAAGAAAGAAAAAGCTTAGAAAAAAAGAAAAAGGGATTAAGGTGAGTAATCTCACTGGAAATATTGGCAATAAGTCCTGAATATTAAGGCAGCCTAACTAAAATTCATATTTCATTTGTTTGCAAGCTGGATTCATTTTTATGATTTAGTAACTTCGACTTGTTTTATGATCTGTTTTAATGGAAACCTCTTTATATTGATTTACTCAGTATGAAAGAGCCATGGATCTAATGTTTAAATAAGTTTTCTGTGTTATAATTTAACTTTGAGGTGAAGCAGTAATATGAGTTTTCTTTATACATTTATTAGTTTCAAACCCATGATGCTTAATATGGATACATGGTCTAAAAATGAGAAAGGATATGGGGCTGCAACCTTGTGTGTTTGCTTAGGTCTCATATTAACAGAAAAAAATTTATAAAAAGGAAAAAAATATAGAGGTGCAATGTATACATGTGCTGAGCCTCTACATTTATGAACTATCCAGTAATTCTTATACTTGTGATTTAGTCAGATTTGAAAATCTACATGGATCTGGCTGAATCAGAGGTAGAAAATAAAAGAAAAAACAAACAAAAAATTATCTATGACCATATGTTTGTATTGGGATCTATTGAAGCCCATAGAAAAATAATATGTTTAAGAGATCACCTCTATTGTTATGATGAAGTGCTTGTTCATGAAAATATGTTTTGTTAATCTTTGGATGTATGCCTGTGACTGAATGTTTTATTCACTGCTTGAAACATGAGATGCAGAGAGGAAATTAAAACTAAAAGGTAGTGACACTTAGTAATTCAACTAAGGATTTTGGATCTTAGGGCTACAAGATATAGCTTGGCAAGGGGAATATTGCAAGCTCACACATGGTATGTTTATACCCAGGGGCCTGAGTGTGCTGGGTTAACAGAGAAATGTCCCAGGCAGTGTGAGTTTAAAAAGAGAAAGAAGCTAAAGACCATAACATATTTGATATTGAACATTAGAAATAGGTTCATATGAAGGCTTGGGAAAAATCCCTAAAGGCCAGAAAAATCTATGGATGAGGAATGATGATTTAATTGATGATTGTGTTCACTGTTTTAGGATCTTCTGTGGATGAATTCTATGTTTGTTTTCTCTGCAATAAATCATTGAATTATGTATCATTTGGTTGTACATGCCCAGGTTGCACAGAAATGGGTATAAGAGTAATATTGCATTCCTTTATTTATCTTAAAGTTATTGGAATATGAAAAAAAACTATATGAAAATTATGTTTCCAATTCGATTACTCATACCAGACCAAGTCTGACCCATGTGTGTTGATGCACTATTGGGTGTCTCATATTTAATGAGGCAGCCCATAGTGATTATGCAGGTAAATAGGCATTTCATTGATCAAGCTTTGGATGGGTTGGCTGCTTAAGGAATTGGATGCAATAGTTACAAATTTACTGAAGTTAAATAGATGTTTATGCCAAATTTATGTTAAGCTATGTTGTTTAAGTTGCTTAGAAAAACCAATGTATTGTTATTTACTGTTTTTTAAGCATTGGACTTAAATAGGTGTTTCATCTGAAACTTATGGATTTTATTTTGAAAATGTTTTACTAAGTAATGAAGTTTTTAGGCTCTTTGATTAATTAATTTATGATGATAGGAAACCTGAGATTGTGAGGATTTATAAACTAAAAGAACAACTAGATACTTGACATGAGATATTCATGTTTAAGTTAAAGAAAAAATCTGGCAGAAAGATTTTGAGTTGCCTTGATAAGATAGAACAAAATAACATGTATTTTGAGAGGAAACAGTTCAAAGTGAATATGGCTAACATAACCATTTTCTTGAGCCTGGGTTAAGCCAGCACTAAAGGTTTTCTAAACTAAACTTTCAGTTATGATGTTATAACCCAAGTACAAGGTAGACTCAGACCTTTTTACTAACAAGAAAAGAAAGAAATTAGGCACATGTAAGAGCACAGGAACATGCACACGCACATGCACGGGCAAAAGCCCAGTTCATACAGTAATACAATTATGGGAAATACATACATAGTGTTAAATCTATAAGTCATGAAATCAATAGTTATGAAGAAATAGACATGACTGGAAAATTTGAAAAATACTATTGCTATGTGGAGAATCACTTGAAAATCCCCAAATAGATTCTCTGCTTCCAAACCTCTATACTCTGAAATAAAAACAGAAAGTATTATATATATTTTCTTATATGAAGGTTTAAGATAATTTGAACACAACAATATTTTTATATTGGTTTTAAGATCCTGGTTAGAAGGTGAACCAGAGATTGATATTCTCTTGACTAGGTGACCACTATGATTAATTGTAAAAAAAAAGCTAGAATTTTAAGAAAGAAATGGATCACATTTGCTATATTACAACATGATAGTATGCTTGTGACTGAATGTTTTATTCACTGCTTGAAACATGAGATGCAGAGAGGAAATTAACACTAAAAGGTAGTGACACTTAGTAATTCAACTAAGGATTTTGGATCTTAGGGCTACAAGATATAGCTTGGCAAGGGGAATATTGCAAGCTCACACATGGTATGTTTATACCCAGGGGCCTGAGTGTGCTGGGTTAATAGAGAAATGTCCCAGGCAGTGTGTGTTTAAAAAGAGAAAGTAGTAAAGACCATAACATATTTGATATTGAACATTTGAAATAGGTTCATATGAAGGCTTGGGAAAAATCCCTGAAGGCCAGAAAAATCTATGGATGAGGAATGATGATTTAATTGATGATTGTGTTGACTGTTTTAGGATCTTCTATGGATGAATTCTATGTTTGTTTTCTCTGCAATAAATCATTGAATTATGTATCATTTGGTTGTACATGCCCAGGTTGCACAGAAATGGGTATAAGAGTAATATTAAATTCCTTTATTTATCTTAAAGTTATTGGAATATGAAAAAAAACTATATGAAAATTATGTTTCCAATTCGATTACTCATACCAGACCAAGTCTGACCCATGTGTGTTGATGCACTATTGGGTGTCTCATATTTAATGAGGCAACCCATAGTGATTATGCAGGTAAATAGGCATTTCATTGATCAAGCTTTGGATGGGTTGGCTGCTTAAGGAATTGGATGCAATAGTTACAAATTTACTGAAGTTAAATAGATGTTTATGCCAAATTTATGTTAAGCTATGTTGTTTAAGTTGCTTAGAAAAACCAATGTATTGTTATTTACTGTTTTGTAAGCATTGGACTTAAATAGGTGTTTCATCTGAAACTTATGGATTTTATTTTGAAAATGTTTTACTAAGTAATGAAGTTTTTAGGCTCTTTGATTAATTAATTTATGATGATAGGAAACCTGAGATTGTGAGGATTTATAAACTAAAAGAACAACTAGATACTTGACATGAGAAATTCATGTTTAAGTTAAAGAAAAAATCTGGCAGAAAGATTTTGAGTTGCCTTGATAAGATAGAACAAAATAACATGTATTTTGAGAGGAAACAGTTCAAAGTGAATATGGCTAACATAACCATTTTCTTGAGCCTGGGTTAAGCCAGCACTAAAGGTTTTCTAAACTAAACTTTCAGTTATGATGTTACAACCCAGTACAAGGTAGACTCAGACCTTTTTACTAACAAGAAAATAAAGAAATTAGGCACATGTAAGAGCACAGGAACATGCACACGCACATGCACGGGCAAAAGCCCAGTTCATACAGTAATACAATTATGGGAAATACATACATAGTGTTAGATCTATAAGTCATGAAATCAATAGTTATGAAGAAATAGACATGATTGGAAAATTTGAAAAATACTTTTGCTATGTGGAGAATCACTTGAAAATCCCCAAATAGATTCTCCGCTTCCAAACCTCTATACTCTGACATAAAAATAGAAAGTATTATATATATTTTCATATATGAAGGTTTAAGATAATTTGAACACAACAATATTTTTATATTGGTTTTAAGATCCTGGTTAGAAGGTGAACCAAAGATTGATATTCTCTTGACTAGGTTACCACTATGATTAATTGTAAAAAAAAAAGCTTGAATTTTAAGAAAGAAAGTGGGTCATCTCATTTGGTATCAGAGCTATGTTGTTAAATAACATAGCAAAATGTTGTATGAACTTGTTTGCATTGGATGTATGGGGTGTTGACTGCTTTGGATGCCTTGTTTTAATTGATACTTATACTAATAATAATTACAAGGATCGGATAGAGATAAATTAAATGAGTAAATTTAATAGAAAATAAACAAAAATGGACTAACCCGAGTGTCATATCCATAGAATCATGGTAAGACCCAGACAACAAGAGGTAGGATCAAGTGAACCACCAATGGTGAATATGCAAGATTTCATGAGAGCTATAAGGGAAGGGGTAGGCAATAGGCAGGAAAATCCACATGAGGAGCTTTCCAAACTACTCAAGACCTTTACCAATCTTGGAGGCAAAGCTTTTGATGGAACAGAAGGGATCATGGGAGTTCAAAATTGGCTCAGAATTTTGGATAGGATTTTTACAGATATGCAAGTTGAAGACCAAAAGAAAAGGCAAATAACATCTAGACAATTGAGAGGAGCAGCTTTGGACTGGTGGGAGGTTATCATAGCTAGAAGACCTGAAGGAGAAGTGACATGGGATCAATTTAAGGCAATGCTAGAAGGTAGATTTGTCCCAGCATCAGCCAAGGAATCTTTGCTAGAAGAATTTATTAAATTAAGGCAAGGGGCTATGAGTGTTACTGAGTACACACAGAAGTTTGAATCACTAGCCAAGTATGGTGCAGTGCTTATCACAACTCAAGAAGCTAAAAATGGCAGATACATTCAAGGACTGAATGCCAACCTTAGTAGAGCTATGTTGCCATATAAGGACAGGACATTTGATCAAGTTTTGGATCTAACTCTGAGCATTGAACAGCATGATAAAGCCAGAGAAAATTTTAGAGCATTCAAGAATAATCAAAATAAGAAAGGGAAGGGTAAGTTTCATCCTTATGATAAAAAGAAAACAGATGTAGCTTCCACCAAGAAGCCAGAAGAAGCCAAGACTGCTGAAGTTAAGAAGAAGATCACCTGTTATAACTGTGGCCAAGAGGGGCATATGAAGAATAGGTGCACCAATCCCAGACCAGCATCCTTCAAGTGTCACCAGTGTGGAAAGGAGGGTCACATAAGGTGGAACTGTCCAGATTTTAAGCAAGGAAAAGTAGGAACCTTGGAAGGGAAAGGTAAAGCAACCAAGGGACCCAATGTTGAGAACCATGGCCAAGTTGAAGGTACTTTGCTCATTCACTCAATACCTTTTGTAGTAATGTATGATATTGGGGCTACACACTCCTTGTGTGACAACCCGGATTTTGACGTGTGTTAATCGGGCGATTAACTGAATTTAATTATTTGGGTTATTAACTTTTATTAATCAAATAAATAAATTTTCTGATATTTAATACCCGAATCTAGGAATTGATTTAAAAACTATATTAAATATTGGATTATTAAAATCTCTGGATATGATGAATCTCATAGGAAATGAATATAAGCTCCACCATTTAAAATTTAATACCAAATATCGCTAAATATATACAAACTCTAAGATGTTGGAAAATATATAAGAATATACATATACAAGTATATGAGTGTATGCCATAACATATATGTATAACCATATCTAAGTAATGAATATGTATAAGTGTTGAAGTGCATGGTACAATGCAAGTAAATTAGATAAGAAAATAATAATAGTAATAACAATACCTAACTATATACATATATATGGGTATACATACAAACAAAGAATATATACATATATCAACTCATATGAAACATTTGTAGACAAATAGTAGAGACAAGCATTAAATGATAGCATAAATCAAATCATTTCAGCCTCCAAAACCAGGAAAATTCTCTGACCCAAACCAAATATATTTGTACCAGCAAACTTCCCAACCTAGCTTCTTCTGCAAGCTCCATTCTTCTCTTTATACCCTACTCTATTCTTTCTTTCACTCATTCGATCAACTGAAATAAAAAATAAATAAAAAACAAACCTGAGAAAGAAATAAACCAGCAAAACAAAACAACTTCTTGTATTCCAAAAATCTGAAGCAATCAAGCAACTAAGCTATAGAACAAATCAGTTTTATCAAGCTTAAAGCAAAGATCAGTTTCCATTCAACAATCAAGTGGCTTTGGTTCAAAGCATATTCCATTTTTCCAAAGCTTCAAGGTTAAAACAAACATGAAGCAAGCTAACAATTCAAGATGCTAGATCTAAGTAAAATAAAAGCAATTCCAGGTTCTCTGTTCTTTCATAAGCTGGTGAGTAAAACTTTTAACTAAGATCATTTTTTCTACTAATCTATGATTAATTACTGGTTGAATATTTATTTGATTTGGTATTCTAAGTTTGGTATTTGAATATGGTTGCCATGGATAACAGTAAACATAAGATAGTGCCTCTGTTCTAGTAAAATAGTGAGTTTCCAACCCAGATCCATCTGTTTATTTTTGAAAAGCCTGTGAGTAAACTTTTGAACTTGTATATATAAATCTTGATTTGACGGTGATAATGGATGTCAATGGTAATTTGAAAATGTTTTAGTTATAAATACAAATGCATGTATATAAATTTCAAGATGCCTGTGCATGTCGGTATAAACATACATAATATCATTCTATTAATGTACAGGCTCCAACCCATCCAAAACAAATTCAACTACTCCTTATACAATCAAATCTAGGCTTTGATCGCTAAAAAGGAAATGTTTGTAACATTGTAATTTAAATTTTAAAAATAGTTTTAAGCAAAAATATTTAGTAGTATTTTGGAAAATGTTAAATAACAGTAGAAAATCAAAATTAGTCCAAAATCGTACATTTGATTTTCAAGTTCTGATTATATGAATGGATTCGAATTGTAAAACGATGAATTTTGATATAAATTTCAAGATTTTTAAGCATATAATTGGCGAGCAATCTCGAGTTGATCGGAATTGGTATTATTGTCGATTGTCATCGATCGGCGAAACCGTGGTCATCGAGATTTAAGCTGGAGGAAGATGGAGGACGGGGGAACTCAGGAAAAATGCTCAGAGCATTTATAGATGGTCGAGGCAGCGGCACTGTGAGGAAACAGGGTTTTGATGGTCGTTTTGATCGACGTTGTCTTTTGAGTTTGAGCGACGTCGATGGTGATCAATAGTCGATCGGACTGGAGGGAACTGAAGTATTGGTTTGTAGCGCAGCTCTGAATAAAGTAGCATGGCCTTCGGTGGTCGAGATCGCCGGCGAAGAATGATTTTGTCAACCCAGTTGATTCTAGAAAGACGTTCGATCATTCGATTTTAGAATCCGGTCGAGTTCATCGACCTGGGTGTTTAGGAGTCTCGAGTAGGTTATTGTTGACGTGCCAAAGGTCGGGGCAGTGATCAGAGGCGATCGGATGGTTTGTGCCCGTGCACAAGTGTATTTGTGTGTCTGGAAATCATGGAGATCGGGGAAGAAGGGATGGTTTCGGGTTCGACTCGAAGTCATCGTGGGTTTATCTTGAAGTAATCGAGTTTTGTTCGTGATGATTGGGCTTGGGCCCGGGTATGTTGGTAATGTTTTAAAACGAGATTTAGAAGCATAGTAAAGTAAAATTCTAAACAAGTTTTCAAAACAAACATTTTTTCCAAGAGAAGATTAAGCAAGTTTCAAATAAAAGCATGGATCAGGATTTATAAACAAGTTTCTAAAACTAAATTATAAAACCAAATGTCTTTGATTTTTAAATTGTTTTGGTTTTGAATAATTATTAGGATAATTAATTAAATAAATTCATTAGTGTTTTCAAATATGATTAAGTAAGTGATTAAGAATTAATGTATTGAATTTTAGTTAAAGCTCAAGTGATTTTGTATGTAACAATGAATAATTTCAAGAATTTAATAAGATTTAAATAATAATTATAATTAAGTAACTAATTAAGATGGTGGTTTATCTTAATTAATTTAAGTCTCAATAATTAAGAATGATTAATTAATGTGAGTAATTATTGGATAACTAATTTATGTAAGTAAATAAATGTGATTAATTAAAGAATAATTAATCAATGTAAGTGATTATTAATTAGAGTAATTAATTAAAGATCAATGTAATAAATTATTATTGACTACTTTATGAGGGTAATTAAAGGATTTATAAATGTGAATGGTTGAAGTTAATTAATTTGTGTAATTAATTAAAGGCTAATTACTTTATGTAATTAAAGATGATAATTAAAGGATGATTAATTGATTTATTTGTAATTAATTAATGTTAAGTAAGCATGATTAAGGTAATCTAAGTGATTAAAGTCGGTAATTAATTTAATTAGAGATTAATTAAATTAATTAGGAATTATATATCTTATAAATCTTGCTTATGGATAGTTGGATGATATTGAATGTCTTGATTGGTTGATATCTTTGATATGATATGTTTTGTGATATGATGTGTTTGGATGGACTATGATAATATGGTTACCTATCGATGATGAATTGCTATGTAAAAAGTGACATCCTATATTTAAAGCTGAATTGTTTATTTATTTTAATGACTTGGTTAAGATGACATGGGGTTCGAAGAGACCGGAGTCGGGTATTAGGAAATACCCGAAACCACTTTGATTCTTTATAGATCGATTTGTGAAATCAATAGACTGGAATGGAATGATCTAAGTGAACTGGACCATTTAATCTAAGTTTTGGTACTTAGAAATTGATGTGTGAAATAAGTGAGGTCTATTTCAAATTGTGAATTTGTAAATTGATACGAGTTACCTCGGGTTTTAAATAAGTTTTATGCATTAGTATTTCTTATTAGATGGGTTTACTCACGCTGGTTTCCAGCCTGACCCGGGTGTTACCTTGATGTAATGCTCGGGTCAGACCAAGTATTATAGATTTTCAGGTAAGGACGTTCTGGAGCTTATGAGACGAGCTGGATGGCAGGAACGTAGGAGTGTATTCCGCTGTGATATATTGTAGTTTGTCTGGGGCATGTTGATTGTATATTTCTAGTGTTTGTGTATATGTTGTAACTATGTATTAAAGTGTATTTTGACAAGTACAGATTTCATTTGTATAACTGTTATTATTTGATATATTATATTTTGATCCGCTGCGAATGTGAGATTCTGTGTTTTATTTTCTGTTTCTTCTTCTATCTTTTTCTTTTTTCCCTAACTATCTGGAATTTTCGGGATCGAAAATCCCGGGTTGTTACACTTGGTATTAGAGCCAGGTTAAGTGAAAACCTTGCCTCTAGGGGGTGTACTCATCTAAAGATAGGGTCAATAATACCCTAAAATGAGTTGAGTGTAATATATATGAGAGAACGTACTTGTTATTTTCCTATATAAAGATTTTAAATGGTTTTAAAGGTAAAAGATTTTATATAAAGTTATATTTGATATATATAAAACAATATTCCTTAACCAATAAATGTTAAGGTAACTGGTTGTTAAATTATTGGAATTAAATTAAGAAGTAATAGAAGTATAACCAAACTGAAATTGAATAAAGATAAGTTCGAAATAGATTCGAACTAAAATAAAAATCTTGAATTTGGGAAAGAGTTTCAGAATAAGATAATAATGAACTGGTTTCCAGATATGATAATCTTGGATTTTATCATAAATGATTGTTGTGTAAGCAAAATGAAATGTTTTACATAAGTATGACTTATAAATTGGAACTGAGGATGATCTAGATTGTGAAGTTTTAAAATCTCGGTTCAGAATTTGAAAATTGTTTCAAATTGATAAAGAAATAATAAATAATGTTATTTAATATATTTAAATGGAAGGATCCTATTTCAACAAAAGTTGTTTGGAAAGGAATTTGGTTCGGATTTAAAAACCAAAGGTGGTTTAAATTTAAAGATAACTTGGTGTGTAAAAGAAAATGTATATATGAGGAGTATACATAATATCAAAAATGGGTTGGAATAAACTCTAAATGTTAGAGTTTTAAATTTGGAATGAGATGTGATACCCAAGGTGATAAGTTTTGAACTTATAAGATTAATAATGTGAAGTTTAAAGTTTGAAATGGGAATTCAAATTGGGTAAGGTTGGCTGGATTAAGTAAATTGAATTTAACTTGGGGAAAGTTAAATAATTTAATAAACAACCTGATTTGGAGATTTCAAGATGAAAATTGAGATTTAACTTGAAAAGTTAAATGGTTAATTGGAATTGGGAGTTTTTGTGATCTCAAAATGGGTTTGGGATCTGGAAGATGAAAATGGATGGATGTTTTAAAATAAATTGGATGATGTCATCCTATTGTTATTCATAACCTTTAAATGGTGAATTGGATTTGTTTAAATGAATGAAGAAATGAATTGTGATAATATATCCATTATTGTGATAAAAAGGGAAATTAAACTTTAATTTAAAATTAAGGATATGGAATTATTTGGAACATAAAATTGGGTAATAAATTGGATTTTTACGGGAAAAAAAAAATTTGAACTCTTATTTGAAATTTGAAATAAGTTAAGTAAAGACATTTTAAAATGGAATTTTGAGAATTGGACTCAGGATTAAATTGTTTAAAGAATGGAATTATAGATTTGAGAATAAATATTAATTGGATTAAGTGAATAAATCAACATTTGAAAATTTAACTCGAATTTATATAATTCGAGATGGTTTAAAATTGAGATTTAAATTGAATTAGTTCAAAATGGAATTTGATTTGAATTTGTGGATAATTCAACTGGAATTGGGACTGGATCAATTTAATGGGAAATTGACTGAAGTGGAGATTGGGAAGTTGAACAGTTTGACTCTGGACTATTTTCAAAATAAATTGTTTTAATATAAATCTATTTTTCCAAACTATTTACCATACAACTTTTCTTTTTAAAACCTAAAACTATCTTAAGCTTGTTTTACAATTACTTTTGGAACTATTTAACAATTTTACAACTGATTTATAAACTGATTACTGTTTTTTTTCAACTGTTTTATAAATAATTACTATTTTTCAACTATCTTACAACTACTTAACTATTTTACCATCTATTTTTCAACTAATAATTATTTTTCAACTACTTATCTATTTTTCAAAATTTTCAAGCTATTTTCTAAATATAAACTGGTCAGATTTCAAACTGTTATTGATTAAATACCCAACTGAGATAAGAATTGAAGTGATAATCCAAATGGGAATTAAGGCAAATGTGAATAAGTGAATAAAATCAAAGTGAGGATGAATAAAAAGGAAATTGATTTAACTGATAATCAATGAAGATAAATACGTGGGATGTATGTATATTATTCTATTCGCATAATGATTTGATCTAGATTCAAGCACAGAATTTCAAGATAATATTATAGATCCGAGTTGGGATTTTTCGCTCGATTTTCGACGGCGAACCTGGATATGGATTTTTGATTGGTTCTGGATATTCTCTATCGTAGTTGTGACTACGCAAGGAGAATGACGGTTTCTGATCAAGAAACCAGATCTGAGTCCGCACTAGGAAGTCAGGTGGACGATACTAGTTCGGAAGAGAAATTGTGTGATTGAGTGAGCGATCAAATTGATATTGCGTACGGATGATATGTGGACATCGTACGGGTTTGAATAAAATTGATATTGAAATTTGTGGATAAGAACTGTAATATGGTTTTCGAAATGGAAGTAAATTTTGAGAAATATACAATAAATAAAAGTGAAAATGGAATATCTTTATGGTTAAAATTTACTTTATCAAAGTAAATAATTTGGCAAATGACTTTATAAGTAATCTAATTTGAATATTTGATTTGGAATAAACAAAGTTATATATCCTTGTTGTATAAAATAAATCTCCCCTTATTGAATCTATAGCTAGAGAAAAAAATGGGGTTTAAAATATTTGAAAGTATTTAAAGTATAAAAGTGGATTTATACAAGTATGAAGTGATTCAAAAAAAAATTTCCAAGGTTATTATATATATATATGTATATATAAAGGCTTTTGTGAAAATGATTTTGAGGAAAGGTTTTGAGAACCTATGGCATTTGGAAAGGCATTTGATTTTTGAGGAAAATCAATATTGGAATTTGGAAAGCCTAATACAAGAATTATCTATTTTGAGAATCGATTTTGTAAAGGAGATTTATATGAGATTCATACTTGGTGTATGATTTGGAAAATACTATATGTGTATAGTATAAAGTGTTTTGAAGTGGGCTCTGGAGAGAAATGCGCTCCCTTGAATGAACTTCTCAGGAGTGCCACAGGGTGGTACTGCCTTGAGCCTCTAAAGGGGAGGTTCTAAAGTTGATCCTGTGAGGAGTCCGGACAAACTAGTTCCTGAGGATTATTTGGTAGCGAAAGTCGATGGCGCTGTTGCCTACAGAGGCATTTGGGTTATGCTGTGACGATAGTGTGACTCGATGTCGCTGCGATCTACTATGTGGACCATAGCGAAAATCGTGTGGAGGATGAGTGCCAACAGTCTACACTTGATTTTGCTTGGATGGCAGCGCAACATCGGTAGACTGCGGTCTATGGTCAAGTGGAGGAGTTTCATTCTTTTGGCAGCGAAATTCGATGGCGCTGATGCCTACAGTTATATGGCTTTGTGCTGTGATAGCAACGTAAGGCCCGGGTATAACTGCGATCTGTAGCGGGTTCCATGGCGTAATCGAGGAGCGTGGAGACCTACAGTTATCTGTGGATTTTGCCGGGACGACAACGTAACCATCGGGTTAACTGCGACCATGGATGGGGGTGATGATTTCCAGAGCATTTTCACCAAAGATATTTCCTCTATTTTCGAAAACTGATTTCTATATTTTCAATAAAGATTATTTTCCAAAGAATTTTCACTGGGTGTTGGAAACGAGTTCACCAAGTACTTATAGATTTTCAGTCCTACGACTGATCAACGTACGACCGAATTTCTGTGAGAACAAGGATGGACTTGTCGAAACATCGAGTTATAAAAAGTATTTTTGTATAAAGCTATTTCCATAATATTATGTAGATTTTGAAGTGTTTTAAAATTTTAATATAAAAAGGGTAAAAGAGTTAAAGATGTTTGAGGAATAATTTAACTAAGATAAATAGTAAATTAAAATTCTCGCTTCGTTCCTTTTCGAGGACGAAAAGTTCTAAAGGGGGGAGGAATGTGACAACCCGGATTTTGACGTGTGTTAATCGGGCGATTAATTGAATTTAATTATTTGGGTTATTAACTTTTATTAAACAAACAAATAAATTTTCTGATATTTAATACCCGAATCTAGGAATTGATTTAAAAACTATATTAAATATTGGATTATAAAAATCTCTGGATATGATGAATCTCATAGGAAATGAATATAAGCTCCACCATTTAAAATTTAATACCAAATATCGCTAAATATATACAAACTCTAAGATGTTGGAAAATATATAAGAATATACATATACAAGTATATGAGTGTATGCCATAACATATATGTATAACCATATCTAAGTAATGAATATGTATAAGTGTAAACATTGAAGTGCATGGTACAATGCAAGTAAATTAGATAAGAAAATAATAATAGTAATAATAATACCTAATTGTATACATATATATGGGTATACATACAAACAAAGAATATATACATATATCAACTCATATGAAACATTTGTAGACAAATAGTAGAGACAAGCATTAAATGATAGCATAAATCAAATCATTTCAGCCTCCAAAACCAGGAAAAATCTCTGACCCAAACCAAATATATTTGTACCAGCAAACTTCCCAACCTAGCTTCTTCTGCAAGCTCCATTCTTCTCTTTATACCCTACTCTATTCTTTCTTTCACTCATTCGATTAACTGAAAAAAAAAACAAACCTGAGAAAGAAATAAACCAGCAAAACAAAACAACTTCTTGTATTCCAAAAATCTGAAGCAATCAAGCAACTAAGCTATAGAACAAATCAGTTTTATCAAGCTTAAAGCAAAGATCAGTTTCCATTCAACAATCAAGTGACTTTGGTTCAAAGCATATTCCATTTTTCCAAAGCTTCAAGGTTAAAACAAACATGAAGCAAGCTAACAATTCAAGATGCTAGATCTAAGTAAAATAAAAGTAATTCCAGGTTCTATGTTCTTTCATAAGCCGGTGAGTAAAACTTTTAACTAAGATCATTTTTTCTACTAATCTATGATTAATTACTGGTTGAATATTTATTTGATTTGGTATTCTAAGTTTGGTATTTGAATATGGTTGCCATGGATAACAGTAAACATAAGATAGTGCCTCTGTTCTAGTAAAATAGTGAGTTTCCAACCCAGATCCCTCTGTTTATTTTTGAAAAGCCTGTGAGTAAACTTTTGAACTTGTATATATAAATCTTGATTTGACGGTGATAATGGATGTCAATGGTAATTTGAAAATGTTTTAGTTATAAATACAAATGCATGTATATAAATTTCAAGATGCTTGTGCATGTCGGTATAAACATACATAATATCTTTCTGTTAATGTACAGGCTCCAACCCATCCAAAACAAATTCAACTACTCCTTATACAATCAAATCTAGGCTTTGATCGCTAAAAAGGAAATGTTTGTAACATTGTAATTTAAATTTTAAAGATAGTTTTAAGCAAAAATATTTAGTAGTATTTTGGAAAATGTTAAATAACAGTAGAAAATCAAAATTAGTCCAAAATCGTACATTTGATTTTCAAGTTCTGATTATATGAATGGATTCGAATTGTAAAACAATGAATTTTGATATAAATTTCAAGATTTTTAAGCATATAATTGGCGAGCAATCTCGAGTTGATCGGAATTGGTATTATTGTCGATTGTCGTCGATTGGCGAAGCCATGGTCGTCGAGATTTAAGCTGGAGGAAGATGGAGGATGGGGGAACTCAGGAAAAATGCTCAGAGCATTTATAGATGGTCGAGGCGGCGGCACTGTGAGGAAATAGGGTTTTGATGGTCGTTTTGATCGACGTTGTCTTTTGAGTTTGAGCGACGTCGATGGTGATCAATAGTCGATCAAACTGGAGGGAACTGAAGTATTGGTTTGTAGCGCAGCTCTGAATAAAGTAGCATGGCCTCCGGTGGTCGAGATCGCCGGCGAAGAATGGTTTTGTCAACCTAGTTGATTCTAGAAAGACGTTCGATCATTCGATTTTAGAATTCCGGTCGAGTTCGTCGACCTGGGTGTTTAGGAGTCTCGAGTAGGTTGTTGTTGATGTGCCAAAGGTCGGGGCAGTGATCAGAGGCGATCGGATGGTTTGTGCACGTGCACAATTGTATTTGTGTGTTTGGAAATCATGGAGATCGGGGAAGAAGGGATGGTTTCGGGTTCGACTCGAAGTCATCGTGGGTTTATCTTGAAGTAATCGAGTTTTGTTCGTGATGACTGGGCTTGGGCCCGGGTAGGTTGGTAATGTTTTAAAATGAGATTTAGAAGCATAGTAAAGTAAAATTCTAAACAAGTTTTCCAAACAAACATTTTTTTTCCAAGAGAAGATTAAGCAAGTTTCAAATAAAAGCATGGATCAGGATTTATAAACAAGTTTCTAAAACTAAATTATAAAACCAAATGTCTTTGATTTTTAAATTGTTTTGGTTTTGAATAATTATTAAGATAATTAATTAAATAAATTCATTAGTGTTTTCAAATATGATTAAGTAAGTGATTAAGAATTGGTGTATTGAATTTTACTTAAAGCTCAAGTGATTTTGTATGTAATAATGAATAATTTCAAGAATTTAATAAGATTTAAATAATAATTATAATTAAGTAACTAATTAAGATGATGGTTTATCTTAATTAATTTAAGTCTCAATAATTAAGAATGATTAATTAATGTGAGTAATTATTGGATAACTAATTTATGTAAGTAAATAAATGTGATTAATTAAAGAATAATTAATCAATGTAAGTGATTATTAATTAGAGTAATTAATTAAAGATCAATGTAATAAATTATTATTGACTACTTTATGAGGGTAATTACAGGATTTATAAATGTGAATGGTTGAAGTTAATTAATTTGTGTAATTAATTAAAGGCTAATTACTTTATGTAATTAAAGATGATAATTAAAGGATGATTAATTGATTTATTTGTAATTAATTAATGTTAAGTAAGCAAGATTAAGGTAATCTAAGTGATTAAAGTCGGTAATTAATTTAATTAGAGATTAATTAAATTAATTAGGAATTATATATCTTATAAATCTTGCTTATGGATAGTTGGATGATATTGAATGTCTTGATTGGTTGATATCTCTGATATGATATGTTTTGTGATATGATGTGTTTGGATGGACTATGATAATATGGTTACCTATCGATGATGAATTGCTATGTAAAAAGTAACATCCTATATTTAAAGCTGAATTGTTTATTTATTTTAATGACTTGGTTAAGATGACATGGGGTTCGAAGAGACCGGAGTCGGGTATTAGGAAATACCCGAAACCACTTTGATTCTTTATAGATCGATTTGTGAAATCAATAGACTGGAATGGGATGATCTAAGTGAACTGGACCATTTAATCTAAGTTTTGGTACTTAGAAATTGATGTGTGAAATAAGTGAGGTCTATTTCAAATTTTGATTTTGTAAATTGATACGAGTTACCTCGGGTTTTAAATAAGTTTTATGCATTAGTATTTCTTATTAGATGGGTTTACTCACGCTGGTTTCCAGCCTGACCCGGGTGTTACCTTGATGTAATGCTCGGGTCAGACCAAGTATTATAGATTTTCAGGTAAGGACGTTCTGGAGCTCATGAGACGAGCTAGATGGCAGGAACGTATGGAGTGTATTCTTCTGTGATATATTGTAGTTTGTATGGGACATGTTGATTGTATCTTTCCAGTGTTTGTGTATATGTTGTAACTCTGATGTATTAAAGTGTATTTTGACAAGTACAGATTTCATTTGTATAACTGTTATTATTTGATATATTATATTTTGATCCGCTGCGAATGTGAGATTCTGTGTTTTATTTTCTGTTTCTTCTTCTATCTCTTTCTTTTTTCCTTAACTATCTGGAATTTTCGGGATCGAAAATCCCAGGTTGTTACACCTTGATTTCCCATGATATTGTACAACAACTAAAATTGAATTGCATGATTGTTGATAAGCCATTGCTTATTAGAAGTCCTTTAGGTAGTTCCTGTGTTTTGGGTATGATGTGTATGCAACTGGGATTAAATATAGGGGGATGTGTGTTTAGTGCAGACCTATATGTGTTGCAATACCGGGGCATAGGAGTTATTCTAGGAGTTGATTGGTTAAGGAAATATAAGGCTATTATAAATATGGAAACGTCTACCATATCACTAAAAATTTCTGATGGAAAAAGGGTAGTTGTTCTGTGTGAGGCAAACAAGAGCAGAAATATAGCTACTCTTATTACTTTGTGTAGTGAGAAGCCCATGCCCACATTAGAAGAAATCTCTATAGTAAATCAATATACTGATGTGTTTGGTGAGGTTAGGGGAATTCCAAACCATAGGCCAGTAGAGTTTTCAGTTAAACTAATTCCAGAGGCTAGCCCAGTAGTTAAGAGGCCAACTAGAATGGGGCCTAAGGAATTGATAGAGCTGAAAAAGCAACTGGTCGAACTAGATAAAAAAGGCTTCATCAGACCCAGTAGCTCATCATGGGGAGCACCAGTGGTTTTTGTTAAGAAACAAGATGGATCTCTCAGATTATGTATTGATTATAGGGAGTTAAATAAAATCACAGTTAAAAACAAATAACCATTACCAAGAATTGATGATCTCTTTGATCAATTGAGTGGTGCAAAAGTATTCTCTAGACTTGATTTAGCTTCAGGATTCCATCAAATGAAAGTAGAAGAGGAAAGCATTAAATACACAGCTTTCAACACTAGATATAGGCTTTATGAATTTTTAGTAATGTCATTTGGTTTGACAAATGCTCCCTCTTACTTTGTTGATTTGATGAATAGAATTTTTAGAAAATACCTGGATAAATTTGTATTGATATTTATTGATGATATACTAATTTATTCTAAGTCAGTTGAGCAGCATGAGAATCACTTGCATATAGTACTTTATAAACTGAGGCAAGAAAATTTGAAGGAAAAATTTTCAAAATGGACTTTTTGGCAGAAGGAAGTAAATTTTTTAGGACATGTGGTATCATAAGAAGGTATATCTGTAGATCCCAATAAAGTAATTGCAGTTCAAGCTTGGAAAAGGCCTACTAATGTCACAGAGGTTAGGTCATTTATGGGAATGGTTGGGTACTACAGAAGGTTTATAAAAGATTTTTCAAAGATTTCAATCCCATTAACCAGATTGACTAGGAAGAATCAGGTATTTGCTTGGACTGAGGAATGTGAGAAAGCTTTTGGGAGGTTAAAAGAAGCACTGATACAAGCTCCAATACTGAAAGTACCTGAGGGGAATGAAAATTTAGTGATATATACTGATGCAAGTGGACAAGGGCTTAGGGCAGTATTGATGCAACAACACCAAGTGATAGTTATGCCTCTAGGCAGTATTGATTTCATTGATGGTTTGCCTAGAACTAGGAGGGGAAATGATAGTATTTGGGTTGTAGTTGATAGGCTAACCAAATCAGCCCATTTTATACCTGTGAAGTCAGAAAGAAATGCATGCACATTAGCTCAGTTATTTATTAAGGAAATAATCAGACTACATGGAATACCAAAGACTATAGTGAGTGATAGAGACACCATCTTCACTTCAAAATTTTGGCAAAGTTTTCACAAGGCAATGGGGACTGATTTATGCTTGAGCACAGCATATCACCCTCAATCAGATGGCCAAACAGAAATTGTAAATAAATTGCTTGAAGACATGTTGAGAGCATGTGTATTGGATTGGGGAGGAAGCTGGGAGGATTATATATATCTGGCTGAATTTGCATACAATAACACCCATCACAGTAGCATAGGCATGGCCCCCTTTGAAGCTCTTTATGGAAGGCCATGTTTATCACCCTCAAGTTGGCATGAATCTGGAGAAAAGGTGGTCTTAGGACCAGAAAATGTAAAAGAAACTTCTGAAAAGATAGGTTTGATTAGAAAAAGAATTACTTCTACCCAAGATAGGCAAAAGAAATATGCAGATCAAAAGAGAAAGGAAGTACATTATGATGTTGGGGATTTTGTATTTATTAAAATATCACCCATGAAAAAGGTTCTAAGGTTTGGGAAACAAGGAAAGTTGATTCCTAGATATATAGGGCCATATAAAGTTTTAGAAAGAATAAGAACTGTGGCCTACAGGTTAGAGTTGCCAGAGGAAATGAGAGCAATGCATGATGTTTTTCATGTATCACAGTTAAGAAGATGGGTTCATGACAAGGAAACAATTCTCAAAATCTCCTAAGGATGTACAGATTAATTCTAGATTGGTGTATGAAAAGGAGCCAGTGGGCATAGTTGCAAGAGAAATCAAGAAATTGAGGAGCAAAGAAATAAAATTAGTGAAAGTGCAATGGAGTCTTGACCCAAATGATTGCACATGGGAGGTGGAAGATAAAATCAGAATTGATTATCCACAACTGTTTGATTGAATGAAAGGTAAACTTATACATATACTGATAAATGTTTTGATTGAATTGCATTGTGATTTTTTTTGGTTGTTTTGATACACCTAGAGTTTAATCAAATGATTGATTTGAGAATGATTTGAGATCAGAAATTGATTTTCTGAAGTAATGATACTTAAGTTAAGTATGAAAGAATTGTGGGACACAATTCCTAAAAGGAGGGGTATATGTGATAACCCTTATTTGTGAAGTAATTTCATGATTTTATTTAGTTTGTATTTGTTTGAAATTGCATTAAAAAGATAGAGATAGGAAACTGATTTGCAGATGCATAGTTTAAAAACATATACATGTGCACAAGACAGTGCACAAACATGCACACAGTTTTCTGTGTGGTAAAGTAGGCAACTAGTTAATAAATATGATAGGATAGATAAATTACAAATATATATATGTAGGCAGAAATGATCAAGTCTTGAAAAAAAAGAAAGACTTAGGCCAGGATAGGCATACATGTATTATACATGTGCACAAAACAAATGCTTGCTGAAATAAAAATTAACATTGCATAAAAATGGTATGAGCTTTGAACAAACACTTTATCCATTTTTAGCAATTAATTTTGCTTTAGAAAACAGAAATCATGCAAATAACATGACCAGGGTAATAAGGTATATTTTCTGAAAAAATAATAATAAAATGCCAGGATTACTTACCCATTTTCTCTAAAAGTAGAATGAGAGGTAGATCATAATTGGTGGGGTAAAATTGGCATTGGGTAATATCATTAAACCCTAGTAGCAGCTAGAGTTTATATAAGAAGACCTGGTGTAGTAAGGTTTTTGCTCTACCTCATAAAAGAAATATATATAAATATATATAACAGAAGTTAGAAAAGAAAATGTGGAACACCAGTCATTAAAGTAGGAAGATGGTAGAAGATCAAAGAAAGAAAAAGCTTAGAAAAAAGAAAAAGGGATTAAGGTGAGTAATCTCACTGGAAATATTGGCAATAAGTCTTGAATATTGAGGCAGCCTAACTAAAATTCATATTTCATTTGTTTGCAAGCTGGATTCATTTTTATGATTTAGTAACTTCGACTTGTTTTATGATCTGTTTTAATGGAAACCTCTTTATATTGATTTACTCAGTATGAAAGAGCCATGGATCTAATGTTTAAATAAGTTTTCTGTGTTATAATTTAACTTTGAGGTGAAGCAGTAATATGAGTTTTCTTTATACATTTATTAGTTTCAAACCCAGGATGCTTAATATGGATACATGGTCTAAAAATGAGAAAGGATATGGGGCTGCAACCTTGTGTGTTTGCTTAGGTCTCATATTAACAGAAAAAAATTTATAAAAAGGAAAAAAATATAGAGGTGCAATGTATACATGTGCTGAGCCTCTACATTTATGAACTATCCAGTAATTCTTATACTTGTGATTTAGTCAGATTTGAAAATCTACATGGATCTGGCTAAATCAGAGGTAGAAAAGAAAAAAAAACAAACAAAAAATTATCTATGACCATATGTTTGTATTGGGATCTATTGAAGCCCATAGAAAAATAATATGTTTAAGAGATCACCTCTATTGTTATGATGAAGTGCTTGTTCATGAAAATATGTTTTGTTAATCTTTGGATGTATGCCTGTGACTGAATGTTTTATTCACTGCTTGAAACATGAGATGCAGAGAGGAAATTAAAACTAAAAGGTAGTGACACTTAGTAATTCAACTAAGGATTTTGGATCTTAGGGCTACAAGATATAGCTTGGCAAGGGGAATATTGCAAGCTCACACATGGTATGTTTATACCCAGGGGCCTGAGTGTGCTGGGTTAACAGAGAAATGTCCCAGGCAGCGTGTGTTTACAAAGAGAAAGAAGCTAAAGACCATAACATATTTGATATTGAACATTAGAAATAGGTTCATATGAAGGCTTGGGAAAAATCCCTGAAGGCCAGAAAAATCTATGGATGAGGAATGATGATTTAATTGATGATTGTGTTGACTGTTTTAGGATCTTCTATGGATGAATTCTATGTTTGTTTTCTCTGCAATAAATCATTGAATTATGTATCATTTGGTTGTACATGCCCAGGTTGCACAGAAATGGGTATAAGAGTAATATTGCATTCCTTTATTTATCTTAAAGTTATTGGAATATGAAAAAAAAACTATATGAAAATTATGTTTCCAATTCGATTACTCATACCAGACCAAGTCTGACCCATGTGTGTTGATGCACTATTGGGTGTCTCATATTTAATGAGGCAGCCCATAGTGATTATGCAGGTAAATAGGCATTTCATTGATCAAGCTTTGGATGGGTTGGCTGCTTAAGGAATTGGATGCAATAGTTACAAATTTATTGAAGTTAAATAGATGTTTATGCCAAATTTATGTTAAGCTATGTTGTTTAAGTTGCTTAGAAAAACCAATGTATTGTTATTTACTGTTTTGTAAGCATTGGACTTAAATAGGTGTTTCATCTGAAACTTATGGATTTTATTTTGAAAATGTTTTACTAAGTAATGAAGTTTTTAGGCTCTTTGATTAATTAATTTATGATGATAGGAAACCTGAGATTGTGAGGATTTATAAACTAAAAGAACAACTAGATACTTGACATGAGAAATTCATGTTTAAGTTAAAGAAAAAATCTGGCAGAAAGATTTTGAGTTGCCTTGATAAGATAGAACAAAATAACATGTATTTTGAGAGGAAACAGTTCAAAGTGAATATGGCTAACATAACCATTTTCTTGAGCCTGGGTTAAGCCAGCACTAAAGGTTTTCTAAACTAAACTTTCAGTTATGATGTTACAACCCAAGTACAAGGTAGACTCAGACCTTTTTACTAACAAAAAAAAAGAAAGAAATTAGGCACATGTAAGAGCACAGGAACATGCACACACACATGCACGGGCAAAAGCCCAGTTCATACAGTAATACAATTATGGGAAATACATACATAGTGTTAAATCTATAAGTCATGAAATCAATAGTTATGAAGAAATAGACATGACTAGAAAATTTGAAAAATACTTTTGCTATGTGGAGAATCACTTGAAAATCCCTAAATAGATTCTCTACTTCCAAACCTCTATACTCTGACATAAAAACAGAAAGTATTATATATATTTTCATATATGAAGGTTTAAGATAATTTGAACACAACAATATTTTTATATTGGTTTTAAGATCCTGGTTAGAAGGTGAACCAGAGATTGATATTCTCTTGACTAGGTGACCACTATGATTAATTGTATAAAAAAACCTTGAATTTTGACAGGATTTTTACAGATATGCAAGTTGAAGACCAAAAGAAAAGGCAAATAGCATCCAGACAATTGAGAGGAGCAGCTTTGGACTGGTGGGAGGTTATCATAGCTGGAAGACCTGAAAGAGAAGTGACATGGGATCAATTTAAGGCAATACTAGAAGGTAGATTTGTCCCAGCATCAGCCAAGGAATCTTTGCTAGAAGAATTTATTAAATTAAGGCAAAGGGCTATGAGTGTTACTGAGTACACACAGAAGTTTGAATCACTAGCCAAGTATGGTGCAGTGCTTATCACAACTCAAGAAGCTAAAAATGGCAGATACATTCAAGGACTAAATGCCAGCCTTAGAAGAGCTATGTTGCCATATAAGGACAGGACATTTGATCAAGTTTTGGATCTGACTCCGAGCATTGAACAACATGATAAAGCCAGAGAAAATTTTAGAGCATTCAAGAATAATCCAAATAAGAAAGGGAAGGGTAAGTTTCATCCTTATGATAAAAAGAAAACAGATGTAGCTTCCACCAAGAAACCAGAAGAAGCCAAGACTGCTGAAGTTAAGAAGAAGATCACTTGTTATAACTGTGGCCAAGAGGGGCATATGAAGAATAGGTGCACCAATCCTAGACCAGCATCCTTCAAGTGTCACCAGTGTGGAAAGGAGGGTCACATAAGGAGGAACTGTCCAGATTTTGAGCAAGGAAAAGTAGGAACCTTGGAAGGGAAAGGTAAAGCAACCGAGGGACCCAATGTTGAGAACCATGGCCAAGTTGAAGGTACTTTGCTCATTCACTCAATACCTTTTGTAGTAATGTATGATACTGGGGCTACACACTCCTTGATTTCCCATGATATTGTACAACAACTAAAATTGAATTGCATGATTGTTGATAAGCCATTGCTTATTAGAAGTCCTTTAGGTAGTTCCTGTGTTTTGGGTATGATGTGTATGCAACTGGGATTAAATATAGGGGGATGTGTGTTTAGTGCATACCTATATATGTTGCAATACCCAGGCATAGGAGTTATTCTAGGAGTTGATTGGTTGAGCAAATATAAGGCTATTATAAATATGGAAACGTCTACCAGATCACTAAAAATTTCTGATGGAAAAAGGGTAGTTGTTCTGTGTGAGGCAAACTAGAGCAGAAATATAGCTACTCTTATTACTTTGTCTAGTGAGAAGCCCATGCCCACATTAGAAGAAATCTCTATAGTAAATCAATATACTGATGTGTTTGGTGAGGTTAGGGGAATTCCAAACCATAGGCCAGTAGAGTTTTCAATTAAACTAATTCCAGAGGCTAGCCCAGTAGTTAAGAGGCCAACTAGAATGGGGCCTAAGGAATTGATAGAGCTGAAAAAGCAACTGGTCGAACTAGAAGAAAAAGGCTTTACCAGAACCAGTAGCTCATCATGGGGAGCACCAATGGTTTTTGTTAAGAAATAAGATGGATCTCTCAGATTATGTATTGATTATAGGGAGTTAAATAAAATCACAGTTAAAAACAAATACCCCTTACCAAGAATTGATGATCTCTTTGATCAATTGAGTGGTGAAAAAGTATTCTCTAGACTTGATTTAGCTTCAGGATTCCATCAAATGAAAGTAGAAGAGGAAAGCATTAAATACACAGCTTTCAACACTAGATATGGGCTTTATGAATTTTTAGTAATGCCATTTGGTTTGACAAATGCACCCTCTTACTTTGTTGATTTGATGAATAGAATTTTTAGAAAATACCTGGATAAATTTGTATTGATATTTATTGATGATATACTAATTTATTCTAAGTCAGTTGAGGAGCATGAGAATCACTTGCATATAGTACTTCATAAACTGAGGCAAGAAAATTTGAAGGCAAAATTTTCAAAATGCACTTTTTGGCAGAAGGAAGTAAATTTTTTAGGACATGTGGTATCATAAGAAGGTATATCTGTAGATCCCAATAAAGTAATTGCAGTTCAAGCTTGGAAAAGGCCTACTAATGTCACAGAGGTTAGGTCATTTATGGGAATGGCTGGGTACTACAGAAGGTTTATAAAAGATTTTTCAAAGATTTCAATCCCATTAACCAGATTGACAAGGAAGAATCAGGTATTTGCTTGGACTGAGGAATGTGAGAAAGCTTTTGGGAGGTTAAAAGAAGCACTGATACAAGCTCCAATACTGAAAGTACCTAAGGGGAATGAAAATTTAGTGATATATACTGATGCAAGTGGACAAGGGCTTGGGGCAGTATTGATGCAACAACACCAAGTGATAGTTATGCCTCTAGACAGTTGAAACCCAGTGAGGTAAGGTATGCTACACATGACCTTGAATTGGCTGCTATAGTGTATGCTCTTAAATTATGGAGACACTATTTGTTGGGGGCAAAGTTTGAAGTTTACACTGACCATAAGTCACTTAAATATTTGTTTTCACAAAAAGAATTAAACATGAGGCAGCAAAGGTGGATTGAACTCCTAGCCTCATATGATTTTGAAATATTGTACACCCCTGGCAAAGCTAATAAAGTAGCAGATGCTTTAAGTAGACGGCATGCTAATGTAGCTAGGTTAATGATAGAAGAGTTTAACACTTTATCACTATTGATTGACTCAGAGGTAGAAAGTGAAAGTGTAGAAAATATGAGTATATGCAATGAGAAAGTAGAAATGGGAAAGTTGAGTTTTGTTACTTTGGGGTAAGAAATAAAGAATAAAGTTGTAAAATTACAAGATCAAGATCCATTTTTATTTGAGAAGAAAACTCAGATATTAAATGGAGAAGCAGTGGAAGGCTTTCTGTTGAATAAACAAGGCCATTTGGAGAAAAGAAAAAGAATACGTGTCCCTGCTATTGATGAGTTGAAGCAAGAAATCTTAGATGCTTATCACAAAAACAAATATACCATACACCCAGGAAGCACAAGAATGTATCACAACCTTAAGAGAGATTATTGGTGGAGTGGTATGAAGAGTGCAGTGGCATCTTTTGTGTCTAAGTGCATGGTTTGTCAACAGATAAAGGCTGAATATCAAAAACCCTTCGGAAAGCTTCAACCTTTACCAATACCACAGTGGAAATGGGAAGACATATCAATGGATTTCATTGATGGTTTGCCTAGAACTAGGAGGAGAAATGATAGAATTTGGGTTGTAGTTGATAGGCTAACCAAATCAGCCCATTTTATACCTGTGAAGTCAGAAAGAAATGCATGCACATTAGCTCAGTTATTTATTAAGGAAATAATCAGACTACATGGAATACCAAAGACTATAGTGAGTGATAGAGACACCATCTTCACTTCAAAATTTTGGCAATGTTTTCACAAGGCAATGGGGACTGATTTATGCTTGAGCACAGCATATCACCCTCAATCAGATGGCCAAACAGAAATTGTAAATAAATTGCTTGAAGACATGTTGAGAGCATGTGTATTGGATTGGGGAGGAAGCTGGGAGGATTATATATATCTAGCTGAATTTGCATTCAATAACACCCATCACAGTAGCATAGGCATGGCCCCCTTTGAAGTTCTTTATGGAAGGCCATGTTCATCACCCTCAAGTTGGCATGAATCTGGAGAAAAGGTGGTCTTAGGACCAGAAAATGTAAAAGAAACTTCTGAAAAGATAGGTTTGATTAGAAAAAGAATTGCTTCTGCCTAAGATAGGCAAAAGAAATATGCAGATCAAAAGAGAAAGGAAGTACATTATGATGTTGGGGATTTTGTATTTATTAAAATATCACCCATGAAAAAGGTTCTAAGGTTTGGGAAACAAGGAAAGTTGATTCCTAGATATATAGGGCCATATAAAGTTTTAGAAAGAATAGGAACTGTGGCCTACAGGTTAGAGTTACCAGAGGAAATGAGAGCAATGCATGATGTTTTTCATGTATCACAGTTAAGAAGATGGGTTCATGACAAGGAAACAATTCTAAAATCTCCTAAGGATGTACAGATTGATTCTAGATTGGTGTATGAAAAGGAGCCAGTGGGCATAGTTGCCAGAGAAATCAAGAAATTGAGGAGCAAAGAAATAAAATTAGTGAAAGTGCAATGGAGTCTTGACCCAAATGATTGCACATGGGAGGTGGAAGATAAAATCAGAATTGATTATCCACAACTGTTTGATTGAATGAAATGTAAACTTATAAATATATACTGATAAATGTTTTGATTGAATTGCATTGTGATTTTTTTTGGTTGTTCTGATACACCTAGAGTTTAATCAAATGATTGATTTGAGAATGATTTGAGATCAGAAATTGATTTTCTGAAGTAATGATACTTAAGTTAAGTATGAAAGAATTGTGGGACATAATTCCTGAAAGGAGGGGTATATGTGATAACCCTGATTTGTGAAGTAATTTCATGATTTTATTTAGTTTTTATTTGTTTGAAATTGCATTGAAAAGATAGAGATAGGAAACTGATTTGCAGATGCATAGTTTAAAAACATGTACATGTGCACAAGACAGTGCACAAACATGCACACAGTTTTCTGTGTGATAAAGTAGGCAACAGTTAATAAATATGATAGGATAGATGAATTACAAATATATATATATGTAGGCAGAAATGATCAAGTCTTGAAAAAAAAGAAAGACTTAGGCCAGGATAGGCATACATGTATTATACATGTGCACAAAACAAATGCTTGCTGAAATAAAAATTAACATTGCATGAAAATGGTATAAGCTTTTGAACAAACACTTTATCCATTTTTAGCAATTCCTTTTGCTTTAGAAAACAGAAATCATGCAAATAACATGAACGGGGTAATGAGGTATATTTTCTGAAAAAAAAATAATAATAAAATGCCAGGATTACTTACCCATTTTCTCTAAAAGTAGAATGAGAGGTAGATCATAATTGGTGGGGTAAAATTAGCATTGGGTAATTTCCTTAAACCCTAGTAGCAGCCAGAGTTTATATAAGAAGACCTGGTGTAGTAAGGTTTTTGCTCTGCCTCATAAAAGAAAAATATATAAATATATATATAACAGAAGTTAGAAAAGAAAATGTGGAACACCAGTCATTAGAGTAGGAAGAAGGTAGAAGATCAAAGAAAGAAAAAGCTTAGAAAAAAGAAAAAGGGATTAAGGTGAGTAATCTCACTGGAAATATTGGCAATAAGTCCTGAATATTGAGGCAGCCTAACTAAAATTCATATTTCATTTGTTTGCAAGCTGGATTCATTTTTATGATTTAGTAACTTCGACTTGTTTTATGATCTGTTTTAATGGAAACCTCTTTATATTGATTTACTCAGTATGAAAGAGCCATGGATCTAATGTTTAAATAAGTTTTCTGTGTTATAATTTAACTTTGAGGTGAAGCAGTAATATGAGTTTTCTTTATACATTTATTAGTTTCAAACCCAGGATGCTTAATATGGATACATGGTCTAAAAATGAGAAAGGATATGGGGCTGCAACCTTGTGTGTTTGCTTAGGTCTCATATTAACAGAAAAAAATTTATAAAAAGGAAAAAATATAGAGGTGCAATGTATACATGTGTTGAGCCTCTACATTTATGAACTATCCAGTAATTCTTATACTTGTGATTTAGTCAGATTTGAAAATCTACATGGATCTGACTGAATCAGAGGTAGAAAAGAAAAAAAACAAACAAAAAATTATCTATGACTATATGTTTGTATTGGGATCTATTGAAGCCCATAGAAAAATAATATGTTTAAGAGATCACCTCTATTGTTATGATGAAGTGCTTGTTCATGAAAATATGTCTTGTTAATCTTTGGATGTATGCCTGTGACTGAATGTTTTATTCACTGCTTGGAACATGAGATGCAGAGAGGAAATTAACACTAAAAGGTAGTGACACTTAGTAATTCAACTAAGGATTTTGGATCTTAGGGCTACAAGATATAGCTTGGCAAGGGGAATATTGCAAGCTCACACATGGTATGTTTATACCCAGGGGCCTGAGTGTGCCGGGTTAACAAAAAAATGTCCCAGGCAGTGTGTGTTTAAAAAGAGAAAGTAGCTAAAGACCATAACATATTTGATATTGAACATTAGAAATAGGTTCATATGAAGGCTTGGGAAAAATCCCTGAAGGCCAGAAAAATCTATGGATGAGGAATGATGATTTAATTGATGATTGTGTTGACTGTTTTAGGATCTTCTATGGATGAATTCTATGTTTGTTTTCTCTGCAATAAATCATTGAATTATGTATCATTTGGTTGTACATGCCCAGGTTGCACAGAAATGGGTATACGAGTAATATTGCATTCCTTTATTTATCTTAAAGTTATTGGAATATGAAAAAAAAACTATATGAAAATTATGTTTCCAATTCGATTACTCATACCAGACCAAGTCTGACCTATGTGTGTTGATGCACTATTGGGTGTCTCATATTTAATGCGGCAGCCCATAGTGATTATGCAGGTAAATAGGCATTTCATTGATCAAGCTTTGGATGGGTTGGCTGCTTAAGGAATTGGATGTAATAGTTACAAATTTACTGAAGTTAAATAGATGTTTATGCCAAATTTATGTTAAGCTATGTTGTTTAAGTTTCTTAGAAAAACCAATGTATTGTTATTTACTATTTTGTAAGCATTGGACTTAAATAGGTGTTTCATCTGAAACTTATGGATTTTGTTTTGAAAATGTTTTACTAAGTAATGAAGTTTTTAGGCTCTTTGATTAATTAATTTATGATGATAGGAAACCTGAGATTGTGAGGATTTATAAACTAAAAGAACAACTAGATACTTGACATGAGAAATTCATGTTTAAGTTAAAGAAAAAATCTGGCAGAAAGATTTTGAGTTGCCTTGATAAGATAGAACAAAATAACATGTATTTTGGGAGGAAACAGTTCAAAGTGAGTATGGCTAACATAACCATTTTCTTGAGCCTGGGTTAAGCCAGCACTAAAGGTTTTCTAAACTAAACTTTCAGTTATGATGTTACAACCCAAGTATAAGGTAGACTCAGACCTTTTTACTAATAAGAAAAGAAAGAAATTAGGCACATGTAAGAGCACAGGAACTTGCACACACACATGCACGGGCAAAAGCCCAGTTCATACAGTAATACAATTATGGGAAATACATACATAGTGTTAAATCTATAAGTCATGAAATCAATAGTTATGAAGAAATAGACATGACTGGAAAATTTGAAAAATACTTTTGCTATGTGGAGAATCACTTGAAAATCCCCAAATAGATTCTCTGCTTTTAAACCTCTATACTCTGACATAAAAATAGAAAGTATTATATATATTTTCATATATGAAGGTTTAAGATAATTTGAACACAACAATATTTTTATATTGGTTTTAAGATCCTGGTTAGAAGGTGAACCAGAGATTGATATTCTCTTGACTAGGTGACCACTGTGATTAATTGTAAAAAAAAAGCTTGAATTTTATGAAAGAAAGTGGGTCATCTCATAATGCATCAGAGATAAAATATACGTGAATACGAATTGGAGGCATCCAACTCGTCTCTTAAAGCTCCCAAGCATCCAAAATAGATCTGTAAATATGCTTGGTCTAACTCGAGCATTATTAGAAAATAACACCCGAATCAGTTTGGTAAACTAGCTTGAGAAACACACCTCAAATGGATTTTAATGGTATAAAACCGTTCAAAATAAAAGGTATATCGTAAGGCCATGCCGCACATAAACATGGATGATTTTTTACCTTATGATAACCAAATCATTTATGTTTGCAAATCTAGTGATATTATAATAATATCTAAGGACGAAGGTATAAATAAATAAGTAGTTGTGATGCTCGTGAGTGTTTGTCACAAAAATAATAGGTATATAATCAAAAATTGTTGAGGCGCATTCACAAATTGTTTAAGATTCCATGGAAGTGCCCTTAGTACTTCGAAAATGGTCCTCCTGCACAAGGATCAGAGTTAACAATCCAAAGCAACAATACATGCATAGTAATGTACAATAGGAAATACATAGCTGGCCACGCAAGGCCGAATGCATCGCTCCATGCATGCATAATAACTATAGGTAACTCTAAGAAGGAGACGACTGCACCCTCTTGGGTTAGCTAAACCCATGGCTATACATCCTATCTTTGGATTTAGTCATTTCCACTAATGAGGCTACATCCGGTATTTCTGCTCATGTACCACCATCTAAACAGATCTCGGAACCACACACGGATTCCCATACCTCAACAGGTCTCAGAACCACACATGGATTCCCACATCTCAACAAAGATCTCGGAATCACACATGGATTCCCATATCCCAGTGTGTCTCAGAATCACACATAGATTCTCATACCCCCAACGGGACTCGGAATCACACATGGATTCCAAAATCCAAAACAGAACATGAATCTCCTCAAAGTATAGAACCCATATATGGTTTTGGAGTAGTTACGGTTTTGACTCATCTCTTACAAGTACACTCCTTCACTTATCGGATGTTCCAAAACCAACCGATCAATTTTCGGAATGCTAAATACTGGTTCTTTTGGAAATAATCAGACAATACATAAGAGCGGGGATCACCCCTAATCCTTTATGTAGACGGATCTGCTTATCATTTTTCCTAGAAGAATAAAACAAGTTTATACGTAAAGTATGTGAGGAATGCGGAATATGGATCTTAAGGCTAGAAATAACACTAGAAGGGGGCGAATAGTTTTTATAAGAAATTACTAAATATTTTTGAGTTTATGTTAATTTGAACACAAATGTATGTAATATTCAGACACAGATATAATCACAGAAACAAACACAGATGCAGAAATAAAGTAAATGCAGTAAAGGAAAGAACACACCGGATTTTATACTGGTTCGGAGTTACCCTACATCCAGTCCCGCACAACTAAGTACAGATTTCCTTTCAAAAGCAATTCAACAATTACAACCCTCGGTTTCAAGGCTACGAGGTACACCCTCCAGAATCACAATCCTCTGGGTAGAGATACTTGATTTCTGGGGCAACAAATTCACCCAATTGATTTCCAAGGCTACAATCACACCTTTTCTCCCTTGATTGATTTCCAAGGCTACAATCACACCATTTCGTGCTAGATAGATTAAAAAGAAGCCTATAACTCTGAATAGCACTTGGATCTTGTTGAGATAGTGATAGAGAATCAAACCAGAGATTATCTAGTTAGATTCAATGTTAATTTCGGCAGAGTAATGATAGGATTTTGAATAAGAAAATGTGGAAGAAGAAGAGAAGTGAAAAACCAGAAAATCTGATATGAAATTCGTTGAAACTAACCCCTATTTATAGAAGAACAACAGTCATGTCCATTCATGAAAGGTTATGGCGAATAGACACTTCTTTTGAAATTCAATTTTTTGGTCCTAACTGACACTATGTCGACATGGGGTACTAGGGCATGTCGACATCCCAAAGCATTTTTTGATGATTTGATTTTCTTTGAAAATAACCATTATCCTATATTAAAACTATTTTAAACTTTATAAATATACTTGACTATAGATAAAATACATAGATAAATATAGAGAATAATATATATATATATATATAATTTTACTATAATTTTATATTTAAATCTAAGTATAAAGATAGTTTAAAACAAACGAAGTTTAAAAACACAAGTTTATTAAAAACAAAAACAAAGAATATTTTAAGGCTAAAACATCTTTTTGAAAATCATTTGAAAAGATAATTTTTAAGGCTAAAACATTTTGAAAAGTAATTTTGAAAATCATTGAAAAGCAATTTTGAAAATCATTTTGAAGTAGTTTTGCAAGCTTCTTCCTGCAGAGTATCTCATCATATCAGGACTCGAGAACTTGTACAAAACCAGGATGTTCGTGGGTTTGTAAGCCACTTGTCATAGGTTTGTAAGCTACTTGTCGTGGGTTTGTAAGCCACTTGTCGTAGGTTTGTAAGCTACTTGTCGTGGGTTTGTAAGCCACTAAAAAGGTAGAAATAGGTTCCATCCCAAAAGAAAAATGGAGTGAATATTTCAGTGCTATTATGAAGTTTTAACATAATTCTAGACTCAATACTTATCTTGAAATCTCGAACTCTTGATAATCTTGATATTCTTGATACTCATGAGTCTTCAATCTTGATATCTTGAATCTCTATACTGTACAGTCTTCATTCTTTGTACCTGCATGGTTAAATCCTGCATATACATATATATCTAAACTATAATGTTAGTATTTATATTTTATAATCTTATTCTAAGGTTGTTGTCATCAAAACCATCAACTCATGGACTAACAAAGTATAGCACCATAGATGGTAACTGTACAATATAATCTCTGTATTTTTTCTAGATGTTTCCAGAGTTAAAACCCTTTGGTGTTAAGTAGGGAATATTTCCATGCCACCAAAATTAAGAAGGATTACTATTTAGGCCAAGATTTAATAGTCGATTATTTAACTATCAAATAAACAAACATTCAAAATAGAGATTTAATTCCCTAAGGAAACCGGTAAGCCTCTTAAAATTAATCTTCTATTAATTCTGTTTTCAAAATATTTAACAAAATATTTAACAAAATATTCATATACTTATCTCACTAGAATAAGTATATTCGATAAACTATTACTTTCAAACTTAGAAAAACTTTTTCACATACTTATAAAATGGTATAAGTATATTCACCAAACACTTGTAAAGTTTCAATTTCAAAATCATATTAAAATGATCAAACCCAGATGTCATTAAACGAAGATGTAAATAACCCAAAACAACATTCCCTTCCATAAATCTCTTTTATTTTATAATTGTCTCCTTTATAAATCTCCAAATCTATTTATAAAGGGTCTTTGTAAGGACCCGATTCTTCGACTTTCGAAAATCGACATCGATACGTCCACTGTATCAACTGCCGAGCAAACGAATGCCGGAAAACCGAATACTAAGGGTTTTAAAAGAAGAGGTAGGAGAAAAGATAGAAGAAAAAGAAAGAAGAACAACAGAACAACATCAGAAACAGAAACAATTATCAGAATCTCACATATCGCAGCGGAACAATATATAATAGATAATCACTAGTCTTTTAAAACAAAGAACTATATCAGTTTATACATACATCAATTAGAGTCAATATACAACAATGGACAGTTATATAAACTTGTCCTCATACAGAATACATAGCGGAATAAATACAAAGTATAGGTGATACGTTTCGCCATCCAGCTTGCTTCCAAAGCTCCAGAATATCCAGAATATCCTGATAACATAACTCTAGGCTGCCCGTGTGGAAATTGGTGGGCACCCAAAGTTTAGAAGGGAAACAATAAACTCCGAGTCAGTCATGGTGACTGGTGTGAGATCGTAAAACAGTTATCTTTAAAAGACAACAAAGGAATATTTTAAAATAGATTCACAATGCTTTTGGAAAATGAAACTACCATAAGACCTCCCGCCACACACACAATGCAAACGCAGAATTGGACGAGATTTCTTCTTATGATAGTCAAAGATGCTTACTACGCAGAATCAAATCATTTTTGATATTATTATTAGTGCATAGTGTATAAAACAGTTCGAAAGTATAATATTAATCTTAGCCAACATACGACCAGTATCGTATGCCTACTATAGCTACTATGTTCAATAGCAGGTTACCGCCACATTCCATAGCAGGTAATACAACTAAAACCGTACACGTCACGTATTGTTTCTTTGGATTTCCAACAAATGGTCAGGCTAAGGAACTTCCTATTCCATGAAGGAACGCCCCTGGAATGACGTCCCGAGAAATAACCTAACATTACGGATAGATCTCTGCCAACACAAGGCCGGGTTATCCCTAACTGGGTAACTACTGACACGAATATGTCATCCCCCGATCGTAACCGATCTATATCCAAGGATCCTCGATTTCCAACAACCACATAAGAATAATAATGCAGCAACCACATAGGTTAAGTATCTGGGCTCCATACCATGATACCACCTCTATCCAGAAGGAATGACATACACTAAAGGGGCGCTACCCCCTAATAACCTTGCTGCATCATTCCTGTTTTGACCATTTCCGGGGTGTGAGGCTCGACGAAGTCTCGTCCACAAAGCTACGCTTTGTCACAAAGCCATGCTTCGGGTCAAACAAAATGATCAAAGAATTGATCACAAAGATAAATGATCAAACAAATGAGCCTATCACAAATGATCAAACAACGATCATTTCACAGCAACACTCAGTATGCCACGTTACCAAATTGGGAGTATATCGCTGATAAATTTCAACTACATAACCTCTGAGCTCGTACGTCTCAGAGAAGGGTGTTAAGCTAAGAGAATAAATTCTCCGCCCCAACAGAAATGTATTTGAAAGAAATCAGCTTTATATCTCAATTTGTAACGTCAGACACACAACCATACAAGTCTGTTCCGGGATCGAACAGAACCGAAGGCACTTCTCACGAAGCCCTTGCAAATCCGGATAATTTTCTAATCACGTCCGGACTTCCCGCCACTAAGGGTGATAAAACCTCTAAATCGGAGATCAGCCGATGTAGAGTAACTCGACGGTAATCCTTCCGTTTTCAAAAATATCTGTTCTTCAACACCGGTCATCAAATGCAATTCATAACGACATATCACATACTCGGAATGGGTTATACGACCCCATGGTCCTTTCCCGGCTAACCCGAATAGTGAGCGCTTATTCAAAAATAAGTGTGGCATTCAAATTCATCCAATTCACAACAAATACCCATTCAAGGTAATTATTGATAGTCGGTTATTTAACTATCAATAAAGATGCGCAATATCATCCGATTCTAAATAATTTTTTTTCCAAATTATTTATTTTCCAAAATATCTCTACTAGATATATAATTTCCACACTTCAAAAATAAATCAATGTTTATCTTTAAAATGAATTTCCATTTCTTTTTATAAATTCCATATTGAATTTATATTTTTCAAATATCTACTGATATATGATTTTCAAATCGGTTTCAATATTCACTTTCGATTTATCTTAAAGAAGATAAATCTCAAAACGTTTCATTTCATTTTAGGAAACCATTTCCATACTTATTTAAAAATAAGTAATTCACAAATCTATTTATTTTCAACATTTGAAAATATTCAATATACTTAAATCAAAATTAAGTATATGTTTCATTCTTCAAGGAAATCATTTACTATAACAACATTTATTTGAGTCAAAATGAATGTTACGTAAAACATCGTTACGACGACTCAAAATCACTAGTATAGGGATTCAGAATTAAGGTAGATATATAAATCCCAATACTATATAAAACATTTCCTTTCGGAAACCATTTACTATAACAACAGTGTTATAGTCCACCATTTCCTTATATTTCTCGAAAACGTCTATTTCAACAATAAATGTTGAAATCTATGATTTCGATATTCAACACATTTTAAAACATCGTTTAAAACAATTAACTTCATTTTCAATATCACTTTCCCAAAACAATATCCATTTTACTTAACAATATATTCACTGTCCAAAATCGTGAATATACTTCACTAATCACATTTCACTGTTTTCTACACATTTTATTTCAAGAGTTATCCACTATCCAAAATCATGGATAAAATTCCCAACCAACTCTTATTATTTACAACATTTAACTTAAAGGATAATTCGCTGTCCAAAATCACGAATATATCTCCTTTAATAACTTCTACGTTTAAATTACCAAATTCAATTTGTTTCGGATTTATAAAACAACGTTTATAAATTCACCTTTATATTTCATAACAACTTTGATCTATAAATCTCCTTTATTAACAATTCAATTTATAACTCAATATATATACGCAAGCCCATATTATAAGTTAATAACTTATAATTCATTTATTTTAAAAGAAATCGGTCTTTTAAACTTCATAAAATTTTTAATCTTATCACTTATAAGATTTCATCTATAACCTTATTTTCAACAATAACCGAACTACTTTTATAATTCCATTGTTTTAAATTTATAAATATCAATTTTGTACATCTTTTATATACATCGTTTTTAATAAATTAAAACCCCAATTTAAACCATTTTATAAGTTACTTAACTATTTATTTCAAAATCACCTTTCGGTTATATTTCACAAAAATCATAATTTTTATAACTTTAAAATTTAAACGTTTATTTATTTGAAATAAATCAATTCAAAAATTCAATAAAACGTCTACTTTCAAAAATCACTTTAAAATCTTTTTAAAGTAAAAGTCGTTATTTTTAAACTTCAAAACTGAATCCGATGATGCAACAGCAACAATTAGTCAATCACAACAACAAACATCATATATCAATATGATAACAGAATATACATCAATATCTGTAAATAAATAAATACTAGTGAGGAATCCAGTTGGATCCCTCCAACCTGTTTCCCTGCATCCACAGATGTTAGCACAATACCCATTCCACTTCGAGGTGGAATATCGCGGTATATGGGTTTTATAAAAATCATCCGCTTACTAACGGCGCAATAGGGTCTCATCCGCTATACAATGCGGGAAATCAATCAATCCAATATATACATATGCCAATATGTATATATTGCTATATATATATAGATATATCCTACTATATCTAATATCACATCCAAATAGCAATCAAATCAATCAGTCAATAACTGCAAAACAAAATTTTCCTTCGAGTGAGAAAATCTCACCTTAGCTTTTATTTTGCAATCCCTTTTCCATTCCGGTTTGTTTTTCTTGATTTCACAGGTTTTGACCTTGCATAATCAATTATATGATTTTATTAATATTCGAATATAAATCGAACAATTCAATTGTCATTTATTAATTTTTTTTATTAACTAATAATTCATAGATTTCGAAAATCTAATTTTAATGAATCCTTTCGTTTTGAAAATTTCTATTTCAAAATCTTTTCTATATATATTTGTAAAAATAAAGATCTGGATTTTAAAACCCCTTTCTCTGAATATATACATACACATATATTACTAAATTTTGAATCGAAAAATGAAGAATAACAAAACCCGCATACCTCCCTGACATTTCGAACCCAGGCCCAGACTCGAGTTCTCCACCGTACTCGCCGCCTGACCCACAGACAATCGATGAGTCCCTCTGCTATGCTCTGTCCATCGCCTCCGCTTGATGCCGGGCTCGAGCACACTGCCTTCGACCACATCATCTCGCGTATCCCTGACTCGATGTCGCGACATCACCCAATCGCAGCCGCGAAGATCCACACCCAAATGATTTCAGTCGTCGCCATAAATCCCAGCGCCGCCGCCCTTCCTTTCGACTATCCCCAACTCGAGAACCCCACCTCGATGCCTCGCCATGACCTTGCTTTCGAACGAAGACGTGGCCCCACCGGTTTGCGACCATGCGAGCAACTCGCGATCGAAGCTCCTACTCGGTTTGAATTGCAGTCGCCATTTCTTTTTATTCGAACGAATGGAAGAGGGCTCTTGAATTTTGATGTAAACGTGAGAGGTTTCGTTTTGAAGCTGCGGCCATTATTTTTGATTTTCGAACGAACGAGTATTATAGATTTTGAACGAGATGAAGAGTAAGGTAGTGGAGATAGAAATTTATCAAAGCTCGGCCATTATTTTCGTTCGATTGTTTCTTCGAACTGATTGAAAGAGGGAAGAACGAGAAAGAGGGGTTATTTAAAATTGCTCGGGTATGGGTTGCACGATTTTTTTTCCCTGATGCTCGGCGTGTTTATAGGGGATAACGTGGTGATGTGTTGACCAATTACAAAATTTAAATTTTAAATTGAATTTCATTTTATTTCAACGCGTTTGCATATCGTATGGTCACATATCAACACCGAAAAATACGAAAATTGAAATCTGATAATAATTCAATATTACGGACCCAATGGAATAGGTTTCGTCGAATTCCGAGACTGCGCCTCGGAAGGCTATTTTTTAAATATCAATTCGAACGACAAAATTTCAAAACTGAACAATTCTCTTCCAAATTAAATTCTGAAGCGTCTATTATCTTCAGTATCATTAATATAGATTTTAAAAGCTTTTGAAATATTTTTCTCCAGCTTAAAATTGAAGATTCAAATTTTTATTCAATTCAATAGATTAAAAGTTATAATTTAATCGCCAAATTCAAAGATATATTGGGGATTCAAATTAAATCATCATTCAAATATTTAAAATTAATTAAATATTTTTAATTCAATGTTTTCAAAATTCTGGGTCGTTACAAACTTTCCTCCTTAAAAGAATTTCGTCCCGAAATTACAAGCTAGGAAAAAAAGTCCTTAACTTGTCTACTATTTTTCACAATCCAATAGTTTTGTCAATTTTATCAAAACAAATCTTTCTACTAAAGATTCATTATCAATTCAACAAAATTTCCAACTTAAATTATAAGTTTTAGGCAACATTGCTTTACTTCAAAATTTAAATTCAAATTTAAATTCAAATTTTAAACTTCCAAATTTTCTCAAAAATTTTCTAACACTCGAAATTTTCGAAAAAATTCTCCAGTGTCTCCTTTGTGCGGCTCACACGGCACGACTACAAAACGTCCCTACGGACTCTCAAATTTCAAAAAGAAAAGAAAAAGCCAAGCGGCTAGACAAGAAATCATCAAATCTCATATTGAAATTCAAATACTTACCTTTTGTCGAGCAATTCAAACTTATCTTTGAAATCAAATCCAATTCCTTTATACACCTGTATATCCTACTAGCAGTAATATCTAGTTACAATATTCAAACTTTTTTGCAAATTCCATTTCAAAATTTTCAACATATACTACTTATACATTTTTTTAGTTTAATACTTCACAAATCAAATTCAATTCCCATTTTAACATTCAATTTTATTCCCTTGCACTTGCAATTACAAATTTATTCATTCATTCACTAATTCATTCATTTCCAATTTAAATCTCATTTCAATCAAATTTCAAATATTTTATAAGTCTTCAACTTATTTACATTTTGATTTATAAAGTCATTTATACATTCACATTACAATTTCATTCCATTAATGATTTTTTTTTAATTATCTTCTTGGAATTCTATTTTCATTTATAAATTCATTTACAATTTATATTCACAATTTTATTCATATATGAATTTATTTCCTTATACTTTTCAATTCATATTTTATAACTTTCATTTCTCAAATGAATTTATTTCCAAATCTTTGGTTATTCATTTTAATTTCTCATTTGATTCCTTATAACAATGATAATAATTCAATGTTATTATTTCCTATCAACCAAACATCCATTTACTATGATAATTCATATAAAATCATTTCTTTTCTATACAAAAATAGTTTTGGGCAAAATTATCTCATTTACCCTTTTCAAAACATACTGTGTCGAATTGTTCTATTCAAGTGTTTAGAAACCCCTTCGATCCAGTTGCGCAGACTGTGCCGACGAAGGTTCATATGCCACTCAATAAATCAATCATCACAATATAAAACAATTTTTATATTAACTAACAAATACGCGCTCGTATCTATTATTACACTCAAACTCATTCTAGAGTACTACTGACTCTATCTCTAATGAGTAACACCCAACAGAGCAGGGTTGTCGCTTAACCATATGCTCTGATACCACGTTGTAAGGACCCGATTCTTCGACTTTCGAAAATCGACATCGATACGTCCACTGTATCAACTGCCGAGCAAACGAATGCCGGAAAACCGAATACTTAGGGTTTTAAAAGAAGAGGTAGGAGAAAAGATAGAAGAAAAAGAAAGAAGAACAACAGAACAACATCAGAAACAGAAACAATTATCAGAATCTCACATATCGCAGCGGAACAACATATAATAGATAATCACTAGTCTTTTAAAACAAAGAACTATATCAGTTTATACATACATCAATCAGAGTCAATATACAACAATGGATAGTTATATAAACTTGTCCTCATACAGAATACACAGCGGAATAAATACAAAGTATAGGTGATATGTTTCGCCATCCAGCTTGCTTCCAAAGCTCCAGAATATCCTGATAACATAACTCTAGGCTGCCCGTGTGGAAATTGGTGGGCACCCAGAGTTTAGAAGGGAAACAATAAACTCCGAGTCAGTCATGGTGATTGGTGTGAGATCGTAAAATAGTTATCTTTAAAAGACAACAAAGGAATATTTTAAAATAGATTCGCAATGCTTTTGGAAAATGAAACTACCAAAAGACCTCCCGCCACACAAACAATGCAAACGCAAAATTGGAGGAGATTTCTTCTTATGATAGTCAAAGATGCTTACTACGCAAAATCAAATCATTTTTGATATTATTATTAGTGTATAGTGTATAAAACAGTTCGAAAGTATAATATTAATCTTAGCCAACATACGACTAGTATCGTATGCCTACTATAGCTACTATGTTCAATAGCAGGTTACCGCCACATTCCATAGCAGGTAATACAACTAAAACCGTACACGTCACGTATTGTTTCTTTGGATTTCCAACAAATGGTCAGGCTAAGGAACTTCCTATTCCACGAAGGAACGCCCCTGGAATGACGTCCCGAGAAATAACCTAACATTACAGTTAGATCTCTGCCAACACAAGGCCGGGTTACCCCTAACTGGGTAACTACTGACACGAATATGTCATCCCCCGATCGTAACCGATCTATATCCGAGGATCCTCGATTTCCAACAACCACATAAGAATAATAATGCAGCAACCACATAGGTTAAGTATCTGGGCTCCATACCATGATACCACCTCTATCCAGAAGGAATGACATACACTAAAGGGGCGCTACCCCCTAATAACCTTGCTTCATCTTTCCTGTTTTGACCATTTTCGGGGTGTGAGGCTCGACGAAGTCTCGTCCACAAAGCTACGCTTTGTCACAAAGCCATGCTTCGGGTCAAACAAAATGATCAAAAAATTGATCACAAAGATAAATGATCAAACAAATGATCCTATCACAAATGATCAAACAACGATCATTTCACAGCAACACTCAATATGCCACGTTACCAAATTGGGAGTATATCGCTGATAAATTTCAACTACATAACCTCTGAGCTCGTACGTCTCAGAGAAGGGTGTTAAGCTAAGAGAATAAATTCTCCGCCACCAACAGAAATGTATTTGAAAGAAATCAGCTTTATATCTCAATTTGTAACGTCAGACACACAACCATACAAGTCTGTTCCGGGATCGAACAGAACCGAAGGCACTTCTCACGAAGCCCTTGCAAATCCGGATAATTTTCTAATCACGTCCGGACTTCCCATCACTAAGGGTGATAAAACCTCTAAATCGGAGATCAGCCGATGTAGAGTAACTCGACGGTAATCCTTCCGTTTTCAAAAATATTCGGTCTTCAACACCTGTTGTTATCCCGCTTTTTGGTCAAAGCCGGAATATAAAACAAATCGACAGGAAAGGATGGATATCAGGATTGGAAGTCGATTGGAAACAAGGCTGCGATGGATGTCGTCAAAATTTGACCGGGCTCCGATCAGGACAGGATCGATTGGAGCTGATGATTAATGCTAGGAGAGGCTACGTTTCAAATTTCAGGTTAATCGGAGTTCGTATGGAGGAGATATGATCGATACAAGTTAAAAGGATATGCTGTTCGTATCCATCAAAAGAGGTGGGGTGATGATCGAATTCGAATCCAACAGATTCGTATCCATCAGGAAACTGAAGTGGTAGTCTGTTCGAATCCATCAAGATGCTCTATTCGAATCCATCAGACGACCGCTGTTCGCATCCATTAGATAACATCACTTCATATCCATCAAGCTCGACTCCAACAAGTTTCCCCTGGTTACTTCGAATCCATGAGAAGTACTTTAGCTTCGACTCCATCGTGCATGCCTTCAGTTCGAATCCAGCGAGGTAGAAGACCTTCGAATCCCCATGTTGAGACAACTTCGAATCGATCCATAGTAGCATATCCTGATCGATTCGAACAAGTACCGGTTCCATCGATTCGAAGGAGGCGAACCTTCGAACCCAACATCTCGAGTCCACCAAGTAAACGCGGCTAAAACCCAGGATTCGACCCAGTAAACTCGGAGAAAAAGAAGGATCGACCCGAGGAACACGCACCACGTCATCATTTTCACGTACAGGAGCATGGATTCGACCCTATGGAGTCGAACCATATCGATTCGAACGAATCGATATAATGAAAAACGCAATCTTGAATCGATCATAACTCGAGATCTACAAGTCCAAATGCTATGAGATTTTCACAGTAGCTTACTGGCAACCTAAGGAATGTTCATGCCAAATTTCATCTCAATCGGAGCAAAACTTGATCGATTCGAAGCAAGGGTCGAATCGATCCCAAAGTGGGCCCGGATTTCCAGAAAGCGGGCATGTGGGCCCCCTCACGTGCCAGAACTGGTCTCCCTTCAGTTTAGGCGAAATATCAGCCTCCTACACCTATAAATAGAGCCCCTGGTCATTCAGAAAAGGGGTCGGACAATTTTGAGAGCTAAAGAGCGCCCAGACACTGCCAGATTTACTCCAGATCACCGTTGTTGCCTTAGATTCAGACTTAGCTCAGAAAATCAGTCGTAATACAACACACGAAATTGTAATCTTCAAGTATCGAGCAATAAAATCATAAAAACCTTGAAGTGGACGTAGGCCGGAGATAGCCGAACCACTATAAATTGTGTGTCACTGTTCATTATCTCTGGATTGTTGTTTGTTGCTTGTTTAGATCTGATATTTGTGTTTGAATATTGCTGATTTGTATTCATACACTGGTGCTTTCACAACACTTGGGGTTTGTGACCATTTTTGGCGCTAACACTTTGGTGCTTTCACTGAGAACGACTAGCACCCGCTACATCGGATTGAAGTTTAGGGTTGAAAGACAATGACTCGACAAACAAGTAGAAGGCAAAGAGCTGAGAGAAGCCAACAAGGAGGAAGTCAAGAGGCATCCTCTGGAGCTGGAGAAGGACAAGCTTCGATTTACATTACCAGAGACGAAATGGAAGCTATGGCGAATTCATTACATGAGAGGTTGCTAAAGAGTCAACAGGATATGATGCAGACTTTCTTCGAGCAGATGAGAGCTGCAGGAACACAGAACCTCGGACCAACTATAGCGACGGCAAATGTGGAACAAGGAACTAGGGTTGCGGAACCCAATGGAGGACAGAATACAGAACCGGAAGGCAATCAACAAGGGCTTGGGGGCAGGCCCGCAGGATCCAACGCAGAAGGACCTTTGGAAGGAGTTCAGCAGGCTAGAGCCAACATTGCGGCTAATGACCCACATGAAGAATATGTGATGCAGGTCAAGTACTAGGTCATGACCGACCTAGTAAAAGCTTAAGTCGTTTGGAAACGATAGGTCGTTTACGACCTATCACCGAGGAAGCTAACAAGGAAGTTCGCAAGGAAGTCCTAAATCGTGACCGACTTAAGGCATCCATAAGTCGTGACCGACCGAGCGGCGAGTTAACAAGCTAAAGGGACTAAGTCGTGACCGACCTAAAGATGCCATAAGTCGTGACCGACCTAATGGAGAAACGCGAGTTAACCAGCTACAGGGAAAGGCGCTCGCGCGACTTAACAAGAATGATATGGGAGGAGCAGTTGAGAATGCACAAGGGATAAGTCGGATACGACTTAAGGAAAATGATAAGTCGGCACCGAGTTTCGACTTAGTTAAGTCGTACCATCTTATGTCGCTGAAGCCTGAAGACCGAAGATCTTTATGCCGCGATAATCTGAACCGTGGATGTTTTAAGTCGTCCAAAGAAAGTCGCCTATGCTAGTTAAGTTGAAGAACCGACTTGCAGGTAAGTCGTTACCGACTTATAGTAAGTTGTAAGTCGGCATGTGTTTAAGTCGACAATTCGTAAGTCGTTCTGTACATATGTATTGAGTCGTATGAATTTTTAGGTCGTACTTTTGTAAGTCGGCAGGGGCTTGTATTGTGTTGTATTTCTTTAAGTCGTACGTCGTCTGTTTCGTAAGACGTCTGTATGGTTAGGTCGAGTACGACCTATAGTAAGTCGTAAGTCGTCTGGTCTTTAAGTCGGTTGCTTTTAGGTCGTGGTTGTTAGGTCGGCAATACTCATGTGTTGTACAATTTTGTTTTGTTTTGTAACTTCTATAAATAGGCCGGTGGTGCCATTTGTAATAGTTTAGTTGATTTGAAATAAAACTCTTGTTTTGTTAGCTTTGTTCTTTCACCAAATTGGTAGTCGAGTGTAATCTCCTATCTCCTCTTTCGGTTAATCGAGTGCGCTCGATTCAACGATTGCAGAAGCCGATTCGCGGAATCAAGTGCGCTTGATCAACGCTCGAAGAATTGAAGATCTCTTCTCACGGTATCGTGCGCGATTAACGTGTCAGGGATAGCTAGAATTCGGTATCTTCGGATCAACGAATTTGGGCATTTCAGTATACATCAACTCATCGATTGCTACTTTCATCGATCTACATTGTTTTTGATTAATCCGCTGCGTCAGTTTTGGTATCAGAGCTTGTTCTAGCCAATCATAGCTAGATCGAGACTTGGAGCCTAATCATTTTTGGAGTTTTGAAGAAATCAAGTTGAGCCGAGCATATTCAATCACGTCGGCCGAGTTAGTAGAGCTTGTTCGAAGTTGTTTCGATCGAATTTGTGTTGGAGGCCGAGAATTTTGTTCATCGTGTTCATCGCGATTGCAACAAAAGTGGAAGTTTCGATCCATTTCATTTTGGATCAAAGTCCGAAAGGTGTTTGAATTTTGAAGAGTTTTGTGAATTTTTCAAGTATGCCACCAAGGAGAGCTAATCGACATCAAAACGTTGAAGCTTTGTATCGAAGAGAAGAAGCTGATGAGATGGAGCAAAGAATCAATGAAAATTTTAGTGAAAAGCTTAACGAAGGAATTGGTCGGTTAGAGAAGATGATGTTAGAAATGAATCAAAATCGGAGAAGGGTTTCACCTGAATCTAACCATGGGGGAAGTAGAGTCTCACCACAATCCAATCGAGAAAGAAGTGTTGACAATGATCAAAGACGTGGGAGGAACGTGGATGATCGTGAACGGAGGAATGTAGATAGAAGGGATGATGGTGGTAGACATGATGGTAGTAGAGATGTGGGTGGACGAGATAGACAACGATATACATCTGATTTTGAAGAGGAGTATGATGGTGGTAGTGTTCGAGGACAAGGACGAGGACAAGGAAGAAATCACTCTGAATATGATCACAAGTGGGAGTCGAGGATGAAGACTGAAATTCCTGAATTCAAAGGTGGTATGCAAGCGGAGGAGTTTCTAGATTGGGTGGCTAATGTTGAGGAGATTTTTGACTTCAAGGAAGTTCCAGAACATCGTAGAGTGAAGTTGATTGCTACAAGGTTGAGGGGTAGAGCTTTGGCATGGTGGCAGCAAACCAAACTTACACGTGAACGGATGGGAAAGTCAAAAGTTGAGTCTTGGGAGAAGATGAAGAAACTGATGAAAGCAACGTTCTTACCTTACAATTATCAATCTTTGATGTATCAACGTTTGCAGAACTTGAGACAAGGGACGAAATCTGTGAATGACTATGCTGACGAATTTTATCAACTTATTGCAAGGAATGATATTATGGAAACGGAAGAGCAGCTGACATCTAGATTCATTGGGGGATTGAGAATGCAGATTCAGGATATGGTTAATATGTTCGATCCAAGATCTGTAGCGGAAGCACATCAGAAAGCGTTGGCTTGGGAGAAGCAGGGTAGACGAGGAGGTGGTGTGTTTACTAGTTCCAACAATCAAATGAAGGGTGTTAGTGGAAGTTCTAATGTTTCTAAACCTATCAGTAAACCGGTGGTGAAGGAGGCTGAGAAGGCGAAGGTTAACAATGGTTTCAAATGTTACAATTGTCAGGAATTGGGTCATAAAAGCAATGAGTGTCCAAAGCCGAAGAAACGAACTATGATTGCTGAACTTGAAGATGAGGATGGTGATGAAGAGTATTCTAGTCCAGTTGAGGATGAACAGGATATTGCGTCAGGAGATGAAGGTTGTAATCTAATGCTGAGGAGATCGTGTTTGACACCGAAGCAGGAAGAAGCTAGTTGGTTGAGGAGTAATATCTTTCAGTCGACATGTACTATACTGGGGAAGGTGTGTAAATTTGTGATTGACGCGGGAAGCTGTGACAATATCATTTCAACCGAGGTTGTAACAAAGTTGAAGTTGAAGACAGAGAAGCATCCGAATCCATACAAGTTAGCATGGTTGAGAAAAGGAGGAGAGGTGAAAGTGGATAGACGAGTTCGTGTTCCATTCTCTATTGGGAAGAAATACAAAGATGAGATCTGGTGTGATGTAGTAGAGATGGATGTTTGCCACTTGCTTTTGGGAAGACCATGGCAGTATGATCGAGCAGTACAACATGACGGTCGGACCAACAGCTACAGTTTTATGTTTGAAGGCACGAAGATTATCTTAGTTCCGAAGAAGAGACAACAGGGAGAAAGTAAGTCAGAAGAGATTGAAGAGCTAAAAACTTTATTATCTCTGAAGGAGTTTGTTAAGGAGGTTGAGGAATAGCCGGAAGTATTCTTGTTAATTGGGCGTGAGAGCAGTGAAGAGGTTGAAATGCCAGAAGAAGTAAAACCTGTACTGGAAGAGTTTGACGATGTATTTCCAGAGGAGTTACCAACGGAGTTGCCACCGTTGAGGGATATACAACATCAGATAGATCTTGTTCCAGGTGCTGTGTTACCACACAGACCACATTATCGAATGAGTCCGAAGGAACATGAAGAGTTGCGGAGGCAGGTAGAGGAATTGCTTGAACAGGGGCGTGTGCAGTAGAGTTTAAGTCCTTGTGTTGTACCAGCTTTATTGGTACCCAAAAAGGATGGAACGTGGAGGATGTGCACAGACAGTCGAGCATTGAATAAGATCACAGTCAGATACAGATTTTCGATGCCGAGGCTTGATGATCTATTGGATCAAATTAGTGGGTCTGTAATTTTTTCTAAGATCGACTTGAAGAGCGGTTATCATCAGATTCGCATTAGACCAGGGGACGAATGGAAGACAGCATTCAAGACGAGGGAAGGATTGTATGAATGGCTGGTAATGCCGTTTGGTCTATCGAATGCACCGAGTACATTCATGAGGGTGATGAATCAAATTTTCAGACCGTACATTGGAAAATTTGTGGTGGTTTACTTTGATGATATTCTGATCTACAGTGCTAGTACAGAAGAACATGTTCAACATTTGAAGAAAGTGTTAATTATTCTACGTGAAGAACAATTCTATGCTGCTACAAAGAAGTGTGTTTTCATGGCGAGGAGTGTTTTATTTCTGGGGTATGTTGTGTCGGAAGAAGGAATACAGGTTGACCAAAGTAAAGTTGAAGCTATCAGAGATTGGCCGCAACCCAAGACGATAACGGAAGTTCGTAGTTTTCATGGGTTGGCTTCATTTTATCGAAGGTTTATTCCACACTTTAGTAGTGTGATGGCACCTGTGACTGATTGTATGAAGGGTAAACAGTTTGCATGGACGGAGGAAGCTGGGGTTGCTTTTGATCGAATCAAATAACTCCTGACGTCTACACCAATTCTAATATTACCAGATTTTCAGCTAGTGTTTGAACTACATACTGATCCATCCAAGGTTGGGATTAGAGGAGTGTTGAGTCAGAGGGGACGTCCGATTGCATACTTTAGTGAGAAGTTATCAGGAGCAAAGATGAGATACAGTACATATGATGTGGAATTTTATGTTGTTGTGCAATCTATTAAACACTGGAGACACTATCTATTTCAAAAAGAGTTTGTTCTATACACTGATCATGAGGCATTAAAGCATTTACAAGGGCAAGACAAGATTTCAGCAAGACCTGCATCGTGGATTGCATATCTGCAACAGTTTACTTTTGTTGTTAAACACAAGTCAGGGGTGATGAATCGAGTGGCTGATGCTTTGAGTAGGAGGAGTCATTTGTTGACTACACTGAAAGTTGAGGTGACAGGGTTTGATGTGTTGCTAGAATTATTTGTCGATGATCCTTACTTTGCAAAGTTTGTTGATAAAGTCAAGGAGGGAAAGGCGGATGAGTTTTTGATGGTAGATGGTTTTCTGTTCAAGGGAAATCGATTGTGCATACCTGATTGTAGTTTGAGAATGAAGATTGTAAAAGAGCTACATGAAGAAGGACATGTTGGGAGAGACCGTACGTTACAGTTGATTTCACAGTCTTACTTTTGGCCATCGATGAGGAAAGAAGTGGAGAGGTTTGTGGAGCGATGTCATATCTGTCAGGTTTCGAAAGGAATTGCAACTAATGCTGGGTTATATATGTCGTTACCTGTACCAACTAAACCATGGGTTGATGTGAGTATGGACTTTGTGTTGGGGTTGCCGAGAACACAGCGTGGTAATGATTCCATTTATGTGGTGGTTGATCGGTTTTCGAAAATGGCACATTTTATTGCTTGTAAGAAGACGGTGGATGCTGTTCATGTTGCTCAATTATTTTTCAAGGAGATATATCGACTTCATGGATTGCCAGAATCTATTGTGTCGGATAGGGATACTCGTTTTCTGAGTCATTTTTGGCTAAGTTTGTGGAAGATGGTGGGAATGAAGTTGAATTTTAGCAGCGCTTATCATCCGCAAACGGATGGACAGACCGAGGTCGTGAACAGATCGTTGGGAAATTTGTTAAGGTGTCTTGTACAAGACAATCTGAAAAGTTGGGATGTGAAATTATGCCAGGCAGAGTTTGCTCATAATCATGCTGTAAATCGAAGTACTGGGTTCAGTCCATTCCAGATTGTTTATTCGAGCTTACCAAAGGGGCTGTTGGATTTAACGATAATACCACACTCGAAGGGGACAATTAAGAAAGCTGCTGATTTTGTTGAGGGGTTGACGGAATGTCATAAAATCGTTCAGGAACGATTGGAGAAAGCGAATGAGAAGTATAAACGTTCTGCAGATCTGAAGCGAAGGAATGTTGAATTTAATGAAGGAGATATGGTATATGCTGTGTTAACAAAGGATCGTTTTCCAGTGGGCGCTTATAACAAATTGAAAGCCAGGAAAATTGGTCCTGTAGAAATCGTCAAACGGATTAATGAAAATGCTTATAAATTGAAGCTGTCGGAGGGTGTGTATACGTCGGACGTATTCAATGTTAAGCATCTCGTACCGTATCATGGGGATGAGTGTGTTGCAGAGGAGGATGATGCAAATTCGAGGACGAATTTCTCTAAACCAGGGGAGGATGATGCAGGTCAAGTACTAGGTCGTGACCGACCTAGTAAAAGCTTAAGTTGTTTGGAAACGATAGGTCGTTTACGACCTATCACCGAGGAAGCTAACAAGGAAGTTCGCAAGGAAGTCCTAAATCGTGACCGACTTAAGGCAACCATAAGTCGTGACCGACCTAGTAGAGAGCGGCGAGTTAACAAGCTAAAGGGACTAAGTCGTGACCGACCTAAAGATGCCATAAGTCGTGACCGACCTAATGGAGAAACGCGAGTTAACCAGCTACAGGGAAAGGCGCTCGCGCGACTTAACAAGAATGATATGGGAGGAGCAGTTGAGAATGCACAAGGGATAAGTCGGATACGACTTAAGGAAAATGATAAGTCGGCACCGAGTTTCGACTTAGTTAAGTCGTACCATCTTATGTCGCTGAAGCCTGAAGACCGAAGATCTTTATGCCGCGATAATCTGAACCGTGGATGTTTTAAGTCGTCCAAAGAAAGTCGCCTATGCTAGTTAAGTCGAAGAACGGAGTTGCAGATAAGTCGTCAACGACTTATAGTAAGTCGTAAGTCGGCATGTGTTTAAGTCGACAATTCGTAAGTCGTTCTGTACATATGTATTGAGTCGTATGAATTTTTAGGTCGTACTTTTATAAGTCGGCAGGGGCTTGTATTGTGTTGTATTTCTTTAAGTCGTACGTCGTCTGTTTCGTAAGACGTCTGTATGGTTAGGTCGAGTACGACCTATAGTAAGTCGTAAGTCGTCTGGTCTTTAAGTCGGTTGCTTTTAGGTCGTGGTTGTTAGGTCGGCAATGACTCACGTGTTGTACAATTTTGTTTTGTTTTGTAACTTCTATAAATAGGCCGGTGGTGCCATTTGTAATAGTTTAGTTGATTTGAAATAAAACTCTTGTTTTGTTAGCTTTGTGCTTTCACCAAATTGGTAGTCGAGTGTAATCTCCTATCTCCTCTTTCGGTTAATCGAGTGCGCTCGATTCAACGATTGCAGAAGCCGATTCGCGGAATCAAGTGTGCTTGATCAACACTCGAAGAATTGAAGATCTCTTCTCGCGGTATCGTGCGCGATCAACGTGTCAGAGATAGCTAGAATTCGGTATCTTCGGATCAATGAATTTGGGCATTTCAGTATACATCAACTCATCGATTGCTACTTTCATCGATCTACATTGTTTTTGATTAATCCGCTGCGTCAATATGTGCCGGAGTTCCCTCGGGAACATGGGGGGCAACCCCTAACAGGCAACGCTGGATTAGTGGAAATCATTAGGAAGACTATGCGCGGAGGTTTGACCAATAGAGATTTGGAAGGAGTGAACAGGAGTCTGTTCGCTCGGGAAATCAGGGTAGCTCAGAATCCATCTAAGTTCAAGTTACCTAGTGTGGAAGCATATAATGGCAAAGCTGACCCAACTGATCACTTAATGAGATACACTAGGCACATGGAAGTGCTGGGGGCATCGGAGGAAGTGATGGCCAGATGTTTCCCTTTATACTTGACAGACCTAGCGGCAATGTGGTTTAGGCAGCTGGAAGAAGGATCTACCAGGACTTGGAGGGAATTGGTGGATAGGTTTTTGGGACAATTTTGGGTTCATATCAAAAGACCTAAGAACGTGATGACGTTAACATCGGTAAAGCAAAGAACGGATGAATCGCTTAGAGCATTTTTAACTCGATTTAATGTGGCGGTTGCTTCGGTGGATCGGCCGGATCCATCGATGGTTTTGATGGCGACAGTGTCGGGAGTCAGAGAGGATTCAGATTTTAAGGTATCTTTAGTACGAGACCCACCACTGGATCTCGGGGAATTCTTCCATGAAGCTGAAAGGTTCCTTCGGCAAGAAGACGCATGTACTGATTTAAAGTTAAAGGAGGTGAATGCGACTAAGGGTGGAGGACCATCCAACGGAAACCCGGATAAAGATAAAGGGAAAAGGAAGTTGGATGATGATTCGGAAAAAGCTAGGAAGCGATGGAAGGATCCAAACTTTTCCACATACACAGGATTGAATGAGACGCTGGAGCGGATTTACTTAAAAACCCGAAATCGCCTTCCTTACCGAAGGTCGACTAGGAGAGAACCATCTGAACGGGAAAGGACATCAAGAAGGCATTGTCTCTTCCATGATTTGGATGGACATGATACCAACAGGTGCAGGCACCTAAAGGACATAATTGAGGAGCATGCGAGGAATGGACAATTGAGGCAGTATGTTGGGGCTCGGAATGCAGCGGTGGAGCAGGAGCAACCACCGCCCAACTCAAGCCAGGATGGCATGAGGCACGGGAATAATGGTCGATTGGTTATCAATTGACCAGGGGTAATATGAAATAAGTAACAAACCATTGGCAAGCAACCAAGTCATTTACACATGCATGGGGACGGAGATAGCCCCTAGGCATGCTCTGAATGATGATGAACCGCAAAGCCATAGTTTGCGAAATCTGTCTTTTGTTTTTTGGATTGGACACTCGGTTTTCTGGTTTGGTTTTGGAGTTTGGATTGAACTCCTGATTTTGCTCGTTTTTCTGGTTTTGGCATTCATTCGGATGATTGTTCTCCGTTTTGGATGATGATTTTGATTTCTGATATGGATTTCTGGTTTTCCGATTTGATTTGGATTTTGATTGGATTTTTTGTGGTTTTTTTATAAACGGTCGTTGGGTATGGATTATGCCTGGCAAGGGGTGAGTCTTTTTGCCCGAACGTGGTAAATTGACTCATTCAGGTCGTCGAGTATGGACTATGCTCGGCAAGGGTCTGGAGTGACCAGGATTCATCCTAGGACTTAGGCCCCCTATTATCGATTATTGTTTCAGGTCGTTGAGTATGGACTATGCTCAGCAAGGGTCCGGAGCGACCAGGATTCGGCTTAGTACTTAAGCCATGGCATTACTTACGTCCAGGGACACTGGACCACGGTCGTCGAGTGTGGATTGCGCTTGGCAAGAACCCGGAGAGGTTAGCTCAACGTCCAGGGACACTGGACCACGGTCGTCGAGTATGGATTGCGCTTGGCAAGAACCCGGAGAGGTTAGCTCAACGTACAGGGACACTAGACCATGGTCGTCAGGTGTGGATTGCGCTTGGCAAGAGCCCAGAGAGGTTATGGATTTGGATATCGGCCTGGAGAGGTCCTGGATTCGGTTATTAGCTATTGATGAAGATGGATTAGGACTCGGTTATCGAGTTTGAATGGATATGGAATTGGCTAAGGCCTTGGTTATTGGATTTGGACTTGGGCATCGACCCCAAGCAGTCAAGGATGATGTACTCTGATGAATTGGCTATGAACTTTGGATATCGGATACGGAATTATTCAAAACACGCCTTCTTATCACAAGGCATGTTTTGGGGGGCAAATGTTATCCCGCTTTTTGGTCAAAGCCGGAATATCAAACAAATCGACAGGAAAGGATGGATATCAGGATTGGAAGTCGATTGGAAACAAGGCTGCGATGGATGTCGTCAAAATTTGACCGGGCTCCGATCGGGACAGGATCGATTGGAGCTGATGATTAATGCTAGAAGAGGCTACATTTGAAATTTCAGGTTAATCGGAGTTCGTATGGAGGAGATATGATCGATACAAGTTAAAAGGATATGCTGTTCGTATCCATCAAAAGAGGTGGGGTGATGATCGAATTCGAATCCAACAGATTCGTATCCATCAGTAAACTGAAGTGGTAGTCTGTTGGAATCCATCAAGACGCTCTATTCGAATCCATCAGACGACCGTTGTTCGCATCCATTAGATAACATCACTTCATATCCATCAAGATCGACTCCAACAAGTTTCCCCTAATTACTTCGAATCCATGAGAAGTACTTTAGCTTCAACTCCATCGTGCATGCCTTCAGTTCGAATCCAGCGAGGTAGAAGACCTTCGAATCCCCATGTTGATACAACTTCGAATCGATCCATAGTAGCATATCCTGATCGATTCGAACAAGTACCGGTTCCATCGATTCGAAGGAGGCGAACCTTCGAACCCAACATCTCGAGTCCACCAAGTAAACGCGGCTAAAACCCAGGATTCGACCCAGTAAACTCGGAGAAAAAGAAGGATCGACCCGAGGAACATGCACCACGTCATCATTTTCACGTACAGGAGCATGGATTCGACCCTATGGAGTCGAACCATATCGATTCGAACGAATCGATATAATGAAAAACGCAATCTTGAATCGATCATAACTCGAGATCTACAAGTCCAAATGCTATGAGATTTTCACAGTAGCTTACTGGCAACCTAAGGAATGTTCATGCCAAATTTCATCTCAATCGGAGCAAAACTTGATCGATTCGAAGCAAGGGTCGAATCGATCCCAAAGTGGGCCCGGATTTCCAAAAAGCGGGCATGTAGGCCCCCTCACGTGCCAGAACTGGTCTCCCTTCAGTTTAGGCGAAATATCAGCCTTCTACACCTATAAATAGAGCCCCTGGTCATTCAGAAAAGGGGTCGGACAATTTTGAGAGCTAAAGAGCGCCCAGACACTGCCAGATTTACTCCAGATCACCGTTGTTGCCTTAGATTCAGACTTAGCTCAGAAAATCAGTCGTAATACAACACACGAAATTGTAATCTTCAAGCATCGAGCAATAAAATCATAAAAACCTTGAAGTGGACGTAGGCCGGAGATAGCCAAACCACTATAAATTGTGTGTCACTGTTCATTATCTCTGGATTGTTGTTTGTTGCTTGTTTAGATCTGATATTTGTGTTTGAATATTGCTGATTTGTATTCATACACTGATGCTTTCACAACACTTGGGGTTTGTGACCATTTTTGGCGCTAACACTTTGGTGCTTTCATTGAGAACGACTAGCACCTGCTACATCGGATTGAAGTTTAGGGTTGAAAGACAATGACTCAACAAACAAGTAGAAGGCAAAGAGCTGAGAGAAGCCAACAAGGAGGAAGTCAAGAGGCATCCTCTGGAGCTGGAGAAGGACAAGCTTCGATTTACATTACCAAAGACGAAATGGAAGCTATGGCGAATTCATTACATGAGAGGTTGCTAAAGAGTCAACAGGATATGATGCAGACTTTCTTCGAGCAGATGAGAGCTGTAGGAACATAGAACCTCGGACCAACTATAGCGACTGCAAATGTGGAACAAGGAACTAGGGTTGCGGAACCCAATGGAGGATAGAATACAGAACCGGAAGGCAATCAACAAGGGCTTGGGGGCAGGCCCGCAGGATCCAACGCAGAAGGACCTTTGGAAGGAGTTCAGCAGGCTAGAGCCAACGTTGCGGCTAATGAGCCACATGAAGAATATGTGCCGGAGTTCCCTCGGGAGCATGGGGGGCAACCCTTAACAGGCAATGCTGGATTAGTGGAAATCATTAGGAAGACTATGTGCGGAGGTTTGACCAATAGAGATTTGGAAGGAGTGAATAGGAGTCCGTTCGCTCGGGAAATCAGGGTAGCTCAGAATCCATCTAAGTTCAAGTTACCTAGTGTGGAAGCATATAATGGAAAAGCTGACCCAACTGATCAATTAATGAGATACACTAGGCACATGGAAGTGCTGGGGGCATCGGAGGAATTGATGGCCAGATGTTTCCCTTTATACTTGACAGACCTAGCGGCAATGTGGTTTAGGCAGCTGGAAGAAGGATCTATCAGGACTTGGAGGGAATTGGTGGATAGGTTTTTGGGACAATTTCGGGTTCATATCAAAAGACCTAAAAACGTGATGACGTTAACATCGGTAAAGCAAAGAACGGATGAATCGCTTAGAGCATTTTTAACTCGATTTAATGCGGCAGTTGCTTCGGTGGATCGGCCAGATCCATCGATGGTTTTGATGGCGGCAGAGTCGGGAGTCAGAGAGGATTTAGATTTTAAGGTATCTTTAGTACGAGACCCACCACTGGATCTCGGGGAATTCTTCCATGAAGCTGAAAGGTTCCTTCGGCAAGAAGACGCATGTACTGATTTAAAGTTAAAGGAGGTGAATGCGACAGAGGGTGGAGGACCATCCAACGGAAACCCGGATAAAGATAAAGGGAAAAGGAAGTTGGATGATGATTCGGAAAAAGCTAGGAAGCGATGGAAGGATCCAAAGTTTTCCACATACACAGGATTGAATGAGACGCTGGAGCGGATTTACTTGGAAACCCGGAATCGCTTTCCTTACCGAAGGCCGGCTAGGAGAGAACCATCTGAACGGTCATCAAATGCAATTCATAACGACGTAGCACATACTCGGAATGGGTTATACGACCCCATGGTCCTTTCCCGGCTAACCCGAATAGTGAGCGCTTATTCAAAAATAAGTGTGGCATTCAAATTCATCCAATTCACAATAAATACCCATTCAAGGTAATTATTGATAGTCGGTTATTTAACTATCAATAAAGATGCGTAACATCATCCGATTCCAAATATATTTTTTTCCAAATTATTTATTTTCCAAAATATCTCTACTAGATATATAATTTCCACACTTCAAAAATAAATCAACGTTTATCTTTAAAACGAATTTCCATTTCTTTTTATAAATTCCATATTGAATTTATATTTTTCAAATATCTACTGATATACGATTTTCAAATCGATTTCAATATTCACTTTCGATTTATCTTAAAGAAGATAAATCTCAAAACGTTTCATTTCATTTTAGGAAACCATTTCCATACTTATTTAAAAATAAGTAATTCACAAATCTATTTATTTTCAACATTTGAAAATATTCAATATACTTAAATCAAAATTAAGTATATGTTTCATTCTTCAAGGAATTCATTTACTATAACAACATTTATTTGAGTCAAAACGAATGTTACATAAAACATCGTTACGACGACTCAAAATCACTAGTATAAGGATTTGGAATTAATATAGATATATAAATCCCAATACTATATAAAATATTTCCTTTCGGAAACCATTTACTATAACAACAGTGTTATAGTCCACCATTTCCTTATATTTCTCGAAAACGTCTATTTCAATAATAAATGTTGAAATCTATGATTTCGATATTCAATACATTTCAAAACATCGTTTAAAACAATTAACTTCATTTTCAATGTCACTTTCCCAAAACAATATCCATTTTACTTAACAATATATTCACTATCCAAAATCGTGAATATACTTCACTAATCACATTTTACTATTTTCTACACATTTTATTTCAAGAGTTATCGACTATCCAAAATCGTGGATAAAATTCCCAACCAACTCTTATTATTTACAACATTTAACTTAAAGGATAATTCGCTGTCCAAAATCATGAATATATCTCCTTTAATAACTTCTACGTTTAAATTACCAAATTCAATTTGTTTCGGATTTATAAAACAACGTTTATAAATTCACCTTTATATTTCATAACAACTTTGATCTATAAATCTCCTTTATTAACAATTCAATTTATAACTCAATATATACGCAAGTCCATATTATAAGTTAATAACTTATAATTCATTTATTTTAAAAGAAATCAGTCTTTTAAACTTCATAAAATTTTAAATCTTATCACTTATAAGATTTCATCTATAACCTTATTTTCAACAATAACCGAACTACTTTTATAATTCCATTGTTTTAAATTTATAAATATCAATTTTGTGCACCTTTTATATACATCGTTTTTAATAAATTAAAACCCCAATTTAAACCATTTTATAAGTTACTTAACTATTTATTTCAAAATCACCTTTCGGTTATATTTCACAAAAATCATAATTTTTATAACTTTAAAATTTAAACATTTATTTATTTGAAATAAATCAATTCAAAAATTCAATAAAACGTCTACTTTCAAAAATCACTTTAAAATCCTTTTAAAGTAAAAGTCGTTATTTTTAAACTTCAAAACTGAATCCGATGATGCAACAACAACAATTAGTCAATCACAACAACAAACATCATATATCAATATGATAACAGAATATACATCAATATCTGTAAATAAATAAATACTGGTGAGGAATCCAGTTGGATCCCTCCAACCTGTTTCCCTACATCCACAGATGTTAGCACAATACCCATTCCACTTCGAGGTGGAATATCACGGTATATGGGTTTTATAAAAATCATCCGCTTACTAACGGCGCAATAGGGTCTCATCCGCTATACAATGCGGGAAATCAATCAATCCAATATATACATATGCCAATATGTATATATTGCTATATATATAGATATATCCTACTATATCTAATATCACATCCAAATAGCAATCAAATCAATCAGTCAATAACTGCAAAACAAAATTTTCCTTCGAGTGAGAAAATCTCACCTTAGCTTTTATTTTGCAATCCCTTTTCCATTCCGGTTTGTTTTTCTTGATTTCACAGGTTTTGACCTTGCATAATCAATTATATGATTTTATTAATATTCGAATATAAATCGAACAATTCAATTGTCATTTATTATTATTTTTTATTAACTAATAATTCATAGATTTCGAAAATCTAATTTTAATGAATCCTTTCGTTTTCAAAATTTCTATTTCAAAATCTTTTCTATATATATTTGTAAAAATAAAGATCTGGATTTTAAAATCCCTTTCTCTGAATATATACATACACATATATTACTAAATTTTGAATCGAAAAATGAAGAATAACAAAACCCGCATACCTCCCTGACATTTCGAACCCAGGCCCAGACTCGAGTTCTCCACCGTACTCGTCGCCTGACCCATAGACAATTGATGAGTCCCTCTGCTATGCTCTGTCCATCGCCTCCGCTTGATGCCGGGCTCGAGCACACTGCCTTCGACCACATCATCTCGCGTATCCCTGACTCGATGTCGCGACATCACCCAATCGCATCCGCGAAGATCCACACCCAAATGATTTCAGTCGTCGCCATAAATCCCAGCGCCGCCGCCCTTCCTTTCGACTATCCCCAACTTGAGAACCCAACCTCGATGCCTCGCCACGACCTTGCTTTCGAACGAAGACGCGGCCCCACCAGTTTGCGACCATGCGAGCAACTCGCGATCGAAGCTCCTACTCGGTTTGAATTGCAGTCGGCATTTCTTTTTATTCGAACGAATGGAAGAGGGCTCTTGAATTTTGATGTAAACGAGAGAGGTTTCGTTTTGAAGCTGCGGCCATTATTTTTGATTTTCGAACAAACGAGTATTATAGATTTTGAACGAGATGAAGAGTAAGGTAATGGAGATAGAAATTTATCAAAGCTCGGCCATTATTTTCGTTCGATTGTTTCTTCGAACTGATTGAAAGAGGGAAGAACGAGAAAGAGGGGTTATTTAAAATTGCTCGGGTATGGGTTGCACGATTTTTTTTCCCTGATGCTCGGCGTGTTTATAGGGGATAACGTGGTGATGTGTTGACCAATTACAAAATTTAAATTTTAAACTGAATTTCATTTTATTTCAACGCGTTTGCATATCGTATGGTCACATATCAACACCGAAAAATACGAAAATTGAAATCCGATAATAATTCAATATTACGGACCCAATGGAACTGGTTTCGTCGAATTCCGAGACTGTGCCTCGGAAGGCTATTTTTTAAATATCAATTCGAACGACAAAATTTCAAAACTGAACAATTCTCTTCCAAATTAAATTCTGAAGCATCTATTATCTTCAGTATCATTAATATAGATTTTAAAAGCTTTTGAAATATTTTTCTCCCGCTTAAAATTGAAGATTCAAATTTTTTTTCAATTCAATTTATTAAAAGTTATAATTTAATCGCCAAATTCAAAGATATATTGGGGATTCAAATTAAATCATCGTTCAAATATTTAAAATTAATTAAATATTTTTAATTCAATGTTTTCAAAATTCTGGGTCGTTATAGTCTTTATAAATCTCCAAACTATTTATAAAACTTCTTTATAAATCTCCAATCTATTTATAAAAATACTCTTTTATAAATCTCAAAAAACCCATTTATAAACTTCCCTTTCAAATCGCTAAACCACTTATAAACCCCTTTTCTAAAATCATTCTAAAGCAAACTTCTTTACAAATTCCAAACCACTTTCAAATTTATAAACTCCTTTAAATAAATCCTTTTTATAAAGAAATCCTTTTTATAAACAATTTATTATTTAATTAAAATAGATAAAAACAATAACGTCATAAAGATAAATTTTAAACATTTTTAAATAATATGATAATAAACTTTAAAAACATTTTAAATAATATAATAATTAATTTTTAAAACATTTTAAATAAATATAATAATATAGCTTTAAACAACTTTAAAAATATAATTAATTAACTTTTTCAAACAACATTACTAATAAAATAATTAACTAGCTTTATATAATCAATAATAAAATAATTTATTATCTTTAAACAACCTTAATAAGTAACTAATTATCCTTAAACAACATTAATAAATTAATTAATTTACTAAAGAAATAATTTTACAAAACACTTTGTAAAATAAAAATTAAACTAAGCACTTTGTTAAAATAATAATAATAATTAAATAAAACATTTTACTTCAAATTATAAATTTTGAAGTTAATTTAAAACTATAACTTTCGAAATCTAGAAAGAGGCTCAACAACCCTAACGTTACTTAAACAAGCTACCATTAAATTCAATTTAAATTTCTAAGTTAAATTATAGGTATTTACATAAACAGACATTCAGATCCACAGTTAACAATCAATTGTTACTTATCCAGTAAATGTCAATTAGCACTTAAGTTAGTGTCCAAATTTATATAATAGCAGAACAAGAATTTATTCTGCTAAACATATATCATTCAAAATACTGTTTCATTTATTATTAGACGGTATTTATTTTTCCAAATAGATAACACCAAAGATGCATGCTTAAATTAACTATGTTATTATTTAAACAATGTAATTATATTAAATCGGTATTATTTTGTCACTTTATACATTATCCATTTTCAAAAATGATAATTTTATCCAAACCAAACAACCAGCAAATACAACATCCAAACATGCAATAAATAATTTTTATCTAATATATAACATAATGATTAAACAAAAAGATGACCTTAACTCACTGAAATTCCAGTTATCGCCGAAGCATTCTGATTCTGTCTACTTTCAATTTTAGCACAACATTCCAATAGCTCCAATCTTAAACAATCCAATTCCAAGATGTAACTAAAGTCATTACTAATCCATCGCGACTGACCACATTTGATTTGGATCTTAAATAAGATATTGAATTAAATAATATGATTAATTTTTTAATTACAACCATAATTACCCTCATCACTAGGATAACGCTAATCCCCTCATTCACCAATCAAGCTGCGACTTCAACCACTTGATCACGTCGCCTTCGCCCTCTAACTATCGTCGCACTTTGACCATGGCCTCCCCTGACCTTGAAAAGACCCATGGCATTGTAATCATCTCTTGTCAACGAAGCTAGCTCGAGATCGAGCATCCAGGAAAACGTCGAAGTTCAACTACGAGTCGCTACTGCCTCAGGCATCCAACGACCATCATGTCACTGGCAAGGGTAGCTCTCACCTTCCTTGACTTAATGGTACCAGTACCGCCGCCCCAGTCACCGCCATTACTAAGAAAGTGGCCAAATACCCGATCGCCATCGCACACAAATTTCCGCCGCCTTGCGACGATCTAGCTCAATCCAACTGTCCACCCCTTACATCTCATCAAGACGAACAACTTTCATGTTGGGACCCAAGACCGAAACAGCCCCTGGTGGTGCCTATGGATGGAGGCTGTCAGATGAAGGGGATGCAAAAATAGCGGATGGGGTTTCTTTCTGGTTTAAGAAAAATAGAGAGGGGTAGAGGTCCTTATATAGGAATCTATCTGACACTAAAAACGCCCTAAAATTTTGAACTCCAATCGAGGCGTGCTCACTGTCGTTCCTACCTAATTACCCCTATTCCAAACTCATTGGAACTAGTTTCGAGACCCAAATCCCTCATATACCCAAGTTAGCTTTTAAAATCAAATTATGTTATATTTTAATTTGTAAAATTAATCGCTATGCGTTTCGAACTCGCAGGACCACTCAGTACGTCTGATCACCACGAAACTCATCGGCATACAACAAATTCATTATTCCATATCTAATAGCACTAGTTCCATTAAAATCCGAGATAGTGCCCCAAAATGAAAAATTCACAAGTTAATTGAGACGTATTACTATAATTAAAAAAATTGGTTCTGTAAAATCACTAAAACTCCGTTATTATTTATAAATTAAAAGGAGTTAAATAAGACCATTAAATTTAATTAAAAATCCAACTATTTGAATATTAATTCACAATTCAAATATTTTTAAACAACCCTTATATCTGAATCAAGTTCAAAACCTTAAAAAACCAATTATTCAAATATTTAAAATTAATTAGATATTTAAATTCAATGACTAAAACCCGGGGTAGTCACATTCTCCTTCGCTTAAAAGAATTTCGTCCCCGAAATTCCAAAGATAGGAAAAATGCCTCAAAACACTTAAAATATCAAAATCAATTAGTTGAAGTTTATTATCAAATTTTCTAAGTCCTTTAAAATTACGAAAAATTCGACATCGTCTCCTTTGCGCGACTCGATCAGAAAAACTACAAATCACCACTATGGGCTCAAACCAATTAAAAGAAAATAAAAGCCAAGTGGCCTACCATATCTGGGGCATAAAACCATCAAACCAAACAAAATATAAATATGTACCTATTAGTCGAGCAACTAAACTTTACTCATGAAACCAAAAGCACCAACTAGCCTCTACTTTCATGAACCTACATCTCACTTACAAGTATATCCAACCATATAATTTGCATTTATAAATGTCAAAATAAAATAATCATATTAAAGCCCGTATGATGTACATATACCATCCGTATGCAATATCAAATCCGGTCGCTCGCTCGATCATATTAATTTCACTTCCGAACTAATATCGATCACTCAATTCTCTAGTGCGTACTCTTATCTGGTTCCTTGATTAGAAACCGCCATTCTCCTTGCATAGCCATATATTATAATGGAGAACTTCAAGGTCATATCAAAAATCTATATCGAGTATTCGTCGTCAAGAATCAAGTGAAAAAATCCTTATTTGGATCGGTGTAAAACATGTCAAAATCATGTGCTCAAAATTGGATCAAATAGTTATGAAAATAAAATGGTCTACGTACAACTTACGTATTTATTTATCCAATTGATTTCTTAACTATACCAATAGTATATTTCTTTTAATACTAAAATCTACTTATGAATTGTTTCATAAAACCACTACTTAAGTTTATAAACATTTTATAAAACACAACTTAGGTTCATCAATACTTTAAAACTTAAGTTCATATTCCAAATTAATAGTAGAATTCATTTTCTGAGTCATTTCATAACATTTACTTTAAGCCTACAAACACTTTATAAAAACATACCTCATTAATAAAAAATCTACCAAGATTATAATTACACTTTTAAGGAATCATTATTTTACTTTGGAAATATTACTGAAGTCCATTAACATTCTATAATTCAAGTTCATATTTGCAAAATACTCTTCTAGTTTCCAAGAGTATGTACAATGTCAAATTTGTTTTACTTACCAGGAATGTTCAACAAATTAAATTTTGTTTTAAATTACTTTTTCTCAGATTTTATATGTTACCAAAGCAGTAAACTTAAATTTTTATAATTCCATCAAAATACCCATCTTCAATTTCTAAACCATTCGGAGGTCCTGACTGTCCAAAAGTGCCGAAAGTTCCATTTCATTTCAATAAATGAAAACTACTAAACAAGATATCAAAATAAGGTGCAAAATAAAACTACCCTAATGCATATGATACCTGCATCCATGTAATTACTTGGCTGAAAACTTTAGACTTAAACACCCGGTTTTATTTCAATTCTATTTTGAAATAAATAATATACATATACATATATATATATATCTTCTTTTGTATATCAAATCACACTTTTGGAATTCAAAACAAAATTTATTTTATCCAAAGAACTCTATGGAAAATTACTATGGTAACAATCCCTCACTTAGAAACTCGAAAATGAACACCGATAATGCAGTAGTCATCATCGGAATTATTTCCCAGCGACGGAAGTGAGTTCAGTGCTTTCTATCACCTTCAAAATCCTTTAAAAGTATTCCATTCAAGAATTCTTTCAAATAATACTATTATTATTTTCCTTCAAAGTTTTGAAAAAAAATTTCAATTACATCAGGGTCTCAGTTCTCAAATTCTTAGCTCAAATCCTTTTTATTTATAACCACATTTATAAATTATACTTAGATAATTTCACTTTCTTATATAAACTCGTTTCACAAATGTTATTATGTTTAATTATAATAAACATCTTTTATTAAAGTTAAATTTTAACCCAACATTATCATCGAATGCTTTATAGTCAAATTATGAAACTGAATTCACAAGGTGTACGTTTCAATGTTCCCACAATTACTATTTACCCAATCCATGCAATGAAAAGGATAAAACTGCTCCAAATCAACCACAATAGTCAATGCTCATAAATTGGTTGGGCAAAACTACACAATCAATCAATAATAGTCAACGCTTCTAACTAGGTGAGCATGGCTAACGAAACAATAAATTTTAATAATTAAATATTACCATTTCCTAATAAACAAACACATCAAAAACATCTATATCAATTTTATATAAATTATTCCTTTATATATAAAATATAATCCTAGGTAAAATTGTTTCATTTATCAATTTTAAAAGAATACTGTGTCGGTTTGCGTTGTTCAAGTGTTTAGAAACCCTTATCGATATCGTGGCATCCCACATCTTGACCAGAATTTATAAACTATTGAACAGATAAATCAACACAATACAAAACATTTTTATAGCATTAACAGATGCGCGCTTTTATATATAACACACTCAACTCATTCTAGGGTATTACTAAGCCTATCACTATTGAGTTACTCATTCTAGGGCTTTACTAACCCTATCTATAATGAGTTTTACCCCCACCAAAGCCTAGGTGTTCGCTCAACGTAAGCTTGGATACCAGCTGTAACGACCCACCTTTTTGACCCTTAGATGACACTAATACATCCACGGTATTCACATATCAAGCATCTAAGTGCTGGAAAGACAAATTGTTGAGAAAAAAGAAAGAAAAAGACAGAACAAAATCTCACATCGTGATGAGTAATATATGATATACAACATATCTTTACATAAAGAAAAATTGTAATATACATATATTAATCAGAATACGCTAAACAAATCATCAGCCTGGACATAACAATTTCTGTCCTCACAAATGCTGTTAAATAAAACTAATGCAGCGGAACTAGAATATATGTGAATACGACTTAGAGACATCCCGCTTGTCTCTTGAAGCTCCCAAGCATCCAAACTATACCTGTAAATATGCTCAGCTTGACTCGAGCAATGTTAAAAAATAATACATGGATCATGCTGGTAAACCAGCATGAGAAACACACCTCAAATGGATTTTAATGTTATAAAAGCTTTAAAAATAAAGGTATCTTGTAAGACCATGCTGCACATAAATATAAATTAGTTTATACCTTGCGATAACCAAACAATTTATATTAGAAAATTTAGTGATATTATAGTAATCTAGGGAAAAAATATCAATAAACAAGTAGTTGTGATGCTCTAACTGTACATCACAACAATAATATGTATATAATCAAAAATCACTAAGGCGGGATGCCTAATTGTGATCGATTCGAAGCTATGTTCGAATCGATCAAGAAATTGTCCAATCGAGCTGAAATTTGGTGTGGACATCCTTCAACATGCGCTCAAGCTACTGTGAAAATTTCATAGCATTTGGATCTAGGATTTGAGAGTTATGATCGATCCAAGTTCGTGTTTTCCATCATATGGATTCGTTCGAATCGATATGGTTCGAATCGATAGGTTTGAATCCATATGCCTGCGTGCGAGAATGATGACGTGGTGCACCTCCTTCGTATCGATCCGACTTCCATGCCGAGTTGACTGCTTCTTTCCTGGATACGCGCTCGCATCCATACCTCGTGCCCAGTCCACATCCATCTATAGCCATAGCGTGCTTCGAATCCATTGCTTCGTGTCCATAAAATCTGCTTCGTTTGTATCCTTCCCATCGATACGAAGTGTATTGATACGAAAAACCATTGCACGACTCCATCCAGACCGATGCGAACAACATCGATTCGACCCAATACCGATCGATACGAAACCACTAATCCAAGTCCATGCCGATCGATACGAACGGTATCGATTCGAACAAATCTCTGCATGCTTGTTTAACATTCTGGGTGTGTTGCCATCGAGTCGAGCCTGTGTCGATCGATACGATCGGTATCGATTCGAAGTCCTTACTTTATGGTCGATACGAAACGTATCGATTCGAACCACCATCCTCCTGATCGATGTGAAATGCATCGATTCGAACCATTCCCTGCATATCGTAATCCATCCATATCTCCTTCATATGACTCCGATCAACCTGAAACTTGAAACATAGCCTCTCCTAGTCCTCATCATCATCTCCAATCGATTCCGTCCTGATCGGAGCTCGGCCAAATTCTGACGACATCGATCACAACCTCGTCTCTAATCGACTTCCAATCCTGATACCCATCCTTTCTTGTCGATTTGTTTGATATTCCGGCTTTAACCAAAAAGCGGGATAACATTTGCCCCCCAAAACATGCCTTGTGATAAGAAGGCGTGTTTTGAATAGTTTCCGAATCCGATATCCAAAGTCCGTAGCCAATTCCATGCCCATCCAAACTCGAAGACTGAGTTATTAGTCCATCCTTATCCAACAACCGAATCCAAGACCTCTCCGGGTCGATATCCAAATCTGTAACCTCTCTGGGCTCTTGCCAAGCGCAATCCACACCTAACGACCGTGGTCCAGTGTCCCTGGACGTTGAGGTAACCTCTCCGGGTTCTTGCCAAGCGCAATCCACACTTGACGACCGTGGTCCAGTGTCCCTGGACGTTAGTAATGCCAAGGCTTAAGTCCTAAGCCGAATCCTGGTCGCTCCAGACCCTTGCTGAGCATAGTCCATACTCAACGACCTAAAACAATAATCGATAATAGGGGGCCTAAGTCCTAGGCCGAATCCTGGTCACTCCGGACCCTTGCCGAGCATAGTCCATACTCGACGACCTGAATGAGTCAATTTACCACGTTCGGGCAAAAAGACTCACCCCTTGCCAGGCGTAATCCACACCTAATGACCGTTTATCAAAAACCAAAAAGAATCCATCGGAATCCAATCAAAAATCCAATCCAAAATCCAAATCAAATTGGAAAACCAGAAATCCATACCAAAAATCAAAATCATCATCCAAAATGGAGAACAATCATCTGAATGAATGCCAAAACCAGAAAAGCGAGTAAAATCAGGAGTTCAATCCAAACTCCAAAAACCAAACCAGAAAACCAAGTGTCCAATCCAAAAAACAAAAGACAGATTTCGCAAACCATGGCTTTGCGGTTTATCGTCATTCAGAGCATGCCTAGGGGCTATCTCCGTCCCCATACATGTGTAAATGACTTGGTTGCTCGCCAATGGTTTGTTACTTATTTCATGTTATCCTGATCAATGGATAACCAATCGACCATCATTCCTGGGCCTCATGCCATCCTGGCTTGAGGTGGGCGGTGGTTGCTCCTGCTCCACCGCTGCATTCCGAGCCCCAACATACTGCCTCAATTGTCCATTCCTCGCATGCTCCTCAATTATGTCCTTTAAGTGTCTGCAGCTGTTGGTATCATGCCCGTCCAAATCATGGAAGAGACAGTGCTTTCTTGATGCCCTTTCTCGTTCGGATGTCTCTCTCCTAGCCGGCCTCCGGTAAGGAAGGCGATTCTGGGTTTCCATGTATATCCGCTCCTGCGTCTCGTTTAATCCTGTGTATGTGGAAAACTTTGGATCCTTCCATCGCTTCCCAGCTTTTCCCGGATCGTCGTCCAACTTCCTCTTTCCTTTGTCTTTATCCGGGTTTCCGTTCGATGGTCCTCCACCCTCAGTCGCATTCACCTCCTTTAACTTTAAATCCATACATGCGTCTTCTTGCCGAAGGAACCTTTCAGCTTCGTGAAAGAATTCCCCGAGATCCAGTGGTGGGTCTTGTATTAAAGATACCTTAAAATCTGAATCCTCTCTGACTCCCGACACCGCCGCCATCAAAACCATCGATGGATCTGGCCGATCCACCGAAGCTACCGCCGCGTTGAACCGAGTCAAAAATGCTCTAAGCGATTCATCCGTCCTTTACTTTACCGATGTTAACGTCATCACGTTCTTAGGTCTTTTGATATGAACCCGAAACTGCCCCAAAAACCTATCCACCAATTCCCTCCAAGTCCTAATAGATCTTTCTTCCAGCTGCCTAAACCACATTGCCGCTAGATCTGTCAAGTATAAAGGGAAACCTCTGGCGATCACTTCCTCCGATGCCCCCAACACTTCCATGTGCCTAGTGTATCTCATCAAGTGATCAGTTGGGTCATCTTTGCCATTATACGCTTCCACGCTAGGTAACTTGAACTTAGGTGGATTCTGAGCTATCCTGATTTCCCGAGCGAACAGACTCCTGTTCACTCCTTTCAAATCTCTATTGGTCAAACCTCCACGCATAGTCTTCCTAATGATTTCCATTAATCCAGCGTTGCCTGTTAGGGGTTGCCCCCCATGCTCCCAAGGGAACTCTGGCACATATTCTTCATGTGGCTCATTAGCCGCAACGTTGGCCCTAGCCTGCTGAACTCCTTCCAAAGGTCCTTCTGCGTTGGATCCTGCAGGCCTGCCCCCAAGCCCTTGTTGATTGCCTTCCGGTTCTGTATTCTGTTCTCTGTTGGGTTCCGCAACCCTTGTTCCTTGTTCCACATTAACATCCGCTGCGGCTGGTCCTAAGTTTTGCATCCCTGCCGCTCTCATCTGTTCAAAGAAGGTCTGCATCATATCCTGTTGACTCTTCAACAATCTCTCTTGCAATGAATTTGTCATAGCTTCCATTTCGTCTCTAGTAATGTAAATCGAAGCTTGTCCTTCTCCAACTCCGGAGGATGCCTCTTGACTTCCTCCTTGTTGGCTTCTCTCAGCTCTTTGCCTTCTACTTGTTTGTCGAGTCATTGTCTTTCAAATCTAAACTCTTCACTCCAATGTAGCGGGCGCTAGTCCTTCTCAATGAAAGCACCAAAGTGTTTGTACCAAAAATGGGCACAAACCCCAAGTATTGTGAAAGCACCAGAGTATGAATACAAATCAACAATATTCAAACACAAATATCAGATCTAAGCAAGCAACAAACAACAATTCAGAAATAATAAACAGTGACGCACAATTTATAGTGGTTCGGCTATCTCCGGCCTACGTCCACTTCAAGGTTTTTATGATTTTATTGCTCGATACTTGAAGATTACAATTTCGTACGTTGTATTACAACTGATTTTCTAAGCTAAGTCTGAATCTAAGGAAGCAGTGGTGATTCAGAATAAATCTGGCAGAGTCTGGGCGCTCTTTAGCTCTTAGAATTGTCCGACCCCTTTTCTGAATGACCAGGGGCTCTATTTATAGATGTAGGAGGCTGATATTTCGCCTAAATTGAACGGAGACCAGTTCTGGCACGTGAGGGGGCCCACATGCCCGCTCTCTGGAAATCCGGGCCCACTTTGTGATCGATTCGAAGCTATGTTCGAATCGATCAAGAAATTGTCCAATCGAGCTGAAATTTGGTGTGGACATCCTTCAACATGCGCTCAAGCTAATGTGAAAATTTCATAGCATTTGGATCTAGGATTTGAGAGTTATGATCGATCCAAGTTCGTGTTTTCCATCATATGGATTCGTTCGAATCGATATGGTTCGAATCGATAGGTTCGAATCCATATGCCTGCGTGCGAGAATGATGACGTGGTGCACCTCCTTCGTATCGATCCGACTTCCATGCCGAGTTGACTGCTTCTTTCCTGGATACGCGCTCGCATCCATACCTCGTGCCCAGTCCACATCCATCTATAGCCATAGCGTGCTTCGAATCCATTGCTTCATGTCCATAAAATCTGATTCGTTTGTATCCTTCCCATCGATACGAAGTGTATTGATACGAAAAACCATTGCACGACTCCATCCAGACCGATGCGAACAACATCGATTCGACCCAATACCGATCGATACGAAAACACTAATCCAAGTCCATGCCGATCGATACGAACGGTATCGATTCGAACAAACCTCTGCATGCTTATTTAACATTCTGGGTGTGTTGCCATCGAGTCGAGCCTGTGCCGATCGATACGATCGGTATCGATTCGAAGTCCTTACTTTATGGTCGATACGAAACGTATCGATTCGAACCACCATCCTCCTGATCGATGCGAAATGCATCGATTCGAACCATTCCCTACATATCGTAATCCATCCATATCTCCTTCATATGAACTCCGATCAACCTGAAACTTGAAACATAGCCTCTCCTAGTCCTCATCATCATCTCCAATCGATTCCGTCCTGATCGGAGCTCGGCCAAATTCTGACGACATCAATCACAACCTCATCTCTAATCGACTTCCAATCCTGATACCCATCCTTTCTTGTCGATTTGTTTGATATTCCAGCTTTGACCAAAAAGCGGGATAACAGATTCCCATATTCCAACGAGTCTTGGAATCACATATGGATTCCAACATCCAAAATAGATCTCAAATCTCCTCCAAACATAGAACCCATATATGGTTTTGGAGTGGTTACGGCTTCGAGTTATCGCTTGGAAGTACATTCACCTGCTTAGTAGATGTTCCAAAACCAATCGATCGATTTCCAGAATGCTTAATACCGGTTCTTTAGGAAATAATCAGACTATAAATAAGAGTGGGGATCACACTACAAGAAACGTATGATTTTTGACGGCTGAAAACTGTTTGGCGGCCGTCGAAAGCCATCGGAAACAGACGCAAAAAACAAGCGCAATTTGTCCCGTCGGACCCGTTGCCACACAGTTTTTCCAACGGCTTCCAACAGCCTCCGTCGTAAATTTTCTGATGACTGCCGACAGTAAACCTGACAGCTTTAGATGGCCGTCGAAGACATGTGACCGATCAAGAGGAAGAAACAAAACACCATCGCCAACCGTCGGATGCCGTCGCCAGCTGTCGAAATACCTGAAGCATTTTTCCATATTTCTACTACATGCTAGCCTCATATACACAATTCAGAAATATAATATAGTCACACGCAAGCACATACCGAATTCAAATATTCAATATAATTCAAATCATACAACACATAATGAAAACTAAACCAAACATAACTCATATAACACCAAACCAACCAACACTTGTTAACATAATATACATATATGTCATCATACATTATATACACCGTGAAACACCAACAAATCTCACACCATCAACAACTCAAATATCATCATCAACAACTCACCACCACCAACTCACAAATGTCAAACTTACCATCACCAAATGTACCATCAAATAATATACAAAACATCTCAAAGTATCCAACCGCACCATCTCAATGTATCATCAAATAGTACTAAACAATGTCGCATAACAAAAAAAACATACCTATTACTCCTGTCAATCACCTCTAGAACCTCCGAAAACAACTGAAGATGGAAAGCAGCCACTATACTTCTGCATGTACTCAGCAATACACTGGTCCAATAGTTATGTCAACTCAATGGCCCACCGACAGTTCTGCTCCCCCAGCTGCGCCACACAAGCTCTCAATTCCTCAATCTCTGCAAGATCGATTTGAGCTTTGCTTTTCTGGCTCTCCTTCGTCTACCCTCAATACTTATTTAATTTAGTAAAAGTTTAATTACTATAATCTTACTATCAAAGCTAAAACATAATATTTTAATTGTTATACCTATAAACTTATTATCGAAACTAAAGCGATGTGAAGTTCTTTAGAACTGAAAGATTATTAAATTATTATATCTAAATATATTATTTATCACTGCTTGATTGCCAAAACTGTAACTCCTGTTTTGTGAAGGTGGGTCCATGATTGACTCAAAAATGGCATCCTCCTTGTCCGTAGTCAACTGCTCTCGACGTGTTTCCTCCATGAGTTTTTTCCTTTGTTCCATAAACCGTGCCTGCATGAACAAATAAAAATACATTTGAAATTAATAGCATAATATCTTAATTCGTTACAATTTAGTAATTAAAAAAATTACTAATAGTATATAACTCAAATATGCTTACATGGCCCTCCCACAATTTATTGTCATGCCATATATATATATATATATATATATATATATGAAACGGTCCCGTTTGGTTTTACATGCTCGATGGCATGAGTTCAGGTAAATACATCCATGTACGATACGGGACCATGCGCCCCCGCTTCCTGAAATTGATTATTATGTACTATTATTGTATATTCAAAATTATGCAGCATAATAACTATTTACAATTTACAGTTAATAAATTTACCAACTCCTGGCGATATTGTTGGAATGACTTGGACCCTCCTCGATGAGTGACAGAATTCATGTTCCTATTTGCAGAGTTTTTCTGTGACTCTGTCTGTACATTTAAATAAATAATACATTATTTACTAACCAAATATTTTTATGATATTTACATATCAATCAAATAATTAATAAAAGATCAGTATACTTACCTTCGCTTTGTCACTCTCCCAATGCGCCAATCAACCCTCCCATACACTCGCTCCCATCCTGTAACGACCCGAAATTTTTGTTCCCGAAAATTCCAGATTGTTAGGAAAAGAAGAAAGAGATAGAAGAAGAAGAATCAGAAAACCAACTCAGAAGCTCACATTCGCAATGGAAAAAATATAACATCAAATATTATTCTTTACATAAAGAAAGCTGTATCAGTCAATTACATTTTTATACATCAGAGTTACAACATTTCACAGCCACTGGACAGTTAAAATATCCCAGATAAATAACAATATATCACAGCGGAATACACTCCATACGTTCCTGCCATCCAGCTCGCCTCCTGAGCTCCAAAACGTCCTTACCTGAAAATCTGTAATACTCGGTCTGACCCGAGCATTACAACAAAGTAATTCATCATCGATAGATACCCACATTATCACAGTTTACACTGAACATATCATATCGCATAGCATCACCAATCACATATCAGAGATATCAACTAATCTAAGGCATGCAATATCATTCACTCATTCATAAGCAAGATTAATTTTTCATACCATTTCTAATTAATTTAAAATAAATTAAATTAATTACTTCAATCACTTTTAACCCTGCTTACTTAACATAAATTAATTACTAACCATTAATTTATCATCCCTTAATTATCCTCTTTAATTACATTAAGTAATTAGCCTTTATTTTATAACACAATTTAATTAATCTCCACCCATTCACATTAATCATATTTATCCTTAATTAATTACTTAAATTAATTATCCTATAATCACTTACATTAATTAATTATCCTTTAATTAATCATACTCATTTATTAACTAACCCTTAATTAATTCCTTAATTAATTTAATCCTTTAATTAATTACACCAAGTAATTAATCCTTAATTACTTCATTAAGTAATTATCATTAAATAAATCACATTTAGTAATTACCCATTAATTACCCTCCTTAACGAATGTCATTAAGCAATTATCCTTTTATACAAAGTAATCAATCCCTAATTACTTTTATAATTAATTAATTAACCTTAACTAACTAATTAATTACCTCTTAATTATTAATTAATAAATCTTAATTATTAATTAACAACCTTAATTATAAATTAAATAAATCCATAATTACCTATTAATCAATTCTTAATTACCATTTGATTTATCTTTAATTATCTTTTGATTAATCCATTTATAAATCTTTAATTATAGATTAATCATCCTTAAAGTATTAATTAATAAAACCTAATTATTAATTAATAAAACTTTATTAAGTACTTCTTAATTACCATTTGATTAATCACTTAAAACCCTTAACTGTTAATTAATAAATCCTTAATCATTAACTAATTTAATTAATTAACCACTCTTTGATTATCTCGTGAATTATCAAACTTTAATTAAGTTTTTAAGATAAAAACATTTCCTTTATTAATTACCTAATTACATTTCAAATTAAGTTTGAAAATAACTTAAGAATTTAACTTAATACATTTAAGTTAAACAAATTATACAACTTAATTTATTCAAAACATTCATTACAAAGAAAGGAATTTTCAAGAAGTTGATTTAACTTGATTATTTAAAATTTAAAAACTTACTCTTTATTTAAATTTAAAAAAACTGGTTTAAACATTAACTTTGGGTCTAACCCATATGTACTTGAATCAAAACCAAGTACATATTCTTTTCTTTTTATAAAAGAGTTTGGTTTAAGTTTTAAAACTGTTTAGTTTAAATTTTAAAACTATTTTAAAAAAAACTTAACAGTTTCACTCAAATCTCACGTACGACCCCAGAGACAACTCGAGCCAAAACTCTTCTACCCCGAGACCCTCTTTGAGAAAACCAACGAACCCAAACCCAGACATCACTGACACAACTATGCACCTTGCACCACCCACGATGAACTTCCGATCACCGCCAGAACTTCCTACACATCGACGATCACTCCAGCAACCCATCACGATCGTCAAAACACCACCACAAGCCATGATCCCAAATCGAACTATCCAGTTGAAACTGGAACTCAAACCACTGCCAGAAAAAGCTACGCCCAATGATTCTGACCACCGGAGATTGAACCACCTCGTCCATGCCTTGCCGAACTCCTATGCAACCAATCCCCACAACCTCGGGACACTCGATCCATCAGAGATGAAGAAATGATCCCCAAACAGACTTTCAACCAAACTAGGTTTCAGAACAAAATTGAACAACCCTTAACGCCATGGTGGATTAACCACCTTCCAGACAATTTTGCCAACACACTTGATCATTCATCTAGCTCCAGGGAGAACTACGACCACCAGATGAACTCCAGTCACCAGAAAATCCCAAAACTCCAAACTCTGGTCATCAAGAACTGCACCCTCATTACAATTCTAAAAATTGTAATTTTTGTTTTAAAAATCTTAATTTCCATAGATGATTCAAGACATAAACTTGAATCAGTAAAATACAACATTTGGTTTTACATTTTTTAAAGATTTCTACTGTTATTTCCCAAATACAAGCATATTTCATCACTTACATACTTGTTTATATTTTTAGTACTTAGATTATACTAAAACTAATCTATTTTGTTTTTGATCCAAGTGCTATCAGTGATTAAATAAAAAGATATGGATTTTGATAAATTGGTAAACACTAAAACTTGGAAACAGAGATACAAGCACATGCACAGTTCAAATCAGATGATATACACAACATTTTATACTTATATATATATATATATATAGACATATGCAATGCACTTTCAACACAACAATTCACATGCAACTACTTTCATTTACTTAAGATTTATGAAAATGTTTACTCATAGTTCTGGAAGAATCAGAGAAGCCTGGTTCTTCTCTGGAAATTTGAATTTGCAACCTGTTCTTGATTTTTTTATTGCTGCTTTTAATTTAAAAACTTAGTTGATCCTTGTTTTGCTCAAAAATTTTCCTTCTCATTTTTTTTCAAGTGTTATAAACTAGGCAAGGACGAGTAAGTATATATATATAAAGGAGGAAGTGTATCAAGTAAGCAACCAGTGGCTGCAAACCTGGTAAAGGCTGAGATACATTTTATTTGATCTTATCCTTTGCTTGCCTTTATTTTGTTTGCTACGTTGACTTGATAAAACTGATTTGTTTGCTTGAAATGATATATTGCATGCTTAAGATGAAGGTGCATTAACTATGTTTACATTGCTCTATTTAATATAATATACATTTGTTTTGTATTTGCCATCATATACATATAAATGTATTCATACCCTTTACCATGGTTATGTTTTACTTCAAGTTTTTCATACAATATATAATCACTTATATCCTTTTATCCCAGTTTTAAACATATATTTATATTCCTATGGTCATATATGCTTATATATATTTATATATATTACCAACAATTAAGCTTGTATATATTTCCTATAGGATTCAGAGACATTAAAATGAAATACTCAATATAGCTTTCAATTCACTATTATATATATCCAGATATTTTAAATTATCAGAAATTTATTCATTCGACATATAAAAATCAATATTTCAATAATTTAATCCAGTTAATTTCCCAATAAACATACGCTAAAAATCCGGGTCGTCACATTCCTTCCCCCTTTGAATCTTTTCATCCTCGAAAAGGAACGAAACCAGAATTTATTTTTACTGCGTATTGTAGTCAAATTATTCTTTAAACATTTTTAACTCTTTTACTCTCTTATTTCAAAATTTCAAAATTTTAAACACTTACAAATAACATAATATAACCAAAATAGCTTTCATATAAAAATACTTTTTATAACTCGATGTTTCGACAAGTCCATCCTTGTTCTCATAGAAATTCGGTCATACGTTGATCAGGCGTAGGACTGAAAATCTATAAGTACTTGGTAAACCCGTTTCCAACACCTAGTGGAAATACTTTGGAAAATAATTTTATTGAAAATATTGAAAACAGTTTCGAAAATAGAGAAAATATCTTTGGTGAGAATGCTCTGGAAATCATCACCCCCATCAATGGTCGCAGTTAACCCGATGGTTACGTTGCCATCTCGGCAAAATCCATAGATAACTGTAGGCCTCCGCGCCCCTCGATTACGCCATGGAACCCGCTACAGATCGCAGTTATACCCGGGCTTTACGTTGCTATCATAGCAAAAACCCATATAACTGTAGGCATCAGCGCCCTCGAATTTTGCTGCCAAAAGAATGAAACTCCTCCACTCGACAATAGATCGCAGTCTACCGATGTTACGTTGCCGTCCCGGCAAAATCAAGTGTAGACTGTTGGCACTCATCCTCCACACGATTTTCGCTATGGTCCACATAGTAGATCGCAGCGACATCGAGTTACACTATCGTCACAGCATAACCCAAATGCCCCTGTAGGCATCAGCGCCCTCGACTTTCACTACCCAATAATCCTCAGGAACTAGTTTTGTCCGGACTCCTTACAGGATTAACTTTAGAACCTCCCCTTAGAGGCTCAAGGCAGTACCACCCTGTGGCACTCCTGAGAAGTTCATTCAAGGGAGCGCCTTTTTCCCCAAAGCCACTTCAAATCACTTTATACTATACCCATATAGTATTTTCCAAATCATACACCTAGTATGAATTTCATATAAATCTCCTTTCTCAAAATCGATTTCCCAAAATCGATAATCCACAAACTAGGCTTTCCAAATTCCAAATTTGATTTTCCTCAAAAATCAAAAGCCATTCCAAATCCATAGGTTCCAAAAACCTTTTCTCAAAATCATTCTCATAAGATCCTTTACATATATATACATATATATATATATATATATATAACTTTAAAAATCTTTGGATCACTTCAAACTTGTATAAATTCCCTTTCTATACTTCAAATACTTTCAAAAACCCTTTTCTTATGGCAAAGATTCAACAAGGGGAGTTTTATCATATATATAACAAAGATACGTAACTTTGTTTATTCCAAATCAAATATTCAAATTTGATTATTCTTTTATAAAGTTATTAACCACATTACTTACTTCCATAAAGCAAATTTTAATCATAGGAATATTCAATTTCCACTTTATTTCATCATATATTTCACAAAATATACTTTCAATTTCAAAAATAATATTACAGTTCTTATCTCCAATTTCAATATCAATTTCATTCAAACTCGTACGTTGTCCACATATCATCCGTACGCAATATCAATCTGATCGCTCACTCGATCACAAAATTTCACTTCCGAACTAGTATTGTCCACCCGACTTCCTAGTGCGGACTCAGAGATCAGAAATCGTTATTCTCTTTGCATAGTCACAACTATGATAGAGAATATCCAGAACCAATCAAAAATCCATATTCAGGTTCGCCGTCGAAAATCGAGCGAAAAATCCCAACTCGGATTGATAATACTATCTCGAAATTCTGTGCTCGAATCTGGATCAAATCACTATGCGAATAGAATAATATACGTACTTCCTACGTATTTATCTTTATTGATTATTAGCCAAATCAATTTCCTTTCTATTCACATTCACTTTAATTTTCATTCACTTATTTACAATTGTCTTAATCCCCATTTGGATTATCACTTTAATTCTTATCTCAGTTGGGTATTGAATCATAAACAGTTTGTACTCTAATCAGCTTAAATTTAGAAAATAGCTTGAAAATCAAAAATAGATAAGTAGTTGAAAAATAATTATTAGTTTGTAAAATAGCTGTAAAATAGTTATGTAATTGTAAATAGTTGAAAAATAGTAATTATTTATAAAACCATTGAAAAACAGTAATTAGTATATAAATCAGTTTAAAATTGTTAAATAGTTCCAAAAGTAATTGTAAAACAAGTTTAAGATAGTTTTAGTTTTAAAAAGAAAAGTTGTGTAGTAAATAGTTTGGAAAAATAGATTTATATTAAAACAATTTATTTTGAAAATAGTCCGGAGTCAAACTGTTCAATTCCCCATCAATTCAATTTAAATTTCCACTTCCATTTAAATTGACTCAATTCGAATTTAAATAACTTCAATTTCCCTTGAACTTGATTTATCCCCAATTCAAGTTGAAATAACCTCAATTTCTTTCCAAATTCAGGTCAAATTCCATTTGATTTTAAACATATTCACTTAAATTACAATTTCGAATTATTCAAATTCATTTAGACTAATTTCAAATTGAATCCACTTCAATTTCAAATCATTTCAATTTCTATATGAATTAATCCCAATTCCCATTTGAATTTGAACTCATTCAATCTTCAATATTATTTCAAATTAGTCCAATTCAAATTTTCCATTTATATTTTATACTTATCCATCTTCAATTCTAATTAATTCAAACTAAATTCAACTTGAACTAATGAAATCTAAATCTCAACTTTAAACCATCTCGAATTATATAAATTCGAGTCAAATTCCCTTAAATCAAATTAACCTTTTTTTTAAATCAATAATCCAAATCTTTAAATAATTTAATTCTGAGTCCAATTCTCAAAATTCCATTTTAAATTATCTTTACTCAACTTATTTCAAAGTTCAAATAAGAGTTCAAAACAATTTTAATTCACAGATTTAATTATTCAAATTTTCAGTTCAAAGTAATTCCATATCCATAATTTCAAATTAAAGTTTAATTTCCCTTTTATCTCAATAATGGATATATTACCACACTTCATTTATTATTCATTTAAACAAATCCAATTCACAATTTAAAGATTATTAATAACAATAGGATGACATCATCCAATTTATTCTAAAACATCCATCCATTTTCAATTTCCAGATCTCAAACCCATTTTGAGATCACACCAACTCCCAATTCAAATTAACCATTAAACTTCCCAAGTTAGATTCCAATTTCATCACAAAATTTCCAATTCAGACTTCTTGTTTAATTATTTAACTCTCCCAAAGTTAAATTAAATTTACTTAATCCAGCCAACCTTACCCAATTTGGATTCCCATTTCAAATTTTAAACTTCACATTAATAATTTTATAAGTTCAAAAACTTATCACCTTGGGTATCACATCTCATTCCAAATTTAAAAATCAATATTTAGAGTTTATTTCAACCCATCTTTGATATTATGTATATTCCTCATATATACATATTATTTCCTTTACACACTAAGTTATCCTTAAATTTTAAATCACCTTTGGTTTTTAATTCAAAACAGTTTTCAAACAGCCCTTGTTTGCAACAAGTCACTTTTATTCAAATAATACTTATTTATTATTCTTTTAGCACTTTGATACAAATTCCAAATTTCCTAGCTTAGATTTAAAACTTCACAATCTAGATCACCTTATAAGTCATACTTATCTAAAACATTCATTTTGCTTACTCATTAATTCACACTTTATTATTAAACAGAACAATCATTTATGATAATAATCAAGATTATCATATCTAGAAACCAATTCATTGTTATCTTATTCTGAAACTTTTCCCCAAATTCAAGATTAAATTTCAGTTTGAAACCATTTCAAACTTGCCTTTATTTAATTTCAATTTGGTTGCATTTCTATTACCTCTTAATTTAATTCCAATAATTTTTTTAACAACCAATTACCTTAACATTTATTAGTAAGAAATATTGCTTTATATATATCAAAATATATTCTTATATAAAATCATTTAAAATCTTTATATAAGAAAATAACAAGTACACTCTCATATATATATATATATATATATATATACACTCAACTCATTCTAGGGTACCATTGACCCTATCCTTAATGAGTAATCCCACCAGAGCCAAGGTTCTCGCTTAACCTTCACTCTGATACCAAATGTAACGACCCAAAATTTTCGTTCCCAAAAATTCCAGATTGTTAGGAAAGAAGAAAGAGATAGAAGAAGAAGAAGAAGAAACAGAAAACCAACTTAGAAGCTCACATTCGCAATGGATAAAATATAATATCAAATAATATTCTTAACACAAAGAAAGCTATATCAGTCAATTACATTTTAATACATCAGAGTTACAACATTTCACAGTCACTGGACAGTTAAAATAACTTATCCCAGATAAATAACAGTATATCACAGCGGAATACACTCCATACGTTCCTGCCATCCAGCTCGCCACCTGAGCTCCAGAACGTCCTTACTTGAAAATCTGTAATACTCGGTCTGACCCTAGCATTACAACAAAGTAATTCATCATCGATAGATACCCACATTATCACATTTTACACCAAACATATCATATCGCATAGCATCACCAATCACATATCAAAGATATCAGCTAATCTAAGGCATACAATATAATTCAATCATTCATAAGCAAGATTAATTTGTCATACATTTCTAATTAATTTAAAATAAATTAAATTAATTACTTCAATCACTTTTAATCCTGCTTACTTAACATAAATTAATTACTAACCATTAATTTATCATCCCTTAATTATCCTCTTTAATTACATTAAGTAATTAGCCTTTATTTTATAACACAATTTAATTAATCTCCACCCATTCACATTAATCATATTTATCCTTAATTAATTACTCAAATTAATTATCCTATAATCACTTACATTGATTAATTATCCTTTAATTAATCATACTCATTTATTAACTAATCCTTAATTAATTCCTTAATTAATTTAATCCTTTAATTAATTACACCAAGTAATTAATCCTTAATTACTTCATTAAGTAATTATCATTAAATAAATCACATTTAGTAATTACCCATTAATTACCCTCCTTAATGAATGTCATTAAGCAATTATCCTTTAATACAAAGTAATCGATCCCTAATTACTTTTATAATTAATTAATTAACCTTAATTAACTAATTAATTACCTCTTAATTATTAATTAATAAATTTTAATTATAAATTAACAACCTTAATTACAAATTAAATAAATCCATAATTACCTATTAATCAATTCTTATTTACCATTTGATTTATCTTTAATTATCTTTTGATTAATCCATTAATAAATCTTTAATTATAGATTAATCATCCTTTAAGTATTAATTAATAAAACCTAATTATTAATTAATAAAACTTTATTAAGTACTTCTTAATTACCATTTGATTAATCACTTTAAACCCTTAACTGTTAATTAATAAATCCTTAATCATTAACTAATTTAATTAATTAACCACTCTTTGATTATCTCATGAATTATCAAACTTTAATTAAGTTTTTAAGATAAAAACATTTCCTTTATTAATTACCTAATTACATTTCAAATTAAGTTTAAAAATAACTTAAGAATTTAACTTAATACATTTAAGTTAACAAATTATACAACTTAATTTATTTAAAATATTCATTACAAAGAAATGAATTTTCAAGAAGTTGATTTAACTTGATTATTTAAAATTTAAAAACTTACTCTTTATTTAAATTTAAAAAAACTAGTTTAAACATTAACTTTGGGTCTAACCCATATGTACTTAAATGAAAACCAAGTACATATTCATCTTTTATTTTTATAAAAGAGTTTGGTTTAAATTTTAAAACTGTTTAGTTTAAATTTTAAAACTGTTTTTAAAAAACTTAACAGTTTCACTCAAATCTCGCGTACGACCCCGGAGACAACTCGAGCCAAAACTCTTCTACCCCGAGACCCTCTTCGAGAAAACCAACGAACCCAAACCCAGACATCACTGACATAACTATGCACCCTGCACCACCCACGATGAACTTCCGATCACCGTCAAAACTTCCTACACATCGACGATCACTCCAGCAACCCATCACGATCATCAAAACACCACCACAAGCCATGATCCCAAATCGAACTATCTAGTTGAAACTGGAACTCAAACCACTGCCAGAAAAAGCCTCGCCCAACGATTCTGATCACCGGAGATTGAACCACCTCGTCCACGCCTTGCCGAACTCCTACGCAACCAATCCCCACAACCTCAGGACACTCAACCAAACTAGGTTTCAGAACAAAATCGAACAACCCTCAATGCCATGGTGGATTAACCACCTTCCAGACAATTTTGCCCACACACCTGATCATTCATCTAGCTCCAGGGAGAACTACGACCACCAGATGAACTCCAGTCATTAGAAAATCCCAAAACTCCAAACTCTGGTCATCTAAGAACTGCACCCTCATTACAATTCTAAAAATTGTAATTTTTGTTTTAAAAATCTTAATTTCCATAGATGATTCAAGACATAAACTTGAATCAGTAAAATACAACATTTGGTTTTACATGTTTTAAAGATTTATACTGTTATTTCCCAAATACAAGCATATTTCATCACTTACATACTTGTTTATATTTTTAGTACTTAGATTATACTAAAACTAATCTATTTTTTTTGATCCAAGTGCTATCAGTGATTAAATAAAAAGATATGGATTTTGATAAATTGGTAAACACTAAAACCTGGAAACAAAGATACAAGCACATGCACAGTTCAAATCAGATGCATATACACAACATTTTGTACTTATATATAGACACACACACACACACACACATATATATATATATATATATGCAAAGCACTTTCAACACAGCAATTCACATGCAACAACTTTCATTTACTTAAGATTTTTATGAAAATGTTTACTCACAGTTCTGGAAGAATCAGAGAAGCCTGGGTCTTCTCTGGAAATTTGAATTTGCTTCCTGTTCTTGATTTTTTTACTGCTGCATTTAATTTAAAAACTGAGTTGATCCTTGTTTTGCTTAAAAAATTTCCTTCTCATTTTTTTCCGAGTGGTATAAACTAGGCAAGGATGAGTAAGTATATATATATAAAGGAGGAAGTGTATCAAGTAAGCAACCAGTGGCTGCAAACCTGGTACAGGCTGAGATACATTTTATTTGATCTTATCCTTTGCTTGCCTTTATTTTGTTTGCTACGTTGACTTGATAAAACTGATTTGTTTGCTTGAAATGATATATTGCATGCTTAAGATGAAGGTGCAGTAAATGCTTGTCCCCTTCTATGTTTACATTGCACTATTTAATATAATATACATTTGTTTTGTATTTGCCATCATATACATATAAATGTATTCATACCCTTTACCATGGTTATGTTTTACTTCAAGTTTTTCATACAATATATAATCACTTATATCCTTTTATCCCAGTTTTAAACATATATTTATATTCCTATGGTCATATATGCTTATATATATTTATATATATTACCAACAATTAAGCTTGTATATATTTCCTATAGGATTCAGAGACTTTAAAATGCAATACTCAATATAGCTTTCAATTCACTATTATATATATCCAGATATTTTAAATTATCAGAAATTTATTCATTCGACATATAAAAATCAATATTTCAATAATTCGTCACACATCCAGTTCGGCTTCTCCCCTTTATGCTTTACAACCAACATAGAATCGTGGTAACTCTTCCTCATCTTCTACATCCAGTAGTGTCGTACCAACTGCATGTCGTCTGCATGGACGTCGATTGTGGCCTGCATTTCATGATAAACAAGCAACTCTGATGGAGTATGTGCTACAACTTTTCCATGACGATCCCAAACATAATACTTTGGTACAAAACCATTTTTGCACAAATGAACTTTCACAATATCTAGTAACAAATACTTCAAATGTTTACACCAACTACACGGAACGAATTTCTACATTGTTTCCGTTATTACTTAAAGAGAATTCAACAAATATGTTTATACCATTATAAAAATCTTCCTTTATTGAGACTCTCAGTCCCCTTCTTTGATACATCCACCTCCTCCAATCAACAAAATAATCAACCATTTTTTCTATTTAAAAAACATGTCACAAATTGAAAAATAAATATTGGGCATTTTATGAATTAACATTTTATTTTTCAATTTATTGATACATAATCTAATACGAGCCAGTCTAACCCAGCTTAAGAATACAATATTGAAATGTTGGTTTATGGTTTTCTATTTTGATGGGCAGTTATCCTACTTCCCATTACAAATACAGTAAACAATTACATTCATAAATTATTTCATTTTAAACAATTCAACAAAATTTCGACAGCACTGAAAGTCTATAGTATGGTGGATCGTTTATACAAATGACAAGTATATGACTAATTTAAACTATATTGTAACAATATTAAAGTATGTAAATAAGAATAAGCACACCGGGATTTTATACTGGTTCGGACCTCCCGTCCTACGTCCAGTCTCGAAGATCCTCTTAGGAATTTCCTTTCACCAAATAACCCTCACTTCACCCAGAGGAACAGGTGTACAATAGCAAAGTTTCTTTGTCAACTATGTGTTCTCTATTACACGGATTTTGACTATATAGTACAAATGCTTCCAATATATATCTAGGGAGTATTGTCTATGAGGAACTGTATATTTGGAAGAGTAGAATACAAGTATAGATTGCTAGATATCAAGAGTATATGATAGAGTATATAATTAGAGAGCATAAGTAAGTAAGGTTCTTCCTTCTCTTTGATTCTTGATGTTATTTATAATGGTAGAGAGATTCCTTGAGTAGTTGCATCCATTAACAAGTGTTCTATGGTCGCTTCTGATGGTAATGAAGAGTTGCAGCGAAGAGAAGTGAAGATGTCTTTTCAAATGCGGCAGTTGTAATTTGAATTTCAAAATCCGAGTTTAGTTCTAAACGTCTGGTATATGTTTCAGACGTCTGGCTCTATATATTTTTTGTATACAATAGCCTTTCAGACGTCCGAGTTCATTAACCAGATGTCTAATCCTGTTTTATATTCCAGAGGATTTCTTCAGACGTCTGGCTAGCGCACCCAGACGTCTGAAACCTGTGCATGTTGAATTTGTGCATCTATGTCATTGCTCCATTGATCCTATCGACTTGTAGTTTTTTGTAACGTTCTTTGAGCCTTCTTCTTGTCTCTCTAGTGATGTTACTTTAGCAAGTTCCTGTATATATACATATATATGTACATTTGATTTTCATTGTATAGTTGTTGTCATTAAAACCATGAATTTGATTTCCTAACAAGCACTTCCTCTTTGTTTCCGGTATTGTACACAAATACATGTATACAGGAAACAAAAAAGAAAAGTGACGGTGAAATTTTGTGGACCATTTAAAATGAAATAATGTACGAAATGTAATTATTTACTGTGTTTATAACTTGTCTAATACAAGGAAAAATCCAGCAAGTATTGTACTAGATAAATATAAATGTCTGTTTTATGACAAAAACAAATATCTATATAATGACCATGTACAACACTTGTCGGACAGGGCCGAAAACTCTTTAGGGGACGTAATAAAAAAGCCGTTTATACAAAAATTGGAAGTTTTATACTTTGACTTCTTATTTATTATATAATATATTATTGTTTGTAAACGGTTGAAAATTTACTATATCATATATTTCGAAAAATTATTACTTTATCACATTCCGCATAATTTATCGAACAAGGTTAATTCGCCGTATTATAGTAGATATGTAAATTATTTTTTTACGTCGTTTTCGATAGAAAACAATTTATTTAATTATTAGTATGTGTGTGTGTATATATATAATGATTAACACATATACACACACATATATGAACACATAAACACCCCAATTAACATAAGACACTGCTAAAAATAACACATATATAATGGTTTACATATATACACAAATTCATCAATTATACCTACTTTTCACAGCTTAAAGCTAACAAATGAAATAGGTATTCCATGGGATACTATAAACCATCATTAGACTATTATAAACAATTAGAATCACTAATTAGCCCTAATTTATCAAATTAGGCAAATCCAGATTTATGTTAAAAATTAGGTTTTTCTTAAAAATTAGAGATTATACCTGAGATAGGAATCAATAGAGAGTGATTAAGAAGTCGTGCAAGATTCGGAAGCTTGAATTTTGGGGTTTGGAAGCTTGAAAATGGGTTTAAAGATTTTAGAAATTTTTTTCCATTCAGTTGGAATGAGAAGAAAGGTCTCGACGAGACCTGGACGGCCTTTCAGATTCCGTCACACCTAAGCCGTTGGAAGCCGTCGCCAAGAATTGTCGGTATTTTAAGCAAATCTTGTAGTGTCACCCCCTTAACCGTTAATGTGAATGGATCTCCTCATCATTTGTCCTAAAAGAACAAAATGAGTTTCTATGTACAGTATAGCACCACCGACGGTAACTATACTATATAATCTCCGTGTTTCTCCTAGATATTTCCAAAGTTAAAATCCTTTGGTGTTAAGTAGGGAATATTTCCGTATCACCAAAATTAAGAAGGATTACATATTTAGGCCAAGGTTTGATAGTCAGTTATTTAACTATTAAATAAACAACATTCAAAGCAGAGATTTCATTTCCTATGGAAACCACTAGGCCTTTTAAAATTGATCTTCCATTAATTCTCTTTCCAACAAAATATTCGTATACTCATCTCATTGGAATAAGTATATTCACAAACCATTCCTTTCAAACTTTGAAAACCTTTTTCACATATGTTAACACTAAAAATGTACGCTAACACCCCGGTGTGATTTGTGATATAGCGAAAGCACCACCCGTTGGTACGGGAACTAAAAGCAAGCAGAAAATAGCAGAAAACAGTAAAAGAGACAACAATTTTTATAGTGGTTCGGCTCAAAATCAAGCCTACGTCCACTTAATCTCTTCTATCACTGATTGATTACAGATTTTACAATGATCCTTCAATTACAACACAATTAGGATTGATTATTAGAACTTTGATGCAGAAAAGCTCTTTGAATTCATCCGGAATGAACTTGATCTTTTCAGAAGGTTCTTTGAAGTGTCTTTTTACTTTGAAGTGATAGAGCAAGTGTAGAAGTCGTGAAAATAGCAAAGTCTTGGCGTTCCCTCTAAAAAATCATCCCTCCTCTAGTGCAGAGTAGGCGGGGTATTTATAGGAGAAGCCGGGCTTAGGTCGGCCATGTCATAGGTCATGAGCGACCTAGGAGTTGCGACCTAAGAGCCATCCCGAGGTAACATAAGTCGTTAACAACTTAATGGGGCCATGATGGATGAGATATATGCTGTGAGCGACTTAGCATGTGTAGTTCAGAAGTTATCTCGGCTTGTTTAGGTCGTTAGCGACCTAATGGAAGAGGCGGTGCGTATGCGGCTTAACTCTGAAGCTTGCTATGTCGTTAGGTCGCTCTTTCCTTAACTCGTTAGGTCGTTACCTTCATTGAGTTGCTAGGTTGTTATCCCGTTGAGTTGCAGGAGTCTTTAGGTCGATAGGTCGCTGGAGCTCCTTAAGTCGTTGAGTCGCTCTGTGCTTTAGGTCGTTAGGTCGTTGCCTTGTTTCAGATCGTTAAGTCGTTTATCCCCTTAAGTCGTTGAGACAAATAGGTCGCTAAGTCGTGAATAAAAGAGGGTTAACACTTGCCCCTCGAAGTATACGCCTAGGAGCTAGGTCGTGTGCTTCGATACCTCTTAACTCGCGCCATCCTGAGTCGTTGAGTCGTGAGCGACTTATGAGAGAGCTAGGTCGTTCGTGCCGATTCGAGTTCCACTGCCCCTGTATATAAGTCGCTTAGGCCACTCCTTCTTCTCTTCACCTACTCTAACACTCTAACCCACCATTGAAGAATTTCCGAGCTCTCGAAGAAGAATTCAAACCAACCAGTCGTCGATCATCTTCACCATCACACTACGTAAGTGAATCCGATCATTATCCAACCACGACCATCACCGAATCGTGAATCCCCCATTTTTCGACCCTAATCCGATTCCACATGCCGCATTTCACCACGTGTAACGACCCACATTTTTGACCGTTCAAGTCAACAATAATCCACACATGTCCAACTCAAACCGTTCAAAAAGGCAGATGGTTATTGGGGTTAAATAAGAAAAGGAGAGAAAGAACAGAAGCAAACTCAGAATCTTACAGCGGAAGGAACAAGATATAATAATAAAATAACAGTTCATGAAGCTGTTAAATAAATAAATTTGATTATTATTATACATCATAAATCAGAGTTACATACATATCAGAGATAATACAACAATGCAGTGGAAAAATAATACGGTAGCAGAATACAAATGATGTAATACCAAACTCCGTCTTCGTCCTCCAGAATAGATCTTCAACCTTATCTGAAATGCTCAGGCTGACCCGAGCGTAATGAAAAGACAAAACACTCGAGTCAGGACTAAAATATCTCATGTAAGTCAAATCGAATAAGAAATAAGAGTGTGACGGCGTCAGAGATGTTTACGGGGTTTGACATCTCCTGTCCAGTGTCAACGTGAGTGCAATAACTTAAGAGATGTTACGGGATTTTCCACCTCTTAAGGATCCGTTAAACTATCTACTATGTAGTACAATACGCTATATATGTAATGTCTATCAAGTAAAATAAATATTTTTCATAGTGTTAAGCCTTTACATTGATCCCCCTTAACACATTTTTAAGCCCTAGTGTACAGTTTGCATATAACACACCAGTAAACCGTCGGTGGATAGTGACGCGCCGTGATACACTAACACTAAATCAAAATCGTAGTGGTCGCGCATAAGGGTAAAAGTATGACAAGGCACGTGAGGCAATGCCCAAGGTAGGATACTACCGTTTCGCATCTCCGGCTGGTGGTAACGCATCGCTGCTACGATCGCCCACCGCATCACATCACTCCCAAATCAAGGGTGATCACCAATCGACAACAAAGTAGATATAGTATACGAAGGAGTGTGAATGCTAGAGGCAGCTAACCTCACTGGCACGGGTATGGCTCCTGTTTTAGTCATTTCAAATTTGACATAAGTGTCAAGGCATCCATTAACGTTCTCTTACTTCAAATCAGCAACGTACATCAAAACCATCCACTTCATTCTGGATCAACACTCCGCGTGTATTAGTTATTAAAGTGGTTTTCGGTATCGACAGAGAGTATGTCCATATCCGATCCCGGTCTCTTTAATAACTACGTATTTTTACACCGGTGGCTCTTTTACATCTCAAATCGATTCATAATTGATATCAAAATATCATATTCGCTTCAAAATCAAATCCATTCAAATATCATCATATCTACTCAAAGTATACAATTTCATTTCAAAAATCATTTTCGCCTCAATATCTCATTTCGATTTCAAAATCATTTTTCGCCTCAATATCTCATTTCGATTTCAAAAATCAATTTCAAATACATATTTGAACCATAAAATAAACAAATTCACTTCCAATATATTTCGAAATTTTAAATATTTCACATTTCAAAACAGTTCATATATTTATATAAGATTCGCTTTAAAACCATTTCGTATTCAAATTAGAATATACTTCAAATTACACATCTGTATTAAGTAGTTTACTTAATTTCTGGAACAATTCCAATTCAATAAACTTAGATTAACATTCGAATTTCAAGAATTCATTTAAGTATTACATTCCAAATCAATTTCAGTTCAAATCCTATTCAGATCAATTTTATCTTCAAATTTAATTCAATAGTTTCAATTTAGTCCAATTCACAAATTTCTTTGAATTTCAATTAAATTCCAAATTAATTAAATCTCAATTTCAAATTAATTTTCAATTCCCAACTCAAACTTGAAATATCATTTCATATAAATTTTCTTAGAAATATTCAGAGTTCGATTAAAAGTCCAATCTTTTAAAACAAATCAACTTTCGAAAATTTACGTCGTATTTTAATCTTTTTCTTAAAAATCTAAACTTTGAATAATTAAACAATTTCATTTACCAAGTTTAAATTCCAACATCTCGATCTTCAATTCAAAATAATTCAATTTCCATAAATTGGATTTTATTCTTAAAATCAATTCATTTAAATAATTTCAAAACAACTTTTAAAATCATTTAATTTAACCAACCCGGTGTCCGTATATAATTTTCTAACCTATGGCCAAGTGGATAATGATTTCAATTTTAATTTCAAGGATGGATATATATCATTTCAATCCAAATAGATGTCATAGGTATATCATTTCAACCTATTCCTTAATTTATTCGAAATGATTCAGTTTACAGTTTTATATGCAATAAACAATATACATGATGATAGCATGATATATCAAAATAAATAAACAACCAATATCGACCAATAACATCCATCAACCAATCAACCATAAAGCCAATAACATTCACAACAATTTTATAATTATCAATATCGAGTAATATACTGCCAATTTAAATTTATTTTAACGGTCAATTTAAATTCTATCAATTAATTCATATATCAAGACATATGATAATTAAACCTACCAAACAACAGCCAATAAATTTCATATCACTTAAGAATATAAATTTAACTAACAAAAATTATTTTAGTCAATTGTGAGCGTATAAACACTCACCTCGATCTTCCGTTGCGCCGAGACGCTCCGGTTTGGAACTAAAACTGGACGACGCCCAACTTTAGCCCAAATTTTCACCGTCTCCAAATCCATCCAAACCAGTTTCATTTCGAAGCTCTCGTCATTACGATCGCAACGCAAAAAGTTTCGTTCCAATCGGACCTCGTATGAAAAAGTTATGCTATTTTAAAGTTTACACAAATTTAAATAAACAATTTCAGCTTTTAATTTAAATTTCAAACCCTAGCTTCAGATCTGGCCGTTCGTCTTTGCTTCAGGAAATCTGGGCCGCACCTGCCTCCTTCTCCATCATCGTTCAATTCACGTGAACCCTAACCCACAGCCGTCATTCTTCCATCAATTTTCACGACCACACCGAGCAGCTTGAAGACGATCAGGGAATACCACGTCGAAGGCCTTCAAGGAGGCTACCATCGGCCAGAGTAGGGTGGAGCTCGGCCATCTCTGCTGCACGCAAATCGAGGACAAACACGAAACTTTAAATGCAAATTCCCGTTGATCCGTTGCTCCGTTTTTGATCATCTCCGTATGGATTTGAAGAGCTCGCCGAGATCTACACTTTTGCTTTTGGAATTTTTCGATTTCGTTGAACGGATTGAGAGATATTAAGGAAAGAAGTTTCGAAATTTTCTGGCCATTGAATTAAAAGTGGCGGCTAAGGGCTGAAACCCTAGGGTTTTTGGAAAATAGAGAAAGTGAGGGGCTTTTATAGAAAAATACGCGACACTATTCATCCCGGATTTTCCGAACTCCAAACGAAGCGTGCCGACTGACGTTTTTAAGGTTTACCCCGCGTTCCGAACACAATGGAACAAGTTTCGGAAGCTAATTCGATCATCTGTGCGAGTTACGGCAATAAACGATCGATTTAAAATTAAATCGGTTAATCAAATTTCTGTGCGTTTGGGCTCGCCCCGGACAAACGGTAAATCCGATTGACACGAAATTTGAAACTCTACAATAATATGACATTACGGATCCGATGAAACTGGTTTCGTCGAAATTCGAGACTTTTTGAAAAATGACTATTTTCTCTCGCCGAATTAATATTAAAAACAATTCGATGCGTTTCGAGCTGCCACGGTCAAACGATAACTCCGACTGGTACGAAAATTGAAATCCGACAATAACAAATTATTACGGATCCAATGGAATGAGTTTCGTTCAATTCTGAGACTGTTCGAAAAATGGCTATTTTTCAGTCGATAATAAAATATTAAAATATTCAATTTTCACAAATTAACTTTAAATTCAATTTTAAAAGTTCTATAACATTACTATAACTCCAATATGATAAGATAAAATTTTACAAATCATTTTCAATCATATTCAACTCGATTTTCAATTATTTCTGAAATTTAACTTATTAAATTATCGATTTAATTGTCTAATTAAATCCAATATTCGAAAAATAAATTATTCGACGGTTTAATTTCAATATAAAATTCCCAATTTTAAATTATTAAATTTTAAATCAAATTTCAATTGTTCACAAATTCCATTTTTAATTTCACAGTAATTAACAATCTTTTACAATGCGGTTTTCCATTATAAATCCAATATAAAAGATTATATTAGATTCCACGTTCAATTATATTGTAATTCAAATTCAAGTTATTTAATTCCAAATGAATTCTTTTATTTCGATTTACACTTTCATTATTGAATCAACCATTTACTTATATATTTATTATCAATAGTTTATAATTCATTTTCTTCAGCTATCATCTTATTTAAATTCACAGTAATATTAAATTACATTCATTTACGTTGATTTCCATATTATAACTTCAATATTAAATCTACCATTTTATTTATTCTTGTTTACAATCATAACCAATTTGGTTTACAACTTGAAATTCACATTTAACAACACAAAATTTTATTTCCTTCGGATTTTTATCCAAAATTTTCATTTTAATTCGTATTTTTAAAGTGTTAAAAATACGGGTCGTTACATTCTCCCCCACTTAAAACTTTTCGTCCTCGAAAAGGAACGGAGAAGGGGAAACCATCATCTAGATATAATTCATTCAAAATATTCTACTTATTTGCAAAATTTAGTTATAGGATTTTTTTCTTTTCACAAAATTTTCTAACTCCCGGATTTTTGAAAAATTTCGGCAGCACCTCCTTTGCGCGGCTAGGACCGAAAAATTTCACAGTGGTAATAATTGCATGATATACATCTCATTGCAAGAATGAGGCATCCCAAAACACGGGGAACACAATAATATACCACAACATAAACCGTAATCCGAGAACGTACCTTTTATTAAGCGGTTATTAGCATTTTAACTTACATTTTGCATTTAGCGCAGAAGCGAGCTCCACAAGCGAAGCGCAACCCCTTTGCTACCTACTAAAATGCTCAATAACCAAGTTAGAACAATGCATATAAAGATAGATCGATATACTTAGCATAAACAACATTCATATACATATTTAACTTCAAAACTGAAAATTTTAAATTCAAGACAGCGAACAAATCCCAGTTTTTGGTCACCTAAACGATAAAATTTTAAAATGGAATCTAAATAAAAGTTGTTGCATTTGTATCAGGCTTTCCGGAATGTCCAAAATCATTAAATTCGGACATTCTATTCAAAAGTTACGACTGTTTTACTAAATAGATACGCCTCAGCCTGGCAATGAATTGCGCAGGTCAGCGACGTTTGGTCACGTTTTTGACCTTCTAAACGACAGCAAAACACCAAATGCTTAAAACAAAAGTTTTAGCTTAAGTTCTAAGCTTTTCAGAAAGTGCAAGATCATCAAAATCCGATACACCAGTAAAAAGTTATGTCATAAATACTACGGTCAAATCCTATTGGTTTTGCTTATTCTTACACAGGACAGCGATAGACATTTACATTTTTAACCTAGTAAACGAATGAATTTTCTGAAATACTCTAAACAAAAGTCGTGCTACAGATTCTAAGCTTTCTGAAAAGTCCAAGATCATCAAATTCTGATTATTCATTTAAAAGTTATGGTACTTTTAGTTTCAACACATACCGGACAATTTTAGATTTCTACATTTGTTTGTTATTACAAATACAAACTATCCAATTTAAAGTTTCCGGAAAATCAAGCATTAACCCAAAGTTGTTAATTTCCTTTATATTTTATGAAATAAGTTTACATTAAATTCGTTTTTCGGTTTATTCACTTTATTACCTCCACATTTTAACTCAAGACAATTTTGCTTCACATTAAATTGAATTCAATTATATTCAACATCACCTTACTACAAATTGAATTTAATTACTTAAATTTTTATTCCATTTATTCAATTCCATTACAATATGAATCGTATTTACTCACCTAACATCCATCTACAACCAAAGCACAACAACATTAACGTCCATACCAAATTTACCACCAAGTCAATCAATTTCTTTTATTTGTCTCAATTGGTTTATTCATTTCCAAACAAATCAAGTTTACTCAATTCATTTACTTTGTTTGGGTTATATCAAATTCCATAATTCACTTTACTTGTTTTCCTCATTGATTTAATTCAATAATTTTGCTTGTTCAAATTAAATTTCATACCATCAACTAAGTATATATTATTCATTTTTCAATTTGAATTTCTTTTATATTTGCAACTATCAATTTGATCTTCACATTTTATTTACACTATCATACTTGTATATTTTTTTTTTACTTACTTATCAAAATATGCATTTTAAACTTTTAAATATTAGGTAAGTTATGGTTATGCAAATTTAGTGCAGTTGATAATATACAACTTATTTTCATTAAATTCTAGTGTTGAGCTTATTTAACAAATCTTCAATTTATTATTTATCACATTAAGGTTTACTATTACAATTTAAATTTTCATTTTAACCTTTAAATTCTATTACATATTTTAGAAAAATTTCAATTTCTAGTTTATTCGAAGAGTACAGAAAACATTTAGTGGTCTCCCCCACTCGGACTCTTGAAAAATAAACGCCGATAATGTGTGCACACATTACCGAAACTTATTTTCCAAACGTCAAGTGGGGCATACATCACTTATTTCATTTCAAAGTCATTTAAAATCTTTCCTATTCGAGTTTCTTTCATATAATATGTATATTATTTTCAAACCATTTGCAACAAATTTCAAACATTGGAATTTATATTCTCAAATCCAAAATCATATTCATTTAATTCAATTTTCAATTATATTTCCCAATTCATTTTTTTTTTCATTTGTCAATAATTTAGAAATATTGACAAGTCAACCAATTGACGACGATAATCTAATATTATCATCTCCTACCAACCAATACAATCAAAATTTATATATTCATAATAATATTTATATAAAATATAATTCAAAACGATATTATGTCAATTTGTCCTATTCGAGTGTTTAGAAATCCCTATCGATGCCATGGCGTCCCATGTACCGACCAAAATTTATAAATACTCAACGGAACAAATCAACACAATATAAAACCATTTTATAGCAAATAACAAGTACGCTCTCTCATATACACTCAAACTCATTCATAGGTTTCAACCCTATTTCAACGAGTTATTCCCCACTAGAGCTCAGGTAATCTAAACCAAAGCTCTGATACCAACTGTAACGACCCACATTTTTGACCGTTCAAGTCGACAATAATCCACACATGTCCAACTCAAACCGTTCAAAAAGGCAGATGGTTATTGGGGTTAAATAAGAAAAGGAGAGAAAGAACAGAAGCAAACTCAGAATCTTACAGCGGAAGGAACAAGATATAATAATAAAATAACAGTTCATGAAGCTGTTAAATAAATAAATTTGATTATTATTATACATCATAAATCAGAGTTACATACATATCAGAGATAATACAACAATGCAGTGGAAAAATAATACGGTAGCAGAATACAAATGATGTAATACCAAACTCCGTCTTCGTCCTCCAGAATAGATCTTCAACCTTATCTGAAATGCTCAGGCTGACCCGAGCGTAATGAAAAGACAAAACACTCGAGTCAGGACTAAAATATCTCATGTAAGTCAAATCGAATAAGAAATAAGAGTGTGACGGCGTCAGAGATGTTTACGGGGTTTGACATCTCCTGTCCAGTGTCAACGTGAGTGCAATAACTTAAGAGATGTTACGGGATTTTCCACCTCTTAAGGATCCGTTAAACTATCTACTATGTAGTACAATACGCTATATATGTAATGTCTATCAAGTAAAATAAATATTTTTCATAGTGTTAAGCCTTTACATTGATCCCCCTTAACACATTTTTAAGCCCTAGTGTACAGTTTGCATATAACACACCAGTAAACCGTCGGTGGATAGTGACGCGCCGTGATACACTAACACTAAATCAAAATCGTAGTGGTCGCGCATAAGGGTAAAAGTATGACAAGGCACGTGAGGCAATGCCCAAGGTAGGATACTACCGTTTCGCGTCTCCGGCTGGTGGTAACGCATCGCTGCTACGATCGCCCACCGCATCACATCACTCCCAAATCAAGGGTGATCACCAATCGACAACAAAGTAGATATAGTATACGAAGGAGTGTGAATGCTAGAGGCAGCTAACCTCACTGGCACGGGTATGGCTCCTGTTTTAGTCATTTCAAATTTGACATAAGTGTCAAGGCATCCATTAACGTTCTCTTACTTCAAATCAGCAACGTACATCAAAACCATCCACTTCATTCTGGATCAACACTCCGCGTGTATTAGTTATTAAAGTGGTTTTCGGTATCGACAGAGAGTATGTCCATATCCGATCCCGGTCTCTTTAATAACTACGTATTTTTACACCGGTGGCTCTTTTACATCTCAAATCGATTCATAATTGATATCAAAATATCATATTCGCTTCAAAATCAAATCCATTCAAATATCATCATATCTACTCAAAGTATACAATTTCATTTCAAAAATCATTTTCGCCTCAATATCTCATTTCGATTTCAAAATCATTTTTCGCCTCAATATCTCATTTCGATTTCAAAAATCAATTTCAAATACATATTTGAACCATAAAATAAACAAATTCACTTCCAATATATTTCGAAATTTTAAATATTTCACATTTCAAAACAGTTCATATATTTATATAAGATTCGCTTTAAAACCATTTCGTATTCAAATTAGAATATACTTCAAATTACACATCTGTATTAAGTAGTTTACTTAATTTCTGGAACAATTCCAATTCAATAAACTTAGATTAACATTCGAATTTCAAGAATTCATTTAAGTATTACATTCCAAATCAATTTCAGTTCAAATCCTATTCAGATCAATTTTATCTTCAAATTTAATTCAATAGTTTCAATTTAGTCCAATTCACAAATTTCTTTGAATTTCAATTAAATTCCAAATTAATTAAATCTCAATTTCAAATTAATTTTCAATTCCCAACTCAAACTTGAAATATCATTTCATATAAATTTTCTTAGAAATATTCAGAGTTCGATTAAAAGTCCAATCTTTTAAAACAAATCAACTTTCGAAAATTTACGTCGTATTTTAATCTTTTTCTTAAAAATCTAAACTTTGAATAATTAAACAATTTCATTTACCAAGTTTAAATTCCAACATCTCGATCTTCAATTCAAAATAATTCAATTTCCATAAATTGGATTTTATTCTTAAAATCAATTCATTTAAATAATTTCAAAACAACTTTTAAAATCATTTAATTTAACCAACCCGGTGTCCGTATATAATTTTCTAACCTATGGCCAAGTGGATAATGATTTCAATTTTAATTTCAAGGATGGATATATATCATTTCAATCCAAATAGATGTCATAGGTATATCATTTCAACCTATTCCTTAATTTATTCGAAATGATTCAGTTTACAGTTTTATATACAATAAACAATATACATGATGATAGCATGATATATCAAAATAAATAAACAACCAATATCGACCAATAACATCCATCAACCAATCAACCATAAAGCCAATAACATTCACAACAATTTTATAATTATCAATATCGAGTAATATACTGCCAATTTAAATTTATTTTAACGGTCAATTTAAATTCTATCAATTAATTCATATATCAAGACATATGATAATTAAACCTACCAAACAACAGCCAATAAATTTCATATCACTTCAGAATATAAATTTAACTAACAAAAATTATTTTAGTCAATTGTGAGCGTATAAACATTCACCTCGATCTTCCGTTGCGCCGAGACGCTCCGGTTTGGAACTAAAACTGGACGACGCCCAACTTTAGCCCAAATTTTCACCGTCTCCAAATCCATCCAAACCAATTTCATTTCGAAGCTCTCGTCATTACGATCGCAACGCAAAAAGTTTCGTTCCAATCGGACCTCGTATGAAAAAGTTATGCTATTTTAAAGTTTACACAAATTTAAATAAACAATTTCAGCTTTTAATTTAAATTTCAAACCCTAGCTTCAGATCTGGCCGTTCGTCTTTGCTTCAGGAAATCTGGGCCGCACCTGCCTCCTTCTCCATCATCGTTCAATTCACGTGAACCCTAACCCATAGCCGTCATTCTTCCATCAATTTTCACGACCACACCGAGCAGCTTGAAGACGATCAGGGAATACCACGTCGAAGGCCTTCAAGGAGGCTACCATCGGCCAGAGTAGGGTGGAGCTCGGCCATCTCTGCTGCACGCAAATCGAGGACAAACACGAAACTTTAAATGCAAATTCCCGTTGATCCGTTGCTCCGTTTTTGATCATCTCCGTATGGATTTGAAGAGCTCGCCGAGATCTACACTTTTGCTTTTGGAATTTTTCGATTTCGTTGAACGGATTGAGAGATATTAAGGAAAGAAGTTTCGAAATTTTCTGGCCATTGAATTAAAAGTGGCGGCTAAGGGCTGAAACCCTAGGGTTTTTGGAAAATAGAGAAAGTGAGGGGCTTTTATAGAAAAATACGCGACACTATTCATCCCGGATTTTCCGAACTCCAAACGAAGCGTGCCGACTGACGTTTTTAAGGTTTACCCCGCGTTCCGAACACAATGGAACAGGTTTCAGAAGCTAATTCGATCATCTGTGCGAGTTACGGCAATAAACGATCGATTTAAAATTAAATCGGTTAATCAAATTTCTGTGCGTTTGGGCTCGCCCCGGACAAACGGTAAATCCGATTGACACAAAATTTGAAACTCTACAATAATATGACATTACGGATCCGATGAAACTGGTTTCGTCGAAATTCGAGACTTTTTGAAAAATGACTATTTTCTCTCGCCGAATTAATATTAAAAACAATTCGATGCGTTTCGAGCTGCCACGGTCAAACGATAACTCCGACTGGTACGAAAATTGAAATCCGACAATAACAAATTATTACGGATCCAATGGAATGAGTTTCGTTCAATTCTGAGACTGTTCGAAAAATGGCTATTTTTCAGTCGATAATAAAATATTAAAATATTCAATTTTCACAAATTAACTTTAAATTCAATTTTAAAAGTTCTATAACATTACTATAACTCCAATATGATAAGATAAAATTTTACAAATCATTTTCAATCATATTCAACTCGATTTTCAATTATTTCTGAAATTTAACTTATTAAATTATCGATTTAATTGTCTAATTAAATCCAATATTCGAAAAATAAATTATTCGACGGTTTAATTTCAATATAAAATTCCCAATTTTAAATTATTAAATTTTAAATCAAATTTCAATTGTTCACAAATTCCATTTTTAATTTCACAGTAATTAACAATCTTTTACAATGCGGTTTTCCATTATAAATCCAATATAAAAGATTATATTAGATTCCACGTTCAATTATATTGTAATTCAAATTCAAGTTATTTAATTCCAAATGAATTCTTTTATTTCGATTTACACTTTCATTATTGAATCAACCATTTACTTATATATTTATTATCAATAGTTTATAATTCATTTTCTTCAGCTATCATCTTATTTAAATTCACAGTAATATTAAATTACATTCATTTACGTTGATTTCCATATTATAACTTCAATATTAAATCTACCATTTTATTTATTCTTGTTTACAATCATAACCAATTTGGTTTACAACTTGAAATTCACATTTAACAACACAAAATTTTATTTCCTTCGGATTTTTATCCAAAATTTTCATTTTAATTCGTATTTTTAAGTGTTAAAAATACGGGTCGTTACATAATGTAACGACCCGTATTTTTAACACTTAAAAATACGAATTAAAATGAAAATTTTGGATAAAAATCCGAAGGAAATAAAATTTTGTGTTGTTAAATGTGAATTTCAAGTTGTAAACCAAATTGGTTATGATTGTAAACAAGAATAAATAAAATGGTAGATTTAATATTGAAGTTATAATATGGAAATCAACGTAAATGAATGTAATTTAATATTACTTTGAATTTAAATAAGATGATAGCTGAAGAAAATGAAAGTAAATGAATTATAAACTATTGATAATAAATATATAAGTAAATGGTTGATTCAATAATGAAAGTGTAAATCGAAATAAAAGAATTCATTTGGAATTAAATAACTTGAATTTGAATTACAATATAATTGAACGCTGAATCTAATATAATCTTTTATAGTGGATTTATAATGGAAAATTGCGTTGTAAAAGATTGTTAATTACTATGAAATTAAAAATGGAATTTGTGAACAATTGAAATTTGATTTAAAATTTAATAATTTAAAATTGGGAATTTTATATTGAAATTAAACAGTCGAATAATTTATTTTTCGAATATTGGATTTAATTAGACAATTAAATCGATAATTTAATAAGTTAAATTTCAGAAATAATTGACAATCGAGTTGAATATGATTGAAAATGATTTGTAAAAATTTCTTTCTTATCATATTGGAGTTATAGTAATGTTATAGAACTTTTAAAATTGAATTTAAAGTTAATTTGTGAAAATTGAATATTTTAATATTTTATTATCGACTGAAAAATAGCCATTTTTCGAACAGTCTCAGAATTGAACGAAACTCATTCCATTGGATCCGTAATAGTTTGTTATTGTCGGATTTCAATTTTCGTACCAATCGGAGTTATCGTTTGACCGTGGCAGCTCGAAACGCATCGAATTGTTTTTAATATTAATTCGGCGAGAGAAAATAGTCATTTTTCAAAAAGTCTCGGATTTCGACGAAACCAGTTTCATCGGATCCGTAATGTCATATTATTGTAGAGTTTCAAATTCGTGTCAATCGGATTTACCGTTTGTCCGGGGCGAGCCCAAACGCACAGAAATTTGATTAACCGATTTAATTTTAAATCGATCGTTTATTGCCGTAACTCGCACAGATGATCGAATTAGCTTCCGAAACCTGTTCCATTGTGTTCGGAACGTGGGGTAAACCTTAGAAACGTCAGTCGGCACGCTTCGTTTGGAGTTCGGAAAATCCGGGATGAATAGTGTCGCGTATTTTTCTATAAAAGCCCCTCACTTTCTCTATTTTCCAAAAACCCTAGGGTTTCAGCCCTTAGCCGCCACTTTTAATTCAATGGCCAGAAAATTTCGAAACTTCTTTCCTTAATATCTCTCAATCCGTTCAACGAAATCAAAAAATTCCAAAAGCAAAGTTGTAGATCTCGGCGAGCTCTTCAAATCCATACGGTTGATTCGTGCTGATTCGTCACGGATTGGTCCAGATCTGGCTTTGAAGTCGTGCGTATTTCCTTGGTTTGCGTGCAAACGGTGGCGAATGGGGTGGCGAAACTTGGCGCGTAGGTGGCTCTCAAGGTGGCGCTTCAAATGGTGGTGCCTGATCTGCGTGGAGATGCTCGTAGGGTGGTGCGTGTATTAGGGTTTAGGGCGGCTCATGGGTTTGGTGCGTGCGTGCAAACCTGGGGAGAAGAAGACAGTGGGAACGGCCTGGATCTAGGGCAGGAAGTGGACGTCCAGATTTTGCTGTAGGGTTTGTAAATAAATAAAAGTGTAATTTAAGTTTATAATAATTCGTTCAAACTTTAAACGATCATAACTGTGTCATACGAGGTCGGAAAATTACGAAACGAAGTGCGTTGGCTTCGTTTTGATGAGCACTACGCTATGGAGCTAGATTGGAATCGTTTGGAGCTAGAGAAAATTTCGAGTAAAATTAAACGCTCGTTTAATTTTATTCGAAATAAAACGCTGGAACTGCACTGAAATCAAGGTGAGTGTTTATACGCTCACAATTGACTAAAATATCTTTATGGTAGTTAAATTTGACATTATGAAGTGATATGAATTTATTTGTCGTTGTTTGATAAAAATTTAATTGTCATGTAGATTGTCGTGTGAATTCACCGTTGAAAATTTAAATTGACAGTAAATTGAAATTAGGATTTAATTGAAATCGAACTTCCCGATATTGATAACTATGAAATTGCCGTGAATTGTATTGGCTATTGGATGATTTATTTCGATGGATGCTATTGGTTGATATTTAAATGTTTGGATGTTTATTTGCTTATATGTATCCTGTTATACATACATATGACACTATGATTGGTTTATGTGATATATATTCATCCGTGACATTTAACTGAAATAAATAATCACTTGGTCGTAGGTTAGAAAATTATATACGGACACCGGGTTGGTTGAATTAAATGATTTTAGAAAGTTGTTTTGAAATTATTTAAATGAGTTGATTTTAAGAATAAAATCCAATTTATGGAAATTGAATTATTTTGAATTGAAGATCGAGATGTTGGAATTTAAACTTGGTAAATGAAATTGTTTAATTATTCAAAGTTTAGATTTTTAAGAAAAAGATTGAAATACGACGTAAATTTTCGAAAGTTGATTTGTTTTAAAAGATTGGATTTTTAATCGAACTCTGAATATTTCTAAGAAAATTTATATGAAATGATATTTCAAGTTTGAGTTTGGAATTGAAAATTAATTTGAAATTGAGATTTAATTATTTGGAATTTAATTGAAATTCAAAGAAATTTGTGAATTGGACTAAATTGAAACTATTGAATTAAATTTGAAGATAAAATTGATCTGAATAGGATTTGAACTGAAATTGATTTGGAATGTAATACTTAAATGAATTCTTGAAATTCGAATGTTAATCTAAGTTTATTGAATTGGAATTGTTCCAGAAATTAAGTAAACTACTTAATACAGATGTGTAATTTGAAGTATATTCTAATTTGAATACGAAATGGTTTTAAAGCGAATCTTATATAAATATATGAACTGTTTTGAAATATGAAATATTTAAAATTTCGAAATATATTGGAAGTGAATTTGTTTATTTTATGGTTCAAATATGTATTTGAAATTGATTTTTGAAATCGAAATGAGATATTGAGGCGAAAAATGATTTTGAAATCGAAATGAGATATTGAGGCGAAAATGAAATTGTATACTTTGAGTAAATATGATGATATTTGAATGGATTTGATTTTGAAGCGAATATGATATTTGATATCAATTATGAATCGATTTGAAATGTAAAAGAGCCACCGGTATAATAATACGTAGTTATTAAAGAGACCGGGATCGGATATGGACATACTCTCTGTCGATACCGAAAACCACTTTAATAACTAATACACACGGAGTGTTGATCCAGAATGAAGTGGATGGTTTTGATGTACGTTGCTGATTTGAAGTAAGAGAACGTTAATGGATGCCTTGACACTTATGTCAAATTTGAAATGACTAAAACAGGAGCCATACCCGTGCCAGTGAGGTTAGCTGCCTCTAGCATTCACACTCCTTCGTATACTATATCTACTTTGTTGTCGATTGGTGATCACCCTTGATTTGGGAGTGATGTGATGCGGTGGGCGATCGTAGCAGCGATGCGTTACCACCAGCCGGAGACGCGAAACGGTAGTATCCTACCTTGGGCATTGCCTCACGTGCCTTGTCATACTTTTACCCTTATGCGCGACCACTACGATTTTGATTTAGTGTTAGTGTATCACGGCGCGTCACTATCCACCGACGGTTTACTGGTGTGTTATATGCAAACTGTACACTAGGGCTTAAAAATGTGTTAAGGGGGATCGATGTAAAGCCTTAACACTATGAAAAATATTTATTTTACTTGATAGACATTACATATATAGCGTATTGTACTACATAGTAGATAGTTTAACGGATCCTTAAGAGATGGAAAATCCCGTAACATCTCTTAAGTTATTGCACTCACGTTGACACTGGATAGGAGATGTCAAACCCCGTAAACATCTCTAACGCCGTCACACTCTTATTTCTTATTCGATTTGACTTACATGAGATATTTTAGTCCTGACTCGAGTGTTTTGTCTTTTCATTACGCTCGGGTCAGCCTGAGCATTTCAGATAAGGTTGAAGATCTATTCTGGAGGACGACGACGGAGTTTGGTATTACATCATTTGTATTCTGCTACTGTATTATTTTTCCGCTGCATTGTTGTATTATCTCTGATATGTATGTAACTCTGATTTATGATGTATAATAATAATCAAATTTATTTATTTAACAGCTTCATGAACTGTTATTTTATTATTATATCTTGTTCCTTCCGCTGTAAGATTCTGAGTTTGCTTCTGTTCTTTCTCTCATTTTCTTATTTAACCCCAATAACCATCTGCCTTTTTGAACGGTTTGAGTTGGACATGTGTGGATTATTGTCGACTTGAACGGTCAAAAAATGTGGGTCGTTACAGTTGGTATCAGAGCTTTGGTTTAGATTTAAATTAATTTGGAATTTAATTGAAATTCAAAGAAATTTGTGAATTGGACTAAATTGAAACTATTGAATTAAATTTGAAGATAAAATTGATCTGAATAGGATTTGAACTGAAATTGATTTGGAATGTAATACTTAAATGAATTCTTGAAATTCGAATGTTAATCTAAGTTTATTGAATTGGAATTGTTCCAGAAATTAAGTAAACTACTTAATACAGATGTGTAATTTGAAGTATATTCTAATTTGAATACGAAATGGTTTTAAAGCGAATCTTATATAAATATATGAACTGTTTTGAAATGTGAAATATTTAAAATTTCGAAATATATTGGAAGTGAATTTGTTTATTTTATGGTTCAAATATGTATTTGAAATTGATTTTTGAAATCGAAATGAGATATTGAGGCGAAAAATGATTTTGAAATCGAAATGAGATATTGAGGCGAAAATGATTTTTGAAATGAAATTGTATACTTTGAGTAGATATGATGATATTTGAATGGATTTGATTTTGAAGCGAATATGATATTTTGATATCAATTATGAATCGATTTGAGATGTAAAAGAGCCACCAGTGTAAAAATACGTAGTTATTAAAGAGACCGGGATCGGATATGGACATACTCTCTGTCGATACCGAAAACCACTTTAATAACTAATACACGCGGAGTGTTGATCCAGAATGAAGTGGATGGTTTTGATGTACGTTGCTGATTTGAAGTAAGAGAACGTTAATGGATGCCTTGACACTTATGTCAAATTTGAAATGACTAAAACAGGAGCCATACCCGTGCCAGTGAGGTTAGCTGCCTCTAGCATTCACACTCCTTCGTATACTATATCTACTTTGTTGTCGATTGGTGATCACCCTTGATTTGGGAGTGATGTGATGCGGTGGGCGATCGTAGCAGCGATGCGTTACCACCAGCCGGAGACGCGAAACGGTAGTATCCTACCTTGGGCATTGCCTCACGTGCCTTGTCATACTTTTACCCTTATGCGCGACCACTACGATTTTGATTTAGTGTTAGTGTATCACGGCGCGTCACTATCCACCGACGGTTTACTGGTGTGTTATATGCAAACTGTACACTAGGGCTTAAAAATGTGTTAAGGGGGATCAATGTAAAGGCTTAACACTATGAAAAATATTTATTTTACTTGATAGACATTACATATATAGCGTATTGTACTACATAGTAGATAGTTTAACGGATCCTTAAGAGGTGGAAAATCCCGTAACATCTCTTAAGTTATTGCACTCACGTTGACACTGGACAGGAGATGTCAAACCCCGTAAACATCTCTGACGCCGTCACACTCTTATTTCTTATTCGATTTGACTTACATGAGATATTTTAGTCCTGACTCGAGTGTTTTGTCTTTTCATTACGCTCGGGTCAGCCTGAGCATTTCAGATAAGGTTGAAGATCTATTCTGGAGGACGAAGACGGAGTTTGGTATTACATCATTTGTATTCTGCTATCGTATTATTTTTCCACTGCATTGTTGTATTATCTCTGATATGTATGTAACTCTGATTTATGATGTATAATAATAATCAAATTTATTTATTTAACAGCTTCATGAACTGTTATTTTATTATTATATCTTGTTCCTTCCGCTGTAAGATTCTGAGTTTGCTTCTGTTCTTTCTCTCCTTTTCTTATTTAACCCCAATAACCATCTGCCTTTTTGAACGGTTTGAGTTGGACATGTGTGGATTATTGTCGACTTGAACGGTCAAAAATGTGGGTCGTTACACCACGAGTTATGTTACGATCGATTTTTGATTGTTATTGGACATGTTGTCGTTGTAATTCGTGAGAGCACAGCAGTGCATCGGATTTATGATGGATCCGAGACGATTTGAATCGGCCTTGGATGATCTGGCGGTGTGGAGAGATGGTGGATTTTATTGTGGAGATGCTAAAGGGTTATCGGGTTAACGGTTTAGTGAGTTAGGCAAGTTGTTGAATGAAGAGGAGTTAGCGGGTTAAGGAGAGTTAGGTAGTGCTCGACTTAGGAGCTTTGAACGACCTAGGGCTTAGCAGTTTGGACAAGAACCACGCGACTTAACTTAGTGAATGACTTAATGACTTAACATCCAATTCCTGAACGACATAAGGGACTGTGACTCATATGAATCGCGATTTATCTTACCAGAATAGCACACGACTTAAAACAGGATGACTTATAGAATCAGCACGACCAAATTTAAATTGCAGCATAGCTTTAACTCGTAGGAACATGACTGGGGAACTCCATAGCTCGAGCAGAGCGACTTAGGGAAGCCTGACCTATGTTAAGTCATTTGGACATGATCTGGACAACCTAAAGAGTCTCGAGCTAACTTAAGTCGTTCCTACGACCTAAGGAATGAACAGGACTTGAACACTTGTAGAATTTGCCAGAACTTAATTGAATTTCCAACTTGTACTGCCAGAATGAATTGCTTGAACTTGTTGCACTCTTTCACAGATTGTATTAACTTTTAAGCTAACAACCTGTTAAATACAACATTTGCAGAAAACTAGGACGAATATACTCATCATCGACTGCCCACATCGAGTGATGGATTAGGCCAAAGAGATAATATTTTGCTTAAGTAAAATAATATGAATCTGATAAAAAGTGAAATGCTGTGAATCAACTGACTTAAATGAAGCATCAACGCAAAATTCAGACAGTTATAACTGCTTATCACTGAATATTATCTGCATTGATACTACACTTAGTTTTGATACAATAACAAGCCTTGAATCTTCCTGAATTGACGTGTGCCAACCAGTATCATTTCAAGTTTTACTTTATTTGCTTGTTATTTCAGTAGCTTTGCACAACACTCCACACGCTTTTAGGAAACGTGCACCTTCATATTTGAATATCCAGTTCCTTGTGTAGAATGGCTTCTCAACAAGTACAAGAAGAGATAGTAGATCGGATCGATGAAGTTTTCCCAATCGCTGACCCTTTGGAGAATCCTCTGGAAAGAGTTCCAACTTCATTGAACCAACGGACCTTCAACCAGCTATGTATTCAATTTGGCATTGCTGAAGCGGATGCTCTGCTCCCAGGGGTAAATGATACTGCCGATAGGCCGCCACCTGGCTTCGTTGCAGTCAATCGTCAAATGTGTCTGAATGGATCTATTCCTCCCTTCAACAACTTTCTTAGAACACTTCTCCTTCGATTAACTATTTCTCCATTCCAGTTGCACCCTAATAGCTATGCCATTTTGATGGGGTTATGTGTACTATTTAGGAGGACGCTTAACCGCCTCCCGAGCTTCGAAGAGATTTGCTACTTGTGTTCATTTGGGAGGAACAAAGATCACCCTTCCATGACTCTTGTAAGGAGCGCAAGGAACCGCAAACTAATTACGGATCTGCCCGAGAGCGCTCATGGTTTTTTAAACCAGTTCTTGTTTGTCTGTTGCCCCCCGAGATTCTACGGTATCTGGAGAATAGGAAGTAAGACTACCTATCTCCGTTTGCTTCATTTCTAAGCCTTTCAAAATTCAAGTCGTCAAGTGCTAACTTCATTCTTTACTTTTGCAGCACTTCCTCCTCCCTCTTAAGATTCTGCTCACAAATCAACTTTTGAGAGGTTGAGTGCCGTAGCTATCAACAAGAGAAGTATTAAGTTTCTACAAAAGAGCGAATTTTTGCATCAATTCGGAATCTTGCACTCTTCTCGATCCATTTAGTCCCGTGATGCCCCCAGCTCTCAAGCAGAAGCGTCAGATGCCCTAGTCTCCGCAGAGGAATTTGCACCGAAGGAATCTATTATAGAGACTTCATTAGTGAAATGCTCTAGTTCTGTTGATGGTGTGGGGTTATTTGGCAAATCTAAACTTCCCCCAGTTATTGAAGAAGAGGAATTTCCTCAACATTCTGGGAAGGCTGCTAGAGAAGCTGATGAGGGAGCTGAGAAAGAAAGTTCCGTTAGGCATGATGGTGATGATATTTTTGGAGGACTGAGCGATCTCATGGTGACTTCCCAGGAGCTGTTTAAAGATGACACCACCACTCCTAAGCTTGTTTCTCCAGCAATTGAAGCGACATCCGCCTTGCGATCCATTCCATCGACCCAAGAATTGACTCCTGCTGCAAAAGCTGACATCACTCCTAAGCCAAAGAGTGGTTTGTAGCTTGACGCGCGTAGTTCGCACGCCACACACACTTAGGATTTTTGGCAATTATGCGCACTTAGCTTCTTTATTTTGGAGATTTCTAAATTTGTCTCTTTTTCACTTTCAGGTTCTCCTATGGGACGCAGAGGCTCATATTATGATGACTTTCAACGCTATGCGAGGCGTGATTCTTATGATCCCAGGCGCTATCTTCCTGCCCCTCGGGAGACTGATGAGGAAAGAGCAGCTAGGAAAGCTCGTGGAAGGCAGGCTTATGAGGAGTGGTATGGAAGAAGAGACGACCGTCATGACTCTTACCAAAGGGATGATGACTCCCATAAGAGAAAGTTTTATGACGATAAGGGGAAGAATCATATAGCTGAAGATTCAAGCAAGCGAGCCAAGCTTGGCGACAAGTCTTCATGTGAAATTTCTAAAGTGCCCGCTGCTTCTATCTCTTTAGACATCCCTTCCAGCTCTCCTGCCCTTAAAAGAGCTGATATTCAATCAATCATCAATAGGCCTCCCTATCAAGTTGAGAAGCCTCCGTCTGTACTCCAAAGCCGATTTCCGCATTGGTGTTTGAAAGGAGTACGTTTCGATCTGGACTTGGTTCCAATTGATAAACAGGCCATGCTAAGAAATCTTGACGCCGTGAAGCTTGATATTGAAAGAATGTCTGGATGGCATAAACTAGTTGATGAGCTCCAAAGAGTAAATCGTGCAAATCTCGAGGTTATGCTGACCATGGAGAACGATAAGTCTGAGTGGCAAAAAGTTCTTGATCAGCATGATACGGAGATGAAGAGCATCACCGCCTACAACAAGGAGCTTGAGGCTGAAGTCAAGAAGCTTAAAGATGATTTTGCCACCTCTTCCACTTCTTATACTCAAAAGGAAGAGGTTCTCCAAAAGCAAGTAAGAGACGCCCACGCTACTCAACGAGATGCTGAGGCTAAACTTGAGGCGGAGCAGAAAATCGTAGAAATTTACCACAAAGATGCTGCTCAGCTGCGGGAAAAGACTAGCTCCCAAGATTTGGAGATTACAATGTTAAAGGCCCAGCTTACTAAGGCTGAAAAAGAGCGTGACGAGGTCATCACTGGAAAAGCAGCAGCTGAAAACTCGCATGAGGGGACTAAGGCCAACATTAGCTCCACTCTATTCGAGTTTTATGTTCTCAGCGTCTTGGGGTGTGGCAGTCTTTCTTTTTTGGGCCCAAAGTATGAGGTTACATTGGCTGAAGTGTGTGAGGCAGCAGTTGAAGTGCTTAGAGATGCTGGCTATACTGAGGAGGATTTTGAGGCTCGTTATTTGGATGATGAGGGTCGTGCCTCCCTTGCCAGAGGGAAAGAACAACTTGCTAAGGAGCGAGCCGAAGCAGCGGAAGGAGAGCGTCCAGGGAAAGCACCTTTGACCGACCCAACCCGTCCTTCGTCTTCGGTCGACATTGATATTATTGGTTCCAGTTCCCACTCTCCGCCTCCTGCCAAAGCCGAAACTGCAACTTCCCATGCCGAAGATGAAGCCCAAGAAAGCACCGAAGCCCAAGATTTTGAAATCGACGTGATAAAACCAAGCTCTCCAGGTAACTTCAATTCTGATCCAGCTCAAGTGGACTACTCGTTTGCTTCACATGAGCTCGATGAACTTCTTGCTTTTTACATAAGCCTCGACGTGCCACCATCTCCTCTATTTGCGAGGAATACTGATGTTTAACTTTTCTTCTTCTATAGTGAAAACAACAAATGTTGTACAGGCTTCGCCTCCTCCCGCTGTTGCCCCTCCACCTCTTCAAGTTACTCCTCCTTCTGCTTCTCAACCGGGGTCGCAAGAAGAACAAATAGGAGCTCTTCAAGGCTTAGATGACCCGGACGCTTCACAAGAGCAGAAAGCTGAAGAACTTGAGGAGGGTGAGAGGACCCCGGAGAAATTTACTTCTGATGATACAAAGCTGATTGATCTGATCACTCCGGGCAGCGAATCTTGTTCAAGGAAGAGGGGAAAGCGTGGAATTTCAAAGAAAAAGAAGGACGGTTCTGCTAGCGATGAGAAAGCAGAAGAGGACCCAATTGCACCTCTTTCTCCTTCTTCCCCGAAGAGATCAAGCCGACTTAAGAAGTTAACCATTAGGCCAGGCGAGGGCTCCAAAGGCGGCGGGAAGAAGAAGAAATGAGTCTGGTTTTATCCTTCTTTTTCTGCTTTTTTGCTTTTTGCTTGTATATAAAGACTTGTATCGACCGGAGATTGTGCGGGTACCGGCCCCCGCTTTTTGAAACCTGCACATGTGTACAAATCTTTTATAGTATGGAATAAAATGACTCTTCTTACTTGTACAATTTTTTGTCTGTATTTGTGAATGCATTTATTCCCTATTTTAGCACAAGTTTCTTTATTTTCTTTGTATGATACTGCAGTGAGCTCGTGGTATGCTGCATGAGCGTTGCTTTTATTAATGTAGCTATATTGCCCCCATACCACGGCTTATTGCAATCTTCTCCATTTTGAAAAGACTTGTACTCTTACTCTGGAGAATAATTTTTCCATTTTAAGGAAATATTATTCTTCTCTAGTAGAGTGTGCCTTGTATCAGAGAAGTTTTTTTTTTACACTTCAACTTTCGGAGATGGTCACTTTTATTTTTGAAAAGTGGATTCCCCTACGCGGTGAAGCGGGCCTCCGAAGAGGGCTTTGATTTGTTTGGCAGAAAGTTATATCTCATCGCTAAATGGGCCCACGGGACAGGCGTCAGCTGCTTTATCGGATATTTGGTTTGCACAAACGATCGCGAGCAGTTAGCTGTGGCCTAGAACCTTCTTTTTGAGAAGGTGCCCCTTTGGTGGTTCCATCAACAACTTTTTTAAGAGATAACATTTCTTTTTTGGTTTGCCTCGTTAGAGGGCTTTATTTGGCACTTCAACTTGGTGAAGTGTTCCTCCGAAGAGGGCTTTGAAGTGTGCCTCCGAGAGGGCTTTGAAGTGTGCCTCCGAAAAGGGCTTGTGCCTCCGAAGAGGGCTTTGAAGTGTGCCTCCGAAGAGGGCTTTGAAGTGTGCCTCTGAAGAGGGCTTTATTTTTTGTTTGCCCGGAAGGTTGCATCTCACATTTAAGTGGGTCCACGAGGCAGACGCAGGCTACTTAACTGGATGCTTGTTTGCACAAACGATCACAATTAACTAGCAAGGGCCTGGAACCTTCACTTTGGGAAGGTGCCCCTTCGGTGGTCCCTCCAACTTTTCTGTTGAGAGACAATATTCCATTTTGGCTGTTTTTGTCTACTTGCCTATGTCTTTTCACCATCTGTCCCTCAGCGATTCCTCGTTATCACCTCTAAGTACATGTTCCTTTCTTTTGTAGGTTGTTTGATTCTTCCAGAGAAGTGTACTTCATTGTTAAGTGAATCCACGGGGCAGGCGCAAGCTACTTAACCGGATGTCTGTTTGCACAAACGATCGCAATCAGTTAGCAAGGGCCTGGAACCTTCACTTTGGGAAGGTGCCCCTTTGGTGGAATCACCAACTGTTTGTGAGAAGCACTTCTTATGTAGGAATTGAATCTGGAATTCTTATGGCTTGACATTTGTTTTTTGAGTGATTTGTAGGAATCGCTTAGCCTTGTGATGTGTTGAATGGGTAAGCTTTGCTTTGATAGCCTGCAATATTAAATCGATATTTTAGCAACATATTTAAGATATTCGCACACCGAAATGAGACAGGCATTTTACAGTAGTAGAAAACACAAGATTTATAGTGGTTCGGCCAAGAATTGGGCCTACATCCACTTTATAGTTCTCATTGTTGATTCGCACTGATTTTACAATGGTTTACAATACAAGAATGATACATCCACAATCATTTTACAAATTTAAGCATAGCTTCTAAGTAAAATATGCACGCAAGTGATTGCTGTTCCAGGCTTTTGGAATTGGATCTCCTTCGATAGTTGTGAGCTTGAAAGTGCCATCAAGAAGTTTTTTGCCTATGACATATGGCCCTTCCCAGTTTGGCCCAAACATTCATGTTGTTGTCATGACCCTTTTCAAGACTAGATCCCCAATTTCAAAGCTGCGTTGGCGAACTTTAGAATTGAAGTGCCTGGCTATCCTTTGCTGATGAGCCGCAACTCTGAGCTCTGCCTCTTTCCTTCTTTCATCAAGCAAGTCGAGTGCTTCAAGTTGCAGCTTTTCATTTTCAGCTTGGTTGAAATGAATTCTCCTGTGTGAAGGGACCTCTATTTCCACTGGAATCATTGCTTCTAATCCATATGCTAATGAGAATGGAGTGTGCCCAGTCGCAGTTTTGTGGGTAGTTCTATATGCCCAAAGTGCTAGTGGCAGCTTATCGACCCAACCACCTTTTGCTTTTTCCAGCTGTTTTTTGATGGTTGATTTGATAATTTTGTTCACTGCTTCCACTTGCCCGTTTGCTTGCAGATGAGCCACTGCTGAGAAGCTTTTCCGGATCTTGAATCGCCTGCAAAAGTCCTGGAATTCTTCGCTTTCGAATTGGGTACCATTGTCTGTGATTATCTTCTGAGGCACACCATACCATTTCTATTAGCTCGGTGGAAGGTGCTCTTGGGATTTTTGCAAATCTCTGGCATCTGTCACACTTTCGGGAGTAGCTAGCAGCATCTCGGTTAATATCTGGCCAAAAATACCCATAGCAGAGAATTTTCTTTGCAAGAGTTTGGCCACCTGAATGATCCCCACACTCTCCTCCGTGCACCTCTGCTAAAATTGTCTTAACCTCTTCCTTGGTTACACATTGGAGTAATGGCATCGAGAATCCTCGTCTGTACAAATGGCCGTCTTGAATTACATATCTCGGGGCTTTTCTTAACATCTTCTGATGCTCTTTTGAGTTTTCTGGCAGGGAGCCGTTGAGTAGATACTCCTTGATCGGGGTCATCCATGACTCCTGCTCTTGAGATATAGCCATAATCCAGTCAATATCCATCTCATCAGTACTTGGAGCTGACAAGACTTCCACAGGGACCAATCCCAATAATTGAGCTTCGCCAGAGCTTGAATATTTTGTGAGAGAATCTGCCTTCATGTTCTCTTCCCGAGGGATATGGCTTATTGTATAATGATCAAGATCATCAAGAAGCTCCCAGGCCTTTGACAAGTAAGCAGGCAGATTTCCTCCTTTAGTTTGAAACTCTTTCTTAACTTGGCATACAATAAGCTGGGAATCACGGAAGATCTGCAATACTTTGATGTTCAGTTCTTTAGCAATCTTTAAACCGGCAATAAGAGCTTCATATTCTGCTTTATTATTTGTCGAAGGAAATTCTAATCTCAATGCATAGCACAATGATCGCCCTTCGGGGGTTTCAAGCACAACCCCAACTCTGGAACAATAGTCATTTCTTGCACCATCAATATATAATTTCCATCGGATCGGGACGTCATTAGTCATCTCTTCCTCACTGCCACATTTATCTGTGTATTCGGCAATGAAATCTGCTAAAGCTTGTCCATTGATTGCTCTTCGGGGATGGTAGGTGATATCGTATTGGCTGAGTTCAATATTCCACTTCAGAAGACGACTCGAAGTTTCAAGGCGAAATAGGACTTGCTTTAGAGGATGATCAGTGAGGAATTTAATAAACCGGGTGCTGAACTTTTGCGTCTTCCCGTACCAATGCTGCACTGAGAGCATGAGATGAAACCGCTAAGTATATGAAAAGATCTTCACCATTGCTGGGCTGAGAAAGTACTGGAGGCATTTCCATGTGATGAATCAGTTCATCAAAACCTTTCTGACATTCAGGAGTCCATTCAAAGTTTTTCTTTCCTTTCTTTAGAGCGTCAAAGAAGGGAATGCATTTATCAATGACCCTGGAAATAAACCGACTCAAAGCAGCGACTTTCCCGTTGAGGATTTGCAATTCCTTCTTTGTTCTAGGGGCTTTGACTTCTCTTAAAGCAGTAATCTGAGCAGGATTAGCTTCGATGCCCCTAGCACTCACAACGAAACCCAAGAATTTTCCGAACTCTACTTCGAATGAACATTTCAGAGGATATAGCTTCATCCCATACTTTTGGAGGACCGCGAACATTTCTGCCAAATGATCTATGTGGTCTACTGCCTTCTTCGATTTTACCAACATATCATCGACATATACTTCCATAGTCTTCCCAATCTGGGGTTTGAACATGGCATTAACAAGTCTTTGATAAGTTGTCCCCGCGTTCTTTAGTCCGAAGGGCATGACTTTATAGCAGTAAAGACCAACATCAGTGATGAAGCTCATGTCCTCCTGATCTAGCTCATGCATCATGATTTGATTGTATCTTGAGTAAGCATCCATAAAAGACAATAATTCATGCCCGGCTGTTTCATCCACCAACTGATCAATTCTGGGCAACGGGAAACAGTCTTTGGGGCATGCTTTGTTCAAGTCTGAAAAGTCGATGCATACTCTCCACTTCCCATTTGCTTTTTTAACCAACACCGGATTCAAAACCCAATTTGGATAAATGGATTCTCTGATGAAGCCATTTTCCATGAGCCGATCTACTTCTTCTTTTAATGCTGCTGACCTTTCAGGACCCTGGGTTCTTCTTTTCTGCTTTATGGGTGTGAATTTTGGATCAATATTCAAAGCATGCACTTCGATTTCTGGAGATATTCCACACATGTCGGCATGACTCCAAGCGAATACATCCAGGTTTGCTTTCAAGAATGATATCAGCATATTCTGAACCGTCATACCAAGTTGTGAACCCACATTCAGCACCTTGTTTGGATCATTAAGGTCAACAGGTATTGGCACCGTCACTTCCACCGGCACCACTCTACTCTCCCCTACACTGGTTTTTCTGGGATCAATCTCTTTTCGTGCATCACTATGCTCACCAGTGCAGGGTCCACCCCGTAATTGCTACAAGGTGGGCTCTTTGATGCGAAGCGGAGCTGCCGCACCTTTACCCATTTCTCTTTTCTTTCTTTCCCGTAAATCTTTGAGATAGCATTCTCGCCCAGCATTTTGGTCCCCCTTCACAACACCGACTCCATTATCAGTGGGGAACTTCATAGTTAGGCACCATGGGGCGAGGATGGCCTTGAATGCGGCAAGAGTCGGTCGACCCAAGAAGGCATTGTAAGCGGAGAATTCATCAACAATCACAAAAGTTTGTTTTCGGACCACCTTCTTTTCCCCTTCTCCGAGCTCTACACATAAGTCAATAGTCCCAATAGGTTGTTTTGGTTCTCCAATGAACCCAACAATTTTCTGTAAGGAAGCTTGGACATCAGCCATGGGAATTTTCATCTGATCAAATGTCTTTCTGAAGAGGATATTGTAAGAGGCGCCGCAGTCAACAAGCACCCTTCTTAAAATGGCTGATCCGATGCCTGCAGATATCACCAAGGGATCAATGGTGGGAGCCTCAACACCAACAGAGTCTCTAGCCCGGAATATGATGTCATCGTTAAAAGTTCTTTGCTGTTTTAAAGGCGCAGCACCTTCCAAAACAATAACATTTTCTTTAGCCGGGGCATATCTCAAAGCGTGAGCATATCTCTCCATCTCACCCCAACTTCTGCCTGCTGGGTGAGGACCCCTTGTGATAACATTAATGACAGGCCTCTCAGATTCCTGCGCTGCAGTCCTCTTACCTGAGTCGGATTGATGAGCAGGAACTTGCTGCCCCTGAGAAGATGAGGTCGGGTCACTTCTGTTTCTCTTTACATATTGTTGTAGTTTATTCTGTCTCAACAGCTCTTCAATCAAATTCTTTAAATGGCGACATTCATTAGTGTCGTGGCCAGGTTGAGTATGGAACCGACAGAATCACCCATTATGCACAGCATTTTTCCCAAGCTTCATCTCAGGTGGTTTGGGGTATTCGACAGCATCCTTGGTTGTGAAAAAGATATTTTTTGGAGTGTTAGTTAAGGGAGTAAAATCTGAAGGTTTAAAGTAGCGAAGTTTCTTCACATCTTTCTGCTCTTTCCTACCATCATTTTCCCTTTTCTGGCCACCAAATTCCTTTCTGTTGGAAGCAACATTGTTATTCTTGACTTCAGTCACGTCTACCTTTGTTGGCACAGGACGATTTCTAAGCGCATGAATTCATCGGCCTTCTTGTAGAACTTCTCAAGTGAATTTGGCTCTTTCATCTTTAGCCATTTTCCGAATTCACTTGATTTGTCAATAGCTCGCATCAAGGAAGTCAGAATCATCCGAGGCTCTGCATTATCCACTTCGGCTAAGGCTATATTGAAGCGGTTTAAGAAAGATTTGATAGACTCTCCGGGGCTTTGTTCGAGGCTGGATAGTGACATTATGTCCTTGGCCTTCGAAGCATATAACCTGAACTGATCTTTGAATTTCCGAGTTAGGTCGGAGAACCGATCCACGGATCGAACTGGCAGCTTCGTGAACCAAAGCAAGGCCACTCCCTCTAAGTACATAGGAAAGTATCTGCACTTGATCTCGTCTGTTGCTCTGGCACCTGTCATATGCCAGTCATACTTGTATAAGAACTGGTTAGGATCGCTTGCCCCCCGATAAGCTGGAATAGTGGGGGGAACAAACTTCTTCAGAAATTCAGCCTTCAGAATTCTTTCAGTAAAAGGAGTTTTGCTTGGAGCGAACCCCCAGTCACTTTCATTTTCTTCCCTTCACACGCTATCCTTCATAATTTGTTGAATCATTCCCGAGAGGTACTCCTCATCGTTTAGGGGCCCCGCGGGACAAACGTCAGCTACTTTTTTGAAAGTTTGTCTGGACAAACGTTCGCGAAGAGTTGGCTGCGGCCTTGAACCTCCAGCTTGGGGAGGTGCCCCTTCGACGGTGCCAACTGCCTTCTGAGGAATACTTTTCCCTTGGGAATCATGAACATCCTCAGCAAAGGTTTCTTCATTATTTTCTGGTTGCTGATTAACTCCAAGCAAAGCATTCAACTTGTCCAACATCAAAGTGTTCTGGGCTTCCATTTGTTGATACAACCCAGACACTACAGCATCCAATTCCGCCCTCGTGACTCCAACACTAGGAGCCGCTTGATTTGACGCGGGAGAAGTAGCGGTGTTGTCATGAGCAACCCCAGATCTAGTAGATTTACTTTTCCTTCCAGGAGCCATAATTTCGAATAGACTTCTGGTTCTTAGGGAGAGTCTTTCCACAAATCTTTGTGAAGCAATGATGAGAGTACTCCTGAGTTCAACTCTCAATGAAAGCACCAAAAATGTTAACGCTAAAAGTGTACGCTAACACCCCGGTGTGATTTGTGATATAGCGAAAGCACCACCCGTTGGTACGGGAACTAAAAGCAAGTAGAAAATAGCAGAAAACAGTAATAGAGACAACAATTTTTATAGTGGTTCGGCTCAAAATCAAGCCTACATCCACTTAATCTCTTCTATCACTGATTTGATTACAGATTTTACAATGATCCTTCAATTACAACACAATTAGGATTGATTGTTAGAACTTTGATGCAGAAAAGCTCTTTGAATTCATCCTGAATGAACTTGATCTTTTCAGAAGGTTCTTTGAAGTGTCTTTTTCCTTTGAAGTGATAGAGCAAGTGTAGAAGTCGTGAAAATAGTAAATTCTTGGCGTTCCCCCCCAAAAAATCATCCCTCCTCTAGTGCAGAGTAGGCAGGGTATTTATAGGAGAAGCTGGGCTTAGGTCGACCATGTCATAGGTCGTGAGCGACCTAGGAGTTGCGACCTAATATCCATCCCGAGGTAACATAAGTCGTTAACGACTTAATGGGGCCATGATGGATGAGATATATGCTGTGAGCGACTTAGCATGTGTAGTTCAGAAGTTATCTCGGCTTGTTTAGGTCGTTAGCGACCTAATGGAAGAGGCAGTGCATATGCGGCTTAACTCTAAAGCTTGCTAGGTCGTTAGGTCGCTCTTTCCTTAACTCGTTAGGTCGCTACCTTCATTGAGTTGCTAGGTTGTTATCCCGTTGAGTTGCAGGAGTCTTTAGGTCGCTAGGTCGCTGGAGCTCCTTAAGTCGTTGAGTCGCTCTGTGCTTTAGGTCGTTAGGTCGTTGGCTTATTTCAGATCGTTAAGTCGTTTATCCCCTTAAGTCGTTGAGTCAAATAGGTCACTAAGTCGTGAATAAAAGAGGGTTAACAACATACTTATAAATGGTACAAGTATATTTACCAAACATTTAGAAAGATTATCTAATTCAAAATCATATTAAAATGATCAAACCCAAATGTCATTAAACGGAGATATAAATAACCCAACACCATTCCTTTCGATAAATATCTTTTATTTTATAAATATCACCTTTATACATCTCCAAATCTACTTATGAAGGTTCTTTATAAATCTCCAATCTATTTATAAAACTTCTTTATAAATCACCAATCTATTTATAAAGCTTCTTCATAAATCTCCAATCTATTTATAAAAATACTCTTTTATAAATCTTAAGAAACCCAATTATAAACTTTCCTTTCAAACCGCTAAACTATTTATAAACCTCCTTTTTAAAATGATTCAAAACCAAACTTCATTTTAAATTCCAAACCTCTTTCAAATTTATAAACCCTTTAAATAAATCCTATTTATAAAAGAAATTCTTTTATAGACAATTTATTTTTTAATTAAAATAAATAAAAATAATAACGTCATAAAGATAAATTTTAAATATTTTTAAATAATATAATAATAAACTTTAAAAATAAATAATATAATAATTAATTTTTAAAACATTTTAAATAAATATAATAAAATAACTTTAAACAATTTCAAAATATAATTAATTAACTTTCAAACAACATTATTGATAAAATAATTAACTAGCTTTAAATAGTAAATAATAAAATAATTTATTACTTTTAAACAACCTTGATAAGTAATTAATTATCTTTGAACATTAATTAAATAATTAATTTTACTAAAGAAATAATTTTGCAAAATACTTTGTAAATTAGAAATTGAACAAAATACTTTGTTAAAATAATAATTAAATAAAACATTTTACTTCAAATTATAAAATTTGAAGTAAATTTAAAACCATAACTTTCCAAATCCAGAAAGAGGCTTAACGACCCCAATGGTACTTAAACAATATACCATTAAATTGAATTGAACTTTCTAAGTTAAATTACAGGTATCTACATAAACAGGCATATATGTTAAACCAGATCCATAATTAACAATCAATTGTTAACATACTACTTATCCAGTAACAAAGAACTGGCAATTAAATCAGTGTCCAAATTTATATAATAGTAAACATGAATTTATTATGCTAAACAAATGTCATTCAAAATAAACTCTTCCATTTATTATTAAACGGTGTTTATTTGGTCAAATACATAACACCAAAGAAGTATGCTTAAATTAACTAATTTATTATTTAAACAAAATTATATTAAATCGGTGTTACTTTATCACTTAATACATTTTCCATTTTGAAAAAAGATAATTTTATCCAAACCAAAAAACCAGCAAATACAACATCCAAGCAGGCAATAAATAAATTTTTATCTACTTTATAACATAGTGATTAATCAAAAAGATGACTTTAACTCACAAAAATTACATTTATCGCCGAATCATTTTGATTCTGTCTAAAATCGAACAACTTTTAATTTTAGCTTTAATTTTAGTGCAACAGTCTAATAGCTCAAATCTCAACAAATCCAATTCCAAGATGTAGCTAACGTCATTACGAATCCAACACGACTAACCACATTCGATTTGGATCTTGTATGAAATATATAGAAGTTAATAAGATATTGAATTAATTAATATAATTAATTCTTTATTTACAACCCTAATTACCTTCATCACTATGATAACCTTAATCCCCTCGTTCAACAACCATGTAGCGACTTCAAACACCTGACCATGTCGTCTCCACCCTCTAGTCATCCCCGCACTTTGACCATGGCCTTCGCTGACCTCGACAAGCCCCACGACACTAGAATCATCTCTTGCCGTCGACGTTAGCTCGAGATCGAGCATCCAGAAAACATCGACGTTCAACTATAGGTCGCCCCTACCTCAGACATCCATCGAACGTCGTGTCACTACTAAGGGTAGCGCTTTCCTTCCTCGACTCAACGCCACCAATGGTGCCACCCTAGTCGTTGCCTTCACCGAGCAAATGGCCAAAAATCCTATCGTCATCACACATAAATTGCCACCGCCTCAGGATGATCTAGCTCAATCCAACCATCCACCCCCTATGTCTCAATAAGAAGAACAACTTTCATGTTGGTACGCAAGCCCGAAACGTCCTCTAATAGCACCGATAGATGAAGGCCATTGAATGAAGACGATGCAAAAATAGTGGCTAGGGTTTCTTTCTGGTTTTGGACAAATAGAGAGGGCTAGATGTCCTTATATAGGAATCTATTTGATTCACGTCCCAAAATTTCGAACTCCAATCAAGGCGTGCTCATTGGCATTTCTAACTAAATACCCTTATTCGAAATTCAATACAACTAGTTTTGGGACCCAATTCCATCATATACTAAAGTTAGCTTTTAAAATTAAATTAAATTATATTTTAATTTTTATAATTAATCGTTATGCGTTTGAGCTCGCATGATCACTCACTACATCCAATCGCCATGAAAATCATCAGCGTATAACAAATTCATTATTCTGAATCTAATGGCACTAGTTCCATCAAAATCCGAGACAGTGCCCCAGAATAAAATTTTCACACATTACTTGAAACGTATTATTATTATTAATAAAAGTTCTGGTTTCGTAAAATCAACAAAACCCCGTTATTGTTTATAAATTAAAAGGAGTTAAATAAGACTATTAAATTTACATTTAATTAAAAATCCAGTTATTTGAAACGCTATTCAAATATTACTTCATAATTCAAATATTTTTAAACAATCGTTATATCAAAATCCAAGTCTAAAACCTTAAAAACCACTTATTCAAATATTTAAAATTAATTAAATATTTAAATTCAATAAGCAAAGCTCTGGGTTGTTACATATAAATTAGGCCATGAGCTTGGAAGGTGGAGAGCTTAATTTTGTGATTTTAGTGCTAAAGGTCGGAACTTTATGTGTTTGAAGATAGTAGGAAGTGTTCTTGAGTTTGATTGTGCTTGAGCTTGTGTTTGTCTTGAATCTAAGTGAGTTATCTCACCATCTTGTTTGTATATATCGTTTATATACGTTATGTGCTTGAAATATAAAGTTAAAGTGACATTAACTAAATTATAAACTTTGAACCCTTCTTGCTTTTGAAAGCAAATGACAACTTTATATTGTATAAATCACTTCTATTACCTCTTAAACATGTGGCGTTTCCTTGACTTGATGTTTAAATGGTTGTTTGGATTGTGTGTTGAATTGAAAATTTTCTGAAATTTGAAGCGAGGATGGTCGCTATAAGTGCACATCGATATCCCTTAACTTTAACTTGTGTAAATGGAAGTTTCATGAACTTAACTTAGGATAATTTGATTTGGTTGTTAACTACACATATTTTTGTGTATTAGAAAGTAAATAAATGGTTAGAAAAGATATAAAAATTGTGAAAAAAATTGGCTAAAGTTGAAGCAAAAATGTGGTTATAAATACAACTTGTAAATATAGTTTATTTTCGGGAAATTCTATAAATTAAAAGATATCCTTAGGGGTTTCTTTCCATGGCTTTTAAGTACCCTAAAGGCAATACTTACTGTAAAATTTTCAAGTCTTAAATTATTTGTTAAAGTGGTTAAAACTGCTCACAAAGATTGTGCTTTTCAATGTTGTTCTTTAACAAGGACATTTAACAGCATTCATAACTACTGTACTAAGTTGCATATGATTTTAAGCATTCAAAAATTATATTTAAATTTGGTACCCTAATCTTTTAGGGATGTGCTCTGACATATTTTGGGGTATTTTAAAGTTGGTTAGAAGTTTAAATATATTTTTAATATTTATATATGAATTTTGAAAGTAAAAGGTTTTTAAATTATAAAACATAGTTTTTAATTATTTTCATCAAATTATAAACTATTTATTTTCAAGTATTATTTTACATAGATATTTAAAAATAATTTATAATCATTTTTAAAGTATTTATATGTACACATAAGTTTTGAAAAAGGTGATTGACTATGCTTAACACTAAAAGCCGACGAGGTAGACTTCTCTATTTGTGAGAGTTAAGATTGATGTTCGAGTTGGGATATGAGCAATAAAGCTCTAATCCACCAACTTCACTCTTGATCGAGGAACCATTAAGTTGGAATGTCAAAAATATGTTAATCTTGTTGTTTACATATTTGTTCGAAAAGTAATTAACTATATTTAACGCTACAAGCCGACGAAGTATAATTATCTATTTGTAAGAGTTAAGATTGATGTTCGAGAAGGGATATAAGCAACAGAGTTCTAAACTACCGTCTTTCCTCTTGATAGAGGAATAGTTAAGTCGAGAATGTCGAAAACTTGTTAATCATGTAGTTTACTTACTCGTTTGTAAAAGTCATTAATCTATACTTAACACCAAAAGCCGACTGATAGACTCATCTACTTGTGAGATTCAAGAATGAAATGGCTAGGCAAGGTATTGATATGCAACCAGAGCTCTAATTTACCTGGCTTTACTCGTTCGACGGGTAGACTTATCTACTTGTGAGATTCAAGAATGAAATGGCTAGGCAAGTTATTGATATGCAACCAGAGCTCTAACTTACATGGCTTCACTCTTGAACGAGGAACAATATAAGTTGGAACGTCGGAAGCGAGTTAAGAATACAAACCATGATTTCTATAAGCGATTGTTTTGAATTAAATAGTGGATTAGTCGACTATCGAACTTAACCAAATATTAACTTAGATCTTTAAATGAATGTTTTAAAGATAAGCATAAGTGAAATGGTTTTGGGTTTGTTATGATAGTGTGTTAATAATATTCACGTCTAATCGTTTTTGGCTATTCTTATAATTGTAAATAAAACTTTAAAAAATGTTATAAAGATAAGCATAAGTGGAATGGTTTGGGTTTGTAGTGACAATGTTTAAGTAACATTAGTCTGAGACCTTTTTGAATGGATTTATGAAAGTACTTAGATCCTAAAAATGGATATTTAGAAGGAAATTATAAGCAAGGAATCTTTTGTAAAAAGATAGAAAAACCAAGGTTTTAAGTAAGAAATCTTGTTAGTGATTTGTGAATATACTTATACCATATGAGATAAGTATATGAATACTTTTTGCAGTATTGAAAAGAGTAAAAATGAATAGTAGAAATTGATAAATGATGTTTTATTAAATTAAAAAAGTTTTACTAATAAAAGAGGTTTTAATTAGTAAAAGATTAATTAAACAAAAAGGGGATTAGAAGTTGCTTTGTGACTTGAACGTGCATTGTATGACTTGATCGCGCTTTGTATGTTTTCTTGTTTATGGAAAATATTTAGTCATATACTTATCACTAAAAGTTGATGAAGTAGGCTTGTCTATCTGTGGGAGTTAAGATTGATGTTCGAGTAGGGATTCGATCAATAGAGCTCTAACCTACTGGCTTCACTCTTGACCGAGGGATAGCGTGAGATGAAAATATCAAAAATGCGATAAGTATACAAGACTTGGCTTCCATATGCGATCGTTCTCATTATTGTTCAATATAACCAAATTTATCGATTCAGTCTTAAGAAGACCGGGATCGGTGACTGTTTTACTTATCGAAATTCACTTCAAGACTGAGATACATGTTCTTTCTCTTGAAAGTGGATTTGTTCGAGGTGTTGGAATCCATGTGTGGTTTAAAGATCTGTTCGAGATGTAGGAATCCAATTGGAGATCGTGTTCAGTTCGAGTGATGAAGACTTCTGTGAGAGATGCCGACGTGACCTCGACATCAGGAATGGTTAAAGAGAGAGTAGGATGCACAATCTGGGGTTTTGCAGTCCCACAACTGGGTATTATCAAATCCATATCTAGATTTTGGTTATCAATATGTTGTTACTATGAGTTGATGATATTTGGATCCACGTGGTTCATGTTTATGTTCGGGCATGGGCCTTTGTGTTTTCCTTACGATATATTTTATCTAGAGATATACGGTGCTTGGTAGGTGTTTTTGATGCTTGTGCATAGAGTTCAGGTTTCGCTTCACCAGAGAGATCTCCATGGAAAATCCATTACGCGAACGTTCTTTATCGGATTTGATTGTACCCTTTAATATGCTGTTGAATGTAACCATTTTGGCTATGTTATATATTTATATTCTTTACCCTTGAAATTATCTATTATATCGCCTTATGTACTTATTAAATGGTGGTTCTTTTGAGAGAATAACCATTTCCGAATGGTCTAAAAAGTACTATTATATATTAGCTACATATTTCTTGAGTTTCTCATACCATACTTATCTCTAACGCATGGTTTTTGTTTTTTCTAAATTCATCATGTGCTTTTCCAAGTAGTTTGAGAAAGGCAGGTCATTGGAGCTCGAGGAGACAAGTTGGATGTTTCACCTACCATAGTTTCTTATTTCCGCTGCATTACTATTGTATATATCAGCATTTGTGAGGACGATCAGTTATAATTGTCTAGGTTGATGATAGTATTTAGAATTGTAACTTTAAAATGCTTTGTATCTTAGAATGATAGTTTTGCACTATCTTTTGATATTATATGTTATCGTTCCATTGTGAAATTCTGATATTGTGTTCATTCTTTCTTGTTCTGTTTTTTCCTTTTATTTTAACCTAATTATTCGTATCTCCAGTACTTGGACGCTCGACACAAGAATACCATAGATGTATTATTGTCGATGTTCAGAGGTCGAAAAGGTGTATCGTTACATGTGGTATAAGAGATAAAGATTAAGTGAGAACCTTGGCTTTGGTAGGGTATGACTCATTAAGAGATGAGGTAATGGAATGCCCTAGCATGACTTGAGTGTATTATACATATGAGAGCATATTTGTATTTGTTATAAACGTATACCATAAAGGTAATTATAACTGCAAAAACTAACGATCTTGTATAAATATGAATAGTTATAATGTAGTTTAGTTAATATAGGTATTAATAATGTTCATTCGTTATTCCTCGTTAATAAGTTTAGTCGTTCTCGACCAGTTTATGAGCATTTCTTTTCTTTATGTGATGATTTGATATGTTTGACCAGTTTATGAGCATTATTATCATTTGTAGATTTAGTAGTTTAGTCATACTCGACCAGTTTATGAGTATTGATTATCATTTGTTGGTTGTTGATTTGTGCTCAACCAATCTATGAGCAGTTATACTCGTACTGCATGGTTGGATAGACAGTAAATTATCAGAACATTAAAATGAACACCTTGTGAATTAAGTTTCACAATTTGACAATACGGTGTTCGGTGATATTGTTGGGTTAGAAGTTAACTTTTATAAAAGTTGAATTTAGTAAAAGATGTTTATTTTAATCTAAAAGAAAGATAGGAAATTTTTAAACATTTGTGAAAAGATTTTACATGAGAAAGTGATTTTATATAAGTATGGTTTATAAAATATGGTTTATAAACAGAAGGATCTAAACTAAGAATTTAAGAACTTAAATCCAGTGTCTTTGAAAATGATTTTCAAGATTTTAGAAAAATAATAGCAGTATTATTTAAAAGTAACCATTTGAGAAATTGGTTTATGAAATTGAGATCATGGTACTTAGTAATATTTGTGAAGTATTTTATATCTTTTTGAAATGATATTGGTTAAGTCCAAAAGGCTTGATTTGGATGTACTAAACTCATTTCTATCGCTTGAAAATAATTATGATGATGACTGCAGCATCATCGGCGTTCATTTTTAGGTTTCTAAGTGGGGGAACGCTACATAGTTTTTTTTGGCAAAATAGATTTTGATTTAATCCAAAATGTATGATTTGACATATAAAAGTTATATGTATATATTATTATTCCAAAACGATTTGGAATGAAACCCAATGTTTAGTTCTAAAAGTTTTTCTTTGAAAGTAATTTGATATGACCTTTTTAATGTAGAAAAGTTATATATATACTATGTAGGGTGACCAAGTGGTAGTGGCAAAGCCCGGATTAAATTTTGAAAACTTTTCATGTTTTCCCTTTTTTGGGTAAGAGTGTAATAAATAAGTGAAACTTTGTTAAGTTATTTTATGGTTACATGTATCCTATACATTAGGATTGTGTGGTATATGCATCACGTTATGGTATTTTGTTTGGTGGTTTTCATTTATTAAAATGAAACAGGATTTTTCGGTGATTTTGGACAGTTAGAAACTTCCAAAAAGTTATAGAACTTGAAGTTAAGTGTTTTTGTGAAAATATAATAGTTAAGTTTTTGCAACCCTTGAATTGAGAAGATAGTAAGTTAAAATAAGTTTTAAAATTTTAGATTAAGTTAAATAAAATTGATGTTTTTGTATATACTCTTAAGATGTAGTGGAGTGTTACGAATATGAACTTAAGTTATAAAAGGTTTATAAGCTTGAAGTTATGTTTAAATGCTTCATAAATGATTTTAGTACTGAAATGATATACTATTTGAATAAACGAATATGATAAAAAGGATATTGTTGTAGTTAAGAGACCAATAGAATAAATACGTAAGTTGTACTTATATTCGCATGACTATTTTTGATCCAATATTCAAGTACATGATTTCGAGGTTATTTACACCGGTCCGAACAGGGGTCTTTCACTCGATTCTTGATGGCGAATACTTGATACTAATTCTTGGTATGGTCCCAAATTTTCTATCATAGTATATCACTATGTAAAAAGTACGAAGGTTTCTAATCAAGGAACCTGATCGGATTCTGCACTAGAGAGGTCAAGTGATCTATACTAGTTAGAAAGTAAAATTTATATGATCGAGCAAGTTATCATATTTGATATTGCGTACGGATGGTCCATATACATCATACAGGCTTTAGTATGTTTGCATACTATGCTTTGTTGGTTTATGGAGAATTTAAGTGACAACTCTTCGATTTGTTATAAGGTATTATGAATCATCAACTAAATGATAACTTGAGGCTGTTGAACGTAAGGTGGGCTTACTAAATTGTTTATCATCCTTGTGCGATGAGAAGGTTTTAGAAACTGGACAATTCAAGAGCTATGTTTTCCAGTGATTAAATAATGTTTAGTATTTCTATGTGGTTGTTTCTTTTTGGTGCTCGTGTTCGAATTCCTAGGATGAAATATTCTATGTGGGAGAGAATGTAACGACCTAGAATTTCGGACACTTCGTATTTAAATATCTGAATTATTTAAATGTTTGAAGCGTGATTTAAATGTTATTAAAGTGATTATATAACCTTGATAACCCCCTTTTAGATCACAACTTATGATGGTAAACTTGTTTCGGAAAAATGTTTACAAAAATAAATACTTTGAAGAAATATTGATAATGTGATCGAAAATCGTTTATCGATGAACATCTTTTTACTCGTCAAAAGTTGTTCAAACTTTTTTGCATACACTTATTTGCTTAGGAATTTATTTAAATGAAATAAAAATATTTTATGATTTATGGAAATAATTTTTTTGATGATGTCATGCATGATGTCATAGAAGATGTTTTGAAAAATGAGCCTTTAAGGAAAGTTTTAAGTGTTAAGTAAGAGATGTAAAGGTGTAAAGGTAGCATGTGAGAGGGAGGCTCCTTTATGACCTTTCATGGAAGGTATAAGTGGTTGTGACCTCTTCTACAAACCTATAAATACACCCTTAAGGGTTTCATAATTTACAAAAACTTGAAAAGTAATAAAAACTTGAAAATTGTGGAAGTGGATTGCCACTAATCCACTTTGTTCTTCACTAACTTTCTCTAATTAACTCTAATCTTCTCCAAACTCCACCATACTTTCACCAATACCTTAGAACACTTTAGGAAGCTTAGATCTACAGTAAAAGTGAAGAGGAAGGAGGATCTATCTTAGGCTATGAGCATGGAAGGAGGAGGAGAGCTTGGTTTTGTGATTTTGGAGCTAATGGTTGGATCTCTATGTGTTTGAAGATAGTAGGAAGTGTTTTGAGTTTGATTATGCTTTAGCATGTGTTTTTCTTGGATCTAAGTGAGTTATCTCACTATATTTTTTGTATTTATTGTGTAAATATATTGTATGCTTGAAATATAAAGTTAAAGTGACGTTTATAACTAAGTAAAGTTATAAACTTTGGACCCCTCCTGATTTTGAAACCAAATGACAACTTTATATTCTATAATATCACTTCTACTACCCTCTTAAACATATGGCATGGCCTTGGATTGATGTATAAATTGTTGTTTAGATTGTGTGTTGAATTGAAATATGTTTGGAAGTGTTTGAAACGAGAACTGTCGCTATACGTGCACTTCGATATCCCTTAACTTTAACTTATGTAAATGGAAGATCCATGAACTTAACTTGGGATAGTTTGATTTGGTTGTTCCCTACACACATTTTGGTATATTGAAAAATAAAGAAATGGGTTGGAAAGTTACAAAAATTGTGAAATAAAATGGCTAAAATTGAAACAAAATTGTAGTTATAAATATGCTTTGTAAATATAGCTTGTTTTTGGGAAATTCTACAAATAAATTGGAAGATTCTTAGGGGTTTCTTTCCATGGTTTTTAAGTACCCTACGAGCAGTACTTACTGCAAATATTTTAAGTCTTAAATCATTTGTTAAAATGGTTAAAACTGATCATAAAGATTGTGCTTTTCAATGTTGTTCTTTACCAAGGACTTTTAATAGCATTTATAACTGCCGTAGTAAGTTGCTTATGATTTTAAGTGTTCAAACTGATATTTAAATTTGGTATTTTCCCCTAATCTTTCCAGGGATGTTTTCTAACATATTTTGGAGTATTTTAAAGTTGGTTAGAAGTTTAAATATATTTTTAATATTTATATATGAATTTTGAAAGTAAAGGGTTTTAAATTATAAAACACGGCTTTTAATTATTTTCGTCAAATTAGAAATTAGTTATTTTCAAGTATAATTTATATAGATATTTAAAACCTTTTTATAAGCATTTTTAACATATATATATATTGAAAAAGGTAATTAACTACGCTTAACACTAAAAGCCGACGAGGTAGATTTCTCTGTTTGTGAGAGTTAAGATTGATGTTCGAGTAGGATTATGAGCAATAGAGGTCTAACCTACTGACTTCCTTCTTGACCAATGAATAGTTAAGTTGTAATGTCGAAGATGAATTAATCTTGTTGTTTACTTATTTGTGCGAAAAGTAATTAACTTTGCCTAACGCTACAAGCCGGCGAAGTAGACATATCTATTTATGAGAGTTAAGATTGATGTTCAAGTAGGGATATGAGCAATAGAGCTCTAACCTACCGGCTTCCCTCTTGATCGAGGAATAGCTAAGTCAGGAATGTTGGAAACCTGTTAATCATGTTGTTTACTTCCTCGGTTATGAAAGTTATTAATACTATACATAACACTAAAAGCCGACGATGTAGACTTATATATTTGTGAGCTTCAAGAAAGAAGTGTCTAGGCTTTAATATGCAACCAGTGCTCTAACTTACATGGCATCACTCTTGAACGAGGGACGATATAAGCTGGAATGTCGGAAACAAGTTAAGTATACGAACCATGATTTCTATAAGCAATTGTTTTAACTGGATAGTCGATTAGTCGACTGTCGAACTTAACCAAATATTAACTTAGATCTTTAATAAAATTGTTTTAAAGATAAGCATAACTAAAATGGTTTTGGATTTGTTGTGACAATGTGTTAATTTGTCTTTAACCCTTTTTGGCTATACTTATGAATGCAAATAAATCTCTAAAATAATGCTTTGAAGATAAGCATAAGTGGAATGGTTTAGGTTTGTAATGATAATGTTTAAGTAACATTAGTATTAAACCTTCTTAAATGGATTTGAAAGTACTTAGATCCTAAAAATGGATATTTGGAAAGAAATTATAAGGAAGGAATCTTTTGGAAAAAGAAAAAGTAAAGGTTTTAAGTAATAGATCTTGTTAATAATTTGTGAATATACTTTTACCATTTAAGATAAATATATAAATACTTTTTGAAGTATTGAAAGGAGTACAAATGAATAGTGGAAATTGATAAACGATGCTTTATTAGATAAAATAAATTTTTACTAATAAAAGAGGTTTTAATTAATAAAATATTAATTAAACAAAGAGGGGATTAGAAGTCGCTTACGTGACTTTATCATGCTTTGTATGACTTGATCGTGCTTTGTGTGTTTACTCATTTATGGAAAACCTTTAGTCGTATACTTAGCATTAAAAGCCGATGAAGTAGGCTTGTCTATCTATGCGAGTTAAGACTGATGTTTGAGTAGAGATATGAGCAATAGAGCTCTAATCTACATGCTTCACTCTTGACCAAGGTATAGTGTGAGATGAAAATATCGAAAACGTGATAAGTATATGAGACTTGATTTCCAAATGCGATCGTTCTCATTATTATAGAATATGAACAAATTTGTTGATTCAGTCTTGAAGAGACCGGGATCGGTAAGTGTTTTACTTATCGAAAACCACTTCAAGACTGAGATAAATGTTCAACCTCTAGGAAGTGGATCTGTTAGAGGTGCTGGAATCCATGTGTGTTTCAAGATCTGTTAGAGATATGGAAATCCAATTGGAGATTTAGGTTCTGTGCGAGTGATGAAGTCTTGTGTGAAAGATTTCAAACGTGACATTGATATTGAAAGTGGCTAAAGTCAGAGAAGGATTCACAATCTGAGGTTTTGCAATCCCATGATAGGGTATTATCAACTCCATATCTAGAGTATGCTTATCGATATATTAGTACCGGGAGTTGATGATATTTGTTTCCACGTTGTTCATGTTTATGTTTGAGCATGGGGCTTTGTGTTTACCTTATGGTATATTTTATCTAGAGATATACGGTGCTCGGAAGGTGTTTTTAGATCCTTGTGCATGGAGTTCGGGTTTGGATTCACCGGACAGATCTCCGTGGAAAATCCATTATGCGAACGCTCCTTATCGGTTTTGATTGTACCCTCTAATATGTTGTTGAATTTAACCAATATAACCATTCCGGCTATATTATATATTTATATTCTTCACCCTAGACATTTCAATTATACCAACTTATGTACTTATCAGATGGTGGTTCTTTTGAGGGGATAACCATTTTCGAATGGTCTTAAAGTAATATTATATGTTAGCTGCATATTTCTTGAGTTTCTCATACCAAACTTATCTCAGACGCATGGTTTTTGTTTTTCCTAAATTCCTCATGTGCCCTTTCGAGTAGTTTGACAAAAATAGGTTTTTGTTGAAGTTCGTTGGAGCTCGGGAAAACGAGTTGGATGTTTCACCTACCATAATATTCTTATTTTCGCTGCATTACTATTGTGTATATCAGCATTTGTATGGACGTGTTGTTATAACTATCCAAGCTGATGATAGTATTTAGAATTGTAACTCTAAAATGCTTTGTACCTTAGGGTGACAGTTTTGTTCTGTCTTTTGATATTATATGTTATCGTTCCGTTATGAGATTTTGATATCATGTTTCTTCTTTCTTATTCTATTTTTTTCTTTTTATTTTACCCTAACTATTCTTCCTTCCAACACTTGGATGCTCAGCTTAAGAATATTGTGGATGTTTAGTGTCAATATTCGAGGGTCGAAAAGACATATCTTTACATGGGATAATACTTAACAAACTAAAATTGGATTTTACCGCAACCTACTAAGCGATAGATCTACCCAAAATTTCACACCACTTGCTTAGTGACGTGCGAACATTAATAATCGAATAGTTTGATATTAATTGCTGACCAAATTTACATCTAAAAAGTGACACAACCGGAACGTTGAATTCTTCTTTGACCAAATAATTTAATTAATTTGTAATTGTTATAAATTAGTCAAATTAATTAACATTTACGGAATATTAATTATAAAATTTCATTTCATGTGTTAAGCAATATTTATAAATATATTTATAGTAGTTATAAATATATTAATCGATATATGATATCGATATGCGTTCAAATTGGATTTAAATGTGACAAATATTGTTCGGCTTGAAGTGAGTTTGAAGCTTATATGAGGCAAGTGGATTTCAGCCATGATATGACCAGGAATGGGTGGCTATGACATGACAAAATGGCTTGGGCTTTGATATTTTAAAATGCAAAGAATGATTAAGAGAAGAAAGGGGATCTTTATCATACTTTATCTCTTTAGTCTCTCTATTATAAAATGATTAAAACCCTTATTCTAAAAACACCTTTTGGAGTCTCCATTCATAGCTTTGCTAGCAAAAAATCATCCCCTCCTCTCCATCATCTTCAAGCTCAAATCAAATAATTTAAAGTTATGCGATAGGTGGTGGTCAACAGTTTGAAGCTAGCACCTTCAGAATTGGAATATGATGCAAAGGAGTTCATATCTTCATTTTAACCTTTACCGATTGGCTTTGGTAATAAGGTAATTCTCTGATTTATAATAATGATTTGATATGCAATTAATTTATATATCATATACAGTTTAGATAGATACACTACAAGAGAAACGGCTCATTCCAACGGCGGTAAGCCGTTGGAGGCCGTTGGAGGCCGTTGAAAATCCCGTTGGTATACATTTCAACGGCTTCCAACGGCCTCCAACGGCACCAACGGGGTTATACCAATGGCTTCCAATGGCAAGTTTGTCAACATGGCAAATCCTGTTGGCCAATCTACCGTTGGAAATCCGTTAGAATACGTTGGAATTTGCCGTTGGAAGCCGTTGGACGTAAATGACCAGTGTGCCGTTGGTCGCCGTTGGAAGCCGTTGGAAATCTAGGTATATTTTTTAAATAAAACCAGCAGTGCTTGCTTCCAGCCACACACAACCACAATTATATCAAAATAGCTCCATTTCGAGCATATATATATAACAACTATATCAAAACATATAGATATAACCAAATCATGCATATATTTCAACATAAACCAATATCCAAACATAACCAACATCAAAAAATCCAAACCAACATCAAAAAATCCAAACCAACATCCACAACCAAACCATCAGAATGTATCAAATCCAAATATACACAGAAACCATCAGAATGTATCAAATTCTCACCAACTCCAAAATATACATGCCAATAACAAAACATACCTAAATCACTCCGCACCAGAACCACCAGATGAAGGAGGTTGTCCATACTGTGCGATGAACTCCGCCATATGCCGGTTCATCTCCTTCGTCCTTGCTTCATGCGGCAAATTGCGTTCCCACATCTCGGCAAAGCTTGGCTCGTAGTTGCGCAATCTCTTCCTTATCTTGAGCCTTTTGATATTCTCTTTGGGCTGTCTGAGCCTGTAAACAAATTTAAATTATCAACTACACTAAAAAATTAGTATTAAAATAATTGCAAATTAACTAAACTATATATATTCACTAACAAATTCATAAAACAAACTACGGATATGGAAGCGTCTGCCGCGGGTATAAGGATAGTTCAAAATATGAATGGAATACACTAGTATAAGGATAATTACTAACTTAAAATTTAACTTAAAATTACTGATTGGCTTCCATATCTGTAGCGTCTGCCATGGGTCACTGGATCCATGATAGACTCAAAAATGGCGTCCTCCTCATCGGGGGTCAAGTGAGCTCGTCCCGTATCCTCAAGTAAGGCTGTCCGTGCTTCCTGGAACTTTTGCTATCATGCAAAATATAATTGAATTTAGTTAACGTTATTTCAATTAACTTGTAAGTTTTAGTTACTTATGTTATACTTATATAGGCAGCACGCGCTTTGTCATTGTGGTCCCAAGAGTAAGAAACTGCACCAGAATCATCGACCTGAGTCAAGGCATGTGTATGGGTAAACATATCCCAATAACTAACAGCCCCCCCCCCGTGCGTTGTCTCTCCTGAAATATGCACATATAAATATACATTATTTATATTTTAACAAATTAAAACTTAAAATAATTAACTATTTATCTTATTTAATAATTATACCAAATCTTCCCGGTGATGCTGGAAAGACTTGGAACCACCGCAATGTGTAACGGGGTTCCTGCTCCTGTTCTCTCGGACTGCCTCTGCAAATTTAAATTGAAAACAAAAATTGTTTTGACAATTTTAATTATTTATATATTATTTGCCTCAAACAATTTAAATTAAATATATGATAGATTTACGACAAAATCCTCGTTGCTCCACCAGGTGGCGAACTCATCAAAGACAGCTTCACTCATCCAATGAGGCCTCTTTCCTGATGTTTTGATGCTGTTTATTGTTTCACGATAGTTTTTTGCAATTTTGCTGCTACAATAGCGCCGGACAACAGAAACATCAGAATCGGCCAAGTCCACTTCCCCTTGCACGTTTGAAAAAATATGAGTTATACAGTTGCTACAAATAGTGCAAACATGAATTGACATAATGTACATGACTACATAATGCAATAATTGATATACCACACATACCAAAAAGTCCTACCAGATAGCCTCCCACACCCCCTCTGGTATCGCAGTCCACCTCGGCCAACATGAGGTCATACGAGCCATATACGCCCATCGCGAGATCGTGAGCACTATGTTGGAAGGCTCCAATGTAAACCCACAGCTGTGTAAAACAGGAAAAAAAACATTTAATATTCTGTTACTACTATATATATTTGATAAAAGATTGTATGAAATAAAATTTAATTTTGAAACTTTATACTTACCTGCCATCGGCTTTGGGTTTCAGCCATACCATAGGCCGAACACCCGGCTGTGAAGGACCAGCATCATCACCTCTCTGTGAGCTGGAAGATCCGGAGTGTGAACGTCTGCGTCCCGACATACCTATATGAAATCATAGTATAAAGAAAAGTAAGAGTAACATTGATTAATTTAGTATGCAAATGGTGTCAGAATAATGAACATGGCATAACATACATTATGGCGTAACATAAAAGAGACTATGTGATACATATCATATAAAATTACTTTGGAAACAGAAAAATGAAAAAAAAATTACCTTCTCAAAATATTGATTAGTGATCAATCCTCATCACTTTCGGATTCAGACTCTTCTTCGCACTCTATATTTTGTTCCTCTATACTCTCAAATCCTTCAATTAATGCATTTGATTCATCGTTTAGAGGTCCAAAATCTATTTGATCGTCGGTTACTATTATTCCTCTATTTTCCTCGATATTTGCTTGGTAAGCTTGTTGTTCAGGAATATTCCGTCCATCAAATGTAAACCTTGGTTTGGTTTTAAAAACAGCCGACCAATCTATTTTATCTCTTCTTAAAGATGGGTAAGGAGCATAATAAACTTGAAGAGCTTGTTTGGCAAGTACAAAAGGATCGTACTGTGATGATCCGAAGACTCGGCCTTCGAAAATCGGCACCCGTACTTCACTTGTACTCAAAATGCCGAAGATTAAAATGTCGAATCTGGTTCACCGGAGCTTATAACACAGCTAAGTATGACAACACAGCGGAAGAAAAGAATATATCAATATATATATCCATTGATACAATGACAGATACAAAATCTGATACAATATGATATGACAGAATGATACAACAAATATCAATATACATCAGAGATATGATACAAGAAATAGCAGCGGAAAGAAAATAGATAACACCAGCAGCGGATAGAATATCTCCAATAGAATGCTCCAATCCATAGCTAGCGGAAAGCAAGGTCAGTCATCCAAGAACTGACTAGCTCTAGATAATCTACTCAACCTGAATATCTGAGAAACCCAACTCTAGACTGCCCGTGTGGAAAATGGTGGGCACCTAGAGTTTAGGAAGGGAACAATAAACTCCGAGTCAGTCATGAGACTGGTGTGAGCAACAAAAATAGTTTATCTTTAAAACAACAACAAAAGAAAAGAATTTTAAACATTGAAATCCGCAATGCTTTTGGAAAATGAAACTACCATAAGACCTCCCGCCACACACACAATGCAAACGCAGAATTGGAGGAGATTTCTTCTTATGATAGTCAAACATGCTTACTACGCAAGAAAAACTCTTTTGATATTATTACTAGTGCATAGTGCAGAAAACATTTCGAAAATATAATATTAATCTTAACCAACATACAACCATTATTGTATGCCTACTATAGCTACTATGTTCAATAGCAGGTTACCGCCACATTCCATAGCAGGTTATACAACTAAAACCGTACAAGGCTTGTATTGTTTCTTTGTATTTTCCAACAAATTGTCAGGCTAAGGAACTTCCTATGCCACATGGGAATGCCTCTAGAGGGACGCCCTGAGAGACAACCTGCTCTCTGCCAACACAAGGCCGGTTACCCCCTTCCCGGGTAGTAAACCTGAGATATTCCACCCCCGGTCCTTTGGGACCTTTATCCGAGGATCCTCTATACCAACATCACACAGTAATAAATATACTACAGTGCCTACATGAGTAAGTATCAGGGCTCCATACCATAATACCACCCTTTTCCAGAAGGAATGGACATACCCTAGGGGAGCTACCCCTGAAACCTTGCCGCATCTTTCCTATTTCGACCATTTCCGGTCTGTGAGGCTCGATGAGGTCTCGTCCACAAAGCTACGCTTTTTCACAAAGCCATGCTTTGATCAACAAATGATCAGCAATCACACAGCAGCACTCAGCATGCCACACTACCAAATTGGGAGTATATCACTGATAACTTTCAACTACATAACCTTTGAGCTCGTACGTCTCAGAGAAGGGTGTTAAGCTAAGAGAATAAATCTTCACCACCAAACAGAAATGTATTTGAAAGAAATCAGCTTTATATCTCAAAGTGTAATGTCAGACATACAACCATACAAGTCTGTTCCGGGTTCGAACAGAACCGAAGGCACTTCCAAAGAAGCCCTTGCAAATCCGGATAATTTTCTAATCACGTCCGGACTTCCCATCACAAAGGGTGATAAAATCTCTATACCGGGGACCAGTCGATGCAGAGACATTCGACGAGTTGTCCTTTCATTTTCGAAAATATCCAGTCTTCACCACCGGTCTTCAAATGCTATCCATATACGTCGTATCATTACTCGGAATAGGTTATATGACACAAAGGTCATCTCCCGGCTAAACCGAATGACGAGCGCAATTAAAAATCGTATGGATACTGGGGTCTCAGTTAAATCACAGCTTGAAGCCCAAAACTTTTCATTCGAATGGTTAAAACAATCTACCATTTCCAATCTTTTTAAATAAAAAGATTCATTTCACAAAGTTCACCCCATTCACAAAGATCCATTCATGGATTTCAAAATAATTTCCATTTCAATTGGATTAACTCGTTAAATCTTTAAGTCAAGATTTAACTTATAGCTTTCAAAACTAGTTTCCAAAGATTCATTCATAGCCTTTCAAAACAATTCTATTTCAAGTTGGATTAACTCATCCGGTCTTTGAATTAAAGAATCATTTCATAGTTTCCAAAACATTCCAATTCCATTTCAAACTTGAAACCTTTCAACACAATTTGGAAATTCTTTCTTAAAATGAAAGCTATTACTATTTGAAAACAAGTAGTTTTCGTTTCAGAAAAATCCAGTTATATTTACACAAGTTAAAACCCTTGAATTAAATTCAAATTCCCAAATCAATACCTTTAAAATGGTTTAACCCATATATAACTTGTACAGCATCTTTAATCCCTAGTTTCAAATCATAGAATTCAATTTCAAACTTGAATTCAAATTTAAATCAAATTATTTAAATTTTCAAAACTCGATTAAGTTATTCAAAATAACTTTTATCTTTGAAATTCCATTTCAAAAGCTTTTCACTTTAAACCCAAATTTCCAATTCCAAAATCAATTGAAATTAAAATTTTCAATTTCAAAAACATTAAATTTACATCATCTGTGACTTAACCGATTTCCACGTGAAATCCATATTTGTGTGTGTATGGTGTAGTCCAGGGATTTCACACAATAGTGCACAACATCAATCATCACAAATATATCGATAAGCGGTATAATCGAGAATGCTTATCTTCATTCATAGATTCATAGATAAAATAAATTTATCAGTCACAAAGATTCACTATTACAATTCGATGTGGGTTTCGGATAACCAACTGGAATCCGACTCCCTGTCGCATCGAAATTCAAGTGCTGTTTTACGGGCCAAGGGTTTCATATTCACATAGTAATATATCACAGAAACAGAAATCACAGCTCAGCACAAAGTAATTCATATCACAAAGCATCACAATCACAAACAGGGATATCAGACTGCTCAAAGCATTTCAATAATAATCAATCATCTAACGATTAGATGAATTAATAGTGTGATTATAATCAATCTATCACATAATTATATAATTATATATTTTCCTTTAATTAATGATTAATTATCCTTAATTTAAATTAATTAATCCCTAAATTATTAATTAATTAATTAAATCTTAATCACCTTCATAGATTAATTATTTCTTAATTAATTATTCCTTAACTAATCACATTTATTAAATTAACCTTCAATGTTAATTACATAATTAGTTATCCCTTAATTACATTAAGTAATTACGAATTAATTAACTTTTAATCATCAATTAATTCACCTTTAATCATAATTTAATTAACCTTTAATTATTAAGTAATTAACCTTTAATTATTAAGTAATTAACCTTTAATCACATAATAAATCTTTAAATTAATCACATTAATTAATGAATCACATAAATTAAATCCTTTTAAGTAATTAAGTAATTAACCATTTAATCACTTTAAACCTTTAAATTAAATTAAGGATTAAAACACTTCATTCTTAATTTAATCACTTAATTACAATATTAAGTTTATTTAAAATAAACTTTCAAAACAAAGTTTATTCAACTTAAACTTTTAAATTAATTAACCCCTTTTAAACTTGTAAAAAAAATCATGAACCCCAGGCAACTCGAGTGAAACCCGAGCTAGATGCAGTTGTACCCGAGACTCTCTTCAAGTTTTCCCAAAAATCAACCCGTATGCATTTTTTCTTAACTTCAATTTTTTTTTCAAGTGTTAACCCGGCAAACCCAAAAACGACACGAGCTTGAACTCGAGCCATAACCCCATTTAACCGAGCCTTTCCCCGAGACCCATCCTTCTTCCCCAAAGCCTGAAATCAACAGGCACACAAATGGAATCATGCACCTATGCACGTACACCGTGCCGCCTACCACCTCCGGTCATCTCCGATGACCTTCACACATCGGCCACCAGCCTCGCACCATACTCCGACCATCACCACTTCGATTCCATCTCGAAATCGAATTCGAGCATGCTAACCCAACCTGGAACCAAAACTGGTGCCACCATCAAACCGGTAACCACTCCAAACCCCCGCCTCCGACCACTGGAGCATCAATGCCTCCGTCCATGCCTTTACCAACATTCCCCCTTCCATTTCCGAGGATATGGTGGAACTCGATCCACCAGGGTAGCTGCGATGATCGAATTTTCCGACCAACCTAAAACTAGGTCAAAAATCAATCTCGACCTCCTGTCGTCGCCACCGTGCCTCGATCATCCACCTGATATTTTTGCCCAAGCCTCTGATCACTCTACTACAACCAGAAGAAACTCCGACCATCCCAATCGACGAGATCACCAGAAAATACTCGAAACCCATATAACGTTCAACACTCGATTTCTCGTGATTTACTACCTTAAAAATCATGGTTTTGCTTTTAAAAATCCTAGATTTCGAAATCAAATTCGATTATAAAATCAACATCTAGTAATTTGATAATCCAATTCTGACACTAATTTGTTCTCCACTGATGTATTTTATTTCTGAGATATTTGCAAATTATTTTTACCTAAATCAATTTTTTTTTAAAATGATGTTACTCATCTACAAACATTTTTTTTCCAGAGATCAAAGCCTAAAAATCACATAAGTGGAAGATTTAAATTTCTTTAATCAGGTTTTTCAAACCTGTAATGTCTTATACAGAGGCATGTTTAACTTGTTCCAGACATAAACACTGATACTAAGACACATAAAAAAAATCATTTTTTTAACATCATGCATAACAAAATTCATATCATACTTCAAGGATTCATCTCAAACCAATGCAAGATATATCAAATTTTTAAGAATTTACTCACAGATAAAAGGATTTTGTTTAGAAGTTTGCTCACCTCAATTTGAAGAACAGAGCTCTTTTATTTTGAAATAGGCTTGAACATCTGCAAGCTGAAGTTCTTCCCTTTTTTTTTCTTTCTCTGGCTATACGAATTTGTATTGTTGTTTAAATCTGAGTTTGTATTGAATTGGAGTGTTGTTTTACTAAATTTTGTTTTAAGTATGAAATGGTGTTTACTCAGCTCGAACTGAAATGAGGAGCTTGATAAAAGGAAGAGTTTACTGGTGGTATCATTTTGTACAACATGTTGATAAATGTTTTGTACCACAATTCAGAGATTTTTTCTTTCTTTTGTATTGACTACGCAGAAGTTGGGGGCTGATGAGATTTCCCTTGTGTACTAAGGAGGCTAAGGATCCAAGCATTAATTAGGCTTGTACATATATATATTTCTTTTTTTATTTAGTAAGTACATGTATATCTTTTCTTGCTTGAACCTGACGTTGTTACTCAGGTTTTAATTTGTTTTTGGCTTTCATTTTGTTGAAGTTGTTTGCTTTGTTTTGATTTTTGTTTAAAGATGAAGAGTAAAAGGATTGAACTAAATAGGTTTCCCTTATTCTTAAACATGATATTAAATTTTAAATTTAACCAATTTGCCACTTGTTCATTTATGTTTACACTTGTTAATATTATGCTTTCAAAATCTTACACTTGTTAACATTTTTTAGATTCATGCTTTTAAACCTTATCTTGAATTTATTTATAAAATTATGTTTAGCCCTTGCCTTACTTTTATATTTACATATACATTTATACTTGCAAAAGATATACACATATATTTAAAACTTTCATAAATCCTTATTTACATTTTATTTTGTACTTAATACAATTCTATAACAAATGATATGAAATCAAATCATTCATTACTAACAATTAACTATATATAAAAGTTTAATAAATCCAATATTATTCTCAATATATTCATTTTAGTAATTTCAAATCAACAATATTCATTTCTATTTCTATTTCTAACTCAGATATTATTATTTTACTTTAATACTTATCGTCTTGTATTTATTTTATAAATTCAAATCATTATTAACCATTTACTTGAAATTAAATCTAAATCACATATATACAATATTTAGATTTTAATTGATTTAACATAGAATTTATAAGAATGCGGGGAAACTCGTTTCAATTTACAATGAATTTTACAAATTTAATTCAAAAATTAAATTAAATTATCAATTTAAATATATAAAATTCAAGGTCGTTACACGTACTTATAATACCTCGAAGTATGTTTTATTTCTATAAGATTATATTTTGGATCCACGTTTATTCCAGAACCTGGAACATTGCTGAACTAGTTGCATTTAAACAAAAATACTTCTTCTGCGGGTCGGGTGAAATATGTCAACTGCAAAATCTGGGTCAGCACGCCATAAAAGTCATTTATGTGATCATTTGGATCATCACTACCTTTGACAAATACACCAGTATTGTTAGTTGATTTTTCGGCACCGTATTCTTTGGTATTAAATTTATATCCGTTGACAAAGAATATTGGATATGTCTTGACTATCCTTTTTGGTCCCATAGCTAAATGTTTCAATCCTTCATCTACAACACAATTTGTTGTATCAAAAATGTAGTTAGAAAACCAAGCAGCAAATTCTTTACCGATATCGTCATTTGGATGTTGTGATTCGTAAATACTGCAATTATAGAACAAATGTTGCATTATGATTAAATACATGTGTGCATATTTGTGTATACATATGTGTAAATGATATGCATGTGTAGACGTATGTGTATATATACTACCTAATAAATGGTGCAACTTCGGCACAGTTGAGAAGAATGTACGTGTATGCTACTTGATAATCTCTATCATCCAACCATACTTCCACACATTTACCAGCAGACCGACCAGTTTTTTTAAAAATAGATAATGTCGCTTGACAATCATCTTCATCAATGCGTTCATCATTACGCGTAGCACTTTCAAATGATATGTTCACATGGTCGTTGAAATAGTGAGAGAAAAAAAACGAAGCTTCTTCTTCGATGTACGATTTGCAAATCGAACCTTCAACTCGAGCTTTCTGTCTCACTTTTTTCTTTAGATGATTTAAATACCTAGCAAAAATTATTTTAAATTAATTTTTTATACATTTAATTAAACCAATATGTAATAAACTAAATATTAATATACCTTTCAAATGGATACATCCATCCATATTGCACAGGCCCTCGAAGACGTGCTTCAAATGGAAGATGAATAGGTAAATGCTCCATGACATTAAAAAAACCTAGAGGAAATATTTTTTCCAGTTTGCAAAGCAATATCGGGATTTCTTCCTCAAGTTTACGTAGACGATCAACTTTTAATGTAGTTGAACAAATCTCTTTATAAAACAGACTAAGTTCTGTTACAACAGTCCAAACTTTTACGGGCAGCAGTTCTTTAAAAGCGATGGGTAACAAATTTTCCATCATAACATGACAATCATGACTTTTCATCCCACTAAGTTTATTGTTCTTATAGTCAACACATCTACGAAGATTAGAAGATATGCCATCTGGGAATCTTAATCCTTCCACCCATTTTAAAAGTAATTTAACTTGATTATTGTCTAGCTCATAGCAAGCTTTTGGCTTTTTTGTGTCATTTGGTTTTATATGAAGCTCAGGACGATTACATATTACTTCGATATCACGTCTTGATTTCAAATCATCTTTCATCTTCCCTTTAACATTCAAAATTGTATTAAACAGATTATCAAAAACGTTTTTCTCATTATGCATCACGTCAATATTATGACGAATCAAGAGATTTTTCCAATAAGGCAATTCCCAAAATATGCTCTGTTTGCACCAGTTATGAATCGATGATTTACCTTGAATTTCAATTTGTTCTCTGGTTTCATGTATCTTTGGATAATCCTTTACAAGTTCATAAATTTCTTCGCTTGACCAAACCGTAGGTGGTCTCAAAGTTTCATGTCTATTAGTTGTAAAGTTTTTTTATCTCTTCGAAAAGGATGATTAATATGAAAAAACATCGATGACAGTCAAACCACGAAACTTTCTTTCCATGAGGTAAAAAAATTGCTCGTGTTTCTTCCATGCAATAAGGACAAGCTAGACGACCGGCCGTACTCCAACCTGAAAGCATTGCATATGCAGGAAAATCGCTAATTGTCCACAATAAAGAAGCATACATGCGAAAGTTCTTTTTTTAGAAAATATCATATGTCTCTACTCCCTCGTACCACAATTTTTTTAATTCATCAATCAATGGTTGTAGATAAACATCGATTCCTTGTGTCGGATCATCGGGACCAGGGACAACAACTGTAAGAAACATATATGGAGTTTTCATACACATCCAAGGAGGTAAATTATAAGGTGTGACAATTATAGGCCATGACGAATATTTCGAATCAAATTGAGAGAATGGGGAAAATCCATTCGTACATAAACCAAGTCTAACATTACGAATTTCGGATGCAAAATCAGGATATTTCTGGTCAAAATGCTTCCATGCTTCCCCATCAGCTGGATGTGTTAACATACCTTCTTCTTGTGTTCACACACCGTGCCATCTCATATGTTGCGCAGTTACAGAAGATGCATATAACCTTTGAAGTCTAGGAGTAATTGGTAAATAATGCATACGCTTATACGGGACTTCCTTTCCCTTTTTCTTTCTTGGTTTGTATCTTTCCTGATTACATATTTTACAATTTCTAAGGTTGATATCTTCTTTCCAAAACAACATGCAACCCTTTAGACATGTATCTATTTTTTGATACGGTAAACCGAAAGCCGACATCAGTTTTTTTTACTTCGTAATGATTTTCGCACATTAGATTATTAGGAGGCATATGTCGTTTCGCAGCTTGTACAACAGCCGTAAATCCAGATTCTGTGAGGTTGTATTTGGATTTCATCACAATGTATTCAGCAGTTACTGATAATTGGGTTCCGCTTGTGCAGCCTTCCCAAAGGGGTTTTTTCGCGACATCTAACAAATCATATTTTTTTTCCCCAATATTTGGTTCTTCTTCAACATTACCATCGTCATCAGTTAATTGAGGAACATGAAACATTGAACGTGCAGCATCTTCAACCATATGTTCTACAAGATTTGTCGTACCAATTTCATTACTCACCACCTCCTCATCTTGTACGGGATTAGATGCTAATTGTTCCCCACGACGATCCCAAATCAAATAGTTCAACACGAAACCATACTGACGCAAATGAACTCTAACCATTTGTGGTATCAAATGTTTTAACAGTTTGCATTTACTACATGGACAATGGATTTCTTTGTAGTTTCCGTTATTACGTAAAGCAAAATCCATAAATACGCAACACCATTATTAAAATGTTCACTTATTGAGCCTTCAGTATCGACCCTTCGTTTTTTGTACATCCAGCTCCGATCAGTAAAATAATTATCCATTTACCTATGTATATAATTAAAAGTACAATATAAATTTGCATTGACATTTTTTATTAAAACAATTTTATAAACATTCTTTTTGTTTTTGTTATATCTGTTAAAATAATACTTAAAGCTTATTTTGAAATAAACATTATATTCTATTTAAACAATTTTATTAGCGAATTTGATATTAATTGATCATTGACACTTTGTTGATGGGTCATCCTACCTCCCATTACAAATACAATAACGTAATTAAATCGCATAAATCATTTCAATTTAAACGATTCAACAAAATTTCGACAGCACTTCGCTTTAGTTCCCTGAACAGTACACGATTGCGTGTACATAGGGAACATAAAGGGAAGCGCTGCCGAAATTTTGCGAACCGTTTAAACTGAAATGATTTACGAGATTTAATTACGTTATTGTTTTTGAAACTTGTCCAATACAGGGACAAATCCAACAAATACTGTATACGATGAATATAGATGTCCGTTCTGTTAAAAAAACGAATATCCACATAACGATCATATACAATACTTAACAGACGGGGCCAAAAACACTCTAAGGGTTTAAATTTTTAAATTAGCGATACAAAAGTTTAAATTTTATTTTCATAAAATTTAAACTTTTATATCAATAAACAATATGTTGAATCAACGCATATATAATGATTTTTTCCTAAAATAAAAAAAAATCCAGTGTGTGTGCGCAACGTATAAAATAAACAAACAATGTTATACATATAATCGCATCACAAATCACATCCAGTCATGCACAAAATGTATCACGTATATATCGTATCATAACATGTCAAAAGCGAACAATTTATAGGTCAATATCATCACTTTCTACGTACGATTTTACGCAATTCAATCACCAATATAATAACAAGTGAGGTTCATGCTTAGGTTAGTAACAATTATTAAGTTTGACACTAATTTAATAATAAACCTAATTTAACAAATCATAGTTAAACATGCAATAATTAGTTTAATAACAATAATTAAGGTCCAATACATTACATTACACAAACAATAGCACAATACATACACAAAAATTACCAATTTAACCTAAAATTAAAAATTTAACAAAATTAGGGTTTTAGCAAATAATACCTGATTTTGAAGGTTGTGAAGCTTGCAAACGAAGATGGGGATGCTAGAACGTGTAGAAGGGGATAAAATAGGGTTGGAAATTTTTTAGGGGGGAAAGATTGGGGAAATTGGGTTATTTTTCGTGTGGAATGGGAATGAGGAAGAAGAAGGTTGAGCTGTAGGTAAGTCGCGAATTTCCAACGGCGAGCAATGGCCGCCAACGGCAATATTCCAACGGCTTCCAACGGCATGTGTTTTTTGTTATTAAAAAATTCCGGGAAAAAGCTTGTCGTTGCTCGCCGTTGGCGGCCGTTGCCCTTCCCCCCCTGTTGCTATAAACAGTAATTCTTGTAGTGATAGGTGATGAATCATATATATCAGTATATCATCACATGATTGATGGTTGTTTGGTTATATGCATACGCATATACATATACATATACATACATCCATATGTGTGTGTGTATACTTGTGTACACCATGATCATAACGCTCTCGGCTATAATAATAATAAAAACATTTTTTTCGAAATTAAAAGGATATTTTATTTAAAATACTTCATTAAATCTATAATTAACTTTTAACATTGTACTATCTATGTTTTAAACGATGAATAATTTTATTAATGCCAAGAAAGTTGTCAAAAATAAACTTTTTTATCTATGTGTGTGTGTGTAATATACAGATATTATTGAATTTGATTTAAAATTGATTTAGATAAGATATGTATGTATAATTTAAAATATTATGATATGGTACAAAACTTTTCAAAATATTAAAATACAAATTTTGTTTTCAAAAATTAAAAGATTAACAAATTTATTATTCTATTTTCTTTATTTTACACACGGTTTTAATTATGAAATAATTCCAAAATTAAAAAATTAATATATATATATATATTGAGCTAAAAACACTATTATCAAATATTTTCTTACATACGCACACACACACACGTATATTTATGAAAAAAATATTTTCATTTTTTTGGGGTTTAGTATCTTCTAATAGACTAAAATTATTTTATAATTTATTGATTAAAATAATTTCATACATACACTAGTATATACACACACACACACTTATATTTACATATAATTTTTTAATTAAAATTTCTTTATATGTAAATTATTTAATGTTATATATATATATATATGTGTGTGTGTGTATAAATAATATACTTCATAGATAAAACTTGATGCATATGACCATACATTTGGATGATACACTTGTATATAAAATGGGCTAACATGTGCGTTGCAGTGTAAATCTTACTACTTATACACGGGCATGTCAAACCTTACATGGATTACTATGTTACACATGCATACACATATATGTGTATATGACACATATATTTATAATACAATAATAATTCATAATATAAAACTATATTATAAGTTTAAATAAAATAATGATTTTATTTAAAAGAAATTTAGAAATGTTCTAAATAAATTAAACTTCATGGGCCCAATAAAGATCCAAAAAAGTAAAAAAAATTAAAATTCATCTGTTACTTCCGCTGCGGGCTAGGCCAATTCCTACATCCAGTGCTAGTGCTTAAACTTTTATTAGTCGAAAAGGATATGCGATATAAAAGATTATAGCTTTCTACTCGTTTGGCTGGTTAGGAAGGAACCGTACACAACAATGGAACCTTTAATGCGGTAATAAAAGATAGGAACTCAAATTTTCCACATCCTCCACAATGGCAATGCTATTTAGTTGATTCAGAATATCCGTTGATAGAAGGTTATATACTCCCGTATCGAAATGTAAGATATCATATTCCTAATTTTCGTGAAATAAAAAATCAACCAAATCGGAAAATGTGATTTTCAATTTCTATCATTTAACTTTATGTATGGTAATTTAAAGAACATTTGGAATATGAATGAGAATTTACAATCTTAAATAATATGCCTACTTTTGAATTTCCGATTCAAGTAAAAGTGGTGGTTGCTACAAAGACTACTCACAACTTCATACGAAAGCATAACAGTGGAGACTTTGACTTTATGGCATTTGATAATGATATTGATCTTATTTCGAATGAATACCTTGAAGAATACTACAATGTTCAAGCTACTGGCGATAGAGAACAGACCAATTCAAATGACCGTAGAAAATAATATGGTTCAAAATAACATAAGGGATGATTTAATTGCTGCAGAACTTCATTGAATTACCGTTTGAATCGTATTTACAGTTACTATTTTGCATTGTATGGAGTAAAAGTATATTTTTAATTCTGCATTATTTATCTATACTATAATAAAAAAAACCCTGGTCAAAGTGGTCAAAGTGAAGCCTTTTGTGTGCTGCCCAATTTGTCCTCCGCAACATTGCAAAAAAAATGAAGATACGAAGGGTAATTATGTCATCTTCATTCCCCACTTCCTCTTCCCCACGTTCCTCAATACTCCCGTCAGTTTCCCATCTTCTCTACTCTTCCATCGGTCCACAACTACTTCATCAATTCTCAAAACAAAAGATAACCCTAACTGCTGCCTCCTTCAAATTAATATCAACTGTCTGCAATCTTCTTTATTCGGCTTCCAATTTAATTCTTAGTTCCCAATTTCTTCCTCTCAGAACCAATTAAGCCCGAATAACTGACCGTCTCGCAAAGCAGCTCATTGACTTCCCCTCCTCAAACCCTAAATCAGTTCAATGGCGGCTGCAATTATCCAGTGTCAACAAGATCAATTCCTCCGTACCGCAGAAGCTTGATGTCGCGATCAATTCCTCCTTAGGATGTAAACTGACGCCGTCAAACCAGCAAAAGCAACGTCTTGGACTTTGATTCCTATTTGGAAAAGCTTTAAGCAGATCTTCTGCTTCCTCAAGAAGAGTGAAAGTAGCTACAGGTATATGTTTTAACTCTAATCGTAATAAGATGCATAGTGAAATAAAACGTGACTGTTTCTACATCTTGCTCGCATAAAATCTCTATTATCGACAGCGACAGAGATCTATGCCTTGGTTGATGAAATTCCAGTTAGGTATCATCTTTACCTAACTGTTCAGTACAAAAGGGATCCATACTGTTCGAAGCTGTAGCAACCGGCAGCCTTTGTTTCTCCAGGTAATCTCTAACCTTTTCCCCTCTTTTCCTACATTTATTTCTCAACCAAACATCTAAACCGTACTTTACTGATTTTGTTTCTTCGCCTTTAAACACGCCTTCGACGTTGCAATCGTTGTCAAACAGCTACAATTGCTACTCTAAGTTGAACCATTCACTAATTTTACTGTGTCCAAACTTTACTCAATTCTGATGTATTTCTATTAAAGTCATGAAATTTTGTTTACTGTCTTTTGTTACTGTTTTGGCCTTTATGCTTGATTGCTTTTAGGTTTTACGAATTGCTTGATTTAGTTATAGGTAAATATATGTCTAATTAAACCTAATTTTATTCAAGTATGGATTCTTATGGTCAATAATTTATTTGATTCGTTAACAAACCGCTCGACTGTTTTATATTGATTGATTCTCTTATACGTGTTTGAAATTTGAATTTAATCTAAGTTTTCTGGATTGAGCAGTGCATCAAAAGAGGGCGTACGTAAACTCATTAGTTCTGCCCAAATTTAAGTTTGGCTGAGGGGCCTGATGGCTATGTCATATATGTTCGGTTTTGACTTAATTGGAGTCGGGAAAAAAAGATAAAGATGAAGAAACTGTCTTTTAGGTCCCTCAAAAGGTATGCATCCATTCGATTACTGTATCTTCAGTCATTGAACTGATATTTTAAATATATATTTTAAAAATATAATCCATGTTCAATCATGTATTAATTAGTAGCAATGGATGTGAATAAAATAAAAATGAACATGGTAGGATGATGTATATAAAAATATTAACTGTTTTCCAATTACATCAGTCATCAACATATTCTTTCTGATTTTAAATCTGTCCAAATTTTAATTTTTACCCAGTCCAACAAATTTAACTGCCATATTTGGGAACTGCATTTTGCAACATAAACTTGGATTTGGTTTCCCCTTTGTAGGAAGAATTATTGATATTTACCGCTGCTTATTATGTCCATTCAATTTCATTCTTTCCCTACCTCTTTAACCTTTAAATGCTACTTCAGTTGTTATGTTCTAAGAATTGTATTTCTTGCTATTCTACTTCGCTTATACTAAGATTAGTTTACTCTGGAGCATAGGGAAGATGTGTCCTGCTTTATATTTATTACTTCCTAAATTTTACCGTTTATTTTGAACTCACTAATGTTAATAATATATATAGTTTTTGACTACCTACAATATGCAACGAAGTTAAAATTAGTAAAGTTTTGATTGTTTCCTGCCTTTGTTTAATGTACATTAATTTTTTTTTAATGTTTTTCTTCAGACTATACCAAACATGCGTCAAGTTGTAAATGCAAGTTGTTGCCTATTACTCTAATATAAGAAGACAAAGAAAATGATGCTCTTATCATGATAGCGGTGCAGATGTTTTAATTTTTTACCCTGCTCATTTTTTTGGTTATTTTCTAACTTTCTAATTTTGATTTATTTACGTTCATGAATCTACTTCCCCTTATTTGTTTAACAAATCAAATCATTTTTTGGTGAAAAAAATGCATATATTTATGGATGTGTATATTAATGCATACACACACATTTTCCTTCATGTATGTGCACTTAAATATGTGCAGTTAAATGTATATAAATGCATGTGTCTATATATGAAATATTGGTAAACAGGTTGTAATAGCGCCAACTTCTTGCAGCTCTTTCTATTTCCCTCAAAAGCATGAAAGATGTGACTATAGCCTATAACTGCCCATTTGAAGTACACCTATATACACACAGACATGCTTATGCATTCACTAAATTCATTTTGTTATTCTTTTTAGCAAATTTATTTCAAGCACTTTATGTGTTGCCAGAATATTCATTTCAACTCTATGGATGCTTGGTTTACTTCATAACTGCTTATTTACTTGCAGATAATTTAGGAACAAATGGTTACTATTACTGACCAAACCAGAGGAAATCGGGGAAAAGTTGCATTCGGATTTGTCAAATTATTTCTGATACAGAGCGGATGATTCATGCGGATGTGACTGGAGATGCTTATGAGTTGGTCCATCCTTTAAAAGTTGGGAAGAAGGTCAGAGTTGTTCCAAGTGGTTTGTCGCCCGATTTTGATGTTATTAAGAGGTATATGTTTAATTTGATTCGATATGCTGTTTTTTTAGATATAGCTTGCGCTATTTATTTTGGTTGGTTTAATTCATGGGAGTTTACATATGTTTAACTTGATTTTTATTGCTGTCGCATTAGCATGATCAATGTTAGCAATATGCATGCAATTAACAAACACTGTGATTCTCTAACTTGGCATGGCCAAAAAGTTTAAAACATTATTTTACTGATTTCTTTGACAAACTATTCCTCCCATGCCGACCTGTGCGGTCAAGCTTTTCTATGCATAATTTTCTTGAATTGCATCATTATTTCGTAGATTTTGTTTTTTCAGTTGAATTTAGATATTCCTATTTTAAGTGTGCATTTTTTTTTGATTGAAGGATGTTTTAGAAATCTGATACAGAGAGGATGATTCATGCGGATGTGAATGGAGATGCTTATGAGTTGGTCCATCCTATAAAAGTTGGGGAGAAGGTCAGAGTTGTTCCAAGTGGTTTGTCGCCCGATTTTGATGTTATTAAGAGGTATATGTTTAATTTGATTCGACATGCTGTTTTTTTAGATATAGCTTGCGCTATTTATTTTGGTTGGTTAAATTTATGGGAGTTTACATATGTTTAACTTGATTTTTATTGCTGTCGCATTAGCATGATCAATGTCAGCAATATGCATGCAATTAACAAATACTGTGATTCTCTAACTTGGCATGGCCAAAAAGTTTAAAACATTATTTTACTGATTTCTTTGAAAAACTATTCCTCCCATGCCGACCTGTACGGTCAAGCTTTTCTATGCATAATTTTCTTGAATTGCATCATTATTTCGTATTTCTATAAATTACAGCTTATATTATTCTTTCGTGGTCATATTACAGTACCTAAGGAACTTTATGAAAAAATATTTTTAATGACTTCAAATTGCAATATGATATCCTGTACAACAACTTGATGAGTTAACCACAAGTGATAAACATACACAAGTGATAAACTTAAATGACAAATTCATTTTCTTTTCACTTTTTGGATTGTACATATAATCTTAGCTTCTAATTTAAAATCTTTTATGTTTTTCTTATTGTCGTTTAAGTCAGTAATTACATAAATCAATCTAGCTTTTTAGTTCTCTTAAGTTTTTTGGGATAGATATTTGGTATGTTGTAATTACTTTTAAATTTCCTTAAATGTGCTGGATGATTTTATCGATTAGACTTGACTACTCTAGCAGACACAGTCCAAGGACTGTAGCAGGCCTTCCCTGCAATAGCTATGACTAAACTCTCCTAGAATTCTGTTGCACTTGACTCTACTACTACTTAAGCCATATAGATATAGCTTACTTCCCTTTAGAAACAAGGTCAGCATTTCGCTAGGTTGAATGATGTAATAGAAAATTTGATACTGTGCTAAATTTGCTACCTGAAATTTGTTTGGTTCAACTGATACACACACACGCACTTAAAATTATGTAAGATAGAGTCCTTCAACAGCTTTATCAATAAAAATTATATTTAGTACTCACATTATGAAGATCACACATTGAATCTACTAAGCTCCAAGAAATGTGATGCATGTTTAAAAAAAGTATATGCCTTAAGCCAGGTAGTTTTTACATGGTTAGGAAGAGGAATTTAGGTGTCAACCTGATGCTAATGAAACTCATTTGCTTCAGTTTATCACCAAGTAGATGTATACTTACAGGTTAGTGTTTAACATGATATTATGAATCTGAAGCTATATATTTATGTTTTATCAATTATGTGCATCTTTTTTATCTGTATATTTGAGTTTTCAAATTATAATATGGATCTATTCTACATGGAGCAAATGTTTTCTACAATTATTTTTTGTTGATTAAATTGTTGTTGATTATAATATGCATCCCATTTGTCCACAAATACTCGTTATTTTTTACTGTTTATTGAGAATCAGAAGCCTGGACCTCATCAATTGGATGATTGTCTACATCAGTTACGGTAAGAATCTTTTACACTGTTCAATTATACTTTATAATAAATTATGATGCTTATATCAAATGAGTTTTCATACTCTTCTATTTTTTAAATATGTCAACATCAAGTTCATCCAAAATGAGTTCATTTGTTTATCTTTCTCCTTACTAACGTTTTGATGCTATATTTAGTTATTTTACTAGGTTCAAGTATTTGTGTAGTGAATCTGTATATTTTTTGTTACGTATTAGTGGTACAATTGTTAGTTTTAAACATTTTGTATTTTGACTATCCCTGTCATATCTGTAGATCTCAGGCAGTATAACAGCTACGTATTAATAATTTGCAAAAGCCAGTCTTTGCACTGTCGAACTCAAACAGCAATCTAGGCATTGATAATTTACGGAACTTAGGTAGTGTGCAACTTAAGTTTCAATAATTTGCAGAACTCAGTCTTTGCATTGCCGAACTCACACAGCAACTAAGGCATTGATAATTTGCAGAACTAAGTAGTATACATTTAAAGTACTGATAGTCTGCAGAACTCAAACAGCTACTTTGGCAGTAAGCTTCAGTTGAAGATGTTAAACACCGTTAAACCCTGTCCTTGCACCCAAACTTGAATCCTTGATTATGTTGTTGCTGATCATTTCATAATAGAGTATAACAGTTTAATCTTTATATTGTTTTATTTACATGAGTATGTTGTTTCGAACAATACCTACAGCAACGATAATCCCTTTTCACCTCCCCTGCCTGCCTTGAGCTGTTAGTATCCGACCTAAACTTTTATGATAAAACCATGCAGCAAAAAAAGTAAAGGTTGTCATAATTCTTTCAACCCAAGTTGATAGCATGCAAGGTGAACATTATTCTTGAAGATGCAAAACCGTAAATAAAGATGTCAAAAATACCAGTTCAGCTTCCATCTTCGTTCATATCATGTAAACATAGTTTATTTCCATGACAAATATCCATAAGTACTTTTCCATGTTGCCAAAAATTGAGTTTGTGATAGTATTTTTTTGAAGATATTTTGGTGGGATTTATGCTTGGAAAAACTGAACAGATTGACATACATGCGGAGCTGATCGTGATTGGCTACTGCTTGGATTTACTACATGATAAGATGTTGCAGGAGAGGATTATTGCTGTTCGGATCTACTGCCCAAGGCCTATAAGAGGAATACATGCGCTGCTAGGATGGGAGAATGCATCAGAAACAGCTTCTAGAGTAATAGCCAAGTATGAATGCAAGTTGTTAGCTTTGAAGGTTACATGGTGAACTAAATGTGAGTTGCTGAATTGAATTACATGAAGCATGAAGGTCACAAAGCTCAGTTTTGCAGGTTGCAGTAGTGAATTGAGCGACAGAAAGCATAAGTGACAGGAGCACAAAATATGAAAGCGGGCAAGAAGCAGGGTGCTGACCTAGCAGGTTGATAGTTTTACAAGAAGCCTAAAGGTGTTAGCAATGCAGGTTGCTGATATGAGGTGGATATGTGATAACATGTAGAAACTAATATGTAATGGGTCTGTAAGTTTTGGGTTGTATGTAAGTTTGAATGTAAGGGGTATGTTTTTGTTTTGGGGTTGGATATAAGTTTGAATGTAAGGGGTAGATTTGCTGGACTAGCAACCATACTAGATTAGTGAGAAAATTTATGCCACTAGATTACTTTTATAACCATAATGATTCAAGTCAATTTCTGGAGCAAGTCATTTGAAATCTACGTATTTGTCATATCCTCTTTCTTTTTTTTCCCGTAATTAACGAAAACATTACTATAATTTCTCATAATATCATAATTGTAACAAATACAAAATATGCCACTTCCTTCTTTGCACACGTCCAACGGACGTGCTACCATACTTGTTTGATATAATGTATCTGTTGTTACAAGTTGTTCTTTATTTATTACTGTTTATTTTACTTATATTGGTACTAATTAATTAAAAATAAAAATAACTAATAGTAATTAATAAATCACAACTTTCATAAAAATATCTCCTTCAATCCATGGCATTTTCCTTCAGCAAACTTGCCCCCTTCACAGTACCCACTTCGTATAAAGGAAAAGACACCCATAAAATGTGCTATTCACTCAAACAGAAAGGGAAAATTCTCTTAAACCCCCGCATAAAAAGTCGTACTTGAACACTTAACTGTGACCTTAAAGCAGCAGTTCACGTGTCATTCACCTTTTTGCCTCAATTAGGTCTTTTTCTACCTTTTTCTCTCCCACCTCATTCATTTAACACTGAAAGCAGCTTCCTGCTCTCTGTTAAACTTTTATTTTTTATCCTGCAACTACTCAGGTGAGTCTTTAAATTTTCTGTAGATCGTTTTTTATTCACTTAGAAACACCTCGTTGGTTGAAATATCCTTATTCAATTCTTTATTTCCAAATCTGTAGTTTCAGCTTAATTTTCTTTTTGGCATGTGAAGCAGAAGCATAATAACATTCTATTCTTAAAAACATGCGATATTTTGTTTTTTGCAGGTGAATTAGATTCTCTGAAGTCCGATTAGGTGAGTGTATTTGGGGATTTTCTTTAGTAAGTATTGCAAATTATTTGGTTCTGATTACATTTTGCTATCAGTGTTTTGTTCTGATGTTAATGTGACGATTCAAAGTCTTTGAGCTTTGATTTACTTGGATTTCTAGATATTAAACACTGGTTCCTATTTGCAGATATACAGATTGCTTTCTACCAAAATAATAATCTTTTTCTACCAAGGTCACATTGTTCTACAAGTGCGCTCTTTGCATGTTTCTTTATTGAATCTTATTTGATCCACTATTATGGATTTATGATGATTTCAAATTGTAATTTATGTTCTCAGAACCGGTGTCATGATAAGTTCTTCAAGACAACGAGCATTTCTATATACATTCCAAAATTGACTGCATATCATCTCTATTGCCATTTTTGCCAGCAATTTTTGCTGAGTGCGCTTTAAATTCGCTCAAAAAAGAAATAGCAAGCAAAAGTACGTGTATTGTGACCTAGCAGTGTATTGCCAAGCAGGTAAATGGCCTTAATGGGTATATTGCAAAAATTTTGCTATCTATATATCAATGCTCGTGTTACTATACACGGGATTTGGGTAGAGTTGAGGGTTTGTTGAGTTAACATATTTTTTGGTAAAGAAATGAACAATTTATATTCTTTGGGTACAAACATAATTGATGCTTGAACTTACAATCACTGACATTCCATTGCTTATTGCTTTTAAGCATTTTGGTCTTTTAATGACACGGTATTCGCTTGTGCACACATATTTATATGTGTGTACATTGCTCAAATTTGTAAGGTACTACTCATGGATCTACTAGTCTACTCATGCTTGTTATGTGCAATATATCATATCATTTGTTAGCGGTGGTTTATGAAATTATATATTATTCCTAAAGTATGCATATTTGGCCTTGCAGGTTAGGTGCTTATGAGTGATGAGGAATCCAATTAATGCAATTCGTAAGCAGCACATGAATATAAATAAAACAAACATAAAATTTAATTTCAAAACTTATTACTAGATGCCCAGTACTGAGTTGCCTTAATTAATACAGCATTTGAAGCATTTTATCATGGATCGTGGCACTGGGTGAATTCCTTGAATATCAAGAATGGGTGTATTTCAGTTCAACTAAATTGTAATGGTACACTTATTGAGCATACAATTTGTGAAAAGAACCTCCGTGTGAGATCTAGAAAAGCATGTGCTCATGACTGTTCTGAAATATTGCAAGCTGGTGTTGATGTATGCGTTCTTTCAAAGTGTCCAATAGCACAATCTTCATCTCACAACCCTCAGCAACCTGTAAGTTATTTAGGCCTGCCTATGAATATTCATATTTGCAATATCACATGTAGATGTTTATATGCATTCTTTTAAAAAAAAATTGGAATCTTATTATTTGAATCACATTCGAAATCGAATCTTTCCAATCACGATTCGATCCTATCCGGTTCAAAGCTCAACTGTAATCACAACTAACAAAATCATGCAACTCATGTTAAAATAAAAAAACATCAAGATGTTTATTCAGATCTACAAGTTAAATATTATTGTTTTCTAAACAAATGAAAATAAAACAAGGAAAAGAAGTTGCAGTTTTGGATAAAGTAGCTTAGGCGTTAAAATCAATTTTAAAAATATGAAGTATTGCCATGGAACCAATGATCAACGCTTTCACGCAAGGTTTTAAATATCGGATTTCGGTCACGTTTCGTCTCGTTTCGTCTCGGAATTTTTACACAAGTTATCTCGTATCAGGAGAGATCTCGGACGAGATGAGTACATATCGGGTGTACATCTCGGATTGACATCTCGGGTCTTATAATGTATTTCGGGAATATCTCGGATGTACTTATGTGTTTAAAATTGATGTGACAAAAATTTATTTAACGGTTATAACTTTCTTAGTAAAAATAAAAATGGTAACATACTTGATTTACATGGAAAAAAGAATATTTTTAGAAGGGTAGTAGCTTGATTAGCTTAATTGATTTGATAATGATTAAATAATATTCTTTTATTTGAACATAATAAAGAAGTGAGACCTTTCGCTATGACTCATTAAGATAAAAAGTAAAGAATATGTTGAAGAAGTTGGTAAATTATAATTGGATTGAGTGGTTTTTTTTGAATCAATATGAAAATAAAAAATATTATGGAAAATAAGAAAAATGTATAATTTCGGGTGAGATCTCGGATTGAGATTTTGATCCATATTTCGGGTAAGATTAGAATATCTCGGACGAGATGAGTGTCGAGGGAGATATGAATGAGATTTGATGTCTCGTCTCGTTTAAGTGTGAGAAGGAGATCTCGGAGGAGATCTCGGGCGATATATAGGAGATTTAAAACCATGCCTTCACGTACATAAATGTCATTACTAACCTTTATAGAGCAAAATTTTAAGCATATATGCATAAATACACATTAAAATTTCAATCTTTTGAATATAACAATCATATGATTTAAATCTGGTTTTCATTTAAAGTATAAATTTCATGATTTTGCAATCCAAATCCCATTTTGAAAACTTAAATGTGTACATTAGTCTTTTTGTTGTTCCTTTTCACTTGTAGATGTTATCATGGGTTGATGCAAAAATAATCACAATAAAGCGAGAACATAATGAGGGGAAATGTGCTTGCCTATACACGGTGGTTCTTAGCAAAAATAAAGCACCTGTCATCTTAGACTATGAATCACATAGAGTACCTAATGAGGTAGTTACAATAAATAGAATTGCTATACTTCAAAAGCTCAAATGTGCACCTACCGATGATCATTTTAACAGCTGGACTTACTCAGAAGATTTGACACTTCAGAAGAAAAGCAAATTGCTTAGCGGCGATGTTGCTGCTGAACTATCATGGCTAGCTGTATATTCGGTACTTGAACAAATGGAAATTTGCGTGAAGTTAGTTCAAGACCGAATTGTTTATCACATTGTTAATTACGATGAATGCTGTAATAGAATATCTTATATTACACATGATGATGAGGAGAACGAAGGAAACATAAAGATAATATGTTTTCGAAAGTTTCGCGATACATTGAAACCGAAAATAAAAGCAATCTCTCATGTAGTTCAAGAGGAAACAGTCGAGCCTCTTATGGTTTCAGATAAGGAACTTGCTCAATATGATGATGATTCTGAAGTTGAAATTTTGTATGGTTTTGTTTCATTAAGACGTTCCAAAAGACGCAAATTACTTCCAGATCGGTTTACAAGCTATAGCCAACCAAATTTTAATCGAAAGCAGAAAATTTTGTCTGAAGAATACTTAGATGAACCTGTTGATATGGAACAAACGATCGGTAATGCTGATGAACAAGATCAAACTGATTCAAGTGATTCAGATCATAATGTTAAAAGGAATAAAATGGAGGCTGGGGATTTAGTTGAATGGTTTCCAAATGATGATGATTGTGGTGGAACTTCAAGGATTTTAGATAGGGCAGAACTATCTGATGAAATGGCAATTAAACCTCTCTTTGAACCTCGTGAAGATGTAGAAATTGTAGATATATCGGACTCTGATTATGACTCTGAATCGCCTAAAATGGCAACAGGTAAAGAGATGAAAGATTTCTCGTATTATGAGTCTCCAGATAGAAATCACTCATATGATGTCTTCGATATTGATGGTTTAAGGATGAAACGCAATAAAGGCATACCGCCATCATTGCATAAAAAATACAACTATAAGGGAGTGAACCGGAAAATATATTCAAATAATGGGAGAAGGACACTGACTACTGGCCAATGCAAGAAACTTATAGAGAGACTTTTGAGAGAATTAGAACCAGATGTCAGTAATGTCAGCGATCGTTCAAAAGCTAAAGCTGTCAGTAACACTGTCAGTAATCATTCAAAAGCTGACGTAGTTGAGCAGGAAGAAATACCTCATACAAATCATTATGTAGAAGAATTTGCAGATTTTAAGTGGGACTCGAATGACGAAGAGGAAGAAAAAATTGATGAGCATGAAGAGTTGTGGAAGGAAATGGAGGCCTCTTTGACTACGCTTTCACTTCTTGATCATAAGCAGGTGACTTTTGGCTATTCCCTTGAACTCTAATTTAAAATCACGGGTGATAATTTTCAACAGCGTTCTTATTCATGCATGATTTTAGAGATTGGATGCTGAAACCGGAGATCGTTCCAGTTCATGCACAGATCTGACATGCTCACATGTTTTCAAGTTGGATGAACAAATTGGACTAATTTGCGAACTATGCAAATATGTATGCACAGAGATAAAATATATAACGCCACCAATGGTAAAATAAATTTCAAATTATCATTTGCATGGTCTCAAATTAGTTTCATAATTTAAACTTTTATCCCTCTGTCTACAGATGCAAAATGATGGACTATTTTCAAGTAGAGAAAAATTCGAGCTAGAAGATCTCAAAACTATGGGCCTTTGTAATCTTGAAGCAGATAATTCCAATCAATGCAATAATGATATAACTAAAAGTTATAATAACGTGTGGGATTCAATATCAGATTTGAAACCAAAGCTGCATTGCCACCAAAAGAGAGCTTTCGAGTTTATATGGAAAAACATAGCTGGGTCTTTAGAGCCTGGAAAGATGAATCAAAGTTCAGAAAAAATGGGTGGTTGCGTAATTTCACATACTCCTGGTTCTGGTAAAACACTATCTGTAATCACCTTTCTTGTTAGCTACTTGAAATTATATCCAAATAGCCGTCCATTAATACTTGCTCCGAACAATGCTGTTCATATTTGGTGGAAAGAATTTCAAAAATGGGGAGTTTCAACTCCAGTTCATATTATCCATCCTTTCGTAAGTTACAAAAAGGAAATATGGGATTCAATGGCTAAACCTAGTTATGGAAGTAAGCCTAATGTTAAAATGATGCATATTGTTGATTGCTTATCAAAAATTAAGCAATGGCGCGAAACTCCAAGTGTCCTTTGTATGAGTTACCCTGCATTTTTTTGCTTTACTTTCAAGGAGTCAAAATATGAATATCGCCAATTCATGGCTGATGTTTTGATTAAAAGCCCAGGACTTCTTATTCTTGATGAAGGACATAATCCAAGAAGTACAGTTTCTAAGCTAAGAAAGCAGTTGATGAAAGTGAACACAGATCTGAGAATCCTTCTTTCTGGAACATTATTTCAAAACAACTTTGAAGAATACTTTAACACACTTTCATTGGCAAGGCCAAAATTCGTCGATGATGTTATAAGAGAACTGGAGCACAGGAAACCGAGCAACAGAAAGATTGGAGGAAGGAAAATAAATAGAAAGGAAAGGTTAGCTCGAAAACTCTTTGTTGAAGAAATAGGGCAAAAGATAGAATCAGAAGTCGAAGAAGAAAGGAAACAAGGTTTCAATTTGTTGAACAAAACCACAAGCGAGTTCATCGACAGTCACGATGGTGATGCATCTGTGGATCTTCCAGGGTTGCATATCTACACTATAATGTTAAAATCAACCGACATTCAGACAGAGATATTAACAAAGTTGCAAAATTCTATTTCCGACAAAAGATTTCACTTCGAGCTCGAGCTACTTATTACAGTCGGCTCTATTCATCCATGGTTGGTGAATACAGTGGTTAGTGTAGATGATTACTTCGAGAAGGATGAGTTGGAGAGAATTGAAAAGTACAAGAAAAACTTCAGTAGCGGATCGAAGTTGAAGTTCTTGATTGAACTTGTTCATAAAGCTTCGATTAGAGGCGAGAGAGTTCTTGTATTTTGCCATAACATCCCTCCAATAAATTTCTTGGTCAATTTATTTTATGACATTTTCGGATGGGTAAGAGGAAGAGAAGTTCTAGTGCTTCAAGGCGACCAAGAGCTCTTTGAACGTTCGAGAATAATGGATAAGTTTAACTGTGAGACGAATGATAACAAGTGCAAGATTTTGATTGCTTCCACGTTAGCTTGCGCTGAAGGAATTAGTTTAACTGCTGCTTCTAGAGTCGTTTTATTAGACTCGGAATGGAACCATGCGAAGACAAGGCAAGCTATTGCACGTGCGTTCAGGCCTGGGCAGAAGAAAATGGTGTATGTTTATCGGTTGCTCGCTTTGGATACTTGGGAAGAAGACAAGTACAATTCAAATGAGTGGAAGGCTTGGCTTTCAAAGATGATATTTCTAGGGAGGTTCATAGATTTTAAATGTTCAGAAGCGGTTAGAGTAATCGAAGATGAACTGCTGAAGGAGGTGGTGGAGGAGGACAGAGGGCAAGCGGTACAAATGATTACGAAACAAGATGATACTGCTCCTGATGTTCTTGATCTTGCTCCTCCTACTGATGTCGTTGATCTTGGTTCTGATGTTCTTGATCTTGCTCCTCCTTGTCTTATTGATGTTTGAAGTATGGGACCTGCTATTGAAACACAATTAAACGCAAAGTGGGGCACGATAAATATGGACTGTTGGATCCTTTTGTCTTTGCATGGAAGGTGGAATTCGAGAGGAAATCTAATGATCAAGATCTTTTGTGTTCCATTTTGTGCCCACTTTTTGTGTCCAAATAGAATATCCCTTGAACTATTAATATATCTTGTGTCGTGGCGTAAATGCATATTCCTTAACAAGTTTATGGACAAGCTGGTTTACCTTGGTATGAAAAAAATGGTTATAATGTGTTTATTACATGTTTTCTTTGTCCCCTTTTTGTTTGTAGCAATGAAGTGTAACAATTAATCTATCATTTTGTGTAACCATGTTGTGAATGGTTATGGCTAGATAGACGTTGGATGAAAATAAATGTGATGCTGTTGTTTGTAATGATATAATGAAGTTAGTATTGTTGGATTGTAATCCTTCAGCAAAGATCAGAACTTACTAGTGAAGTTGACGTTTATGTTGGTTGATAAAGTTCCATAGTCATGTTTGTTTTGCTAAGCATGAACACAATAAATAGGATTTTCCTACTGTGACAAAAGAAATTTCTATCGAAATATAAAAATAGCGTATTTGAAAGGTTTCAATGAGCCAATTTTGTAATTAACTTTATGGTTCCTCTTAAAATTTTGTTTTTTACATAGAATGACAAAATACATTATATAGTTGGAGGAGCATTTTCGCAATAAATAATGTATAAAAATAGTCAAAGTTGATGTATTTTTCATAAAATGTATTGACATACACTAGTACAAAGTAATGTTAACGTTACATGTCGATTAACTCATAGTCATACGTTCCATCCATCGATTTTTAACCATGTTACAAAAGCTAATCCAAACGGGAGAAAAACTTGGACGGAATTTTTATTGAATAAAATAAATTTGTTGTTTTTTTTACACAATGAATATAAGGGAGATTGCATCAAAATTTTGACATTGCTATATAAGTGAAAGTGCTATTGACACCATCAATAACTAGAAGACAAGTGATAAGAGTAACCATAGTCGAATATCTACATGAATCAACAACTTAGATGAGCAAGTAAAGAGCTACTAAGTTCATTAGTCAGAATGTTATCAGGAGACTTATTCATCCGAGCGTTACGGGGATCGCACTTCGTGCGTGAATTGTTTTTTTATAAACCATATAAGTTTAACTCGTTCGAAACAAATAAAATTTGCATAAATATTTAGTTATGTTTTTGCGGTGAAATGATATGCAGTTAGTTTTAATTTTTCTTTTCAAATTGTACCATCTAATTTTTTGTTGGTTTGAATTTATATTTCTGTTATTAATTACTAAAGAATGAATTTAATTTTTTATTGGTTAAATTTTTTATTTCTGTTATCAATTAGTAAAAAACGACTTTGAAAAAAAGTTTATTCGTTAGATCCTATTTTTAAGCGATAATAAGATAAGTGGGTTTTGAATTAGTAAAAAAATAATTAATTGTTAGAATCTATTTTTAAGTAATATTAATATTTAATATATTTATAGAGGGGCATTTTTGGTAGTTCACGCTGACACAAAAAAGTGTGACATCAAAGATATTAAAACTATTATTAAAGATAAGATCCAAGTAGTTTCAGCAAGAGTGGAAATTTGCCATGAAGCCCTTTTACTGCAACAGTCAGTTGAGACTTTTAAAACTTCAAGTGAAATGCCTTTACGAATTCCACCATCAGTGGCCCTGCTCTCTTTAGAGATGCCTTAATGACTTTTCTCAAAGCATATTATCATAATCATGAAGAATCAATGTATTAACGGACCACTGTTTGCAATTTTTAATCATTCTATCACCTGCATGTTTCGATATGCATTTGAGATCAACAGCTTTTTCAACTTTTTTCCTGATAACTTTTTTCTTTGATCTTTAAAGTTTAAACAACCAGATCGAAGTTATTTGACAATTCTTTGAAACTCTTTATACGATTCTTTGTTTATTGTTGAAGTGTTCAACCTTCTGTATTTAAAAAAGTTTATGATCCTAAAATAAATTCTCTGAAACAGTTTATGATCTTTTATACCAAGGGCCATGCATGTCTCCTTGTGCAAAAAGTCATTTATTTTATTAAGAAGTTTATGTTCATTCAACAAAAAATACATTGTTTTTTATAAAGTCAATAATCAAGTGTTATATCTATTAATTGTATGGTTAAACTGAAGAATTGCATCCTTTTATAAAGATCATAAACTCATGTATAAACATACATGGTTATTTGCATAATCAGCTCTAGAGAAACAGATCTATCAACTCAGACATGCATGCAGTGAAAGATCAAATTTTGGATTGCCTAGATGCATGTAGTGTTCGCTGTCATATGTTATGGAAATTTCCAATCCGAGACCGCTCGAACACAATTCCCAAACGCAGCGGAAAAGCTAGATCGCGATAGACGATGCAAAACAACCAATCGATAACTCAAATCAATCTCAACCAAAACCAAGATACGATCACAACACCGAGATAGGCAATATATAAGAGCAATAACAATAAGTAAATCACACACCGATTTATAGTGGTTCCACTAACAACTTGTTAGTGTACGTCCACTTTGAGAGAGAGCTTTTATTATTACCAATGAAAAGAGTACAAGAGATTGTTTACAATGATCAACTAATCACTCTAGAATATATTTGTGGAGAATAGGATTGAAGAGATTAGGATTCACCAAAAACCCTAATAGAAGAATTAAACCCTAGATTAGAAGTGATTAGCATATCTCCAATAGGCAGCTGAAAATAACATTTATAATAGGGTAGAGATCAAAACCGAATGACCAAAATACCCCCCAATATCAGCACAAGCAAAATAGAAGACCCAGGCCCGAAACTGGAAAACTGCCGAAAAACGGTCGACTGGTCATTTTTGGACCAGTCGACTGCTTGCTCTCTGGACAAAACCGGTCGACCGGTAGAAATGGACCGGTCGACCGGTTTTGGGCAGCAGTGCACAATAGTGCACTGTTTGCCCCCGGAAACCCCCCCGAGCTCCGCTACTCCGGCCGCTTCCTCCTACGCCTCGCTACTCCACTCCTCTTCAACTCCAACATATCGTGTCGCCAAAATTTAACACTCCACCTCGACACTATATCCATCTCCATCACCAATGGTACCATACCATCATCAACACCGATAGCTCCAACTATCGCCACTTCTACCTTCACCAAACATGAATGCTTCCTCAATGGGTTCCGGCAAGGCCACCCCCCATTGCACTTCACCAACGAGTTCAGGCACAAAGCCCCCACCCGCTAATGAAGTGTTGGAAACACCCAAAACCAAAACGATCTCACCAAAGACCCGAACACTTAGGAGTGTAAACTAGTGTTCGCCAAGAAAATAGAACCACAATCTCACCCCAATACTCTTCTTCATCTACCAACCAAAATCCTCTCTCATCCGTGCCACCCCGTGGCATCTAGCACTCCTCTAAGCAAATCAAGTTCGAGCAATGCTCGAACTTCCCAAACGGCAATGCTTTAGTAAACATATCCGCCGCATTATCCTTTGTGTGCACTTTCCGAAGATATACTTGCTTATCCTCATCCATGGCTACCAAGAATGACTCCCTCACTTCAATATGCTTAGTACGTGAGCTAAACGCCAAATTCTCCGCCAAATGGATAGCGCTTTGGCTATCACAATGAACATCGATACTATCGTGTCCAACACCCAAGTCACACAACAATCGCTTCAAATAGAGTGCCTCCTTAGCCGCCTCCACCGCGGCTATCAACTCCGCCTCCGTAGTGGATAAAGCTACTACGGTTTGCAATCTCGATCTCCAACTTATGGCCGTGCCACCAAGTGTGAAGACATACCCGGAAGTTGACTTTCTCCTATCTCTATCACCGGCGTAGTCCGAATCACAATAACCAACCAACTTGCAATTCATTCTCCCACTACCGCCAAAGACAAGACCATGAGATGACGTACCTTTGAGATATCTCAAAATTAGCTTTACGGTTTCCCAATGCGATTTCCCCGGATTAGCCATGAACCGACTAACCACCCCGACGGCATTTGCAATATCGGGCCTTGTACACACCATGGCATACATCAAACTACCAACCGCACTTGCATATGGCACCGTTGCCATATAAGCCTTGTCCTTCTCCAAGATAGGTGAACCTTTACTCGAAAGCTTGACATGCAAAGGTAAAGGTGTAGTTGTCGCCTTTGCATTCTCCATGCTAAACCGGCTAAGCACTTTCTTGATATAATCCTTTTGAGTTAATTTCAACTCAAAACGCTTCCGATTCCTTTCAATCTCCATGCCCAAAATTTTCTTTGCTTCTCCAAGATCCTTCATCTCGAACTCCGATTTCAATTGTAATTTCAACTTGTTGATTTCATTCTTGTCCTTGGAAGCAATGAGCATGTCATCCACATACAAGAGTAAATACACCCAACAATCATTTCCCAACTTCTTGAAATAAACACAAGCATCTTTGATGCTTCTATCAAAACCATTTTCAAGCATAAAATGATCAAACCTCTTGTACCATTGCCTAGGTGATTGCTTCAACCCATATAGTGATTTCTTCAACTTGCACACCATATTTGACTTCCCATTTACCTCAAAACCTTCCGGTTGCTCCATGTAAATGTCTTCATCCAAGTCACCATGCAAGAAGGCGGTCTTCACATCAAGTTGCTCCAACTCCAAGTCGTGAATAGCAACTATGGCAAGTAATATCCGGATAGAAGTATGCCGCACAACCGGTGCGAATATCTCATCATACTCCTTTCCCTTCCTTTGTGCAAACCCCTTAGCCACTAGCCTAGCTTTGTATCTCCCATCGTCCTTCACCTTGTAAATCCATTTGCACCCAATAGCACGGTTTTCTTTAGGAAGTGGAACCAAATCCCAAGTTTGATTCTTCATTAACGATTGCATCTCTTCCTCCATGGCACAAACCCATTTCGAGCTATCACTCGAATTCATGACGTCATCAAGGTCCATCGGCTCATCTTGGACTACTATAAGCGCATAGTCCATATTATCACAAAAGCTAAGATAATTCCAATCACCATATCTCTCGGGTGGTCTTATAAGACGACGACCCACCCGAGTAGCAATACCATCACCCGGACTCCTTTCGGCTCCACCTTGAGTCGAATCTTCTCTAGAATCGTGCACATCACCTACACTACTAGAGGCACCTTGTGGACTATGTGATGTACCATCAACCGCTCCCTCCTCACAAGCATCTTCTACTACTCTACTCTCTCTAACCCTTGGACAAAATGTGGGAATAACTTCCTTCTCCTTCGATTCACCATGAACCAAATCCGGAACATCCGATGAGCTCTCATTCTCCTTGAACATTGCCGACTCATCAAAAGTAACATGACGAGAGTTTATTACTTTCTTCGTTTCCGGATTCCAAACCCGATAGCCTTTCACTCCTTCCGTATAACCAAGCAAAACCCCTTTGAAAGCTCTAGGTTCAAGCTTATCATTTCCCGGATCATGCACATAAACGGGACTTCCAAAAACACGAAGATAGCTCAAGTCAATACTCTTACCTCTCCACACTTCCTCCGGAATTTTGTTATCAATAGCCGAGCACGGAATTCGATTAATAATGTGAACCGCGGTTGACATAGCTTCGGCCCAAAATCCCTTAGACAAACCCGATGTCAATCTCAAGCATCGAGCTTTCTCTAGTAGAGTACGGTTCATCCTCTCCGCAACTCCATTTGATTGCGGATCTCCCGGTGTAGTAAAATGTCTCCGAATGCCATGATGCTTGCAATAATCTAAGAATTCTCCGGAAACATACTCCCCGCCATTATCGGACCTAAGAACCTTCAAAAATTTACCACTCTCATTCTCAACAAGAGCCTTCCATACTTTGAACTTAGCAAATGCCTCCGACTTGGCCTTCATTACATACACCCAAACTTTGCGAGAAAAATCATCAATAAAGGAAATGTAATACTTTGCTCCACCCAAGGAAGCAACCGGTGCCGGTCCCCAAACATCCGTGTGCACATACTCAAGAACGCTTCTTGAATCATGTTTCCCTTCACCGAATGAAACCTTTGTTTGCTTCCCCATGACACACTCTTCGCAAAACTCTAGCTTGTTGAAACTCTCTCCACCAATCATCTCCCTTTTCCGAAGAATCTCCAAACCCTTCTCCGAGACATGACCCAATCTCAAATGCCACAACCTAGTCGCATCCAAGTCACGAGAACTATCAACGCCAACACAAGTTTCACCTTCTATGGTCACTCCTTGAAGCAAATAAACACCATGAACTTTAGCACCTTTCATAACCACAAGCGCCCCCTTCGAAACCCTCAAGCAATCTCTCTCAATAGTGATCTTGCACCCCAAAGAATCCAATTGCCCCAAAGAGATAAGGGACTTCCTAAGTCCCGGAACATAGCGTACATTAGTGAGAGTACGAACTACTCCGTCAAACATCCTAATTTGCACGGAACCGATTCCCTTCGACTTACACATAGCACCATTACCCATAACAATCGAATTTCCCTCTCTAGCTTTGAAAGAAGAAAAACAATTCCTATTAGGCGTCATATGATAAGACGCCCCCGAATCGAGCACCCATTCGCTACCCGAAACATCCGATGCCACCGCCGTCAATACATCAACTTCTCCCTCACTATCAACACTCTCCACCGCAACCGATGAAGACGCCACTTCCTTCTTTCCTTTCTCCTTGTCCGGACACTCATTCTTCCAATGACCGGGCTTCTTACAAATATAGCACTTGCCTTTCTTTTCCTTCGACTTTCCTCTCCAACCGGGATTCCTAGATTTGGAACGACCCCGGTTATCCTTCTTCCAATGTTCCTTCTCCACAAACAAACCTTGACCATTCCCGGCACTACTACTTCCTACACTCAACTCCTTCATTTGATCTCGCAACTCCTCACTAAGAAGACCCGTCTTGACATCATCCAACGTCAATGTATCACGGCTATAGATCAAACTATTTGAGAAACCCGTATAACGGTCCGGCAACGAACATAACAATATCATCGCCTTTTGCTCTTCCTCAATCTTCAAATCTACCGCCTTCATCTTCATTAGCAAATCATCAAACACATTCAAGTGTGCCTTAAGCGAACTCCCCTCTTTCATCTTATACGTGAAAAACGTTCGCAACAAGATCAAACGATTAGTTAGAGACTTCTTCATATACAACTCCTCTAACTTATCCCAAATTCCCTTAGCGGTCGTCTCATCACTAATTTCGGAGATAACATTCTCTCCCATAGCAAGTTGAAGTGTAGTAAATGCCCACTCTTCCATTTCATCTCTCTCAACCTCCGATATGTCCGCCGGCAACAAATGTGTATCAAACACCACCCTATGAACCCGATTCCTCCTTAGAACCGCTTTCATCTTCCATTGCCATTTTTCAAAATCATTATCGCCATTCCACTTATCAATAACCAATTGCGATCCCGAAGCCGCATACGAACCACGTACATACGGCGCTACACCACTTGGACTAACCATTGAGGGAACACTAGAGTTATTATCTGATTCCGGCATTTCAACATACACCTACCGACTCCAAAGCTCTGATACCAAATGTTATGGAAATTTCCAATCCGAGACCGCTCGAACACAATTCCCAAACGCAGCGGAAAAGCTAGATCGCGATAGACGATGCAAAACAACCAATCGATAACTCAAATCAATCTCAACCAAAACCAAGATACGATCACAACACCGAGATAGGCAATATATAAGAGCAATAACAATAAGTAAATCACACACCGATTTATAGTGGTTCCACTAACAACTTGTTAGTGTACGTCCACTTTGAGAGAGAGCTTTTATTATTACCAATGAAAAGAGTACAAGAGATTGTTTACAATGATCAACTAATCACTCTAGAATATATTTGTGGAGAATAGGATTGAAGAGATTAGGATTCACCAAAAACCCTAATAGAAGAATTAAACCCTAGATTAGAAGTGATTAGCATATCTCCAATAGGCAGCTGAAAATAACATTTATAATAGGGTAGAGATCAAAACCGAATGACCAAAATACCCCCCAATATCAGCACAAGCAAAATAGAAGACCCAGGCCCGAAACTGGAAAACTGCCGAAAAACGGTCGACTGGTCATTTTTGGACCAGTCGACTGCTTGCTCTCTGGACAAAACCGGTCGACCGGTAGAAATGGACCGGTCGACCGGTTTTGGGCAGCAGTGCACAATAGTGCACTGTTTGCCCCCGGAAACCCCCCCGAGCTCCGCTACTCCGGCCGCTTCCTCCTACGCCTCGCTACTCCACTCCTCTTCAACTCCAACATATCGTGTCGCCAAAATTTAACATCATAAACGTCCCATGGTCGGTCAATGAGCAATACTTGGAGTTCAATTTTAGGCGGTATGACTAGATCTGTCAACGGATGCTTTCGGATGCGGATAATGTCATATCCGCATCCGCATCCGAAATCATTTTCGGATATCAGATATCTCCATCCGCGGATACAGACGGATATCGGATAATTATCCTATCCGCTAACGCGAACGATAAATCTAGAATTATAAAATGAAAATTTTAGTTTAATTCACATAAATAATATTTTTCAATCACATTGATTATAAAAGTGTTAAAAATTAACAAATATGATGATAATAAATAATTTCAAGTTAACGAGCATTAAATGCATATAATATAAATTACTAACTTAATAAAATAATAAACGAATATCTTTCACTGTACTAAAATACACATAATTTGTACTATAATCTTGACAAAAACCGAACGGATAATTTTCGGATATGGATGTTTTTGTATCCGCATCCGCATCCGCATCCGCATCCGCATCCGTTTTTCCGAATATCGAATATTTATCCGCTTTTCGGCTGCGGATGTGGACGGATTTCAAATTTTTCGGGTATTGACCGATTACCATATATCACAAGGAATTATAATTTTTTCTACGATAAGGCTGTTGTTTTAATGGGCTTTAAAACCCAACAAAGTCCATTGGAAATTTCTATTAATCAGCTGGAAAAGATTAATAATGATTCACAGCATGCTTCTAATTTAGATGATGGAATCAAGATGCAATTCGATTGTCAAACCCCTTTTGCAATGACTGAACAGTATAATCGTAAACTGTTCATTTTTTATCCCGACGGTGGCATATTCGATGCTAAAAGTTTCTTTGCTATATGGTCTAACCATGTCGAATAGCTTAATATAAATGGTTGTGACAAGAAAATGCTTAATAAGTTCGACAAGTGCATTTTCGACCTCGAGGACAAGGTCGATTTCGAGGGGACGGTAATGACACGGGTGCCACCATAAATGCACAAGATTGTTGGCTACATTATTTCTAGAGTTTGCATATCACTACTGCACTACAATTAGTTATAGCAAAATTATAATAAAGTTGCTTTTTTCCTTTATTTGTTTGTTGCACATGCATGCATGGCTAGACATGAATTACAAAAGTCAACCACTAGTAGTATGACAACTGGCTTTGTACAATTGTAGTCATGCCTATATAAGCTATGTGAAATGAAATATTGTGCAGGCTGGAAAATAATGTATTCTCTACTCTAATTCTCTAATCATGCTCTGTTCTTTCTTCTTTCTTCACTTCTTCTCTTCTCCACTATGAAGTTCTTCTGCTTAAGTAAAACTTGAACAAAGGTCCTATCATATTCTTAAACAAATTCTTTGAGTATTAGACCAACAAACACATGAATCTGAGACTAGGTGCCCTTGGAGAAAGCCAGGAAAAAATGGACGCTGACACCAACCATGAGCTGCTAATTTACAACACTCCATTACCTCAACAACATGCAAGTACTACTAGTGCTATATTGACTGCCGGAAGGAGCGGACGACTTAGTGCCTCTAGTTTGATCTCGGTTACAAAATCATTTGGCATATGTTTAACTTCCCCCGTAGTAGTAGTACTAGCTAGTATAAAGTCTATGGAATATAAGAGATCTAAAGTAGTTAGATGAAAGCACTATCCTGAAACGTTAGAGCATTAAGACTCCGTTTGTTTAAAGTGCTGAATTCTGAATTCTGATTGATGAACTCTGAAGTTTGAAAGCTGATCGCTGAATGTTGAATTCCGAATAACCATTTCTTGTTTGTTTTCATTCAGCATTCGGAACAAAAAATAACATTCAGCATTCAGAACAAAAAATAAGCATTAAAAAGTTTTGACTTATTTTTTCTGAATAGATAGATTTATTCATAACATTGATAAAAAACAAACAGTATAAAAGTTCTGATTTTTAAATCAGAACTTAGATTCAGAACTTATTATAAAAAACAAACGCAGCCTAAGGAACCTCTAGATAAGTGTGCTTTTATAAAGAACTTCATTAAACCCTTATAGTTGAATGCTGTTATTGAAAGAGGTAGGTATCGTTCTTTTGCTGGAATGGACAGTCAGCGTTAGCGTCCTTTCGCATCGGATGCGTCGGACGCCGTCTGACGCGAACGGTTCACCCCCAATCGCCATATTTTCCTTCATTCTCTATATATATCAAACCATTTCTCATCCAACACCAAAAAAACCAAACAATCCGAAAATTCAGCAATTTCTACAAGCTTCGTCGACGATTTTTTTAGGTAAATTTTTTTATATTTGCGTTTTTCGTATTATTATTTACCATATATATTTTTTTCAGATTTTTTTGAATTGATTTTTGAATTGTTTTTTTAGAATGTCTAGCCACTCTACTGCTTCTTCTACCAGAACCATCGTCGACTGGAATGCCGACACGACAAACGCGTTCATCGATGTTTGTTTCGAAAACATTGATATGTGTACCCATCGTGTTGCACAGTGGTATGAAGATATCACAGTCTTGTTCAACGAAAAATTGGTTTGAATTACAACGCTGAGCAAATGAAAAACAAGTTCGATAATCTGAAACGTGAGTGGAGCCCATGGAACAAGCTGCTACAAATTCCAGGTGGTTATTGGAACGAAGAACAGGACACAGTCGGTGGATCCGACGAGTGGTGGGATACAGCTGCAGCAAAGTACCGCAAATACAAACATGTCTCGCCTGCTCGTTTTAGGCAGTTGGACGTGATTTTTGATGGCTGCATCCGAACTAACAAATATTGGCAGTTCATAATTCCACAAAATGCACCTGTCCAGCTACAGTTCGACGCACAACTTTATGGCGACTATCTTAGGGGTGATGCTGCAGAGATCTCCAGTCGCAGAGCGCCTAGCAGCAATGGTCCACTGGTGGTCCTTCTAGGTCTGTTGGTAGTTCTTCGCGTGATCTGACTCTTGCTAGGTGTATGAAAGCGAAGCAGAAGGATGACGATTATGAAGAATGGGAGGTCGCGATTTGTTTTGCTGAGTATGATAGCAGATGTTTCAATCCTTTGCATGCCCTGTTGGACAACCACGAGCAGCTTAGGAAGGCTGTTATTTATCTTGTTAGGCAGTTGAGAAGGAGAAGCTAGTTCGTTTTATCTGTATTTTATTTTCTTCATTTTTATTCGGTACTTTTATTTCTGCATTTGTATTGTGAATTCTGAACCATGAATTTTTATTTCTACACTTGTATTCTGCATTTAAAAATAATTAACGTAAATAAAATAATAACATAAACAAACAATAAATTAATAACTTTGCCCCTTTCGCGTTGTCCCTTTCGTAAAATGAACGCATTCCCCTTTTGCGAACTTACCCCCTTCCGTTTTCCACTTTAATTTGCCCCTTTCGGTTCGTAAAAGAACGCACCCTTAGTGATATGCCTTAGGGACTATTATATAACCTGTTACATATATCTAACTATGTAGTCAATATTGTTCGTACTAAAAGTGTTTGATTTCCATTACACACTTTGTTATTCTATGATATGATTAATTAAGGAATTTTGATAATTTGGATTTGAAATATTTAATTAATTTTAAATATTGAAATATTAGTTCTATAAGTCAAACAGCTTAAATTTCAAGTATAAGGGTTATTTGAATATTAGAATAGTGATTTAAACATCGAATTTTTTTAAATGATTGAATCATGAATTTAATTTGAACAAATATATTTCAAAAAGCTTATTTAAATTCAATTCAAAAAATAAATGGTTAGTGTAAACTTTTAATTTAGAATTAAAAGTGGTTAAAATGGTTTTAGTAATAATTCATTTTAATTTAACGTGTGAAATTAGCATTCTAGGGCATTGTCTTGGATTTTGACGAAATCATTGCCATTGGATCCGGAATAATGAATTATTGTACGCCAGTGAGTTTCATGATGATCAGACGTATTGTGTGGTCGTGCGAACTCGAAATGCGTAGAAGTTAATTACAGAAATTTAATATAATATTTTTGAAATATAACTTCTGCGTACGATGGAATTAGGTTTCGATTCTAGTTCCGTTGTGTTCGAAATAAGGATATTCAGTATATAACGCCAGGCGGCACCCCTAGATTGTAGTTCGAAATTTCAGGACATGAATAGTTCGATGAATAGCGAATGAGATTAGTATAAATAGAAGCTACCCCTTCTCTTCTTCTTTTTATTTCTCCCCACCGACATTCAAAAGAGAAAAATAAATATCCTTCACGATCCAATGGCCCACATTTCACGTCAAGATAGAAGCCATATCAACCAAAACTTAAAACATGAGAAGTGTAGAGCTTGACTCCATGAACTCGTCCATGCAAATCGATCGTTGATCGGAGGTCCAAGGTGGCGGAAATTCGAATTGAACGGCAAATCGAACAAACATAGATTCCGGCGATTTGGTGGACCTAGGGGCGATGGCATGTAAAGAAGAAAAGTAGAGGGGGTCTAGGGGAGTTCGACAATGGTCGTGGTGAGTCCTCAGGTGATTAGACGGTAGAGATATTGGCGGTTAAATGAGATCTGACTCGAGTAGGTCGAAGTTGGTTTTCTCGTCGACGATGAGGTTGGGGTGGTTGTGCTCATCGGAGGATGGCGCACGTGGTGGTAGGGTCACGGCTACTCCAGGAAACAACATGGTGGTTATGACCTGAGATGACCGAAGGGTGTCGGGTTTTGAATGAGAAGGGATTAAATTAGTTAACGGTGATTAATTTACTGATGAAGGTAATTAGTAATTTTAAAAACAAATTAATTATTTCGTGATTATCTCAAACTTTAAAATCTAATATCTCCTTCGTTATTTGTCGAAATAAGGCGCGGTTGGTGCCTATGGGGTCGTGGGGAAGAGAGCTACGCGATGGTGAGTTAACTTGCCTTTTTGGGCCCACTTGTTTTTATATAAGTGCGGATATTTTTATTGATGCATGTTTGTTGCTTGTTTGGATGATTTACTGCTTTATCGGTTGGTTTGGATTTATTCCCACCCTTAAAGCGGATGACCCTTTATATGTGCCCGCCTAGTAGCGGATGACCCATGTTATATGATTATATACTGTATGCGATGAAGGGGGACATGTTGGAGGGATTCAACGAGATTCTTCACACTGTTGATTTTACTTTTCATATATATTAAATTTTATACATATTGTGATATATGATTTATTGATGCCATATTTGATGACACAGACATGATTTCACTTATTTAGTGCTATAGTGGCACTAGACCTTATTTTTAGTATGTTGAAATAATATTAAATAATGATTTTGAATTGAAATGATTTTTAAGGTGATACTTGAAATAATACATATTTTTAATAATTATTTATAAATTATTAAAAGAATAAGTTTATTGAAATGAAATAAAAACATGATTTTTGGAATATTAATTTAACTGTTTTTTGAAGCATTTCTAAATAGAAAATTTTGAACTGTATTATAAAGGTTTTAAAAATTTAATAGATAAGTCCATCTTTTATTATAAAGAAAATACAGTTTTAAAGAAGATAGAAATAGTTTAAAACAAATATTACTGAAATGGTTTGTATAAAAGATTTATAAAAGTAATATTTTATACATAAAGTAATAGATTTATAAATGGTATTTTATAAATATTAAAAATGGATTTGTAATTGAGTTTTGTAAATAGATTTATAAATGAGATTTTATAAATAAATGAGATATATAAATGAATAGATTTATAAATGGAATTTCATAAATAAAGAGATTTTATAGAAAGAAGTTTTACAAAATAAGAAAGAGATTATATACATGGTTTTATAAAATATAAAAGGGTTTATTTTTGACAAGTAAAGTATGGATTTTTATAAAGGGAGATATATTACGTTTTAAAAGTTAAAATAATCTCTTAAAGGAATGTTTTGAACGTGATATTTGCAAATGGAGTTTAATGGTTTTAAAAGTAATTTAAAATGTGTTAAGTGATAGGAAGACAAGGATTTCAACGTTTTTGTTGTAATAAATGTTTTTGAGAAAGTGAGGAAGACATTGACTATAACGCTGTTGTTATAGTAAGTGATTTCCGATAGGAGATGTTTTATATAGTATACGGGATTTATCCATATCCTATATTTGATATTAATATTCGAGGTGGGTAACTTGTATCTATTTCGAAGTTAAGAATGTCGTCCATTCAAGGTTTGAGAGGTAATGATACCCCAACTTGATCGGCTTCATTGTTAACTAGTAAATAGTTTATGTTCGACATCGAAAATTAATATTAAGTATAATTAATCATATACCTATACTAGTGTTTTTGGGTTATCGTAACGATGTTTAACGCAACATTCGTTTTGACCCAATAAAGTGTGTGTTTTGGAAAAATATGAAGCTTTCCTCAAAGATTAGTAAATATATTTATTACAGATTTAAGTGTATAGAGATATTTTCTAAGTGTTGAAAATTAAATAGTTTGTGAATATACTTATACTGTTGAGATACATATATGGAAATGTTTTCCAAATATCGAAGGTTTAAAAGTGGTTTGAGGAATATAACTTCGTAAAGATATTTTGACATAGATATTTGAAAAGTGATTTAATTAATAAAAGATTAATTAAACAGTCCTAATGACTGCGTGTGTGCCAAATTTTAATTTTGGTTTCTTGACTGGATGTGTAAACTAATTTGTCGTGTACTTAGCACGAAGCCAACCGAGTAGGTTTGATTATCGTTTAATGTTAAGAATGATGATCGAGTAGAGCGGAGTGACTATAGCACTCCAATCTACCGGGCTTCCTTCTTGGCTGAAGGACATCAAGTTGAGAGTTGGAAATGTGATAAGTCCGCGAGACTTAGTTGAGGTTGAGGGCCTCTTATCGATCGTTGGCCAAGAGAGACCGGGATTTGATTTATCTGAAAACCACTTCAGACCAACGTATGCGTTCGAAAGTGAAATTTAGTGGAAGACAATGATTTTGAAGACGGAGATCTTCATAATGTATGGCCGTTTGCCACTAACCTATTGGGTGATTCCCATATTATATATATATGCTAGTAGTAATACTTCATTCTGAAAATCATCGATTTGCAAGGACTGCTCCCTACTAATCCTTGGTATGATCCCCAAATATAGTGTAGTAGGAGGGTACCTTCAGTTTGTCATATTCCTGTACACTTGTATAGACAAATGTCTAACACTGCATTTCTAATACCACGTGCGTTGGTTTTTACAGACGTGCATCTGTTTGGTGGTGTAGGAGGTAATCCCTCTTACACTTAACTTCCTTCCCTAAGGCGTATGAATTCGGGGGGTTGTACTTTTGTGAAAATCAATTAGTATGTTGTTGGAAATGAAATGTGGCATTCAAGGTCGGATTTGTCATGTGAAAGGTAAAACATTACCTCAAGCCTCACACATCGGTAATGGAAAAACATGGTAGATGCGGCAGGGCTAAGTGGGTCGCTCTCATTAGGAGATGTTCATCACCTTTTTAAATTACCCTCTATTTTTTGGGTTTGTTGTGTATGATGTGGCCACGGATAGGTTGGGAACGACTGGGGCGGTGACATATTCGGTACTATCTATGTAGAGGTAGGCTGGTCCTGTGTTGGTAGAGGACAGTAGGGCCGTGCCTCGGTACATTCTTCTAGAGATATACTGTCGGAAGGAAGTCCCCTACCTTGTCATTGTTGGAAATCAATTCTCTAATACGTGCCTTTACGGTTTTGATTGTAGAGCCTAGTATGCTGGAATTTAATTTATGTAACAATTTCGACTATTTTAATATGTTATCTAAATAAGGTTTTCAAAGAATGTCATTAGAAATAATATCAAACGATTTGATAAGAATGTTTTGTTTATCGTAAGGTAAAAACTCGTCTGTGTTTATGTGCTGCATGGTCTTACGAGATACCTTTATTTCAAAAGGATTTATAGCATTAAAATCCAATTGAGATGTGTTTCCTCACGCTGCTTTAGCAGACTGATCCGAACGTTCTTCCCTTTTAATGCTCAGGTCAGACCGAGTATATTTACAGATTAGATTCGGATGCATTTTGGAAGAGCTTAGAGCAGGAGGCTTCATCGATAGCTAGTTATTATCTTATTTCTCTGTATTGGTTGTTTAAAATTATCAGCATTTATAAGAACAGGTTGTTATAATTTTCTGGGCTAATGATTAGTGATTTTTTTGTTCTACTCTGATGGATGTATGAATATTATTTTTCCTTTGGTAAAGATCATTGTTATATTATATATTGTTTCGTTGCATTGTGAGATTATGTGATTGTTTAGTTTCTTATTCTTCTGTTCTTTCTTCTTTCTTTTACTCTTAACGATCGGTGTTTCCGGCACTTGAATGCTCGGCACGCAATACAGTGGACGTATTGTGTCGATTATCGAGGGTCAAAAATTTTGATTCGTTACATAGGTAGTTAATACACACTTCACCCTCTCTAGTGTTTATATAGCCTTAAGATCCATCCCGCATCGTATTATAGACAACCCACATTTTCTAACATTTGGTATCAGAGCACTGGTTTTCAAAAATTCGTAACTTGGTTTTGAAAAGTATAAATGGCTAATGGCACTTGTAACACTTTCTTTAACACTTTTATAGAATGACAATCTACCACTATACCCCCTCTATTTGATGGTAGTAATTATGCATATTGGGCTTGTAGGATGAAATTTTATTTGCAGTCTAATGGTTTAGATATTTGGAACATTACTCAAATAGAGTACACTGAGCCCCAAGTGAACTATTCACAATGGACACTAGACCAAAAGACATAAGCACTTGGTAACTCAAAGACTATGAACATTTTATTTTGCTCCTCAATAGAAATGAATTTAACCGATTGTCTATTTGTAAGTCTGCATATGAAATTTGGATAACATTGCAAGTCACACATGATGACACTAGTATAGTAAAACAAACAAAGGTATCTATGCTAACTAACCAGTTTCAACTTTTTCAAATGAAACTAAATGATTCTATTTCTAATATGTATTCTAGATTTCAGGATATAGTACATGCATTAATATCATTAGGAAAGAAAATTACTGAAGAGAACTAGGTCAGAAAGATCTTGAATTCACCTTCTAGTGAATGAGATCAGAAAACTCTAGCAATCGAAGAAGCCGATGATATTAGTACTATAAAAATAGAAGATTTAATTGATAATCTAATATCCAATGAAGTAAAGTTATAGTTTAGAAAAAAGAATCAGGCAAATGAGAAGAAATCACTAGCACTCAACACTACAAATGACAATGATGAACCAGATGATGATGATATCGAGTTTATGACCAGGAATTTCAAGAATATTGGAAAACGAACAAACTTTCAAAAACTAACAACAATAACTCCAGAAATGGAAATGTTGTTAAGTGTTTTGAATGCGATAAACTTGGTCATTTGAAAAGAGACTGTTCCAACCTGAAGAAATCAATGTACTCTTCGAACACTTTCAATATGAAGAGGAAATGGGCCTTCAATACAACATGGGATGATTTAGATACATTATCAAGTGACAGTAATTCAGAAACTGAAAATGCCAATATGTGCTTCATGGCAAAGGATGGCCAGGTATGGAATTTTAACGAAGAAGTTATTAATGTTTTAAATGATATGTATAAGGGATATAAAATGCTTATACACGACTAGTTTAGCAGAGATAGATAGATTAAAAATGTTTAATGAAATGTTAACTGAAGAATAACAATGTTTGGATGATGAAATTGAAAGGCTTAATGGACATAATAATGAAAAGGATTTAACACTTGGAAAGTTTTGAAAAACTGAAAAGTGAAAATGAATCCGTAAAATTAGAAAATCTTTCAATGAAGTCAGAGATCACTGATCTGAATGGCAAAATAACATTTATAGACAATGTTATTCTTAACTGTAATAAGAATTTTGATAAAATAAAAACCGATGTTGATAAATTTAAGGATAATCTAGAAAATTTATTATCTGGATCTAAACCCATTAATAATAAACATGGACTTAGATACACCCCTAAGCCCGAATCAAAGAAAAATAGCACTCAAAGTACTAAATTTGTTAAGGCTACCAAGTTCAAATCAAAAACTAGAAAATTAAATTTAAAACCACCAAATAGGTTCATCAATTTATGGGTTCCTAGAAGGTTAGATAATATTGAGAAAGAAAAATATATTGATAATTTTATTAATAAAGTTCATTTATCTAATGATTATATTTTGAAAGGGAATTAAATTCTTCATGGGTTTGGCTTTCCAAAACTTAACCCTATGGACCCCAAAATAAAATAGGATACTAGTGTGCATATCTTATATTTTTCAGGTACCGAATAACAGATGTTTAAAGCATATGACAAGAAATCCATAAATACCGAGCGGCATTATATATAGAGATGGTGAGATTGTGAACTTTGGATATAATTCAAAAGGAAATGTTATTGGCATCGGCAACGTAGGTAACTCAAAAACTCCTCTTATTTTAAATATCTTACTTCATGCTTTGTTATTGATTTTGATTCCCCATATGAGTTTTATTTATATACATTTATATATATCTCTATATACAAACTCTATACATATTGTTTAGTTGTGCTTAAGCGATTCTTTTTCGCCCTTTTTGTTGATGACAAAGAGTGAGAAAATGTATAAATATACAAGGCAAAATGATAGGGGAGCGCATAGAGGTAGGGGGAGTCAAATATAAAAATATTATATTTTATCTCTCAAATATTTATATGGTTGTCATCATAAAAAAGATGGAGATTGTTAATACCCTAGATATTGATTTTGATGACAACAACCATTTAAATATTACTACTAATGTATCTTCGAGTTGTGCAGTTATTTCAGATATATTATGGAGACATTTATAGAGAAAAACAAAAATTCAGTAGAAGCAAATGAATTAAAATGGAAGAACAAAGCTGATTGAAGAAGAAATGCAAATGCTGAAACGACGGAGGTATTTGAATTGATGGTTAGTTGGTTGAACCTTAGAATCTCCTGTTAAAGACCTAATGGAAATTACACTAGAAGATCATCAACCATTGACCTCCACCAAATCACAAAAGTCCACAAATATGAATACTTTTGATACCTGAAAATTTGCAACACTTATTAGTGTTGTTGTTCTTTTGGCAACACACATATGTCGACATGCTGCAGAGGATATGTCGACATACTGCCCGCTTTTCAGAATTTCAAATTCTAAATAAAGAGACATTTCTCTCACCTCTTCACCAAAAGACATGTCTCTTCAACCAATATATAAAGGCTCCAGAAAATGAATTTTCAAATTAATAATACTCAATATCCCTTACTCTTTCTTCTCCAAACATTTGTGAGAGAAATCCATCGAATACACTTCTATTCTCTTTGCAAATCCACACTCTTTCACTCCAATTCTTTATTGATTTGCAAACCACACAATATCAGAGAGTTTGTACTTGAATTCACATCATTCTCCTTCCGATTTAATCATATTTCTCAAAAAATTCAAAGATATATTGATATTGAAGGTCTATTGGATCATTGTACCGAATCTGCAAGAATCTGTATTGAAGATACGACTACTTGTCATACTCTATTGTTGTTTGTATAGAGAAGAGGGTGTTCTTGTAGCCTGTAAATCAAAGGGTGCATCTTGTATCCCGTAAAATCAAGATTGTAAAGGTGTTCTTGCCACCCATGGAAAGCAAGTTGTGTAGTGGAATTTTGTATGGTGCAGTACAAGACGGGATGTAGAATTGGTTAATCCGAACCAATATAAAAATCCCTGGTGTTATTTACTTTACTGCATTTTGCTTTATTACTTACTTATTCTCTGATTGCTTGTTTCTGTTTGCAATTCGAGTAGATAAAATTTTAAATTCTTAAGTAGTTAATACACAGTTCATCCTCTTTAGTATTTAAATAGCTTTAAGATCCATTCTGCATCATGTTATAGAGAACCCCCATTTTCTAACAATTTTTATATTTTGGACGTTGTTAGTAATTACTTGGTGTGTATATAAAAACTATATATACATGTATTGACATACGATGTCAGTACTTATTTAAATGGCTTTTAAATACATATTATTACTTAACGGGCTTTTGAAAAAAAATTAATCCATGAAAGGCTATGACATGGTCGACTATACATAGGGAGAGAGGGGATTGACTTGATTGGAAATTAAAAGAGGAAGTTTTTTTTTGAAATGGTACTTTATATACAACATGTCACCGGGAAAACATATCACATGTCAATAAACGTTCGAATCACGCTACAGAAGTTTCGAACTTGTGACCTCTCGCACCAAAGCCGAATTACTTAACCACTTGAATAATGGTGCTTGTCAAAAGAGGAAGTTTTAAAGAGAGAACGAGAATGGTTTTTATTCCTTCTTGAATACAAATCCTCCTATTCGTTTCTTCCTTCAATTTTATTTTTCTTCTTCTCACTTCATCCATGGTTTCCATCCCTCTTTCTATCATGGCTGATTTTTTTTCATGGTACCCAATATAAAATAAAACAAAGTGGTTCATTCGATTCTAGCAGGGTCAGTGAAGATTAAAGCAATCTAGGACTCGGTTCTCAAATCGAGGTGCCACAAAGGGCTAGATTTGAATGTTTTACCATATATATTCATACATGTCTACCCTTGACCCATGTAGTTGTATGTAATATATTTTTATTGTCATAAAATTAGGTTTGATGTAAAATTGTTATATGTATTATTTTACTAATGAAATTCAAAGCAAAATATTTGCATGCAACAAAATTTGTTGTTTATTTTGTACAGATTTATGTTAGTCATTTTAATTATGGTATACAAATTACACTTTTTTTAGTGTTTAATTTTAAATTTACATATATGTAAATAATCAATTGTTCATTTCAGTCATGATTTAAATTATGCAAAATTTGTGCGTTTGGAATACCTTATATATATATATATATGTGTGTGTATGTATATATAAAGGGTTTTTTTTGTATGTCTATTAACTCAAAAAGGATGTTTATTTTAATAATTTAATCATGTATACATTTCATAAATATGGACGCATATACACACATATATTTTATATTGTGATATTAGATTTCAAATGTATATACCTAGTTTGCTAAATTTTTATTACCTTATTTGTATAAATGATCCTTTTTTGTTATGATTCAAAATGTAAATTTTATACATATATCTTCAGATGATTTGATATAAAAAATTCAAATATAGAATACAAAGATGTAAATGAGAATTGAAAAGATTTTTATTTGGCTTTAGAGAGACATTTAAAGAGAGTTGTAGTTTTTAATTTGGCATTTAAAAGACAACTAATGAGGTGTCTCTTTAAATAACTTATTTGTAGTCAAAGATCACTAGCTCAAGTGGTAAGATCTCTCGATTTTAATTCAAGAGGTCTTGAGTTCGATCCGTCAAGATACTAAATGAATGTTGTGCTTAAATTAAGTATCACTTTTATTATCAATAAAAACAACTCCTTAATATATGACAAATAGTACAACAAATATGCTCTATTACAACATTAAAAAATATATTATAATCTGGCAAAAAACGTTGAAATGGTTGTAACTACAACTATTTTTAAATGTTGCGAAATATGTTTTTCAACTTTTTTAAATATTGTAGTATATTTTTTACAACTTTTTTAAGTGTTGCAAAATACATACATCTTTTATAAAAAATTGCATAGATGTTTCAACTTTTTCAACTTGCAGCATCTTCCTAAATACTATTATTATAGAATTAAAATTTCTGAAATTCAAATATATAAAATTTGTCGATTCAATAAGTATCACTTTTATTATCAATAAAAACAAATCCTTAATATATGACAAATAGTACAACAAATATGCCCTATTACAACATTAAAAAAATATTATAATCTGGCAAAAAACGTTGAAATAGTTGTAACTACAACTATTTTTAAATGTTGCGAAATATGTTTTTCTACTTTTTTAAATATTGTAGTATATTTTTTATAGCTTTTTTAAGTGTTGCAAAATACATACATTTTTATAAAAAATTGCATAGATGTTTCAACTTTTTCAACTTGCAGCATCTTCCTAAATACTATTATTATAGAATTAAAATTTATGAAATTCAAATATATAAAATTTGTCGATTCAAATACATAAAATCCATTGATTCAAACAACAACACTTTACAAACAATGTAACATTCACTTTACATATAATATTCAAACAATCAGGCCCGGCCCTAGGGTAAGACTGCTAAGGCAGCCGCCTAGGGCAACAAGCCGGGGAGGGGGCAACTATCTGAGGTTTTGTAGAAATAGTAAGGTTTCAGCAGCAAAGCATTTTCAAAGCTGTTGTAGCTATATCACATCCACCACTAACAAAACAACCTTACATAGAACCATACACACAACCTCACCCAACAAAGCATTACTCTGAGATAAATTACAGTTAAAACAACAAATGACCAAATCAAGATCTTCGTGTGGTAGTTAAAATTGCATGCACAACTTAAATGTGACCAACATGCGAATATGACCCTCACTTGAAAGATCTTAGGCTGATCAATGGAATAGGATTACATATAGCAACTTATCTGAAATAAAAATTTCCAGAATTATGTTTAAAATATTTAAGCCGAAACTAATGTTTAGTGCAAAAGATGGGGAAAAAAGAAAAGAAAAATAAAAAAAAGAACTAACGCAATAAGAAAAATTAAAAGGATGGACAATCACAAAACAGTACATTAACTTGTGCACAAAGAACTCCCTAAAACAGTAACCAAGGTCTGAAATCTAAAAATCACATTATCATGCAAACTAAAAAGAAAACACTGACCAATGTGTGAAGAAAAACCATGAGTTCTAAAAGCAATGATTCACGAATTCTGAAACCAGGTCTGGAACTAAAGTCTGGAACTCGATCTGGCCACTTTACTCGAATTCATGAATTCTGCGTATCGGCTAAGATAACAGAAAATACAAGAAACATTGGGTTGCTAAAAGTGTAGGAAAAATTTAATTCCTCACAAAATAAGCATATATTTACTTAGTGTACAAATCTTTCCATACCGAAGACTGGAAGCTTCACGATAGAATTATGGATCAACTTCTTTTGTTCTTTGATAAGCTTCCATATCACAGTCGATGTTCTTTGTGCGTTTCTTGTAGGCATTGCACAGAGCTTTTTGATTGAAAACTGGTCAAGTATGTAGTGTTAGTTACTCATCATCATCATACTGATATTTAAAATATATGGTTCAATATAATGATTTGCATCTTAACCTGAATTGTACAAATATAGAGTTCAATGTTCTTTGCATCACCCCAATTATAAGCAGTTAATGACATGAACTATAGAAATTATGAACAAGTTCAGTGCAATTTCTGTTTAAATTTGATGGTTTCCAATAAGATATTGGTTGTATCATCATGACCACAAACTCCTCATAGTCAAATTTTCCATCCTATGAGATAAATATTTGGTTAATTTATACATTATTAAAGAACAGATACAGCAATTAACTTGAGAAATGTACTACTCTTTCTCAAGTACAAAACATGCTACATGTCTAAAACCATATTGCTCTTGCACAAGTATAAAACAGATATGATACATGCATATATAAAGAATGATAATTATCTATGAAGGGAATATTGAATATACAAATAAAGAAGCAGATATATAAATTACAGTGTCAGCATCTATTTCTGAAAGCATCTCCTTTATTTTTTGTTCGTCCATAGTATTATATTTCTTCAGCGCATGCTTCAACTCGTCCATGGTGATGTATCCACTATTGTCCTGATCAAAATACAAGAATGTATTAGAATATGTTGTTAAATATAGATATTGTATTTTCTGTTTGCTCTTCTGTGTTTGTTGTTTTGGGTTGTTTGTACATATATACCTTGGCGTCTTATTTTGTAAACAGTTTTTTTTTGTGAGATATTTTTTTCTTTCTGAGCTCCATTTTCATGGTATCACAGCTATTCCATTAAGATGAATTTCTTCTTCTAATTTTTCGTTTTCAGAGATGGATGATAATCAGATCTACTCAGATAATTCAACTTCTTCCGAAAATATTCTTTCTCAACCGATTAATTACGAGGATCCTTATTTTCTTTCTCATAGCGATTCTTCAAACAGTCCGCTTGGTCAGATTATTTTCAATGGCGGTAATTATCTCAATTGGAGTCGCAGTGTTATGCTAGCACTCGGAGCGAAGAACTAGGTCTGTTTTGTTGATGGATCTCGTCCTTGTCCTGCCGATAATTCATCAGATCTGCAAAAATGGATACAAAATGATTACATGGTTACAGGTTGGATTTTATATTCAATGGAAAAATCAATTTCTGAGACTTTTATTTTTTGTTCTTCTGCTAGAAATCTTTGGTTGGAAATCCAAGAACGTTATGGTCAATCTAATGCACCTCTTTTATATGAATGTCATAAATAATTGTTGTTTGTTCAACAAAATGACGATTCAATTGCTGTGTATTATGGCAAATTGAAGAAGGTATGGGATAAATTGCAGGCATATGAACCATTTCCTGATTGTTCTTGTGGTGCGATGTCGAAGTGTTCTTGTGGTTTGTTCAAGAAACTTATGAAGGCTGATCAACTTAAGAAACTTATACAATTAATTGCTAGTTTGAATAAATCTTATGATCATCTTAAAACAAATATTTTTAAGTATGGATCCTTTACCTTCTGTAAACAAGGCTTATCAAATTTTTCAACAAATTGAGAAACAGAATTCTCTCAGTATTTCTAGTATTCCATCTGAAATAAGTGCTCTTATTTCTATGAAGAATTCAACTGGTTTCAAATCTCAATTTCCTCCTAAAAGGAATACAAGGATTATAAGAAGTTGAAATATGAAAGGATTTGTGATCATTGCAAGCAAAAAGGACATACTAAAGATCAGTGTTTCAAATTGGTGGGTTATCCAGAGTGGTATACGGATTTAAAGGAAAGAAAATCTCAAAGTTCTTCTTCAAAAATTGCTGCTGCTGTTCATGATTCTTCTGGAGTTTTAGGGAGTTCCCCTATTAATACTCCTTTGGATACTGACAATGGTTCTTCTTCAAATCAATCATCTCAAATTATGGATACTCAAATGATATCTGCTATTTGTAAAGAAATTTTCAAGATGATGCAAAATAATAGCTCGGAATATCATCCATCATTTAATTTTGCAGGTATCGTATCTGCTTCTAATGTTCTTTCATCTAATGAGCATGATAATAATGCTTGGATAATAGATGATGGTGCAAGTGATCATATGGCATCTAATTTTAAGATGTTTGTTAACACACGTATGCTGAACAAACCAATTCATATTGCTTTACCTGATGGAAGCTTGAAAACTGTTGATACTATAGGAAATATCATCTTAACCCCTGAAATTATTCTCTACAATGTCTTTTTCTGTCCTGAATTCAAACATAATTTGTTATCTGTTGGTAGATTACTCGATCAAAACCAACTGTATGCACAATTTGAGAAAAATTTATGTACATTCCAGGACCTCAAAACTGATAAGGTCAAGGGAATTGGTACAAGACATGGGGATCTTTACAGGTTTCAAAACAATGAAATCTCATCCTCTTTAAATAATCCTTTTGTTTCAGATTCTATTGCTTTTCATTCTTCTATGCAAAATCCTAGTATTTCTGTTTTACATGCTCGACTTGGTCATGTATCAATAAATAAATTGAAACATCTTCCTTTTCATGTACATTCTGAATCTTTTGATTGTGAAGCATGTGTGTTAGCAAAACATCATAAATTGCCATTTAATATCTCAAGTTCAATTGTTGGTTCTTGTTTTGAACTTGTGCACATGAATCTTTGGGGTCCATAAAAAATTCCTAGTTTATCAGGAGCTAGGTATTTTTTTACCATCTTGGATGATCATTCTAGAGCTACTTGGACTCATTTAGTTCATGATAAAACTCAAGTTTCTCAGATAATTAAAGCTTTTCTAGCATATGTTGAAACTCAATTTCAGACTAATGTGAAAGTGATTAGAAGTGACAATGGTACTGAAATTGTTCAAGAGTTTTGTAAAAATCTTTTTCTGTTAAAAGGTATTATTCATCAGAAAAGTCTACCTGGAGTTCCTCAACAAAATGGTAGAGTTGAGAGAAAGCATAGTCATTTACTTGAAATTGCAAGGGCTCTTAAAATTCATGCAAATTTACCAAATTTTTTTTGGGGAGATGCACTTCTTACAGCAACATACTTGATAAATATTTTTTTTTGTGGAAAAGGTACTTTATTGAAAAGACAAAAGGGCATATATGTCCTTGATATGCCTCATTAAAACCTTGCAACCCCCCTAACCTATATGGGTACCTTGCAAGGAAAAAGAGTACATATCAATTCCATATAATAACAATACAACAATCTGTGGACTGGAGTAAACTGTCAAACAGATGGAGGAGACTAAAATACAAACAACATTCTCAAAATCATCCGTACGAACAGTTGGCTCCAGAACTAGCACCGACTACGTGTCCACCTAATAGAACCCATATCGAAACCACAAAGAAGGAAAACGAAGAAGCAGCTATCAGCTAAATCTGCAATCAAATCCCAAAATGGCAGGAGATTGGAATCCGATTCTACATGCGAGGGTAGGCTCCTACCTCTATCAAGAATTATCTAGCTTCTCTTGATTAAGGGGGTCGAAAGGATGCATGCAGATCTGGTCTCAAACCTAGATTAGCCAAGATAAGTCTTTCTTCTACATTTAACTCGTGCAATTGAGCTCTTTGTTGAATAAGTTGTCTGCTTTCTAGTAGAATATGCTTAATTCTCATCTCAACTGGTTGTTCTATGCCACTAAAAATTCGATTGTTCCGTTCGCACCATATGTTCCATATAATATTCGTGAAAACGATGCTGCTAATATTAGTGCTAATACTTGATAAATATTATGCCTTCATCTATTTTATCCTGGAAAACACTCTATGAAGTACTGATGAAAAGGGTTCCTGATTATACTCATTTAAGAGTATTTGGCTGTCTTTGTTATCCTCTCATCAAAACTTCTGATAAGATGGAACCGAGAGCCAAAAATTGTGTTTTTATTGGATATCCATATGCTTCAAAAGGTTACAAAGTGTATGATTTGGAAGATAAGAAAGTTATTCTTAACAGAGATGTAATTATTAAGGAGCATATATTTCCATTTTCTTCTGATAGCAAGAATTTGTCATATTCCTCTGATGACACAAATCTTTCATCTCCTATTTTTCCTTTAGTTAATCCTACTTATGCTCCATCCACTTCATCATCAAAAATGCAGAATATTTATTCTCCAATTCCAGTTAATATTCCACCTTTTCCTATTCAACAACATTCAGATTCTAATTTTGATTCAACTTTATCCTCTCCACAAAATTCACAACAAATTTCTTCTCATTCTCAACCAGATAACATTCCTTCTCCTCCTGAAAATATTTGTAATATTGAAATTGAACTAGAAGTTCCTATTAGAAGGTCTTCTAGACAAATTCAACTTCCAAAGAAGCTAGAAGATTATATTCTTCCAAATAAATTTAACTCATCCACTCATTTTTCATTTGCTTATAATATTCTTTTGGATCCTGAACTTTCTTTTTTGGGTGATGATTTTTTGGCTAGCCTAGCAAATGATCTTTCTGTTAATGATCCTACTTCTTATGATCAAGCTAAAGATCAAAAGGAGTGGGTGAATGCTATGAATCAAGAGTTAGAAGCTTTGGAGAAAAATAATGCATGGGAGGTGACTGATTTACCCCCTGGTAAAAAAGCAATTGGAAGTAAATGGGTATATAAAGCAAAAATGAAACCTGATGGCAATCTTGAAAGATGCAAAGCTAGAGTTGTAACAATGGGAGACAAGCAAATCAAAGATAAAGATTTTAAACACACATTTAGTCCTGTTGCAAAGTTTACAACTATCAGAGTTCTAATAGCTTTAGCAGCTGCAAAAGGATGGTTTTTGCATCAATTGGATATAAATAACGCTTTTCTTCATGGTTATATGGAAGAAGAAATTTATATGTATCCTCCTCCAGGGTATAAGAAAGCAAAACATGGACAAGTATGCAAGTTAAAAAGGTCTCTATGTGGTCTGAAACAGGCAGCTAGACAGTGGAACATTGAGTTATGTAAGCATTTGCAGGGAATGGGTTATGTTCAGTCTAAACAGGATTATTCTTTATTTGTAAAGAAGATGGATAATGGAAATTTTACTGCAGTTGTGGCTTATGAAGATGATCTTTTGATCACTGGAAATTGTCTATCTAAAGTTGAAAATTTGAAGAAGTCTCTTGATGCTGCATTTACTATTAAAGATTTGGGAAATTTGAAGTATTTCCTTGGCATTGAAGTGTCAAGAAATAAAAGTGGTATTCTTTTAAATCAAAGAAAATACATTCTTGATTTATTGAAGGATACAAATATGCTGGACTGTAAAGAAATGCGTGCTCCTTTTCCTAAAAATATAAAGCTGAGTACACAAGACACTTCTCTTTTATCTGATCCAGAAATTTATAGAAGACTTATTGGAAAATTATTGTATTTGAATATGACCAGGCCATATATTCTTATGTTGTGCAACAGTTGAGCCAGTTTCTTAGCACACCTGCAGAGTCTCATCTCTCAACTGCTCTACATGTTTTAAGGTACTTAAAAGGTACAATTAATCTTGGTCAATTTTATCCAGTTCAATCTGAAGTTATGAATTTGAAAGGGTATTGTGATGCTGATTGGGGTTCATGTCCATTTTTTGCAAAATATTTATCTGGTTATGCTATTTTCTTCGGAAAACCTTTAATTTCTTGGAAGACTAAAAAAAACTACATCTAAAAGTACCTGTGAAGCTAAATATAGAAGTATGAGTTATACTACAAGTGAATTGATTTGGCTTGAAGGTTTATTGTCTGATTTGTTCATTAAGATTTCAACCCCTATTGATTTGTTTTGTGACAACATTGCTGCCAAGTATATTGCAGAGAATCCAGTTTTTCAAGAGCGTACCAAGCATCTCAAAGTAGATTGTCATTTTGTTCGAGATTATATACAAAAGAAATTTATAAATATTTTGCATGTAAGAACACATTTGCAGCTTGCTGATATTTTGACAAAGCCATTATGTTCTGAGCCTCACAATTTCTTTTCTGCCAAGCTTGAACTTATGTCTAAGCCACCAGTTCCAACTTGAAGGGGGGGGGGTGTATTAGAATATGTTGTTAAATATAGATATTGTATTTTCTGTTTGCACTTCTGTGTTTGCTGTTTTGGGTTGTTTGTACATATATACCTTGGCGTCTTATTTTGTAAATAGTTTTTTTTGTGAGATATTTTTTTCTTTCTGAGCTCCATTTTCAGAATGCTTTGCATAAACGAGTATCCTTTTCCATTCTATTCATATGCATTGTCGTTGTTATGAACTCTATATAATCAAGGATCTCGTTGCCATATACATCAGCCTGCAGCAAACAATGTTTTATTTTTTGAAGACAAATAATGAAAATAATATAGGATGAGCTTCAGTTTACATGTTAGTGCTTGTGACTGGGATTACCGTCCCAGAAGGAAAACATCACAGGTTAAGATGCATATCAGTTTACAAGTATCGCCATACATTGCAAATTCACCAAATCAGCAACCATTGTACATTATTTTCAAAAAATTATTTGTAAGAGTTATTAACGTGAATCAAACTTGAAAGTAGATGAGGATAATTTCAACTAAAAGCATTTTATAACGATGATTTCCAACCAATATAAAACTATCTTTGGCAACTTACCATCCCAACCAGATGGAGCAGGATCTTTCTCCCACTTTTTGTACTTGGCTTCAGCCGTTTCTTTTGTAAGCTTCAGTTTAAATGTTACTTGGCAACTTATGGAGTCAAGTTCTAAAGTTGCCGGTGCCAATGTAGCCTACATGTTTTCATATTTATACAAGTTAGTATGTGCAAAATTATGGAGATGATAAATATTGAAGTTGCAAACCAAAGCTTGCAACCATCAAACTTATTGTACCTGAATTTTGGGTAGCATGCCATTGCCAAACACAGAAGCTAAGATTGAGATTGAAAGCATTAAAAGTTTGCATAGACATATGTACTTTGTGAAAAACCTAGAGGTGGGCGCGGGTTGGTTTGGTGCAGTTTGAAGCCCAAACTGCTTCCGCACCGCATCAAACGGTTAATCAAAAATACAAACCATTATATTAATCATTTGAACGGTTCAGTTTCGGTTCGGTTTAATGTAATACGGTCCGGTTTTGGTCCGGTGCGGTTTGAATCCATATTAAATATGAAATAAGAGAATTAATTTCATAAACAATCAATTTACGAAGGCAACTGTGTGAAGCTTTTATACTTAAATGTTAAAGCACACAATGTTATATAGAAATGAAATATTGGTTCTTAATTGTATGAATATTTCAATTTGACAGTTAGCTACAAGTAAGATTTTTTTAGTAGATTAACCAATCATCAACGTTAATCAATGCATAATCATTAAGCAAAAGGACTAGAATAAGATTATAATTAGCATTTATCCAATAAATGAGATGAAAAATATCATACTAAAACTATAATTTCTTCCTTTATGACAACGATTATTATTAATATAAGCTGAAAATAGAATATACATCGTTAGAATATAAAATAAGATAAGAGTGGCTTATATTTTTGTCATAAGATTACTAGTGTAAATATTCGGCTCGGTTTGGTTTAATATGGTCGGTTCAATCATTCAAACCGCAACCGAACCATATCGATGCAGGTCGGTCCGGTTTGGGGTGTTTGCCTTGGTTAGAAGATTCAGTGCAGTTTTCCGCATTGTTTTGCAGTCCGGTGCGGACGGTTTTGTATAGCGATGCGGTTTATGCCCACCCCTAGAAAAACCTGATATTTGAAGTGATTCATATCGCCTTTAATATCTCATCTTTTTTATCTAATAGCATTAAGTAAGAATCAAATGGTGATTGATGTTGCGTTTAGTACCAAAATTACAGGAGTTCTTTGGTTCAAACTGGAAAAATCCAGAATACATTTCACATGCATTATATAAGTATAAACCACACAATAATGTACGTGTTATATCACATTCTTAAGTAGGTGTGAAACATAAGCACCAACAAGCAAAAAATTGGTGCTTCTATTGTGCATAATTATAACGATCCATCTTTTCAACCCTCGAATTGTCGACACTAATACATTCACGGTATTCACGTGCCAAGCACCCAAGTGTCGGAAAGACAGATCGTTAGGGTAAAAGAAAAAAAAACAGAACAAGAAAGAAGAACACAATATCAAAACCTCACATGCAGAACGATAATATATAATATCTCAAAAGGACTTTACCAAAAAGAAAACTTTGACATAAATACACCAAACAGAATAAACTACTCTATCATCGGCTTGGGTAGTTATAACAGCATGTCCTCATAAATGTTGATAGATACAAATCAAGTAATCTAGTGGAAATAAGATACGGTAGGAAATCATCCAGCTCCTCTCCAAGAGCTCCAATAAACCACAGCTAAATCTGGAAACATACTCGAGCTGACCCGAGCATTATAAGAAAATAAAACCTGGATCAGTCTGCTAAACCAACATGAGAAACTCAAATCATATGGATTGTTATATTTGCAAAACCCTTCAAAATAAGATATCTTACAAGACAACGCCGCAATAAACACGGAAGGTCTTTTACCTTACGATAAACAAACCATTTCTATTATAAAATTCAGTGATGATATAATAATGTATAAGGTGGGAAATATAAATAATCACATAGTTGTGATGCATGTGAGTGTACATCACAACAACAATAGGTATACAGTCACAACCGCTAAGGCGCGTTTGTTAATTGTGTGGGATTCCATGGAAGTTCCCTTGGTATTTCGAGAACGCCCCCCACAAGGATCAGAGATATCCTTTGGAGCATCGTATATCTCTAGATAAAATATACATTGAGAAAAACATAGCTGGTCCATGCTTGAACACGTGACACCGGGTCACAACACTCCTGCATGGATATCCATAAGTATCACTAGAATGGAGTGCCTATACCCTTTAAGTTAGCTAAACCCTTAGGCTATGTTTCATATCTTTGGTTTCTTTCATTACCAACGATGAAGTCACGTTCATCATCCCAGCACTTGAGTCAAAACTCGAATAGATCTCGACTCATGAGTCCCCAACTCTAACAGATCTCGGAACCACACATGGATTCTCATATCTCAACAGATCTTGAAATCACACATGAGTTCCTCAATAGATCTCGAAATCATACATGGATTCGCATATCTCAACAAATCTCGAAATCACACATGTATTCTCACATCCTAAATAGATCACGAACAACTACATGTGTTTGAGCATCTTAAACAGATCTTGAATCTCCACACATATTCTAGCATCTCGACCCAATCATGAACTCCTTCCAAAACACAAAACATGTATATAGTTTTGGAGTGGTTGCGGTTTTAAGTCATCTCATATAAGTACACTCCCCTGCTTACCGGATGCTCCAAAAACCAATCGACATATTTTCGATAAAATCAACTCCGGTTCTTTGGGAAATAAACAGACAATACATAAGAGCAAAGATCACCTCCTAACCGTTTAAGCGGAAAAATTTCCTTATCATTTGTTCTAAAAGAGCAAAATGAGTTTATATGTACAGCATTGCATCACCAAGGATATGTACCATATAATTCCCGTGTTTCTTCTAAATATTTCCAGAGTTATATTTTGGTCTATTTCCAATAACAATGAGAATAATCGCATACGGGAAACTAAGTCCCGTATACTATTCATAAATAAGTAACACACAAAGCACGATCGAATTACACCAGCACGATCAAGTCATATAAACGACTTCTAATCTCATTTTTAATTAATCTTCCTTTATTAATTAAAAATCTCTTTTATCGGTAAAACTCATTTTTACTCAATAAACTTCTTTATTAATGAAACTTCACTATTTACTTAAAACTTCCATATTTATTTCTACACATTTCAATACTTCTTAAAGTATTCATATACTTATCTCAACTATATAAGTATATTAACAAATCAATTTCAAAGGGCTCAAGACAAATGTTACTCAAACATTATCACTACAAACCCAAAACCATTTCACTCATGATAATCTTTAAAACATTCTTTTTATAGATCTAATAAGTATAATCAAAATGGGTTAAAAACGAATGTTATTAACACATTGTCACAATAAAACCAAAACCAATTGATGCTTGTTATTCTCTTTAAAATTCGATTACTAAAGATCAAAGTATTTTCCAAAATCATTTGGCAATATTTTACCTCTTTGAAATATTATTCAAGAGTTTAAGAACGAATGTTACTAAAACATTGTTCACAACAAACCCAGAATCACTTTTATATTTGCCATTAACTTTGAAACATTCATTTAAAGCTCTAAGTACATCTTCACTTATTAAACAAGGTAATATAACTTTATAATCAATTTTACAAAACCATCCATTATAACATAAGTGTTATAATCCAAAAACTCTTATATTCTTTTACGAATACCTAACTTCCTTTTTAAAACTTCTAAGTATACTAAAATACCTTTAAATATATATATATATACACACACACACATGTACTAATTTATTTATAAAACTAAGATATTTAATAAAATACTATAAACCATATATAAGATATTATAATATAAAAGCCTTTTATTTCTTAAATGAAGTCTTTAACAAATTTTCTAAAACTATATATACTAAAAATATACTTTTAAAATACTTATACTATATTTTAAAACATTAATTTAAAAACCATATAAACATGTTTTATAATTTAAAACATTATTTTAAAAATCCATAAATGATTATTAGTAATATATTTAAACCTTGATATTTTCTAATAATACACTCATAGTACTTATTAAAAAAACGAAGAAGCCCCAGGATGTCTTCCAAAGTTAACTTTAAAATCGCCGGTCATAGTGGTTTCAAAGTGCATCCATAGCGACCTTTTCGCTTCTAATATTTACAACTTCCAATTCCAATTTTCGCAAATGTCGAAACCAATGCCTCTATCTCAAACACACCAAAATGTGTGTAGCAATATATATATATATATATACACATATATATTGCCACAATATATCACAATTTATCCAATTTAACATATGTCAAATATCAAGGATTTCAAAGCACATTTATAATGACTATATCGCTTCAAACATTCACAACATAATTTCCAACTTAATCAAATAGCAATATCAAACATATAAACAAGTATTCAAGGCCACGATACATGTTATAAATGATTACAAGGGAGATTATACTACATAATAATGTTGTCAACTGTTTTACAAAACAAGTTGGGGTCCAAAACTAATAACTTGCGTTGTTCGTTATACAATTTATATTTTAATACAACAACAATCATATCACATCAATATTCAAACCAACTGGGGAATAAACTCAGTCAAGCCCAAAATCAATCCTAGGCGTATATAATCCTGATACGAGAGCAATGGCGAAAATGGTGTCTCGGTTGGACCTCGTATGCACAAGATATGATTTATATAAAAATTTGAATTTAAACTTTAATTAATTAATTAATTAATACAATAATCCCTTATTACCTTAATCCATCATCTCCTCCCTTTCTCGAATTCAAATTGTCGCTCCTGTGATATGCACGAACCTATCAAGGCCATGCACGATTTCCAGTGACACAGACAACGATTTGATGAAATGACAAATCAACCTCACTAATCAACTCCTCTCCTCGAACACGACTCACCGGACCCATTTTCCCCGAACCCGATCACCTCCTTGTCGATCGCCATCTTTTTCCCTAAATCGACCATCCCAGGTCGCATTCTGATTCCCTCTACCATATTGTCGACAAGCATCGCTAAATCACTCCTTGCGCCACCACGAACTTAACCATCACCTCAATTTCACCTACGGCCATCTCCCTCCACCCGCAACCCCACTACAAGACAACTAAGTGTCACGATTACATATAGCTAGCGCCCCACCTTGTTCTGCTACCAACCTCCTCGTGTCCCCCTCAGAAGTACAACACCACATAGCAATTTTCCTAAAAGTGCCTCTATTGTCACCAAAGTCCAATCCTAGCACGGCTTCTCCAAGATGAGCACAACCAAACTCGTTCACATCTAACAAAACACATACCAAAATGAAGCTCTCGCCTCCACGAGGCTAATGGATCCAACGACGTTGAATATTGTGGTCTAAAACTCTAGGAATGATTGAAGATGTGTGGCGGCTCACTTTTGTTCACAGCCAAAAATTAAAAAGAAGAGAAAGAGGAAAAGTAAGGAAAAAGGGTTTATCAAAGGGAATTTATAATAAAATAAATATTATTACTAAATTCTCAAATTAAAATATAACGTGTTTCGAGCACGCATAACTACACAGTACGTCCGATTGTCACGAAACTCGTCGGTATATAACAACTCAATATGTAACAACCCGCAAATTTCTGAAAATATTTTAAATGAAAATTCTTTTGAAATTTTGAATGTAATTATTTTAAATTGATAAATTTAATTTAATATTTTGGGTTTTGATGTGAAATGTTCTTCCAAATCTAATAAAATAAAGATTTTTCTTAAAATACAAATCTTGTCAACTTTGGTCAAAGTTTGACTTCTTGTGAAAATTTTAAATTTTAAATTTTTAACTTTTACTTTTTTTTTGAAGATGAATCTAATTCTAACATTTTCTTTGTTTTTAGTTTTGTTAAATTTTGATTTCTACTTCTCAAAACTTACAATTTTGGCGTATTACACGTAGTTATTTTCTCTTAACATTCATCTTATTTACATTGTGACTTTGGGCTTGTACTAATGGGCTAGGAATTCCTTTAGTAGACGAGAAGCCACTTGTTGAATGCCTATATAATATCCTAGGGTTTTGCTAGATGTCTCATTGTCATTTGTGCCTCCAGAGAAAAAAAAACAATGTAAGTTTCTTCTTCATCTTCCTCCTCAAAACCCTAGACTTTCTCCCTCCTTTCCTCTACATTTTTTCCTCCTCCTTCCCCAAAAAATTTCAGCCATGCTCATCGCCACACCATCTCCTCTTCCTCCAACCACAAACCCTAACCAAAACCACTTCTCCTCTTTCCTTTTCCCCTTTTTCTTCTCCACAATTTTCGACCTCTACCTCCCCTCCTCCAACCAAAACCCCATAGCCGAACTTCCTCAATCCCTTCCCCTTGCCTTGCCTTGGCCGTGACCGCCTCCTCCATCACCTAATCCCTAGGCCGAGCCCTCCACAACCAAAACCCTAACCCTAGGCCAAACCCCCTTCACCAAAACCTAGCCTAACCTAGTCAAAACCCTATGGTTGAACCCTAGCCTAGCCCAAACCCCTATGGTCGAAACCAAACCCAAATAAAACTAGCCTATGAACAAGCCAATACACCCCTAGACCAGCCCTTTTCACATATTTACAAATATATATATATATATATATAACTTTTTTTTTCTATTTTTTTTTTCTATGTGAATTATTTGTTTACATATGGAATTTATTTTATTTTGCAAAGCGTCGGATTTGGATTCTCCTCTCACTCAAGCTTGTCCATAATTTGTTGTGCTTGTTGTAGTCATTGTGTTGCGTTTTGAACCACTTCTCTAACCAAAGAAAGGTGAGTAATCACTCTTGACAGCATACTTATATTTTGGGCTAAAATATTGAATATTGTTATGTTTATTTAATATTATATTCCCACACTACAAGTTCCTTCACTATGGGTGGAAATGATACATACCCGAATGATCTGTAGATTAAGGAAAATTGTTATGGGCTAAAATGATAGGCCTGAGCAATTTTAATTGACTTGGGATTACGGGTTGAAATGATATAAAACCCGGAAAATTAATAAATTACGGATTGAAATGATATATGTCCGTATTTACTTGACCCTAGGGTAAAGAATTTTATATAGACTCCGTGGTTGATTTAAAAGGATTTTCTAAAAATTATTAAATATTTTGGATTTCTATATATGAATCTCAACTAAAATTTAAGGTAATAGTGATTAAAATGATAAATGGTTTTTTTTATGGAAAAAAATGTAAGTTAAAACGTACATTTTACATGTAAGTTTTTAACTAATGTAAATGGTATAACTTGATTAATAAAAATGATAAATGTTATTTACTGAAAAGAAAATAAAGTGTAAGTTAATAACGTACTTTTAACTTAGCATAAGGATTTCAGTTTTAAAATTTGACATTACAGTAACAAAATTATTTAACTAAACGTGTGGTTTCTTTAATGACCAAATAGCTAAAATTAGAGTAATATAATAAGAATGATATAATGACTATGATAAAACTGTAAATATATGTACTATTTGATTATATAAACTATTATAGTAGGAAGTATTATAGTAACAATTCAAAACTGCTATGATTTCTTACTGTAACAATTCAAAACTGCTGCGATTTCTTACGGTAAAAATTCAAAACTGCTGCGGATTATTACAGTAACAATTATGCACCGTTGTGAATTCTTACAGTAGCATTTCTACACTGCTCCGAATTCTTACAGTAGCATTTCTGTACTGCTGTGTTTTCTTAAAGGTGACATTTCCAGAATGCTACAAAATTTTCTAAAGGGTTATAGTTTCGAATGTTATGGTTCTAAAGGTTACATTTTTAAAGTGCTATAATCTCTAATTTTTTACATTATCAAGGGGTTATAATTAAATGAAATTTGGAAGTGTTACAACTTTGGAAAAATGAATAATATTTTGAAGAATAATGATATGGAATTTATATGGTTTTGAAGGAATATGTTTGATATGAAAAATAAACCATTTGAAATTGAATAACCGCGGGTTATAATAACGTTTGTTTGTTAAAGAGACCGGGATCGGATATGGGCATACTCTCTGTCGATACTGAAAACCACTTTAACAACTGTGTACGCGGTGGAGATTTCAGAATGAAGTAGGATAGTGGCGATGATCCTAAAGGTATATTTACGTGGACCTAACTCCCGTGAGTTAGTATAAGGTGGCTAAAACAGGAGCAATCGACGGGCCAAGGAGGTAGCTCCTCCGATCGGACACACTCCATCGTTAGCCATTCTATTACTTTGTGATTGATTTGGTGCGCACCTTTGATTCGGAAGTCTGGATCGAGTTGGGCGGTAGTTGCGGCTATGCATTACCAACAGTCCGGAAGTGTAATTGGTATATCTACCCTGGCATTGCCAAGTTGTGTCATGTCACCTACCATAGCGCGCCTTCTACGAGTTTGTTTTATGTCGTACCTATGTGGTATCCTCTGGCGACTCCAGTTTACTGGGAGTTACGGTACTGTATAGACTATTGGCATTATAAAAATGTGTTAAGGGGGAAAATGTAACGCCTTAACGCTATTTTAATAGTTTACTTTATTTTAGACATTATTATAATAGCGTATATTACTGCGTAGTAGATAGTTTAACGGATCCTTAGAGGATGGGCGATCCCAATCATCCTTTAAATTACTGATGCATCTCTTTTACAGTTCACTTGAGTTGATTTACATTTTATAAGTATGTATGTCCTGACTCGAGTGTTTTGTGTTTTGCTTTACGCTCGGGTCAGCCTGAGTTTCACAGCTTTGGTTTCATCGTTTTGGAGCTAGAGATCCACTGGAGATTTAGCTGTCTACCTGATATTTCTATTCTAGTTATTTCCACTCAGCTTTTGCTTTTGTAGTAGAGAACTTATGTACCTTGAATTTCCAAATGGTATTAGTTTTGAGACCTTGTATCTAGTAGCTTCATGAACTACTATAGTTATTTTATTCCGCTGCGAGTTATTCTGATATTCTGTGTCTGTGATTCTGTGATTGATTTTATTTTCCCAAAATTTTTTATTAACAATCTGTTGTTTTGAATTATTCAAGTCTGACATGTGCGGGTTATTGTCGATTTGAATGGTCCAAATTGGCGGGATGTTACAGTTGGTATCAGAGCCAGGTTTTAGGAAAACCTTAGCCTACGGGGCAAAAACTCATTAGAGATAGGGTAGAAATACCCTAGAATGAGTGAAATCAGTCTTGGAATCATTCCTTGTGAGAGAATGTATTTTTAAGTACAAATTGATTTTAAAGTAAATTTAAATGATTTTAAAAGGATTATTTTGGACATAAAAATTTTCTTGTTTTAAAATCTTAAATTTTCTTAGAATTTCCCTTCTTTTCGAATCCACCTTGTTTAATAGAATTCTTTGATTAGGATTCCCATTTTAGTTTGAATCTTGTCTTTTATCTCTTTCCTTTATCTTTGTCCTAAAATTCATTCTTGAATTTCCAGGATGACTCGTAGGAATGCCAGAGGTCAGGGTCGTGGTGTTGCCCCAGTTCCAGCAGTAGTTGCACCCACTAGGTTTACCATTCTCTGTAAGGAGTTCACTCAGCTAGGTGGTACTAAGTTTATGGGATCAGAGACCATCATTGAGGCTCAGCAATGGCTGGGAAGTTTGGAAAGGATTTTTATGGGATTGGAGGTCACCGACGCTCAAAAGCAGAATTGGCTTAAGAATCCAAGTTTAGGATCTTCTTCTTCCCGAAGGCATCCTGTTGATCTTTCTTCCATCACTTGCTTCAAGTGCGATCAGAAGGGTCACTATGCTAATAGTTGTCCCACTTTAGCCGGAGCTGTTGTTCCTCCAGTTTAGGTGACTAGGCGAGACCTCTACCATGTCTGTTTGCAGCCTGGCCACTTCAAGCAGGATTGTCCCTTGTATCAGAAGGGCAAGACATATGGAGTCATTGCCATGACTTCTTCCACTCGTGCTACGCCTACTCCACCTGCTCCTAGTGATACCCAAGGTACTCACCAGAGCACCTTTACTTTGTTTGATTTTCCGGTTCGTGTTCTATTTGACACTAGAGCTTCGCATAGTTTCATTTCTATGGACCTTTGTGATAAGTTTGAGCATATCCTTTCACCTAAGTTTCCAACCGAACCTTTGTGTGTTACCAATCCTATTGGCGGTCCCACAAACCTTAGTAGGATTTATAACAATGTGAAACTCTTCCATTCTGGCTATCATTTTTCTGGTGATTTCTATGTTCTTGGTTTCGATGCTTTTGATCTATTGCTTGGAGGAGATTGGCTAAAGAATCAAAAAGCTGTTATTTCTTGTAAAGCCCAAACCATTTCTCTTGTTGGTGATAAGGGTGATCCTTTAGTGATTCAGTGCCATATGCCTCAGGAGTATGCATGTAGTTTTATCTATTCTCTTGATTCTTCCCCTAGTGATCTTGATTCTACTCCTGTGGTCAAACTCTATTTCGATGTATTTGGTGAAGTCACTTCTTTACCTCCTAAAAGGGAAATCGAATTCTGTATTGATCTCATTCTTGGAGCTCGACCTGTAGTTCTTCCTCCCAGAAGAATGGCACCCGGTGAGAAGGTTGAGTTGAGGAAGCAAATTGAAGACTTGTTCTCCAAAGGTCTGATCAGACCCAGTCATTCCGAATGGGGAGAAGCGGTGGTTTTTGTCACTAAGTCTGATGGTTCTTTGAGGATGTGTGTTGATTATAGGGAGCTAAACAAGCTCACTATGAAAAACAGATATCCAATGCCTCGTATTAATGATATGTTCGATCAGCTTTATGGAGCTACTGTAATCTCTCAGCTTGATCTTGCCACCGGTTTCCACTAGTTCAGAATTGCTGAGGAAAGTATTCCCAAAACTGCTTTCCGTTCTGAGGATGGTTTCTTTGAATGGTTAGTTATGCCTTTTGGTTTAACTAATGCCCCAGCTTTCTTTGTCGACCTTATGAACTGGGTTTTCTGTGATATTCTTAATAAGTTTGTTCTAGTCTTCGTCGATGATATTCTTGTTTTCTCTAAGTCTAAGGCGGAACATGAAATCCATTTGAATTCAGTTATGAAGACTCTTAGGAGTCATCAGTTGAAAGCCAAATTCTCGAAATGCCATTTCTGGAAAGATGAAGTCTGATTTCTTGGACATATAGTTTCTGGTGATGGAGTTTCTGTTGACCCAGTTAAGATCGCTGCGATCAATGTAAGTCTATCTTCTCTTCTTTCCTTTGTACATTAATTATTCTATATCTTTCTCGGTTCTTATTTTCCCTATTCTATTTTAGAATTGGGAAACTCCTAGGACTCCATCTGATATCCGTAGTTTTCTGGGCCTTGCCGGTTATTATCGGAGATTCATTCAGAATTTTGCTCGGATTGCTGCACCTCTCACCGCTCTAACTCGTAAGAATGCTAAGTTTAGATGGAATGATAAGTGTGAAGCTGCATTCAATGAGTTGAAGTGCAAGCTTACTTCCACACCAGTTCTTACCGTTCCAAATGGAAATGAGGGATTAACGGTATACACGGATGCCAGTCGTGAAGGTTTGGGAGCCGTTCTGATGCAGGATGGGAAGGTAATCGCTTATGCCAGTCCTCAGTTGAAGACTCATGAAGCCAATTATGCTGCCCTTGATTTGGAATTGCTTGCCGTAGTTTTTGCTTTGAAGCTTTGGAGACATCATCTTTTGGTAACTAAGTTTGAGCTCTTTACGGATCATAAGTCTTTGAAATATATTTTCACCCAAAAGGACTTGAATCTGAGGCAAGTTAGGTGGCTTGAATTTCTAGCATCTTATGACCTCGACATCAACTATACCCCAGGGAAAGCTAATATTGTAGCCGATGCTTTGAGTCGAAAGAAGGCGATGTTATGTCAGCTTGTTGTTTCTTCTCCTCTTATGGATCGTATTGTTGCTAAGCAAGATGAAGATAGGATAATTAGGCTTGTTAAGGAGAATGTTTGTAACAGAGTTGGTGGTAACAGCCAAGATGGAAGTGGAGCTCAGATCGATGATAAAGGGATTTTGAGGATTAATAATCAGATTTGTGTCCCGAATGTCGATGGATTGAGGCAAGAATTACTTCGCGAAAATCATTGGTCCAGAGTTTCTATTCATCCAGGTGTGACGAAGATGTACCATGATATGAAGAAGCTGTATTGGTGGAGGGGTATGAAGCGCGATATCTCCCTCTTTGTTAGTAGATATGCGACCTGTCAGCAAGTTAAGGCTGATCACCAAAAGACCGTTAGATTATTGCAACCTCTTGAGATTCCCAATTGGAAATGGGAACAAGTTTCTATGGATTTTATTGATGGATTACCGAGGACTAGGAGAGGTAATGAGAGTATTTGGGTAATTGTAGACAGATTGACCAAGTCAGCTCATTTCATTCCAGTTAGGTCCAACCGTTCCGCTTCTAGTCTAGCTGAGATTTATATGAGAGAGATAGTTCATCTTCATGGTGTTCCTGTTAGTATTGTTTGTGATAGATACCCCATCTTTACCAGGCATTTTTGAAAAGCTTTTCAGGAATCTATAGGTACCCGCCTGAATCTGAGCAATGCTTACCATCAGCAGACCGACGGTCAAACGAAAAGGGTAAATCAGATTTTAGAAGATCTTCTTCATTCCCGTGTCCTTGATTATGGAGGATCTTGGGAAGACCATCTCCCTCTTGTTGAATTCACCTATAACAATAGTTATCAGGTAAAGATCTCAAATATCTGTTTAAGGTTGTCTTAAACATTTATCTATCTTATCCCATTTTTGAATTCAGGCTAGTATCACAATGGCTCCATTTGCTTCTCTTTATGGACGCCCTTGCAAATCTCCGTCTTGCTAGATTGAATCCGGTAATCGCTTGGTTCTTGGTCCGGATATGATTCTTGAAGCATCTGAGAAGGTTGAGGAGATTAGGAGAAAGATGAGGATTGCTTAGGATAGATAGACGAAGTATGCCGACAGGAATAGGAGGAGTTTGGAGTTTTCAGTTGGTGATCAGGTTTTCCTTAAGGTCTCTCCATTAAGAAATGTGATTCGGTTTGGTCGAGAGGGAAGCTCGCTCCTAGGTTTATTGGTCCTTTTTGCATCTTAGAGAGAGTTGGTTCTTTAGCTTACCATTTGGATTTGCCTGAGAAGCTTTCTAGAGTGCATAATGTGTTCCATGTTTCGCATCTTCGTCGGTATCTTCATAATCCATCTTTGATTGTTCATCCTTCTGCTCTCGAGAGTTTGGATGTCGAGCCAAACCTTACTGTCAAGAGGAAGCCACTTCATATTATTGATAGAGGTACGAAGCAGCTACGAAGAAAATCTGTCAACCTAGTCAAAGTGCAATGGAGCATTGATGATCGGGATTGTACTTGGGAAACGGAAGAGAGCATTCGTGCTTCGAATCCGGAATTTTTTGTTCTAGGTATTATTCGTTATCCTACCTTATCCTTCTTTGTTTTCTGTGTCTCGTTCCTTTTTGAGGACGAAAAGTTTTGAGTGGGGGAGAGTGTAACAACCCGCAAATTTCTGAAAATATTTTAAATGAAATTTCATTTGAAATTTAGAATGTAATTATTTTAAATTGATAAATTTGGAAATTTAATGTAATATTTTGGGTTTTGATGTGAAATGTTCTTCCAAATTTAATAAAATAAAGATTTTTCTTAAAATACAAATTTTGTCAACTTTGGTCAAAGTTTGACTTTCTTTGAAAATTTTAAAATTTGAACTTTTAACTTTTACTTTTTTTTTGAAGATGAATTAAATTCTAACATTTTCTTTGATTTTTGTTTTGTTAAATTTTGATTTCTACTTCTCAAAATTTACAATTTTGGCGTATTACACGTAGTTATTTTCTCTTAACATTCATCTTATTTACATTGTGACTTTGGGCTTGTACTAATGGGCTAAGAATTCCTTTAGTAGATGAGAAGCCACCTGTTGAGGTGCCTATATAATATCCTAGGGTTTTGCTAGATGTCTCATTATCATTTGTGCCTCCATAGAAAAAAAACAATGTAAGTTTCTTCTTCATCTTTCTCCTCAAAACCCAGCTAGACTTTCTCCCTCCTTTCCTCTACAATTTTCCCTCCTCCTTCCCCAAAAAATTTCGTCCATGCTCATCACCACACCATCTCCTCTTCCTCCAACCAAAAACCCTAACCAAAACCACTTCTCCTCTTTCCTTTTCCCCTTTTTCTTCTCCATAATTTTCGACCTCTACCTCCCCTCCTCCAACCAAAACCCCATAGCCAAACTTCCTCAACCCCTTCCCCTTGCCTTGCCTTGGCCGTGACCACCTCCTCCATCACCTAATCCCTAGGCCGAGCCCTCCACAACCAAAACCCTAACCCTAGGCCGAACCCCCTTCACCAAAACCTGGCCTAACCTAGTCAAAACCCTATGGCCGAACCCTAGCCGAACCCAAACCCAAACAAAACTAGCCTATGACCGAGCCTATGCACCCCTAGACAAGCCCTCTTCAAATATTTACAAATATATATATATAACTTTTTTTCTATTTTATTTTTCTATGTGAATTATTTGTTTACGTATGGAATTTATTTTATTTTGCAAAGCGTCGGATTTGGATTCTCCACTCACTCAAGCTTTTCCATAATTTGTTGTGCTTGTTGTAGTCGTTGTGTTGCGTTTTGAACCACTTCTCTAACCAAAGAAAGGTGAGTAATCACTCTTGACAGCATACTTATATTTTGGTGAATCGATGACAATGGAATTGTATGGATTTGTATATGCAAGTTGAGAATTTCACATATGTTTATATTATGTTATTTCATATCATAATTTACCTGTTATGATCATATGCCATGATATATAAAACATTGTTATGTTTATTTAATATTCTTTTCCCACACTGCAAGTTCCTTCACTATGGGATGAAATGATACATACCCGAATGATCTGTAGATTAAGGAAAATTGTTATGGGCTGAAATGATAGGCCTAAGCAATTTTAATTGACTTGGGATTGTGGGTTTGAAATGATATAAAACCCAGAAAATTAATAAATTGCGGATTGATATGATATATGTCTGTATTTACTTGACCCTAGGGTAGAGAATTTTATACAGACTCTTTGGTTGATTTAAAAGGATTTTCTAAAAATTATTAAGTATTTTGGATTTCTAAATATGAATCTCAACTAAAATTTAATGTAATAGTGATTAAAATGATAAATGGATTTTTTTGTGGAAAAAAAATGTAAGTTAAAACGTACATTTGACATGTAAGTTTTTAACTAATGTAAATGGTAGAAATTGGGTAATAAAAATGATAAATGTTATTTACTGAAAAGAAAATAAAGTGTAAGTTAATATCGTACTTTTAACTTAGCATAAGGATTTCAGTTTTAAAATTTAACATTATAGGAACAAAGTTATTTAACTAAAGGTGTGGTTTCTTTAATGACCAAATAGCTAAAATTAGAGTAATATAATAAGAATGATATAATGACTATGATAAAAACTGTAAATATATGTACTATTTGATTATATAAACTATTGTAGTAGGAAGTATTACAATAACAATTCAAAACTGCTGCGATTTCTTACGGTAACAATTCAAAACTGCTGCGATTTCTTACGGTAACAATTCAAAACTGCTGTGATTTCTTACTGTAACAATTCTGCATTGCTGCGGATTCTTACTGTAACAATTCTGCACCGTTGTGAATTCTTACAGTAACATTTCTGCACTGCTGCGAATTCTTACTGTTGCATTTCTGTACTGCTGCGTTTTCTTAAAGGTGACATTTCCAGAATGCTACAAAATTTTCTAAAGGGTTATAGTTCCGAATGTTATGGTTCTAAAGGTTACATTTTTAAAGTGCTATGATCTCTAATTTTTTACGTTTTCAAGAGGTTATAATTAAATGAAATTTTGAAGTGTTACAACTTTGGAAAAATGAATAATATTTTAAAGAATAATGATATGGAATTTATATGGTTTTGAAGGAATATGTTTGATATGAAAAATAAACCATTTGAAATTGAATAACCACGGGTTATAATAACGTTTGGTTGTTAAAGAGACCGGGATCGGATATGGGCATACTCTCTGTCGATACCAAAAACCACTTTAACAACTGTGTACGCGGTGGAGATTCCAGAATGAAGTAGGATGGTGGCGACGATCCTAAAGGTATATTAACGTGGACCTAACTCCCTTGAGTTAGCATAAGGTGGCTAAAACAGGAGCAATCGACGGGCCAAGGAGGTAGCTCCTCCGATCATACACACTCCATCGTTAGCCATTCTATTACTTTGTGATTGATTTGGTGCGCACCTTTAATTCAGGAGTGTGGATCGAGTTGGGCGGTAGTTGCGGCTATGCGTTACCAACAGTACGGAAGTGTAATTGGTATATCTACCCTGGCATTGCCTAGTTGTGCCGTGTCACCTACCCTAGTGCGCCTTCTACGAGTTTGTTTTATGTCTACCTATGTGGTATCCTTTGACGGCTCCTTTTACGGGGAGTTACGGTACTATATAGACTATTGGCATTATAAAAATGTGTTAAGGGGGAAAATGTAGCGCCTTAACGCTATTTTAATAGTTTACTTTACTTTAGACATTATTATAATAGCGTATATTACTACGTAGTAGATAGTTTAACGGATCCTTAGAGGATGGGCGATCCCAAGCATCCTTTAAGTTACCGATGCATCTCTTTTACAATTTACTTGAGTTGATTTACATTTTATAAGTATGTATGTCCTGACTCGAGTGTTTTGTTTTTGCTTTGCGCTCGGGTTGGCCTGAGTTTCACAGCTTTGGTTTCATCTTTTTGGAGCTAGAGATCCACCGGAGATTTAGCTGTCTACCTGATATTTCTATTCTTGTTATTTTCACTCAGCTTTTGCTTTTGTAGTAGAGAACTTATGTACCTTGAATTTCCAAATGCATTGGTTTCAGACTTTAGTATTCTGTATTAGTTTTGAGACCTTGTATCTAGTAGCTTCATGAACTACTATAGTTATTTTATTCCGCTATGAGTTATTCTGTGTCTGTGATTCTGTGATTAATTTATTTGCCCTAAATTTTTTATTAACAATCTGTTGTTTTGAATTATTCAAGTCTGACATGTGCGGTTTATTGTCGATTTGAATGGTCCAAAATGGCGGGATGTTACACAATATTTCGGATCCAATGGCACTAGTTCTGTAAAAATCCAAGACGGTGCCCAGGAATGATAATTTCACACGTTGATCAAAAAGAATTATTATCAAAACCAATTTTATAACTTTTAATTCTAAATTAAAAGTTTACTATTATCATTTTTATTTAAACAAAATTCAAATAAGTTTTCGAAATTATTTTTATTCACATTAAATTCATGATTTAAATATTTAAATAATTCCAATATTTGATTATAAGACGTTCTAAAAATCTGGGTCGTTACATTCTCCCCCCTTTCGTCCCCGGAATACTAACATGAGCAACAAAAGCAACAATCACACATCAATATCCAACGATATTATAATCACTAGCATCCAAAACTCATGGTTCGCTCAGGTTCAGAAACCTTCTCATCACACAAGGATGACAAACACTCCACTAAGCGTTACCTTACGTTCAACAGCCTAGGCTTATTACTCAGTCGATCACTCATGCTACCTCAAGCAATTCGAAGAGTCATTTACCAAACTCCCCACATGCCAACAAACACGGTTAATAATTATACTAAAGCCCGTACGATATACATATAACATATCCGTACACATGATCAATTCTGATCAATAGCTCGATCACATATATTTCACTTCCGAACAAGTATACCTCACTTGACCTCTCTAGTACGAACTCCGATCAAGTTCCTTGATTAGAAACCTCTATTTTCCTTGCATAGCTATACACTATGATAGAAAACTTCAGTATTACATCAAAAATCCATATCAAGTGTTCACCGTCAAGAATCGAGTGAAAAATTCTAACTCGGACTGGCGTAAATCACCTCGAAATTTACATACTTGAATCCTAGATCAAAGCCGGTATGCGAATAAAATGATCTATGTACAACTTACATACTCTATTCAATTGGTTTCTTAACTACACCAATTACTTTCCATTTTAATTCACATTCATTATCACTTATAGTGTTTCTTATTAATACTAAAATCACTTATGAATCATTTTATAAAATTTTACTTCAAATTATTAAACACTGTATAACTTAAGTTTATACACGTATAATACTCCACTACATCCTAAGAGTATACACAAAGTCATCCAATTCATTTTACTTAACAAGTATGTTCAACAATTTAAAAACTTGTTTATAAATTATTTCCTTTCCATCTAGAGTTACAAAACTCTACTTTTATATTTTTACAACACTTAGCTTTAAGTTCTAATACAAATTCCGAAGTTTCGACTGTCCAAAATCATCAAAAATTCCATTTCATTTCAATGAATGAAAATTACTGATAAATAGATTAAATAAGATGCACAACCAAACTTACCCTAATAATAGGATGCATGCGTTTATAGTAAATCTTAACCGAAAACTCAAGGACTAAATACCGGATTTTCATTTCAATTCATTTGAAATAAAAATATGTACTTATAACTTTTGTATAGTAAATCATACTTCAGGGATTCAAATCAAAACCTATTTTACCAAAACAATTTTGAAAAAAAATGCTACAGTAGCATCCCCCACTTTGAAAATCGAAAATAAACGTCGATGATGCTACAGTCACCACCAAAATTATTTTCCTGCGACAGAAGTAAGTTCAGTACTCCTAACTCATGCCCTTTTGGAATTAACCAAAATCATCTCCAAAATGGTATCAAATATTTCATAAATATTACTAAGTACCATGATATCAATTTCATAAACCAATTTCCTAAATATTTACTTTAAAAAAATACTAGTATTATTTTTTCCAAAATCTTGAAAAACAATTTCTAAAACAACGGGATTTAGGTTCTCAAATTCTCAGTTTTAAATCCTTTCATATTTATAACCATACTTATAAACCATATTTATATAAGTCACTTTCTTATATAAAACTATTACATAAGAATTTATTCCAAAATATCTTTATTTCTCAAGGATCATAATAAACAACTTCTAGTAAAGTTAAATTTTAACCCAACATTATCATCGAACGCCTTATAGTCAGACTATGAAACTTAATTCACAAGATGTTCATTTTCAGTGTCCCAACAATTACTATCTACCCAACCGATGCAGTGAAAAGATAAAACTACTCATTAACTGGTCGAACACAACTAATAAAACAATAAATGATAATAATTGAATATTATCATTTTCTAACAAACAAACACGTCTGTAACACCCTAATTTTAGTTTAACATTATTCAGAATATTTAATTGGATGGATTAAATAGAATAATGTAAATGGCTAGAGAGAATGAGACTTAGTTATTAACAAGGTCATGCCTTAATAAATTAAGTAATGAGCTTGTTATGAAATACTTAACACATAAGAGAATATATGAGAGAGGCAAAATAAGTAGATCCATCTTTTAATCCTTAAACCCTCTCCCCTTCCTATCATTCCAATTTTACTCACACAAAAACAATCAAAATAAGAACATAAGGAGGTCGATCATAACCTAGGGGAAAAGAGAACAAATCAAAGGAGATTCACAGGATAAAGCTTAGGGAAACTAAAGCAACATCAAACCTCAACTCCAACATCAAATTTATGGTGAATAATGATAAACCATCTCTCTATTTCTTTTTTGAATTTGGCAATGGGTAGTATCCGAATTATTTTGATAGATTTTGCCAAGTTATGGTAGAATATTCATTGTTTGGATAGAATAATGAATTATGGGATTTTCATGAAATTGTTTGAATGGGTTTTAAAGGTGAAGCCTAAGTTTTTAATCTCCAAATGCTTTTGATTTTCTGGTATGTTACATAAAACATTAATTTGGGGATGAGTTTTTAATCTCGTACTTTTTCAAGTTAAATTGAATATTTTATGAATTTCCAAAGGTGGAAATTGGGTTTATTTTGGATTTTAATTATTAAAAATAATTAAATATAATTTTTGATTCCAAAATGTTTATACAGCAAAGAATAAGGTATTTCTAAATTTCTGAGATTTTTGGGGATTTTTCCCCAGTAAATTCGAATTATTTTGAACTTATTTTGCTAGATAATCATTAAAATTAATAATTAATTTAAGGCCATTAATTAATTAAGTTGGAAAATGATTCTGGGACTTCACAAATTGGATGCAATGGTTTTTTTGAAAAGAATTGGCTATGTATTGTATTATCCAATAGAAATTGGATAAGAGTTATGATTTGATGAAAAGAAATTGCTTTTAGTGGTAATAAATCGGTTTTCATAATAATTACAAGAATGCCATGCTACTTCTAACAACGCCGAGCTTAAGATAACGCCTCAACTATAAGATTCGACGTCGACATGGAGGGAAGCCTATGATAACTACTTAGGTAGTTATGGAATGATTCCAAATACGTCGAAGTTGACCTCGTCAGCATTCTATCATCGGCGTCATCGCCCTCTTATAATTCCTTCAAAGGTTTAAAGCTTAACGTTGAAATCATCGACGTTGCATGTTTTCTCCCTTATTCTAAATGACGTTGCCTTACTTATGTCTCCATCATTGTTGCCGCTTGTTTTAAATTCGACCGTATATATTTGGTGGCATAGTAGCCAAAGTATGCTAAGTATAATGATTTATAGTGACACCGCTTATTTTGATGCCGCTATTCATTAATGTCGGCAAAGTTTTATATTACATTGTGTTGGCAATGATGCCGCACCGCATCGATGCCGCACTTCTTCCTTTTAACGTGGGCGAGGCTTAGTTTTATGTAAATTAAAACTATGTTTTAAAGAGGCGATATAGCCTGTATTCAAGAGGGTCAACAACCCTATGATTTTGGCAGTTAGCCATATGATTTATAAAAAAAATCCAAAGTTTTTTTTTCAAAAGGTGGATAGCATATATCATATGTATGTCGATAACCTTATTTTCGACAGAGTTTTATACTTAAAAGGATTTAAGCTTTTGTTTTTGAGCTTGGATAGAGGCCAACATTGTTATTAACGTCGAAAATATTCTCTACTATCCTAATTAACGGCGGCGAGCCATATGCAGTATAATTTCAACTTTGATCGTTAGGGGTACCAATTTTTTACATTGTTATGTGTTATAAGTATATGAAGTTGACATTATTTATTAGTATTACCAAGATCGAATAAACTCGACACTAATAATTGGGGATACCAAAGTATATTTTTAATGAGTTCGACATAGATATTGGGATTACCAATGTATATTAATTTGAGATGTTATAAGTTTAAGGGGTATACAACCTAATTGGAGACACCGATAGATATAGGTCGAACATGTGGGTTAAACATGAATTAAATTGATAAGTGATGGGTTCGCAATTATCCTAGGAAAACTATAGGATGTGAGATGGGTAGTCCACATAATGCTAGAGATGGACAGTCTCTATATGGTTAATGAATGGTTCATAGTCATCCTAGAAAAGCTATGGGATGTGTGATTGATAGTCCACATCATTTTAAATAATCATATGTGAGATGGATAGTTCACATTACCTTGATAGTGAAACCATGTGTGATGGGTAGTCTATATGGTAGGAGGATGGGTAATCTAAATAATCATATGTGAGATGGGTAGTCCATATTAGAATAAGAGAGATAGTCAATGAAAATTAGATGGGCAATCTAATAAATTGGGATGTGTAATTGAGTATATATTGCATAATTACATATAATCTTTAATCCGTTCTAACCATTGTGGATGCAGGAGCATAGTATATGATTAATATGTTTTGGTTAAGATACTAATGAGGGAAAACACGTTCCGCTCAACGACATGGTCTTACTAGATATCCATTGGTTTGATATGGTAGGATATTATTCACACCAGACTGTATGTTTGACTTGAAGTATTTGTTTTTTCCCTTAAACTCTTGGTTACTCATTTGAGTAGGTCGGGAGTAAGGGATTTCAGGTTTCCAGTTGGACGAATAAGCTTTCGGATACATGCAGGAGGCAATCTAGCTATTTAGGTGTTCTTATCTAATACGCTGTGTTGTTTGATTTTGTTTGTATGAATGTATTGGTAAATTATATAATTGCCAAGTGTTAGACTCTGATCAACCAATAGGGCATCTTCATATGTCGCTCTTGGAGTATTTTGTAATAATTATATTTTCTCTGAACGTGGAATTGTGAATGAGATTATGTAATGAATATGAAATGTGAAAGTTTGTTATTAGATTGTGTTTAATATTTTTCGTATTCATATGCTTCTGATTATTGATATAATTAACATAGTCATATTTTGTAGATGTAAATTAATACTATGGATGATTGCAACATCCGTAATGCTTAGTTTTGGGCTCCAAAATGGGGGATATTTCAAGTTGGTTCGGAGCACAGGTTTATGTAAAACTTAAAAGATTAAAAGATTTCTGAAAATATAATCCTAATAAATCAGGGAATAAAATTGGGGCATGGGATAATGATATAGTAACGTACTTGTGTTTGCTATATATAAGTATGTATTCTATCGCTATTCTCCCCTCTCCCTTTGAACATTCTTCTTTATCTTACTAAGACCCGTATGTAGATTATGAGAAAGCAAGGTATGAAAGCAAGAAATGGAAGAGTGAATCTAAGTGGTGGAAGCACCACGACCAATGGAAATGCTCGACACAACACCAGAAGGAATCCGGGTCGACATGCAAATGCTAATCAAAATGCAAATGCTAATATTGGTGCTGGAACCCCATCAATAGATATGGGGACTATGTATCAGTTCTTCATTAATTTGTTGCAAGTTGGAGCAGTTGCAGGAGTAACTGAAGGTAATGTTGGTAATGCAGGAGGAGTTAATCCCATAGCGCCAGTTGAAAATAACTATGCCAAGCTGAGATGAGATTATACTAGTCTTAGTGTTAAGCATTTTCTCAGGACTTAAGATGTTATTAAAATAGAGAACGAGGAGATGCTTTCTACTCTTGGGAAGGAGAAGCCAGTTGGAACCCAGAGTTCTCAAAATAAGAAGAAGTTCTTTAAGGGAAAAGAAGCTTAGAAGGGTGGAGCTACTAAGAAAGGAAAAGCAGATATCGTTTGTTATAAGAGTGATAAGAAGGCGCATTATACTAATGAGTGTCGATCGGGTGATAGAAAGATGGTTGTGGGTAAGTAGAATGTGAAGTGTTATAACTGTGACCAGGTGGGGCATTATAAGAACAAATGTCCAGAAATGGCCAAGGCTAATAAAGGAAAGGTGTTTGCTTTGGAGTCATCTACATCAAGGCCAACTACTACTAAGAAAGGGAAGTATGTGATGGAAGGTACGCTTTTGATTCATAACATACCAGTTAGAGTATTGTTTGATACTGGTGCATCATATTTATTTATCTCTCAGTGTTTGGTAGATAAGTTATGTTTAGAACCATCATACATTGTTAATCCTAAAGGGTAGCTAATCCAATAGCAGGGTATGCAACTCTTGGGCTGAGACGTGACCATCCAGAATTTGAGTTTCTAGCATATACTTTTGCCTGCAGTTTGTATTTGTTTGATTTTGCAGGTTGCAGAATTATTTTACGTGCGGATTGGTTGAGCAAATATGATGCTAGGATATTTTGTCGGGATAGGAAAATATCAGTTAGACACCTTGATAGTAGTGACTGAATTATATACTTAGTAAAAAATTTGAGTGTGAGGATGTTTGTACTTTATTGGTTGCAATGGAAGTAGAAGATGACGTAAATCGGGTTTTAGTTGAAAGAGAATTTGTAGATATTTTTGAGCCAGTTGCAGGACTGCCACCGAAAAGATCTAGTACCTGGAGCTGAACCTGTGAGTAGACCACCTAGCAAGATAACACCTACTGAGATGAAGGAGTTAAGGGTACAACTAGTGGACTTAGAAGAATTTTTTTTATTAGACCAAGCAGTTCGTCTTGGGGAGAAGCCACGGTGTTCGTAAAGAAACTGGGCGAGTCCTTGTGATTATGTATTGATTATCATAAGTTGAATGAGAAGAGGATAAAGAATAAATATCTGTTGTTGAGAATTAATGAATTATTTGATCAGTTAAGTGGAGCCAAAGTATTTTCCCAATTAGATTTGACAATAGGGTTCCATTAATTGAGGGTAGCAGAGGAAAGCGTTCCTTTAAGGTGTTTGAATGAGGTATGGTTCATATGACTGGTTAATGATGCCATTCAGATTGGCCAATTTGCCTGTTTTCTTTGTAGACTTGATGAACCAAATTTTCCAAGAGCATTTGGATAGGTTCGTGTTTGTGTTCATTGATGACATTCTGGTATATCCTTATAATGAAAGAGATCATGAGATTCATCTTAGAATAGTGTTTGAGACGTTGAGGCAACATCAACTAAATGCAAAGTTTTCGAAGTGTCATTTCTGGAAAAAGGAGGTGATGTTTCTTGGTAATGTAGTTTCATAGAAAGGGTTATCAGTGGATCCAACTAAGATTGAAACTATAAATAATTGGAAAAGGCCCAAGACGATAACTGAGATAAAGAGTTTTCTTGGATTGTCTGGCCATTACTGGAGATTCATTAAGGATTTCTCGAGGATAACAGCACCCCTGACTAAACTAACCAGAAAGAACGTAAAGTTTATTGGTCCGATAAATGTGAGGAAGCATTCCTTAAGTTAAAGCATTTGTTGACTAATGCACCCGTGTTAGTTGTTCCAGATGGGAATCGGGATTTGGTGGTGTATATAGATGCATGTGTAACTGGATTAGGAGCCGTGCTGATGTAAAAGGGTAAAATGGTTGCATACGCTTCTCGACAGCTCAGACCGCATGAAGGTAGATATCCTACTCATGATTTGGAGTTTATAGCGGTGATTTTCTCACTAAAAATGTGGAGACATTATCTTTTAGGTGAACGATTTGAGTTGTATACGGATCATAAGTCTTTGAGATATTTATTCGATCAGAAAGAGTTGAATATGAGACAACAGAGGTGGTTGGAGTTTTTAACAACTTATGTATAACCACCCTCACCTTAATGATCCAAAATTTCGACAAAAATCAAAACCTAAGTCCATCAAAGCATAGATCATTGGATTTGGTGCCTGTAAATATGCATGAGCATTATCAAAGATTGATAAAAATTTAAACTGAAGGAGAAACAATAATAAGATAAGAATACAAATTATGACTACTACCTTGGAATTAATGGTACTCCTTGGATAGCAGATTTTCACATCAGCATCGAGCATGAGAGAAAAGAAGACTTCTCCAACAACTAAACACATCTAGCTTTAGTGACCTATTCCTCTAAATCTATCCTATGGGTTATAATGAGGAGGGAATCAGAACAACGTTCTGGTGACTGAAAAATCTACAAGCTGTCCACAACATATATTTATACCGATTGGTTTCCATTTAATTATTATGTCTATTAAGGTTAGCAATTCTAATCTAACCTTGCATTGCACACACGATTACTTACCTACCCATTCCCAAGGTACGAAATACTTACAAAGCCTTATCAACCACCCAACACTTCCAAGTCCATTAACCACTTGATACTTCTAATATGAAGCGGGCTTCTATTGTCGCCACACTTTTAAAAGAGAACTAGGCAGACTTTGCCATTTAAGACCTCAGCCAAGGTAGACTCCGTCATTTAAGACCTATTCCCAAAGTGGACTTTGAGCGTCGTCATTATTGGTCTATTGGTCCTAACTACAGAGACCTTTGACCACTATATATGGTCTTATAATTTATAATAGCCATACCATTAGCGCATCTATCATTATTAAAGTCTGAGCAATGTGAGAGACTGTACCCAAGCCACTTAATACCTCATTAATAAGGACTAGGCAGGCCCTCTGACCATTTAGCACCTAATTATAGGTAGGCCTTTTCCATTTAATACCTAACCCCAAAGTGGACTCCTCACTGATACTATCTAGATGGCATTGCTTGGAAATCTCATTGGACTATTTAATACTTCTTTTATAGGAAAGAGGCGGACCTTACAACCCTTTAATACCTAAAACCTGAAGCGAACCTCTCCCGAGATATTCATTATCACTCTTATAAGTATGGAATCTCATGAAGTCACTTCTTTCGGTATGGAGGCGAGCCCTAAGATTGACACTTAATACCTCAACACTGAAGTAGACCTTTTAAATATATCTCTCACCGTTCCTAATTTCAAATTTGGACCATTTAATACTTTCCAATTAAGAAAGCAAGTCCAATCTCTCACGTCGTCATGGCTCCTTGGATTAGTGATATCTCACACCAGTCGTAAGTGCATCCGACTGCTGATAGCCTCAAAGAAGAAGGTAGTCTTCCATGAGTGACTTTACTAACCTTGCATCACTAACCTACTAAGTTCAATTAACCATCCTAAGTCTTTACTTTTACTATCTTAAGCTGACATTGAACTTGGTTTACTATTCTTTTTTTATTTCAAGCAATAAGATTTATCTTAAATACTTATCTACCCATAAATCCCCTTATAATGGTCATAAATGTCAATTTGTCCATAAAATCCTAATGGACATTTATGTATGATTTCTAATTGCAAATCAATAACCTTTTTATATCTATTCCATTTTTATCTGTCCCATTAATCCATTTGTCCCCATTAATTGTAACCCTTAATTTAATACTTTCCGTTATTTCTCATTAATTACTCATTAATTTAGGTTACAATCTTTCATTTCCTATTAATTAATTAATAGGAATTCCTATTTTATTTCCCATTAATATGCCACCTTTTCTAATTCTAACTATTTGCTTCCCAAAATATAATAATAAATAACGAACGTTACACATAAATAATGCATGAATAAATAGTGTTCTTCTTTATTATTGCAATAAATAAATATAAACTGCCTAATAAAACTACACATTCATAACCAAATATTCTAATCATAAATATTTAACTAGAGTATGCTTTCCATATTTAATTTGCTAGAATTAAATTCCTTAGAAAGATTTTCCGCTATGATTTCCATAAATTGGTTTAACACAAAAAGGAAAGATTGACTCCATTTGAAATTACAAGGAATGGATAATTTCTTATTCCTTGTTAAATCAAATGTCGCCTTTTTGAATGAAAAGTGAAAAAAATAAACAAATTTACAAAAATCAAACGGATGTTCTTCCTATAAATTAAACCATGAAAAATCTACAACATAGCACAAATTGGGCAATAATCCAAAAATCTTATTTTACATCCAAGTACAGATCTAGAATAAAAATATACAACATTCAAATTTTAAAATCTTTGGGACTGATTTTCAGATCTAGGTGTAAACATGTTTCAAATTAGATCTAAAATAAGAATACGTAGGCAATAGTTTTCTACACTAATTTAAACCTACAATTCATAAATAAAATTAATTTACCCATAAAAATCAAACGTATGCCAACGAAATAGATTTAAAATCATAAACAATATATAAAATTTCTCACTCACCTTTTAAAAGTGATCTAAATCTTCAAATCTGAAGTAGAACTTTAAATTCATCTTTAAATCCTTTTTAACCCAAGAAATATGTATAAAAAAGGGTATATACATATATTAGATCTGAGAAGAGGTTTGGGATTGGAAGAGAAAATAGATACAAATATATAAATATATAAATTACCTCAAATATGCGTATAGTTGATTCTCTTCTCTTCTCCTTTTTATTAGATTTCTATTCTACTCTAATTTGTATGAATATAGATATAAATATCTTATTTTTATAATTTAGAAAGAAAGTGGAGAAGAAGAAATGGCAGAGCTTTATTGCTCTATACAAATAAATATGAGAAGAATAGGAAGGGTTAGACCAACATTTATAGGCGCTAGAATCAACCAGAACCGTTAGATCAAAATATAATAGATACGGGCCATTGGGCCAGGAAAAACCCTAGCCACCACCTTAAGAGTGGTCAACTACCCTCCTTATGGGAGTCGACCGCCACACTAAGCTGGTCGACTTGTGGACCCCATTCAATTATTTAAAATAGTTAATTTTTTAAATGAATTATTTCCGTTTCGAATTCATATTTCGTCCATAACTTCTTCATTTGGACTCCGATCGCAAAACTCCAAATAGGAAAGTTGCTTGGAATTTTGCGACAAACGCAATGGTGTAAGTTTCATGGTCAAATTCCATCATTTGCACAAATTCCATTTTTGGAGCCTAATTAATTAACTAACTAACTAATTAAATAACTAACGCCAAATTACTAGGTGTTACATTATGATTATGGTATTGAGTATACACCGGAGGAAGGAAATAAAGTTGCAGATTCACTTAGTAGAAAAAATCAGAATGTGGTGTTAGCTATGTTGACAGAACAGAAGGATTTGGAGGCATTGACTACTTGTAGTGTGTAGTTAAGGTCGATTGCTAGTTCTAGTCAAAGTACTGCAATATTGTCTTGCTTGAAAGTTTGACTAGTATTAATGGAGAGGATTGCTTCTAAGCAGAGATATGATCCATTGTTAGCCGAAAAGATTAGAAGGCTAGAAAGTGGAGCTGGGATTGATGATTGAAATATTTTAGTCTTGACCAGAGAGGATGGTTAAGGAAGAAGGGATGGTTATTTATTCCATATGTTGGTGACCTAAGGAAGGAAGTTCTTAAGGAGTGTCATCGATCGAAGTTTACTATACATCTTGGAGGAATTAAGATGTATCGGGATATAAAGAGAAGTTTCTTCTGGGAAAGTATAAATAGGGATGTAGGCTTATAGGTGAAGCAATATGTGAATTGCAAGCAAGTCAAAGCCAAGTGGATTGCTTCAGCCCTTAGATATACCAGCTTGGAAATAGGATTTGATATCCATGGATTTCATTGATGGGTTGCCAAGGTCGAAAAGGTGAAATGAAAGTACTTGGGTTATAGAGGATAGACTGACTAAGAGTGCATATTTAATTCCTTTTAAGTCAACCAAGACAACACCTGTATTGGCTAAGTTGTTTATGAAGAATATTGTTTGACTGCATAGGATTCCTAGTAGTATAATCAGTGATAGAGATGCTTTGTTCACTAGTGAATTCTAAAAGAGTCTGCAGGAGGTATTAGGTACCAAGTTTAAGATGAGTACCGCTTATCACTCAGAGACGGATGAGTAGACAGAGAGAGTCAATAAGGTATTTGAAGATTTGTTGAGAGCTTGTGTACTAGACTTTGGTGGGTTGTGGGAAGACCATTTGCACTTGGTTGAGTTTTCCTATAATAATAGTTGTCAGACTAGTATAGAAATGGCGCATTTCGAAGCTTTGTATGAAAGACTGTGCAAATCACCAGCATGTTGGTTAGAGGCCGGAGACAAATTGGTCCTTGGTCCAGATATGGTTAGAGAAGGCATAGAAAAGATTGAGTTGTTCCGAGCTAGAATGAGAGAAGCTTAGTCTAGGCAGAAAAGTTATGCAGATAAGAGGCGTAAGGAAATAGAGTTCTCAATTGGAGATCATGTTTTCATTAAGGTACAACCGATGAAGGTTGTGCTATGATTTGTAATGTCCGGAAAACTGGCATCGAGATATGTTAGACTATTCCTTATTATAGAAAGAATCAGGAAAATCGCAGACCGGATAGAGTTACCGAGTAGTTTGGCATGAGTCCATAATTTGTTTCATATTTCTCATCTTAGAAAGTATGTGTATGATCCAGAAACTACTATTTCTTCGACTGCACTGGAAGATTTAGTAGTGGAACCGGATCTGACTTTTGTAAGACAACTAGTTCATCTTATGGCCAGAGATGAGAAGAGACTAAGGAACAAGACAGTCAAGTTAGTGAAAGTCCAGTGGAGTGACAACGAGAAAGCCTATACTTATGAGACAGAGAACAGGATTAGTGATACTTATCCTGAGCTGTTATGATGGTATGTTCTAAGTTTGTTGTATATAGACTTTATACCTGATAGGATATACTAGCATTGTTTGCATGTTTGATATGCTTGTTATGTAGTCCTTACTGAATTTCGAGGAAGAAATTCTTTAAGGGGGGAGCCTGTAACACCTCAATTTTTAGTTTAACATTATTCAAGATATTTAATTGGATAGATTAAATAAAATAATATAAATGGTTAAGGAGAATGAGACTTGGTTATTTTACAAGGCCGTGCTTTAATAAATTAAGTAATAAGGTTGTTTTGAAAAACTTAACACATAAAGGGCAAAATAGGTAGATCAATCTTTTAGTCCTTAAACCATCTCCTTCTCATATGATTCTCATTTTACTCACACAAAAACAATCAGAAGAAGAACATAAGGAGGGCAACCATAACCTAGGGGGAAAGAGAACGAAATCCAAGGAGATTTACAAAATAAACTTAGGGAAACTAGAGCAACATCAAATCTCAACTCCAACATCAAATTTAAGGCGAATAATGATAAACCATCTCTCTATTTCTAGTTTGAATTCGGCTATAGGCAGTATCCGAATTATTTTGATATATTTTTCCAAGTTATGGTAGAATATTCATTGTTTGGATAGAATAATGAATTATGGGATTTTTATGAATTGTTTGAATAGGTTTTCAGGGTGAAACCTAAGTTTTTAATCTCCAAATGCTTTGATTTTCTGCTATGTTGCATAAAACATTAGGATGAGTTTTTAATTTCATAATTTTCCAAATTAAAATGAATATTTTATGAATTTCCTAAGGTGAAAATTGAGTTTATTTCAGGTTTTAATTATTAAAAATAATTAAATATAGTTTTTGCCCCAAATTTTTTTTACAGTAAATAATAAGGTGTTTATGAATTTCGAGGATTTTTCCCTAGTAAATTCAAATTATTATGAATTTGTTTTCCTAGATAAGAATTTAAATTAATAATTAGTTAAGGTTAATAATTAATTAAGTTGGCAAATGATTTTGGGACTTTAAAAACTGGATGCGGCAGTTCTTTTGAAAAGAATTGGCTAAAGTATTATATTATCTAATAGAAATTGGACAAGAGTTAAAATTTGTTGAAAAGAAATTGTTTTTAATGGTAATAAATCAGTTTTCACAAAAAATAACGAGAATGCCATGCCGCTTCTAACAACACCAAGCTTAAGACGACGCCTCAGCTATGAGAGTCGGGGTGGACATGGAGGGAAGCCTATGATAACTACTTAGGTAACTATGGAATGATTCAAAATACATCCCAGTCGACCTCGTCGGCAACCTATCATCCATGGCATCGCCCTCTCGTGCTTCCTTCAAAGGTTTAAAGCTTAACGCTGAAATCATGGACCTTGCATGTTTTATCCCTCTAAATGACGCTGCCTCACTTATGTCGCCATCATTTTTGTCGTTTGTTTTAATTTTGACCTTATATATTTGGCAGCATATTAGCCAAAATATGCTATGTATAATGTTTTACAATGACGCCGTTAGTTTTGATGTCGCTATTCGTCAATGTTGACAAGGTTTTATATTGCATTGTGTTGGCAACGATGCTGCACCGCATCGATGTCACACTTCTTCCTTTTAAGGTGGGAGAGGCGTAGTTTTATGTAAATTAAAACTATGTTTTAAAGAGGCGATATGGCCAATGTTCAAGAGGGTCGACAATCCTATGATTTTGGCAGTTAGCCATATGATTTATAAAAAAATCTAATGTTTTGTTTTAAAATGCGGATAGCCTATATCATATGTATGCCAACAACCTTGTTTTCCACATAGAGTTTTATACTTAATAGGATTTGAACTTTTGTTTTCGACCTTGGATAGAGGTCGATATTGGTATTTGCTTCGAAAATATTCTCTATTGTCCTAATTAACAACGGCGAGCCATATGTAGTATAATTTCGACTTTAATCGCTGGGGATGCCAATGTTTTACATTGATATGTGCTATAATTATACGAAGTTGACACTATTTATTAGGGTTACCAAGATCGAATAAACTCGATGCTAATCATTGGGGATACCAATGTATATATTTAATGAGTTCGATATAGATAATTGGGGATACCAATGAGATGTTATAAGTTTAAGGGGTATATAACCTAATTGGGGACATCGATAGATATAGGTCGAACATGTGGGTTAAACACGTATTAAGTTGATAAGTGATGGGTTCATGGTTATCCTGAGAAAACTATAGGATATGAGATGGATAGTCCACATCATGCTTGAGATGGATAGTCTTTGTATGATTAATGAAGGGTTTATAGTCATCATAGGAAAACTATGGGATGTGTGATGGATAGTCCACATCATTTTAAGTAATCATATATAAGATTGATAATCCTCATTACCTTGATAATGAAACCGTACGTGATGGGTACTCCATATGGTAGGAGGATGGGTAATCCAAATAATCATATGTGAGATGGGTAGTCCACATAAGAATAAGATGGATAGTCAATGAAAATTAGATAGGCAGTCTAATAAATTGGGATGGGTAATCCAGTATACATTGCATAATTGCAAATAATCTTTAATCTGATCTAACCATTGTGGATGTAGGAGCACAGTATATAGTTAATATATTTTGGTTAAGATACTAGTGAGGGTAAACCCGTTCTGCTCAGTGGCGTGGTCTCACTAGATATTTATTGGTTCGAGATGGTAGGTTATTATTCACACCAGACTATATGTCTGACCTGAAGTTTTTGATTTACCCCTTAAACTCTCGGTTACTCATTTGAGTAGGTCGGGAGTAAGGGATTTCAAGTTTCCAGTTAGACGAATAAGCTTCTAGAGACAGATAGGAGGCAACCTAGTTATTTATGAGTACTTATCTAATCTGATGTATTGTTTGATTATTTCTATATGGATGTAATGGCAAGTTATATAATTGCCAAGTGTTACACTCTGATCGATCAAGTAGGCATCTTCATATGTCGCTCTTGGAGTATTTTGTAATAATTATATTTTCTTTAAACGTGTGATTGTGAATGAGATTATGTAATGAATATGAAATGTTATTATAAAATGAAATGTGAAAGTTTACTATTAGATTGTGTTTAATATTTTTCATACTCATGTGCTTTTGATTATTGATATGATTAACACAGCCACACCTTGTCACTGGAAATTAATACTATGGATGACTGCAGTATTTTTAGCGCCTAGTTTCGAGCTTCAAAATGGGAGATATTACAACATCATATATAAATATATCAATTTATAAAAAAATTCCTTTATATATAAAATATAATCCTAGGTAAAATTATTTCATTTACCAATCTCAAAACATTACTATGTCGGTTTGCCTTATTTAAGTGTTTAGAGATTCCTATCAATAACCATAGCAACTCATATTGATCAGAACACATAAGCAACTCAACAGACCAATCGACATAATACAAAACATTTATATAACAATAATAAATACACACTCTCTTATATATAATACACTCAACTCATAATAAGGCATTCCATTATCCTATCTCTTTCTGAGTTATACCCACCAAAGCCAAGGTTCTTACTTAATCTTCGGCTCTGATAATGATCCACCTTTTCAACCCCCGAATGTTGACATTAAAACATCTACGGTATTCACGTGCCGAGCACCCAAGTGCCGGAAAGAGGGAACGTAAGGGTAAAAGAAAACAAACGAGAAAGAAGAACACAATATCAGAATCACACATGAGGAACGATAACATATAATATCTCAAAAGGTCTTTACCAAAAAGAAAACTTTGATATACATACATCAAATAGAGTAAACTAACCTATCATCAGTCTGGACATTTATGGCAGCCTTTCCTCACAAATGCTAATAGATACAAATCAAGTAATGCAGTAGGAATAGATACGGTAGGAAATCATCCAGCTCCTTTCCAAGAGTTCCAATGAACCACAGCTAAATCTGGAAACATACTCGAGCTGACCCGAGCATTATAAGAAAATAACACCTGGGTTAGTCTGGTAAATCATCATAAGAAACTCAAATTATATAGATTGTTATTTTGTAAAACCCTTCAAAATAAGATATCTCGTAATACCACGTTGCCAATAAACACGGACGGGATTATACCTTACGATAACCAAACCATTTCTATTATAAAATCTGGTGAGAATATAATAATGTATAAGGTGTGAAATATAAATAATCACATAGTTGTGATGCATGTGAGTGTACATCACAACAATAATAGGTATATAGTCACAATTGCTAAGGCGCGTTCGCTAATTCTGTAGGATTCCATATAGGTGCCTTCAGTATTTCGAGAATGGTCCCCATGCACGAGGATCAAAGATATCCTTCCGACCACCATATATCTCTAGATAAAATATATTATAGGAAAAACATAGCTGGTCCACGCCCGAACACGTGGCACCAGGCCACAACGCTCCCGCATGCATATACGTAAGTATCACTAGAATGGAATGACTGCACCCTTTAAGTTGCTAAACCCCATAGGCTATGTCTCCTATCTCTGGTTTCTGTTATTACCAATGGTGAAGTCATGTTCGGCATCCCAGGACACGAATCACAACTCGAACAGATCTTGACACATGAGTCCCCAACTCGAACATGTCTCGGAACCACAAATGATTCCCATATCTGAACAGGTCTCGAAATCACACATGCATTCCTCAACATATCTTGAAATCACACATGGATTCTCATATCCCAACAGATCTCGGAATCACACATGGATTCCCACATCTTGAATATATCACGAACTGCTATATGTGTTCGAGCATCTCAAACAGATCTCGAATCTCCATTTGGACTCCAACATCTGGAACCAATCTTAATTCCCTTCCAAAGCATAGAACACGTATATGGTTTTGGAGTGGTTACGGTTTCAAACCATCTCATATAAGTACACTCCCCCGCTTACCGAGTGCTCCAAAAACCAATCGACGGATTTTTGATAAACTCAACTCCGGTTCTGTGGGAAATAAACATATAATATATAAGAGTGGAGACCACCTCCTAACCTTTCAAGCGGATGGATTTCCTTATCATTTATCCTAGAAGAGCAAAATGATTTTTGTGAAGGCCCGCAAATCCGTCCCCCTTTGAGTCGACAATAATCCACACCAATTCAACTCAAAAACGGGCGGAAATGCGAATCTTCAGGGTGAAAAGGAAGAGGTAGAAGAAAGAAAGAAAAAGAAACAGAAACAATATCAGAATCTCACATTCGCAGTGGAACAATATATAATAGATGAATGAATAATCTTTATAACAAAGAACTATATCAGTTTATACAATACATCATCAGAGTTTACAACAACAACACAACACTGGACAGTTATATAACTTGTCCACATAACATAATACACAGCGGAATAATACTAGTATAAGTGATACGTCACGCCATCCAGCTCGCCTCCAGATCTCCACAGCAATCCATCCAGATCCAAATGATAACCTGATTCTAAGCTGCCCGTGTGGAAAATTATAGGCACCCAGAGTTTAGAAAGGGAACAATAAACTCCAGGTCAGTCATGGGACTGGTGTGAGATCTTAAAAACAGTTATTTTCACAAAGAAAATAAAAGAAATTCGCAATGCTTTTGGAAAATGAGATTACCATAAGGCCTCCCGCCACACACACAATGCAAATGCAGAATTGGAGGAGATTTCTCCTTATGATAGTCAAACATGCTTGATACACAAAATCTTTTTTTTATTATCATTAGTGCATAGTGTCGAAACCATTTCTAAACTATAATATTAATCTTAGCCAACATACAACCATTATTGTATGCCTACTATAGCTACTATGTTCAATAGCAGGTTACCGCCACATTCCATAGCAGGTTATACAACTAAAACCGTACAAGGTTCGTATTATTTCTTTGGATTTTCCAACAAATGGTCAGGCTAAGGAACTTCCTATGCCACATGGGTACGCCTCTAGATGGACGTCCCGAGAACTTAACCAGCTCTCTGCCAACACAAGGCCGGGTTACCTCTGTAACTAGGTAACTACTACACGAGTATGCCATCCCCTAGTCATTTGCGACCTTTATCCGAGGGCCCTCGATCACAAAGCAACAATGACACAGTAAATGAGATTAGAGCAACCACACAGGTAAATATCTGGGCTCCATACCATAATATCACCTTTTTCCAGAAGGAAATGACATACCCTAAAGGGAGCGACCCTCATAACCTTGCTGCATCTTTCCTGTTTCGATCATTTTCGGGGTGTGAGGTTCGATGAGGTCTCGTCCACAAAGCTACGCTTTACACGAAAGCCATGCTTTGATCAACAAATGATCAGCAACACTTAGCATGCCACACTACCAAATTGGGAGTATATCACTGATAACCTTCAACTACATAACCTCTGAGCTCGTACGTCTCAGAGAAGGGTGTTAAGCTAAGAGAATAAATTCTCCACCACCAAACAGAAATGTATTTGAAAGAAATCTGCTTCATATCTCAAAGTGTAGTGTCAGACATACGACCATACAAATCTGTTCCGGGTTCGAACAAAATCGAAGGCACTTCCAAAGAAGCCCTTGCAATCCGGGTATTCACAATCCCGATCGGATTTTCCATCACATAGGGAATCTCTATACCGTAGCTACTCGATGCAGAGACAATCGATAAGTTATCCTATCGTTCTCGCAAACGCCCTATCTTCAACACCGGTCTTCAAATGCAATCCATAACGTCGTATCACTATTCGGAATGGGTTATATGACACAAAGTCCTCTCCCGGCTAAACCGAATAATGAGCGCTTGTTTTAAAACAAATTGAAATGCCATTTCAAAGGCAAATATTGATAGTTGGTTATTTAACTATCAAACAACATTCACAACAATCAACCAATTTAAATAATTTTTCCCAAATTATTAAATTTCAAATATCTTCGTAAGATATATATTTTCCACACTTCATCACTTTGAAAACAAATTTCAAATCATTTTACTCGCGGAATAAAATTCCCGATATTATTTATTTCCACTGTGAATTTAAATTTACAAATATTCACTTATATACGATTTTCAAATCGATTTCCAAATATTCACTTTCAAACACCAAATCAAATTCCAAATTGATTTCTAAATTTATTTCAACACCAAATCAAATTTCAAATTGATTCTTCCATTTATTTCAAATACTAAATCAATTTTACAAATTGATTCCCAAGTCTATTTTCAATAGAACAGAACATTTGCAAATTGATTTCTAATTTCTTTTCAAGCACCAAATTATTAGCAAATTTATTTCTGGATTTATTTCCAAATACCAAATCATTTTACAAATCTATTTCCAAATTCATTTCAACACAAAATCCATTTTCATTCAACACCAAATAAATTTTCATATCGATTTCCCAAAGATTTATTTTCAAATACCAAATCAACTATCAAATTGATTTCTAGAAATTTATCACCTTTTAAACAAATCCTTTATCTCTTCCAAACTATTTAAAATTCCATTTTCAATAAATTCTTCAACTTTTAAACAATATTATTCAAAACCCATTCATAAAAATCTTTTCCCAGATTTTGGAATTAATTCGATAAGATTTCAAAAATCAACTTTATGCTTTTAAATTTTTCTTTTAAATTCACCCAATTCTTTCTAAAGGGGTTCACTTAAAATTTCCTACTTTAATTTCAAAAATCCAATTTTATTTATTTCTGGTATCCGACGATACCAAAAATATATTCGGCTAAATTATAGCCTTCAACAATTTCAATCACAAATATAATCATACCCAGATTATAAATAAATCAACACACAACATTGAAACAAATTCAAATATTTGAGGAATCCAGTTGGATCCCTCCAACCTGTTTCCCTGCATCCACAGGTGTTAGCACAACAATTAAATACCAATTCCACTTCGAGGTGGAATATCGCGGTATATGGGATTTATAAAATATTATCTGCTATTATGCGGCGCATAGGGTCTCATCCGCTATATAATGCGGGAAATCAACAACTCCAAATATATATATATATATATCCTACTATATCTAATATCATCAATATATAAATCATCCAATTCATCCAAACACATCCAGAATTTAAATTCAACTATTTAAATTCATCAAACAAACCAAGTGAGTGAGAAGATCTCACCTTTGCTTTTATTTTGCAATCCATTTTCCATTCCAGCTTGTTTTCTTTGCAATTTTGACATTGTATAAACAATTTTATACAATTCATCAATATTTGAAATAATCGAATAATCAATTTTCATTTGGTAATTTTAAATTATTCAAAAATTTTATTGCAAACCAATTTCTAGAACTTTTAATTTATACTTTGAAATCTACTTTGAAAATATACTTTATTGTAAATTTAAACTCTTATTCCTATATATTTTTCAAAGCTTATCTATACATATACCCCTCTGTTTTACTGTATTTAAATTAAAGCAGGTATGAGTATTTTTTTTACACATATATATTTACTTTACTGTTTATTTTTCTCTAGATATCAAGATTTTAAATTAAGAAGTAATCTTAAATATACCTCACTACTTCCAGCAAAATCCCCAAACCCTACACACATCTGGACATCACCATGAGACACAACCCACCAGAATGCCATGCAACATCGTCACCTTGATCGACTTTGAACCCTCCACGCGCGCGCCCAGTCCTTATCGCTCGACATCGCAACCTCTGCGCCTTGCGACCCCAATCCGCGAGCTTCCCCACGTATGCACGCGAAAATCTCGAAACCCCCAAAAACAAACAACCCTAAATCAAAGCATGGGTTTGCACTTCCACCTTGACGCCGCACCTAGGAGAGCCTTCCATCGCGATGCCCTTCAAACGTGCCTATATTTTTTTCTCGAGCGAAATCGCTGCTCTGATTTGCTCAAACGAATCGACTTCGTTTTCTTTGGCCATTGATTTAAACTGCGATTAATTTTTTTTTTCTTTGAATGTTTTCGGCTGCTAATTAGAAAGGGAGGAGGAGAAAATTTTGAAGTGGGAAGGCCGTGCTTTCTTTTCAGATTTTGTTCGGCCATGACTTAGTAGCTGGGAAGAAAGGAACGAAGATAGTTTTTGATTTCTCGAATTGTTTTCTTTTTTCTGCTTTGATTTGAACCAGGGAAAAGTTTAGACATGATATAAAGTGAAGGGAGGTGTGTTGGAGAAGGTTGGCTGCAGTAGTTATGAAATGAAAAGGAATGAAAAAAACGCTGATGTGAAACGATTACAGCCGAAGTTGACCGTTATAAACATATATATTTTAAATTTAAATTCAAATTGACTCTAAATTTGCAACTCAAACTCTCGACCTCCTATCGAGACGTGCCGCTAGGCGTTTATAATGTTATACCCCTATTACAAACGCAATGGAAAAGGTTTCGAGTCCTAACTCGATCGTATGGAGAAGATAGCTTTTTTGAATCAGTTATTATATTAAATTTTCGATATAAATTTCAGCGCGTTTATATCTTGTACGCTCACACAACAACTCCAATCACTATGAAAATTGAAATCCGTTAATAATACAATATTACGGATTCAATGGAACTGGTTTCGTTGAATTCCGAGACTGTGCCTCGGAAGGCTATTTTTAAATATCGATTTGAACGATACAATTTCAAAACTGAACAAACACTTCAAATTTCAATTTTTAACACTTCCATTATCTTCAGTATAATCAATATGAATTTTCTAAGCCTTGAAAATATTTTTAACAAGCTCAAAACTGAAGATACAATATTTTACTCAACCTTTAACAATTAAATTTAATAATTTTTAATTGCTAAATAAATCCTGATATTTGAAATTCAAGTTAAACTAACTTCCAAATATTTAAAATCAATTAAATATTTCAATTTCAAATGTTAAAAATCCTGGGTCGTCACAAGTTTATACGTACAGTATAACATCACCAAGGAAAACCGCACCATATAATTCCCGTGTTTCTTCTAGAAATTTCCATAGTTATAGTTTGATCTATTTCCAATAACAATGAGAATAATCGCATATGGAAAACTAAGTCCCGTATACTATCCATAAACAAGAAGCACACAAAGCATGATCGAAACACACCGGCACGATCAAGCCATATAAACGACTTCAAATCCCTTTTTAATTAATCTTCCTTTATTAATTAAAATCATCCTTTATCAGTAAACCTCATTTTTACCCAATAAACTTCTTTATTAATGAAACTCCACTTATTAATTAAACTTCTCTATTTAATTAAAACTTTCGTATTCATTTCTACACATTTCAATACTTCTCAAAAGTATTCTGTTAACAAGAAAACGTGTTAACATCCCCAAAGCTATGTGAATAAACAACATGGTCATGTAAGATTAGGAGGTCAAAGAAGTTGCTTCTTTCGAAACCTACCTTTCGACCTGATTGACCAAGTCGAAACAGATTCGGTGGTGACATGAGAAATGCAGGCTAAGGAAGAAACATTCAACTCGAAACTTTTATTTTAAATGAGTCCAAGGCAGCTGTTTATAAGGGCTTTCCACCATGTTGAAAGGTTCATTTCGTCCCTTTCGACTTCGTTGGAAGGTACGCATGCTTTATTAAAGTGAGATAGCTACTTCCGACCTTATTGGTTTCGCCTCTTTTGTTGATGAACCCCTTCGAAAGGGACGCAGATGAAGTGGGGGGTAAGCCCTTTTCGAATGGATTCTTTTCTTGGCATTCACTTGCCAACTACAGACTGGATTCCCTTCGAAACACCCCTTTTGACCGGGTCGAAAGGAGCTTCATTCTTTCGAAACAAATCTAGATTGTAGTTCCCTAAGCTTCATTCAGTTTACTTTGCATAAGCTTAGCCTGGATATTCCTAAGTTTCATAAACTAATCAGTGTCGAAACATCATCACCATTTTTGTTTTCCATATTTTGATTTCGATGGTGATGTGCTTCGAATGATCATGTCCAAGTTGATCTAATGTATCAAATAGTCAAAAAGAAGATAAGAGAATAAGATAAAATCATGTAAAATGGATCATTAGTAGCGTCCTTTAAGTAAGCTTCCATATTATGATAATTTTTTGGTCCGAAAAGTATTCCTTTGACGTTGAGCTTCTGGATTGTTCAAGTGAATTATCGAGAACTCTCCCTTGATGATTAGCTTTAGATTGAGGGCGTTACTTATTCTTGGAGGATGTTAGTTCTATTTTTCTTTTGTTTTCATTGGAGTGAGCTTCTAAGTTCCTTCTAGGCGAAACCACCTCATCCCCCTGAGTTGTTTTGCTGTTTTCGAAGACTTTTGGGATAATGCCATTTTGAGGAGCTCTTGCATTTCTTGCAGCTACAGCTCCAAGTGTTTGATCTTCGCAGTATTCTTGTTCTGTTGAGCTGGTAACGAAGGCTGTCCTTGAACAACCCCATCTAAATTAAAGGACGGAGCTACGTTCTCCTCAAGAGTTGTTATGTGGATAACTCCTTCCTCCATTCTGCTTAGTCGTTTAGATTTCATTTTCCTACGCCAAGTCAAATGATCCAAAATTAGCCTATAATATAGTAACAAGGTCGGAGTTCAGGCCCTCTTTCTAGTGCCAAAAATGTTAACAGGAAAACTTGTTAACATCCCCAAAGTTATGTGAATAACCAACATGGTCATGTAAGATTATGAGGTCGAAGAAGTTGCTTCTTTCAAAAATCATCTTTCGACCTGATTGACCAAGTTGAAATAAATTCGGTGGTTATATGAGAAATGCAGGCTAAGGAAGAAACATTCAACTCGAAACCATTCTTTTAAATGAGTCTAAGGCAGTTGTTTATAAGGGCTTCGACCATGTCGAAAGGTTCATTTCGTCCCTTTCGACCTTGTCGGAAGATATGCATGCTTTATTAAAGCGAGATAGCTGCTTTCGACCTTATTGGTTTTGCCTCTTTTGTTGATGAACCCCTTCAAAAGGGATGCAGATGAAGTGGGGGTTAAGCCCCTTTCGAATGGATTCTTTTCTTGGCATTCGCTTGCCAACTACAGACTGGATTCCCTACGGAACACCCCTTTCGACCGAGTCGATAGGAGCTTCATTCTTTCGAAACAGATCTAGATTGTACTTGCCTAAGCTTCATTCAGTTAACTTTGCATAAGATTAGCCTGGATATTCCTAAGTTTCATAAACTCATCAGTGTCAAAACATCATCACCATTTTTGTTTTCCGTTTTTGATTTTGATATTGATGTGCTTCAAATGATCATATCCAAGTTGATTAATTTATCGAATAGTCAAAAAGAAGATAAGAGAATAAGATAGAATCATGTGAAATGGATCATTAGTCTAGCTAATGATCATAATGATCTTCCTCATAATCATAATCTTTAATGAATTCGCTATCTCTCCATTTTTATTAATCCAGAATGAGTTACAATTATGAGAGCTTTCCCCAAATTGATTTAGGGTTTTACAGAGATGTTTTTTTGTTGCAAAGAAGTTGAGATAAGAGAAACGAGCTTAGGATTCCAAATCCTGTCGCCAAAACTGGACCCCTTGGGTCTTATTTATAGGTGCAGATCGGCCCCCTTCCGCGCCAATGCCTTCGACCCAATCGAAAGGCCCCCTTTTTATATGCCGCCTTAAGCCTTTTGACTTGATTGAAAGGCCTTGTCTGCTTTTGATGCAGTCGAAAGGTATCTCTTTCGAGTCCTTTTACTCTCCCTTACGCTATCCTTATCTTACTTCAGACCTTTCGACTAAGTCGAAAGGGTCTTTTTGTCAACCTTTCGCCTTTGTTGAGCTATTAGTATTCCTTTTTTGCTTTCTCAAGAACTGCTTTCGACGTTGTCGAAAGACCTTCAAATGTGCCTTTCTCTTCATGTTTCCATGTTGTCGTCGGAAGTAGGATAGGAGCTCCGACTCTGTCGATAGGTTTTCCATAGGGGTTTTGAAGATGACGAAGTACCAATGCTTTCGATGATGTTGAGTAGGTTCTAAATGATGTGGAACCTTCTCCTGATGTCATTGGTTTCGACTGGTTCGAAAGGCTTGTGTATGCTTTCGAAAGGGTTGTTATAAAGGAGAAACCTTTGGTTCCGAAAGGTTTCGCGTGCATATGAGTGGCTGATGTTCTTTTCCTTCGATAGGTGGTTTCGAGGTCGTCCTTGCGTTCTTTAAATACGTGAATCCATCTGCATCGAAAGGTTGAAAGTGGCGGAAGGGTAGTCCTGCTTCCATCTGACTTGAAAGCTTTCGCACTGTTTATTACTGGTAAGGACACCTGGTGCCTCCAACTCCCTCGAAAGCCTTCTCAATGCCTTCGAAACGCTCTCTTGTGACCTTTGTCGAAACCCATGCCTGTAACTCCAACGGAGCCTGATATCCTCATTAACCTTCTTTTATACTTCTATTTTTAAGTGGATTTTATGGTTAATATTTTGCCCCCCCCCCCCCCCCCGTATGAAAGAAGTTTTTGTTCTTTAGGACAAAAGTTTCAGATCTTCCTTGCTCTTTATAACTTTATTTTTTCTGCAAAGTTAAAGTAAGTGACATTTTCAATGACTAACTCATTGTCATATTTATGCATGCTTCATGATAAGTAAGCAGATTAGTGCTTCTATATTTAGATAGTTAGTTGATCATACTCCTGATTTAATAAAGGATATGAGGGTTGTAATTGATAGCCATTAATGCATATGATAATTGTATTCTTCGAACTCCTTGTGGGAAACAACTAATGGCTGTAAATAGGGGCCGTAAGCTATTATCTGGAAATACGCCTTTGTAACTCATCAATCTTAATATGCAAGTCGAAATTATCCCGAAAATTAGGATGATCCCGAAGTCTTCATCCACATATTGGTGAGCATCGTTTAGAGTCATAAAACATTAACCTTAATTTGGGTATCAACTTGTGAAGTTTAGAAGTTAATAGTGAGTTATCCAGAACCCAGATAACAATATTCAGAAATAGTTCTCTAAGTGGAATTCCTGAACCCGGATTCTGGTATTTATGGTGGATAATCAGAAATCCGTAATAATTGTTTTCATATCAAAAATCCTGAGCCTAGATCAGGGCATATGTCGGATAATTAAAAATTATTAACAATGTTCTTTGTAATGAGAATCTCCGGCCCAGATTAGGGCATTGTTGGATAAGCAAAAATCCATGGTAATTGTTGTCATAATAGAAATGCTCGGCCCAGATTAGGGCATATGTCAGATAACCATAAGTCCATGGTAATTTTCTTTATAATAGAAACCATAAGCCCAAATTGGGGCATCAAAGTGAAATTAAATAATAATCTCGAAACCCAAATTCGGGTATAAAGACCGTATGTGATTGATAAAGTCCCAAAACCCAAATTCGGGTATAATAAAGACCGTAAGTGATTGATAAAGACTCGAAACCCAGATTCGGGTATTAATAGATGAAATTTAGAAATGGAAGTCCCAAAACCTAGATTCGGGTATTTAATAGATGGAGTTATGCTTTACTTCTTATATTCTGTCTTCTTTGACATGCATAAACCCTTTAGGCCATGTATATAGTAGTAATCTGATTGGTTGCTTCTCAAGCTTTGACGTCTTAGTCCATAATATGTTGTGCCACTTCTTGGGCCCGGACATCTTAGTCCATTGGAGATATACCGCTTCTCATGTTTGGACATCTTAGTTCAACATTTGATGAGCCTCTTCTTGGGCTTGGACATCTTAGTCCATTATTTGATTTGTCTCTTCTTGGGCTTAAACATCTTAGTCCATTATTTGATGAGCCTCCTCTTGGGCTTGGATGTCTTATTCCATTGTTGTCTAGTGCTCTTGGTTAGCTCATCTTAGAGGCTGGAACCAAGGACTTACCCAACCTCCTTCCAAAAGGTGCCTAGCCCTGGCCATAGCGTGACAGGGGCTTGTTTGGTGCTTTAACCTGGCCATAGCGTGACACAGATAAAGGCTTACTCCATCCTCCCTCCAAGAGCTGCCCTGCCCTGACCATAGCATGGCGAGGACAGGGGCTTGTTTGGTGCTTTATCCTGGCCATAGCGTGGCGCGGATAAAGGCTTACTCCGTCCTCCCTGTAGGAAGTGCCTTCACCTGACCAGAGGCGCGACCAAGGGCTTGTCCGGTGCTTTAACCTGGCCATAGCGTGGCATGGTTAAAGGCTTACTCCGCCCTCTCTCCAGGAGGTGCTCTACCCTGGCCAACTCAGCGTGGACAGAGGCATTCTATCATCTTAGGTAGTATTCTACCATCTTAGGTAGTATCCAAATGCAAGGAGTATTTCACTTCCAACCATGTAGATTTTCTTTTTGAGGAAAGAGATGCTTTATTCATTCATCTTTGGGAAATATGGTCTCAAATGCTCGGCATTCCATGTTCTCGGAACCATATTGCTGTCTAGTCAACATAACTTGTAAGCTCCTGAGGGGATTACTTCGCAAATGATTAAGGGTCCTTCCCAATTGGGTCCCAGAGGTCCATCTGCGGGGTTTCTTGTATTCGCCATTACTATTTTGAGTACCAGATCTCCTTCTTGAAATGATCGCATTCTCACATTTGAGTTGTAGTACTTTGAAATTCTTCTTTGATACTCCGCGGTCCCTATCGCTGCTTCATCTCTCATCTCATGTATTAAATCCAAGGATTATCTCTTTAGTTCTTGATTCATATCGAATGCATAGGCGATTCTTCGGTGTGAGGGTATCTCAATCTCGATCGGTAACATCGCCCCACACCCATATTTCAAAGAGAAGGAGGTATGTCCCATCACTGTTTTAGTAGATGTTCAATAAGCCCATAACACAAGTGGTAATTCTTTTACCCAATTTCCTTTTGCTTTGTTGAGTCGCTTTTTCAGAATTGTCTTTATGGTTTTGTTTGCAGCCTCAACTGTCACATTTGCTTTCGGATGTGCGACAGAGAAAAGCACTTAATGATTCCATTCTTATGGTAGAGTGAGAGAATTATTCACTCTCAAATTATGTCCCGTTGTCAGAAATTATCTTCTGGAGAATTCCAAATATGGTTATGATATTTTTGATGACGAATCTGAGTACCTTCCCAGAAGTAATCTTTGGAAGTGGTTCCGCTTCAACCCATTTAATGAAGTAATCTATAGCGACTACGACATACTTTGCTCCTCCTTTTGAGATCGGCAATAGGCTAATTAAACCTATTCCCCATATGTCAAAGGGCCATGGACTCACAGTTGGAGTTAACTAACTCAGGGGTAGTTTGGCAATCTTTGAATATTTCTTACACTTAATGCATCTTTTCACATACTCAATGGCTTGGCTACCATACGAGGCAAATAAAACCCTTGTCTCATTATTTTCTTTGCCAATTTTGTTCCGGTCCCCGCAAAATCCCTCATGTGCTTCTGCCATCAATTTTACTCCATCATTTAGGCTTACATATCTTAGATAAGGAAGGGCATATCCCTTCTTATAGAGGACTCCATCCATTATTGTGAAGGTTAGAGCTTGTCTCCTAATTTTCCTTGCTTCACCTTTGTCAGATGAGAGTATTCCTTTAACAAGATATTCAATTATGGGTAACATCCAGGAGCCATCATACATGTCACTTGATCTTGATTGGTCAAACCTTTCACTTGATATTTCTTTATCAATTTCTCTTCTCTCTTCCCCTTGTAATTTAGCTCGAGACCTTGTTAGAACTAATAGTTCCTTTCCAAGTTCAGATGATTACACTCCAATACATGGAATTTCTTGATATCCTAGTGGAACAATGCGTGTCTTTGGGGCTCCCCTCGAGCTGGCTAGTTTTACTAGCGAATTTTCTTGTGAGTTTTCCACCCTTGGGACTTGATGTATTGAAAAGTCTTCAAACAAAGCAAGCATTTTTAGTATCTTCTTCATGTACAAAGATAGCTTGGAGTCTTTTGTTTGATATATCTTCTTCACTTGGTTTACCATAAGCTGGGAATCACTAAAGATCTGAATTCATGGAATCTTGAGTTCTAATTCCAAGGTTAATCCTGCTACCATGGATTCATATTCTGCCACATTGTTCATTGCAGGGAATCCTATTCATAACATAGTGTAAGCGGTGTCCATCTGGTGTTATGATCACATATCCTGCACCAGCCCTCTGTTCATTTGACGCATCATCAATGAACAATTGCCACATAGGCTTCTGATCCTTTTCCGATTGCTCTTTAATGAAGCTGGTGCATGCGTTAATGAAATCTACGAATGCTTGCCCCTTGACTGTGGCTCGCGGCTGAAATTCTATATCATATTGGCTGAGCTTGATTCCCCACTTTACCAACCTTCTTGAAGTTTCTGGTTTACTGAAGACTTGCTTAAGAAGGAAATTGGTCAATACCCTGATCGGATGTGCTTGAAAATATGCTTTAAGCTTTCGAGCTGCAAGAATCAAGCAATAGGCTAGCTTTTCTATCACTGGGTATCGAACTTCCGCATCATTCAATCGTCTGCTCACATAATACACAGGAAGTTGAGCTCCACTTTCCTCTCTAACCAATACTGAGATGACCACATGTTCTGAAACTGCCATATATAAGTATAAGATTTCCCCATTCTCAGGACTAGAAAGTATCGGTGGCTTTTCTAGATGACTTTTTAATTCCTGAAAAGCTTTTTTGCAATCTCCCCCTTTTAAAGTTCTTCTTTTTCTTGATTATGTCAAAGAAGGGGTGTAATGACCCGGAAGATTTCGAACCCGAAATTTCCAGATAGTTAGAAGAAAAAGAAAAGAGATAGAAGAAAGAAACAGAAGAAGAAGATCAGAAACATCAACATCTCACATTCATCTTACAAATTCTCAGTGGATATTTTATTAAAAATTTTGATTTTGCTTTTAAAAATCATCAATTTCAAAAACATTTCGATTGATATACTTGAAATCAGAACTTGTGATATTTGAATTTTCAAATATTTTAAGCTTGCCTGTGTTATTTTCAAATTTCTAGAGAAACTTTAATTTATTTTTGCTTAAATCTATTTTGAAAATTTGAATCATGTTAAAACTAACAACTTAAGTTTAGATTCCATAGTTTAGTTTGGATCAGAGAAAGAGCAATTAAATTTTTAACAGGATTTTGAATTCCTGAACCTGGAACAAAGGCTTATTGTGCCTGTAACTAACATGCACAAACAATATATACATCTCTTGGGTACTCAAATTTTTACGAGTAGCCAAGGGAGTCAGGTTTGCTTTGACGAATATTCTGGAGGAGCAATGGAGCAGGAGGCTTCGGCGTTCGTAGATATAGTATTCCGCTGTGTTGATCTCTGAGTCATTTGTTATCTGTGTTGTATCTTGTATTGTAAAAACTAGACAGGTGTTTATAACTGTCTAGTATGTGTTGTATATATTGTGTAACTCTGATAGTTGTTGTATATGAAACTATGTAATAGTTTATGTTATTAATATAATTTATTCGTTCCGCTGTTTAGATTCTGTTGTTGTTTCTTTCTTTCTTCTCTTCTTTTCTCTTTCTATCCCTTTCTTTCTTATCAACGATGCGTCATTCTGTGGAATGAGTGCCGGGTCGTTACAAGGGGATACATTTATTGGTAGCTTTGGAAATGAACCTGCTTAGGGCGGCCGCCCTTCCATTTAAACTCATCACCTCCTTGCTGGTTTTGGGGTTGGCCATGTCCTTAATGGCTTAAATTTGATCAGGACTAGCTTCAATCCCTTGGGAACTTACAAGGTAGCCTAAAAACTTTCCCGAATGGACTCCGAAATAGCACTTTTGTGGGTTCAATTTCATTTGATATTTTCGCAATATCCTAGACATCTCTTCTAAATCTTTAAGGTGATTCTTTGCCTCGCACTACAACAAAAATACCCTATTACAACGCCTTTTTTACAACGGGCATTTTCCGCCCGTTGTAATAAAGCACTATTACAACGGTCCATCCGAGACCGTTGTAATAGATGCCCTATAAACACCCTTTTTACAACGGGCATTTCTTGCCCGTTGTAATAGATCTCTATTACAACGGTCCTGAGTGGACCGTTATAATAGCACTACAACAAAAATATATTACAACGTTATTTTACAACGGTCCATTTTTTCCCCTTGTAATATATCTTTATTACAACGGTCCATTTTTGAACGTTGTAAAAGTGATTTTATATTGGGTCTTTTACAACGGTCCTCTGCTGGCCGTTGTAATAGGTGAATATTTTACAACGGCCTTTCTATGCCCCTTGTAATATGGTTCATTTTCACAACGGGCCTAAATTGCCCGTTGTATAATGTCAAAGGGTTTTTCAATACCTGCTCATCTAAACACGTAAACATATTCAGCCTTTCCCTTTCACTCCACCTTTCCCCAAATTTGAACGCCAAACCCCAAATCGACTAACCCTATCCCTGCAATCATTCGCTTCGCTTGTTCTCAAAATCGAAGACTATCCAAATTCGAAAGGTCTGGACATTCCAAAAATCGAATTCGCTTCGCTGCAATCATTCGCTTTGATGTTGAGGTATTAGATTCGCTTCAGATTCTCTTTGGATTTTTATTATAAAGTTTCATCAATCATAGCATAATAATGCGAGAAGCAGTAGCGTAGAGTAGTTGAAATCAAGGGTTTTAGTTATTTATATTTGACACTAGAGAGTTACGAGAAACTATAACTGAGTTAATATTGCGGTATATGATTCAATGGTTTAGCTTTAAGGAATCATAGTAATCTGGCAAACATCAACGGTCCAAACAACTGGCAACCGCATGTTTCAGAGTCAAAAAGGGTTGATTTTTAATCATTTTGATCTCTTCCCATTTTTTGATTCTAGAGCATTTGTTTGGTAGTTTTTTACATGTTGTTTGAACCGTTGATGTTTGTGAAGTATTCTAATTTATTGCTTGTCACTAAAATGTGTTTGCTTGATGAAATTCAGCATGTTATGTAATTTTGATGATTCCTTTTTCTAGTGGTGCAATGCTTAATTTTATTAATTATTTGTAAAATTAGCGAGGTTATGTATTCAGTGCCTGTTTTGGGGGTGCAGCATGTTATATATTTTATGTTTTTTAATCTATATTATTTCCATTTATGCAGGCACATCTAAGTTTTGTTCTATTCAAGCTCTATCATTCCATAGGATTGACATATCCACCACTACTGGATCCTAAACTTGAAGCTTTGGCAGCTGGTAAGTGCTATAAATAAAATAAAAAATCAAACCATAATTATCGTTCTTTTTTTATTGGATGTCAGAGTTGTATGCTAATATTATTTATGGAAACCACTTGAATCCAAGTAGTTAACATTAGATATATAATAGTAGTATCGCATCTTGGACTTGACATGATAATTTCCAAAATGTAGCGTGCCAATGCCTGTGTATAAATTGCAAGTGTATTATACATTCTGTTATGATATGAGCAGAATTTAAATTTCATATCCTACTTTTTTGTAATCAACTATGGAGTTGGAAATATGTAATTTCTTTGCAGCTATAAAAATATCAATATACTATAATTATATCATCCATAATAAATACTAAAATTCCAGGTGCAAAAGAGCTAATATGCATATTGATGTGTATTTGAACATTGCTGCAAAAATCTAGTATGCAGTGGACACGTGTGTAAAATGAGATGCATTTACTTTATTTCTGTGATCATGACATTTTTAAAGTTTGATATTAAGAGTAAATGGATTGAAAGGTATAAATGCTTGAGTATAATTTGGTCATTAAGTGTCGTACTAATTGTTAACTGATACTAAATTATTATTCATGAGTTCTGTATGCTTTTCTTTCTAATCTGTATTTAGAAAATTATGTTCGGATAAAAACTGACCAAGGGGCATTTTAGGCTATCCCAAAGATAATTATATAATTGTTGTGTTAATGTTATTTTATTTCAAGTTATATGTCTTGTTTAATTTAGATTGGTGAAAAAGGAGTCAAAAATATCAATACTTGATTATTATAATTATTTTATTTCTTTTTGGGTAGAAACATTTTGATATTTTGCTATGATATTCAAGGTGAATTTATGGAATGATTGATATTTACTCTTATGAAATTGTCAGGCTCAGATGAACCCATCCCCATCCTGAGCATTACAATACTATATTTGACATTTTAATCATGGAAGATCCTTACAAGCTCTCTTTGTTACAGTGATTATTTGTTCAAGCTTTTGCTTATTGGGGACTCTGGTATTAGTAAATCTTGTCTTCTTTTAAGATTTGCGGAGAGTACCAAAGAATTTTATTATGGTTATTCTTGTTTTGTAAGTCTGCATATTAAATGATGCACACATACATACATGGGTTTCTGGTCTTGCATTTCTTCAGGGCTTAATTTATTAATTCAAACAATTGAAAATGCATGCGATGAAGATATTAAGCATAAAATGAATTAAATTAATGGATGTTATGTTATGTTATTAATTGAAAATGTATACCGTGCCAAATCTTCTATTAATTATGTCAGAAGCATTATGTAGATCTACTTTGACACATAATGTAGAATTTCTTAATCCCTTTAGCTGTTGCAGATGACTTTTGAGATGATTTATATAGCATATTTCAATAGGCTATTGGTCTATAATTTGATATACTTGATGGCTTGTCTTTTTCTTGGACTAAATTTACGAGTATGTGATTTTAACCATCAGGTATTTCATGTGATAGACATAATTAACTGCTTATGTGATTTTAACCAGTTTACACAAGTGAGCTATGTCTGTGCCTGTGCCTATTTGCTAAACAGAGTATGCGCCCAGTTTTCTAAACTGAGAATGTGCCCAGTATGCATAAAACTGGGCTGTGCCCAGTTTGCATAACCGAGCTGTGCCCGGTTTCCTAAACTGAGCCGTGCCTGGTTCCTTAAACTGAGTCGTGTGCCTAGTTTCCTAAACTGCGATGTGCCCAATTTGCACAAAACTAAGTTGTGCCCAATTTGCAAAGAACTAAGCTGTGCTTGGTTTATATAATTGAGCATATGCTCAGTTTAGATAAACATATTTGTTCATGCAACAAGTTTAGTTATAAGAATATAACCCATAACATATTGTTCGTGCACCAAGTTATCCTAATCACTTATAGGTTTAATTGTAATTTTTTCGACATCTCTTAGCTAAACTTTTAGCTTCACCACTGTCTATATGGTTTGGGTTCTTCCTATGCAAAAATACTTGTACATTATCACTTTTTCTTATGCAACTAAATAAAGGGTGACTCTACATCCTATTTGTTTTATCACCGTCCCTCTTGTAAACATATGAGATATGACTTTATTCTCTTATGGCCATGTTAATGGGTAGTTGATCTAATCAGCAACTATCTACATTCAACATTTAACACTACTGTCTGTTGACTGTTTTAAACTACATTTTTGCAGATTATTTACTTGCTTACAATCATAATATATCTACTATGTCCCAATTCAAAATAAAAGTATACATGCAGTAACATCATGCACGGTAAGAAAAAAGCTTAATATTGATGCCATAGGATGCTTAACAACACTTTTATTATAGAATAGACAACTGATAACAGTATGATATTGTCTTCAACACTGGTAAACTAAATACTCAGATTAATTTTGAACAAATTATACATAGTTTATTTTTTTTATTAAGTACTATAATCATATATTATTATATAACAACGAAACATGCTATAGTTGACCTGTATGTCCTGATCATAGCCGCATACCATGTCTTGGCACCTAAGTTTTGTAGTCACAAGATAATGAAAAACCAATCATGCATTCTTGCATGCAAACCAAGTTGTAATTAACAATATTGGATAATGGATATATTATGCATTTTATTTTTGTTTGAAGTAATTATAACTTCTTCGTTCAAACTGATTTGCTTTATTCGGTAGATGACCTTGTTTGTTCGTTCAAACATATTTTTATTCGATAATGAAGTAAACCGTCATTATATTGCAATCTGTACCAGATGTGAGCTCTATTTCTTTATTAATTGACCTCTAGTTTTTAATTAAAATTAGTTTAAAAATGAAGTTTTCTTTTAGTTGCTGCTACTTAATGTTTGTGAGTTGTGTTGATATGATAGTTAATTTAATTTTGATCAGGAAGGAGAAATAACTAAACCAGATCCTCCATCTTCTGAACCTGAAAGGTGTAATGTGGAGATGTCAGGGGAATAAGTAAGCAACAATGGAGTGTTGTGGAGATGCTGTTTGATTGTTATTTACAGCAGTCAGCAGGTAGGGGATTAGATGATGGTTGGAAGTTGTTTGTATGTTCGCAGGCTTGTACGTGTAACAGCAGTCTTGGTTTTGATGCTTGTCGTATGAAGTGGAAGGTTGTAATGCCAGTGTGTATGTATGAAGGGGATGGACTGTGATGGTGGATTTATGGTGGTCAGTAGTTATGTTGGTGGCAAATTGTGGATATAGAGATGGTTTTGCAGACTGTGATGAAGTGAGGTTTGCATAGTTTGGATGGCGATGAGGGGAGAAGTTTGCACAGTTTGGATGGCGGTTAGGGCGGTAGCGGTCGCTATTGCTCGATGCAGTGAGGAGATATTCGTGGATTAAATTGCTTCGATTGTAGGTAGGTTCAAGATCGGAAACTAGTTGTCATGTGTATATTAGAATTATGTCGATGTAAACTTATCTAACTTTTTGGAATGTGTTGGAATTTTATTACTCTATCTTTTAGTCTTTTCGTATGTGATTTTGGTTGTTTTATGATAATATTTATTACTCGTTAAATTATTCATTATTGGTATGAAGGTATGCTGCTGTAAATTTTTTTAAAATTTGCATTTATTTTGCAACGGTCAGAAACCGTTGCAATATTCCATATTACAACGGGCATTGCCCGTTGTAAAAAGGTGTATTACAACGGGCATTGCCCGTTGTAAAAAGGTGTATTACAACGGGCATTGCCCGTTGTAAAATATGGATGACCTATTACAACATCGCCTATTACAACGGTCCGCTGCCCGTTGTGGAACACATATTACAACGGGCATAGCCCGTTGTAAAAAGCCTGTTTTGTTGTAGTGTCGGCAGACTTTACTAGCATGTCGTCCACATAAACCTTCATGTTTCAGCCAATTTGCTCTGTAAACATTCTATTGACTAGTCTTTGATATGTTACCCCGGCATTTTTCATCCTAATGGCATCGCTTTTTAGCAATAAATTCCCTATTCAGTTATGAAGCTAGTGTGTTCCTCATATGGCTTGAACATTGGTATTTGATTATGCCCTGAATAAGCATCCATAAGAGACAATAATTTGTGCCTAATTGTTGCATCTACTAATTGATCAATTCACGGTAGTGGGAAGCAATCTTTCGGACATGCTTTGTTCAAGTCTGTATAGTCAATGCAAGTCCTCTATTTTTCGTTTGATTTCTTTACCAGAACTGGATTGGCTAACCACTTTAGGTAGTATATTTCCCGAATAAACCCATTCTCAAGGAGTCTGTTAACTTCTTCTTTCAAAGCATTTAATCGTACCTTGTCTAACTGTCTCTTTTTCTGCCTAATGGGAGTTTCTCCTGGATTGATGTTGAGTGCATGACACATGACCGTTGGATTAATCCCCACCGTATCAGAATGTGACCAAGCAAATACATCCTTGTTGGCCTTAAGAAATTGGATCGAATCCTTCTTCAAGTCGCCATTCAAATCTTTTACCACTTTGACTATCTTTGTATTATCATCTGAATCTATGCACGCCTCCTCGAGGTCCTCTATAGGTTTTATCCTTTCTGTTTTCCTTATGCAATCGAATTCAGTGATGATTGGGCTTTCTTCAGCAGAATTAGCATCGATTATCTTCCTTTTGCCTCCAAGTTGAATGTACCTTTCATACATACGCTTGTTAGATTTATTAATTTTAACTTTTGCTTCGAATGTTGGATGTAAAAATCCATCATCGTAGGCTATAAAATAGTGGAAGAATCAAAGTAAGCGGAATACTCCCTTCTATATTGATCTAGGGTAGAAAAATACATCTCCCGGGAGTTGAACTGCTCCCCTCGGACGGTGCCCCATCCTCTCTTTGTCAAGAATTTTACCATTAGTTACTTTAGGGAGACAAACGCATCAATTTCGTTGAGTGCTGGCCTGCCAAAGAAGGTGTTGTAGTAAGATGGTTGGTTGATGATCACAAAAATAGTCTCGAAAGTTCTGCAAGTTGGCAGCACCCCCATTTGAACAAGCAGCTTCACTTGACCTACCGGAGTTGACCCTTTGTTATTGAATCCGAAGATGGGTTCCATGTTGGGCTCCAGTTTTTCCTCGAGGATATTCATTTGATCAATGGCATGCTTGAAGATAACGTTCACTGCACTGCCAGTGTCAACAAGAATTTTGGAGACGATGAACAACCCGATTTGAGCAGTAATCATCAACGGATCATTATGCGGATGGTGAACCCCTTTTTTCATCTCTTGAGGGGTGGCAACAAGATTTTGCATTTGAACACTGAGTCGTGGATTTTTCAATGGAGGCTCATCTTGAACAGAGAAGATGCCTTCTTTAGCTTCCTTGATGTATCTGTTTCGGCCCCCTTCACTGTTCCCCACCGGATGCGGTCCTCCATGAATTACATCAAATCTATTTATCGATGGGCTCGGGCTTAGGGGTTCTTCATCTTCCAATATATTGATGGCATTGCCAGGGTGTTTCTGTGGACCGTCCCCTGTCCGTTGAGGGATTGCTTTCCTCTTAGCATAGTAAAGTTCATCCATCTGAATGAACTTGTCAGCCTGGAAGTGGAAATCTTGTAAATCTTTACACCCATTAACGAAGAGCTGCTTCCAGAAGGAGGTGTTTTCTATCAAGCCGGAATGTACCGTAATAAGCTTATCTCGGTCATTCATGTCTTTTGCTTTTAGAGCTTCAGCGTTGAATCTCCTCAGATAGTCTCCCAAGGACTCCTCCTGCCTTTGCTTTATGTAGGCCAAGACTATATAATATATAGTGGGATCTTTACAAACGCAGAACTGAGCAGAGAATTCATAGGATAACTGCTTCCATGAATAGATGGTTTTCTCTCGATACTATCTGTACCATTTGGCCGCAGCTCCCTAGAGAGTGACAGGGAGCAATCGACATCTGACAGATCCTGATGTATTGTATAAATCCATTTAGCTATCGAAAGCCGTTAGATTATCATCTGGATCTATAACTCCATGGTATTTCATTGTTGGGATCTTCACATAATACGGGATGACTGTTGCCATGATCTCGTCTGTAAAGGGTGGCACTCGCCCATTATCATTAGCATTTTCATCCATAGTCCTCTTGCCTTTTGTATTCATTGCATCTTTGACTGCCTTCTCAGTAGCGTCCTTTAAGTAAGCTTCCACATTATGATAATTTTTCTGGTCCGGAAAGTATTCCTTTGACGTTGAGCTTCCGGATTGTTCAAGTGATTTATCGAGAACTCTCCCTTGATGATTAGCTTTAGATTGAGGGCGTTACTTATTCTTAGAGGATGTTAGATCTATTTTGCTTTTGTTTTCATTGGAGTGAGCTTCAAAGTTCCTTCTGGGCGAAACCACCTCATCCCCCTGAGTTGGTTTTGCTGTTTTCGAAGACTTTTGGGATAATGCCATTTTGAGGAGCTCTTGCATTTCTTGCAGCTACTGCTCCAAGTGTTTGATCTTTGTAGTATTCTCGTTCTGTTGAGCTGGTAACGAAGGTTGTCCTTGAACAATCCTATCTAAATTAAAGGACGAAGCTACGTTCTCCTCAAGAGTTGTTATGTGGATAACTCCTTCCTCCATTCTGCTTAGTCGTTTAGATTTCATTTTCCTACGCCAAGTCAAATGATCCAAATTAGAATATAATATAGTAACAAGGTCGGAGTTCAGGCCCTCCTTCTAGTGCCAAAAATGTTAACAGGAAAACTTATTAACATCCCCAAAGTTATGTGAATAACCAACATGGTCATGTAAGATTAGGAGGTCAAAGAAGTTGCTTCTTTCAAAAATCATCATTCGACCTGATTGACCAAGTTGAAATAGATTCGGTGGTTATATGAGAAATGCAGGCTAAGGAAGAAACATTCAACTCAAAATCGTTCTTTTAAATGAGTCCAAGGCAGTTGTTTATAAGGGCTTCGACCATATCGAAAGGTTCATTTCATCCCTTTCGACCTTGTCGGAAGATATACATGCTTTATTAAAGCGAGATAGCTGCTTTCGACCTTATTGGTTTCGCCACTTTTGTTGATGAACCCCTTCAAAAGGGATGCAGATGAAGTGGGGGGTAAGCCCCTTTCGAATGGATTCTTTTCTTGGCATTCGCTTGCCAACTACAGACTGGATTCCCTACGGACCTCCCCTTTCGACTGAGTCGAAAGGAGCTTCATTCTTTCGAAACAGATCTAGATTGTAGTTGCCTAAGCTTCATTCAGTTTACTTTGCATAAGATTAGCCTGGATATTCCTAAGTTTCATAAACTCATCAGTGTCAAAACATCATCACCATTTTTGTTTTCCGTTTTTGATTTTGATGGTGATGTGCTTCAAATGATCATATCCAAGTTGATTAATGTATCGAATAGTCAAAAAGAAGATAAGAGAATAAGATAGAATCATGTGCAATGGATCATTAGTCTAGCTAATGATCATAATGATCTTCCTCATAATCAAAATCTTTAATGAATTCGCTATCTCTCCATTTTTATTAATCCAGAATGAGTTACAATTATGAGAGCTTTCCCCAAATTGATTTAGGGTTTTACGAAGATGTTTTTTTGTTGCAAAGAAGTTGATATAAGAGAAATGAGCGTAGGATTCCAAAATCCGATCCCTAAAACTGGACTTCTTGGGTCTTATTTATAGATGCAGGTCGGCCTCCTTCCGCGCCAATGCCTTCGACCCAGTCGAAAGGCCCTCTTTTTATATGCCGCCTTAAGCCTTTCGACTTGGTCGAAAGGCCTTGTCTGCTTTCGACGCAGTCGAAAGGCATCTCTTTTGAGTCCTTTAACTCTCCCTTGCACTATCCTTATATTACTCCAGACCTTTCGACTAAGTCGAAAGGGTCTTTTATCAACCTTTCGCCTTTGTTGAGCCATCAGTATTCCTTTTCTGCTTTCTTTAGAACTGGTTTCGACGTTGTTGAAAGGTCTTCAAATGCGCCTTTCTCTTCATGTTGCCATGTTGTCATCAAAAGTAAGATAGGAGCCTCTGACTTTGTCGATAGGTTGTCCATAGGGGTTTCGAAGATGTCGAAGTACCAATGGTTTCAATGATGTTGAGTAGCTTCCGAATGCAGGCCTGTGAATTGATGTGGAACCTTCTCCTGATGTCATTGGCTTCAATCTGTTTGAAAGGCTTATGTATGCTTTCGAAAGTGTTGTTATAAATGCGAAACCTTTGGTTTCGAAAGGTTTAGCGTGCATATGAGTGGCTGATGTTCTTTGCCTTCGACAGGTGGTTTCGAGGTCATCCTTGGGTTCTTTAAATACGTGAATCCATCTGCATCATAAGGTTGAAAGTGGCGGAAGGGTAGTCCTGCTTCCATTTGACTCGAAAGCTTTCGCACCGTTTATTACTAGTAAGGATACCTGGTGCCTCCGACTCCCTCGAAAACCTTCCCAATGCCTTCGAAACGCTCTCATGTGACCTTTGTCGAAAGCCATGCCTATAACTCTAGCGGAGCCTGATATCCTCATCAACCTTCTTTCATACTTGTGTTCTTGGATTTTATGGTTAACATATTCATATACTTATCTCAACCGTATAAATATATTCACAAATCAATTTCCAAAGGATCAAGACAAATGTTACTTAAACATTGTCACTACAAACCCAAAACCATTTTACATATGATAATCTTTAGAAGATTCTTTTCAAAGATCTATTTACATTCATAAGTATAATCAAAACGGATTAAAGACGAATGTTATTAACACATTGTCACAACAAACTCAAAACCTGTTCATTCTTGCTATTTTCTTTAAAATTCCATTACTAAAGATCTAACTATTTTTCAAAATCATTTGACAATATTTTACCTCTTTAAAATATTATTTAAGGGTTTATAAATGAATGTTACTAAAAATTTGTTTACAACAAACCCAAAATAATTTTAATACCTGCCATTAACTTTGAAACATTCATTTAAAGCTCTACGTGCATCTTCACTTATTAAAATTTGTAATATACCTTTCTAATCAATTTTACAAAACCATCCATTATAACATAAGTGTTATAATCCAAAAACTTATTTATATTCTTTTACAAATACTAAACTTCCATTTTAAAACTTCTAAATATACTGAAATACCTTTATATATATATAGACACACACACCTATACACACACACACACACACACACCTATACACACACACACACCCCTATACATACACACACACATAAACTAATTTGTTTATAAAATTAAGGTATTTAATAAAATACTATATATCATTTGTAAGATAATATAATATAAAAGACTTTTATTTCTTAAATAAAATCTTTAACAAATTTTCTAAAACTATATATACTAAAAATATATTTTTAAAATACTTATCCTATATTTTAAAATAGTAATTTAAAACCATTAAAACATGTTTTATAACTTAAAACCATTACTTTAAAATCCATAAATGATTATCGGTAATATATTTAAACCTTGATATTTTCCGATAATAAGTACGCTTATAGTACTTATTAAAAATACGAAGAAGCCCTAGGAAGTCTTCTAAAGTTAACTTTAAAATCACCGATCACAGCGATTTTAAAGTACATCCATAGCGACCTTTTCGCTTCTAACATTTACAACTTCCAATTCCAATTTCCACAAATATCTTCCAATTTCCAGAAATGTCCAAACTAATTCCTCTATGTCAATCACACCACAACTTGTGTAGCCAAATACACACACACATATATATATTTTTTCACAATTTATCACAATTTATTCAATTTAACATATGTCAAATATCAGGGATTTCAAAGCATTTTTATAGCGACTGTATCGCTTCAAACATTCACAACATAATTTCCAAGTTAATTAAATAGCAATATCAAACACGCAAACAAGTAGTCTGGGCCACAATACATGTTATAGATGATTACAAGGGAGATTATACTACATAATAATGTTGTCACTTGTTTTACAAAAAAAGGTGAGGTCCAAAAGTAATAACCTGCATCGTTTGTTATACTAATTATAATTTTAATATAACAACAATTATACCACATCAATATTCAAACCAATTAGTGAGTAAACTCACCAAAGCCCTAAACCAATCCTAGATATAAAGAATCCCGATATGAGTGCAACGGCGAAAACGCATCTCAATTGAACCTCATATGCACAAGATACGATATATATAAGAATTTGAATTTAAACTACAATTAATTAATTAATACACTAATCCCTTATTACCTTAATCCATCATCTCCCACTTTCTTTAATTCAAATTGTCACCATATGATATGCATGAACCTATCAAGGCTGGGCATGATTTCCAATGACACGGAGAACAGCTCGATGAAATGACAAACCAACCTCGCTAATCAACTTCTCTCCTTAAACAGGACTCGCCTGATCCATTTTCCCCAACCCAATCACCTCTCTGTCGATCGTTGTGTTTTGACCTAAATCGACCATCCCAGGTCGCATTTCGATTCCCTCCACCATATCACCGATGACCATCGCCAAATCATTCCTTGGGCCACCACGAACTCAGCCATTACCTCGATTTTACTTACGGCCATCTCCCACCACCCACGGCCTACTACCCCATTACATGACAATTAAGTGTCGCGATCACTTGTAGCTAGCCGCCCACCTTGTTCTGCCACCAACCTCTTCATCTCCCTCTTAGAAGTACAATGTCACATCCTGATTTGCCTAAAACTGCCTCCATCGTCACCAAAGTCTGACTCTAGCATGGCTGCTTCAAGATGAGCATACCCAAACTCGTTCACATCCAACAACACACATACCAAAACAAAGCTCTTGTCTCCATGAGGCCAATGAATCAAACATCGTTGAATATCATGGTCTAAAACTTTGGGAAATTTTCAAGGTGTGTTGTGGCTCACTTTTGTTCACAGCCAAAAATTAAAAAAAGATAAAGAGGGAAAGTATGGGAGAAGGGTTTATCAAGGGGTATTTGTAATAAAATAAATATTATTATTAAATTCTCAAATAAAACGTATGCGTTTCGAGCATGCACGACCACCAACACGTCTGATCGTCATGAAACACGTCGGCGTATAACATCTCAATATTCCGGATCCAATGGCACTAGTTTCGTAAAAATCTGAGATAGTACCCCGGAATGTTAATTTCACACGTTGATTAAAAAGAATTATTATTAAAACCAGTTTAATCACTTTTAATTAAAAATTAAAAATTTACTATTATCATTTTTATTAAAACAAAATTCAAATAAGCTTTCGAAATCATTTTTATTCATATTAAATCCACAATTTAAACATTTAAATAATTCCAATATTTATTTATAAGACGTTCGAAAATCTGGGTCGTTATATCTATCAGATGTCATAAGAAGAAGCAAACTGGATTTTAGCCATTATGCATAACAATAAATATCACTATTTCACACAAACATTTTTTTGAATTGCAAACCAAGTTATGTGCATAACTAATATCCGGAATGTCTACATATTAAAAATGTACACTTTATATTTCCCTAATTTATGAACATTATATGACCAAAGACCGTTAAATTTCCAAACTGAAAGAGGAGAAACATGGGTCAAAAGGCCTGCATGGTATTCATGGAGAAATGCTATACTTATAAAATGTAATTCCACATAACTTTACAAAGCACAACATTTACTATAGATAGCTTGTAAAAGCTTCAGAACTAGACTCCATAATTCAGCCATTGGAATCAAGAAGCTTCCCAATTTTCTTTCCCCTCTCTTTCATCCATTTTTGTTTCAAAATGCCCCTTGACTCACCGAGATCTTCCAATTTCTTTTTCTCTACTGCCATATGCCCTATAATCGACCGGGCTTGGATTTGGAGTGGAGGAAGATGAGGGTTGAGCAGAAGGAGGAGACGACGAAGAGAGTTCGTGATGGAGGAAATATTTATGGGTTTGGAGGATTTAGATTTTGGTTTTGTTGATTTGGGAATTACGAAAGTGCAGTATTTGGATATTCTCTAAATGTTTAGTTTAGAGTAGAGGGAACCTAAAAAATTCATCTTTTAATGAAGCGGTAGAATGAAAATATAAAGTGGCATTAACTATTAAGTATAAACTAGTTTTCAATGCTTACTGAATTCATTTCTAGGGTTACGTTTGTTGACAATTTCTGCCCAGTTCACATTTGAGTCACTTTGGTCCCATCCGACGTGTTCGATGCCAATGTTGATTAATTAAAATTATCATTTTTAAGTATATATTTAACATTTTAATTCATATCAAAGTTCAAATTTAAAGACGAACGAGATATATCCTTTTTTAATTGGGGTGCTGCCCCTTGGAACCCCGCGACCTAACCAGCCAGGTCGACCGCCGTCAACGTGGATGTTGCCCGCGCACCCCCCAACTAGGGGGTTGCCACCCACTACGTTGTGATAATCAATTCTTACATAGATGCATATAAACTAAAGTTGTGTGACATAAGACTGATTTATAAATGATATATCCATAAATACTATATACAAACTAGTATTTATTTGTATTGCGAACTACCAATATGTAATAAAAATTGTTATTTTTTATTGTATTTTTTTGAATTTCAAAATTTATAAATAATCTAAATTCATTTAATTATATTAATTGAAAAAAAAAACAAAACAAAAATAATTATTTATAACAAAGCAATTAAAATGCCCCTTTCGTAACAAAAAAACGCATTCCCCTTTCACGAACCATTCCCCTATCGTGCCTCTTTCAAATGCCTATTTCATGTGTTTTCTTTCGTGTCGCATAAAAGCACACCGTAAACATCTACCATATTCCATTATTTATTAATTATGAATTATAAATCATTAATTATAATAACTTATTAAGTGTAAATTATACATCATTAGGTATATATTATAATTTATGCATTATTATTATAAATTATAAATTTTAGTTTATTAATTATTAACAAATAATTATATTAAATTATTGTTAATTGATAAATTATTTACTAATAATCATTAGTTATGGTAGATTATAAATTATTTACTTTTTTTTGTAATAAAAGAAAATAAAAATATAATTATTATTCTTAACTTATAAATAATATAAATTTATTTAGTCATATTATTTAAAAATAATTAAAATAAAAAAATAACAACAATAATAATTTCAAATTACTAATTATTATAATATTCCCAATAAATTGTTAACATATCAATTATTAATTAAATATATTACAAAATAGTAAATTAATAATAATTATCAATTATTAATTATTAAACATTAAACTATATGTGTGTGTGTGACTGTGTATGATATATACATAAATATTTATGCGTGTAATACATACATACATACATATATAGGAGGGTTCCATAACACCCCCAAACTGTGCAGCACCCCTATCGCCCCCTGATTTCTACCACACAATACGAATTGAATAATATGACTTTCTCTCTCTTTCTGAATTGTGTGGTGGAAATCGAGGGGCAACATGGATGCTACATTGTTTCTGATATCATTGAACCCTCCTCATATATGTGTGTGTATGGTACTATCAATATGTGTATACACACCATATACATATATTATAGTATATTAAAACATATGTATATCCTTAGGCATTTATATTCCTAATATGCATATGAATTTATCTATATAGTTATACACTGTTTATCCATTGTTGTGATCTCATGTTAAAGTGTGAATATGTACTAGATATATTTAAATTAAATATTAGTAAATTCAATCAATATAATTAATTAAATATAAATATGAAATATTTAAAAATAAAATATGATTTTATTTTAATACAACAATTGGATCTAATGCTAGTCAATAGACTTCATAGGCCTATTAAGATTCAAATAGGGATTATTTTTAAATTTACCTTTTTCACGCATTGCAAAATGAACGAGGTTCCAACAATGATATTAGAGTCATATGGTCTATGCAATCTAATTAGCTAGCATTTAGGGCCAACGAATACACTTTTCTAGGCGTGGCCCAATGGTTGGAGTAAGTCCAAATGGTTGGCCTAAATTTAAGGCCCGGATTAATTTTGGACCTCGGCTAATTTTCGAGTTAAGATTTGAAAATTAAAATATATTTTATATTTAAATGTTCAGTTTAAAATATAGTAGGAACTTTTATAAATGTTATAAAATAAATTTAATTTTTTTCAAAATTGTTTTGAGAAATTAATTTAATATTTTTTGGAATTTTATATATGTTTAATTAATTCTCTTAATTAAATAAACAATTAGTTAAATGTTAATATATATTTATATAAATAAAAAGGCTATAGTTGAAATTTTGTTGGAAAATTGTTTAAAGTAAATTAGACAAAATTTTCACAATTTAGTAAATATTTAATTAAAATAATTAATTAAATAAATAATTTATCTGATAAATAATTAATTAAGTGTTTATTAGTTGATACATATACATGTGTGTGTGTAAAAATAAAAACTATAAAGGTTATAGTTAATTATTCATCTTAAATAGTTTAGGATGAATAGAATAAGAATCAAATTTTTCTGAAATTTATTTAAATTTATTTAAATTAGTTAGTTGAATTAAGAATTAAAATTAATCAAATATGATTTAACTGATAAAAAACATATGAATATCATATAAGTTAATTAAATTATAATAGATGTAAATTGAACTTACATAATTATATGTATAATTAAAATACAAGTGGAACTGAAATAAAACCAAAATAGATTTTTGGAATAATTACATACATATGGTATGTATACCGTGAATTCGGGTGTTTGCGACACTTGAATCACAAGAGTATTTCATAAGAAATATATTATTCCTTCAACTGAAATCACTCAAAATATATTAAAAGATAATAAATATTTATTATGAGTTGTCCTCTATCATTTATATATTAATGGATTACTTGCATGTGCATTAGTTATTGAGCAAACTTATGCCAGAGTTGTTATGTGTAGTACTATAAATATATTTCATAAACAAGGTACGATACATGCATGTATTTGTCGAGCAAACTCAAGGTATATGCATTTACTTGGGCTGTCGCGGAATAATAGATAAGAGGGAATAATCTCTCTTGATTTTTTGAGAAAACTCAAGGTAGAGGTCAAGATTAGGACAAAGCTAGGCCATAGTTAGGGGTTATATATGATACAACCGTTAAAGAGTTATGCATCGATTGCTGTCCTATGATTTGTCGATCAAACTCAAGATCGGAATGCTAAGGCAAGCGAGTCCTAACACTCATTAGAGAAATCAAAAGATTTCTATATTTCTCTTCAGGTTCTGAGGAATAAAAAATCTACTGGAGCCTTATTAGAAAATGAAAAGATTACTTTAACCTTTCTAACAGGATAAATACACACGTTATACAAAACTAAAATTATCTACTTCAATGAATTTATGGAGTTGATCTAATTGATAAAATTGTTTATCGTTTGAAATGGACTAATGAAATGAATTAAGATTGACAAAGAAATATAATACATAAATTTATCAATAAATCCTTTAGTACGTTGTCGCTTCAAGACCCAAGCAAAAGCCAAGTTATACAAATACTAAATATATTCGAACCTTGGTCACTTAAATGTTTATTTTGTTCGAGTCTGTATATTATCTTTAGAATTTTGAAGTTTAAAGTAATAAAAGAATATGAATATCTGATCCATATTAGATCACATACAAAAGTTGTATGGTAAATAGTCACATACGTAATATACGACGAAATTGGTTAATTCGAAATGAGTAAGTAAAGCATAATGCAAGATCATGTGTTCTATATAATTAAATACAATGAGAATCTAGTTGTGTTGAAAACAACACTAGACCAAGGACTAAAAGATCAACAGAGGGATTTGATCACTGAAATGTTAGCCTCGATCAGTTTACTTAAGTGCAACCCATATGATACCCATGAAATGTTAAGTTCGTCCAAACCACTTTTGTGATGAATTCAGTGCAATCTTATTGTAAGAGTTTCCTTTTGAATGGTTTGACCAGTTGGAAAGAAAAACGAATATCCGAGAGTGGATATAACATAAACATAGTTGGGACAAAGGGAGTAAATGGCACATCTACTTCATAAAGAAACATCGAAAACGAAAATTGTATAAAATAATAAAAGATACTTAATATGGAATGATAAATCTAATTTATATTTCAAGTGTATTTTTTGTTGGAAATTGTTTTCTATAAGAGTTATTTCTTTAAATTCAAGATCTGAAACTCTCAACTATAAACTAGTTACAATAGATGAAATAAATAGCTCATAATACGTGGTTGAATTGAGCTTCGTATTATCTCATGTACTGCTATTGTAATGGCAGAAATCATGGAAGTGTACCATATGACGCTTATTAGTGGATGCATCAAGTTACAAAAGATTTCTTTCGTATATATACCAAATATTATTTATGAAATAATAACTACTTTCAGTATTAACATAAATAGATATAGTATTATTTTAATATGAATATTACGAATATTCTTTATAAAATAAATCTATTATAACAACAATATTTATTTTAACAATAAAGATGCATTAGCTATATAAAATACAAGAGTATCTAAAAATTTCTACAATTAATTATTTTAATGTTATGGACCAGGTCATATTTTTTAGAAATAATTCTTTAATCATGTGATTATGAACCATGTGATACTCTTGAATTGTATCTCTAATGATTAAGGGAAAACATCCATTTAATGGAAGCGAGAAAAGAGTTAATGAACTCTTTAGATTGATACACATAGATGTATTCAGTCCAAGGTCTAATGATACCAAAACAGATCCACTTACTTCATTTAATTCGCGAATGAATTATCATAGACATGAACATGTGTATTTGATATACAAGTAACATATCTATGATAAGTTCATAGAATATAAAATGGAAGTAGACGACATAACATGAAAAGAAAATATAAAAATTCAATTTGATCGAATTAGTGGGTATATAGGAAGAAGTTTCCAAAAGTACATAAAAACGAATAAGATCCAATCTCAAAGTCTCTCCTTCCTATGATACATAACGATGTATCGATAAAGAGTAATTAGTCTTTGTTGAACAAAGTATGATTGATGATGAGTGAGTTTAAGTTAACTTATTTCTATGTGGATCTGTATTTAAGGGTAAGTACAAATGTTAAATTTAATTTCATTTAAAGCACCGTTTACAAAATCATATATAAGAAGCCCGATCGTAAATAGTTTAAGATGCGTGGTTGATTAATTTATGTTATGAATATAAGTTTCGTAAACTCAAAACTGAATCAGTTTTATGCAATTATAAAGGCAGCTTATATATTGTTTCTGTAACGACCCGTAAATTTTATTGGTTTTAATAATACATTTAATTCAGATTTTGTGAAATTTTAAACAATAAAATTTGAAAATAAAAATTTATTATTTGGATTACGTCTGATTTGATATAGCAAATGGTAAATTTACAGTTAATAATATGGAAGTTTATTCTGTTGGGTAATTCTATAAAACCCAAATCAGTTAATATTTGATGGTAATAAATTTATTTTCAAACCTGAATATTTTTCTATAGAAAATTTCTAAATCTTCTTCTGAGTCAGATATCATCTTTCGTTTTTCCAAATTTGGACTTCTATTGTTCCGTTTATCTTAATTCTGGCAGAATAGCAGCATTTCTGGCACCAATTATCGACTTTTGATCAGATGATCGTACCACTAATATCTGTATACCGTTTTGATCGTCTCGTCGTGCTGGTCTCAGCGGTATATTTATTTCTGTATTTTGAGGTCTGGTATATGACGAAAACAATAAACTCTTCGTCATAACGGTACCATAATTTGTGACTTTTGACTTTCCTTTGCTTTTCAAATTTGAAGCGTATAACCTATAACAATAATAATTTTCTTTATTGAGTCAGCTGAATCTTTGCAGTACCGTTGCCACTACATTAAACCCCTATATAATTCAAACCTATTTCTATCCTTAACCTACCGTTTCTTTTTCAATAAAATAATGGTAACGTAAAAAGTAATGTGTATTTTGAGCAGCTCCACTTTTTCTTTTTAGATCTGAAGCTTTTCTCCTTCCTCCTCATTTCCTTTCCTTTGCAAAAATTATTACAGCAGTTCTAAATAAATTAATCTTCCTTCATCTTTCTTTTCCCCTGTGATGAAGTAACATTTTTCCCTCCCCACCTCATGACGCAAGCCTCCACCATCCACGTGAACTAACCCTTTTGCCAAACACCCTTTGACCACCACCGTAACCCATCTCCGCCTCACAGCCGTACCTATCACCGCCTTTTACTTGACAACTGAAGCTTCAACCAAGACCCCTCGGCCTTGCCACGTCATCACCCGCTTCTCTTCCCTCTTCTGCCTCCATTTTTTCGAACCACTTCATTGACCTTCCCAGACCGCCGCATCCTCCCTTCCATCCCTTACCGCACGCTCGGCCTCCCCTTGCTCGCTTCCTTTTCTCCTCCTCAGGCCAGCGACACCACCTCAGAGAAGCCTTTGCCACCGCTCCTGTCTATAGCCGACCCCAACCTCTCTGTTAATTTTGTAGTAAGTGTTATGCAATGATCTAGTTTATATATATTGTTTTTATATTGTTTTATAAACGGGTACATACTTATTTTTGTATAAACATTACTTTTAAAGTTATATATATAATAGTATATATATTTTATAGCTTATATATATAGTTCATATCGGGTATAGGTTATGTTAATGTATATATACATGTTAGTTTTGAAATTTTTATATCTAAATATATAATGAAGTATACATGCTCTGTTGTCTATGTTCTGTTTTGTGTAAATAGTGCTACATATGTTATATATATTTTTTGTTAGCTGTACATAAAGTTGTTTTAAGTTTAGTATTTAAAGTATAAGAAAATGCATAAAGTTGTTATAGCACATATGAAGTTGTACACGTGGTGTATATGTTTAAAAGTATATTATGTAAATTTATTTGTTACTATATATTATAAAGGCTGTACATTAGTTTATATACATTTGTTAGTTTTATAAAATTTACAAACAATATTACTTACAACGATTTGATTGCATACATTATTAACTGTGAGTATGATGGAGTTTTATAAAATATAAGTATATACACACATAAGTTTTATATATATTTTGTTAACGTAATCTGTTCAACCGTGTATCTTTTGTTTGTATAAGTTTTGGTACATACATGGTTTTTACGGTCATTGCTTTAGTTGGTCTGATAAAAGCAGTACTTTTCATATGTACAGTATTATATATAGGAGTATAATATTTCAATCCTTACTTATAGCTTGGTTTGCTGCATTTTTTTTTATACACGATAGGTTCAAACTCATATATATTTGTATGTATAATTTATAGCTAATATATATATATATAACAGCTTTGATACATTTGTCAGTTGATTTTTAATACCGATATGTACTATAGAAATACTGATTTTAAAGTAATATATTTTTGTGTGTTTTAAACTTTATATTGATTTGAGAAAACGTATAGCGATATAATTTACATTTTGTTTTAAATTTTTATCAAACTGATTCTGATTGTTTCCTCAATCTCGTGCCTATTTGACTTATCTTTTCAATATCAAATTCATCGCAGAATTCCTAGCTTGTCGTTGTTCCGTGAGCTTATCTATGTCTATTCGCTTCCATTCTCGTTCATCTCTCTAGCCTCGAAAGGTGAGCAATCACTCACGATTAACACTTTTATATTTATTAAATTTGATTTCAATTGAAATATGTTGTTGTATTTATTTCTAAATTATTATTATATATGCTATTATCTGTAATTGTTCACCTGTGGATATGACACCATATCCTGTTATTTATATTATATTGTTAGTGATGATATATACCTATTATTATTATTTTTATTTTTGCTATCACTCTGCAAGTTTCCTGCTAGTATAGAAATAACTATGGGTTGAAATGATACATACCCGAACGGACTTTAGAATAGGAGAATTTTGTTATGGGTTGAAATGATAGACCCAAGTGATTTTCATTTAATTAAGTTGGGATTACGGGTTAAAATGATATCCACCGTATATATATTTAGTGTACGGATTGAAATGATAAATATTCGTAGCACTTGACCATATGATAGGAAATACATACAGACACTGATGGTCCATATATAAATATTTTGGAAATAATTTATATGATTTTGGAAAGAAATATATGGGTTAATAAATTTTGATTCTTAAGATGTATAAAAATGGAAATTTTATAAATAGATTTTCTTGTAATAAATTGAAAAATTAAGATTGGGAGATAAATTTGGGTATATTAAAAATGGTATTTAAATAAGGATCTATTTAATTAAATCAATTTGAAATTATTGAATGGGAAATTTAAAGGTATGATTGTATAACTGGATTTTTGATTTAAGTGATTTAACGAATATTTCACGTTTAAATAAATTAAAGTAATATTGAGTAAAATGTAATTTGAGGTTACTTAAATGATATCGAATCTAATGAGGGAGTATTTCAAGACTAAATAATAATGAGGTTAAATCGAGGTCTATATGAAATATATTGAACATTTAAAATATTAAAGCCTTGAACTATATTGGAATTTAAATGGTTTATTTTGAGATTCGGATCTGTATTCGAAATTAATATAGTTGAATTTGTTATTTAGAAACTAAATTGAGTTAAAGTGAAAATTTAGGTTGAATTAAACTTGAATTTATTATTTAGAAAACTAAATTGAATAAAATTTAGTTTGAAACGTTGAATACTTAAAGTTTGAAATATAAATGGTTTTTTTGTGATTTCAAATCCGATTTTGAGATCGATAAATTTTAAGTGGTTAATTTAGGGATTGAGTTGAATTTAAATTGATAAATTGAGATTGAATTTAATTTAAATGGGAAGGTCGGGTTGAAACGATTTGTTAAGTTGAGGAAATTGAAAATACTTTACTGTATAAATTATTTAATATAAATACTATTTTGGGAAATATAAAGATATTTGAAGTGAAAATGATATTTGGTTTTGAAATATAAATTAAGCCGAAATGACCACGGGGTTATAGTGTATATTTCCACCTTGTAGATAGTTCCGTAGATCCTTAGAGGATGGTTATCCCAAACATCCTTTAAGTTACTTGTATTACAGTTGATATTTCACTTGAGTTGGATTTATTAGTATAAGAATGTTAATCCTGACTCGAGTGTTTTGTGTTTTGCTTTACGCTCGGGTCAGACTGAGTGATACAGCATTTGAGACTCACCCTTGGAGTTTGGAGCTTCATTTGGAGATCCAACTATCGATTCAGCTTTCAGCTTTTCCAGTTGATTTGTTCAGAGATGTCATCTATTCGTACTGAAGACTTCACTGTATTTGAGATATTCTGTTGTATTTTATTTTAACTCTGATGTTTATATAGTAGCTTCATGAACTACTATTTTATCTATTCCGCTGCGTATTATTGTATTACTCTGTGTTTGTGATTCTGTGATTGATTTATTTACAGTATATGCTGAGTTTGCCAAATTTAAATTAACAATCTATTATTTTGAATTATTCAAGTTCGACATGTGTGGATTTATTGTCGATTTGAATGGTCCAAAATAGTGGGTCGTTACAGTTTCTGAACGCCTATTCCATTGCATTGAGAGAGAAAAATTTGTTTCAAGAAAAAAAATATTGTATGAGTTGAGAGGCCGCATGTAATATCAATTTGTGAGGGCTCTTGTATGGACCACCCTAAAGAAGTCTGAGACCGACCAACAATGGTCGACTTATTTGTGTTATGAACATAAATTTCTTGAATTCAAAATTGAATCGATATTATGTAAGTATTGGATACAATCCAAAGAATCTAACATAGAAAGTAATTATAAACGATGAAACGAAATTAACTACGCTTAAAACGGACACAATTCATCAGAATGTCTAATAAGAATTCTCGTGCATTAAAGAGAAACTATTAGTTTCTTATCAAAGTCCAAAAAAAGAATTATTACCAATAGCAATTTCATCAATTGTCAATAATCCATAAAAAGTGTAGACTCTACCATATAGCAAGATGCTTAAATCCCAAAGAAATTCCAAGTACATTATCGAAAGTTGATTTTGATAGTTGTACCCGAAAGGATATGATCCATCGGCCATAGGTGTGTCTTTGAAAGGAATATCAATGCAATTGGAATATAGTAAGAAACATTGATGAGAATGACCTCATAAATTTCATTTGTTGAAATTAGCATAACAAGTTCACCAATCATCGTGCTTAATTAATTCAGATTCTATTCACAAAATTATCGTCCGACGTGACATAGGTTTTGGAACATTAATGTTGAAGGAAAAATTCTAAACGATGATTTAAAACATACTGTTTGCATATGATAACAAAAATGTCATGAAGTCAGTAATAGCGAGATCGAGATCGAGTTTGTAAGTTATGGATATTACCCATTAACTGATAGGACAATGTCATTCGACGAGCATCGGAGTTGAGAAATTTTTTTGATAGAGAAATCAAATAGTTTGAGTTTCAGTCAAAATACAGAGAAAGTATGTGTTTGTAAGAAACAATATCAAAAAATGTACTAAAATATTTCTAAAACTATAAGTAAGGACATTGGGATTATCCCAAACGATAAACATAGACGTTATATCAAAATATTTAATATGGAGCATATGAGATGGATTCCTTATGCATTGGCAATAGAAATTATCATATATGCTATGTTGTCTACTATATCACATTTTGTTTGTGTGTTTGGTGCGTTGAGTGAGTATCAAATTCAAATTAACATCGCTAAATGGTATTTATCAGTATTCTCGAGTACTTACGAAATACTAAAGAAAAAATAATGAACTCTTTATGAAGGAGTATTCAGACTCGAACTTCATAAGTGATATCAAATATATTTATCAACCCTAAATTCATGTTTAACCTTTGTTAAGGAGCTTTCAGTTTGAAATGTGTCAAACAAAAGATGGTTGTTGATTCAACCGAAAGGCTAACGCCTTGAATAGCGTCTTACTAAAAGCAATATACATAAATGCACAGATTTGTTACTGACCTAGATGTAATTCTAAATGTTGAGAATCCCATGAAATTGTTTTGTGAAAACAATGTTGCAATACAGACTCTAGTAGAAACCAGGGCTCACAAGTTGTCTATACACATACTCTAAAAGTTCCACAATGACATCGCATCCCCACCCGAACAAGTATGGTCGGCCATACCATAGGCTAAGCAAGGTCAATATGAATCATTATTTTAATTGTTTTATTCGAGCTCCATGTCGAATTGAACTGATGTACAACTTTTCTACATCAATCTGATCGATTAAGATTCAAAAAAATAATTGGAAATTTCATACAATATTAATACCACATTTTGTATTAATTTATAACATTAATACATTAATTTTTCCATTGGTCGAATGTGAAAATAACTAACAACATGATTGTGTTGACTCTTCGGTGTGAACTTGGTCCTCGGTATATTTAAACAATTAAAATATTGAACCCTATATAGACATTGTTGAAGCATGATATCAGGTTCAACGCTTACAAATCATTTAGGTAAAATCCAATCTCTAATCTAAAATAAGCTCGCATAGTAACAACATATTGTACACGTATTCTTTTTGTCATCTACTTAGATATCCAGATTTTGGAAATGGTTAAAAACTCTACTGATATCCATATCAATTGCGTAGACCACTTTAAAATCCTTGGTTCAATCCGATAACATTTGTTAATTAATCAATTTACTCTGGCCAGGGATTTTGACTTTAAGTTGATTACCAATTATGGAGATACTGACCCTCAATGAGATAAATCCTCTCTTAGGTAGTATTTCACGTCAAGTATTTCAACGTATACCCAACTGTTTCCATAACAAGGTCGCCATGTCAAGTATTTAACTATAATCAAAGTGTAGTCTATCTACTTAAGATCAACGGTACCCTTAGTCTAAGGACTATTATACATCGTTACCATGGGATCTTCTATTTTGGCTTAGTTATATAATCTATAGAAGACCCTCGTCGAGTCATTATGTAATTGTTTCAAACACCACAAGTACGTAACCTCTTGGCGCCCCTAACAATCATGAGTAAATCATCATCCATCATACGAAGAGTGTGACATATACTAGACTCAACAGTCGTATCGGTATCATTTTCTCGATACATCATATATATATATGTGTGTGTGTATTCCGTACCCACAGTTATGAACACATTCATATCTACAATCGATAAAATACATTCTCCTAAGGATTTCTACTTATATACGTTTAATGTATTTAATTTATTACTTATATATCTCTATAAAACAACATTTAAAAGGGAAAATAAAACCAAAAGCGTATTTCATTTCGAACAAGATTCTTTTATAAGAGTTAAGTTATGTAATAAATTACATAATTGAGCAAAAGACTCGCCCTTAACTCTACTACCAACATCATTAGATCAAAAAACTTCTATTGCTCTATGTTATGCTGTACGATCACTAATTGTTCTCTTGCACTCTAATTTCCACATCTCTTTCAAACCAATATATAGACCAACAAATGTTCAACTTCAGCACTCTAAGAACCAGGTAGTTCTCCTAAACCTCTACACATCCTATCAAGCATCAATATATAGATAGAAATTTGTACTTCAAAGCTGAAAAATTAATGTATTGAAAACACGTCGTGCATTCAAATTATTTCTTTGCAAAAGGAAAAATCAAAATCATGCTGCGGTGTTTACAGACAGTTGATGTTTAAGATGTGACGCCCTACCTCTATACTCACACTAACCAAGGACACTACTGGGTAATGTCGTCAATTAGTACAAAGAATAAGGCTGTTGAGGTGCGACCATCTATGTAATTACTTTGTGCGAGTACTGATATGTGAGATAGTATGTCATGCATTTCATTTCAAAAGGAAATCTGACATATCAAATACAATGCTACTACACAGTGGCTATGTGGCCCTCGAAAACAAATATAAAATAAGAATAACATAAATCAGTCACAGATATTCATATCACTAAGGCGGAAACAGATATGAATATAACACATAGAAGTGTACATCAAAGTAGTGGTCATACAAGATCCACTACATCACAAAAGAATAGGTACAAGTGCTAGACAAAAGAATATGTATACATCAAGGAGTCTCTATCTCAAATGTATAAAAACAAAAAAACTATCATGACCCGAATGAGAACGGGGAAGACCGTCAATAAAGTCCATGGAAAATTGATCCCACTTCCAAACGGGAATGTCTAAAGGTTTCAATAACCCATCGGGCCTTTGATGCTCGGCCTTAACGAGTTGGCAAGTCATGCAACGCTTAATAAAGTTAGTAATATCAAATTTCATTCCATCCCAATAATAAAGTCGCTTCATGTCCGCGTACATTTTACTACTACCGGGATGAATGGTAAATTTAGAACGATGAGAATCTTCTAAAATGACTTTACGAAGATCACTAATATTTGGCACAATCACTCTACCAAATTTTCGAATGCCTCCACGAACATCAATTTCAAAATCTTTCAGACCATCAATATTATTTTTATCCCTACAACTTTGGCTAAGATGAGCTAATTCAGGATCATGCTTTTGAGCTTCAAGAATGCTGTCTAAAAGAGATGGATGAGCCTCAAGGCTACATAAAACAAGAGATGAACATGAATCGGATTCACGATCTTGAATCTCACAAGTGAACAAAGTCTCGAGATCATTCCATTCGGATATCATCATGGAAACAACCGCTTGTTGCTTACGACTAAGGGCATCGACAACACGATTTCCCTTTCCGGGAGTATATAGAATATCAAGATCATAAGATGCAAGGAATTCGAGCCGACGTTGTTGACACAAATTAAATTCCTTTTGAGAGAACAAATACTTCAAAGATTTATGATCGGTGTAGAGAAAAAATTTCTCTCCCAAAAGATAATGATGCCAAATTCTAAGGGCGAAAACAATGGCCGCGAGCTCTAAATCATGAGTGGCATATCTAGTCTCGGCAGGCTTTAATTGCCTAGAAGCATAAGTGATAACACGTTCCCTTTGCATGAGAATGGCTCCCAAACCAACACGACTAGCATCGGTATAAACAATCAAGTCTTGGTTTCCTTCGGGAAACACAAGAATAGGAGCATCGAAAAGGAGTTCTTTTAATTTCTGAAAAGTAGCTTCACATTTGTCTGACCAAATGTACTTAACTCCCTTCTTTGTCAAACTAGTAAGAGGTACAGAAATTTTAGAAAGTCTTTTATGAACCGACGGTAATATCCCGCCAATCCAAGATTGTTACAAATTTTCGTCACACTCCCTGGTCTCTTCCAATTTTGAATCGCTTCAATCTTTGAAGGATTCACGGAAATTGCGGATTCAGAAATAATATGTCCTAAAAATTTCACACGGGATTGCCAAAAGTGGCACTTAGAAAATTTTGCTTTCAATCGATTACCCCTAAGAGTTTCCAACACAATCCGAAGATGTTTTTCATGCTCTTCCTCGGTTTTAGAATAAACAAGAATATCATCTATAAAGATGAGAACAAATCGATCGAGGAAGTCTTTGAAAATCTGGTTCATAAGGTCAACGAATTAAGCTGGAGCATTCGTTAAACCAAATGGCATAACAAGCCATTCATAAGATCCATAACGAGTATGAAACGATGTCAAAGGAATACTATCCTCTACAATAGAAGCTGATGAAAACTGGTTGCTAAGTCTAACTATGAAAAGACTCTAGCACCGCAAAGTTGATCGAATAGATCATCAATCTGAGGCAAGGGATATTTATTCTTGATAGTGAGATCATTAAGCTTTCGGTAGTCAACGTAAAGCCTAAGTGTACCATCGGATTTCTTCACAAAAATAGCTGAAGCTCCCCATGGTGAGGAACTAGAACGAATAAACTATTTCGCTTCCAATTCGGATAATTATTTACGCATCTCCTCATTTTCCTTATTGGACATACGATAAGGAGGACGAGTGATAGGTAGAGCTCTAGGGATTAGATTAATTCTGAACTCAATTGGTGGTAATCTTAAAATGGGCTCAAATATATCGAGAAATTCACGAACAACGTGAATGAGGGAAATGACATCTTCCTCGTCATCATTATCGTCATCATGTGGATTTAGAGAATATAGGGATGCCACCGAATTGGAATCAGAATATTTAAAAACAATAGAAATCTGCTTAACAGATTGAGGATGTCGAAGATGGATAGTACTCTCGGGACATAAGATGTGGGCTTCCTAATGATTAAGCCAATCCATTCCCAAAATCATTCCGAAACCTAAGTAATGCATAACATGCAAATTGGTACAGAAAGTATAATCACATAGAATAATTTCAACATCCTTACAAAATAAACTGAGTGTTGCGGATCCACCAACCGAATTCGCAATTCTTAATGTAGTCATCAAGCCCATAACATTTAAAGAAAAAGTATCAACAAGTTCTTTTGATATAAAAGAGTGAGATGCACCCATATCAAAAAAACTCAAATAGGATGATCACGAAACATAATAATGCCATCAAGGACAGAATGAGAAGTACCTTGACCAAGAGAAGTGTTACTAGGGGCTTGCACAACATTCAGCTTTCCCTCTTTCTTGCTTTGAAGTTTGGGACATGAAGATATAAGATGACCCAAACTTTTGCAATAGCGACAATAAAGGGGTTTCAGACATCTATTTGCATAATGGTCCTTAGAACCACAATTGTAGCATTCTCCACGACTAGAGGTAGGAGTCTTTGCTACCAAAGTTGCTTGCTTCCCTTTCTTGTTGGGATTAGGGCCTTTGAACTTACTGTCGAGTTGCCTCTTCTTGTTGTTGTTGAAGTTCTTCTTGGCTCCGACAACTTCAACATCACTTTCTTTATCGGCCTCTTCAAGTCGAAGAGCGATATCTACAAGCTGATCGAAAGAAACATCTAGTTTCAGAAGTAAAGGCTTTTTGAGGTTCTTATTCAACCCATAGATAAACCTCTGATTTTTCTTCAATGGGGTATTAATATACTAGACCCCATATTTAGAGAGGGATTCAAAAGATGCGACATAATTTATCATAGAAGATTCACCTTGACCAAGGTCAATAAAGCGTCGAGCTAAAGTTACTTTTTCTACTTCAGGCATAAACTTTAACTCGAACCTTTTCTGGAATTGCTCCCAAGTAAGATCCGCTTCAACAATTTTCGAAATTAAAAGCTCATACCAATCTAATGCTCTCTCCTGGAGCATGCTAGAAGCCACTTGGACTCGATGTAAATCCACAAGATTCATGCGAGAAAAGATGCGATCGCATGTTCTAAGCCAAGCTTGGACTTCTATAACGCTTTCGAAACCCTTGAATGGCCTTCCACCCAAATTGGTATAATCACTGCACAAGCGTGCAAACCCAAATTTAGGATGAGTAGGCTCAGAAATGGGTCCGGCAGCTCGGGCATTCTTTACAAGATCCAAAAGCTGTTGGGTAGACATGAATACGCTATCCTGAGGAGTAGCACTAGATTAACCGGCGCTGGGACGGCCAGGTCTAACCATTTCTCTTCTTTAAGAAAGAAAGAGAGAAGAGGAAAAAGGTTATTCTCAGAATGAATATCAAACAAACTTAATTGATAAAACAAGGCATCATAAAAGAACATAGGATAGAATGGTACGAAGACTCGAATTAAATCCTAAGGCATGATTCCTAAGAGAGACTTAGGACAATGATCCTTGCTAAATTATTCTATATTGTTCCGAAGTTTGGCTCTGATACCAAGTAATGACGCCCCACCTCTATACTCACACTAACAAGGACACTACTGGGTAATGCCGTCAATTAGTACGAAGAATAAGGCTGTTGAGGAGCGACCATCTGTGTAATTACTTTGTGCGAGTACCGATATGTCAAATAGTATGCCATGCATTTCATTTCAAGAGGAAATCTGACATATCAAATACAAACTCAAAGCTACTACACAGTGGCTATGTGGCCCTCGGAAACAAATATAAAATAAGCATAACATAAACCAGTCACAAATATTCATATCACTAAGGCGGAAACAGATATGAATATAACACATAGAAGTGTACATCAAAGTAGTGGTCATACAAGATCCACTACATCACAAAAGAATAGGTACAAGTGCTAGACAAAAGGATATGTATACATCAAGGAGACTCTATATCGAATGTAAAAACAAAAAAACTACTGAGCTAAAGTAGTTAGCCAAAAGTCAGATGACGGTCCCTGATAAGAAGTCAAGTGGAAGCGCCTGAAACACCTCGGTCTGACCCGAGTATTATTTAAGAAGAAAAATAATAAATGGAGTAGTCTTGCTATAATTATCATGTAAGATGAGATAGGATAAGAGATATGACAAATATATATGATAACAACAAAAACCATACAATATCTCAAATTTTCTCAAACACCAAAAAGAATAGCTTTATTCACCAAACCACGTATATTGAGAAAGCTTATCAATGCTAATCACAAAAAATTAGTGAAACACAAATTCCAGAAATCATCAATAAGAAATCCAGAAAACACAAAAAGGGGGATTGTCCTATCACAAACGGAAGCATGAAAACTCACCAACAAGTGTATCCCAAACGGGACGCTATCCCATAGGTCGCTAACCCATAAAGCCGGCGCAATAACGTAGTACAATGATACGTCCAAGGAACCTGAAACTCCAATAAGCTGGAACAACGACGTAGTACAACGATACGCCCGATGAATCGAACTCCATAAAACCCATAGGTCGCTAGCCTATAAAAAATGAGACGAAGCTCAACAGAACGGGGTACAATCCCCCACGCGGACAATGAGACATCGCATATCGCTAGTCTAAACCTCAAAATGATCGTCATAGATCAATAAGTGTAAATTACATCAAGCTAGTAAATAAATGAGTTTAGCTTCATATCCCATAACCACTGGCTTAACTTAAATATTTACAAACAAATTGTAGATTTCCACTCGAAAATTGTCACAAGATTTCAATCGAACAAGTCTAAGAATTAACCGACGAAGTAAACGCAAGCGTTTCATACCACTTGTTTTGCTAAGTCGTTTAATTGGATTTCTCGTACGAATGAGGTAAATGTTTGTATATACTAATAGATTGGAAAACGGTTTTAAAAATGAACTTTGTATTAAAAGTAATGTTGAAATCATTTTTGTGAAAGAGTTTGAGTATTTACTACTAGTATAGAAACCTTTGTATTTTAAAGTGACAAATCACAGAAACGATTGTAAAAACAATCTATCATCAAAAATTCACATACGACGACGTGAATTAAAACCATGAAAATCGATATTGAATCCATCAAATGGATATTCCCAAAAATCCAGAAAAGAAGTCATCAAAGTTGATAATTAACGACAACAAATAATTGGATCAACAAAAATCGATTAAAATGGAAACACACATAAAAATAGGCAAATTGGCTGAATTTAACAGCGCCAGACGTCTGGTGGTTATCCTAGACGTATGAGCTGAAGATTTGGAAATTTTCTTCTAGATTGCTCAGATGTCTGGGAATAACCTCAAACGTCTGAGTTGAGGGTCTGGAATTTTTATTCCCATGCCTCAGACGTCTGAACGTTTTCCCAGACGTTTGAGCTGAAGCTCCGGGCAAAATTTGCCTAGGCCATTGATGGCCAAATCAACTCGGAAGCGATCGAATGAGCGATGGTGGCTAGGAATTCATGCCAAGCGACAACCCAGCCCTATAGGCTCTTCAATACACTCCAAACAACATGTCCAAACATACATAGTAGGATTTTCATAGATTTTGACTTCAAAATACCAAAAATTGGAAAATTCACCAAACCAATTCAATTCAAAAGCAATTGAACATGAAATAGATGTTAGGAATTCATACCTAACAACAATGAAAGCTATAGACATAGATGTGAGTTCAAGAACTCACCTTTAAACTTAAAAACAACAAATGAGAAGCTCTAAAACAAAGAAAGATCAACTCCACTTCAATCACAACTCTAGAATCTCCAATCTATGATCATTTGCAAATATTTCCTCTGTTAGGTTATAGGAAATTAGGAAAATTGGAGAGGGATTGAGATGGACAAGATGAAGAGGATGCTTACCTAAGCTTCTCTTTGATTTTTAGAACTTGAATTTGAATTTTCTAAGAATTTAGGGTTTAGGAATTTTGATTTCCCCTCTTTTCCCCCATTTTTCCTTTTGCTTTGAGTGCTAGGAAATTATGAGAGAAATGAATGAGGAGCAGAGTGGGAGGTATTTGGTAGAAGGTTTGGGTACTCTTATTGGGTTAGTGGGCTAGAATACAAAGCAAAGCCCAAACAAAATAACAAAATCCTAATCAATTCCAAACATATCAATGTTTATACTCAAAAAAGTTGTAAATGTCGTTTTAAACTCAATGAAAGTGGTCCCGAGTTCGGATTCAACTATTTACAAAAAGTCACATTTCGGAATTTAAATTCAATCAACAACGCTATATTTAAATAAAATATTTAAATATGAAATCGTAAAATATGAGGGTTGTTACATAAGACCTGTTATGGAGTCTTCGGGCAGTGCTCAAGTCTTATCGCGAGATCCTTAGATAGTCAGTGTTGAAGTAATGTTCTATTGTGGAGGCGGTTGTAATCTGGACTAAGAGAGCGTTGTTGGTAAAATTCCAAAAAGAAAGTTTTAAGATTGGATGTGGGACTATATATCCTAACCAGTATAAAATCGACCGTGTGATCGGTTGATTACTCCATCTATATACATTTCGTCATATTTTACCCGATCCATCTAAACTTTCCCAATATTCTTCTAGTGGTGCTCAGATTCTTTTATTAATGGGTTTTTTTTTCAATTTGGCCTCGTTTTGAAAACTATTATCACAAATAGCTTTGTTTTGAAACTATTATCGTTTATAGCCCTGTTTTGGCTAGCTCAGCGTTTGAACTAGCCAAAACATACTGGTGCCTTTTCAAAAGGCGCTAGTTAGTAATTCTTTACAAAAACAAGCCGACGACATTTGAAAAATCGCCAACTGGCGATACTTCAAAAGTCACCAGCTTGTTTTTATTAAACAATAGCATAGGAGACTTTTGAAAAGTCGCCAGTTGGCGACTTTTCAAAAGTCGCCCATACGGGGTTCTGCTATAAAACAGAACCACCCTTCCTTCCCTCCTTCACTTTCCCCTTTTATTCTACTTCTCTAAAAAACCCCTAAACCCTCTACCTCCAATTTTTTTAAATCATATTAAATTCCATTTATTCTCAATAAAAGCATTAGATTTTGAAGATCTATCTCAAGCATAGCAATTTCTCATTAAGTTGAATCCAATCAAGGTACGTAGAATTAAACTTAAGTTTTCCGATTAGTTTGTAAATTAAATTGATTATGTGGTTTTTGCATGGTTGATGTAGAATGGCTCCTAGTTATATTCCAACCATATGCTATTATGATGGTAAATTGCTTATTGATGATTTAATATGTGGGAAATATGTTGGTGGATCTTACAAACCGGCTAAAGTTCGAAGTGGATCTAATTTTGAATAGTTGAAAGAGTCGGTTTACAAAGGAACAATGATAAAATCGAAAGAGTATGATATAGATATAGTATGCAATTGGCCAACCGATTCTGGATCGAAAGCAATAAAAATTGTCGACAACGACGATGTTAAATTAATGTTTGTTGCTGTGACTAAATCTATTGAGCAGTTTGTTGGGAAAAATAGAAGATTGGTTGAAGAACAACCAATAGCAGCACCTGTATCAAATTTTGGTGTTGAAGAATATTCTAGAATAGTGGGGACATAAGTACCGGGCAAGGAATTCTGTCTCCTAGTTTTAGTTATCCAACTCAGCACGTATCGCAATACAGGCAACAACAAATGTTTTATGGTTATCATCCTTTCATGAATTGTAGTCAAATGTCCAATTTAGCTATCCACATTTGACGCAGGATAGCGTTGCACGAATGAGTCAGAGGTAACTTTTAGCTGTGATTACATACAGTTTAATATATTGAATTGATTTAATTATTATACAAAAATTGTATTCCTGTGCAGTTTTATCCCACTTCAAAATTCCACTCAAAGAAGTGCTAGACCATCGAGTAGCCGTACATACGAACGAATGCAGCCAACTCTGTCTGAACTTTACCAATTAAGCAAGAAGTAAGTTAAATATTGCAATATAATTCAAAGTCGTTGGTATGTAGAAATACACTAAAATTGATGTATTTTGTTATTGCAGCTTCGCAGTAAACAATACTGCTACACAGTCATACGTCCAACCATCGAATGAACCAGTGGATCAAAGTGTATGTAACGATGATATGGTTATAGATGATGAAGAAGATGTACAAGCTGAGGATGTTCCTGCGCTTGATAGTATGACTGTTGTGTCAATACCAGAGGTTGATATAACTTGGGTGGAAAATATGCAGGTAAACAATGATCCACTGAACTATGATTTCGAAGGTGAAGAACCAGATTGCGTGGACAGTGATGAACCAGAAATGGAGATACCGATGGACGATGATTTGTGCAATGCACAAATTATGGCTAGATCGATAGTAGCAAATGTACACTTCAACGATGAAATATTTTCATCTTCTAGCGTACAAACTGGTTTCAAAGTTGGTATGGTTTTTGAGAGCAAAGCAAAATTTCTGCAACAATTACATGAATGGTCAATCTTACATGCGTGTCCTTTAATCCAATCAGGTCAAACAAATCAAAATACACCGCCATTTCCAACGTCGATGCAAGTTGTCTTTGGAGAATACATGCTATTGATTCAAAAAAGACACAGGCTGGATGGTGGGTTATTAAAAAATATCCAAGTGATCATACATGCATAAACCCAATAGTGAACTCAAATCATAGGCAAGCAATTCGTGAAATCTATTTGAACATTACGGCTGGAATTGTGCAGATTTTAATGGAAGAACAATTGTTTATCAAAATTAGTTATTTGAAAGCATGGAGAGCATTGAGCAAGGAAATTGAATGCATATACGGTGATTGGGCAGAGTCATATTTCAACCTATGACAATACTTCGCCGAAATTTGAAAAACAAATTCAGGTAGTGTAGGACATGTGACCACTGATGAGTACGGAGTGTTCGATCGTGCATTCTGGTCATTTGGGCCATGTATCGAAGGATTTGTTCACTATCGACCTTTGCTTTGTATAGATGGTTGTGACGACCCGGATTTTTTAACCTCGGTTAATTGGGTAATTAACTGATTTAAATTATCGGAATATTAAATTTGATTGATCGAATAAATAAATTTCTGACGATAAAAAATATCTGAATATATATAATATTGAATTGAAAGCTATATTGAGTATTCAATTATAAAATCTCTGAATCCTATAGAAAAATATATACAAAATTAATTGTTGATAATATATAAATATATATATATATATAAGTATATATGACCATAGGAATATAATGCATATGAAGAAATTGGAAACAATGCTTATGAAATAATAAAATATCTATACATGTATATAAGCACATGTACTCAAATATATATAGTAGAAGGTAAAACATGTGAGCAAATACATATGTTATACATATAAGATCTTTATATATGTAAGTGCAGGTTAAAGGATTCATGATGGAGGATAGAATAAATATCTATGTATACATAAGCTTGATGATAATTAAAAATATACTAGTAAATAAGTAGATATATGTGCCTATATGAAGAAATGTGTATAGAGAGTATGTTTATAGGTTATAAAAAAATGAGATATCAATTCATATAGAAGTTTTTATAAACAAAAGGGGGAACAACATCAAATCCAAGCTTACAAAACATTGTATCAAGTCAAAACAAAATCATAATCAAGTCATATAATAAATCAACACTTTTTCATATAAAATCAAATCAGCTCAAGTCAAGATATTTTCAAATGAAAATAAAATAAAAAGCCTGCACAGGGGTGTACCCCTAGGCTTGCACAACACACTTCCACTCTTTATAAATATATGTATCACTGCCTTGTTTTTGGTCACCTTCTCTCATTTGTATTCATTCGAAAAAACTAGCTAAGCATAACAAATAAAACAAGCGGCCATTACAATTTTAAAGGAAGCAGGAGTAACTCAAGTTCAAAAGCTCAAATCAAAAGCTTGCAGTTCTTTTCAAAAAAAATAAAATAAATGAACAAGTCACTGCTTTGTTCAAGGAAAAGGTGAGTAAGCTTCCTTCAAGAATCAAATCTTTCTTATAATGTGATTATGTTTAAAGGTAAAATAGAAGTAACGGTTTTGAATGTGTTGTTGCATAGGATGGATGTAGTTATGCCTAGATAGAGATGAATGTAAAGCCTGTATAACATTTTGCCTCTGTCCTTTCTTTGCCATGATCAACCATTCAAACATTCATTTCACTTCATCTACATAGTTTTAGGTTGTGATGTTAAAAGGAAGAATGTTTGTTTTGACTATACTTTATTTAAAAAATTTGTTTTATAAATTATCATCAGGTATAAAAGGATAAAATCTAAATTTAAAGTAAGTAAACCCAACTTTGGAAAAAATCGAACATCATGAATTATGGTTTTATTTATATAAATTTGATCGTCATTTGAAACCATGATTTTTGACGATGGTTTCACGATTTTTCATGTCGTATTTGACGAGGTAGGAATTGATGATCGGAATTGGGTGGGAAGCCAAATTACGGCGCCGCGATGGTGTTCGAGGTGAGCTGTTTGGCGTGGAGGGGCCTTAGACCGTGACGCATCGAAAAAAATTGTTCGAGGACGTATAGGTGGTCGTGGTGGTGGGTCAAGGTTGATCTAGGGTTGTATGTCCAGATTTGGATGGTCTCGGTTATGCGGTGATAGCGGCGGCAAGGTGGAGACAAGGGTGTGCGGTATGAGGGGAAAGGAAAGAAGAGAGGGTGGCGATCATTTTGGCACGGCCTGGTGATCGGTGGTGGTGTACGACGGCACGATGGGAAGGTTGGGTAATGCAGAGTTCGAACCCAGGTTGGGTGCGATATCCATTTTTGGATGAGGGTGTGACCGAGGGATTCTGGGTGGAGGGAGGCAGCATGGTGGTCGTGCGCGGTTCGTGAGGCCGGTCGGCGGCGAGAAAGGAGGGTCGGCGAGATGTGCAGGTGCACGGATCAGGCGTGCACATAATTGTCTGAGTAGAATAAAATAAGAGAAAGGAAATAAGAGAAAGGGAAGGGGAAGAAAGGGGTTGGGTTGGAAGTGTTTTGGACCAAGAATAAAATTAAAGAAAGAAAAAGAAAAGAACAAAAGAAAGTAAGGAAAATAAAAAGTAAAGCGTAGAAAATAAAGAAGAAAAAAATATAAAGGTTTTAAATAAAAAGGAAATGGTTTCAAAGAAATTATTTTATGGTTATATAAATTAAGTAATTTAAAACCTTAAGTTAACTTAAACCTTAGGATTAGTAATGGCTAGAATAAATAAAATAATTTAAACTTAAAATTGATTAAGGTAATTATATATATATATGTTAATTATTTATTAATTACTAAGGTTTATTAAAGTAAATAAATGGTTGTAATTGGTTAATAGTTAATGATAAAATAAAATGATCTAAATCCTTAATTTATTAAAAGTCTTAAGTTAATTATACTTGTTAATTATTAGTTAATTCCAGATATTTAATTAGAATAAAATAAAATGGTTTGTAATTAGTTTAATGATAATTAAACATGATTTTAAAATAATAAATTAATTCTATTTTAAAGTAAATTAATTATTTATGTGACTAGTTAACCTAGTCTACGAATAGTTTAAATCGAATTAAGTACATTGGATTGCTTTGTTCCTCTAGTATGATGTTTCCAGTTATTCTGAGATATGGAATAACCTGAAATGAACAGTTAAATATAAAGTGTGAGACGTTTTATTCGAATAGATATTGTGATGGGATTTTCATGTGAAGGTTGACATCTTGAGAGTGAATTGTTTTGTTAAAAACAACTTGGCTTAAAGATGGCGTTTGGATTTGAAGAGACCGGGATCGGATATCGGCGATATCCGGAACCACTTCGATTTAATAAATACTACGAATCCTTACGGGTTTGATTTGTAGAATCAAATAGGCTGGAATTGAATAAATTAAGTAAATCCGACTATTTTGAATAAGCAACTCCACTCAGATATATTTTTAAATGGATTTAGCAACAAGTGTTGGTTATAACAAGTTAAGAACTCGTAATGTGGACGAGTTACCCTGGTTTTTAAAAGAAGTTTATAACTTAAGTATTTCATATCATATAGGTTTATTCATGCTGGTTTCCAGCCTGACTCGGGTGTTACTTTATTGTAATGCTCGGGTCAGACCGAGTATTACAGATTTTCAGGTTAGGACGTTTTGGAGCTCAGGAGACGAGCTGGATGGTAGGGACGTATTGATTAGATTCAGCTATGTATTATGGACTGTATAGACAGTAGTTGAGGACGAGTTATTATAACTTTCTAAATTTGTTGTACTCTGATGTCTTGTATATATATAGACAGTTACAGTTTTTCTTTGTATAAATGCTGATAATTCATATTATATTTTTGTTCCGCTGCGATTGTGAGATTCTGTGTTGTTGTTTTCTTTTTCTTCTTCAACCTCTTTTTCTTCTTTACCCTAACAGTCTGGGATTTCCGGCACTCGATTGCTCGGCACTCTATACAGTGGATGTATTAGTGTCGATTTTCGGAGTCGAAAATCGTTCGGGCCTTTACACGTGGTATCAGAGCTGAAGGTTAAGCGAGAATCTTGGCTCTGGTGGGGATTACTCATTAGAGATAGGGTCAGTAGTACCCTAGAATGAGTTGAGAGTATTTTGTGAGAGCGTACTTGTTATTTTCTTATATAATGATTTTAAAAACGGTTTTAAAAATGATTTTTATATATATAAGCTTAAATTTTGATATATAAAGAAGTAGTTTTTCTAATTATTATATATATTAAAGTAATTGGTTATTGTTATTAAAATTAAATAAGACGGTAAGATTTAAGTGGAAAAGCATATATAACCAAATAGAAATTGGGTAAGGATTAACTATACAAACAAGTTAAGCCAGAAATGGGGTCAAACCTGAATTTAAAATTCTGTAACCTTAAGTGTTTTTTTGTTGTTTTGAAATGAAATAAGTTACCCTGAGTGTATTTTCAAAAAAAAATTATGTAACATGTATAGTGTATTGGGGTCTAGCATATGATAATACTGGTTATTTAAAATTGGGTGTTGTGTCTAAATAGAGGAATGTTTATTACAGAATAAACAATAATAAAAACAAGAGTGAAATGTTTTAAGGAAGTAAATATATATATAAGTATGACCTATAAATTGAAATAGATTTAAATTGTTAAATTTTAAATCAAGGTCCAAAAATTTTTGGAATCGTTTCAAAGTGTGACTTGGTATACAAATGAAATAAATATGTATATATGTGGATATACATGATATCAAAAGTTGATTTGAAATAAAACAGATTTCGAATTTTGGAAAAAATATATTAAAATGAACTAGATTATCGCATTAATGGATTGGGAAAAAATATATATATATTCGAAAAATAAGAATAAAAGCTGAAATTTGACTAATCGAAGTCTAAATTATAGGTTAGGAAGTCCCACTAGAATCCAGTCCAAGAGTAAGTGATGGCTAAAAGTGAAGAATGGAAGGCAAGACGTAGGGAGCGGAGAGCAACTGCATGTAAGGAACGAGAAGAAGCAATACTGGAGAATGAGAAACGGGTTAAGGAAAGGGTTGGACCAAGGCCTTTTGATAATGTCACATGCTACAGATGTTACAATAAGGGTCATTACGCAGCTAAGTGCAGTAAAACAAGGAAGGAATTGAAGGGTACATTCCAACGGTTTCGCTCTGAAATCTTATGCTTTAAGTGTCATGAGAAAGGACATTTTCTGAACCATTGCCCTAAAGTGAGGAAAGGGAAACGTAAGCCCATAAGACCAGTCGACGAGTCGACTATTTGCTATCACTGTAAGATGACGGGACACATCGCTAGGAATTGTCCCAAGAGACGGAAGAAAAGTAAGGTTGTGGAACGTCCTGCGGGAGGCGTGAAGGTTGTTCAAATAGATGGAAGGGAAGAAACCTTTTGTGGTAAATGCCATAAGGGGGGACATCCGGTTGAAAATTGCATGTACAGGCTTTGCCCGTTGGAAGGAAGTCCGTAGGGAGGTTTTTATAAAGAATGTTAGGGCTTTGTTCTTTTCTAAACCCCTAGGTGGTGGTGAAGGCGTCTAGATATATGACTTTTGTAAGGCTTTCTTTGTGGATGTAATGTTTGAACCTACTAGTGTGTAGTCTATCAATGTGTGGAATATTTTGTAGATGTACGAATCTAATATAAAATCACTTTTTATCTATTTAAACGATAATTTATAATTGCTTAATTATTAACGTAGAAATTTAATTAATTGGAATTGTAAACGAAGTTGAATCGATTTGAAATCGAAATGGGAATTTGTAACGACCACGACTTTCTCTCCATAGAAAGTCGTATCGCTAATAAGAAAGAAAGGGGTGAGAAGTAGAAAAGAGAAGAAGAGAAAAGAAACAAACACAAATACTCACAGCGGAAACGAACCAAATATATTATATCACATAAATATTACATAGTATCATATACAACACTTATCAGAGTTACACAGATTACATATCATATACTAGACAGTTATAAACATCTGTCTAGTTATTACATCTCAATACAAAACAAAGATCTAAACAAGATCAACACAGCGGAAACTACTATCTATATCTACAACGCTGAAGCCTCCTGCTCCATTGCTCCTCCAGATTACTCGTCAAAGCTAACCTGAATCCCTTGGCTACTCGTAAAAATTTGAGTACCCAAGAGTTTATAAAACAGAAATAAACAACTTGGGTCAGACATGGGTCTGGTGTGAGTAACAAGTTAAACTTGTTTAACTTCAAAACCTTTTGAAAGAAAAGGTATCACGTAAGACTTCCCACAAATAAACATGGATAAGTTTTTACCTTACGCTAACCAAAACATTTGATAGGAAATTCGATTGTATTATAATAGGGTCTAGGGTTTTCAAATAAATATGAAATAGCTGAAATTGTTACATTATTAAATTCCAGCATACTAGCCACAAAGTGGGTTATACAATCAAGTCCGTTGACACTTATTGGATTTTGGATTCCATACAATGGCAGGGCTACCGGGGTACCGCCCGTCACAGTACGTGGCCTAGATCACCGTACCGAGGATCACTCCCAATCCCCTGCAACACAAGGTCGGAACATCCCTTACTGGATAATTCCCGCACAAGATACCTCACGGTTGGGATCAGCAACCGCACCACTAAGTCGAAAATAGAAAGGGACATCTAGACAGAGGTAACCTTGTCCTACTTGGGTGCTACCCACTAACCTTGCTGCACCTCCCCTGTTTTAGCCATTCCCGGTTTGTGAGGCTTGAGGTCACAATTACCTTAGAAAAGAACACATCACTTAGAATGTTCATCGTCCACCTGACGATGTTCTGAAAGCATTCAATCCATACAAGTTCGTTCCGGGTTCGAACGAAACCGAAGGCATTATCTCGTTACACTCGTTTTGGAATCACCCTCAGAGTTAACGACAATAACCCTTGCACTCTGAATCTTCATCTTCACTTGATTCACGACCTATCGTTAATTTGGATCGATGTGGTATTCGGGTCTCCAGACCTGGAAATCCGGTATACGGAAACCCGATCCCGGTCTCATCGAAATCCAAAACGTATCTTTTAAGGCCAAGTTGTTTTAAAGGTTAAAACAATTCAATTCATTATCTTTATACACATAGAAAGATAATTCACAATAGATAATCAACATTATCAGATAATCCATATTATCATCACAATTCAACTAAACATCCATATCACACAGCATATATCTCATCAGAGATCAAACAATGCAAAGCATTCCATATTATTTATCCATCCATAAGTAATGATTTATCTCATCTCTAATTAATTTAAAGTAAATTAAATTAATTACTTCATTCTATAAATCCTGCTTACTTAATTATTAATTAAACCAATTAATTAATCATTACTCTAAGTATCCATCTTAATTAATCATTCCTGATTAATAATCCTTTAATTACTTTAAGTAATTAATTCTTAATTAATTTCACAAATTAATTAACTTAAACCATTACAGTAATTAATCTTTAATTACATCATTAATTAATTAACTATATTTAATTACATTAATCCTTAATTAATAATTAATTAATTACTTTAATCACTTATTATTTATTAATTAATCTTAATTAATCAATCCTTAATTACATCATTAATTATATTAATTAATGATCCTTAATTACTCTTAATTAATTATCTTATTTAAATCAATTACATCTAATAATTAATTAGTCACATTTATTAATCACCTTTGATTGATCTCATTTAGTAATTAACTACTCTTAATTACTTTTTTCATAAATTAATTACTCATTAATTAATTATCTTTTAATTAATCCCTTGATTAATTATTCAAAGTAATTAAACTCAAATTACTTTCATTATCCCCATTTAATTACATCCAGTAATTACCTTTAATTACTCTTTTCCTAAGTAAGTATACTTCACTAATTACATTTAAGTAATTACCTAACAAATCACCAAGTGATTTTCTTAAATTAATTTTAATTAATTAATTTAACTTTATCAAATTTATCTAATTAATTACCTTAAGTAATTAATTACTTTAATTACTTCCATTAAGTAATTCTACTTAACCAATTTATAAATGATTATTATTAATTACTTAATCTAATTGATTATCAAAATTAATCATATTAATTAAGTATTTAATAATCTTTAATTAATGATTTCTCATTAATATTAACAATTCTTTAATTACTTTCTTTAAGTAATTAAACTAAATCAACTATTATTAATTATAACTTAATAAATTCTTAATTATCAATTAATTAATTTCTAATTACCAAATTAATTTCTTAATCAATCTTTAATCATTTGATTAATTTCTAATCATTTATTAATATCTATACTTATTTAAATGAATGATTCTTAATCCCAAATTAATTAATTTACTTATCATCCTAATTATTTAATTAATCAAATCATTAATTAATTAAATTATCAAATCATTCTTTAATTACCTTATTTATTTAATGATTCCTATATCATTAAACCTCTAAATTAAAGTATAAATATTTATAACTACTTTAATTATCATTTACAAAAGGCTTTGAAATCTTTTACTTTTAAATCTTTCTTTTATTTCATTTCAAATTAAAGATTTAAAATAAATTATAAATTTAACTTTAACCAAATTTAAATTAAATTTACAATTCCCTTTTTAAAAACCAAATGTTAAAGAACACTTAACATTTATAAAAGAATTTACAAGATTTTTAAATTCATTCTTTAAAATTCAAACCTTTTTAATTTTACTTTAAACATCTTAATTTTGTTTAAATATTATAATACAAACTTATTCATTTCACATCTGTGATACAAAATAAACTTGAACCCATATTTTAAACTTGATTTAAAACATAGTTTAAATCCTGCTTTTTTTAAGTTTTAAAAACTCATTTTAAATTTAAAATACTGTCAGCCTTTTAAAACTGAACACAAAATCTACCCGAGACAAACTGAATTTACTTCGAGTCGAAACCCAATTGCTCCGAGCCTTACACGCGAAAACTCGAAACTTCCCTCTGTTAAACTTAACTTCACCAGAATCCAATTTCCTCGAGTTTCCCCTGGAAACAACTCGAGCCAGATCCCAACAATCACGGCATGACTTCGAGTCACAGAGACTTCATCTCCTTCTTCCTCTAACCCAACTTCTTCTAGATGTACGAAATGTACATGTGCACATGCACAATCGCCAGAACGACTGCCGACCATCACCGCCGACTTCAACACTTCGCCTACCACCTCCTCGTTACACTCGAGCACCTAGCTCACCTAAATCATTATGAATACGAAATCGAGCTAAAAACTTCCACCTGGAATGAAACTGGAACAGGCAGCTCCATTCAACCAAAACTTGTCAACGGCCAGATCTTCCCCCTTCGATCATCGTTTGAGTTGAAACCTTGGCCATAACTTCGTCATGGTCCCAGCCACGTTTTCCCAAAGCCACAAAGCACTCGAACAACCATAAAGTCAGAAATGATCGAATTCAAAACCTAATCAAAAACTAGGTTTACGAATTACAGATGCTCGCCGCTATCGCCTCGATGATCGAGATCATCTCCATCCATTTTTCCCTGCATTCTCGTAAGCCCCTTCACCTCCACTCGAAACCCCGTGCCCCATAGATTCTTAAATCATCTGAATTCGCCAATCATACGAAATTTGAACAATCACAAACTGCTCCTTTATTTCCATTCGAAAAATGATGATTTAACCTTTAAAAATCATATTTAGATACAAGAATTCCATTTATACTCCGGAATTCGTAAATTATGAAGTTCGAATTTTTTTTCATATTTAAAGTTATCACAAATTCCTTGAGTTCCTGAGTTATTTATAATATAATTTAATTTAATAGAATCCTAACTAAAGTTTGAAATGAACAACAATGTTCTTCTGAATCTTAAGTCTAAACAAAGATTAAAGAATTTTTTAACTTTAAATCAAGACTTGAACAAAACACTGTAAACAGAAGAGTATAAATATTCACATGCCTGCATACCACATACTTCAGCAAATTTTAAACATGCAATCATTCTTCACAAATACAATATTAATCACAGCATTAATATTCAAACTAATTTATACTTTAAGTTCAATAATGAGGTTATTCACAGATTTTCAAAAAGATTTGAAGAACAGAGCTATCACAGGTAACATATATGCACATCAACATATATACATGCATGCATAGAGATATACCTAAAAATATATTCACAGATAACTTATTTTCAGAGGTAAGCATGCAACCTGATTTTATCCTTAAATTTTTAAAAGTATTGTTACTCACCTGATTGAAAAAATGAAACAGAGCTTCCAGATTTTAGCTTTTGAAAACTGTGGACTTGCATGCTTCTTGAATTTGATTTAAAACTCGAATTGTTGCCTTTAAATTGCTTTTCATTAACATGCAAGCTTGATTTCCATTTTGAAGAGATGAATGCAGACAGGCCTTAAAATGATTCCAGATTTGAAAGAAATGAAGGTAGGCTGGTTCTTTGAATATGATGCAGAGATGAAGAAAAATGTTGCAGTCCCTTGTCTTTGATTTCAGATTGTAACTTGGTTACAGATTGAAGGATTTGGCTTAAGGAAGATTTGTTTACAGACTTTGGTTTGCTTTTTGAAAATAAATGAATTACAGGCTTTGATTTGGTTTGAGAAGTTTGATTCTCTGATTTGAGTTTAGAGGATTATCTTGAAAAGTAATATTGATTTGTTTCAGATTTCGATTAGAGAAACTGAGTTTATCTTGTTTTGAAAAATAAGAATAGAAAGAAAATGAAGTAAAGAGAATGCATATGTTTATATAAGTGAAGTTGAAATTTATAAAAATAAAAGAAAATAAAAAATAATAATAAAGACACTTGTCAATATAGTTCATCTTTTAATTACACTTGTTAAAACAATAACTTAAGATAATGACATATGTCTCTTAAGTAGTTTTTACATATTTATTTATTTTAGAAGTATATAAAATGGCTTTTCTTATTTATAAAATACTTATCTATATATACAAATTACTTTTTAAAGAAAGAAAACTAAATTTATTTATAACTAAAAGTTTATACAATTTTCTAAACTCCAAAACAATTTAAATATTTATTCTCTTGAATTTCAAAGCTTAAATTCAAATTCAATTAAATTAAATCTAAATTCCCAATTTACCCAAAGCTTCTATTTACAATATATATAAATAAATATATATATTCAAATAGAAAATATCTTATTAACTTTTAAAAGATAAAATTCCCAATTAATACTAATTTAATCAGATTATTAAATTAAATTCAAATTTTATTATCAAAGATTATCCATATCAATTTAATTATTCAACAGATTATTAAATTGATATTGTTAAAATTTCCGGGATATTACATTCCTTCCCCCTTAAAATAATTTCGTCCCCGAAATTTAAACAAAGGTAATTTAATAATCTTATTAAAGATTTAAATTTAAAACATAAGCATATACTATCATCCATATGCTAACAACCATAGCAACCAATTCATCCAATCAATCAAATCTAACTATCCAGACAAAATTCTAGATAGAATTCCTCGAGTTTCCCCAAGTATATATATATACCGGAATACTCGCTCTACAAACAATCTAAACTACTAAGCTATAGATCTCCTACTCATCTAGATCTACAGAACTAAACAGAATATCAGACTACAGACGAGTCTGACTCAACTACCAAACTTCCAGAACTGCTGATTCTACAACCAGAGATAGATCAAGTACGTACTCCCTCAGAGATACGTAAAACACAATGAATTCCAGTTATCCAAGCTGACAATTCAATTCAGAAGACCAAATACTTATCCAAATCAGAACACAGACGAGATCCAAACACAACTCTACTTCACAATATTAGTAGATTCAAACTTACTTCTCCCATCCAGAGATACACTCCAAACTGCTTTCGCTGCTCAACTCCGATATGAGGTAGAACACAAGCACAGACTGGACAACTCATTCCAGAAATAAGATTCATTGATCCATAAATAAAACTCAGATATTCCAGCAAAACTTGAGTTGCTTTGCCAACTCCATCTCTAGGAAACATCCTTCCACTAGACTGAACCACCGGTATCACTCCTGGAATCCAGTCGATAAAAAAACTCAACCTTCAGATGCGGACAAACTCCTGACTTCTCTGAAGACATCCAGAAAACTCTGACAACACAAGAGAACACTCAGACAATCGCAAGTCACTTTTGCGATCAACCCATCCTAATTCCAAAGAAAAACTGTTCCTCTTTACACAATCCGAACAGCTCATACTTAACTATCCAATCCATCGAAGAAATGGATCCACTCGGCTGCTTCTGAACTTCACTTCCAGAAAAACTGCTCAGCTAGAAAACTTCTTGCCATCACAGAACACTCCGAGTAGCACTGCTGACACTGATGCCACTATCCAAAGCTCTTCGAGAAACTCGAACTCCAAACCAAAGCAGAAACACCATGCTGAACTCAGCCACAACACCGAAACATTCACACTTCCTTAATCTTGTTCCAAAGAAAACATCTTCGGGAACATCCATCGTCACTATATCTCATCATACAGCTACTATTACCTGAGGTATCAAGGTACCATCACTCGCTTCTGTTCAACCGACAGATCCAACTTTACTCATCCAAACTTCAAAGATAAACTCCGAACCATTACAGTTTCCTTCGGAGATCGATGAAATCCTTCACCACAGCAAAGCTTACTCGAGACGGTATTGGGTCTACAGTCTCGACAAATACACTTCCAACCTCAACATTTAAACTCCAACCATTGTTAGTCGTGTTTCACACACCACTACCCCATCTCTACCTTTATAATTTATATTGGAAAACCTGTACGGGTAACCCAACAAATAGGTAGAAATATATATATATTTAAAATGGTACTTTTTATATAGAAATTATTTCTGGGTAAAATTATTTCATTTACCTCTTTAAAACAATACTGTGTCTGTTGGCCTGGTTCAAGTGTTTAGAGATCCCTATCAATAACGTTAGCTACTCGTATTGACCAGAATCCATATACCACTCAACCGATCAATTAACACAATATAAAATCATTTTATATAACTAACAAATACGCGCTCTCGTATATATATATTCAGACTCAACAGGTTGCTACAGATCCTATCTCTAATGAACAATCCTTCTGAACCTAGGTATTCACTCAACCTAGTGTTCTGATATTCACTTAACCAAAAGCTTAGGCATTCGCTCAACCTATGCTCTGATACCACTGTAACGACCACGACTTTCTCTCCATAGAAAGTCGTATCGCTAATAAGAAAGAAAGGGGTGAGAAGTAGAAAAGAGAAGAAGAGAAAAGAAACAAACACAAATACTCACAGCGGAAACGAACCAAATATATTATATCACATAAATATTACATAGTATCATATACAACACTTATCAGAGTTACACAGATTACATATCATATACTAGACAGTTATAAACATCTGTCTAGTTATTACATCTCAATACAAAACAAAGATCTAAACAAGATCAACACAGCGGAAACTACTATCTATATCTACAACGCTGAAGCCTCCTGCTCCATTGCTCCTCCAGATTACTCGTCAAAGCTAACCTGAATCCCTTGGCTACTCGTAAAAATTTGAGTACCCAAGAGTTTATAAAACAGAAATAAACAACTTGGGTCAGACATGGGTCTGGTGTGAGTAACAAGTTAAACTTGTTTAACTTCAAAACCTTTTGAAAGAAAAGGTATCACGTAAGACTTCCCACAAATAAACATGGATAAGTTTTTACCTTACGCTAACCAAAACATTTGATAGGAAATTCGATTGTATTATAATAGGGTCTAGGGTTTTCAAATAAATATGAAATAGCTGAAATTGTTACATTATTAAATTCCAGCATACTAGCCACAAAGTGGGTTATACAATCAAGTCCGTTGACACTTATTGGATTTTGGATTCCATACAATGGCAGGGCTACCGGGGTACCGCCCGTCACAGTACGTGGCCTAGATCACCGTACCGAGGATCACTCCCAATCCCCTGCAACACAAGGTCGGAACATCCCTTACTGGATAATTCCCGCACAAGATACCTCACGGTTGGGATCAGCAACCGCACCACTAAGTCGAAAATAGAAAGGGACATCTAGACAGAGGTAACCTTGTCCTACTTGGGTGCTACCCACTAACCTTGCTGCACCTCCCCTGTTTTAGCCATTCCCGGTTTGTGAGGCTTGAGGTCACGATTACCTTAGAAAAGAACACATCACTTAGAATGTTCATCGTCCACCTGACGATGTTCTGAAAGCATTCAATCCATACAAGTTCGTTCCGGGTTCGAACGAAACCGAAGGCATTATCTCGTTACACTCGTTTTGGAATCACCCTCAGAGTTAACGACAATAACCCTTGCACTCTGAATCTTCATCTTCACTTGATTCACGACCTATCGTTAATTTGGATCGATGTGGTATTCGGGTCTCCAGACCTGGAAATCCGGTATACGGAAACCCGATCCCGGTCTCATCGAAATCCAAAACGTATCTTTTAAGGCCAAGTTGTTTTAAAGGTTAAAACAATTCAATTCATTATCTTTATACACATAGAAAGATAATTCACAATAGATAATCAACATTATCAGATAATCCATATTATCATCACAATTCAACTAAACATCCATATCACACAGCATATATCTCATCAGAGATCAAACAATGCAAAGCATTCCATATTATTTATCCATCCATAAGTAATGATTTATCTCATCTCTAATTAATTTAAAGTAAATTAAATTAATTACTTCATTCTATAAATCCTGCTTACTTAATTATTAATTAAACCAATTAATTAATCATTACTCTAAGTATCCATCTTAATTAATCATTCCTGATTAATAATCCTTTAATTACTTTAAGTAATTAATTCTTAATTAATTTCACAAATTAATTAACTTAAACCATTACAGTAATTAATCTTTAATTACATCATTAATTAATTAACTATATTTAATTACATTAATCCTTAATTAATAATTAATTAATTACTTTAATCACTTATTATTTATTAATTAATCTTAATTAATCAATCCTTAATTACATCATTAATTATATTAATTAATGATCCTTAATTACTCTTAATTAATTATCTTATTTAAATCAATTACATCTAATAATTAATTAGTCACATTTATTAATCACCTTTGATTGATCTCATTTAGTAATTAACTACTCTTAATTACTTTTTTCATAAATTAATTACTCATTAATTAATTATCTTTTAATTAATCCCTTGATTAATTATTCAAAGTAATTAAACTCAAATTACTTTCATTATCCCCATTTAATTACATCCAGTAATTACCTTTAATTACTCTTTTCCTAAGTAAGTATACTTCACTAATTACATTTAAGTAATTACCTAACAAATCACCAAGTGATTTTCTTAAATTAATTTTAATTAATTAATTTAACTTTATCAAATTTATCTAATTAATTACCTTAAGTAATTAATTACTTTAATTACTTCCATTAAGTAATTCTACTTAACCAATTTATAAATGGTTATTATTAATTACTTAATCTAATTGATTATCAAAATTAATCATATTAATTAAGTATTTAATAATCTTTAATTAATGATTTCTCATTAATATTAACAATTCTTTAATTACTTTCTTTAAGTAATTAAACTAAATCAACTATTATTAATTATAACTTAATAAATTCTTAATTATCAATTAATTAATTTCTAATTACCAAATTAATTTCTTAATCAATCTTTAATCATTTGATTAATTTCTAATCATTTATTAATATCTATACTTATTTAAATGAATGATTCTTAATCCCAAATTAATTAATTTACTTATCATCCTAATTATTTAATTAATCAAATCATTAATTAATTAAATTATCAAATCATTCTTTAATTACCTTATTTATTTAATGATTCCTATATCATTAAACCTCTAAATTAAAGTATAAATATTTATAACTACTTTAATTATCATTTACAAAAGGCTTTGAAATCTTTTACTTTTAAATCTTTCTTTTATTTCATTTCAAATTAAAGATTTAAAATAAATTATAAATTTAACTTTAACCAAATTTAAATTAAATTTACAATTCCCTTTTTAAAAACCAAATGTTAAAGAACACTTAACATTTATAAAAGAATTTACAAGATTTTTAAATTCATTCTTTAAAATTCAAACCTTTTTAATTTTACTTTAAACATCTTAATTTTGTTTAAATATTATAATACAAACTTATTCATTTCACATCTGTGATACAAAATAAACTTGAACCCATATTTTAAACTTGATTTAAAACATAGTTTAAATCCTGCTTTTTTTAAGTTTTAAAAACTCATTTTAAATTTAAAATACTGTCAGCCTTTTAAAACTGAACACAAAATCTACCCGAGACAAACTGAATTTACTTCGAGTCGAAACCCAATTGCTCCGAGCCTTACACGCGAAAACTCGAAACTTCCCTCTGTTAAACTTAACTTCACCAGAATCCAATTTCCTCGAGTTTCCCCTGGAAACAACTCGAGCCAGATCCCAACAATCACGGCATGACTTCGAGTCACAGAGACTTCATCTCCTTCTTCCTCTAACCCAACTTCTTCCAGATGTACGAAATGTACATGTGCACATGCACAATCGCCAGAACGACTGCCGACCATCACCGCCGACTTCAACACTTCGCCTACCACCTCCTCGTTACACTCGAGCACCTAGCTCACCTAAATCATTATGAATACGAAATCGAGCTAAAAACTTCCACCTGGAATGAAACTGGAACAGGCAGCTCCATTCAACCAAAACTTGTCAACGGCCAGATCTTCCCCCTTCGATCATCGTTTGAGTTGAAACCTTGGCCATAACTTCGTCATGGTCCCAGCCACGTTTTCCCAAAGCCACAAAGCACTCGAACAACCATAAAGTCAGAAATGATCGAATTCAAAACCTGATCAAAAACTAGGTTTACGAATTACAAATGCTCGCCGCTATCGCCTCGATGATCGAGATCATCTCCATCCATTTTTCCCTGCATTCTCGTAAGCCCCTTCACCTCCACTCGAAACCCCGTGCCCCATAGATTCTTAAATCATCTGAATTCGCCAATCATACGAAATTTGAACAATCACAAACTGCTCCTTTATTTCCATTCGAAAAATGATGATTTAACCTTTAAAAATCATATTTAGATACAAGAATTCCATTTATACTCCGGAATTCGTAAATTATGAAGTTCGAATTTTTTTTCATATTTAAAGTTATCACAAATTCCTTGAGTTCCTGAGTTATTTATAATATAATTTAATTTAATAGAATCCTAACTAAAGTTTGAAATGAACAACAATGTTCTTCTGAATCTTAAGTCTAAACAAAGATTAAAGAATTTTTTAACTTTAAATCAAGACTTGAACAAAACACTGTAAACAGAAGAGTATAAATATTCACATGCCTGCATACCACATACTTCAGCAAATTTTAAACATGCAATCATTCTTCACAAATACAATATTAATCACAGCATTAATATTCAAACTAATTTATACTTTAAGTTCAATAATGAGGTTATTCACAGATTTTCAAAAAGATTTGAAGAACAGAGCTATCACAGGTAACATATATGCACATCAACATATATACATGCATGCATAGAGATATACCTAAAAATATATTCACAGATAACTTATTTTCAGAGGTAAGCATGCAACCTGATTTTATCCTTAAATTTTTAAAAGTATTGTTACTCACCTGATTGAAAAAATGAAACAGAGCTTCCAGATTTTAGCTTTTGAAAACTGTGGACTTGCATGCTTCTTGAATTTGATTTAAAACTCGAATTGTTGCCTTTAAATTGCTTTTCATTAACATGCAAGCTTGATTTCCATTTTGAAGAGATGAATGCAGACAGGCCTTAAAATGATTCCAGATTTGAAAGAAATGAAGGTAGGCTGGTTCTTTGAATATGATGCAGAGATGAAGAAAAATGTTGCAGTCCCTTGTCTTTGATTTCAGATTGTAACTTGGTTACAGATTGAAGGATTTGGCTTAAGGAAGATTTGTTTACAGACTTTGGTTTGCTTTTTGAAAATAAATGAATTACAGGCTTTGATTTGGTTTGAGAAGTTTGATTCTCTGATTTGAGTTTAGAAGATTATCTTGAAAAGTAATATTGATTTGTTTCAGATTTCGATTAGAGAAACTGAGTTTATCTTGTTTTGAAAAATAAGAATAGAAAGAAAATGAAGTAAAGATAATGCATATGTTTATATAAGTGAAGTTGAAATTTATAAAAATAAAAGAAAATAAAAAATAATAATAAAGACACTTGTCAATATAGTTCATCTTTTAATTACACTTGTTAAAACAATAACTTAAGATAATGACATATGTCTCTTAAGTAGTTTTTACATATTTATTTATTTTAGAAGTATATAAAATGGCTTTTCTTATTTATAAAATACTTATCTATATATACAAATTACTTTTTAAAGAAAGAAAACTAAATTTATTTATAACTAAAAGTTTATACAATTTTCTAAACTCCAAAACAATTTAAATATTTATTCTCTTGAATTTCAAAGCTTAAATTCAAATTCAATTAAATTAAATCTAAATTCCCAATTTACCCAAAGCTTCTATTTACAATATATATAAATAAATATATATATTCAAATAGAAAATATCTTATTAACTTTTAAAAGATAAAATTCCCAATTAATACTAATTTAATCAGATTATTAAATTAAATTCAAATTTTATTATCAAAGATTATCCATATCAATTTAATTATTCAACAGATTATTAAATTGATATTGTTAAAATTTCCGGGATATTACAGAATTGGTTGAATTGGAATGGAATCGATGATGATTCGAATTGAAATCGGAATTGAATCAAATTGAAGGGAAGTGAAAATTGAGATTGATTGAAGTGGAGATTGGGAACTGAACCAGTTTGACTTGGAAATTATCTTCAAATAAATTGTTTTAATATAAATTGTCTTAGATCTATTTTTCCAAGCTATTTACTATACAAACCCTTCTTTTTAAAAAAGTCCAAACTAACTTATATTAACTATTTAACCATTTTACAACTATTTTACAACTAATTACTATTTCACAACTACTTAACTATTTCATGACTATTCAAACTATTTTCTAAAATTCAAACTGGTCAAAGTAGAAATTGTTCATATTTAAAACCATGGATTTAAATACTAATTGGGTCGAATTGAAGTTTTAACCCAAGGGAAAATTGAAGCAATTCTGAAACTGAACCGAATCAAATATTAAGGCAAAATGATTTTGAAATGGAAAAGTATATTCTGAGAAATATACGATGAAAAGAAAACTGAAAGTTTGATAGCACTATAACTGAAAACTTACTTTATAAAGAGTAAGAAATGTGATAAATGACTTTGTAAAGGAAATCAAACTTGAACAAAATTTTGATTTGGCATTATTGAGGGTATATATATATGTGTGTGTTCTATATTGAAACCCCTTATTGAGATTATAACCAGAAGAAAAGTTCTTTAAAGGATATTTGAAGTATAACGTGGATTTATATAAGCAGCAAATGATCCAAAAATTATTCAAGTTGAAAGAATAAACTTATGTATATATATATATATATATATATATATATATAAATGATTTTTCTGAGAAGGGAACTGAAAGGGTTTTGTAACTCACTGGTTTTTAAAGGCTTTTGATTTTGGAAAAAATCAATTTTGGGAATTTGGAAATCCAAGTTTGAGAATTATCGATTTCAAGATATCGATTTTGTGTAAATGGGATTTATATGTGATACATCTAAAGAGCATGATTTGAAAGATACTATATGTGTATAGTATAAAATGTTTTGAGAATGCTATGGGGAAGAAGGCGCTCCCATTTAGAGTTGAAACTTATAGTAGGAGATCCACTGGGTGGTTCTGCCTTGAGCCCTAAGGGGGGTTCTAAATTTTGATCCCAGAGGACGTCCGGACTAAACTGTAGTTCCTGTGGATTGTGATTGGGATAGCGAAAGTCGAGGGCGCGGATGCCTAAATATATATTGGGGTTATGCTGTGACGGCAGTGTAACTCTGGTGTAACTGCGATCTACTGTGTTTCCATAGCATAAGTCGAGGGACAGTGATTGCCTAAAGTCTACGTTTGATTTTGCTGGGAGAGCGACATAAGATTGCGATCTATGTGGTCCATAGCGAAAGTCGTGTGGCAATGAGTGCCTACAGGCTACATTGGGACTCGACTGGTGTAGTCTGCGATCTATGTGGTGAAGTTTCATTTGGCAGCAAAATTCGAGGGCGCTGATGCCTACAGTTACATGGTTTTTGTCGTGATGGCAACGTAACCCTGGGTGTAGCTGCGATCTGTGGCAGTTCCGTGGTGAAATCGAGGGGTGCGGATGCCTACAGTTTTCTATGGATTTCGCCGGGATGGAGACGTAATCATCGGGCTAACTGCGATCCATGGAGGGGGTGATGATTTCCAGGGCATTCTCACAAACGTTTTTCCAAGTATTTTCACTGGGTGTTGAAAACGGGTTTACTAAGTACTTATAGATTTTTAGTCCTGCGCCTGATCAACGTATGACCAAATTTCTGTGAGAACAAGGAAGGACTTGTTTAAGCATCGAGTTATAAAAAGTATTTTAATAAAATAATTTTGGTAATATTATGTAGATTTTAAAGTGCTTTAAAATTTTAAAATAAAAGAGTAAAAGATGTTTGAAGAATGAGTAACTAATAATAAACATAAAAAATTAAATTCTTGCTTCGTCCCTTTTCAGGGACGAAAAGATTTAAAAGGGGGAAGGAATGTGACGACCTGGATTTTTTAACCTCGGTTAATTGGGTAATTAACTGATTTAAATTATCGGAATATTAATTTTGATTGTTCGAATAAATAAATTTCCGACGATTAAAAATATTTGAATATATATAATATTGAATTGAAAGCTATATTGAGTATTGCATTATAAAATCTCTGAATCCTATATAAAAATATATACAAAATTTAATTGTTGATAATATATAAATATATATATATATATATAAGTATATATGACCATAGGAATATAATGTATATGAAGGAATTGGAAACGATGCTTATGAAATAATAAAATATCTATACATGTATATAAGCACATGTACTCAAATATATATAGTAGAAGGTAAAACATGTGAGCAAATACATATGTTATACATATAAGATCTTTATATATGTAAGTGCACGTTAAAGGCTTCATGATGGAGGATAGAATAAATATCTATGTATACATAAGCTTGATGATAATTAAACATATACTAGTAAATAAGTAGATATATGTGCCTATATGAAGAAATGTGTATCGAGAGTATGTTTGCAGGTTATAAAAAAAGAGATATCAATTCATATTGAAGTTTTTGTAAACAAAAGGGGGAACAACATCAAATCCTAGCTTACAAAACATTGTATCAAGTCAAAACAAAATCATAATCAAGTCATATAATCAACACATTTTCATATAAAATCAAATCAGCTCAAGTCAAGATATTTTCAAATGAAAATAAAATAAAAAGCCTGTACAGGGGTGTACCTCTAGGCTTGCACAACACACTTCCACTCTTTATAAATATATGTATCACTGCCTTGTTTTTGGTCACCTTCTCTCATTTGTATTCATTCGAAAAAACTAGCTAAGCATGACAAAGAAAACAAGAGACCATTACAATTTTAAAGGAAGCAAGAGCAACTCAAGTTCAAAAGCTTGCAGTTCTTTTCAAATAAATAAATAAATAAACAAACAAACAAGTCACTGCTTTGTTCAAGGAAAAGGTGAGTAAGCTTCCTTCAAGAATCAAATCTTTCTTATAATGTGATTATGTTTAAAGGTAAAATAGAAGTAACGGTTTTGAATGTGTTGTTGCATAGGATGGATGTAGTTATGCCTAGATAGAGATGAATGTAAAGGGGTTGGGCTTGGGCCAGGAATAAAATTAAAGAAAGAAAAAGAAAAGAACAAAAGAAAGTAAGGAAAATAAAAAGTAAAGCGTAGAAAATAAAGAAGAAAAAAATATAAAGGTTTTAAATAAAAAGGAAATGGTTTCAAAGAAATTAGTTTATAGTTATATAAATTAAGTAATTTAAAACCTTAAGTTAACTTAAACCTTAGGATTAGTAATGGCTAGAATAAATAAAATAATTTAAACTTAAAATTGATTATGGTAATTATATATATATGTTAATTATTTATTAATTACTAAGGTTTATTAAAGTAAATATATGGTTGTAATTAGTTAATAGTTAATGATAAAATAAAATGATCTAAATCCTTAATTTATTAAAAGTCTTAAGTTAATTATACTTGTTAATTATTAGTTAATTCCAGATATTTAATTAGAATAAAATAAAATGGTTTGTAATTAGTTTAATGATAAATAAACATGATTTGAAAATAATAAATTAATTCTGTTTTAATGTAAATTAATGATTTGTGTGACTAGTTAACCTAGTCTATGAATAGTTTAAATTGAATTAAGTACATTGGATTGCTTTGTTCCTCTAGTATGATGTTTCCAGTTATTCTGAGATATGGAATAACCTGAAATGAACAGTTAAATATAAAGTGTGAGACATTTTATTCGAATAGATATTGTGATGGGATTTTCATGTGAAGGTTGACATTTTGAGAGTGAATTGTTTTGTTAAAAACAACTTGGCTTAAAGATGGCATTTGGATTCAAAGAGACCGTGATCAAATATCAGCAATATCTGGAACCACTTCGATTTAATAAATACTACGAATCCTTACGGGTTTGATTTGTAGAATCAAATAGGCTGGAATTGAATAAATTAAGTAAATCCGACTATTTTGAATAAGCAACTCCACTCAGATATATTTTTTAAATGGATTTAGCAACAAGCGTTGGTTATAACAAGTTAAGAACTTGTAATGTGGACGAGTTACCCTGGTTTTTAAAAGAAGTTTATAACTTAAGTATTTCATATCATATGGGTTTACTCATGCTGGTTTCCAGCCTGACTCGAGTGTTTCTTTATTGTAATGCTCGGGTCAGACTTATATATATAGATAGTTACAGTTTTTCTTTGTATAAATGCTGATAATTCATATTATATTTTTGTTCCGCTGCGATTGTGAGATTCTGTGTTGTTGTTTTCTTTTTCTTCTTCTACTTCTTTTTCTTCTTTACCCTAATAGTTTGGAATTTCCGACACTCGATTGCTCGACACTCTATAAAGTGGATGTATTAGTGTCGATTTTCGGAGTCGAAAATCGTTCGGGCCGTTACGATGGTACACATCTATATGGTAAATACATAGGTACCTTACTTGTTGCAACCACAGTTGATGCAAATGATCAACTCTATTCTTTGGCATTTGTCATTGTTGAGTCCGAATCAACTGATAGTTGGGGATGGTTTTTTGCGTGCATGCAAAGGTTCATTCACAGTGTGAACAATCGCCGTATTACTTTCATTTCTGATAGAATGAAAGGAATATCTACAGCTTTGGAGAGCAAATGGCGAGCCCCAGATTAACATGGATATTGTGCTAAACATTTGAAAGCTAATTTTCAAGGAGCGGGTTTCAGAGACAAACGATTGATCGGATTATTCTACGATGCCGCCTGTGCCTCTAAGGAAGTGGTACACAAGTTAAGCAAATCTCCAAGCACAGCTGCGTATGGGGTCCAAGTCATAGAATAATTGTTTAGCACATCGAACTCATTATGGTAGAAGGTAACATTATGCCTCGGTGATTTAACGGTGCTTTTAGGTCCTACCCACCTGCAGCAATATAAAAATGTAACTTATCAAATCCGAACAACATTACGTACTATACTTTAGCATTAATTATACCTGGCACCGTATGGCAGTGATAAATCAATCGCCGTCCTCCTCATGGATATTCTACCGACAGGCAAATAAGTCCAACACCAAAGCTGCAAATAACAGTAGACACATGTTTTCAAATGAATAAGAGCATATGAAATAATTGTCGGCGAAAGTAAATAATGCAAATACATGTACTAGACTCACACAACCACCAATGCTTGTGCTCTCTTGTAAAGCAAGCCTCGACAGCTCGGCGTGCGTATAAGCTAGAACTGCACTGGCCCAAGAATACTGGCGACAAACACCAAAGTCTTCTAGAAATGGAAACCCATCTAAGTCATATTCGTGTCTTCGAATGATCGCAAATCAACCTCGAGCAAATAATATGCAATATAATAGCTCTGACTCGTTGCTGAATCTGAATCTCTGTGGCGTTCGCTGGAATGTCATCCGCAAGCTGTTGCCTAAACCATCTAGTCTGTATCATCTCGTTACCCCACCACTCCTCTGCTGGTGGAGTTAGACCTAGTAGCCCCTGGCATAAACTCAGGAAATCAACTGGCTCGGGGTTGGTCAACGGAACACCATCTATTGGTATTACTAAAATTTGATTGCTGTTTAAAGTTTGAAGGAAAAAGTTTAAAGATCGATGAGTTTTGGATTTTTTTAGAAAAGTGGAATAAAATGAAATAAACCAATTCGGTCCCCATTATTCATGATATCTTGATCAATTACAATAAAATAAAAAGTGGAACTGTGATGACTATGCATTACTTAAGTCTGATAAAATTTACCTCTATGCAACCCAAGAACTGCCAAGGTCAGGTGGGACGTCATGGTCATCTATCCTGATGATATTCTGAACAAGTTTAATCTGCTTCTTTTGCAACTAGTCCTGCTTATGGTTCTACTACAACTAAAAATTAAAATTTACAGCATATGAAAAGATTATTTCAGTTTACACAAATATTTAAGTCAACGAAAATAAAATTTTAATAGAAGCAAATCCCTACAAAGGTGGTACTAGCAGTATTTTGGTTTAATAGAAAAATACATTTTCCTTCTAAATAATGTTGGAACAAGCCCAACCTTTCACATAAAATTTTAAACAAAATTGCAAATTGCAAAAATTAAATAGCAATTTGCAAAAATTAAATAAAATCCCACCTCCCCTATGCAACTTGCATCTTCCCAAACGCCATAGGCAAATTCACAGCTTTCCACCTCATTATTATATAAACCCCCCTCTCCGCTTTCTCTCAGAACAAAAAGCACAGAAAATCAACAAAAGGGGAAAAAAAAAATGACTTACATCTCCTCAGATCACCGCCGCAGCAGCCAAAAGAACACCAACCAATCAAAGATCCCCACGTCAGCGAGGAACCTGCACGCCCACGCCGTCGGCCCAAACGAGTGCTCGTCCACCGTGGTCCAGACCATCGCCGCCCCTCTGCAGACCGTGTGGGCCGTCGTCCGCCAGTTCGACAACCCGCAGTCGTACAAGCACTTCGTCAAATCGTGCCACGTCATCACCCCGACCGTCAACGCCGTCGGATCCCTCCGCGAGGTCCGCCTCGTTTCCGGCATCCCCGCCGTCAGCAGCACGGAGAGGCTCGAGATCTTCGACGACGACGAGCACGTGCTCAGCTTTAGGGTCGTGGGAGGCGAGCATCGGCTTGCGAATTACAGATCTGTGACCACGCTGCACAAGTGCGGCGACGACACCGCCGTGGTGGAGAGCTACGTGGTCGACGTGCCGGAGGGGAACTCGGAGGAGGACACGTGCGTGTTTGTGGATACGATCGTGAAGTGTAACTTGCAGAGCTTGGCGCAGACGGTGGAGAAGATCGCTAAAAGAGCTAGGGTTGAGTAGTCGTTTGTGATTTGAAAAGGGATCGAAGATGATGGAGAATGTGCTGCTCTTTTTGGGTAATTGGAATTACTAATTACTTTGTTGTTGCGAGGAGTGGAATGAATGTGTATAATTCGTAATGCTTGTTGATTTTGGATGTTCATCATGAACACGAAATTTTTATCCATATGGATTCAATTAAAATGAAAGTGGAGATCATTGTGAGGAAGATGTTTTTCTTAAATTAATTTTAGGGTTTCTTTTTCTCTGTATTTGCATTTGGATTTGGATTTGTTTTGGTTAGTATAATATTTTACTTAAACTAGCGGTTCTTTAATTTGAATCATTGAATCATAATATGGTTAAAACCAAAATAACATACAGGAATGCAAAATAATTCAGTCTTACAAACAGTAAATTTGTTTTTTAGTCTAGGAACACTTTTTAGTGTGAACTGAAACTGATAGTTACACCTTTTATTCTGTGATTTACATTAAAAAGTATCTTTCAGTCTAAACAGCAAATTTTTTGTGCTTTCAACTAAATTTTTCTTCAATTTTTTTCATAAGTCTAAAAAACCGTATAATGTATTCATACACAATATAAAATTTATATTATCTGGGGTTGAAATTACACATAAAAAAGAGGTGACTTCAGTTGTACAATATCTATTAAAGTTTATGCAGATAGAACGTATATGTTACACATAAAAAAGTTACAATGCGGTTTACTGTTAAAAATACTATCACTTTTTTCGACGTGTTTGTGGCTTTCTTTTTTCTACTTCTAGCATTATTTATTTGTTATACGGACTCAAGGACTCAAATCTTCTATCCTCAAATTCTCTATTCTCAATGTTTCATTCACTATCAATCATGGATTTTTTTTATCAGCATCGTTGAATTTGATTCCGTGGACCGTTAATAAGATCACTCTAATCAATGGGTTATTGTTATTCTTCTAATATTTAATCAATTTCAAATGCTAGTATGAATAACATAACTTTAAACTTGTTTTAGTATAATTTCATACAATTATATCTTATAGTATTCACCATAATTAACAAAGAGCTAGGATCCGCAGTCTCTCTTATTTAGAACCGTCATCCAATCCTCTGATTTCAACTAGGACTGTTAATGAATACCCGAAAAATCCGAAATTCGTCCACATCTACATTTGAAAAGCGGATAAATATCCGGTATTCAAAAAAACGGATGCGGATGTGAAGACATCCTCATCCAAAAATTAACCGTCCGATTTTTGTCAAGATTATAGTTCAAATCATGTGTATTTTAGTACAATGAAAGATATACGTTTATTGTTTTATTAAGTTGGCAGTTTATATTATATGCATTTAATGCTTATTAACTGCTCGAAACTATTTATTATCATCATACTTGTTAATTTTTAGCACTTTTACAATCAATGGGATTGAAAAATATTTATGTTAAACTAAATTTTTTTTATATAATTTTTTATTTGTCGGTCGTTAGCGGATAAAATAATTATCCGATATCTCCGTATCCGTGGATTTGGATATCCGATATCCGAAAATGATTTCGGATGCGGCTGCGGATGCGGATATGACACTATCCGTATCCGAAAACATCCGTTCACATGCCTAATTTCAACTACGTATTTATATTTAAATAATATGTTATTTTCCAATAAATATAAATTGAGGACTAGCTTTAAATACTGCTACTAGTATACGGACATGCCGTTGCAATAATAAAGAAACCGAATGGGTTGATTGATATGATCAGACTGAGCTGTCAGGCTTGTGCAACTTGCCACTGATAACGTCAACTTCGTTGTAAAAAGAAATGCAACTTGCATGAAGTTTCGATGTAATATTCATACGTCGTCTTTGGTTTTTTATATCGCTTTAGAATTAATTATGCAGTACTTTGTTTGTTTATAAAAAAAGATGGGATTTCTTTATCATGCAAGTTGCAACGCAAGTTGCAATAATGTTGATTTTGCTTTGAACGATGTATATCCGTGCCCCGAGGAGATCATCTGGTCCCAATTTCTTCTGTTCCGGTGTCGCCAAACCAACCAAAACGCAGATATTTTCTACAAAAAAAGTTCGGTCATGTTTGGCTTGTCGTTTTTAGTTTTATGTTTTCGTCTGTACAAAAGCGCGTTCGTTGTATGTATTGTTGAAAAACAAACAATTTCGAAAAAATGAAATTAACATGTACAGTAGAAAACAAGTTTATTTTGTTTTTCGTGTTTCGAGAGATGACAAAAGCACGGGGGAACAATCCAACTCCTTCGTTGTCCGTTGGTCGTCGCAACGGCTATGAATTATAAATTTTCTTCTCTTATTTTTTGTTATTTCTTAGTGCAAGTTGAAAATACAAAACTCAAAATTCAAAATAAAACCAAACTGACCCTTCATTTCTCACAATATCAAGTGTTTTGATTGGCTGTCTCACGAGGACCAACTGATTTGGTCCCATCAGTGCCATCTTGTTTATTGGTCCTTGCCTTCTCAGTTTTCACGCCACATCTTCATTTGTTTTGACTGTCTACATCTCTCCTCTCTTTTTTTTTCTCCCCTTGCTCTATTCATGAGTAGGAATGCTTGGCTCTCCTTTTGTAGATGAAAAGATGTTCTCAATTGGGTAGATTCTATGTAAAGGCTTACACCTTAATCTTAACCAAAACTTGCACCCATGACTCTTTTTATGAAGAACGTGGGATCAGTCTTACACTTGGACCATTGGATAAACTAATGTGATGTCTGCTTTTGTATATGAAATCATTTTCAAATATTAATAACCGCGTTCGCGGATGTAGACGATTATCAGATTTCATATGGATCCGTTCACGATTAAATATTTTGAAGCACAAAAAAGATTATTCTGGTTCAACATCAAATTGTTTTAGCAATAATTCTTATAATATTTTTATATAACAAGAGTCATATTTAATTTAAGGAGAATGCTTATTTTGATGTTTGGGTGTATCGAACCTAAGGCCTTTGAAATCACAATTTAGAGACCTTGCCTCTTGAGCTAATGGTGTTTAACAATCCACACAAAAATATGTGGTTAAAAGTTTGTTTTGTTGCAAAAGATATTAATGTGTATATACACATATGATATAAATCATTAAATAGAGAATAAAAAAAGTAAATATCAATCATTATATTATGTAAAACACACATAATATAAATTATTACCGTTATAAAACCGGACGGATGATGGGTTATTTCTTTTTTCTCAATCCGTATAGGTTTTACAAATTTTGGATTTTTTTCTTTTTTCAATTTTCAAATACAGATGCAGATGAATTTCGAATATTTCGGATATTTAAGAATTGGCGACGAGAGTAGGTAATCATATTTAAATAGCACTGCAACCGCTGGCCTTTTATTTTTATTTTTCTTTTCTGTGCTACCTAATTTGTTGAAAATCGATTATTTTGACTTTTTTATTGATTTGAAACTACACATAATTTAAAAAAAACCAAGTAATGGCGACGGCGGCTAATACAAATTCCCTAAGAAATTTCAATTCAAAACCACACTACCTCTAATAATTCGTTTACAATTCCAAACGCCTGGACAACCAACAACGGAGAGGAAGATAAGGAGGATGAGGATGGATGGGAGATTGTTAGAAGGAAGCGGGGGACGAACAAATCTAAAGACAAGGCAGTGCCAGTGAAAGCTCCAAGAACTAGGAATGGCGATCGCAGAACTTGGATGAAGAAGAGAAGGGGAAAGAGTTGGTCAATTCCAGACCAAACCAGCAACCAAATTCTTAGTGGATCCTCTAGCTAAGCGTAGATCCTACACTACTAGAAACACTATTTATTGTGACGTCCATTTTCGACGGCTGGTAATCGCGTGACATTACTGAAAATAAAATAAACTAGCCGCCCGCAGCTATCAGAAGTCGTCGAAAAATCACGAATACTTCAGTCCCAGGCCGACACTTCTTCTTCATTATCTAAAACCCAACTTTCTTTCCCAAATCTCACCTCCACCATCTCCTTCACCTCCTCCACGCCGTCAGCAAGCCTCCACGGCTCGAAGACTATCTTCATCTTCAATTTTCAAGTCTCTATATTAGCTATTGTTCTTCAAGAAGGTTTAATTTATAAACCCTATTTAATTTTGATTTTGTAAATTAGAGTTAATTTGTTATTATAGTTGTTTATAATAATCCATTGATTGTTTGATATACCCTATTGAATGCTAACTAGGTTGTCATTATAATTGTTTATCATTTAAATGTTGAGAAAAATAATTTGTTTAGTTTATATGTGCGTTAATTGGTGTATATATGCTGATTAATTAGTGCATACGTGCATTAGAGCTGGTTTGGATTAATTAGAGTCGATGCTCAGGATTTAGTGTATGCGTTTTTAAGATAACGAAAACGACGATTTAGTGTATGCGTTTCTTAGAATGTAAATAAATTATTATAAAAATTGTGTATAATACGCTTTACTTTTTATAAATCCCTTAGGTAGTTTTTGGCCCCGTCTGACAAGTATGTATATGATCGTTATATGGATATTCGTTTTTATCACAAAATAGACATTTATATTCATCTGATACAATATTTGTCGGATTTGTTCCTGTATTGAACAAGTTATAAACACAATAAAGTAATTATATTTAGCAAATCATTTTATTTTAAACGGTTCACAAAATTTCGACAATACTTTCCTTTTGTTCTTTGTGTACACTCATATGTGCACAATACAAGGAACAAAGGGAAAGTGCTGCCGAAATTTTGTTGAATCGTTTAAAATGAAATGATTTACAAAATATAATTACTACTATGTTTGTAATAGGAAGTATGATGACCAACCATCAAAGTGTAAAACAATAACCTAAAAATTTAATATTATATTCATATAATTTGTGCAAATTCGTTTGAAAATAAAATTAAATAGAATAATATTATATATTTGCGAAAATTTAAATGTATGATTTAATTGAAAAATAAAATGTCAATACGTAAATGATTAATACGTTTTTATATTTTAAAGCGGGAAAAATGGTCAATTAATTTATCGATCGGAGCTGGATGTACCAACAAAGAAGAGAAATTGGAGGCCAAATAAGTGAACATTTTCAAAATGGTGTACATGTCTTTATTTAATTCGCTTTAAGTAATAATGGAAACGACGAAGAAATTCGTTGTCCATGTAGTAGGTGCAAACTATTGAAGCATTTGACACCGAATATGATCATAGTTAATTTGCACCAATATGGTTTCGTGCTGAATTATTTGGTGTGGGATCGTCATGGAGAACTTATAACACCTAATCTCGTACATTCAGAGGAGGAGGTGGATAATGAAATTGTTCCGACGAATCTCATAGAAGATATGGTTGAAGATGCAGCATGTTCAATGTTCCCTACTGTTGAAGTTGATGGTAACGATGTTAATGTCGAAGAAGAACCAAGTATCGGAGCAAATTTTTTTATGATTTATTGGATGCTGTTAAGAAACCCCTTTGGGATGCTTGTACAAGCGATACTTAACTATCAGTAACTGCAGAATACATTGCGATTAATTCAAAATACAACTTCACAGAAGTCGGGTTTACAGTTATAGTACAAGCTACAAAACGGCATATGCCACCCGATAATTTAATGTGCGAAAATCATTATGAAGTGAAAAAACTTATGTCTGCTTTTGGTTTGCCTTATCAAAAAATAGATACATGTTTAAATGATTGCATGTTGTTTTGGAAAGAAGACATCAACCTTAGGAATTGTAAAATATGTAATTAGGAAAAATAGAAACCAGGAAAAAAGAAGGGAGAGGAAGTTCCGTACAAGCGTATGCATTACTTATCCATCACTCCTAGGCTTCAAATGTTATATGCATCTTCTGTAACCGCGCTTCATATGAGATGGCATTGTGTGAGAACATAGGAAGAAGATACGTTAACACACCCAGTTGATGGAGAAGCATGGAAGCATTTTGATAAGACATACCTTGCTTTCGCAATAGAGTGCCTTAATGTTAGACTTGGTTTATGTACGGATGGATTTTCACCGTTCTCTCAATTTGGTTCAAAATATTCATCTTGGCGTACAATCGTTACACCTTACAATTTACCTCCGTAGATGTGTATGAAAACTTCGTATATGTTTTTCACTATTGTCATCCCTGGCACTGATGATCCGACATAAGGAATCGACGTATATTTACAGTCGTCGACTGAAGAATTGAAAACATTGTGGTATGAAAGAGTTGAAACATACAACATTTCAAAAAAAGAATTGTGGTAGAGAATACATAATTTATACCTGTAAAATATAATCTTAACTTTTAATTTGCAGGCCGAATCAGACAGGAACTCGACGAACAGGTAGAAAAATCTAGTCACACACCGTGGTGGTTTGAAATTATTTCAGCATCATCGCGAGGACCTGGTAAATTGATTAATTGCAATTACGAACCGTTATTACATTTTCTGTATAAATTTGTATGAATAACAATAATATACACAAATTATTGCACGAAAGAGCGCGTGGGGCTCCTGTCTCGTATGTGGACGTATTTGCACATACCAATGCCACCAGGCAAATCGACGACAAGGGATCAGTGACGTATGCCTGACATGAGGATGATAAAGCATTCGCCAGACATGTAAGTATATTTTAAGTTATAAGTTATTAATAATGATCATTTTAATTAATTAGTTATAAAATATTATAATAATATCGTGTAATATTTAATTGTATTTAATTTTGTGTTGTAGGAAAGGTTTATGCAAGCACGTGCGCAGATGCTCGAGCAATCGGGACGAGAGCAATTGGCCCCTGATGACGAGAACGCTATTTTCGACTCCGTTATGGACCCGACACAGTGAAATATGCGCTATGGTTATGACAACCAAGCGGTAATATATAAAAATTAACTAAGTTGTAAAAATTGCTTAATTTTTATAAAAGCTACATAAAGAATTTAAACATACTTCGACTTGTTTTGTAGTCGGGCCTCACAAAAGGCTTATCAAAAGGCTCAGGACAAAGATGAGATTAATGAGCTTCGACAGCAAATTGCACAGCTGTAGGAGCAGGACTGCCTCCAAGCAGCGCAAATGGAGCAACTGAACTAGCGTTTGGCCAAGTACATGGAGCGGCATGGAGTATTCCCTTCGTCTGGTGGTTCCGGAGCCGACGACGAGTCATGAGGTACGTTTTGCAGTGTTTGTTTTTGAAACTTGTGTATATATACAATAAGAGATGATGAGGTTGATCTGTAGACATGTGGTGTTTGATGTGGTGTTTGATATTAATTTGTGAGGTTGATTTGTTGGACTGATGTGTTTGGTTGGCATTTTAGACGTTGTACATTGATGTTGGATGTACATATTGATGTTGGGTGTGTGAGATTGATGTTGGACGGTTTGTTTTGTATTGACGGTAATGTTTGAGTTTGAGATTGAGATGATAATGTTTGAGTTTTATATTGCTACTGTTATTATTATTGATATTGTTATTAATATTGATTTTAGCTTATATATCCGATATATATTGATTTTGATGTGTTGTGATATATATTGATACTGATGTGCTGTTTGGAATCCGAATGGCTGCTGTAATATAAAAAAAATCACTCAGATTTCCGATGGTTGCCGACGGCTTATTGACCAAAAATCAGCGACGGCTCCGAACCCTTGAGACGGTTTTTCGGCGATTTTTCAAGCCACGTGGACTTCTTAACCGTCGGAAAGGCCGCCGAAATTGCCGTCGAAACAACCGTTGGAAGCCGGCGAAAAAACATCGTCGTTTCCGTTAGAAAAAGACGAAAGCCGTTTTCTCTATACCAACGATATTTCCGACGGCTCGGGGCTGTTGGACATCACTATATTCCTTGTAATGCTAGAACGACATGGTTATGAACTGTGACGACCCGCCTTTTCGACTCTTAAACGTCGACACTAGTACATCCATGGTATTCACTTGCCGAGCATCGGAGTGTCGAAAAGAAAGAATGTTGAGTGAAAGAAAAGAAAAGACAGAACAAAATCTCACATCGTAACGAGTAATATATAATATACCAATTATCTTTATGGAAGAAAAACTTTATTATTCAACAGCATCAGAGCCTAACCTATCATCAATCTGGACAGTTATAACATTCTGTCCTTACAAATGCTAACAAATACAAACAAGAAACACAGTGGACAAAAAACGAAATACGTCTTGGAGGCATCTAGCTGGTCTTCTGAGGCTTCAAAGCATCCAAAGCTAACTCTATAATAATACTCGGTTTGACCCGAGTATTATAAGAATATAACACCCGGATCAGTCTGGTAAACCAATGCAAGAAACTCAAATCAAATGGGTTGTTATATCTTATAAAACCTTTCAAAAATTAAGGTATATCGTAAAACCACGCCACACATAAACACAGAAAATTTTTACCTTACGATAAACAAAACATTTAAATAGAAAATCCGGTGATGTTATAATAAGGTCCAGGGTTTAAAATAAATATTAAATGTAGCTGGAATGCTTGCCTCTAACGTTCAAGCATAGTTGGACACAACTAAGTTCGTACGGTGCTTGTTGGAAAATGGATTCCATGCAATGAAAAGGCTACTGGTGTACTGTGGTAGCGGGTACCGTCTACCATAGTACACCTCTAGAAAATGTATCGAGGACCTCACATGGACCTCCTGCAAATCAGGATCGACCTACTCCCTACTGGATAGTACTAAATATGTCATCACCCCAGTTTCTCTGCAATCTTTTCTCGTGAGCTCACATGCATATACCAAATCCATAAATATCAATATAGAAAGGTGATGCCCATATCATAATGGGTGCGACCTACATAGCCTTGAAGCATATCCTATGTTTTAGTCATTTCTGGTTGTAAGGCTTGAGGTACATTTTACCTTTTCACAGAAAATCCCACTTGGAATGCTACATTGCCCTCCAAGTAACAATGCAATGTCAGCATTCGTCCATACAAGTTGTTCAGGATATGAACAAACCGAAAGCATTACTTCTACTACATCCTTAAGATTAGTAGCAAGTAGCCCTTGCACTTTAAAGAACTCCATCTTCGATTCCATCATCTTCAAGATGTCTTTATTTGAATGCTTAAGCCGATTTGAAGTGGTTTCCAGATAACTCACATTTATCCAATCCTGGTCTCTCCGAATCGACAACCGATAGTTTCCACTAAACTCAAATCCAGTTCTTTTGGAAATAAAAAGACAATACGATGGGGATTACAACCTAAATGTTTAAGTGGACGGATTTCCTTATCATTTGTCCTAGAAGAACACAACGAGTTTATACATACAGTATAGCATCTCCAATGGTAACTGTACCATATAATTCTCATGTTTCTTCTAGATATTTCCAGAGATAAAAATCGGTCAAGATTTGATGGTCGGTTATTTAACTATCAAATAAACAAACAATCAAATATAGGTTTAATTTCATATGGAATCCACGAAGCCTCTTTAATAACTTCAATAATTAAACCACTTCAATTATTTACAAAAATATTCATATTCTTATCTCACTGGTAGAAGTATATTCTCAAACCATTTCACTTTCTATACTTGAAAGACTTTACCATATACTTATACAATGGTATAAGTATATTCACAAAACATTTAAGAAATATTTTCTTTCTCAAAACCATACTAAATGGATCAAAAACAAATGTCATTCAGAACATTATTTACTATAAACTCAAACCATTATCCTTCGTTGTTAAGTATAAAAAGAATGCTTTTATACCACCATAATTAAGAAGGATTATTTATTAATTTCATAAACTTGATTTTCATATGCGACCCATTCATATACCGTAAAAATAATTTATATGCCAAACATCAATCTTTGATTTCAAGCCAAAACTATCTTTCGGATAACAATGAAGTCGTTCAAGTTGGGGTATTATCATTACCTCTCAAACCTTGACTCGACAACATTCTTACCTTTCAAGATAGGTAGAAGTTTCCCTATCTCGAAGTTTAATATCAAGTATATGGTTACCAAAATCTCCGTACACTATTAATTTAAAACCAAAGCTTTATAAACCAAACTCCTTTTCCAATTTCCATGATTTCTTCCCAATTTCCAAGATTTCTTTCCAATTTATAATTCTTTTTAATAGATCCTTCTTATTAAGTAAAATTCATTTTATAAAATAATTTATTATTTATAAACACCTTTATTTAATTAATTAATCGCCTTTAAACCTCCCAAATAAATAAATAAATAATTTTTAAAAAATCATTAAATAAAGTAATTAATTAACTTAAACTTCTTTAATAAAATAATTAATTAACTTTAAACATCATTTACAAAATAATTAATTAACTTAAAACACCATTTATAAAATAGTTAGCTAACTTAAAACTTCATTTATAAAATAATTAATTAACTTAAAACATTTATAAAATAATTAATTAACTTTGCCACTTTACTTCAAAATATTAAAAAGTTAAAGTTAACTCAAATCCGTTTCTTTTCAAATTTGGAAAGAGGCTTAGCGACTATAATGATACTTAAACAACCTACAACTAATTTTTAGTTCAACATTCCAAGTAGTATCATAGAAATTTACATCAACCAACATATGCGTAAATAAAATTTATAATTAACAATCAATAGCTAACACATCACTTATCCAATATTAATCAACCAGCATATAAATAAATGTCCAAATTTATATGGTAGCAGAACGGGGATTTATTCTACTAAATAGATGTCCAAAATAATTTATTCAATTTAATTATAGGAGAACGCTGTTTTATTCTGCTAACGGAATGTCAGTGCTAAATATAATTTCATAACTACGTAATTAATTTCTACCACTATTAATTTATCATCAAATTATACTTCACTAAAATTATCAACTATTCTTATTAAAGCGTTGTACTCATCAATATGAGTCTAGTGCAAGAAACCGTTGGTTAAACGGATCTAAAATGGGTAAGTTATAGCTTTTTAAAGATTGACGCCCTAGTTTAATAATTTAATTGTAATTTAACAATTTAAAACAACTACCTACCCACAACCCAAAGCCCAAACCCAGCACACTACCCAAACTCAAATACAAGCTTCTTCTTCCCAAAATCGATTTCCCTCAAATCGATTTGGCTATCTACCATACGTGCACAATGCACACGTGTGCACGCGACATGCCAAGTCCCATACCAAACGACGAACCCAGGGCCATCAACGCTGTAATGACAATTTTTTTGAACATTTCGAATAGAAATATTTAATTTATTTAAATATTCAAATTTGATTCAAATTTAATAAATAGTAAGAAAACCAGATTAATTTTTATTATAACGACTTGAATTTTAATAACTTATTTTTAATTTAAGTTATTTGATTTTTCCATAATTTTTAATTTAAAAAATATTTAAATTGTCGTTCGACGATTTTTCGGCAAACGATGGTATTTTGTGATTTTACATAACAACGTAATCATTGTATATTATTATTGTTTTGGGATCGTCTTGCATTTTTATACACGATCATATTTTTGTTTTGTTATTTGTAGATCATATACAAACAAAAGTTTGTGTGACGAGATTCCAAAAATTTCAGTATAAAACTAACCTAACACTTAAGAAAAATCAACCCACCCTACTTCTCTTTTCCCCTTTTCACCATTCTATCCAATATTTCCTAGAAACAAAGAAAAATAAAATCCTCCGCCGTTGAAAAATCAAATAAAAAGATTTACTAATCCAAAAAATTGTAAAACAAAAATCATTGAGTCCCGGACGGTGAGATCTATAAACCCACAGTCATTTTAGCGTGTTCGATGATGTTTTAGTGAGTGTGAAAGTTTGACGTTGTAAGAGATTTGGATGATGATTGGCGAGACAGGAAGCGCGGTTGGGTTTCTCTGTCGATTAGCACCTCCCCCGAAATCTAGTGGACTTCGATCAAGTATTGCAAGAAGCAACATCTACTAGATCACATGAAAACCCCTATTGGTTGGAATTGGTTAGAAGGGGTCGGGCTTGGGTTGATGGAGTGGAAAGGAGGAGGAGAGGAGTTCATCGTAGCAATCGTTAGTTGATTACGTTGAGTGTGGGAAGAGGAGGAGCGTGCGTGCAAGGTCGGGTAGTGTTCAAGTTTGGCATCTACAGGGTGGAGTTAGAAATTGGGGGATGAAGAAGGATTAGTGGGCGAGGGTTAGTTAATTGAATAATTAATGTTTTAATTAATCTCGAAGTCTTATAAATTGAATATCTCTTCCATACGAGGTTCAATCGAGATGCGGTCGTTTGCGTTGAGTTCGAAATGGCGTTAGCTACGCGATGGAATTGGTTTGATCGAATTTGGAGCTAATGGAATTTTAAACTAAAATTGAACATTTGATTTTAGTTCAAAAACCAGAACGCCTAAGCGTCCATTGAAATTTCGATGAGTTAAACTTATCTTTTTGGATAACCAATATGATATATAATATATGAAAATTATTTTTTGTGATTGAAATGACTTATTGCCTTGGTTTGGTTAAATATCCGCTCTTGAAAAACGAATGGCATTTCAATGAAATATAGGAAAAATTGGTAGAGAAATCCGGATTTCTCACCGTAGTAATTTTTATTTCCAGTTATATTCATGTTAATTATATTTTAGTTGTATACCTATTATATAGATTGTTAAATGTCAAATTTTGATAGTTTGACCATATTGGATGTGACACGGACATATGTTAAATGTAGAACCTATTTAGAGAAAAAGGTAGTAATAGCACCAGTTAAGTGCTATAATAACTATTAACCTCGATATAGTATTTTGAAAAATACTATTAATTGCTGTTTGATTTGGAAATTGTTTTCGATTTGAAGAATGATTTTTAAATAGGATTTTTTTAAAATGTCCGTGATATTTTATATAAATATAGTTTTTGAACTTCTCTATTCTACTTTAACTTTTTATTTATTCCTTCCTAATATATGGATATATGGAAATGTTTGAAAATATATTTGAAAAGTATTTGTTTTTATAGAAAAGTTATTATAATAATGAATGTTTATTTTAAAATAAAATAAAGGGGTTTATCCTTTATTTTAGAGTGATTATGTTTTTAGAAAAAGATAGAAATATTTTGGAATAAATATTGGTGAAATGTTTGTATAAAATGTTGTATAAATGGATAGGTTTATAAATATTATTATATAAGTATAAAAAAGATTTATAAATATTATTTTATAAGTAAAGATAGCTTTATAAACAGTGTTTTATAAATAAAAGAATAGTTTCTATAAATGGGGTTTTTATAATGAGAAGAATTGTTTATAAATGGTGTATTTATAAATAAAGAATAGTTTTATAAAAATAATATTTAAAAAGGGGGAATGATACCATTTTGAGGAATTGGATAATAAATCACATTTGTGGATTTATAGTAATAATGTGGAATGATTGTTTTGGAAAGTATTTGGTTATCTTTTGGAAACTAAAAAGTTTATGATGAATTTAGAGTTTTATAATTATATGTGGAGATTTACAAGTGGACTTTTATAATTATACTTTGAGATTTATAAATGATATTTTTTAAAGGGGACATATAAATGATAATTTATAAAGGAGATTTACAAATGAAGTTTTGTAAAGAAATTTATAAATGGGGTGGTAAATATGAAAGAGTTTTATAAAAAGGAGTTTTGCAAAAAGAAATGGGATTTGATTTTCAGAAATGATCATTTTAACTTATGGTGGTATGAAAGTTTCTTTTCATACACCAAATTTCGAGGTATGGAAACTCATCTCCATCTTGAGAATTAAGAATTTGTATCAAGGCAAGGATAGTTTTCTATCTTGTCTGATCTCATTGCTAACTGAGGGTTAGTACTATTTGAAATTGGGAAGTGGTGATTAGTATATTTGTTTTACTTTCTGCACGATCTATTTACTTACCCAGAAGGAAAGTGCCTTGGGTTTATTGTTATTTATGTTTTAAAATGACATTTGTTTTAACTCAATTGAGTATGGTTCTAGAAAATGGAATCTTTCTTAAGATTTGTGAATATACTTATACCGTTGAGATAAGTATATGAGAAAGTTTTTCTAAGTTTGGAAGTGAAACCTTTTATGAATATACTTATACTGTCAATATAAGTATATGGGAACCTTTTTTCTAAGTATTGAAAGAGTAGAGGAGACTTATGAATATATCTTTGTAAAAATTATTTTGATACAAGTATTTACAAAGTGGTTTTAATTAACGAAATGATTAATTAAAAAGGCTCAGTGGTTGCTTTGTGCTTAACTGTGCTTGGTTGAATTGTTTGTTATTTGATAGTTAAATAACCGACTATCAAACCTTGGCGATTTTTAAAACTATCGTTGTCAGTTCGGATGGATCGGGATTGGATATATTATCCAAAAACCACTTCGAACCTTCATAAATGTTCGAATTGAACACATCTTGAAGATGGTGGAAGCGAAGATGAAGTTCTTTGAAGTGCAAGGGCTGCTTGCTACTAATTCAGAGGGTGATTCCAAAATAGATGTAGTAGAAGTAGTATCTTCGATTTGTTCATATCCTGAACAACTTATATGGATGAATGCTGACATTGCATTATGGCCTGGAGAACAATATTAGCATTCCAAGTGGAATTAGTAAAACAACACCCGAGAATGATGTGTGTGGTGTATGGATTTGGTTGTGCATGAGAGCTCTTGGGAAAAGGTTACAAAGCAACCGGTGTGGTGACGTATTCGGTACTATCTAGTAAAAGGCATGCCGGTCCTGATTCGCAGGGGATCTAGGCGAGGCCCTCAGTACATTTTATCTAGAGGTGTACTGTGACAGGCGGTACCCCAGTAACTTTGTCATTGGTGGAATCCATTCTCCAATAAGTGCCTTTTAGACTTAATTGTATACCTATTATGTTGGAGTTTAATTAATGTCACAATTTCGGCTATGATTCTATATTTACTTTAAACCGTAGACATTATTATAATATCATAAGATTTCCAATAAAATGGTTTGGTTATCGTAAGGTAAAAATCCATCCATGTTTATGTGCAGCATGGTCTTATGAGATACCTTTATTTTGAAAGGTTTTATAACATTAAAGTCTATGTTTATGTGCAGCGTGTCAACTTCTGAGGATCAAAAAGCACTACAACAAATTTTACTTTTGATGGCATTCATTATCAGCGTTCAAAACTTAAATGCAGTGAAAGATATTTTAAAATGAAAATATTTGCACATAAACGCCGAGAATGAAACTAGGATTCTAATTTCCACTGTCAAAATATTTGGCATCGCTCTCGTTATAATTCCCCCAAAAATTCATTTTCGCTCGTCACTCCTCCTTCATCTCTCCTTTAATTCATTTTCCCTCATTTTCATTTCCCTCGGATTTTGCTTGTTCTTCGATTTTGTCAATCGTCACTGCCCTGATTCGCCTTTAATTCCTCGGGTACCCCATTGTCAATGAATCTCCCTAATTCTTTTTTTAAGGTTTAATGGGTTCTCCAATTTTTAGGTTTAATGACTATCTGCGATCCTATTTAGTATGTATAGATTTTTTATACATTTGTTATATTGTATGGTTACAGTATTTCTACTTCAATTCAATTGAGTGTCTTCCCATGGAACCTCTAAAGCCTGACAATGTGATGCCACTTAACTCGCTTTATGATACTAAGATTTTTTATTTGATGCTAAGCTTCAAAGAAGGCTGGAACTTACCAATGTTTTCACGGTTGGAGCAGGTGACCTTGGCTGCGAGTTCTCGAAGAACTTTTCTTTTTATGGGAGTTGGCTGCAGTCGCAAAGGAAAAATACCCATAACAGACAATGATGTCATTGAAAAGATAAATCTCAGCCGTCAATTTTTATTTCATGGTTGGAATACTAGACAGTCGAAATCCTATGTGGCTGCCACTATTGCTTGTACAATAAACCTTGCTCTTCTGTAGAAGCACATTAGAACCGAGCAGGCCCAGAGACTAAAGATGGGTTCAATGATGCATTTTGGGAGATATTAGATTATGTTATGGATGCTTAGATAACATGAATCCCGGTCTATATGGATATGAGGTGTATGTACTTTCAAAAGCCGCTTTTGGAATCTCGAAACATAGGCACCAAATGCAATACATAGGTAGTAATACCTCATCTTGTAGAGAATTATGTGGCCTCTAGAGATCCACAAGAAAATAAGGCACCTATGTGCACACTTAACTCTTTCCCTCACAACATCGATCATTGCTTGACATGGGCTCGCTTTAAATTTGATGGATTACTTTTGAAAAATCCTAATGAAGTAAAAAAAAATTATGACCCTGAGGAATATGTTTCCTCCATGGAAAAGGCTGGAGATGCAATGGCTCGAGAGTAATTTGAATGCATTATAGACTGCCTTGATAAGGAGAGGTGATTGAAATTTGAAGATTGTGTTGCATGGGAACGATTGAAGTAAGTTACCGTTTTCTTTTACCACATAGGTTCACTTGGAGACTCTGTGTGCGCCCATGCCTTTAGTTTTGAGTTATCAGTTTTAGCAAGTTTTGGGTACCAAGTTAGATCTCATCAAGCAAGGAATTTTATTTGTTGGTTTCCCATATTAGCACGTAGACTAGATGGAAGCCTTAATTATGAACATAGCTATTTATGGTTCCCTGAACTTGCACTTTAGTATAAGAAAAAACTCGACCAAAATATAAAGAACTTAACCATTTACTATTTCTCTCTATTGATATTTGAGACATTTCTCCATTTGATATCGTTTTTCCTTCACAAACTATGACTAAAGAGGTTATTTCCTCTGTTTTTAATTATCTTTTTTCAATCAATCAGGGAAAATCATCAAAGAGAAATAGGATATTGGTTAATACTCTATATCTCCTATATATGCCAAATCGAAAATTTAACCCAATTTCATTTTGAATTGAAAATGTTTTTTAGCTAGGGAGAGCAGGGTATTCTTCTCTGTTATATCCATGGAATACAAAAAACAATGACAGATGCCTTATTCACGTTATTACATCTCAAATATTTGGATCGTCTATTTAGGCCTTAACACACACACAGAGTCTATTCACCGTATATTGAATTCCTAGCATGCTTGTTGATTTGTTGACTTGAAACCTTATTGCTTCTTCTTAAATTTAAATGTGTATGGCCTTTTATTACTGATTTTAGGCTTTGAAGGAAACAATGAGTTAATATAAGAAGAAGAGGCTACTGTTTTATAGAACTAGACAAACAATTCTTTATTCCACTCAAGCAGTTGTAATTTTGAAAATTGACTCAACATGTTTTTTCTTTGTTCTACTATTCATGATTTGTTAAGTTCACATCATAAGAATGATGTATAAGACATGCTCAACTTTTTTTTCTTTCATAGAATATCAATAAGCATAGGTTAATTGCATTCATCATCATATTTTGCCTTGTTCATTGGCTGCTTCTTTATCATTTTTTTATATGGTTAATTCACATGCTTTTTCCAATGTGCTTAATTAAATGAAGAGAAAATGTACACTGGCTGCTTCTTTGATCTATCTTTTGTGATTACATAGTTTATTTGCAACCCTTCTTCCATATGATATTCAACTTAATATTAAGTTAGTGTTTGCCTAACAATCATTGATATTCATGCTTCTTGGAATTAAGTTGGAATAAGTTTGCAAAATTGGTTTGCACTCTGACTTTAAGTGCTCTCTATTCAATGCTAAAATTTATAACATTATGTGTAGTTCAATATTTCTTTTGCTATATTTTTTCGGTAATACTTTGTTGATGTATTCTCACTTTTAGCATTCATTTAGTACTCAAAGCTTATGTTTTTTTGGGGGTATTTGTGGTTTGTCTACATGCATAGTTTACCACACTATACACAAAATTCGAGTATCAACTGCAATGATATTTCCTTGAATGTAGTTAAGACATATTGATAGATATTGGCTTTCTGTTTTACTCTAGGAGGTTGAATGCAATGTTAATTTTATAAATTGGAAAATGTGTAACGATTCACCCCTTCAAGATAGTAGTACACTTAGTGCATTGTTTTCCAAAGTTTACTCTGAAGCCTTTGGTACCTCCTCATGCGGAGACGAGGGCACGGGTACATAATTCAATTATTGTATCATAATTCAATGGTAAATTATTATTTTACCGATGAATAATATTTTGGGAAATTTATTTCCTTATTTTCTTAGTTGTACTTTTTCAATTTTCAAATACCGTATAACATTGAGGTGCTGATAGATGTAGCATAGATGGAAATGAATGGTGATAATGAATATGCAAATATACATCATGAATTTTTTTGTCTATGCATATGTTTGAACTAATTGGTACCTTAATTGTGTTTACTGGTTCATTAGCATGTGTAAACGCATGTATAAACAATCACACCAATGACAACAAACGCTAGCAGAACTCCTTTTGTATGAGTTTGTTCATGCGAACTCAACTTCTTCTCATTAATGCACAAACACAAATAGGACATAGCTGGTCATTTAAAATCATTGAGATCATTAAAAGATAAAGAGAAAATTCTATGAACATAAAGACTCGATAACAAACTATTTCAAAAAACATCTGTTTATTCAATTAATCAGATAAAGAGTAAAAAAATTAATCTTACACTTAGAATTTTTTTTGTTCTTTTTTGGTAGTAATAATGAACAGGAGAAGCAAACTTTTATTTATGGTTAAATTGCTTGAAGGTTCACATTTTCAAGTTTTGCAGCCATCCATGACCAAGAAAATAGTGGCTTTGATGCGGTTGTAGCAACAACTGGATGGCAATATATCTATTATTGAAGATGTGGTATGATTTAAATTTTCCCTTACAATTTGATATACTTTTGGTTCCTTCCTATTAGCATCTTTAATGTTTCTTACTATGAAAAGGTTTTTTCTTATCTTTCGTCCAGTTTTAAACAACCACAACAACTACATCACAATTTAATTTATTGATAACTTATTATAAATTCGGTGGTAGTATGTTTTCTATATAATGCTTCTCCTTCACCATCTAAAATAAAAAATCTTTATCAACCACTTCTGCATATAGGTACCTCATTCTTGGGCATTTATGTTGGAAAATTTTGCTAATATATAAATAAGGTTTCAGCTTGAACAATAATTTATTAAGTTTGAAGTTTTTGGTATGATGCTTGGATTTTTTTTGAAAATGGTACTTAGATATAACATGTCTCTAGGACAACATAACACAAATAGAATGTCAATATATGTTCGAATCATGCTACGTAAGTTTCAAACTTGCGACCTCTCTCACCAAAGTCGAATCACTTAACCACTGGGACAATGGTGCATGTCATGATGCTTGGTTTTTTTGTTAATACTAATCATACTACATCAAATTGGCAACTTATTATTTTGAAATAAAGAATACATTTCTTTTCTTGCTTTTAATTTTAATTAGTCAATATAAAAATGATGTTGTTTACTGAAAAAGATAGAGTGTCAGCTAGACTGCTGACAACATTTCAAACTTTTCATCGCCGATGCTCAATCAAATCCGGTGATTTCATTTTTAATATTGAAGGACCGACCAACCAAACACTCGTGATTTAAATATATAAGATTTGATTTTTTTACAATTTTATCGCTAATGATTCTTTAACTTGCTACATTTGTAATAGATATGGTCTCATTTCGCTTTTTGCTTTGTAGTAGATATGGTCTCATTTTGCATTTTGCTTTGTAATAGATATGTTCTCATTTCGCTTTTTGCACTGTCAATATTTATAGCTTGCTACATTCACTCATGTGTTCATGTTTTATAAATGAAATGCCATCTTAATATATGTCTAATCGGTAATTTTATCTCCTAAGCTATTCATTCATAGTATCATTTAATGGTGATTGAGAGAACTTATGCTTTGATATGTTGTTTGTTAAACCTTGATTGTTATTGTTTCCAGTTTAATGATATTTCTTCTTGGTCACTTACCCATATATGTGAATAATGCAATTAACATGTTTGTGTAATTTACTAATTCACGTCAAGTTAAAATTTTTTAATACTTGATTCATATATACCTATACTACCATGAGAGTTCTAATTTGTTAATACGATTGATTTAACAATCTGTTTATTGCAAGATCTATGCATTATGACATAATTAATAAGTATATACTATTTGGAACCATGGACAAATTCATGAAGCCTACATACCATTTATTTACGTATAATGTCAACTTTCTTTGAAAAATGTTTAAATATTTTATCCTAAATACTAATTTTTAATTCATACAAAGTATCATATTAAATGAAAACGCTTAGATTGAGAAGAATCAATATATACGTGTGAATCCGTACAAATTAAACCAAACTTTATAAAAATTCAAATTTTTTTTTCAATAAAGGGTCTCATATACCATGTGGTTCTATATATCCAGAAAATGTCATTACGTATCATAGAATAAATTTGCATAATAAGGATTATGGTATCAAAACAGTGAAATAATTTTTATAAAAGTTAATTAAGTTTTATAAAAATAATTAAGTTTGTAAAAATTATTAAGTTTTAAAAAAATAACCAAGTTCATAAAAATAAGTAGGTTAACAAAATTTAACCAATTTTTATAAAATTTAACCAAGTTTTATACACTTTAACTAAATTAACTTAGTTTGTAAAATTTAACCGAGTTTTATAAGAATTATATAAGTTTATAAAAATTAACTATGTTTTATAAAAATTTAACTAACTAAGCCATTAAAGAATTCATTATGTTTCATACATATTTAACTAAATTAACTAAGTTTTTGAAAATTAGCCAGGCTTATTTTTCTAACTAAAGTTTACAAAAAATTGATTAAGATTTATAGAAATTTAACGAAGTTGAATTTTTATTAAAGTTAACTAATTTTACAAAAATTAACTAATTTAAAAAAAGAACCATGTTAAGTAAGTTTTAAAAAAATTAAACACATAAATAATTAAGTTTATTTAAAATAATTAAGTTTTATAAAAAATTAGCCAAATTGACCAAATGTTTATAAAAATTAACTAATTTTAATAAAATTTAACAAAGTTGGTTAAGTTTATAAAAATTAACTAAGTTAACCAAGTTATATAAAAATTATTTAATTTTCTAAAAGTTAACCAAGTTTTATAAAACTTAAATAAATCCATAAATATTAGCTAAGTTATAGAAAAAATTAACTAAGTTAACCGAGTTTTATAGAAATTAAATAAGTTTCTGAACATTAACAAAATTTTATAAATAAATAAATTAATTAATAAAAATTAACTAAGTTTTATAAAAATTAACTAACTTTATAAAAATTAACCTAATGTATAATAGTTAACTAATTTGTATAATAGCTAACTAAGTTTATAAAAATTAATTAAGTTTGCAAAAACTACGTTTATAAAAGTAACCAAGTTAATAAAATTTAACTAATTTTTACAAAAGTTAACCAAGTTTTATAAATGTTTGACTAAATTAACTAAGTTTGTAAAATTTGATTGAGTTTTCTAAAAATTAAGTAAGTTTATAAAAATTAACCATGTTTTACAAAAATTTAACTAATTAACTAAGTTACTAAATAATTTATTAAGTTTATAAAAATTAACTATGTGTGGTTGGTTAGGCTATTACTTCATATTGAGCCACTATTGGTTAGGCCCCTATTACCACTTGATTCGACCGTGCATCTTTCATTTTTTAACGTTTTACCAATTCTTCAAATTGCCCCTATACCTTAAATCCCTAAATTTAATGTCCATCCAAGCTCTTAAATAATCATCACCCATTTTAATTCAGTTAAAGCTTCTTTAAGTATCTCCTTTAGTCGATGTCACACTGTTAGTCATTTCTGTTTCCGTTCTCCCCTAGGAACGTGTTTGTTTGTTTACACATAAACCATATGTGCACATGTTATAGGAGAGGTTATGTTGTAGCTAGTAGAAATGTCCTCAAAACCGAAACAGTGGGAGCCAATGCAACATGAAAGCAAGTTTTATCATTTGGCCAAAGCATCTTTTCTTTGTGTCCAGAAGTCCTGAAATGAGACCTTTCTATAGGAGAGGTTTGTTCCTGAATTCTTATGACTTTAGTAATATAATTGGATTAACATTTATATTTTTGAGTAAATATTTTCAGGTGATGCCTTTGCTTGAGATAGAAAACAAGCACATATGTGGCTGGTCACAGTAATTTGTTCCCATTTCACAATGTAGCTGTGCAAGTATTTGATCCTAGAATAGTAATTATGTGTTATTGTTTATATTACTGTCATGCATGTTGTAAATTTATATTCTTACCGTGTATAAGTTTCTACTGTATATTTTGTGAACTTGGCTTTTACACTAAAATATGAATCAAAACCTTGTTGTTTCTCATTTTGTTTTGTCAGCTTTAGATGACCGATTAGACTCCAACTTTATAATCTTTTGTTTCATTGGAGTCGGATTTGATAACTAGGTAACTAGATTTTGTATTTCATTTATATGTATCATATGGGCCTAATTTAAGCAAATTTTATACAGTCAGTTATGTTGTACCTAGCAGAAATGTCCTCATTTCATTACAGTGGCATAATAAGCAATGGTTTTCAGTCAGTATAAGCATCAGATTCATAATAAGCAGATGTGTAACTTGTTTCTCATTTATAAAAATCACCTACTTTTGGACGTTATTTTATCATGTCATTGCTGGATGGAATCGTTTAATCATTTATTTTATCATGTACAACCCTGGACTTGAAGTGTTTTATGTAGAAGTAGGCCATGGTTGTAACGACCCGTATTTTTACGGATCAAAACATTCTAAAATGATTGACCTTTGGTTGTATGGTTGTTAAGTCATTTCTGGTTTTGGCAGAATTTTGCTTGAATTTTGCTTAAGTCCTAAGTTGTAGCCGACTTAGGAGTTTGGACGAGTTAAGCAACAAGTCTGGGTCGAGTTGCCGACTCAAGGAACTCACCGAGTTAAGGGAGTGTGGTTGACCGACTTAAGGTAGTGACCGACCTAGGAGATAAGTCTTGACCGACTTAAGAGATTCAGGCAACCTAAGTATTCTGGGTTAGAGTTAGGTCGGCAACGACCTAAGAGAGTGTTGTGAGCGACCTAAGAGTTTCGGTGAGCTAAGTGTTAGGTCGGCAGGGTGAGTTAGCGACCTAATGGTTACCGGGTTAGCGACCTAAGGGTTAGGCGACCTAAGGAGTTGCCGTGTTAGCGACCTAAGTAGTTAGCTTGTTAGCGACCTAAGGAGGTCGCATAAGTGTTAGGTCGTAGCACTGATAGGTCGTGTGGGTCTAAGTGTTAGGTCGTAACATCGTTAGGTCGTCTAGACGACTTAGGAGTGGTTGAGTATCTGTGATTGGTTAAGTCGTAGGTCACGTGATGTTATTTGGTCACGTGTTGTCTTAAGTGTTAGGTCGGCAACGACCTAAGTTAGGTCGTAGACTCCTAAGGTTGTTAAGTCGCCATGTGTTAGGTCGCATAGAAGTCTAAGTTGTTAGGTCGCAACCCAACTAAGTCATTGGTCGAAGGAAAGCGCATTGCTTTAGGTCGTCTAGTGTTAGGTCGCTGAGGAGTACATCTGTTAGGTCGGAGAAGCTTAGGTCGGAGAGGCTTAGGTCGGAAGCGACTTAGGGAGATAGCCAGATTTCGACTTAAGGACAGATTTCAGCTATAAATAGGAGGGGTTGTTCTCACTTTTTGGGATCCGGGTTTTTGAAGCGACGAAGTGCTGCCATTTTGAGAGCTCGACTTCTACACTTCTTCACTTCTTTTCTCCACTCTAATCTTGTGCTTCCATCCATCCAAATTGAAGATCAAGATTGAAGATTCAAGAGCTTAGATTGAAGATCTTCATCCTTTCAAGAGAGATTTCTTCATTTGAGGCGGATTTGTGATAGATCAAGCTTCACCCTTCGCTGTCCAGATCTGAAGCGTGTTGATTTGGGTTTGTTTAGGTGATTTGGTGAGTGGTGATTATCTCTCACACGGATCCAAAGGAGTATATCTGATTGTTGACTCGATTTGGTGTTAAAATAGAGATTTCCATGCATTTTCTTCATCCTATGTGTAGATCCATATAGATCCATTGTTCATGATGATGTTACATCCATTTTATCATATGTTAACCTATGCAAGTTCATTCATCAAGTTTGTAGAGATATAATCCATGTTTTCATGCTTATTGGACTTTCAACTCTTTAATTACGAAAATGCCATTATTGTTATAATTGTCTACTTAGATCATATTTGAATGCTTGATTGCTTGGATTGATGTTTGATTTGGTTGATTGTTATGAACTAGATGATTGATGATTAGATTTAGGTCGAAGATGATTCAAAAGCTAAGGGAAAGGCTCTTGAATTGGGAAAGCTGCTTGTGGCATATGTAGCGGGATGATGAAGCTCGTATGCATAGATTTGATGATGCGATGATGAGATGAGGCTTTGCGAGGATGTAATGAAGCGAGGCAATCATATGATGAAGACTTGGTCTAATCCAGACGGGATCATTCCAAGCATGTTGATAACTCGGTGATATGATTCGAGTTGAGGATAATGAATGGATATGAGAATAGTCGTCGAGGAGGATGACTAGGAGGCTTGGATAGCATCGTTGTTGAAGGTTCTAGCATGCTCTAAGCAAGAGTACGTTTGGGCAGATTCGATAGTCCCAACGGCCAACTGTTGATGGTCGAGTACTCTGGGCAGATTCGATAGTCCTAGGCACGGGCTGCGACGACGTGCGGGAGTTATGTCTAGAACCGGGGTTTCCATTAGCCCTTGACGGACGGCTGAAAGAATGTGCCGGTCATTCAATTAACGGTGATATCGAAGCAATGATAACAGTGATAGCCAGAGTCATGGATGTTTGGTTGTATCGTCATTCGGACTCAAGAGCGGTATTTTCTGGGTGCTTATCTGATTTAGGCCTTGGTACTTGGAAAACATCGCCCTTGACTCGAGTGATAGTAGCTTTACTTTAAATTGTATGCTCTGCTATGTTTGCTTCTACTTAGTGTGTGTCTGGGGGCTATCACTGTAGAATGAGGTTGGGGTGGGAGGGTTGTATTCCTATTCCTTTTCCTTTATGCTCTTTTGGTATGTTGTTAGTTAATTTACTGCTCACTAAGACTGTTGTCTGACTCAAGGCTTTATGTTTTTAATTCTTATTGCCTTGGGCTGTTCGTCCATTTTGGGACGGGCAGACTAGGTAGCAGGTGACAGGTGCTGTTCTCTTCTCACGATGTTGATATCGAAGACGAGCTAGAGGGTTGCATATTATCTTCTTATTATATGTACTGGATATTCCGCTGTTTTGTATTCTCTGAGAGATTTGTAGTGAGGCTGGATGTATTGACTATTTGGATGCTTGTACTCAACTATTATGGAGTTTTATATGATATCATTTTGTTCTGTAAAGCTTCACTATACATATATTCTATTGTATTTTATCCATGCGCTGTGAGTAATACGATAGATTCTGTTGTTTTAAATCTTACCTTGACAATCGTCCATGGTCGCCTGGCACATTTAACAGCGCTCTATCTTTAGATTCGGTGCAGGGGTCATGGGCGGTCGTCACATTTGGTATCAGAGCTTTGGTTAATCGATTTTACCCAACGCTCGCTGTCGTAACTATGTATGAGAGACGTAATTGTATTTTGATGGATGAATACTATATATAATATAGTAGCTTAGCAGAGTTTGAGTCTTTTATGCAGTTGTTTCTCTAGATGTTCTAATCATTCCTTTTTATAGATATTGAGAATGAGTCGAAGAGGGAGACCAGCTGCTAGGGAAGGCCGTGCTACTGAAGAGACTGCTGATTATGCAGCCATGTTCGAAGCTATGATGACTTCGATCATGAGAAGGATACCAGTCCCGGGGGCAGCAGTTGATGTTGGAGTTCAAGTCCAAACTCCGAAACCCGTGGATTTTGCTAAGTTGTGCAAGGACTATACTGCTCTTGGAGGGAAGGTTTTCTTGGGGACAGAATCTACCATTGAGGTCCAGAGATGGATAGATGCTTGTAGAAGGATCTTTGGTGATTTGGGAATTGATGATGCAACTAAGAGGAAGTTGGCATCAAGGCAGCTTCAAGGGAGAGCCTCTGATTGGTGGAACTCTATTACCATCAATACTGCGGAGGAAGAGATTACTTGGGAGCAATTCCAAGCTAGATTTGAAGCTAAGTTCATTTCTACAGCGCAGAAGTCTGTTCTGTTCAAGAAGTTTGTGGAGCTCAAGCAGGGAGGGAGATCTGTTCTTGAGTATGTTTCTGAGTTTGAAGCTTTGTCCAAGTATGCCCGGTCATATATTGAATTTGCTTATCAGAAGAATGAGAAGTTTGTGACCGGCTTGGATAGTTATCTTGGGAGACAGTTGGTGGATCATTTGGACGATTCATTTGAGAAGCTTGTGGAGAAAGCTCTTAGGCATGAGAGTCTGTTTCCTAAGGAAGGACCTGTTGTTGCTGTTACCAAGGGAGAATCTAAACCACAGCAGGGTGGAAACCAGAAGAGGAAGCAGCAGCAGCAGAAGGGTAGGGATGGCCAGAAGAAGCCGAAAGGTGAGGTGACTTGCTACAATTGTCAGCAGAAGGGCCATTTCTCGAAGGATTGTAAGAATCCGAAGGTGCCAATGAAGTGTCACAACTGTGACAAGCCGGGGCATTTCAGGAAGAATTGTCCAGAACCGAGAAAGGACAGGCAGGTTGTGCAAGCTTATGCTTTAGGAGCTGTTCCGTCATCTTCGAAAGCTCCTACTGCTGAAGAGAAGGGAAAGAGTGTGGTTGTTCAAGGTACTCTTTTCCTATGTGGTATTCCAGTTAGAGTTTTGTTTGATACTGGAGCATCGCATTCATTTGTTTGTAATGAACTAGTAGGCCGGTTAGGTTTGGAACCGGATATTGTCGATAGGCCATTGGTGGTGACTAATCCAGTTGGGGGTTCGTCTTGTTTGTGTATGTTATGCCGTGGTCTAGTTGTGTCGAGTTATGGTTGCTCTTTTGTTTGTGATTGTTTTGTTCTGAACTTTGCGGGGTTCGGAATTATTTTGGGTATGGACTGGCTTAGAAAGTATGCGGCTAAGGTTGATTGTGAGAGGCTGGAGGTGACAGTCGAGAATGTGGAGGGGCGAAAGATTGTAATACGATGTAAGCATGAGGAAGGCGTCTTCATGAGCTTCTTGTATTCGTTAGTTGTTCCACGGGATGGACTGTCTTTAGTGCCGATCGCAAATAGATTCGAGGATGTCTTTGACGAAGTCAAAGGGTTGCCGCCGCATAGAGAGATCGAGTTTCGAATAGATCTAGTTGAAGGAGCCAGACCTGTTGTGATGCCTCTTAGGCGGATGGCGCCTAGGGAACAGCAGGAGTTGAGGGTGCAAGTTGATGATCTTTTGCAGAAAGGATTCATTCGGCGTAGTGTGTCCGAGTGGGGTGCACCAGTTGTGTTTGCAACCAAGGCAGATGGGTCGTTGAGATTGTGTGTGGATTATCGTGAGCTGAATAAGGTGACTAAGAAGAACAAGTATCCATTGCCGAGAATAGATGACTTGTTTGATCAGCTTCACGAAGCTAAGGTGTTTTCTCAGATGGATTTGGCAACGGGATTTCACCAGTTGAGAGTAGCTAAGGATAGTGTGTCGAAGACTGCTTTTAGGACACCATCCGGTTTCTTTGAGTGGCTGGTAATGCCGTTTGGATTGACTAACGCGCCAGCATATTTTGTGGATCTTATGAATAGAGTGTTCAGAGATCAGTTGAACAAGTTCGTACTTGTGTTCGTGGATGATATTCTGATTTATTCCAGAACGGAAGAAGAGCACAAGAAGCACTTGCGTATTGTTTTGGAGATCTTACGAAAACATCAGCTGAAGGCTAAGTTTTCGAAGTGTCACTTCTGGAAGAATGAAGTGAGGTTCTTAGGCCATGTGATTTCTGGAAATGGAATAGCGGTTGATCCCGCTAAGGTAGCAGCAATCCAGGATTGGGTTAGACCTAAGAATGCATCAGATGTGAGAAGTTTTCTTGGATTAGCAGGATATTATCGACGGTTTATCAAAGACTTCTCCAAGATAGCTGCACCGTTAACAGGATTGACGAAGAAGAACCAAGTGTTCAGTTGGAATGCTAAGTGTGAGCAAGCTTTCGGAATCCTGAAAGAGAGATTGACGAGTGCTCCTGTTTTGACTATTCCAAGTGGGAATGATGAGATGGTGGTTTACACCGATGCATGTGGTACTGGACTTGGAGCAGTGCTGATGCAGAAGGATAAAGTTGTTGCGTATGCCAGTCGACAATTAAAGCCGCATGAAAGGAATTACCCAACTCATGATTTGGAATTAGCGGCGATTGTATTTGCTCTGAAGATGTGGAGGCATTATCTGTTGGGAGTTCGATTCGAGTTGTTTACGGATCATAAGTCGTTGAAGTATCTTTTCTCCCAAAAGGATTTGAATCTTCGGCAGCAACGTTGGCTAGAGTTTTTGGCATCGTATGACTTTGGTATAGCTTATACTCCGGGAAAAGGTAACGCAGTGGCTGATGCGTTAAGTCGAAGACATGCAGGATTGGGAGCCATGTTTTCTGAATGGAAGAATCTCGAGTATTTAGCTGGATTTGACTTCAGGCCTAGATGCGAATTGGAACCTGAGATGTTGGCAAACTTATCGATAAGACCTTCTCTTGTGGAAAGGATTGGCGAGAGCCAAAAGCAAGATGATAAGCTTGTCAATATTATCCGTGATTTAGAATCTGGATTGGATCCAGAAAAGGATAAAGGATTCGAGGTTGATAGAGAAGGTTGGCTTCGAAAGCAAGGACGACTAGTTGTTCCCGATATAGATGAATTGAGGAGTGAAGTCCTGAAGGAAAGTCATCACTCGAAGCTGACAATTCATCCAGGTGGAAACAAGATGTATCGGGATATGAAGAAAACCTACTACTGGGAAGGCATGAAGAAGGATGTTGGAGATTTCATTTCCAAGTGTATGAATTGCCAGTTGGTAAAAGCCGAACAGAAGAAGCCAAGCGGATTGCTTCAGCCCTTAGAAGTTCCTACATGGAAGTGGGAACAAGTGTCGATGGATTTTATTGATGGATTACCTAGAACAAGAACGGGGAATGAAGGGATTTGGGTCATTGTGGATCGTTTGACCAAGAGTGCAAGATTCATTCCTGTTCGATCGACTAGGACTGCATCAAAGTTGGCTGAGTTGTATGTTAAGTGGATAGTCCGATTCCATGGTATTCCGAAGAGTATAGTGAGCGATCGAGATCCATTGATCACTAGTGGATTTTGGAAGAGCTTCCAGGAAGTTTTGGGAACCGAGTTGTGTTTGAGTACAGCTTATCACCCTCAAACAGATGGTCAGACTGAGAGAGTCAACCGAGTTTTGGAAGATCTCCTCAGAGCATGTGTTTTGGACTTCGGAGGATCATGGGAAGATCACCTTCATTTGGTGGAGTTTGCGTACAACAACAGTTACCAGTCAAGTATTGGTATGGCACCATATGAGGCATTGTACGGAAGACCGTGTAACTCTCCAACATGTTGGTTGGAAACTGGAGAAAAGCTGATACTTGGGCCAGAGATGATTAGGCAGACTTCAGATTTTATAGAGATCATTCGGCAACGGATGAAGGCAGCCCAAGACCGTCAGAAGAGTTATGCCGATAAGCGTCGAAAGGATTTGGAATTCGACGTAGGAGATATGGTTTTTGTGAAGATTTCTCCTCTGAAGAATGTTATTCGATTCGGGAAGAAAGGAAAATTAACTCCGAGATTTGTTGGACCATTCCCGATTATCGAGCGAATTGGAAAGCTCGCTTACAGATTGCAGTTACCAGAGAAGATGTCGAGTGTGCACAATGTTTTTCATGTATCATATCTACGGAAGTATGTGCACGACTCGAGTACGGTAGTTTCTGCTGATAGCTGTGAAGACTTAGAAGTTGATCCAGTTGATAGAAGACCTCGTAAGCCGCTTCGTGTTGTTGAAACCGACACGAAACAGCTTAGGAGGAAGGTAGTTAGGTTGCTCAAGATACAATGGAGTGACGATGATAACGACTGTACGTGGGAGGTGGAAGAGAGGATGAAAGCAGCTCATCCTGAACTCTTCAAGGTATGGCCCTAAGGTGTCGTGTCATCTAACGAAATTGTAACTTGTTCTAAGTCTTAGAATTCTGTACGCTAAGCTAGAATTGGATGCATGGTTTATTGATTGTTATGGATGATAGGCGTACAGAATAGCTTTGATTGCCTTGTTTGTTTGGAATTTCGGGGGCGAAATTCCTAAGGGGGAGAGAATGTAACGACCCGTATTTTTACGGATCAAAACATTCTAAAATGATTGACCTTTGGTTGTATGGTTGTTAAGTCATTTCTGGTTTTGGCAGAATTTTGCTTGAATTTTGCTTAAGTCCTAAGTTGTAGCCGACTTAGGAGTTTGGACGAGTTAAGCAACAAGTCTGGGTCGAGTTGCCGACTCAAGGAACTCACCGAGTTAAGGGAGTGTGGTTGACCGACTTAAGGTAGTGACCGACCTAGGAGATAAGTCTTGACCGACTTAAGAGATTCAGGCAACCTAAGTATTCTGGGTTAGAGTTAGGTCGGCAACGACCTAAGAGAGTGTTGTGAGCGACCTAAGAGTTTCGGTGAGCTAAGTGTTAGGTCGGCAGGGTGAGTTAGCGACCTAATGGTTACCGGGTTAGCGACCTAAGGGTTAGGCGACCTAAGGAGTTGCCGTGTTAGCGACCTAAGTAGTTAGCTTGTTAGCGACCTAAGGAGGTCGCATAAGTGTTAGGTCGTAGCACTGATAGGTCGTGTGGGTCTAAGTGTTAGGTCGTAACATCGTTAGGTCGTCTAGACGACTTAGGAGTGGTTGAGTATCTGTGATTGGTTAAGTCGTAGGTCACGTGATGTTATTTGGTCACGTGTTGTCTTAAGTGTTAGGTCGGCAACGACCTAAGTTAGGTCGTAGACTCCTAAGGTTGTTAAGTCGCCATGTGTTAGGTCGCGTAGAAGTCTAAGTTGTTAGGTCGCAACCCAACTAAGTCATTGGTCGAAGGAAAGCGCATTGCTTTAGGTCGTCTAGTGTTAGGTCGCTGAGGAGTACATCTGTTAGGTCGGAGAAGCTTAGGTCGGAGAGGCTTAGGTCGGAAGCGACTTAGGGAGATAGCCAGATTTCGACTTAAGGACAGATTTCAGCTATAAATAGGAGGGGTTGTTCTCACTTTTTGGGATCCGGGTTTTTGAAGCGACGAAGTGCTGCCATTTTGAGAGCTCGACTTCTACACTTCTTCACTTCTTTTCTCCACTCTAATCTTGTGCTTCCATCCATCCAAATTGAAGATCAAGATTGAAGATTCAAGAGCTTAGATTGAAGATCTTCATCTTTTCAAGAGAGATTTCTTCATTTGAGGCGGATTTGTGATAGATCAAGCTTCACCCTTCGCTGTCCAGATCTGAAGCGTGTTGATTTGGGTTTGTTTAGGTGATTTGGTGAGTGGTGATTATCTCTCACACGGATCCAAAGGAGTATATCTGATTGTTGACTCGATTTGGTGTTAAAATAGAGATTTCCATGCATTTTCTTCATCCTATGTGTAGATCCATATAGATCCATTGTTCATGATGATGTTACATCCATTTTATCATATGTTAACCTATGCAAGTTCATTCATCAAGTTTGTAGAGATATAATCCATGTTTTCATGCTTATTGGACTTTCAACTCTTTAATTACGAAAATGCCATTATTGTTATAATTGTCTACTTAGATCATATTTGAATGCTTGATTGCTTGGATTGATGTTTGATTTGGTTGATTGTTATGAACTAGATGATTGATGATTAGATTTAGGTCGAAGATGATTCAAAAGCTAAGGGAAAGACTCTTGAATTGGGAAAGCTGCTTGTGGCATATGTAGCGGGATGATGAAGCTCGTATGCATAGATTTGATGATGCGATGATGAGATGAGGCTTTGCGAGGATGTAATGAAGCGAGGCAATCATATGATGAAGACTTGGTCTAATCCAGACGGGATCATTCCAAGCATGTTGATAACTCGGTGATATGATTCGAGTTGAGGATAATGAATGGATATGAGAATAGTCGTCGAGGAGGATGACTAGGAGGCTTGGATAGCATCGTTGTTGAAGGTTCTAGCATGCTCTAAGCAAGAGTACGTTTGGGCAGATTCGATAGTCCCAACGGCCAACTGTTGATGGTCGAGTACTCTGGGCAGATTCGATAGTCCTAGGCACGGGCTGCGACGACGTGCGGGAGTTATGTCTAGAACCGGGGTTTCCATTAGCCCTTGACGGACGGCTGAAAGAATGTGCCGGTCATTCAATTAACGGTGATATCGAAGCAATGATAACAGTGATAGCCAGAGTCATGGATGTTTGGTTGTATCGTCATTCGGACTCAAGAGCGGTATTTTCTGGGTGCTTATCTGATTTAGGCCTTGGTACTTGGAAAACATCGCCCTTGACTCAAGTGATAGTAGCTTTACTTTAAATTGTATGCTCTGCTATGTTTGCTTCTACTTAGTGTGTGTCTGGGGGCTATCACTGTAGAATGAGGTTGGGGTGGGAGGGTTGTATTCCTATTCCTTTTCCTTTATGCTCTTTTGGTATGTTGTTAGTTAATTTACTGCTCACTAAGACTGTTGTCTGACTCAAGGCTTTATGTTTTTAATTCTTATTGCCTTGGGCTGTTCGTCCATTTTGGGACGGGCAGACTAGGTAGCAGGTGACAGGTGCTGTTCTCTTCTCACGATGCTGATATCGAAGACGAGCTAGAGGGTTGCATATTATCTTCTTATTATATGTACTGGATATTCCGCTGTTTTGTATTCTCTGAGAGATTTGTAGTGAGGCTGGATGTATTGACTATTTGGATGCTTGTACTCAACTATTATGGAGTTTTATATGATATCATTTTGTTCTGTAAAGCTTCACTATACATATATTCTATTGTATTTTATCCATGCGCTGTGAGTAATACGATAGATTCTGTTGTTTTAAATCTTACCTTGACAATCGTCCATGGTCGCCTGGCACATTTAACAGCGCTCTATCTTTAGATTCGGTGCAGGGGTCATGGGCGGTCGTCACAATGGTAACTCTGGTCATCAATGCTGGCTAAGACCAAAAAGTATGAATACTACCCATAATTCTCATCAACTTAATGCTTCTCATCCTAGCTCTGATTGGTTGTCAAAACCATTACTGCTTTAACTGTTGCCTCCAGAGTATTCAAAAATATGGATACAGATTATTCTGATGTTCTTGCTTCCATGCACGACAGGCATGTATTTGTATTATTCTAATTGTTCACCTTACTTAATTATTCTATCTGTAGTGATAATGAGAGGATTTGCGTTGTTTTTAGGAATACAAGCTTGGGGAATTTGTTCTTTAAAGTGGCTGGAACACCTGAATCTGTGAAAAGCACTATTTACCAGGTACTTTTTGTTTAAAATCAGATGTAATTTTTATTAATGATGGCTTAGTTAGAAAGTATTACTATTTAACTAGTATTATCTATAAAATCGTCATAAAACATTAAAGAAGGGAAATTTGTTATGCTTTTATCCAAAATTGTGATATATTCATTGACATTGTTGTTGTTGGTACCTCCATGAAGTTGCAGTTTGTAATTTATTAAATGTTTTATAGTACTTTGTAAATTTTATTATAGCAGACATTCTTAAACAATGGTTTGTAGTATAAATAAGGCATTTTTGTATTGTGGATTACATGCTCTCTAGAGTTTCCTGGACAATATACGTATCATATTCTTTTCTTCTTTTTTTAACATGAAAAGATAAAGACAAAAGGAAACTAAAATAGTATTATTATATGATTCTAGATTGGTGTACAGATGCAAATACAGAACCACCTTTTAATTTGCATTACTCCATTTTCTTTCCTTTGTAAAGCTCCAACAATTGGAGTTGAAAGTTATGATAACTCCATTTTATTTAGCAGGAACGGTTAAACTATTTTTTAAAAGTGGATATTTCTTTGGAGGACAAGATAATTATTATCTTTATTTCGGGGACCATCGGACTTATATTATATACAACAACTAGGATTGAACCTGGACAAGATAATTATTATCTTTATTTCTAGATTGGTGTACAGATACTAACACGGAGTCTAAAACTCTTAAATCACATTAGTGGTATAATAGATAAATGATAAAACAATACACATTGAATTATATACTGATCAAATACAAACGGTACAAGTTTATATTGTAACTGACCTTGCAATTAATAATAGCAAAAAACAAGTATAAAGAAAAGTTTCAACCTCATTCTTTCACATGTTTGTTTTATAAAGCTTAAAATAACTTGAGAACTAGCTACTTAATGTTTCCGTCTTTTAATCGTAATCAAGTACGTATAACAAAGAACTTTTCCTTTGCAGGTGAATAGATATATTTGATGGAAAAAAATAGTAACATACCGCAGCAAGTTATGGATTCGAAGTTACTTTTGATGCCATAACTACATTTTGGTTTGTATGCTTATATGTATTACTACTTTTGATCACTAGTTGCTGCTTATTCTACAGTGAAATATTATCAATTTATTGTCTATTTTGATGTAAGAATATTGCGTATGTTTATTATGTAATGTTTCATGTTAATTGTAAGACGTGTGATTAATATAATATGTTGATTATAAAATGTGTGATTAATATAATATATGTTTGTTATGAAATATATATGTTTATATAAACTATGTTATACATAAATTATGGCTGCATATGAATTGGAACCCAGTGGGAACTGAGCAAAATACGACAACGTTTATAAAATGCTATGAAAATATTTAACAACATTTCAAAATCGCTATAGAAAAGATACACAGTGTTTTCGAAATGCTATAAAATAGGACCCAAGCATTTCAGAAAAGGCTGTAAATAAACAACATAGCAACAAAAGAAACACTGTATAAAGAAATCACAACAATGAAAAGAACATTGTAAAAAGTTAACATAGCATATTTTAACCGCTATTGAATATATAAAAAAAAACGCTATAGATACATGGATTCTACAGCGTTTTCTGTCTTGCTGTATATGTGTGACCTATAATGGCATATTAATATACAACGTAGTTAAAAACGCCATTAAAGATTTTTATAGCGTTTTTGAAATGCTATGATAGGTACATTTTGTTGTAGTCAAGGAGGGTCATTACAAGTGGTATCAGAGCTTAGGTTGAGCAAACACTTAGGCTATGGTAGAGTAAACTCTTGAGAGATAGGGTAAGCGAGACCCTAGGATGAGTTTGAGTGTTTGTGTGTGTGTGTATATATAAGCGCGTATTTGTTAGTGCTATAAAAATATCTTATATTGTGTTGATTTATCGATTAGGTGGTTTATGAATTCTAGCCGATACAAAAGGAACAACTGTATCAATAGGGGTTCATAAACACTTAAATAAGACAAATTGACACAATATTGTTTTGAAAGTGGGTAGATGAAATAATTTTACCAAGAATTATATTTTATTTATAAAAGAATAATTTTAAAAAAATTGATATAGTTATCTATGGTGTGTTTGTTTATTAGGAAATGATAATATTCAATCATTATCATTTACTGTTAGAATAATCATGCTCGTCCAGTTTAGGAGCATTGACTATTGTTGTCGTTTGATTGTTTATGCCCAGATAGTTTATGAGCATTTATTGTTCTGGTTAAATTAAATACAAACACCTTGTGAATTCAATTTTATGATTTGTAGTAAGGCATTCCGTGATATAATTGGGTTAAAGTTTAATTTTAATAAAAGCTGTTTATCATAATCTAAACAAAGATATACAATTGTGAAATGTTTTTATATAAGGTAGCAAATTGGTATAAGTGTGATTTATAAATGTGGTTTATAAAATATTGTTTATAAATAAAAAGGATTTAAATTGAGAATTTGAGTATTTAAATCACGGTGTTTTTGGAAATTGTTTTTCAAAGTTTTGGAGCAAATACTGTTAGTATTATTTGAAAGTATTTGTGTATAAAAATATTTTAAAAGGACTTTAAAAGGGGATAGAAAACACTGAACTCACTTCGGTCGTTGGAACATAATCCTGGGGATGACTTCAACATCACCGGCGTTTATTTTTGAGTTTCTAAGTGAGGGATTGCTACCATAGTAATTTGCTATAGAGTTGTTTTGGTAAAAAACATCCTAATTTAATTCCAAAGTATGATTTGATATACAAAGGAGATATGTACATTATTGTTTCAAAATAGAGTTGAAATAAAATCCGGTGTTTAGTTCTTAAATTTTCAGCTAAGTTACAAAATGGACTCAGGTATCCTATGCATGAGGATAGCTTGGATTGTGCATCTCACTTTAATGTGTTGTGTGGTAAAATTTTCATTTGTTAAAATAAAAGGGAATTTTCTATGATTTTGGATAGTCAAAAAATTTCAAGTTGATATAAATTGAAGCCAAGTGTTTCATCGAAACATAAGAAATATTTTTTTTAACTTATAAATTTGAGAAGATAGTAAGTTAAAAAGAAGTTAAAATTGGTTAAACACCCTGGTTAAGCAAAACAAATTGATATTGTATATATACTCTTAGGATGTAGCAGAGTATGATATGAATATGAACTTAAGTTTTAAAAGTGTTGATAAACATAAGTTGTGTTTTATAAGGTGTTTAAAAACATAAGAAAACTTTTATGAAATGGTTCAAAGTAATTTTAGTATTAAAGGTGTAACAACCCGGAATTTCACTGCTTTGATTTGTGAATATATAATTAATTTTAAATATTCAAATAAATGGTTTTATAATGAAAATAAAACTCTTTTTAATAATATAATGATGGTGAAATAGTTTTCAAAATTTGTTTATAAAAATATATAGTTCGATGAGAAATAGAAAATGTGACCTGAAACTGTTTTTCGAATATTCGACGTTTCATCGTATACAAGTTGTTTGAAATGTCATATTTTATTTTTTGAACTAGTACTTTATATACAAAAAATCATGGGGATAACATATCCCATGTCAAATAAACGTTTGAAAGCAAGTTTCGAACTTGTGACATCCTGCACCAAAGCCGAATCAATTAACCACTTGGACAAAGGTGCTTGTCGAAATGTCATATTTGTATATATATATTAAAATATATGAATTGTTATAAACGTTGATTAGTAATTTAATTAGGGTTAAGTGTAATTAATTTAATTAATTAAGTTAAGAAAATGATGATGTGACACTGGCTACTATAATAAAGAAATCAAAGAAAATGTCACATCGGGGGGACATGAATTGACATATTGGCAACTTGAGTACAAGAATTAAATGGCATGGTGGCTTGATGTGAATGGGGGAAGGCTATGGTGGCATTGATATGATGGGAGGAGGAGGACACGGTGATATGGCATTCATGGAATGGAGAGTAAAGGACGAGGGGTAGTTTGGTAATTCAACATGTTAACATAATATATAAACTAATTTTCGTAATTGTTATTTCACTTTCTCATTCTTTTTTCCATTTTCAAAACTTTTCTAAGCTTGGAAACAAAACTTCCATGGCTTCTCTATTTAGTTTTTAGGTTTTAAAGTTTTTAAAAATCAAATTCTTACTTTAAAAACTTGGTTTTAATTCACTTGTTTTCATCTCCACTTTCTCCATTTTTCCTCCTACTTCATTCGGTCATAACTTTCTCCACACTAAATCAACTTAAGATTTTCTTTTCTTTAAATCATGTATATTTCTAGTGGCTACAACTTTGTAGTTTACCACTTTTTTTTATTTCGAGCTTAGATGCTCCAAAAATTCATTTTTTTTGCAAGAGTGTTTTTGAACCTAGATTTTGATATCCGAAAATACCCCTTACTGTTTTGGCCATAACTTCCTCAAAATTTAACTTTTTGAGTAATTCTTTTTTTAAAAGATAGAGGAAAGAATAATCTAAAACTTTTCATTTGACCACTTTTCCAAAATCCAAGAGGAAAGGGTCCAAAAGTCGAGTGCAAAATGACCCATTTTCGAGAAGAATTTGTGGTTTTCCAGGCTTTCCGAGCGCTAAAGTATTTCAAGTTTTCAAAATCTTTGCTGAGTAAACTTCTTAACTTTTTAGGAAGAATTTACTTATATATGTGTGTGTGTTGGTTATGTGATTATATATATGTATGTATGTATATAATTGTTTGGTTTGAATTGTGGTATTGTTTATATATGTTGGTTATAAAAAGGTTGTGATTGTTGGTTTTGTTTGGTGATGATATGATTTGGTATAGTTGAACTTGGATATGTCATATGTGTTAATCTTGTCTTGAAGCTAAAGCAAGTTAGCATGTAAACTAGTTAGTAAAGTGAAATTATGGATATCCATAGCGATAGTCGCTATGGATGCAGTTCGCTTAAAATTTCGATTTTTGCAAAGTTTAGTTTTTATACTTCAAATTGTTTTGTGAATATTATACAAAAATAATAATAAGGTTTTTAAAAGTTAATTAAGGATTTAATAATTAATTGTTAATTAATTAGGTTATAGTAATTGATAATTAATTAAATGTTAACAAGGTTTATTAACTTTAATTAAATAAAGATTAGTTCTTAATTAATTATCTTTTAAAGTTAAGATTTATTTTAATTAGTTATTAATTAAGTTAATTAAGTATGGGTTAAGTAAATTATTTATATTTAATTTGTCATTAATTAAATATAGGATTAATTATTAATCAAGGATTTAATTATTTGATTAAAGATTTAATTTATAATAAATTATTTATTAAAGGTTTAATTTATTGTTTAAGTTTAATTAAATATTATTTAATTAATTAATTGAGATTAATTGACATTTAATTATTAGTGAAGGTTTAATTAATTATTTAATAATTAATAAAGGATTAATTTGGGATTGATTAATGGTTAATTATTGTTTAACTATTTAATTAAATTAAGTTAAGATTCAATTAAAATTAATTATGATTTAAATAAGGGTTAACTTTTAATTAATTATTTTTAAAAGGGTTTAAAAGTTTTAAATCCTTTGGTTTTTGAAAGTAAAATGATTCCAAGGTACTTCTTTTTCAAAGATGGTTTTGAATACAAGTGATTCAAGTGTTGATACCATTAAGAAACCATATAATTGTGAATGAGTTATAATGTAGATTGTTGGGTTGTTTGGACACATGTTAGTAGAATAAATCCTCGTTCTGCTATAATTGATTGTTTATTTGTTTGGTTATTTGGACATGTGTTAGCAGAATAAATCTTCGTTCTGCAATAAATTGATCGTTTGTTTGTTGGGTTGTTTGGACATGTGTTAGCAGAATACAACCCCATTCTGCTATAAATTGTTTGTTTGTGTGGACATGTGTTAGCAGAATAAATCACCGTTCTGCTACGAATTGGTTGAATTGCTTGGACGTCTGTTTAGCAGGACAATTCACCACCTTGCTATTATGTTATTTGGATATGTATATGCTAGTTAGTTCATATTGACATGTTATTCCCTGATTTGGATATGAGTGTATTTACATATATGTTGATCTATGAAAATAACTGTTAAGTGAATTGAAATGGAAACTGAATGGTAACTTAAAATAGCACCGTTGGGATTACTAAGCCTCTTTTCGAATTACTAAAGTATGTTTTTGAATTAACTATAATTCTTTAATCAATTTGGGTTTAAAGGTTATAAATGATTTTAAAAGTTTATTATTATTTTATAAAGTTATTTTTTAAATAATATCTTGTTTTAAAAGGGGTTTATTAAATAAAAGGTTATACCTAAAGTGATCTACAAATGATATATTGAAAATGATATTTTATAAAGGAGATTGTATAAAGAAATTGTGAAGGAAGATTTTTAATAGTTGTAAAAATAGAAAGAGATTTTATAAATCATGTTAGATATTTTTGAAAGGCGTTTTAATTCAAGTTTTAAAAATTGTAAAGAGGTTTGAAATGTTAAGTGAACTTATAAAATAATTTTTATAAGGAATAAGTGAATGGGTTTTATAAAGTGAACGGGTTTTATAGTAAGTGATGTTTTGAAAGGGAATGGTTTGTCCATTTAATATGGAATGTGAGAAGAGAGAATTTTCCAAATGTTTTTGGAAAATGTTTATATTGTTTTCCAAGTAAAAGGGATGTAAGGGGTTTGGGAAAAGTGTTTTAGAAAAGATCCTTTGATAGAGTTTTATAAAGTGGTTTTCTTAATTAAAGATTAATTAATAAAGGCTTAGAGGATCCCATATGAAATTGAATCAATGTTTGATTGTTTGTTTATTTGATAGTTAAATAACCAACTATCAAATCTGGACCAAAACATAACTTTGGAAATATGTAGGAGAAACACGGAAATTATAAGGTACAGTTACCGTCGGTGGTGCTGTATTGTACGTATAAATTCGTTTTGTTCTTCTAGGATAAATGATAAGGAAATTTGTCCACTAACGGTTAGGAGGTGAACTCCGCTCTTATCTTTTATTTGGTTATTTCCTAAAGAATCAGGGTTGAGTTTACCAGAAATTATCAAAAGTTCTTTCGAAGAGACTGGGATCGGATCTATTATCCAAAACCACTTTGATCCAACTCAAGCGTTTCGAACTGAAGACATATTGAAGAATATGGAATCAAAGATGGAGCATTGAAGTGTAAGCGCTGCTTGCTACTAATCCTAAGGGTGATTCCAAAATGGATGTAGTAGAAGTAGTGCCTTCGGTATGTCCTTATCCTGGACAACTCGAATGGATGAATGTTAGCATTGCATTGATGCCTGGAGGGCAGTGTTAGCATTCCAAGTGGGATTGCTATTCAAAAAGGTAAAACATAGCCTCAAGCCTCATCAACTGAGAATGAATGAAAATCAGGAGAGATGTGGCAAGGATAAGCGGGTCGCACCCATTAAGGTATGTTGTCACCCTTCTAGATGCATCTACATATTTATGGATTGGTTGTGCATGAGATCTCGATAAAAAGGGTTGCAAAGCAACCGGGGTGATGACATATTCGATACTATCCAGTATGGGGTAGGTCGGTTCTGTGTTGGCAGGGGATCCAGGCGAGGTCCTCGGTACATTTTCTAGACGTGTACTGTGATAGGTGGTAGCCCAGTACCTAGTCATTGTATGGAATCCATTCTCCAATAAGCGCTGTACGGTTTTAGTTTATACCAAATATGTTGGAATGTGAGATGCAAGCATTCCAACTATTTTAATATTTTACTTTAAACCCTTAGACATTATTATAATATCACTAGATTTTTTTGTAAAAGTGTTTTGATTATCATAAGGTAAAAACTCGTTCGTGTTTATGTGCGGCGTGGTCTTACGAGATACCTTTGATTTTAAAAAGAGTTTTAAAGGCAATAATTCAGTTGCTTTGAGTATACTCACATCAGACCCATGTCTGACCCGGAGTTTTATTTTCTTCCCTTAAAATTCTTGGGTGCTCAAATTTTTACGAGCAGCCAAGTAGTTCAGGTTTCCTATGGATGTAGTTTGGAGGAGCTTAGAGCAGGAGGCTTCACCGATAGTTAGTTATTATTTTTTGTTTCCGCCGTATTATATGTATCTTATATCAGTTATGTAAGGACAGGCTGTTATAACTGTCCTAGGTTAGAAATTGTTTTAGTATGACTCTGATGTATCATTTTGTAAAGGACTTTGTAAAGAACTATGTTAATTAATATATATTATTCCGTTGTGTTGTGAGATTATGTGATTGTTTAGTTTCTTCTATTTTCTATCTCATTTTTTCCCTAACAATCTGTCTTTCGGTACTTAGTTGTTCGGCACGTGAATACCGTAGATGTATTAGTGTCGACTTCTAGGGTTCGAAAAGGCAGGTCGTTACAAAAGGAAATATACTAGTAATGGAAATGAATATGAATTAAAAATGACTGGTATAGTTAAGAAACCTATGAAATATATACGTAAGTTATACGTAGGTTATTTTATTCGCATAGCTGTTTTTGATCCAGATTCGAGTACATGATTTCAAGATAATTTACACCGATCCAAATAAGTACTTTTCACTAGATTCTTGATGGCAAACACTCGATACGGATTTTATATTTGATTCTGAAGTTTCTATCATAGTATATGGCTATGCCAAGAGAACGGAGGTTTCTTATCAAGGTACCCGATCGGCGTCCGCACTAGGAAAGTCGAGTGAGTGATACTAGTTTGGAAGTGAAATTTTTATGATCAAGCGAGTGATCGGATTTGGTATGGCATATGAATGATATATGTACATCATATGGACTTAATAAGTTTTCTGCTTTTGACATTAGAAATGCAGTTTATATGGATTGATAGCATGTGTAAGTGAGATATAGGTATATGGAAGCAAAGGCAAGCTTGGTGCTTTTGGTTCCATGAGTTAAGTTTGATTGCTCGACTAATAGTTACATGTTTATATTGTTATTGATGATTTTATGCCCCAGATATGGAAGGCTACTTTTGGGTTTTTGTTTTCTTTTGTTGGTTTGGGCCCGCTGTTGCAAGTTGTAGTTTTTCCAATCGAGCCGCGCAAAGGAGGTGCTGCCAAAACTTTCTATGGCATATGAGATTTTAAAAGTTTAATAAATCACTTTAATTAATTAGTTTTAAAGCTTAAGGGTGTGAGGATATTTTTCTTCCTCAGGAAATTTTGAGGACGAATTTTTTTTAAGGGGGGAGAATGTAACAAGCCAATTTTTTTTAACGTTTCGAATAAAAATATTTAATTTATTTAAATATTCAAATTTGATAAATAATAAGAAAATAAAATTAATTTTTATTACAAAATTTTGATTATAACGACTTGATTCTTATAACGTATTTCTAATTTAATTTATTTGATTATTCCATAATTTTTAATTCGGAAAATATTTAAATTATCGTTTGACGATTTTTCGACAAACAATAATATTTTGTGATTTTACAAAACAAGGTAAGCTATGCATATTATTATTATTTTGGGATAGTGTCACATTTTTGTATGTGATCGTACTTTTATTTTGTCGTTCGCGGATCATACGTGAACTAAATTATGTGTGATGAGGTGCCAAAAATTTCAATATAAAACTAACCTAACACTTAAGAAAACTCAACCCACCCTACTTCTATTTTTCTTTTTTCACTGTTCTATCCAATATTTTCTGGAAACAAAGAAAATGAAATCCTCCACCTTTGAAAATCAAATAAAAAGATTTACTTATCCAAAAATTATAGAACAAAAATCTTTGAGTCTTGGGCGGTAAGATCTACAAACCCATAGTCCTTTTGGGTTGTTTGTTGATGTTTTGGTGAGTGCAAAATTTGGCGTGGTGCTTAGGAAGCTAGGATTTGACATTGCGAGAGATTTGGTTGGCAATTGGTGAAATGAAAAGCGCGGTTGGGTTTCTTGTGTCGATTAGCAGCTCCCCTTGAAATCTAGTGGACTTTGATCAAGTATTGCAAGAAGCTACATCTTCTAGGTCGTGCGAAAACTCTACTGGTTGGAAATGGTTAGAGGGGTTCAGGCTTGGGTTGGTGGGGTGGAATACAAAGGGGAGGAGGAGAGGGGTTCATCGAAGAAATCGTTAGTTGATTTTGTTGAGTGTCGGAAGAGGAGGAGCGTGCGTGCACAGCCAGGTAGTGTGTAAATTTGGTATGTACAGGGAGGAGTTAGAAATTGGGAGAGGAAGAAGGATTAATGGGTGAGCGTTAGTTAATTAAATAATGAATGTAATTAATGTTTTAATCAATCTCAAAGTCTTATAAATTGAATATCTCTTTCATACGAGGTCCAATCGAGATGTAGTCTTTTGCGTTGCGCTCAAAATGGCATTAGCTAGGCAATGGAATTGATTTGGTTGAATTTGGAGCTAATGGAAATTTGGACTGAAATCAAACGTCATTTAAAAACCAGAATGCTTAAGCATCCACTGGAATTTCGGTGCGTTAAACTCACCTTTTTGGATAACTAGTATGATATATAGTATATGAAAATTATTATTTGTGATTGAAATGACTCATTGGATTGGTTTGGTTAAATATCCGCTTTTGAAAAGCGAATGACATTTAAATGAAATACATGGAAAATTGGTAGAGAAATACGGATTTATCATCGTAGTGATTTTTTCCAGTTATATTCCTATTGATTATATTTCAGTTATATACCTGCTATATAGATTGTTAAATGTCAAAATTTGATAGTTTGGTCATATTGGATGTGACATCAACATATGTTAAAGTTGAACCTTTTTAGAGAATAAGGTAGTTATAGTACCGGTTAAGTGCTATAGTAACTATTAGCCTCGATATAGTATTTTGAAAAATATTATTAGTTACTGTTTGATTTGGAAATGGCTTTCGATTTGAAGAATTATTTTTATATAGGAATTTTTGGAGATTTCTGTGATATTTTATTTAAATATAGTTTTTAAGCTTCTCTATTCTACTTCAAATTCTTTATTTATTCTTTCCTAATATATGAATATATGGAAATGTTTTAAAATATATTTTAAAAGTATTTATTTGTATAGAAATGTTATTATAATAATGAACGTTTATTTTAAAAGAAAATAAAGGGGTTTATCCTTTATTTTAAGTGACTATATTTTTAAAAGAATATAGAAATTTTTTGGAATAAATATTGGTGAAATGTTTATATAAAATGCTGTTTAAAAAAGGATTGATTTATAAATATTGTTTAAGTATAAGATAGATTTGTAAATATTATTTTACAAGTAAAGATATCTTTATTAATAGTGTTTGATAAATAAAAGATTAGTTTTTATAAATGGGGTTTTTATAATGAGAAGATTAGTTCATAAATGGTGTTTTTATAAATAAAGAATAGTTTTATAAAAATAATATTTAAAAAGGGGAAATGATACCATTTTGAGGAATTTGATAATAAATCACATTTGTGGATTTATAGTAATAATGTGGAATAATTGTTTTGGAAAGTATTTTGTTCTATTTTGGAAACTAAAAATTTTGTGATGAATTTAGAGTTTTATAATTATATTTGGAGATTTAAAAGAGGAGTTTTATAATTATACTTTGAGATTTATAAGAGGAGATTTATAAATGATATTTTATAAAGGGGACTTATAAATGATGTTTTATAAAGAAGATTTATAAATGAAGTTTTGTAAAGGAAATTATAAATGGAGTTGTAAATATGAAAGGGTTTTATAAAAAAGAATTTTGTAAAAAGAAATGGGATTTGATTTCCAAAAATGATCATTTTAACTTATAGTGGTATGGAAAGTATTCTTTTATATTTACATCAAATTCTGAGGCATGAAAACTCATCTCTAACCTGAGAATTAAGAATGTGTGTCGAGGCAAGGATAGTTTTCTATCTTATTTGATCTCATTGTTAATCGAGGGATAGTACTGTCTGAAATCGAAAAGTGATGCTAAGTATATTTGGTGTAGTTTTTATACGATCTATTTATTTACACCAAAAGGAAAGTGTTTTGGATTTATTGTTTTTTATGTTTTAAAATGACATTTGTTTTAACTCAAGTTGAGTATGGTTTTGGAAAATGGAATCTTTCTTAAGATTTGGAAATATACTTATATCATTGAGATAAGTATATAGGAAAAATTTTCTAAGTTTGAAAGTGAAATGTTTTGTGAATATACTTATACTGTTAATATAAGTATACGGGAAAGTTTTTTTTTATGTATTGAAAAAGAAGCGGAGAATTGTGAACATATCTTTGTAAAAAAGTATTTTGATACAAGTATTTATAAAGCGGTTTTAATTAACGAAATGATTAATTAAAGAGGCTGATGTTTTCTTTGTGCTTAATCGTGCTTGGTTAAATCTCTTATTGAATTGTTTGTTATTTCATAGTTATATAACTTACTATCAAATCTTGGCCAGTTTTAAAACTATCATTGTTGGTTCGGAGAGACTGGGATCAGATATATTATCCGAAGACCACTTCGAACTGGCATAAACGTTCAAATTGAACACATCCTGAAGATCGTGGAATCAAAGACGAAGTTCTTTGAAGTGCAAGGGTTGCTTGCTACTAATCCTAAGGGTAATTTCAAAATGGATGTAGTACAAGTAGTGCCTTCGTTTTGTTCATATCCTGAATAACTTGTATGGATGAATGTTGGTATTGCATTGTTGCTTGAAGGACAGTATTAGCATTTCAAGTGAGATTTTCTAAAAAGTTAAAACGTAGCCTCTAGTCTCAACAACCGGGAATGACTAAAATAGGGGATGTGCTTCCGAGCTATGTGGTTCGCTACTATTTGGGTATGTCATCACCCTTCTAGTTATATATATTTATGGATCTGGTTATGCATGAGAGATCTTGAGAAAAGGTTGAAAAGCAACCAAGGTGGTGGCATATTCGGTACTATTTAGTAAGGGATAGGTCGATCCTGATTGGAGGGGGAGGTCTAGGCGAGACCCTTGGTACATTTTATCAAGAGTTGTGCTATGATAGATTGTACTCCGGTAGCCTTGTCATTGATGGAATCCATTCCCCAGTAACTTCCTTTCGGAAGTAGTTGTATACTATTATGCTGGAATTTAATTAATGTGACAATTTCGGTTAAGATTCCACATTTATTTTAAACTCTGGACATTAATATAATATCACTAGATTTCCTATGAAATGGTTTAGTTATCGTAAGGTAAAAGCCCATTCATGTTTATGTATGATGTGGTCTTATGAAATACCTTTATTTTGAAAGGTTTTATAACATTAAATCCATATAGTGAGTGTTTCTCATGCTGGTTTACCTGACTGGTCTGGGCGTCATTTTCTTATATGCTCGTGTAAGACCGAGCTTATTTACATATTTAGTTTCGAAGCTTTGGAGCATCAGGATACAAGCTAGATGCCTCTAAGATGCATTCATGAATATTTTATTTCTACTGCATTGGTCGTTTATATTTATCAGCATTTGTGAGGACGAGTTGTTATAACTATCCAGGCTGATGATTAGTTGGTTAACTCTGATAGATGTGTGTATATTATAGTTTTCTTTTGTAAGGATTTTTTATATATTATATATTACTCGTCATGCGGTGAGATTATGTTATGTCTTTTTTTCTTTTTCCCTAACAATTTTCTTTCCGACACTTGGATGTTCGACACATGAGTAATGTGGTTGTATTAGTATAGACTTCTAAGGATCGAAAAGGTGGGTCATTACAAACGCACTTCAGTCCTCGAGCTCGACACAATGGACCCCACAAACCCTACTCTGGTGCCGTAGATCAAATTCCAACCGTGCCTCGCCTATTTAAAAATGCATCCAGTGTTTCGAATGCCTTGCTAAAACTACAACTGCCTCCACCACACCCAATGAAAGCCTCCACCACCATGACCACTAACTCCGCCACTTCCTGCTGCACCCACGTGCCAAACCACATCACACTCGTCGCCGCCATTCACCTGCCGCAACCCCATTTTCGAACCTATCAAAATAAGATCCTAAAACCCTAACTAGAGCTCGACCAAGCTTCTCCGACCACCAGCGACCATGCAACCATCACCATCGCCTTCTCAATCCCCCAAGCTTGCTTCCAACACCACCACCCCCCCTTAGAACCCTAGATCGTAGGAAATTCACCAATGGATGCAAAACGTTCATCTTAGAACTACGAACACTCTATGCCACTAAGAATTCCACGATCACTTCTAAAAATCCACACTCGACGATACAAACTCACTCATTTCCTCCATTCACCATTTCGCGATCGTCAAATTCCACCATTCCTTGATACTCACAGAAATTGAACAATTTCTGCCACCATAGTCAATGAAACGTCGAGCAACCATTTTTAAAAATTATTATAGACCATAACGAACAACTTTACAGTTGATCGCTTTAGCTAATTTTCAAGGGTTTAAGAGATATTTGTTTTTGAGTATAAGAGGGAAAGATTTAATTTTATTTATAAAGAGTAGAAAAAGGAAGAAGAAGATGTAAATGTTAATGTTAACCGAGTTTCTATGACTCTGCATACATTTCATCCAAAACCAGCACCTTTAACCATCATATAACATTTAGTTTACAAAATAAATAGCAACATACTAAGACTATAACACTTACATATATACATTGAAGTGACACGAAAATCAAAATCAAATTACTAACAATATTTCCTTTTAACATTCTCATTTTTTAAAAGTATATAACAAGTTAGAGTTCTCACCTTCCACGTAGTTGAAATGCTTCGAGTTTAATCTTTGAGTGAAGTAAAAAAAAGTCTACTAAAAGATGTGATTTTTCAAATTTATATAAAGTTAAGAAGTACGAAAAATGAAATATGTAATGAGAAGAATGTGTATATATATATATGATGAAATAAAAAAAAGTACAGAAGGCTTAAGACCAAAATGCCCTTAAATCCATTTTCAACTCTTCCAACATTTTCCTATCCACCAAAGTACTAACCATATGAAAATATGTTGAATATTTGAATGGTCCATGTACCTTTGTTAATTTTTACACTTAAGGAATCTTAGAATTTCAAATCCATCATTTCATATTTAAATTTAAATATGTTTAATTCTTGTTATAATTATTTTATTCATTTATTTTTACATTTCAACATAAAATGTTTATAACTTTCAAAGTCATTTAAATGTTGTTTTAGAGTATATGTCAAGGTATAACAAATTTCTACAACATGTCGTTCGATAAAAAGCCGAAAATTCAAAAAAGGGGTTTCAGTCACATTTTCAGTATCCATCGAACTATCCATTTTTGTAAAAAAATTCAAAAATGAATTTCCTATCATTGTTTATTAATTAAAAGAGAGTTATTTAATTATTAAAACAACTAATAGAATATTAAAAATAAATTAAATATTCACAAATCAAAGCGATAAAATTCTAATTCGTTACCCCATTTTAGAATTGGCGATGAGAGTAGGTAATCATATTTAAATACTAGTGGAACCGTTGGTTTTTTTTTCTTTTCTATGCTACATAATTTGTTGCAAATCAATTATTTTGACTTTTTATTGATTTGAAGCTACACACATAATTAAAAAAAACCTAGCAATGGTGGTAGCGGCTAATACAAATTCCCTAAGAAATTTCGATTCAAAACCAGTCCCAATCTCAAATAATCTTTTTACAATTCCAAACTCTTGGACAACCAACAACGGAGAGGAAGATAAGGAGGACGAATGTAATGACCTAGAATTTGATCACTTAAAATATGGATATTTAATTATATCTTTAATAATTAGTCAATGAATTTTATGACCCAAATAAACTCCTTTAAAATAATAGTAAATGACACTGAACTCATTTTTAAATTTTGTTTACAAAAATCATTAGTTCGAAGCAAGATTTAATATATGACCGGAATTTGTTTTTCAAATTTTCAATTTTTGTTGCCTAAAAGTTATCAGAATTGTCGTAACATATTTGAATACACATTCATACATTTATGAATATCTTGGACATGGAAATGTACATGTGAATATGCATGTACACTTGAGTATATATGCATATATGACAAGGTAAGATATTTTTATAAAAAGTGTGTATATATATTATATAATATAAAGATTCTACCTTAGACAAAAAGTACAAAAGGAGGACAAACATGTTTGTTTTGATTTGATAAGAAGGTGGCGGGGGGTGAATTTATGTGAGGGGAAAGGAGGGGGTAAGGTGGCATGTGTGAGTGGAGGGTATAAGTACATGACTATTTTGGTAAATTCCCATTTTAACTTTATATAAAACTAATTTTTTTCCAGTTTCGTTTTCACTTTCTCATTCTGTTTTTCCATTTCAAAATTCCTAAAGCTCTTAAGCATAATTTCCATCGCTTCCAACCTCATTTCAAAGTTTAAAAAACCATATATTTCCATTTAAATCCCTTAACCAACTTGCTAAAACACTTCTACACTCACTACTTCACTTTCTCTTCTAAAATCAAGCACATCTTCACCTCAAATAGCCAAAGCCATACCCCTACATGTCTATGGCCAAACCATATTGAGCATAATCCAAGCTCATATCCAAAGTTTCAAAGCAAAGTTCAAGTCTTTCCATAGGATTCAAAAATCCTAAGTCTTTTTGCAAAAGTTTGAAAAGTTTTCGTTTAAACTTGGTGAGTAAATTCTAATCTTTTTAGGAAAGAACTTAGCTTTATATATATATATATATATTGTTATATGACTATATATATATATATGATGTTTGTTGTATGAATTATAGCATGGTTTAGATGTGTACGTATGTGCTAATTTGTGGTTTGTATTAGAACTTGAATTGAAAGGCTAAAGTGATGCCTTGGGTTATAAAGTTGTGATTTTGGTTATGTTATGGAAATGATATGTAATTTTGGATTTTTGGTTGGATGGTTATGGAAGTTAGTACTTGAAAATGTTGAAAGGGATTGAGATCCTTTTAAAGTTCAATTCATGTTATTTAGCTTTTGATTTATTAAGGTTTTAAAAAGAAAAAAAATAAAGTTCCAAACTTTGATTTAGAGTTTTCGAAATTGTTTTCAAAACAATGTTTTCAAAAGTAGGTAAGATGAGGTTTGGATAATAGCTTAAAAAGTGATTCTAAGTTATGACATCCATAGCGATAGTCACTATGGACGTAGTTTGGAGAAATACGATTTTCAAGTTTTTAAGCTTTCTTTTAAAATTGTTTTGAAAACCATTTCAAACTTAATTAGAGATTATAAAACTTAATTAACTCTTAATTAATGAGTTTAGTAATTAAATATTTATTAATTAATTAAGTAATTAAGTTAAGTAATTATGGTTAATTAAGTTAATCATTTGTAGTTAATAAAGAAAGTTTTAATTAATGATTAATTAAGTTGAGAGGTAATTATTTTAGTTAATTTATTTAAATCAAGTTAATTATTTTTTTAATTAATTATTTAATTAATACTTAATTATTTAATTAATACTTAATTATTTAATTAATACTTAATTATTTAATTAATACTTAATTATTTAATTAATACTTAATTATTTAATTAATACTTAATTATTTAATTAATACTTAATTATTTAATTAATACTTAATTATTTAATTAATACTTAATTATTTAATTAAGAGTTATTTATTTATTTACTTAATTATTAATTCATTAGGGTTTAATTTAAAATAAATGTTTATTAAATAAAGTTTAATTATTTATTTATTTTTAACTAATTAAGTTTTAATTACTATTTCATTGGAGTTTAATTATTTAATTAATTTTTGATTAATTAAGGGTAATTATTAGTAATTAATTAATACTTAACTAAGATCAATTAAGGTTTAAATTTTTATTTAAGTATGATTAAATAAGGATTAATTAAGCTTTAATTTATGATTTAATGATGATTTATTTATTATTTTAAGTAATTTTAACTCCAATAGTTCTTTATTGTAAATCAACTTTCTTCTTTCAGTGAATTGTTTTTAAACCAAGGGATCTCTTGTCCATGCCATTAAGTAGCCAAACTTAAAATAGTTAGAATAAAACGATGACTTGTTTTATTGGAAGTAAGTCGACTTGTACTTATCACAAATACCGCATTTCGAAAGCGTATTGAATACAAGGGAGTTAATTTCGATAAGCGGGTCATGATAATTTAAGCATATGGAACATATTTCCATATGTAAATCTTTACACCCTGAGAGTGGAGTTGTCCACTATAAAAACATGATTCTTTAACATTTTCGAATGTTGGTTTGGAGAGACTAGGATCAGATAGTAGTTGTTATCCAAAAACCACTTCGAACCAACGTAAGCGTTCAAATTGGAAATAGTAAAGGCAAGGTCCAAGATGAAGACTTTGAAGTGTAAGGACTATTTGCTGCTAACCCTGAGGGTGATTCCAAAATGGGTGTAGTGGAAGTAGTGCCTTCGGTTTGTTCATCTCCTGAATGACTTGCATGGATGAGTGTTGAAATTGTGTCAACATTTGAAAGGCAACGTTAGCATTCCAAATGGTAGTGCTATAGTAAAGGTAAACATAGCCTCAGGCCTCATCAACCGAAAATGACCAAAACAGGTTATGCAGCAGGGCTATATGGGTCGCTCCCATCAGGGTATGTCATCACCATATCCAAAATCAATATTTGACCCATTTTGTATGCTCCGATACAGTTGTTGATCCCAACCGTGTGACGTATTCGGTACTACTAGCCAAGTGGTAAGCCGGTTCTGTGTAGAGGGGTACAAAATGTTTTTGTTATACCCCAGGTGTATTTTATCTAGAGGTGCACATTTCAGAAGGTAGTTCCTTACCTGGTCATTTATGGAATCCATTCTCCAATAAGTACTATACAGATTTAGTTGTACCGAAATATGTTGAAATGTGAGACGTAATGTAACGACCCAGAATTTACATTAATTAAAATTTATTTATTTAATTAATTTTAAATATTAATAAGTGAAATTAATAAGTCGAATAATTTATTTTTCGAATATTGGATTTAATTTGATAATTAAATCGATAATTTAATAATTGAAATTCCAGAAATAATTGAAAATTGGGTTTAAAATGATTAAGATTTATTTGGAAAATTTTATTTAATCATACTGGAGTTATAGTAATGTTATAGAACTTTTAAAATTGAATTTGGAGTTAAATTGTGAAAATTGAATATTTTAATATTTAATTATCGACTGAAAAATAGCCAATTTTCGAACAGTCTCAGAATTGGATGAAACTAGTTCCATTGGATCCGTAATAGTTTGTTATTATCGGATGACAATTTTCGTAGCAATCGGAGTTGTCATTTGATCGTGGCAGCTCGAAACGCATCGAAATTGTTTTAATATTTATTTAACGACTAAAAATAGTCATTTTTCAAAAAGTCTCGGATTTCGACGAAACCAATTTCATCGGATCCGTAATGTGAAATTATTGTATGGTTTCAATTTTCGTGTCAATCGGATTTACCGTTTGTCCGGGGCAAGCCAAAACGCATCGAAATCGCTTTAAATCGGTTTAATTTAAAACTGATCGTTTTTCTTCGTAACTCGCACAGATGACCGAATTAGCTTCCGAAACATGTTCCATTGGGTTCGGAACGCGGGGTAAACCTTAGAAACACCAGCCGGCACGCTTCGTTTGGAGTTCGGAAAATTTTCGATGAATAGTGTCGCGCCAATTTTCTATAAACGCCCTCCATTTTTCCTTCTTTTCACAAACCCTAGGTCAAATAGCTTCAGCCGCCACCTTCATTTCAAAGGCCAGAAATTTTCCATCTTCTTCCCCTCCGATCTCTCAATCCGCAAAGAATTAGCCTTCGAGTTCTAAAGCAAAAGTGTAGAGGATGAAGAGATCTTGCTATCCAACGGTGGAGATTGCGAATGGAGCAACGGATCGATGGGAATTTCACTTTGAAGCGGTGCTGTTCACTCTCGTTTTTCGGGCCAAGGAGGTGGCTGAGCTCCACCTTGTCGCAGCTGAAGGTAGCTCTAGGCGATGGCGTTCGAATGGTGGTAGTTTGATGGGGTTTCGACAAACGAGGGGGTGGCGCGAATTAGGGTTAGAAGGCGGCTTCATGGGTTCTTACGTGATATTTTCACAAGAGAAGGAAGAAGGAGGGGGTGCGGCCAGATCTGGTGGGTGGGAAATGAACGGCTGTGATGCAATTCTAGGGTTTGAAATTTAAAAATAAAAGCTGAAATTGTTTTATTTTAATTCGTGTAATCTTTAAAATAGGATAACTTTTTCATACGAGGTCCGTTTCGGACGAAATTTTTTGCGTTGGAATCGTATTAACGAGCACTACGCAATGGAGCTGGTTTGGAGTCAATTGGAGTCAGTGAAAATTTCGGGTAAAATTAAACGCGTGTTTAATTTTATTCGAAATAAACGCTGGAACTGAATTTGAAATCAAGGTGAGAACTTCTCACTCAATCGAATGTATTCGATTTATATTTTAAATAGTTAGATTTAAAATTATTGATTGTATGCCTGGATGATAAAATTTTATCTGTTATTGATTGAAATAGACATTATACGCCGTTATTAAGCGGAGGTTAATTATTAAAAACATATACCGCGAATATTTCACATTGAAGTGAAATTGGTATTATATATGTAGCAATATATACATATTGGAATATGTATATATTGGAGTTGTTGATTTCCCGCATTTTGTATAGCGGATGAGACCCTATTGCACCGCATAATAGCGGATAATATTTATTGAACCCATATACCGCGATAATTCCGTACTGGAGCGGAATTGGTATTGTGCTAACATCTTTGGATGCAGGGGGATAGGTTGGAGGGATCCAACTGGATTCCTCAACTGTATTGATTTATTTACAGATATGATTGTATATTCTGTTTTCATATCAATATATGATATTTGATTGCCGTGATTGATTATTGGGTGCTGTTGCATCATCGGATCCATTTTTGAAGTTTGAAAATAATGATTTTTAATTAAAGGAATTTTTTTAAAGTGATTTTTGAAATAAATAGTTGATTGATTTATAAAATGGTTTGAATTGAGATTTTTGAATTGTTATGAACGATTTATATAAAAGATATACAAATTTGATTTTTTTTTTAAGTAAGAATACTGGAATTATAAAATGAATATTTTCCAAGTGTTAAAATGGAAAAAATGAATTTCATGAGTGAACAGAATTTATAGATTTATAAATTTTGAAGTTATTAAATAAATAGATTTTGTAAAATAAAAGATTTATAAGTAATTATCTTATAAATCGGATTTTGGCACTTAAAATGGGATATAGACAAAATTTGTTAACAAAGTGATTTGATAAATCGAAGTTGTTATAAAATATAAAGGTAAATTTATAAACGTTGTTTTATAAATTCGAAAATCAAATTGAATTTGATAAATTAAACATAGAAGTTATTAAAGGAGATATATTCGTGATTTTAGACAGCGAATTATCCTTTAAGTTAAATGTTGTAATAATAAGAGGTTGTAGGAAATTTTATCCACGATTTTGGACAGTGGATAATCTTTTAAATAAAATATGTAGAAATGTTGAATTTGGATAACGAAGTATATTCACGATTTTGGACAGTGAATATATTATTAAATAAAATGGATACGTTTTGGAGAAGTGATATTACGAAATGAAGTAATTGTTTTAAAAGATGTTTTAAAACGTGTTAAGTATCGAATACATAGATTTCAACATTTATTGTTGAAATAGACGTTTTGAGAAATAAGGAAATGGTGGACTATATAACATTGTTGTTATAGTAAATGGTTTCCGAAAGGAAATATTTTTTGTAGTATTGGGATTTATATATCTATCTAAATTTCGAATCCCTATACTAGTGATTTTGAGTTGTCGTAACGATGTTTTACGTAACATTCGTTTTGACTCAAATAAAATTTGTGAAAAAAGAATGATTTCCTTAAAGAATGAATATATACTTAAATTTTGATTTAAGTATGTCAAATATTTTCAAACGTTAGAAATAAATGATTTGTGAAACACTTATTTTTAAATAAGTATGCAAATGCTTTTCCAATATGAAAATGAAACGTTTTTGAGAATTTATCTTTTAAAGATAAATTGGAAGTGAATAATTGAAATTTGTTTCAAATGGTTAAGTGTGGAAAATTATATATATCTTGTAAAGATATTTTTGGAAAATAAATAATTTGGAAAATTATTTGGAATCTGATGATGTTGCACATCTTTATTGATAGTTAAATAACCAGCTATCAATAATTACCTTCAATGGGTATTTGTTGTGAATTGGATGAATTTGAATGCCACACTTATTTTTGAATAAGCGCTCACTATTCGGGTTAGCCGGGAAAGGACTATGGGGTTGTATAACCCATTCCGAATATGTGATACGTCGTAATGAATTGCATTTGATGACTGGTGTTGAAGACCAGATATTTTTGAAAACGGAAGGATTACCGTCGAGTTTCTCTACATCGACTGATCTTCGATTTAGAGGTTTTATCACCCTTAGTGACGGGAAGTCCGGACGTGATTGAAAATTATCCGGAATTGCAAGGGCTTCGTGAGAAGTGCCTTCGGTTCTGTTCGATCCCGGAACAGACTTGTATGGATTGTATGTCTGACGTTACAGATTGAGATATAAAGATGATTTCTTTCAAATACATATCTGTTGGTGGCGGAGAATTTATTCTCTTAGCTTAACACCCTTCTCTGAGACGTACGAGCTCAGAGGTTATGTAGTTGAAATTTATCAGCGATATATTCCCAATTTGGTAATGTGACATGCTGAGTGTTGTTGTGAAATGATCAGTGTTTGATCATTTGTGATATGATCATTTGTTTGATCATTTATCTTTGTGATCATAGGTTGATCATTTGTTGACCCAAGGCATGGCTTTGTGAACAAAGCGTAGCTTTGTGGACGAGACTTCGTCGAACCTCACACCCCGGAAATGGTCAAAATAGGAAGGATGCAGCAAGGTTCTAGGGAGTAGCGCCCCTTAGTGTATGTCATTCCTTCTGGATAGAGGTGGTACCATGGTATGGAGCCCAGATATTTAACCTATGTTGATGTTGTGAGTTTATTACTTTGTGGTAGTTGGAAATCGAGGATCCTCGGGAAGATCGGTTACGATCGGTGGATGGCATACGCGTGTCAGTAGTTACCTATTTTTGCAGAGGTAACCCGGCCTTGTGTTGGCAGAGATCTAACCGTAATGTTAGGTTATTTCTCGGGACGTCATTCCAGAGGCGTTCTGTTCGTGGCATAGGAAGTTCCTTAGCCTGACCATTTGTTGGAAATCCAAAGAAACAATACGAGCCTTGTACGGTTTTAGTTGTAGAACCTGCCATCTAATATGGTAGCTATAGTAGGCATACTATAATGGTACCTATGCTGGCTAAGATTTATATTCTACTTTGGAAATGTTTTCTACACTATGCACTAATAATAATATCAAAAAGAATTTGATTTTGCGTAGTAAGCATCTTTGACTATCATAAGAAGAAATCTTCTCCAATTCTGCGTTTGCATTGTGTGTGTGGCGGGAGGTCTTATGGTAGTTTCATTTTCAAAAGCATTGCGAAATTGACTTTAAAATTATCCTATTGTTGTTTTAAAGATAAACTGTTTTAAGTTCTCACACCAGTCACCATGACTGACCTGGAGTTTATTGTTTCCTTCCTAAACTCTGGGTGCCCACCAATTTCTACACGGGCAGTCTAGAGTTAGGTTATCAGGTCAATTTGGATTCGGGATGCTGTGGAGCATAGTGGCAAGCTGGATGGCGAGACGTACCACTTGTATATGAAATTATTTATTCCGCTGTGTATTCTGTATGAGGACAAGTTTATATAACTGTCCAGTGTTGTATTGTTGTTGTAAACTCTGATGATGATGAAATGTATAAAATGATATAGTTCTTTTGATTAAAGATTATTCATTTCTCTATTATATGTTGTTCCGCTGCGAATGTGAGTTTCTGATATTGTTTTCTGTTTCTAATGTGTTTCTGTTGTTCTTCTTTCTTCTTCTTCTTCTATTTTCTTTTTCTTCTACCCTTTTCTTCCTTTTAAAACCATAACATTTCGGGTTTCCGGCATTTGATTGCTCAGCAGTCGATAAAGTGAGTATCGATGTCGAATTTTCGAAAGTCGAAATTTTTTGGGACGTTACATGTAAGCATTTCAGCTACGTTCTATTTTACTTGAAAACCCTAGACATTATCATAATATCGCTAGATTTTTCATAAATAGTGTTTTGGTTATCGTAAGGTAAAAAACCGTCCGTGTTTATGTGCGGCGTGGTCTTACGAGATACCTTTGATTTTAAATGTGTTTTAAAATTAATAATTCAGTTGTTTCAGTTTACTCACACTAGACCCATGTCTGACCCAAAGTTTTATTTTCTTTTCCTAGAACTCCTGGGTACTCAAACTTTTATTAATAGCCAAGTGATCTAGGTTTCTCATGATTGCATTTTTTAGGAGCTGAAGCAGGTGGTTTCAACGTTAGCAAGCTATTATCTTATTCCGTTATGTATATATGTATGTATTTTGTATTAGTGATGTAAGGACGGGTAGTTATAACTATCATAGGTTAGAACTAGTACTATTATGACTCTGATGTACTATTATGGAAGTATCAATGTAAAATCTTATGTTGATTAATATATGTCGTTTCGTTCCGTTGTGAGATTCTGTGATTGTATAGTTTTCTTCTTATCTTCCTTTTTCTTCTCACCCTTAATGGCTCATCTTTCGAAGTAAGAAAGGTGGTTCATTACAATGAGGTTGGATGGGAGACTATTAGAAGGAAGTGTGGGATGAACAAATCTAAATATAAGGCACTGTTAGTGCAAGCTCCAAGAACTAGGAATCACATAACTTGGATAAAGAAGAGAAAGGGAAAGCGTTGGTCAATTCTAGACAAGACCAGCAGCCAAATTCTTAGTGGATCTTCTAGCTAAGCTTGTATCCTAGAATGGCATGGTGAGGAATGGCTCAAACTATGATTCCTTATTTTTTTGGAAGCCAGGGGTTGTAACAACCTGGATTTTTGAGCACTTCGTATTTAAATATTTGAACTATTTAAATAGTTGAATCTTGGGTATAATGTGATAAAAATAATTTTGTAACTTTTTTAACCCCTTTTAATGAATAAATAAAGAAAAGAAACTGGATTTGAAAAAATGTTTATAAAAATAATTAGGTCAATGAAATATCGATACTATGGCTGAAAATCGTTTTATCGATAAAAGGATTTTTACTCGATAGAAGTTGTTTGAACTTGTTATACTTGCTTAAAATATAAATGTGTAATTAATTAGCAACTAAAAATATTTTAGTGCTTATGGCTAACCAAATGTCAATAGTAAAAGATTAACAAATGGATTAAGGAAAGAGATATTTTAGTGAATAGTGTAAAAGATATTTGTTTTCAAAAGTGAGATGGAAAGGTGGATTTGGGGGAGTGTTTTATGGCTGGCCAAGAAGGCTTAAGATGTGGTTATGACCTCTTATTAAAGGCCATATAATCACTTCATAAGCCTCACAAATCACTTTGCAAAATAAATCACAAAAGGCCTAAGTCTTCATGCTCTTTCTCTCCTCTAACTTTCTCAAATCAATAGAAAATGAACTCCAATCTCTTCCAAACTTTGGCAAAGGTCTTAGAACATCCTAGGGGCATGGAAAAGCAACTCAAAGTGGAGGCAAGTTGAAAAAAAGTTGCACCCCAAATCTGGCCATGAGCTATTAGTGGAAGGTAAAGCATGGCCTTGTGCTTGTGGAGGCTAAAGGTGGAAGCTTTGGATGTTTAGTGATGGTAGGAAGTGGTTCTATTATTCTAGGTGGCTTGTGATTATGTTAGCTTGGTTTTAAGGTGAATATACTCACCATTTGATTATATATGTTGTGTGAATATCAAGTTAAAGTAAAGTTATAACTTTTGGACCATACTTGCTTTTGAAAAGAAAATGACAACTTTATATTGAATATTGTCACTATATTACGCTCTAAAACATGTATCATGATGTTTGGTGTGATTGTGTATGAAGTTGAAGTGTGTTTGAAAGTGTTTGAAGCGGGAATAGTCACTATAAGTGCACTCCGTAATCCCTTATGTGTTTAAACTCCTTAAATGGTTTGTGAATATCTTATGAAATTATATATCTTGGTTGTTCTCTACACTTATAGTAATGTATGGGACAGTGAGGAAGTGGTTTGAAAAGTTATAGAACTTGTAAAACAAAGTTGCAAAAGTTATAACGAAAAAGGTTGTTATACGAGCACTTTGAAATCGCCTCGTGTACGACAATTTTTAATATGATTTTGAAAGACATCCTTAGGGGTTTCTTTTATGTATTAATAAGTACTATATGTGTACTTCTTACTGTAAAAATCTCAAGGTGTAAATAATTTTAAAAACAGGTTGAACGAAGTTGCAAAAGATAGAAGCGAAAAGGTCGTTATATGAACACTTTGTAAAATAGCTTGTTTTGGGAATTTTTTACAGGATTTTGTAAAAACATCCTTAGGGATTTCTTTGCATGGTTAAGTACTACATGTAAAGTATATACTATAAAAAATTTGGACTTTAAATCCGTCATTAACCAATTGAAAACTGGTCGAACTATGAAGGGTATAAAACTGGTTTTGTGTTAAAAGTATGAAATTGCAACACTTGACAACTGAAACACTTTGTAGGTGTTTTAGAACTTTTGAAAAAACTTCTGTTAAATGTTGTAGTATGTTGTTTGGGACTTTAAAAGGTATAAAAATGATATTCAAATAAAATATTTTTCCTAAATCATTTTAGGGATGTTTATTAACATTAATTAGAGTATTTTAAAAGTGGTTTGCAATTAAATATATTTCTAATCATTATTTATGAATTTTTAAAGTAAATGGTTATATATATAAAACATGCTTTTTGTGGATTTTTGTTAAATTCTAAATTTGTTTTTTCAAGCAATATTTTTTATATAGAGAGATTTAAAAAACCCATGTATAAGTATTTTTGAAGTATTTACATATATATAAGTTTGAAAATTTTTAATTAAGTATTTCATAAAAAGGTAAGTGGTTTTGGTTATAACACTTAGTTATATGAATGGTTTTGAGAAGTTAATCAAAAGTATATTACTTTGCTAAATAAGTGTAAACACTTAGTTCTTTAAAAACAATGTTTTTAAAGATAATGGTATGTATGAAATGGATTTGGGTTTATAGTAATAATGTTTAAGTAACATTTGTTTTTAGCCCATTTGAATATAGTCAGAATATAAGTGGATCTATAAAAATAATGTTTTAAAGATAAGGTTAAGTATGATATTATTTTGGGTTTGTAGTGACAATGTTTAATAACAATTATGTTTAACCCATTTGAATATGCTTATGAATGTAATTATATCTTTAAAAAGAATGTTTTAAAGATAATGGAGAGTATAAAGTGTTTGGGTTTATAGTAAATAATGTTTTGGTAATGTTTGTTTTTAGCCCATTTGTTTATAGTTTCAAAATGGAAAATCTTATTAAATTATTTGTAAATATTCTTATACGATTTGAGATAAGTATATGAATATATTCTCTACTATTGAAATGATAAGAAATGAATAGTGAAATAGTAGATTACATGTATATATCTTTTATAAAGTATTTTAAATATATATACAAGTGGGAAAAGGAAGTGAATAGAAGCATCATGTATTCATACGGTTTATAGATCCACCGAGGAAGACTCGTTTGTCTGAATCGTCTCTTACTTTTGGAACGTATGTATTCAAGATCCTCCAGGGAGGACATCTATATATAGTTCGCTTACTTTTGAAGGAAATGATTATTTGATAAAAGAAGTTTTAATTAATAAAAAGGATTAATTAAATAAAAAGGGGATGGAAGTCGTTGATTTGACTTAATCGTACTTTGTATGACTTAATTGTGCTTTATGTGTTTACTTGTATAGGAAAAGTGCTTAGTCATGTACTTAGCACTAAAAGCCGATAAAGTAGATTTATTCTACCTCTGAGAGTTAAGAATGATGTTCGAGTAGGGTTAGGATAGTGTAAGTTAAGAAGTTTGGAAACGTGATAAGTATGCGTGACTTGTTTTCCATATGCGATCACTCTCATTGTTATTGAATTTGACCAAAATTAACTTAGGAAATATATAGAAGAAACATGAGAATTATACGGTATGGTTATCTTTGGTGATACTATACCTTATATATAAACTTATCTTGCTCTTCTAGGATAAAAAATAAGGAAATCCGTCCAAATAGGAGATGATCTCCACCCTTATGCATTGTTTGTTTATTTATGAAAGAACCAAAGTTAAGTTAACCGAAAATCCATAGATTGGTTTTGAGGTGTCCGGTAAGCAGGGGGGTGTACTTATATGAGATGACTCAAAACCGTAACCACTTCAAAACCGATATACGAGCTTTATGTTTTGGAAGGAGTTATGGAGTGAAATTTTATAGAGTTGAACTGTGTATCCTAATCTTAAGTCCAAGGGAGAGGTCATGTTTAACATTTAAAACGATGCAAGCGCAGGTATTGTCTATCCCAAGGTTGATTCCAAGAGAGAGGACATCATTGGCATTCGTCGGATGACTTATGTTGGAATCCATGGAGAGATTCATGAACTATTTGAGATGCTGAAATCCCGGTAGAGGTTTGAGATCTATTCATGATGCTGGAATGCACGGAGAGATTCGAGATCTGTTTGAGTGATGAAGACTTATGTGTTGAGATGCTGAATGCGACTTCACCATCAGTAATGATAGAACCTAAAGTATAATGCATAGCCATATGGTTTAGCTAACCCAAGGGCATATCATCTCTATTCTAGAGATGTTTTGGATTACTAGCGGGAGCGATGGTACTTGGTGCAATGTGTTAGGGCATGGACCAGCTATGTTTATAATATATTTTATCTACAAATATACACTGCTCGAAAGGATATTTCTAACCCTTGTAAGGAGGCTGTTCTCGACGTACCGAGGGCACCTCCAACAGAAATCCATATGTGGACAAACCTTAGTGGTTTTAATTGTATACTTAATATTCTTGGTTGTACATGCAACACAGCTATTTTCTGATTTATATTCTATATCCTAGACATTATCTATTATACTACCATGCGTACTTATTAGATGGTCTGGCTCTTTTGAGAGGAAAACCAGTCTGGTGGTTCGATTGGTCTCAAAAGGTGTTATTATGTAGGCACATGTTTCTTGAGTTTCTCATACCATACTTTTGTCTAACTCATCGTTTTAGGTTTCCCTTAATTCTTCAAGTGTTCTTTCAAGCAGTTTGAGAAAGCTAAGTTTTAGTTGGATATTCTTTGGAGCTCAATGAGATGAGCTGGATGTTTTACCTACCATAGTATTCTTAATCACGCTGCACTACTTATACGTATATATCAGTAATTGTGATGATAAGCTGTTATAACTATCCAGGCTGATGATAGTACTTAGGATTGTGACTCTAAAATGTTGTGTATCTTAGAATAACACTTTGTACTATCTTTTTGATATTATATGTTATTGTTTCACTGTAAGATTCTGACGTTGTGTTCTTTCTTCCTTATTCCTTCTCATTTTCTTTTTTATTTATCCTAACAATCTATCTTTTCATCACTTGGGTGTCGAGCACGTAAATATCATGGATGTATTAGTATCGACATTTGGGGGTCGAAAAGGCGGGTCATTATAGGGGTTGTTAATAACCGTAAAATGGAACAGATCAAAACAAATGAAATGGATAATGCTAATAGAATCTAGGCTCATTCCATTTTGCTATACATGGTTAGAAGCATACCATACCGTTTTCATTTCAAAGTGTATGATAATCCCAAACGTAATTTTGTAATCTTGTTAAGAGTAAATGGATTTTTTGTTTAATTAGAATTGGAGGACAATTGTAATAAAATAGTTTATAGTGGCCCATATTTAATGGATGGGAAACTTATCATTATGAAAAAGTATAGTAGTAAAATCAAGTATGATAAAGATCTTTCAACTATTATCCCTATCTAGGTATGATTCCCAATGCTCAAATTTAGTTATTTGAACCTAAGTCAATGAGTAAAATAGTTATTGTCGGTAGTAAGCCTATTTGCATGGATAAGTTCATTAAAAAAAGGAAGAGAGTATCATATGCAAGAGTTCTAGTTGATGTGGACATACACACTTATTGATTTCTATGTGTTCAGAGATTACGCCTTAAATTAACATTTAATAAATCTTCCAAAATTAATCAACTCTCATTTCCACAGTAATATATATGCCATAAATTCAATATCGCAAAATCAAATCAATAGACTTGTATATAGAATCCAAATCCAACTTATTTTATATTAAAACAATGGAATAAATCAATAATGGAAACTGGTAATTAATTAATTTTACGCTCTATTCAACTTCTTTTACATGAAATTAGATAAGGGAAATTCTATTCAATTTGCAGAAATAGACGATGTAAACAACGAATAAGAATTCGTAGCTTACACATCATTTCCTAATCAAATTCTTTAATTTGATCCAAATAAAAAGAATAAGAAGTAGAATGGAAGGTAAAACACTTAGACTGCAAAATCCACACAACTCCATTATTTCAATACAAAACAATAAGATTTCAACCTAAGAATTGACATTTCGATTTGGGGGTACTTTAAGGGGTTTAATGTTATGTTTTCGTAAACCAAAATTCCCCAAAGCATATATCAAATCCATACTATAATTTTCCATTACTAAAATAGAAAAACTACGATTTCCACTCAATGTAGGTCCTTAGCTTTGCTCCTCTTTGGATTTCACACACCTACCATAATCTCCTTTAGATCTCTCTTCTTAGATATATGCAACAAGAGAATTGCATATGAATTATATTCAAAAATTAAGAGGTTGGAGAAGAAAAGGAATCTATTACTTAAAAAGGAAAGGAGAATCCAACACTTTCTTTGCTCACCACGTGGCAATCAAAATTCTGAACCATCCTTTTCTACTGTTTTGACACAGTTACGTTTATCTCTCTCTAACAGTTACCCCAACTTCTTTATCCAAACAAAAAATTAAAATAAGTTACCGCATAAATAAGTAATCGAGGGGAAAATTTAATGACGACGATGAGGAGATGCATGTTTTCCGTCAATACTCTTCAGCCCTTTCGTTGATAATCGACAATGCTACAAATTACAGTCTTTAAACCACGGTAACTTTCTGCAGCACTGATTGTCAAATTTTGTCAATTCTAATTTGGTTATATGATTTCAAAGTAATACGCCGAATCTAACAATTAAATCTCGATCTTTATCCGCTATTATCCCAAATATGCTTATTCTATTGAAGTTAAAAATAATAATAATAGCATATTTCTATATTCATATTTGATTTATATTTATAGATTTAATACGGTAAAATTTTGTACAATTGGGTGTCGTTTTTTGACTGGAGTACATATTGATTTGTGCCTTGCTAATAACTGAAGTCTATCCAGGTTATTGTCCATCTTTGAAATACTGAACAGTGTTACCACTACCTTACTACATTTTGTGCTTTTCACTGTCCATATTGACAATTTGGTTTGCCTCATATATCCAAAATTATCCAAATTGGCGTAACTCTTTCTGTCCTTGGTTTCTCAATTAGTCTGAAATAGACTGAGTGGTTTAACTAACTTTCCGCTATTCATTTGTAATACATATAAGTATATGTATGCTGACAAAACTATGGTGTAAGAATAAAATGCCATGAAAAATTATGGTTTCTGATCCAAATGATTATTAACTTTATCTTAGTAAATGCAATAGTATCAACTTATCCTTTTGTGATGGATATATATTATACAATGTTGTTTGCGTAGGAATGTGTAGGATGGACAATATATAAAGTCTTTCTGATTTGCTTTCCATCCTCTTCGTTCATGTGGGTATCTTAATTCTCCAATTTGTTCTTCTCTCGATGTTCCTTTCTGATTGGTTATTCCAAATTTTATGGTTATATAATTGGTTTGATTATGATCTATTAATTCACAATGTTTTCAATGGAGTAGTTTGTTATACAAATTCATATTTATCTTTATCTTTCATTAATCATAACTACCTATTGATTTCCAGCATGAATATTATTGTTGAAGATTACGTTGTTGATGAATTTACTCAATGACAATTAGTTCAATATTTAAAGTTGTACGTAATATTGATCATATTTTTACATCTTAGTAAACATTCATGGCGAATGTTTTTTCATACACATCCATACATATCGGGAAGTGGTTTAGTTTCACATCACTACTTAATAAGTCGGTCTCAAATGGTCAAACATTGACATTGTATAGGTCTTTCTTTCAAAAAATTTTTTTGGGTGCAATGAAAAATAGGTTTTCTACGTGCTAAAGTAACTTCCAGCTGTTGAAAATGATTGAATGATAAAAAAATGACAAACTATGCCATTGCCAATAGATCTCATGACGATATTATAAATTTGGAATATGCGTGTCTTATGTACCCCCACAGCATATATTTTTACCATTTTCTGTTTTAAAAAAGGAAGCATTATTGTTGTTTTCCACTAGGTTCTCATCTATGATCTCTCATTCAATATTTGTTTGTAATGTTTGTTGCCCTTCAGTATTACACTTGGTAAGTTTATTGAATATTATAAGTGGGGGTCAATACATTATCTTATGTTATGCAAATATATATTTAACAATCCATGTTCTATGATTTCAGTTCCTTCTTTCTTCTCTTACTTTTTAATTTTTTAATTTAACAATTGATAATAAAATGCAGTTTTTTGAGATCAAAGTTTCTTGAAGGAAATTGAAAATGTGTATCTATATACTATAATAGCTTTGAAATAATGAACATTTTGAGTGTAGAATTAGAATTGACTGCAGTTTGAAAATAGATAAAAGTCTCTAAAGATCGTAGTTTCTGGAAGTAATAGGAGTGATTTTTTTTTCTCATATAGCAAAAGTTAATATCTTTTATCATTTTTATTTGAAGTTAATTTGAAGTCCCACTTTAAATTTGTTACTACGATCTTGCAATCTCTATCATCGGTGTTATAGTGAAATTGAGTAATTAATTAGTTTATGTTCGTTTATTAGTTGTTACTAACCTGATTTTGAACAAGGTAAGCATGAGTTTTATTATGGATATACATATAAAGGATATTAGTTATTTTATGTTCCTATTCGGTCCTTTTATGAAGTCAATTCCATTACTCTTAATTGATTATTATCATTTAATATCTTATTTTGTTACATATGTAATTTTGGTTTGTAAAGAGTTTGTTGTTTTGATTGTTAGGATTTACAAAAGAAATGAGTTAAAACAAGTAATAAGCAAAAGGAAGATTACGTAGATAATTTTACCTTATTTTTTTCCTAATCCTTTTATACTGACAGAGTGGTTCGTAAATTAAGGAGAGCACTCATATCAATTTATTAATATTTAAAATAGGCGTCTACCAAGAAGTCTGATAGCCAGTAATACAATGGAGATTAAATGACTATGTTGTTCAAAGATGCGATGAAAACAAATGATTGTCAAAGTGATGATCAAGTAAGAATTACAAACCCAAAATACTAATATATTACAAATGAGAAACAAATTTGCTATCACTGAACTGAATAGAAAACTGAAAGAGCCAAACTGAATTAACTAAATGTTAACTGGACTGAAATATGCTGTGAATGAATGGTTTGTGTTGTGCATACTCAGGATTGTAACTGAAGTAATTTGATTGATGAAACTAAGTAGATGGAATTGGAGTTGAACCATGGAGCTGAAGCAGGCCAAATGCATTGAGCAATCCTCTTATAGACGACTGTATAGTTGAAGTAGGCCTTATTCATGAACTGTGCTGGAGGCTTAAACTGAACTAATGCAACGCTGAACCAAGTGTGGATGCAACCTGTTGCAGACTAGAGAGGGATGAGAGAGAATGAGATGCAACCGGAGCTACATGCAGCCTGATGCATGTGCGATCGATTGAAAACAGGAAGCCAACACTGTTGCGAGAAACAGCTGCAATCTGTCATGAGAGAGAGCTACATCCTGATATGAACATGAAGTACAACCTGACAGGACCAATGCTGAAGCAGACAAAGTGAATGTATGAAATTGAAATGAAGCTAAAGTGTGATCTTGACATGAAACACTGGAATGAAATATGTCCGTGTGGAACTGCAGTGCTTGGTCTACATTGCTGAACTGGATAGAGGAAGTTCTAAAATGCTGAAGTGGATAACATATCATGAAATTAAACACGACCTTTTGTGCGTATCTAAGCTAAAATGGTCATGGGAGTTAATTACATACGAGAGTAAGGGTTGAACAAGATCAAACAGGTTACGTGAATATCTTGGAATGCAAGCAAACTTAGACAAAGCTGAAGAAAATTTAGGCACTGAACTCGGTGGTGATTAGAACTGTACATGATTGGTTGTGCATATATGGGGAGTATGTGTATGGTTTATGAGGACTGATGTGAATACATGAAAAGTTAGAGCATGATGAAGCATTTGAATGTTAAACTGACCAATATAGTTGACCTGGACGTGTGGCAAGTAAAGCTAAGTGCATAGTTTGAACAGACTGCACAAATTGAACTAGACATGAGATGTAAAGGGAAAGGCATAGATTGATGAGGAATGCACTGTTGTTGAAGAATATATGAAATGAGTGCACAAACTGAGCGAGTTGATGATGATTGCAGTACCGAGGCATGGATGTCCAAGCAAGTTGAGTGATGGAAAGCAACTACATATTGACAACTGGTTTGTACACTCTGATCTAAATTGCTTCTGAAAGTAAAATGAGGCTATTCAAGACTGAACGAAATCTGAGTGAGCTGCTCAACCAAAACTGTAGGTGTTTTTCCAGAAAGTCGGAATTAGTTCTTTGCAAACAAGGAGGGGATTAGAAGTGGACTATCATTAAATGTTGGGATGTTATTTTTTGTTAATTCTAATTGGTTGTATACTTGGAAAATTTAAAGGTTGAAATAGAATTTATGTTGAGCTTTGCATTTATTATCGATGGCAAGTACTTGAGTGTTTTATCTATTACTTCTTTCTGGGTGCTTACAAATTAAACTTGACTAAAAACTAAGTGATGGTAAAATGAATGGAAATTGTAGCTCTCACACACACACACATACATACTGACATAAAGAGGACACACATACATAAATACTGACATAAAGAAGACAAATTCAACATCATAAGCATCAAACTTGAACAAACTGATTTAGAATTCATTCACTTAGCAACGAAAAAACATAACATACAAAATCATCAAAAATGAAATTTGGTAACAAAAATAGAAAAACCCGATGAATAATAACTCTATACTGAAAGTTATTGCTCCTTTGATGTCCTTTTGATCTACATTTTAGTTTCACTTTGTAATTAAAATGAAAACTGTTAGCTTGGATATTAGTTTGTTTCATTTTGTACATAGGTAAAAAAATGTTCTCCGTTATGATTAGTAATGCTATTATGAATTGTTTTGGAAATCATAGATTGTTACTGACAGGTGACAGTATTGATGCTGATTAACTTTTGAATACCGATGCTACTGTTGAGAAAAGGGTGGAAACAAGGACGAGATTTGCATAATTTGATGATGCATAAATATTACCCATACACAAAGCTGGGTGCATTGTTGATGAAATATATTGTTCTTTAACATAGTAGTTTTATTAATATTTATAAATCAGTAGTCAGTGGTAATGTGATTGCCTCTAATATTGCTTTGATTTGATTATATGGTATGGTTTATGGGCAAGATGGTGGGCACTGGATCCTTCGGAGGTAGCATGGAATCCACTTATTTACAAAATAATATTGCAAGCACCGTGATGCAGAAACCATGTTTAACTTCATATTTTATGTAATTACTGTTCTATTTTGATTCATCCTTTTATTAGGTACATTCTTTTACAGTTACACAGGAATATTCTAAATTCGTTTGATCTATAAGAGAATGTGATGCAGTGCAGAAAGTTAAAGGATTAGGTCGCTCACGACCTAAGGCGAGTGTAGGTCGTTCACGACCTAAGGAGTTAGAGGAGGGAACAAGTGATGCCGAAGAAGGTGGTTGCACAGGCCAATTTGGTGAAGTATTAAGTCGCATACGACCTAACCAGTTGATAAGTCGAAACCGACCTAAAAAGAATACCACCGAGTTAAAGTTGGGTGAGCAATGTTGGGAGAATGAAGTTCTAGGTCGGAACCGACCTATGGAAGGATGTTCGCGACCTAATGAAGTCTTAGAGTCGTATCAACAACCTAGTGTGACTCGGCAACGACTCAAGGAAAATTTCTGCGAGTTAACAAGTCCTTTGAGTCGTCTGAACGACCTAACGAGTCATGCTTTAAGTCGCGAAACACTGGATGCTGTTGATTCAACTGCCGAGTTAATTTCTACCGTTGATCTTAGGTCGCTGATATGGGATGCGCATGTTTTAGGTCGCGAAGCACGGGATGCCGTTGATGTGTCTGCCGAGTTAACCTCTGCCCTTGATTCTCTTTAAACGTTGATTTGGAATACCGCTAAGGTTTTAAGTCGTAGAAACTTGTAACCGAAGATCTTGATGCCGCGTCCATCTGAACCGTTGATTCTTAAAGCTGTGAAGAAACTGTTGTTAGGTCGCTGCCGACCTATGCTAAGTCGCGTACATTCTTAAGTCGAATCATTATAGGTCGTAGGTCGCTCTCGACCTAAGTACTTGTATTTTCTGTTGTATTTTGTCTAAGTTGTTAAGTCGCTGAAGGTTGTAACGAGTTGTAACTATTGTTGTTAGGTCGCTGCCGACCTATGCTAAGTCGCACCTGTTCTAGGTCGTGCCAAGTTAGGTCGTAGGTCGTTTCCGACCTAAGTACTTGTATTTTTTTGAACTTTTGCGTGTTGAGTTGTAAAGCTATAAATAGCAAGTGTGAGTCATTTGTAAAGGTTGTTGATTTTTGAATAAAATTCTCTTTTGATTGCTTTGTGCTTTCATTCAAATTGGTAGTTGAGTGTAATCTCCTATCTCCTCTTTCGGTTAATCGAGTGCGCTCGATTCAACGATTGTAGAAGCCGATTCGCGGAATCAAGTGCGCTTGATCAACGCTTGAAGAATTGAAGATCTTTGAACCCGGTATCGTGCGCGATCAACGAGTTCGAGATAGCTAGAGTTCGGCATCTTCGGATCAACGAATTCGGGCAATTCAGCATTCATCAATCCATCGACTACTACTTTCACAGATCTACATTGTTTTTGAAATATCCGCTGCGTCAGTTTTTGGTATCAGAGCCTGTTCTAGCCAATCATAGCTAGATCGAGACTAGGAGCCTAATCATTTGAAGACTTTTGAAGTTTGAAGAGAAGCCGAGTGCTTGAAGTGTAAAGCCGTGGCCGAGAGGAAGAAGAGTTCATCTTGTTCGAAGTTGTTTGATCAAAATTTGCATTGGAGGCCGAAACTTTGTCCATCGTGTTCATCGCGATTTGCTACAAAGTGGAAGTTTTCGATCCGTTTCATTTTGGATCAAAATCCGGAAAGTGTTTGAATTTGAAGTGTTTGAGAATTTGTGAAGTTTTCAAGTATGCCGCCAAGAAGAGCTAATCGCCACCAAAACGTAGAAGCTTTATATCGAAGAGAAGAGGCTGATGAGATGGAGCAAAGAATCAATGAGAATTTTAGCGAGAAGCTTAATGAAGGAATTGGCCGATTAGAGAAGCTTATGACGGAGATGAATCAAAATCGGAGAAGGGTTTCACCAGAATCTAATCATGGAGGTAGTAGAGTCTCACCACATTCTAATCGTGACCGAAGTGTTGAAAATGATCAAGGGCGTGGGAGAAACGTGAATGATCGAGAACGGAGGAACGTAGATAGAAGGGATGATGGTGGAAGGCGTAATGGTAGTAGAGATGTTGGTGGTCAGAATCGACATCGTTATGCATCTGATTTTGAAGAGGAGTATGATGGTGGTAGTGTTCAAGGAAGAGGTCAAGGCAGAAACTATTCTGAGTATGATCACAAATGGGAGTCGGGGATGAAGACTGAAATTCCTGAATTCAAGGGTGGTATGCAAGCGGAGGAGTTTCTAGATTGGATGGCTAATGTTGAGGAGATTTTTGACTTTAAAGAAGTACCAGAACATCGTAGAGTAAAGTTGGTTGCTACAAGGCTGAGGGGTAGAGCTTTGGCATGGTGGCAGCAGACCAAGCTTACACGTGAACGAATGGGGAAGTCAAAAATTGAGTCTTGGGAGAAGATGAAGAAGTTAATGAAAGCAACGTTCTTACCTTACAATTATCAATCTTTGATGTATCAACGTTTGCAAAACTTGAGGCAGGGCACAAAGACAGTTAATGACTATGCTGATGAATTTTACCAACTGATTGCGAGGAATGATATTATGGAAACAGAAGAGCAGCTGACATCTAGGTTCATTGGAGGATTGAGAATGCAGATTCAGGATATGGTCAATATGTTCGATCCAAGATCTGTAGCGGAAGCACATCAGAAAGCGTTGGCTTGGGAAAAACAAGGGAGACGAGGAGGTGGTGTGTTTACTAATTCTAACAATCAAGCGAAGGGTGTTGGAGGAAATTCTAATGTTTCTAAACCTATCAGTAGACCAGTGGTGAAGGAGGCTGAGAAGACAAGGGTTAACAATGGTTTCAAATGTTACAATTGTCAGGAAGTGGGTCATAAAAGCAGTGAGTGTCCAAAACCAAAGAAGAGAACCATGATTGCAGAAGTTGACGATGAGGATGTTGATGAAGATTGTTCTAATCCAGCTGAGGAGGATGAGCAGGATATTGCGTCAGGAGACGAAGGTTGTAACCTAATGCTGAGGAGATCGTGTTTAACACCGAAGCAGGAAGAAGCTAGTTGGTTGAGGAGTAATATCTTTCAGTCAACATGTACTATTCTGGGGAAGGTGTGTAAGTTTGTAATTGACGCAGGAAGCTGTGATAATATTATTTCAACCGAAGCTGTGACGAAGTTGAAATTAAAGACAGAGAAACATCCGAGTCCATACAAGTTAGCATGGTTGAGAAAAGGAGGAGAAGTGAAAGTGGATAGACGAGTTCGTGTACCATTCTCTATTGGGAAGAAATACAAAGATGAAATATGGTGTGATGTAGTAGAGATGGATGTTTGTCATTTATTATTGGGAAGACCATGGCAGTATGATCGAGCAGTACAACATGACGGTCGGACCAATAGCTACAGTTTTATGTTTAAAGGCACGAAGATTATCTTAGTTCCAAAGAAGAGATCACAAGAAGAAAGTAAGTCCGAAGAAATCGAAGAGCTGAAAACTTTATTGACTTTGAAGGAGTTTGTTAAAGAAGTTGAAGAAGAGCCGGAAGTATTCTTGTTGATTGGGCGTGAGAGCAGTGAAGAGGTTGAAATTCCAGAAGAAGTTAAACCAGTTTTGAAAGAATTTGACGATGTATTTCCAGAGGAGTTACCAACGGAGTTGCCACCGTTGAGGGATATACAACATCAGATAGATCTTGTTCCAGGTGCTGTGTTGCCACACAGACCACATTATCGAATGAGTCCGAAGGAACATGAAGAATTGCGGAGGCAGGTTGAGGAATTGCTTGAGCAGGGGCGTGTGCAGGAGAGTCTGAGTCCTTGTGCTGTACCAGCTTTATTGGTACCCAAGAAGGATGGGACATGGAGAATGTGCACTGACAGCCGAGCATTGAACAAGATTACTGTGAGATATAGATTTCCGATGCCGAGGTTGGATGACTTGTTAGATCAAATAAGTGGAGCTATTATCTTTTCGAAGATTGATTTGAAGAGCGGATATCATCAAATTCGTATCAGACCAGGCGATGAATGGAAGACTGCTTTTAAAACCAGGGAGGGTCTATACGAGTGGTTGGTCATGCCATTTGGTTTATCCAATGCACCAAGTACGTTCATGAGGGTGATGAATCAGATTTTTCGACCATTCATTGGAAAATTCGTGGTGGTATATTTCGATGATATTCTTATTTACAGTGGGAGTTCAGAGGAACATCTGAATCATCTTAGAGAAGTGCTGATGGTACTGAGACAAGAACAATTTTATGCTGCTACGAAGAAATGCGTGTTCATGACGCACAGTGTTTTATTTCTGGGGTATGTTGTTTCAGAGAAAGGAATACAGGTTGACCAAAGTAAAGTTGAGGCGATCAGAAATTGGCCGCAACCCAAGACGATAACGGAAGTTCGTAGTTTTCACGGGTTGGCTTCATTCTATCGAAGGTTTATACCACACTTTAGTAGTGTGATGGCACCTGTTACAGATTGTATGAAAGGCAAACAGTTTGCATGGACAGAGGAAGCAGGGAGTGCTTTTGGGAAGATCAAGGAATTGCTGACGTCTGCACCAATCCTAGTATTACCTGATTTTCAGCTAGTGTTTGAACTACATACTGATGCATCCAAGGTTGGGATTGGAGGGGTGTTGAGTCAGAAGGGGCGTCCTATTGCATATTTTAGTGAGAAGTTGTCAGGAGCGAAGATGCGATACAGTACATATGATGTGGAGTTTTATGCTGTTGTACAATCTATCAAACACTGGAGACACTATCTATTCCAGAAAGAGTTTGTTCTGTATACTGATCATGAAGCATTGAAGCATTTGCAAGGGCAAGACAAGATTTCAGCGAGACATGCATCGTGGATTGCATATCTGCAACAGTTTACTTTTGTTGTGAAACACAAGTCAGGGGTGACAAATCGAGTGGCTGATGCTTTGAGTAGGAGGAGTCATTTGTTGACTACACTGAAAGTTGAAGTGATGGGGTTTGAAATGTTGCCGGAATTATTTGTTGAAGATCCTTACTTCATGAAGTTTGTTGATAAAGTTAAGGAGGGAAAGACGGATGAGTTCTTGATGGTAGATGGTTTTCTTTTTAAAGGAAGTCGATTGTGCATACCGGAGGGTAGTCTGAGAATGAAGATTATCAAGGAGTTACACGAAGAAGGGCATGTTGGAAGAGACCGTACCTTACAATTAATTTCACAATCCTACTTTTGGCCATCGATGAGGAAAGAAGTGGAGAGATTTGTTGAGAGATGCCATATCTGTCAAGTTTCGAAAGGAACTGCGACTAATGCAGGTTTGTATATGCCGTTACCAGTACCAACTAAACCATGGGTTGATGTGAGTATGGACTTTGTGTTGGGGTTGCCGAGAACACAGCGTGGTAATGATTCCATTTATGTGGTGGTTGACAGATTTTCGAAAATGGCACATTTCATTGCTTGTAAGAAGACGGCGGATGCTGTTCATGTAGCCCAGTTGTTTTTCAGGGAGATCTATAGACTTCATGGATTGCCAGAATCTATTGTGTCGGATAGAGATACTCGATTTCTGAGTCACTTTTGGTTGAGTTTGTGGAAACTGGTGGGAACGAAGCTGAAATTTAGTAGTGCTTATCACCCGCAAACGGATGGACAGACCGAGGTTGTAAACAGATCATTGGGGAACTTGTTGAGGTGTCTTGTTCAAGATAATCTGAAGAGTTGGGATGTGAAGTTATGTCAGGCAGAATTTGCCCATAATCATGCTGTGAATCGAAGTACGGGGTTCAGTCCGTTCCAGATTGTTTATTCAAGTTTACCGAAGGGACCGTTAGATTTAACGATGATACCACACTCGAAGGGGACAATTAAGAAAGCTGCTGATTTTGTTGAAGGGCTGACGGAGTGTCATAAAATCGTTCAAGAACGATTAGAGAAAGCAAATGAGAAATATAAACAAGCTGCAGATTTGAAACGACGAAAAGTTGAGTTTAATGAAGGAGATATGGTTTATGCAGTGTTAACAAAAGATCGTTTTCCAGTGGGCGCGTACAACAAGTTGAAAGCCAGGAAAATTGGTCCGGTGGAAGTTGTGAAACGAATCAATGAAAATGCTTATAAACTGAAGCTGCCAGATGATGTGTATACATCTGACGTATTCAATGTTAAACATCTTGTACCATATCATGGGGAAGAGTTTGTTGGGGATGAAGAGTGTGCGAATTCGAGGTCGAATTTCTCTCAACCAGGGGAGGATGATGCAGTGCAGAAAGTTAAAGGATTAGGTCGCTCACGACCTAAGGCGAGTGTAGGTCGTTCACGACCTAAGGAGTTAGAGGAGGGAACAAGTGATGCCGAAGAAGGTGGTTGCACAGGCCAATTTGGTGAAGTATTAAGTCGCATACGACCTAACCAGTTGATAAGTCGAAACCGACCTAAAAAGAATACCACCGAGTTAAAGTTGGGTGAGCAATGTTGGGAGAATGAAGTTCTAGGTCGGAACCGACCTATGGAAGGATGTTCGCGACCTAATGAAGTCTTAGAGTCGTATCAACAACCTAGTGTGACTCGGCAACGACTCAAGGAAAATTTCTGCGAGTTAACAAGTCCTTTGAGTCGTCTGAACGACCTAACGAGTCATGCTTTAAGTCGCGAAACACTGGATGCTGTTGATTCAACTGCCGAGTTAATTTCTACCGTTGATCTTAGGTCGCTGATATGGGATGCGCATGTTTTAGGTCGCGAAGCACGGGATGCCGTTGATGTGTCTGCCGAGTTAACCTCTGCCCTTGATTCTCTTTAAACGTTGATTTGGAATACCGCTAAGGTTTTAAGTCGTAGAAACTTGTAACCGAAGATCTTGATGCCGCGTCCATCTGAACCGTTGATTCTTAAAGCTGTGAAGAAACTGTTGTTAGGTCGCTGCCGACCTATGCTAAGTCGCGTACATTCTTAAGTCGAATCATTATAGGTCGTAGGTCGCTCTCGACCTAAGTACTTGTATTTTCTGTTGTATTTTGTCTAAGTTGTTAAGTCGCTGAAGGTTGTAACGAGTTGTAACTATTGTTGTTAGGTCGCTGCCGACCTATGCTAAGTCGCACCTGTTCTAGGTCGTGCCAAGTTAGGTCGTAGGTCGTTTCCGACCTAAGTACTTGTATTTTTTTGAACTTTTGCGTGTTGAGTTGTAAAGCTATAAATAGCAAGTGTGAGTCATTTGTAAAGGTTGTTGATTTTTGAATAAAATTCTCTTTTGATTGCTTTGTGCTTTCATTCAAATTGGTAGTTGAGTGTAATCTCCTATCTCCTCTTTCGGTTAATCGAGTGCGCTCGATTCAACGATTGTAGAAGCCGATTCGCGGAATCAAGTGCGCTTGATCAACGCTTGAAGAATTGAAGATCTTTGAACCCGGTATCGTGCGCGATCAACGAGTTCGAGATAGCTAGAGTTCGGCATCTTCGGATCAACGAATTCGGGCAATTCAGCATTCATCAATCCATCGACTACTACTTTCACAGATCTACATTGTTTTTGAAATATCCGCTGCGTCAGAATGCCATTGAAATAAAAAGTGCTTGGCCAATAAGGAGTTGGATCCCCCTATGAATTGTCGAATCCGATCAATATAAAATGAAGTGTTTACTGTATATTAAAGTAAATAGTGGTTTTATTTTGATCATCATTATCTTAAAGTATTGTGTATTTTGTCTTTTACATTTTTTTGATTTGTATTTGCTCTTTTTTCCGTACTTTAAACATCTATTATGTGACAAACAAATGGATTGGTAATATATGGAATGTGACATACTAGCAGAAACTTTTATATTTTATTCTAAAAGCCCTCCTAATTTGTTTTCTATAAAAATGAAAATTAAAATAAAATGATGAATTCTTGCTGAACATTTTACATTAAATCATTTCCCTAAGTTAGTGCTATCACTCTAACTTATATAACTACATGCACCAGTTATACCGTTCTTAAGTTTTATTCCTTAACAAATCTTCTTCCAACTACAACTTTTCCCATTAATAATCAGATTATGAATTTAGGGGTGACTCTATTAATCTGAACATGTTTGTGTTAGGAATGAAAAGTATTTTCGATCACACGAACAACCGTCACCCGCTTTCTATTATTGACCACATGACCAAACAAACTATAAAAGTTTTCATCATGTGATACTCCTCTCATCACAATATGACCGCCCTTCATCACTCTCAAAATTCCACCTCAAGTCTCATGGGTGCAACCACAACGTCCAACTTCTCAAGAGAAATGACATTTATAGAACTCGAAAATTTGAGCGTTTTGTTAATTTTTTGTACTAAAAACATACAATATTTTGTTTTTTACCACTTCCGCTGCTGCTGTTTCAATAGAATGGTTTTCTATTTGTATCTGTTTTTCTTTAATTTATTTGTACCGTGTTCATAGAGATTTCACTGATACTAATTATATATTATAGTCCACTGTTCCTTTATTGTTACTAAACACCAAAATTACGGTTCGGGATGTTCAGATTCAACAAAATTTCCACCATAAGAATTGAGAAATTGGGTCTCGGTTATTACAACAGTTTGTTCTGGTTTTGAATGGAGCTGAAGAAGATCCTAACCTTCTCAGATTAGTTTCTGCAGGTTTTGAAGATTGTTGTACCATAGATGTTGAACTTGAAGTTGTTCTACGAAGACCATGATTTTTTTGAAGAATCAGTTTTAGAGACCGTCTTCTTTTTAACATTAATCAGGCAGATGACTTATTTTAGCTGTTTATTTTAATGGTTAATTCTCTTTCTTCCCATCTTTTCTATATCATGTTACGTCATAACAAGATTAAAGTAAGGACTAAAAAACAGGAGTGGAAGATTTCTTGCAAACTATTCAGCCAAGGTTTTTGTTTAGGTAACGGACCAGAAGCTTTATCTGGTATTCATCTATTACATGACTTGGTGGCTTGGTCATAACTGAAACCATGATATCTTTTTTATTTTTTAATTTTTAATTTGGACATGATATACTGTTGTATTTTTAAATTATAAAGTTTGTGGTTCATATAATAGCATTCTCTATATGTGACATGGTTGTATTTGAGATATGAAAGCATTTTAAATTTTATTTTAAATCAATATAATGAATCATATGAAATTAATGTTTATTTTATGTTATATCCATTTGTTTTAAGAATTTTAATGTTATTTGTGCATGAAATTGTATATAATCATAATTTTCTATTAGTAACATATACAAATGTTATCAATATTTGTATTAAAAACGCTTATAAAAGTTACAAAATTCAATGATACACGATTCAATTTATGTGTATCGATGGTTATAAGTGTTACCGTAATGATGATAGTAAATGTTCCTAAATAAGCATTTTCCAACACTTATAAGTATTACGAAATATTCCTGTGGCAATGCTTATAATCATTATAAATAAGTATGTTAATAATACTTATAACTATGACAAATTTGATTGCTCAATTGCTCACATGCCATCGGTAACACTGGGATAGTGTTACTGAAATTATTCGTAACACTTATAACTCTTAGGAATTGTCTATTTTGGTGCAGTGATATCTAAACAGTTAAAACTATTCGTAACACTTATACGTGTTACAACATCACACAATAAACCTCCTTCACTGATTATCTCAGCAACTGCCCGTGTGCGTAGCACGGGCCACACACTAGTTAGAAATTGAATAAGAACATCCAAAATTCCTTACCTATAATCCTAGAGAATTTCTTGAATATTTTTAGAAGAGAGACTAACAGAGTTCTGTTGTGTTCCCAAATAAATTGTGAAGAAAAGTGAGGGGGCTAGGCTTTTATTTATAGTGCTTGAAATGCACCAGAACCGTCAGATTAACGTCGGTTAAAAATAATATAATCTAGTTTGTTAGAAACATACAAACTCTAGCTGTCATTCACTATCACCGGTCGACCGCTGCTTCCCACCGGTCGACCACTAGCGGTCGACCGGTCGTCTTATTCTGGGAACGTTAATTTTTTTGCCGTTGTTTTAATTATTTTCTTCCTTAATTACCAATTAATGTCAGTGTTAATTTGATGTTTACTTAACCCTCAAGTATATTTACGGTTAACTCCTAAATTTCAAATTTAGGAATTAATTATTTATTTGAATTCAGTTTAAATTAATTTTAATCTGAAATTCAAATGTCCATAACTTTCTCATTTGATCTCCGTTTTCAACGTATCATATATGAAAATTGATTGGAAAATTACCAAGAACACAACCGCATAACATTCATTGTCAAATTTTGAATTTAATAAAATTTTCATTTTTAATCCTATCTTATTTAAATTAATTTATCCAATTCATTTATTAATGGTTGATTTTACGGGGTGTTACAATTGTATTGCTACATCCTGATACAATTATGAAGTAGAATATTAATTGTTTGTTAAATTGGTTTATTATGAAGTAATTATATTATTGTATGCTTATACAACTAAGAAGTTGCATATTAACTATTTGTTAAAATGTCTATATGAATTTAACCTTATTTTTTAATGAATCAATAAAGAGAAACAAATAAATTGCAAAAAATTAAAGGCATAGAAATCTACAAGGTTTGGATGTTAATGTATTATACTTCCACGGGCCAAATTTCTCTTTCACTTTTATATTATGAATTACAAACACAAGATTTTGTAATGATCCTGATATTGTTTTCATAACTTTTCTAATATAAATTCTATGACTCGATCCTTTTCAATTCATTTTCTACTATGGTATCATTTCCATTTTATAGTTGAATGACATCACATGAATTTATGACATCATTCTCATACCCAACTGCCTTTCTTGGAATGTGTCATGCATCAAGCTTGTCTTGAATTCTGTGTCGTGGATCATCAATTTGTTTTAGGCAAGATAATTAGATTAAGTGGGTTAGTTTGGTTTGAATTAGTGGAACTAGCACTATGCTATAGGTTGAATTCCAGTGCTGATAGGCCTTTCTTAGCTTAGTTTTGGTAGGATCACACCTAGCGCATCTATGCTTTTGGATTTATGGATCATCACTTTGAAGTGTATTTGTGCTCTGCCTCCAACTGAATTTTGTTATGTATTCGAGTATTGTATTGCACTAGTGGCTAGGATATGGATATATTGTATATTATAACATAGTATAGTATGCGGTTTAAGGTTTCTTGTATGATGTATCTGAAACATGTTGATCCCATATGTTGATTTCTATGTGCACCTCTAATTTCACTGCATCAACATCATAATTCTCTACGTTCTTTTCATACTTGTTTGATTATAAAATATTTTATTGAGAAAATGGGCGTAACAACTAATAACTACATGATAACCAATATTCTAATATAACATGTATAGTACCAGGTGACATTTAATAAAGTGGCAAAGACATGCCTCAGCTTACATCTTCTCTTGCATACTTGTTTCAACAACTACTTAAATCACAAAAGCACTCCAAATGTAAAGAAAACACTACACTCTACGCAGTGGTACTTCGACTTCCCCGACATGGTCAAGACCCATGAGTATTGTATGTAATCTAATACCAATATGATGATGCACCGAGGCACCCATATTTCTACCTTTGATCGTATTCAAACCGAACCGATATATTACTGGCCTCACCATTACAAATTGAGTTACATATGAGGACAAAAGATAAGCAACCCACGACATGAAACCCCTTATTCTCAAGATAGGACGTCTCCCACCTCTGACTTGGTGTGCCTAACTGAAACAACACTATCTCCCATAAAAATGCTCTTTCCATATCAACACAATATATCTTATGAAACTCTCTCAAATACCCTAGTCATATCATCTCGAAAACTACTAAACGACTCCCTCAAAATCTTCACATGGAACAAAATGCTATCAGGCGTCACCTGTGGCTTCCATGTCGTCTAGAGTCACCAACACGCTTCTCGAGCCTTGTCATGTCATTCAAAACTCCTCGGGTTTCATCACAAAAACACTCATGGCTTAGAAAATAATTCCCCATCCAGTCAGTCAATTGGTTGGATCAACCAATCGGTTGAACACTTGTTTTTCTTGATAGAGTTAAGGGTTTTCCCTAGTAGCAATTATGTAATTTAATTATATAACTTAACCCTTATAACGAATCATGGTCGAAACAAAGTAAGATATTGTCATTATTTTATATTGTATTTATTTTTATATTAGGATATAATTAATGTTCTAAATACATTAAATATATAATAGTAGAAAATCCTTAGGAAAAATGTTTACTCGATTGCAGTTACAAAAGTGTTCGTCATCATGAGTAATGAACTGTATTGCTAAATAATTTACACCCAATTTTATCAAAGAAGGTGACCAAAAAGGTTTTCATTAATCTAGAATTATCATGTTGAAGATGTTATGAAAATCATGATCCAAAAGCTATCGTAGAGCAAAGGTGCTATCGTGAGTCAAGCGCTATCGTAAAGCAAAGGATCTATCGTGAGTCAGGAGCTATCATAGAGAAAAGGAAGAGTCAAGCGCTATTGTAGAGCAAAAGAGCTATCATGAATCAAGAGCTGTTGTAAGCCAAGATAATTTATCATAAGGCAAAAGGTAAAGCTATCATATGTTCAAAGATGAAGCTATTGTCGATGTAAGTTGGAAGCTATCATGAGTTAAGCAACGAGGCTATCATGAGTCAAAGATGATGTTATTGCAGATCTAAAAAAAGGGCTATCATGAGTTAACTAAGGAGGCTATCATGAGTCAAAGATAAGGATATCACAGATCTAAACAGAGGGCTATCGTATGTTAAGAAAAGAGGCTATCGTGTGTCAAAGATGAAGCTATTGTATATCTAAATAGAGAGCTACCATGAGTTAATCAAAGAGGCCATCGTAAGTCAAAGATGAAGCTATCGTAGAACTAAACATAGGGTTATCATAAGTCAAAGATATGACTATCAATGACCATAGCAAAAGAGCTACCAAAAGACAAAAGAATTGAAGAACTACCGAAGATATGGAAGTGCTATCAAAGATATTGGAAGAGATGCTATTAAATTGAGAAAACTATTAAAGAAATGGAGATATTGAGGACATTAGAAGGAGATATACCTATTAAAGTATATTAAAGATTTCTCATCAACCAAGTCAATTCAAGAACATACAATGAAAGAAGATACAAATGATATTCAAACACAAAAAGATGGAGATAAATTAACTATATGAAGAGTCAGTGCATTAATATGAGAAAATGTTTATGTCTAATTAGTGATAAAAGCTTTAAAGCATTCTTATGCAACCATGCAATCTTTGTCAATGTCACAGCCAAGATCACGATCCACATGAACTAGTTAAATCCGAGGATTATGACATATTCCACCACCAAGACCATCCATCTTGCTAAGTGATTAATTTATGTCAACTTCAATCGACCAATACAAGCAATCCACACCCCTATCCAAGTATTATAATTAGGGATCTACCCCCACATATGAAGAGGCTCCTCTCTTTTTTCACTTTCTTAACACAAATTATTTTTTGAGATTTGACATTTTTAAGCTCACATGAGAGCTTAAGGACGATTTTAATGGTCGATAAAGAAGAAGATGACATGAACATTTGACATAAGTACTAATAGAAATATGAAATGTTCATTTTGGATATGAACATTTGACATCTCGTTCTTCAATACCCATGAACATGAACATTTGACATCTCCCTCTTTGTTGCCAATGAACATTTAACATTGACATGAACATTTTATTTTTGACATTTTGGCAATGAAGAAGGAGATGACTTGTGTTTTTGACATATGAACTAATGAATGAAGGATATTGTCTGTGTATTGTGCCTATGAATGGAATGTGATATGGACTTTGAACATTTTTGACAATACTTATTTGACAGTGGGTATATTTGGAATTTTCATAAAATATTTTATCTTTTAAATATATTTTGGATGTTATGCCAAAAATCAGTTTAACATTTTGGTGCTTTCACCGAGAATTTACACTCAATTGTTTGAATATGACAAAAATGCCCCTCACTTCAAAAGTGTTAAAAAATGTGAAATTTGAAAATAGTTTTGTGAGTATGTTGATCCAAGAATGTTTCAAATCCGATTATTTTGAGAAAGATATGAATTTTTCTTTATTTGAAATTTTTTAAATTAGGAAATAATTTATTGTGCACCTCAAAGTCCTTCCATTCTTAGATATACAGTATCCCAATTCTACTTTCTTTTAATTTCAAGATCAATGGTAGCTTTTAGACTGTTAATTTTAAGTCTCGATAGCTTCTAAACCGTTGATACTATTTTGACGATTGCTCCATTGAAGATAAAGTTTCATCTACGATAACATCTTCATTGGTGATAGCTTATGCTTGATTAACAATATAGCAAGTTGTTGAAGCAATATTGATGATAGCTTACGCTTGAACGATTATAGCCGAATCCTGATTGACGATAGAATATTGATCGATAATTGAGCTTGAATTGGTTATTGATAGCTCATAATCAATATTTGATAGAAATGGCTTTCGAAAGACAAAATGAACATTTAATGTGCTTGAAAACAAAGCGATGAATGTTTATCGATGATTTAGACCAAGATAGCCACTGAAAAATAGTCAGAAGAGGGATCGAACGTCGACGAACCTAACCTCCATCATGCACCCATCGATTACTACTATGAGTCGTCAGAACAAATGGTGTCCTATTAGGATTTTGGTCCATAAAGCAGTAGATGGTTGGAGATGATATCCATCATCGACACTATAAGTTGAGTCATTGCGCCACTTATAATTGAAAGGTCTACGTCTCCTCTACCAAGCTCAGACAGTCCTATGGCATTGAGGAGGCGGTGGCAGAATCAGCAAAAATATTCAACTATTTTCTCAATTTTCAGCAAAATTCTGGTCAAATGGGTAGGAATCAGAAATAAACCATTATAGATTGGTTGCAATCATCGAGAAGGGCTAGACCATATGATCAATTTGAAGATAGAGCTCCAGATCAAAAATTAAGAACTGGTCATATCTATATGTGATAATCTAAGTAGGGGTACATTTTGACAAAATTAATATCATATGAATGCCCTTGAAAATGTATGAATGTCATTGAAGACCATTCATTCATATCTATATGTGCATGAGAGAAATTTCTAATTGAAGTTCAAAAAACAAAATAACGATCATTTGCAACATTCAAAAATTTGAATAGTTAAAAATTCAAAATTTTCTAATGAGAAAGAAGATGTATAATAAAACAAAGAAAACAAATGGACTTAAAAAGCTAGTGTGTATTAATGAATGAAATTAGTTCCATCACATTGAGAAATAACACAAAAGACATCATAATATGATTACTTTGAATGAATTTAATTACCAGCTAAATCCGAACGATTCTATAAAAAGTGGTGCTGTAATAACAAACGTAATCAATCTACAAAAATTTCAAAGTTATAAATTACATACATTTTTTGTGAATATATTGAGTATATATTTATTATCAGATTTTGAATTCTTTTTGTTAGCACCAAAATTGGTCACTAACACCCAAGAAAGGATTTGTGTAGAGAGATTAATGAAGATAGAAAATTAAAATAGAGGAATGTATGTAGAATTAACTACAAAAACAAGAACACCAGAATTATAGTGGTTCGGCGTAACTGCATACGTCCACTTTGAGTTTAATCTTTATTGCTTCTTCAAATTATTGAATACAGATACAATCTGTGCACTAACGACTTGATTACAAGTTTGGATCGAAAATAGATGAGTCTTCCAAAAGGCAGAGTCTCCCCGGAGTTCTCGAAAAAGGGTCCATTTTCACTGCACCCCTGCCCTTCTATTTATAGACGAAGACAAGCTGGACTTCCTCCATAGGCCCAGGAGCAAGGTACTTCGGCCATAGTAAGTGACTTCTGCGCACCGAGCCAAGCATGCCGAACGACTAATGTCGAGCGAGAAATGCCAGGCGACACTATTCGAACGAAGGCTGTCGAGCGATGCTTTGCCGACCGAAGGGAGCCGGGCGATGCTTGTCGAACGGGAAATGCCGAATGAGGAATGCCAAACGATGCTTGTTAAATGAGGGTAGTCGAACGACGTTGGCCGAATGAGGAATGCCGAACGATGCTTGCTGAATGAGGGTAGTCGAGCGACGTTGGCCGAACGAGAAATGTCGAACGAGGAATGCCAAACGAGAAATGCCGACCCAGGAGCACCGAACGATTACGACCATACCAGCATAGCCGAACCAACGTGCACTGTCCCATATTTGCTGAACCACCAATAGTGGGCCAGCCCTTCTTTGTAGATGACTTGGAGCAATTCCCTAACTGACTCGAAGTGAGGAGCGACACAAGCTAAAGCGTCAAAGGGTTTATCCTCTAATGCCCAACAACTTGCTACCTCTCTGAAGTCTAATGGGCCACACATGCTGAGCCATGAATGTCCGATCCAGAAATTATCGAGCGACAACTTAATGCCAAGCCAGAAATGAAATATCGACCCACACACACAAGCCGATCCATCAAATGATGCCGATCGACACTTATGCCATCCTATCGATCCTCGTAGTCTTGCCGAACCACTTAGTGGAACCAAACCTTCATAGATTCAATCCTTTCTTGGCTCGAGTTATGATTAAACCCAATTATTCATTATGCAACTATCATCTTGTAGCCTGGCTAAACAACCGGGTAACACTTTTTATATAACAAACTGAAAAATAATGATCATTTGTAGAAAAAATATGTGATTCATTAATCTAGGATTTGAGTTCTCTTTACAAGTAAAAATCTAAGACTATTCATTATTCGAGATTACAGTTCTCATCATCAAAGGCATAAATCTACAAAATTCTAGATTTTCCTGTTAAACACGGATTATTAAACGATGATCTGGTCCAAAATATTCTTCTTCAAATTATGGAATTACATGTCAGCAAAGAACTTGAGATTAAAGTCTTTAACAATTAGATGAAAGATAACTTTTATCAAAAATAAATATTGACCTTCTACCTTGATACCTGAATTCGGGTTCTTCGTTATGTGATGATGGATTCCATTGTTATATTGGCTTATTGATTTCATTACTATTATACGGACATTAAAATCCTTCTATCAAATTTCGAAAATCAAATCCAAAAGATTCATTTTGATTTCTTTAAAACAAAATATGTAGTAATAGTTAGATTTCAAAAACAGTTTATTACATACATACACACAAAAATACATACATACACTAAAACGAAACGTATCTTTTACAAAATTTAAAAAACATTGTAATATGTGTTTTACAATATTTTTGCAAACGTTGTTTTAGGTCAAGTTGTAATTGGATCGGCGACTTTTGCAACTTTCATAGTTCTTGCTTATTACTACTTTTTCAAACATTGAAAAATATGTATTACAATTTTTTTTAAAGTTGCAAAATATGTTTGACAACTTTTTTAAACATTACAAAATATGTTTTATAATTTTTTTAAATGTTGTGAATTATGTACTACAACTTTTTTAAAATGTCGCATTGGCCTTTCAACTGTTATCAACCAGCACCTTAATAGATATAGGGGATTTTAGGCTCAAGGAAAAAGTTGTAGAAAAATTTAGTTTCAAGGAAAAGAAGTTTGTTTTTTAGGCTGAAGGAGACTTTTTAGTGTAAATCACAGAATGATAGTTGTAACTATAATTTTCTGTTTACACACTAAAAAGTGTCATTCAGACTAAAAAGCAAACTTGTTGTCTCTGAAACTAAATTTTTTCGCAACTTCTTCCCTACGCCTATTTTCCTGATATATTTATGGGTTGAAATATAAATTAAATTTTTTTGAATAATTATTTTTTGAGTAGAAAATAAATTCAACAAATGAATTAGACAAAAAAAATAATCAAGATATTTAGCTATTAAAGTAAAGCCATTTTATATATATAGTAGCGTGATCATACCATTTATATAATATGAGTTCTTTATAATTAAAATTAAAGGCTACAGGGTGGAATCCAAATAACGAAATTCAACCCACAAACATAGGAAAAGAAACGCAAGAATCTAATCTGCCAACTTGCTTCGCTCCAAGCTTTGAGACCCTTATCCATTCTGTACAATAATGCTTTCAATTTCTTCTTCATCTTACCGAGATCTAATAGAGTAGGGCTTTTATGGTAATGGTTACTGTTACTATTTTGTAAATACCGTTACCATACCGTTTTTACTGGTAAACTAAAATTGTTTGCCGTCACCGTCACCAATTGACTGGTATACCGATAAACCGGATTACACCGGTAATGGTAAATTACCGTTTGTCTAGACAAAATAATAAGTTGATATATTTTTACACTGAATGATGATTCATTATATATCTCATTGGGTCATTTGATAAAGGACATAAAAAAGAAGTGTATTTATCATCATTTGAGTTGAATTACTGAAATAAATAGAACTACTTTTTTGCTTCTAAATGCCCGTAATATAACATCTTACATGAATATCAATGTATTATGAATGGAGTGGTAAATTACCGTTACCGCTGGTTTTTAAAAAAATATTACCGATGTTTTACCGTAAAAAATGGTAAATTTACCGTTACCATACCGATTATACTGGCATACCGACTTTACTTTAAAATGGTAACCGATTGACTGGTAATGATATAGTAATGGTAAATTTACCGTTATCATAACAGCCTTAGTATACAGTATACTTTTGGTTCCTCTATATCCGCTATGGGAAATGCTCGCATCAGTGGCTTAATAATTATTATGTAATAAAAACCAATTGGTCCAATTCATCTTGAAGAAAAAGAAGTATTAAGGGCCGTCAACGAGCACTCGAAAAATTCGAAATCCATTCGTATCTGTTTTCGAAAAATGCAAAATTATCTAATATTCAAAAAAACAGATATGGATACGACCACATCCGTATTCGATAATTGTCCGTCCGGTTTTTATCGAGATTATAGATTTTTTTATGTATATTAGTACATAAAATAATTGTCGTTTATAATTTTATCCTGATAAAAAAATTAATATGTATATAAAAGTCAATTTTTACCGCTTAAAATCAATTTTCTTACTGTATTTATTATTTTTCATATATTTTTTGTTCAAAAATGGATTTCTAACAAACTTAAATTTTCTATTTATTTGTTTAGATTTATTGGTTGTGAACTGGTCGAATAATATCCGATAAATATTCAATATCTGTCCGCATCCACGGATACAGATATGACACTATCCGTATCCAAAAGCATCTGTTTGTAGGTCTAGAGGTAATACAAAACATAAATAAGTTTCAAAATTTTAATGAATTATTGCAGTTAATGCTGATCTGTGGCAAAAGTTAGAAAATAAGCTTAAAATAGACTAATGTTAACCTTAAAAGGTAAATAAAACTTGAGTGAAGCAGCTTAGACACATACAGAACATATTTTATCATCTATTGTCGCACTACTGCAATAAACAGGAAAGAAATAGATAAAATGTCCTGTCAACGTAATCGGTGAGGACATAAGGATAGAAAGCTGCCATGTAAACGAGACAAACCATTGTCACCTTACTCTTGGAAAATAATGAAATAGAAGTACATTGAACTAACATTTCATGTATAAAGTTGTATATCCCAGACATTAACTTTGAAAATCTACTGAGTGAGTGATATATAGTAACTGTGAATGACACCCATTTGGATGTACATAGTATAAAGTAAGTGTAAGGTCGAAATGTTTCCTGAAACTTTGATTTTGATGCTTGTCATAAAAAAGAATTTTGAATAAAAATAAATAAAACATCACATGACATGACGGTCGGCCTTTTCGATCCTCCAAATTCTAAGGAAGAAATATTCATTCATTTATTTGCAAATTCATTACATTTCCATGTATTTAATTCATAATATATACTACAAGAGAAACCGGCTATTTCAACGGCTCCAAGCCGTTGGCGGCCGTTGAGAGCCGTTGGAAAAGCCGTTGAAATAGCATTCACGCTTTCCAACGGCTTCCAATGGAAACAACGGGACTATTCCAATGACTTTTCCAACGGCTCCCAACGGTATATTGCCGATGGAAGCCGTTGGTTTAAAATGACCAAATAGCCGTTGGTAGCCATTGCTAATCTGGGTGAAATTTTTTTTATAACAGCAAGTCATTCACCTTCCAGCCACACACAATCAATATATATCAATTTCCATTCCATTTCCACTCCATTTCACATATATATCACATATCCAACACATTATACCATAAATAATATAAACAACCAAAAATCAACATCAAACATTACATTTTCAAACCAAACTCCAAGTCAATATGTACATAAACAACAAAACCCTCACCAACACCAACTCCAACTCCATATTCAAGTCAATATATACAATGCAAACACTTAAACCTCACCACCTCAAAGTCTATATATACACAATAACCATCAAACACAATCCTCACCACCTCAAAGTAAATATATACAATAACTAACCACAAAGACAATAATAATCATACCTCTCAAGCATCATCATCACCTTCGAAAGCACCAGACGACGAAGGGAAGGAACCATGCTTCTGCACGTACTCCGCCAAACGTTGATTCAGCTGCTCCATTTGTATAGCGCGAAGACGGTATTGCTCTTGCAGCTGCTCAACCATGGCTCTAAGCTCTTTTATTTCAGCTTTGTCACACGCCTTTGTCCGAACCTGCAAATAGAATGTGAGATGTTCACATTTGTATTATAATCATTTTCTTAAGCAATGCATACTTATCTAATATTTATAAATCACGTATATGTTAGATTTAACTCAGGTAGAAATCATCATATGTATAGTGTATCTATAGGTTAATTTATTAAATATAATATTGCAATGTTTATAAGATTACCTCTTGATTTCCATAGCCATAGCGCCTATTCCGCTGCGTCGGATCCATAATAACGTCGAAAATATTATCTTGCTCCTCTACCGTCAACTCATCGCGATCCGATTCTGAAAGCAGCTCTGCCTGTGCCTCCTGAAACTTTGCATAAAATAAAAAACAATTACAGGTTAAAATTAGTAGAACAGGATTTAAACATATCGATATTAATAAAATAAGATTTAAAATATGCATACATATGCAGCCGTCGCCTTATCATCATCAACCCACTGATATGTAATATTGCCAGCATTGTCTGCTTGTCTTGATACGTGGGTGTGGGTAAATACCTCCATCATAGACACGGGACGTCCAAGCGATCTTTCCTGCAATAAATAATTTATATATTTTAATTTTTCATGGCTAATTACTGAACTGATTAATATACAAAATGTAATAACGGTTTAGATTTGTAATTGATAAATTTACCAATTCCTTACGGTGATGCTGAAATGACTTGGATCCGCCACGATGCGTTACATGATTCCTACTTCTATTGGCAGAGTTCCTCTCCGACTCCATCTGCAATTTAAATTGAATATTATATTTAGTAGTTGCGAAATAATTAACTATATATTTGGTAGATTTACCTTGAACTCGTCGGTCTTCCACCAACTCATCCAAGAATCCCATATGGAAGCACCCATCCAGTTCGGTTTCTTCTCCGATTTTTTAAGAGCTGACATTACCTCCCTGTAATTTTTGGCGACCTTTGAATTCCAGTAGCGCTGAACCACGGCGACATCGGGCTCCGCCAAGTCCACTTGCCCCTGTACAAAGAGAAAATATTACTAATTGTTCATTTATACTTATTCATATAGTAAAGTGGTATAAACTCACCAGAAAATCCTACCAGATGGCATCCCTGACTTGGTCAGGGATCTTACTCCACTTAGGCCAGCAATCTGTCATCCTTCTCATATATAATTGCTTGGAAATGCCAAGCACAACTCCTGAGGGCTCCAAATCAAATCCCCCGTGTTAAATATAAAACAAAGCTTTTGACAAGTATATAAATGTATGGACACATTTATATTGTTATCATTTTAATTTTGATACTTACGCTCCATCAGCCTTCGGCTGCAAATATACAAGTGGTCGAGCCGGAGGCTCACCACTACTCTTGCCGCCCGAGCGAGAAGAGCTACGACGTCTCGAGCCTGACATAATACCCGTTGAAAGTTTCATTTTTAATTATAGACATAGATAAAATGATGATGATGTGTGGTGCATGTAATAAAGTCATTTTTAATTGGTAGTACATGTAATGATGATGATGATATGTGATGCGTGAATAATTGTAAAAATTACCGGATATTACTCAGTCCTCGTCGTTTTCTGATTCAGACTCGGTCTCGTGTTCTATATCGTTTTCCTCTATACTCTCAAATGCTTCGACTAATACATTTGTCTCATCATTTAATTTTCCAAAATCAGTTTGATCGTCTGTAATTGTGATTTCAACATTTTCCTCGATATCTGCTTGATAGGCTTGTTCTTTTGGAATATTCTTTCCATCGAATGTAAATCTCACCTTGGTTTTAAAAACCGTAGACCAATCCGCTTTATCTCTTTTTAGAGATGGATAAGGGGCGTAATAAACTTGTAGGACTTGTTTGGCTAGTACAAAAGGATCGTACTGCTGATAACGGGAGGTATGTTTTATTTCTATAAGATTATAATTTGGATGCACGTTAATACCAGAACTTGGAACATTGCTGAACCAGTTGCATCTAAAGAAAAAAACTTCCGTTGCGGGTCTTATAAAATATGTCAATTGCAAAATCTTGATTAACACGCCATAAAAATCTTGTATATGATTATTAGGATCATCACTGCCATTAACAAATACACCGGTATTGTTTGTTAATTTTTCAGCACCGTATTCTTTGGTGTTGAATTTATATCCATTAACGAAAAATATTGGATACGTTTTAACTTTCCTTTTCGGTCACAACACCAAATGTTTTAATCCTTCATCGACTACATTATTTGTAGGATCACAAACGTAGTTCGAAAACCAAGTAGCGAAATTTTTGCTTAAATCGCCGTTTGGATTTTGTGATTCATAAACACTACAAACAAAAACATAATATATTGCTTTATTATTAATTTACACATGCAGTATTAAATTAAATTTATCAAAACTTGTAATATGATAATTACCTAATAAATGGTGCAACTTCTGGACAATTAAGAAGAATATATGTGTGAGCTGCATGGTAATCTCTATCATCTAACCATACTTCTACACATTTTCCAGCATGTCGACCATGTTGTTTAAAAATAGATAACATTGCTTCAGAAGAAGAATCTTGTTCAACGGCCTCATCATTATGCGCAACACTTTGAAATGATAAATTCGCATGATCATTGAAATAATGAGAGAAAAAGAACGATGCTTCTTCTTCGATATATGATTTGCAAATCGAACCTTCAACTCGAGCTTTTTGTCTCACTTTTTTCTTTAAATGATTTAAGTACCTAATAAAAAATATTTCATATCAATATTGATTTTTATTTATAGTTAAATTAACATTTACATACTCGATATTAACAACATACCTCTCGAATGGATACATCCATCCATATTGCACAGGACCTCGAAGACGTGCTTCAAATGGAAGATGAACAGGTAAATGCTCCATTACATTGAACAAACCTAGAGGAAATATTTTCTCCAGTTTACAGAGCAGTATAGGAATTTCTACCTCAAGTTTACGAAGACGGTCAACTTTTAACGTAGTTGAACAAAGCTCCTTATAAAATAAACTAAGTTCTGTTATAACCTTCCAAACTTTTACGGGCAACAATTCTTTGAAAGCGACGGGTAACAAATTTTGCATCATTACATAACAATCATGGCTTTTCATCCCACTCAGTCTTCCGTTCTTATAGTCGACACATCTACGAAGATTAGATGAAATTCCATCAGGAAATTGTAATCCTTCCACCCATTTTAACAGTACTTTAACTTGGTTGTTATCTAGTTCATAACATGCTTTGGGTTTTTTAGTGCCATTTGGCTTCATATGAAGCTCAGGACGATTACATATTTCCTCTATATCACGTCTTGATTTCAGATCGTCCTTAGTCTTGCCATTAACATTCAAAAGTGTATTAAACACATTATCAAATACGTTTTTCTCGTTATGCATCACGTCAATGTTATGACGGATTAAGAGATTTTTCCAATAAGGCAACTCCCAGAATATACTCTGTTTGCACCAATTATGAAACGTCGATTTACCTTGGATTTCAGTTTGCTGCTCGGTTTCATGTATCTTTGGATAATCTTTTACAAGTTCATACATATCTTCACTTGACCAAATCATTGGTGGTTGTAAAGTCTCATGTCTATTAGCTATGAAGTTTTTTTTGTCTCTTCTAAAAGTATGATTAATATGGAGAAAACGTCGATGACAATCAAACCATGAAATTTTCTTCCCATGCTGTAAAGAAAATACTCGTGTTTCTTCCATATAGTAAGGACAAGCAAAACGACCGGCTGTACTCCAACCCGAAAGCATTGCATATGCAGGAAAATCGCTAATAGTCCATAACAAAGAAGCGAATATTCGAAAAAAAAATTTCAATACGTCGTATGTTTCAACTCCTTCATACCACAATGTTTTCAACTCTTCGATTAGCGGTTGTAAGTAAACATCAATACCCTGTGTCGGATCATCAGGGCCAGGGATGACAATTGTGAGAAACATATATGGAGTTTTCATACACATCCAGGGGGTAGATTGGAAGGTGTAATGATTATAGGCCAAGATGAATATTTAGAACCAAACTGAGAAAACGGTGAAAATCCATCAGTACACAAACCTAGTCTAACGTTACGGCTCTCCGCTGCGAAATCGGGATATTTCTTATCAAAATACTTCCATGCTTCTCCATCAGATGGGTGTGTTAACGTACCTTCTTCAGGTGTTCTCACACTATGCCATCTCATATGATGCGTTGTTACAGATGATGCATATAACCTTTGAAGTCTAGGAGTGATAGGTAAATAATGCATACGCTTGTATGGAACTTCTTTTCCTTTTTTTTCCTTGGTTTTTATCTTTCTTGATTACATAATTTACAATTCCAAAGACTGACATCATCTTTCCAAAACAACATGCAACCATTTAGACATGTATCAATTTTTTGATACGGCAAACCGAAAGATGACATAAGTTTTTTCCCTTCATAATAATTTTCGCATATTAAATTATCTGATGGCATATGGCATATGGCATTTAGCAGCTTGTACAACAGCCGTAAATCCGGCTTCTGTGAGGTTGTACTTTGATTTCATTGCAATGTACTCTGCAGTTGCCGATAATTGAGTGTCGCTAGTACATCCATTTCAAAGAGGTTTCTTAGCAGCATCCAATAAATCATATATTTTTTCGCTCCAACATTTGGTTCCTCTTCGACGTTAACATCGTCGTTATTAATTTCAATAGTAGGGAACATTGATCGTGCTGCATCTTCAACCATATGTTCTATGAGATTCGTCGTACTAACTTCATCACTAATGACCTCTATTGATTGTTCTTTATTACGTGTTATAATTTCTCCATGACGATCCCATACCAAATAATTGGCTATGAAACCATATTGGCGCAAATGAATCCTAACCATACTCGATACTAATGCTTTAACAATTTGCACCTACTACATGGACAACGAATTTCTATGTCATTTCCAATATTACTTAAAGCAAATTCGACAAACACATTTACCCCGTTAAGAAAAGGTTTACTTATTGAGCCTCCCATTTCTCTTCTTTGATACATCCAGCTCCGATCAATAAAATAATTGACCATTTTTCCTACTGTAAAACCTATGATCAATAGTAAAAAAATTATTAATCAAATTCGATAAACACATTTAGATTTTACTGTTCTTTATAATCCATTTTCATTTATATACAAAGTTATATTTCTTGCTATTTTGCTTACATTTTTGTACCTTTTGTGATGGTCGGTTATCCTACTTCCCATTACAAACACAATAGTAATAACATTTCTTAAATCATATCATTATAAACGATTTCCCAAAATTTCGGCAGCACTTTCCCCCTGTTCCTTGTATCATACACATATGCATGTACACAAGGAACGAAAAGGAAATGCCGTCGAAATTTTGTGAACCGTTTATAACGATATGATTTACGAAACGTAATTACTTTATAGTGTTTGTAATTTGTCCAATACAGAGAAAAATCCAACAAATATTGTATCGGATGAATATGAATATCCGTTTTGCAATAAAAACGAATATTCATACAACGATCATATACAACACTTGTCAAACGGGGCCAAAAATTCACTAAGAGATTTAAATTTTGTTTATATGTTACCGTTTTATTAAATATATAAAATAAAGCATATTATGCATTATTTTACAAAATATATAATTCATGTGTATATATATATACTAAATATATAATTCATGTGTATATATATACTAAATTATATACTTATCTAATGCTAATATATTTTGTAAAAGATATAATTCATGTTCGTAAAATATTCGACTAATTCATGTTTGCATAATATTTTACAAAACATACACAAAATAATTTAAATCAATCCTAACTAATCTAACGCTAACTCAAATGCACATTTACACTAAATTATCAACATATGTATATATGTGCATAATATATATACACAAACAATTTGGACATTTGGATGGTAATAATTGTAATTAGCACTTAGTTTGGTATTATAAACAATCAATAGGCCATTAGATACAACTATAACAACAAATTAAACACAAAATTAGCAAAATTTAAAATTTTAGGGTTTTAGGCAAAACCTAATTTTGGAGTGAAATTGGATGAAGAGAGGACGCTGGTGTTGATTGATGGCGTCGGAGTGGCTGCCGGTTGCGTGGGGAGGCTGGGAGCAAGAAAAGAGGAGTGGAGGAAGAGGGTGGAGGATTTGGGGTTTGTTGTTGGAGGGAAGAATAATGAATGTTGCTCTCGGTTTGCTGCAGGTTTACACGAATATTTCCAACGGCTTCCAACGGCCGCAAACGGTATTTTTACAACGGTTACCAACGGCTTGTTAAAAAAATAACGAGTCGTTGGTAGCCGTTGGAAATTCACGTTGGCGGCCGTTGGAACCCTATCGTGGCTATATACTGTAATTCTAGTAGTGCTATGATGGTCGGCCTTTTCGACCCTTCGAATGTCGATACTAATACATCTACGGTATTCACATGCTAAGCACCAAAGTGCTAGAAAGATAGAACGTTAGGATAAAAGAAAAAAAAATCAAAACAAGGAAGAAGAATACAATATCAGAATCTCACATGCATAGAAATAAACTAACCCATCATCAGCTTGGACAGTTATAACAGACCGTCCTCACAAATTCTGATAGATGCAAATCAAGTAATGCAGCAGAAAATAAGTATGGTAGGAAATCATCCAGCTCCTCTCCAAGAGCTCCAATGAACCACAACTAAATCTGGAAATATACTTGAGCTGACCCGAGCATTTTAAGAAAACAACATCCGGATTAGTTTGGTAAACCAGCGTGAGAAACTCAAATCCTATACATTGTATATTTGTAAAACCCTTCAAACGTAAATGTATCTCGTAAGACCACGCCGCTAATAAACACGGTCAAACTTTTACCTTACGATAACCGAACCATTTATATTATAAAATCCAGTGATAATATAATAATGTCTAAGGTGTGAAATATAAATAATCACATAGCTTTGATGCATGTGAGTGTACATCACAATAATAATAGGTATACAATCACAACCGCTAAGGCGCGTTCGCTAATTGTGTGGCATTCCATGGAGGTGCCCTCAGTATTTCAAGAACTGTCCCCCTGCACAAGGATTAGAGATATCCTTCCGAACATCGTAAATCTCTAGATAAAATATACCATAGTAAAAACATAGTTGGTCCACGCCCGAACACATGGCTCCGGGTCATATCATTTCCTCATGCATATCCATAAGTATCACTAGAATGGAGTGCATGCGCCCTTTATGTAAGCTAAACTCCATAAGCTATATCTCCTATCTCTGTTTTCTGTCATTACCAATAGTGAAGTCGCATTCAGCATACCTGTACATGAGTCCCCAACTCGAACAAATCTAGGAACCACACATAGATTCTCATATCTCAACAGATCTCGGAATCACACATTGATTCCTTAATAGATATCAAAATCACAAAAGGAATCTCATTTCTCAACAGATCTTGGAATCGCACATGGATTCCTCAACATATCTCGTAATCACACATGGATTCTCATATCTCAACAGAACTCGGAATCACATAAGGATTCCCACATCTTGAATATATCACGAACAACTACATGTGTTCGAGCATCACAAATCTCCACATAGATTCTAGCATCTCGAACCAATCACGAACCTCATCCAAAGCATAGAACACGTATATGGTTTTGGAGTGGTTACGGTTTCAAGTCATCTCATATAAGTACACTCTCCTGCTTACCAAGCGCTCCAAAACAAATCGATCGATTTTCCGGTAATCTCAACTTTGGTACGATGGGAAACAAATAAACAATACATAAGGTCGGAGATCACCTTCTAACTGTTTAAGAGGACATATTTTCTTATCAATTGCCCTAGAAGAGCAAAACGAGTTTATACGTACATTATAGCATCACCGAAGATAACTGTACCATATAATCCCCGTGTTTCTTCTAGATATTTCAAGTGTATATTTGGTCAAATCCAATAACAATGAAAATAATCGCATACGGGAAACTAAGTCCCACATACTGCCCATAAAATAGTAACACACAAAGCACGATCGAAACACAGAAGCACGATCAAGTCGTATAAACGACTCCTAATCCCCTTTTTAATTAATCTTCCTTTATTAATTAAAAACCTCTTTTATTAGTAAAATCTCATTTTTACTCAATAACTCTTTATAAATGAAACTCAATTTATTAATTAAACTTCACTATTTAATTAAAACCACCGTATTATTTCTACACATTTCAATACTCTAAAAAGTATTCAAATCCTTATCTCTACCGTATAAGTATATTCACGGATCAATTTCAAAGGGCTTAAGACAAATGTTACTCAAATATTATCACTACAAACACAAAACCATTTCAATTATGATTATCTTTTAAAACATTCTTTTCAAAGATCTATTTACATTCATAACTATAATCAAAACGGGTTAAAGACAAATGTTATTAAAACATTGTCACAACAAACCCAAAACTAAATCCATACTTGTTATTCTCTTTAAAATTCCATTATTAAAGATCTACGTATTTTCCAAACTCATTTAACAATATTTGACCACTTGAATATTATTCAAAGGTTTAAAAACAAATATTACTAAAACATTATTTACAACAAACCCAAATCACTTCACTTAATTGTTATGTTAAAAACTCCAATTCTAAAGTTCTAATTAATTTTCCAAAAGTATAGTTACATGAGTTAAAACAAATGTTGCCCAAACATTGTTACTATAACCCAATATCACTTTTATACTTGCCATTAACTTTGAAACATTCATTTAAAGCTCTAAGTACATCTTCACTTATTAAATAAGGCAATATACCTTTTTAATCAATTTACAAAACCATCCATTATAACATAAGTGTTATAATCCAAAAACCCTTTACATTCTTTTACAAATACCAAACTTCCTTTTACAAAACTTCTAGATATACTAAAATACCTTTAAAAATACACACACACATACCAATTTATTTATAAAACTAAGATATTTAATAAATTACTATAAACAATTTGAAAGATATTATAATATAAAAGCCTTTTATCTCTTAAATAAAATCTTTAACAATTTTCTAAAACTATATATACTAAAATATACTTTAAAATACATATACTATATTTTAGAAACCTTTATTTAAAAACCATAAAAACCCGTTTTACAATTAAAACCATTACTTCAAAAATCCGTAAATTATTATTAGCCATATATTTAAACCTTGATATTTTACGTCAATAAGTACACTCATAATACTTATTAAAAATACGAAGAAGCCCTAGGATGTCCTTAAAGTTAACTTTAAAATTGCCGATTACAGCGATTTCAAAGTGCATCCATAATGACCTTTTCGCCTCTACCATTTACAATTTCAATTCCAATTTCCACAAATATCCAAAAAAATTCCTCTATGTCAAACACACCTATATACATACATACATACATACATACATATATTTCCACAATATATCACAATTTATCTAATTTAACATATGTCAAATATCAGGGATTTCAAAGCACGTTTATAACGACTATATCGCTTCAAACATTTATAATGCTCTATCAAACAAGTAAATAAGTAGTCTGGGCCACGATACATGTTATAGATGATCAAAAGAGATATTAAACTCCATAATAATGTTGTCACTTGTTTTATAAAATAAGGCGGGGTCCAAAAGTAATAACTTGCATTGTTCGTTGTACAATTTATATTTTAATACAACAACAATTATATACACATAATTAGTGAGTAAACTCACCCAAGTCCCAAATCAATCCCAGATATAGAAAATCCAGATACGAGTGCAATGACAAAACCGGCGCATCGATTGGCCCTCATATGCAAAAATTATGCGTTATATAAGAAATTGGATTTAAACTTAATTAATTAATATTATTAACTAACATTAACAAGATAATCACCTTTCTCAATCATCTTCCCTAAGCCCTGCCGTATCACTTTGCATGACATATCAATGCATGCATAATCCAAAACCGCCCTCCTCCATCTTTGATTTTTCCACCAAAACTCAACGATATCGCATGTCGTTTTCGCCAACCATTCTCTTTTCACATGCTCGTCACAACAGTGTCCTCAATTTAAGGTCCAAGCCTCCCTATCAAAAAGCAATCACTGCCTCACCACCGCCTGCACAGTGTCGCACTTCGCCGTCGAGCATCGTAGCTCCTCCTACCAATGCCTATTGACTTCTTTCGTGCCTCAAGTCCAACACAATCATCAGTTTCATCTCTGGCATCCATTTGCAAGTCGCGACCTACGTTTTATTTTCACTGTTCAAACTATCGCTTCCTCCCCTAGATGATCGGAGTCGACATGGTTGATACTAAAAGAGCCGCAGCCAAGAGAAATCTAAACAAATCCTCTGATTCGCCTAAATCCTCCTCTATTAACTCTACGCCTCAACCCTAGCTAACGGCTACAGTAGATCAGTCATGCCAATAATAACCGCACCTAACTTTGAACATACCATCATGAAGCCCTCACCTCCACAATGCCAATGGATCTGGAATCACTCATTTTCTTCGCTCCTAGCTCCTGAGACAATTCGGGGAAGAAGGCGACCACTCACTTCCTCTTACAGGAAAAAGAATAAAAGAGAGAGGAAGATAAGTGATGGAGAGGGTTGTTAGGATTATTTATAGTAACATATATAATATTTTAAATTCTTATGATCAACCATGAGTTTTCAAGCATGCACGACTGCACAACATGTCTGATCATCGCGAAACTCGTCGGCGTATAACAACTCGTTATTCTGGACCCAACGACACTGGTTTCATCAAAATCCGAGACAGTGCCCCGGAATGATAATTTCACAAGTTGTTTAAAAACATTATTATTAAAACCAGTTTAATCACTTATAATCCTAAAGTAAAAGTTTACAATTATCATTATTGTTTAAATAGAATTTAAATATGCTTTTGAAATCATTTTTATTCGCGTTAATTAAATAGTTAATTATAAAACATTCAAAATTCTATGTCGTTACATTCTCCCCCACTTAGAATATTTCATCCCCGGAATACCGACACAAGCAAAAAAAGCAACAATCATACATCAATACCCAACGGTATTGTAATCACATCACTAGCACCGAAAGAAACAATGACATAACAATACTACATAGTACTGCAATCACTAGCAACCAAAACTCATGGTTCACCCAGGTTCAGAAATCATCTTATCGCACAATGACGATAAACAATCTAATAAGTGTACCTTATGCTCAACAACCTCAGGTATTACTCAGTCGATCACTCATTCTACCTCAAGCAGTTCGAAGAGTCATCCCCCAAACTCTCCATAAGCCAACACACATAGCATATAAATATTTTGAAAGCCCGTACGATATACATATACCATCCGTAGACAATAAAAAATCTAATTGCTAGCTCGATCACATAGACTCCACTTTCGAACCAGTATATCTCACTTGACTCCTCTAGTGCAGACTTCGATCGGGTTCCTTGACTAGAAATCTCTGTCCTCTTTACATAGCCGTATACTATGATAGAAAACTTCGCGATCATATCAAGAATCCGGATCAAATGTTTGCCATCAACAATCGAGTGCATGATCCTAACTCGGACAGATGTGAATTATCTCAAAATCATGTACTCGAATCATATATCAAGAACTGCCAAGCAAATAAAATGATCTACATACAACTTACGTACTATATTCAATTAGTTTCTTAACTACACTAATTTCTCTTCATTTTTAATTCACATTCATTTTCAATATAATATTTCTCATTTAATACTAAAATCATTCATGAATCATTTCATAAAATTAAATTCAAGTTATTAAACATTATATAACTTAAGTTCATACTCGTATAGTACTCCACTACATCCTAAGAGAATATACAAAAACATCCACTTCATTCTACATAATATGGATATTCAATCAATTTAAAACTTATTTAAACTCTACTATCCTCTAAGTTCAAGTGTTATATAAACTTATCTTTATACTTTCACAACCACTTAGCTTTAATTTTTTTTATAACAATTCGAAAGTTTCCTACTATCCAAAATCATCGAAAATCCATTTCATTTTAACAAATGGAAACTATCAACCAAACATATCAATTACGATGCACAGACCATTCAATTTTAATGCCTAGGCTACATGTGTCCACAATATAACTTAACCGAAAACTTAAGAATCAAACATCAGGTTTTATTTCAAACCAATTTGAAATAATAATGTATATATATCTTTTGTATCAAATCATACTTTCGGGATTGAAATCAAAATCTATTTTACCAAAACAACTTAGAAGCAAAACTACTCTGGTAGCATCCCCACTTTGAAACTCGAAAATAAATGCCGATGATGCTGCAGTCATCACCAAAATTATTTTCCAGCAATAAAAGTGAGTTCAGTACATCCAAACCATGCCTTGCAGACTTAACCAAAATCATTTCCAAAACGATATCAAATACTTCATGAATATTACTAAGTACCATGATATCAATTTCATAGACCAATTTCCTAATTATTTACTTTCATATAATACTAGTCTTATTTTTTTTCAAAACCTTAGAAAACCACTTTCTAAAACACCAGGATTTAAGTTCTCGTATTCTTAGTTTAAATCCTTTTCATATTTATAAACTATACTTATAACCCATATTTATATAAGTCACTTTCTTATATAAAACTATTACACAAGTGTTTATCTTTAAAATGTCTTACTTTTCATTAAGGCTATAATAGACAACATTCACTAGATCTAACTTTTATAAAAGTTAACTTCTAACCCAACATTGTCGTCGAACAACTTATAGCCACACCGTGAAACTTAATTCACAAGGTTTTTATTTCAATGTTCCCACTAGTTACTCTCTACCCAGTCCATGCAATGAAAAGGTAAAACTGCTCATAAACTAATCGAGCACAGCTAATCAAACAATAAGTGATAATAATTGGATATTATCATTTCCTAACAAACAAAGACAACATAAATAACTATATCAGTTTTTTGAAAACTATTCTTTTATATATAAAATATAATCTTAGGTAAAATATAGTCCTAGGTAGAAACTCGTATTGATCAGAATGCATAAGCCACTCTACAAATCAATCAATACTGTACAAAATATTTTTATAACAATAACAAGTACGCACTCTCATATATATAATACACTCAACTCATAATAAAGCATTTCATTACCCTATCTCTTAATGAGCTATACCTACCAAAGCCAAGGTTCTTGCTTAAGCTTCAGCACAGATACCACATGTAACGGTCGGCCTTTTCGACCCTTGAATGTCAACACTATACATACATGGTATTTACGTGCCAAGCACCCAAGTGCTGAAAAGGCAAAACGTTAGCGTAAAAGAAAATAAAACACAATAAGAAAGAAAAACACAATATCAGAATCTCACATGCGGAACGATAATATATATAATATCTCAAAAGGTCTTTAACAAAAAGAAAACTTTAATATACATACATCAATCAGAGATAAACTAACCTATCATCAGCCTGGACAGTTATAACAGTCTATCCTTACAAATGCTGATAGATATAAATCAAGTAATGCAGCGGAAAATAAGTACAGTAGGAAATCATCCAATTCCTCTCCAAGAGCTCCAATGAACCATAGCTGAATCTAGAAATACACTCGAGCTGACCCGAGAATTTCAAGAAAATAACACCTGGATCAGTCTGGTAAACCAGTGAGAAAATCAAATCATATAGATTTTGCTATATTTGTAAAACACTTCAAACGTAAAGGTATCTTGTGAGACCATGCTATCAATAAACACAGACGGGCTTTTACCTTACGATAATGAACCATACCTATTATAAACTGCAGTGATAATATAATAATGTCTAAGGTATGAAATATAAATAATCACATAGTTGTGATGCATGTGAGTGTACATCACAATAGTAATAGGTATACAATCGCAACCGCTAAGTCGCGTTCGCTAATTATATAGGATTCAACTAAGGTGCCCTCGGTATTTCGAGAATGGTCCCCTGCACAAGGATTGAAGATATCCTTTCAAGCATCGTATATCACTAGATAATGTATACTATACTTTAAAATATAGCTGGTCCATGCCCGAACACGTGGCACCGGGTCACATCACTCTCGCATGCATATCTGTAAGTATCACTAGAATGGAGTGATGCACCCTTTAAGTTAGCTAAACCCCATAGGCTATATCTTCTATGTCTGGTTTCTATCATTACCGATGGTGATTCACATTCAGCATCCCAACACACGAGTCCACAACTCAAATAGATCTCGACACATGAGTCCCTAACTCGAACAGACCTCGAAACCACACATGGATTCCCATATCCCAACAGATCTTGGAATCACACATGGATTCCTCAACAGATCTGAAAATAACACATGTATTCCCATATCTCAACAGATCTCGGAATCACAAATGGATTCCTCTACAGAACTCAAAATCACACATGGATTCCCATATCTCAACAGATCTCAAAATCACACATGGATCCCCACATCCTAAATAGATCATGAACAACTACATGTGTTCGAGCATTTCAAACAGATCTCGAATCTCCATATAGATTTCGGCATCTCGAACCAATCACGAACCTCATCTAATGCATAGAACATGCATATAGCTTTGGAGTGGTCACGGTTTCAAGTCAGATCATATAAGTACACTCCCATGCTAACGAAGCGCTCCAAAACATATCGATCGATTTTCCAATAATCTCAACTCTGTTCTATGGGAATAAAAAGACAACGCATAAGATCGAAAATCACCTCCTAACCGTTTAAGCGGATGGATTTCCTTATCATTTGCCCTAAAAGAGCAAAACGAGTTATACATACAGTATAGCATCACCGAAGATAACTATACCATATAATCCTCGTGTTTCTTCTAGATATTTCTAGAGTATATTTGGTCAAATCCAATAACAATGAAAATAATCACATATGAGAAACTAAGCCATGTATATTATCCATAAGTAAGTAACACACAAAGCATGATCGAAACACACAAGCACGATCAAGTCATATAAATAACTCCTAATCCCCCTTTTAATTAATCGTCCTTTATTAATTAAAATCCTCTTTTATTAGTAAAATCTCATTTTAACTCAATAACTCTTTATAAATGAAACTCAACTTATTAATTAAAATTCATTATTTAATTAAAACCTCCATATTCATTTATATACATTTCGATACTCTCAAAAGTATCCATATACTTACCTTAATAATATAAATATATTCAGAAATCAATTTCAAAGAGCTTAAGACTAATGTTACTCAAATGTTGCCACTACAAACCCAAAACCATTTCACTTATGATTATCTTTTAAAACATTCTTTTCAAAGACCTATTTACATTCATAAGTATAATCAAAATGGGTTAAAGACAAATGTTATTAAAAACATTGTCACAACAAACTCAAAACCAATTCATACTTGTTATTCTCTTTAAAATTCCATTATTAAAGGTCTAAGTATTTCCCAAACTCATTTAACAATAGTTTACACTTAAAATATTATTGAAGGGTTTAAAAACAGATGTTACTAAAACATTATTTACAACAAACCCAAAATGCTTCACTTAATCATTATCTTTAAAACTCCAAGTCTAAAGATCTAATTACTTTTCCAAAAGTATAGTTAAATGGGTTAAAGCAAATGTTGCCCAAACATTATTATTATAAACCTAAAATAACTTTTATATTTTCCATTAACTTTGAAACATTCATTTAAAGCTCTAAGTACTTCTTCGCTTATTAAACAAGGCAATATACCTTTTTAATAAATTTACAAAACAATCCATTATAACATAAGTGTTATAATCCAAAATCTACTTGTTAACAAGAAATCTTATACACATCCCCAATGCTTTTTGTAAGGTTATTTTATGTGAACACGACCATGTGGTTGAGGGGATTCATGTCTTTGTGAGGATATCTTTCAAATAGAATGATCAATCGAAAGGATTTGAGGTGATAGCTCTAGCTTTCGACTAAGATGACCTAATTGAAAAGAATGACAAACTGCCAAAACCTTTCGACATTGTTGAAAGGTTAAGGAGGCCTTTCTAGCCTTTATTGACTTGGATAGCATAATTGAAGATTAACAAACCTACCAACCATGTCGAAGGGTTATATGCCACTCCAACCTTCCGACTTGGTTGGGATAGTAGGAGATTATCGAACCTTTCGTCCTCGTCGATAGGTTACTGAGGCTATCCAACCTTCCAATTAGGTTAGAATGGAAGTAAATTGTCAAACCTTCCTGCCTTGTCGAAAGGTCATTAACAAGGCCACTCCAACCTTTCAACTAGATTGGAATTGAAGTAAGTTGTTGAACCTTTCGACCTTGTCGAAAGGTGTGACAAGGCCATATCAACCTTTCGATTAGGTTGAAGTAATTCACAATCATTTAGCTCTCAGAGTCATCACTTTATCGAATCCTAGCTCCACTGGAACTGAGAACAATTAATTACTGATGTCTCTCATCCTCTTTTCGAACCCGTCGGAAGGTTACATTTAGACCTTTCGACTTTATCGAAAAGGAATGCTTACTTTATCTACAAACATTAACTATTTTCGATTCCTTTGGGTCAACAGTCCTTCCATAGAATCCCTTCGAAAGGAATGCTGATGCCTAAAAGAGTGGACTCCCTTTGAACGAATTCCATTATGAATGGTTGTTAGACACATAACTCAAAATTCCTTAAGGAAGTACACCTTTTGACTTTGTCGAAAGGTATTCCTCCTTTCGAAGCAGTTCAAGATTAATAGTCTTCAACTTGCTTTGATTTTCTTATACAGGAACAATTTAGTTATTCCCATAACCCATGCATTCAGCATATTTGACACATCGTCATCACTTTTGCTTTCCATGTTAAGTATAGGTTGTGATGATAATGTGTTTCGATAGGGAATGTCTAAACTGATCTTATATATAGCATAGATCAAAAGAGATTATGAGAAAAAGTTTGAAATTATGTGCAATTGATCATTAGTCTAGCTAATGATCTTAATGATCTTCCTCATTGCCAATATCTATCATGAACGAGCCATCTCCATTTTATTCATTATTCAAAATGGGTTACAAGAAGTCGAGCTTTCTCCCCAATTCAATTTAGGGTTTCTTCTAAGTACAATTATCACTGTGAAAGTAGAGAAAAGAAAATGAATTCAGTTTCCACAAATCAGCCCCCAAAACTGGACCCCTTGGATCTTATTTATAGATGCAGGTTAGCCCCTTACCGCGCCTCTGCTTTCGACTGGGTCAAAAGGTACCCCTTTGTATGCCACCTTAAACCTTTCGACTTCATCGAAAAGTTATGAACCCGTCAACTGTGTCGAAAGGTTATGAATCTCTTGTGCTTCTTGGTTTGTCTCTTCGCTTCCTTGCCTTCGATCGGGTCGAAAGGTCTTCTTTCACATGCGGTTATGAACCCTCCGACCTCATCGAAAGGTTTGCCCTTGTTACGAATCTTTCGTCTTTGTCGAAAGGTTTGTCCTTCATGTGCTATTATGAACCTTTCGACCATATCGAAAGGTTTGCCATTCTTATGCCTTCATGAACCTTTCGACTTTGTCAAAAGGTTTGCCTTTTATATCCTTTTGTGAACCCTTCGACCTTGACGAAAGGTTTTTACTCCACCCGAATGTTGTCGAGAGCTGTATTTCACTTTAATGTTGTCGAAAGGTTTTCTTTCATTCCTTTGCCTTCGCTGACTTCTAAGTATTACTTTCTTCATAGCACCTATCCTGGATGTGTCTTAACCTGTTTGAAAGGCTTGCTATGCTTTCCAAAAGGTCACTTTGGTGTGAATCCTTTGACTTCGAAAGGTTTGATGTGTAGTTTAGGGAACTTTATTGATTGCTTTTGAAAGGGGTTCTGAAGACATCATTGCTTTCTCATCTGTGTCGAAAGGTTGGTTGTGGCAGAATGTTCTATTTGTTTTCATCTAGGTCGAAGGCCTTTGCACCGTATAAGTAGTTGAACTTTCAAAACATCCTTTTTAAGTCTTTCATGATGACTTGGCATGTCTCTTCATCAAAACTTCAATTTTTTTATCCTTCTTTCATACTTCTGCTTTCAAGTAGATTTGTGCAGTAATCATAAGGGGGTCATTATGGGGATGATTGACTCCTCTGCGTAGCTCTTGCGGGGTGACCACCAGATTAGGCATTTGGATGTTAAGATGTGGGGTCTTCGTTGGGGGCTCCTCTTGAACATCATAAATTCCCTCCTTGGCCTCTTTAATATATCTACTCTGAGCCCCACTACTACTTCCTGCAGGATGTGGTCCGCTATGGATTACATCTATCATGTTAATCGGCGGGCTTAAGCTGAGGGGGTCTTCATCCTCTAGTACATTTACAACATTGCTTGGGTGTTTCTGGGGAGCATTTTCAGTTCGTTAGGCTTTGTGCTGATCTTGGATAAATTCTTTGAGATGGCCTTCTTGGATCTGCTTTTGAATTATTTCGACCAGAACTCTGCATTCATCTGTTTTATGGCCGTTAGCTTTATGATAAATGCAGTAGTCCCCTCCCTTCTTCTGCTCTGGATTATTCTTAGCATTGTAGGAGGTCGGAAATTTGACTCTTTCCTTAGCTGTAGCATATATGTAAGAAAGTGGCTTGTTTAAAGCGACTGTATTAGCAACTTGTTCCTCCCATCTGACCCTTTTATGGCTATGGTCCAAGCAAAATTTTCCACCCTCCTTTTTGGGAATCATCTTTTTCTTGGCATAGTAAAGTTCATCCATTCGGATGAACTTATCATCTTGAAAGTGGAAGTCCTGTAGATCCTTGCAGCCATTGACAAAGAGCTGCTTCCAGAAAAGGGTATTCTCGATTAAACCAGAGTGGACGGCTATGAGCTTGTCATGGTCGTTCATATCCTTAGCCTTCAAAGTTTTTGTATTGAACCTTCTCAAATAGTCTCCCAAAGATTCACCCTGCCTTTGTTTTATGTTTGCCATGACCTTATAATCAATAGTAGGATCTTTGCAAATACAAAATTGAGCTGAGAATTCATAAGAAAACTGCTTCTAAGAGTAGATTTTTTCTCTGTACTGTCTATACCATTTGGTTGCCGCCTCTTGGAGAGTAATAGGGAACAGTCGGCATCTGACTGCCCTGGAAGCATTGTATAAGTCCATCTGGCTGTCAAAAGCCATAAGATGATCATTAGGATCCGTTTCCCCATGATATTTCATAGACGGGATTTTAACATATGGAGGTATTGTTGTTGGCATGATCTCATCAATGAAAGGTGGCACCCTCTCATTATCGTTGACATTCTCGTCCATGGTTTTTCCCCTTTAGCATTCATAGCGTCTTTGATAGCCTTCTCAGTAGTATCTTTAAGAAAAGCTTCAACATTGCCGTAATTTTTCTGACTTAGGCTGTATTCTTTAGATTTTGAGCTACCAGACTGTTCTAATGACTTGTCGAGAACTCTTCCTAAATTATTAGCACTGGCTTGGGGAAGATCTTTCTTTTTTGAGGAAGTCAAGTCCACCTTATCTTTGCAATCTTTGGAGTTGGTCTTTAGACTTTTCCTAGGTGAGACCACTTCTTCTCCTTGAGTATGTGTTGGAGTTTTTAATGATTTCTGAGACAAAGCCATCTTTAGCAGTTCCTGCATTTCTTCCAGCTGTTGCTCCAAGCGCTTGATTTTTGCTGCGTTTTCATCCTGCTTTGCTGGTGATGAAGTTTGCCCTGGAATGACTTCATCTAGGTTGAAAGTTGGAGCTATAATTTCCTCCAAGGCAGTAGTGTGTATTGCTCCCTCTTCTAGTGCACTCAAATGCTTTGACCTCATTTTTCATATGCAAGAGAAATGAATCATAATTAGTCTATATAAAGTAACAAGATCGGAGGTTCGAGCCCTCCTTCTAGCCCCAAAAATTTTAACAAGAAACCTTGTCAACATCCCCAATGCTTTCAGTAAGATTATTTTATGTGAACACAACCAAGTGGTTGAGGGGATTCATGTCTTTGTGAACATATCTTTCAAATAGAATGATCAAGTCGAAAGGATTTGAGGTGATAGCTCTAGCTTTCGACTAAGATGACCTGATCGAAAAGATTGACAAACTGCCAAACCTTTCGACGTTGTTGAAAGGTTAAGGCAGTTGTTCCAGCCTTTATTGACCTGGATAGCATAATCAAAGATTAACAAACCTACCAACCATGTCGAAGGGTTATATGCCACTCCAACCTTCCGACTTGGTTGGGATAGTAGGAGATTATCGAACCTTTCGTCCTCGTCGAAAGGTTTGTGAGGGTACTCCAACCTTCCGATTAGGTTAGAATGGAAGTAAATTGTCAAACCTTCCCGCCTCGTCAAAAGGTTATTAACAAGGCCACTCCAACCTTTCGACTAGATTGGAATTGAAGTAAGTTGTTGAACCTTTCGACCTTGTCGAAAGGTGTGACATGGCCATTTCAACCTTTCGCTTAAGTTGAAGTAATTCACAATCATTTAGCTCTCAAAGTCATCACTTTATCAAATCCCATCTCCACTTGGAACTGAGAACAGTTAATTACTGATGTCTCACATCCTCTTTTCGATCGCGTCGGAAGGTTACATTTAGACCTTTCGACTTTGTCGAAAAGGAATGCTTACTTTATCTACAAACATTAAATGTTTTCTATTCCTTTGGGTTAACAGTCCTTCCATACAATCCCTTCAAAAGGAGTGCTGATGTCTGAAAGATTAGACTCCCTTCGAACGAATTCCATTATGAATGGTTGTTAGAATTCCTTAAGGAAGTACACCTTTCGACTTTATCGAAAGGTATTCCTCCTTTAGAAGCAGTTCAAGATTAATAGTCTTCAACTTGCTTTGTTTTTTATACAAGACCAATTTAGTTATCCCCATAACCCATGCATTCAACATATTTGACACGTCATCATCACTTTTGCTTTCCGTGTTAAGTATAGGTTGTGATGATGATGTGTTTCGATAGGGAATGTCTAAATCGATCTTATATATAGCATAGATCAAAAGAGATTATGAGAAAAAGGTTGAAATCATGTGCAATTGATCATTAGTCTAGCTAATGATCTTAATGATCTTCCTCATTGCCAATATCCATCTTGAACGAGCCATCTCCATTTTATTCATTATCCAAAATTAGTTACAAGAAATTGAGCTTTCTCCCTAATTCAATTTAGGGTTTCTTCTAAGTATAGTTATCACTATGAAAGTAGAGAAAAAAAATGAGTTCAGTATCTAGAAATCGACCCCCAAAACTAAACCACTTGGGTCTTATTTATAGATGCAGGTTAGCCCCCTGTCGCGCCTCTGCTTTTGATTGGGTCGAAAGGTCCCCCTTTATATGCCGCCTTAAACCCTTCGACTTCATCGGAAGGTTATGAACCCTTCAACTGTGTCGAAAGGTTACGAATCTCTTGTGCTTCTTGGTTTGTCTCTTCGCTTCCTTGCCTTCGACCGGGTCGAAAGGTCTTCTTTCACATGTTGTTATGAACCCTCCGACCTCATCGAAAGGTTTTCCCTTGTTACGATTCTTTCGTCTTTGTCGAAAGGTTTGTCCTTCATGTGCTATTATGAACCTTTCGACCTTGTCGAAAGGTTGCTTAATCCAAAGTATATACCTTTCAACGACGTCGAAAGGTCTGGTCTATGAATTATCAACAAATAAAGTCAAATTGAAAGGCAATTCTTAAGGGAATTTCACTCACTGTTCTTGCAATAGACTATCAATATTTCTCAACATTACTTTGAGGTGTTGACAAGAATTCTTGTTAACATTTTTGGCGCTAGAAGGAGAGCTCGAAACTTCGATTTGGTTGTTTCTTCATCATAGATTAATTTCAAAAAGCTTTTCATTCAAAAGAAGAAAAAGATGGAAGGAACAATTAAAGATAATGACATCTCAAATGAAGAGGCTATGCCACAATCAATTTTGGAAAACAATATCATCCCAAACTTTAACTTAGAAATACGGAAATTGGACAGCCTTCAACCCTGATAAACAATGAGATTAAAGTTCAGTATCTACAACAACAGATCATAGCAATACAAGAATTGCTTTAAGGGATTCCATCTCAAGAATCGTTCGGGATCATGGAAGGAGAAGATGAAGCACAACTTCCGAATAAAGATCAATATGAGGATCAAAGAAGTCAAGCTAAGAGGACCATCGAGCAATCAGTTTAACTATGGAGGACATTGGAGATCACCATGACAACATTCACAACCAAGTCATAGAGGATACAATAAAAAATGTACTCTACGAGTTAAGGAAATATTTTATTCTACAAAAGGCTCCTTTTTTAGAAGAAATTATGGCAACTAGCATCCCTTCTCACACTCAGATTCCCCTACCAAAGTATTATGGAACCACTGATCCAAATGATCACCTTATAGCATTTGAAAATTGGATGAACTTGTATAATGCTTCTGGGGTAGTTCGATGCAAACTTTTCCCAATTACTCTTCAAGGATTAGCTATCAAATGATGTAGGAATTATCAAAAGAATACCATTTATTCTTGGGAACAATTTTTTTTGACTTTGTGACACAATTTTACGTATTCAGAGATCAAACTATGAGCTTTAACCTGTTAGCTACAATCAAACAAAAGCAGGGAGAACCACTAAATGAGTATTTAAAGAGGTTCAATATAGAAGCATTAAAAGAAGAAAATGCAACCGATAGAGACAAGTTGATAGCAATCCGTTCAGGGCTATTGAACAAACTCCTTTCTGGGAAGACCTTTATATTAATGCATGCAAAGATCTACGATACTTTTATTCACGTGCAGACAAATTTATCCGATTAGATAAAATGGGCCATGATAGGAAAAGATCGCGACAAGGCGTAGAAGAAGAAAGATCTGATTCTGATCACTCTAGACATAAATCAAGAGGCGGTGAAAGGGTTTGGAAGAATTCCAGAATATAACTATGTAGCCTTAAAACAAACACTTTCTCACATATTCGCAATAGTAAAGGATGATGAAAGCTTCTCAACTACACATAGAAAACAAATCCGACTAGAGCCTAAAAAAGGGGAAGATTATTGCGATTATCACAAAGCAAACGGGCATAAGACTAATGAGTGTTGCAAATTGGTTGGAATGATTCAGAACATGATCATGTTAGGAGCTTTAAAAGAGTTCATCAAAAAGACTTGAAAAACCCCTTGAAGAGATTAACATAGCAACTTCAAAATATAAATTCCAATCACATCATGAAGCCTCACAACTTTAGTTCAACTATGAACTCTTTCTCTCTTTTCATATATTTCTAACTCAATTTGTACTTTCATTTATGCTTAGATTTTTGTTGTGCATTAACCTATACTAATTGAAATTTGAGTGCAATTACAGGTAAAACAAAATTGGTTTGAAACACCCAACGCACTCTTAGAGCATAACAAACTTCTAGCTACTTGGAAAGGCAACTCAAATGCCTACTAAAAGTGGCTACCAAGGGTGAAGCCAACACATTACGAAAATCTACCCACATAGGACTTTAGACTACCATCTGTCCTTCACCAATTCCAGAGAAAAAGGTTTACGAATAGACTATTCTGTTGTAGAGCAATACTCACCAGGGTATGGTAACCTATCTGAAGGAGAAAACAATACATTTCAATTCAATCTTTGACAAATTATTTTATTAATAAGAAATTTCCCTAACAAATTTTCAAAGAAAGACTATTTTCAGTTACCCCATTATCTGGGGAAAACAAGAGTATCCATTTTGAAAACTGATTTTTGCAATCTTCCAAAGATACTATATAGCATTAATGAATGCATACAAAAGATTTTCAAATAAGTATTTTCAATATTTCAAAACTTTCTAAAACCATTGGTAAGGAAAAGCCTATTCATGTTTTTCAAGGAAAAGTTTTAAAGAGTTATCAAAGGCTTATTTGCAGAAACTAAGATTAGAGAATCTTATACTCACTTAAAAAACTGTAGGTTCATGAATCATGACCTCCTAGTCTTTTATTTGAGATTTGTATTTGCATTATGAGAAAAACAATTTTTAGCCCTTATCAAAGGCACCTCGGGGAGGAAGGGTCAAATCCTCTCAAGCCCTTACCAAAGGCACCTCCTAGAGGGAGGGTAAAAACCTCTAAGAAAAGCCCTTACCCAAGGCACCTCAGGGAGGAAGGGTCAAATCCTCTCAAGCCCTTAACAAAGGCACCTCATAGAGGGAGGGTTAAAACCTCTAAAACCCCTAACGTCCACATCACCTCTTAGGGAAGGGTCAGGAAAAGCACCCACAAAATCAAAAAACCCCTAACGTCCACATCACCTCTTAGGGGAGGGTCAGGATAAGCACCCATAAAACCAGAAAACCCCTAACGTCCACATCACCTCCTAGGGAAGGGTTAGGATAAGCACCCATAAAATAAGAAAACCCCTAATGTCCATATCACCTCTTAGGGGAGGGTCAGGATAAGCACCCACAAAATCAAAAAACCCCTAACGTCCAAATCACCTCTTAGGGGGAGGGTCAAGATAAGCACCCATTAGTAATCTTTCAATGGAAAGTCAGCTCAACACAAACCCCATCCCTCAGAATCAAGGGAATCCCAGAGGGGGCACCGAACAGATGAAGGAAGACAAAGATGTCTACAAATTTAAACTAGAATTAAAACCCAAGAGAATAAAAGGTTAAAGAAAGAAACTCATCCATCATCTAAGACAAAGATGAAATCCAAGGGAAGGGTACAGACAAAGGCAAATAGACAAAGAATCCAAAACCATAGTCAAAAAGAGCAAAATATGAGCTATCAAATATCAATACATCCAATGCCTAAAAAGTGGCACCTACCACAAGGGATTAAGGAACATGCACTCCAAAAGAGGAACAAACAAAGGAATGGATAAAAGGAATCCATAACATGATACCAAAAACAAAGGTCTATATAAGAGTCAAAGAGATAGATTATATAACGAGTACTTACACCCAGATGAAAGTGGCTCCATTCAAAGATAGATTTAGTAAACCAATCCTTGGAAATAAAGTGTCCCTTTATGATAGAAGAGCATATATATATCATATATATATATATATATATATCAATATGTTATTTGGACCATTGTAATACTAAATGGTCAAGCAATAATACAGAACCACTATTCTGAGTAATTACGTGGCTTTATGAAGTTACTCGGCTCCAATATAACAATAGTACTACTAACTTGTAGGCACTTTAGGAATCACACATTAATCAAATGTGTTATTACTAGACAGACTTATGATTTTGTGCATATCAGATGAATTTATAAATAGTTTATTTGTCAGATGAGATCCTAATAAGATTTTGGCTGAATTATTGATTTTGCGAACTTTCAGATTCCTTATCTCTTTTCATGAAAATTTCATATTGAGTTTTATGAAGCCAAGATTTCCACATTGGCTTTTATGATTATTTACATATTTCAGATTTCTTTGTCAAATTTTGACGACTTCATATTGAATTTTTGATTTTGTAAATTTCAAAGTTTCTCATTGAATTTTATGATGGTTTATGGATTTCATATTTCAAATTTCCTTGTTGGATTTTTGATGATTTCCTATTGAATTTTTGGTTTTGAGAATTATGAAATTTCTCATTGAATTTCCATGATGATTTATGGATTTTATATTTTCTTATTGGATTTGTGATGATTTCATATTGAATTTCTGATTTCATGAATTCCGAATTCCTGTGCTAATTTTTATGATGATATGTATTTTTGATTCCTTGTTGGATTTTTAATGATTTCATAGTGGATCTATGATTTTGTGAATTCTGAAGTTTCTCATTGAATTTTTTTATGATGAATTATGAATTTCATATTTTTAGATTTCCTTGTTGGATTTTTCAATGAATTCATATTGAATTTCTGCTTTCACGAGTTCTGGTTTCCCTTATTGAAGTTTTGAAGATCTCTTATTGGATTTCTAATTTTGTGAGTTCTAGACTTCCAAATTGGTTTAATGGTGATTTGTGAATTCTGTATTGAGTTTTCATGATGATTTACTATTGAATTTTGATTCACGGATTTCAAATTTCCTGATCGATTTTTACAATGATTTGTGAATTCCATATTCTTAACCTTCTCGCTGAGATTTCATAATGATTTCTTACTGAATTGCTAATTTTGAGAATTCTGAAGTTCCATGTTCACTTTCGTGATGATTTTTGAATGATATGCGCTTGATTTTCCTATGGGACTTTCATAATGGTTTCTAATCGATTTCTTGTCTGCATGAATTCTTAATTCCACGACTTCTTTGTTGAATTTCCATGGTAATAAAAAGAGTTTATATTGAATTTTTAATGTAGTAGTGGAAATAATTCTGTGCAGATTGTTTAAGAGATGTGGTCCAAACCGTTTTCTATCTACATTTTTGGATCCTTGGATTTTCGGATTCTTTCTTTAGTGATCTTATGCGTTTACGAATCTTGAAATTTCTTATTTGTGTGAATTTCATATTTCTGATTTCTTTGTTGAATCTTTGATGATTTTTCATCAGATTTTTGGTTTTGTGAATTTTAAATATTGCCATTGAATTTTTCCTATTAATTTACGAACTCTATATTAACTTCCTGAAGTTAGATTCCATATAAAACTTTCTTGGTACCGGTTGGACTCTCATCAAAGCACAAGGATCTAGATAAGACTGCCAAGAGCAGGGAATTAATCCTTGATGGTTGAGGAAGATATAATTGGTGAACATGGGAGTTAGTCTATGCAATGGCCTTTTGGGGAGGATCTATTTACTTAAAATTGATAACAGTAGACCAAGTGATATCGTTTCATATATATATATATATATATATATATATATATAATGGTCATATAATTATTTGAATGCTCTACCTAATGAAATAACCAAATAGTATCTAGAATTATAAGGACACTCATTATGGTTTAGCCTCAAGGTTGGATCTTTATAAAAGTTATTATTTGTTTTGCAGGAAGCAAAGGGGGAGATTCTTTGAAATTTTTGTCCTAAAGAACAAAAGCTTCTTTCATACAAGGAGGGGATAAATGATATCCATAAAATGTTCTTAGAAATAAAGTATGTGTTATCTATAAAATGTTCTCAGAAATAAAGTATGAAAGAAGGAGTCAAGAGGACGTTTCGACAGAATAGACAGAAAGCTTTCGACGAGGTTGAAGGCCATCATCAGAAGTCAACAAACAAAGAGCTTTCGACATGGTCGGAAGCTACCTTTCGAAGACAATGTATAGTAGACACTTCACCTTTTTGCGCCAAACCATTCAAAATGCTATGGATTTGCCTTCATCATTTCTACCAGATGCGTATTTAACCAATTCAACCCTTTCAAAAGCATGTATAGCATTTCGAAACAGTTAGGGCAAATGTTACTCTAAAAAAATCCACCTGTCGACTGGGTCGAAAGGTCCTTCAACAAAGACTAAGAAAACGGAGTTCAGACCAAACCTTTCAAAGGAGTCAAAGGGATGCAGTCATCAAAGTCTAAATAGCTGTAAAACCTTTCGAAAGGGTCGAAAGGTTCCGTCTCACAGTACCCAGGGAGTTCTAACGTTTCGAAGAAGATGAAGAGGTCAAAGCAAGAAGTAGCAACCACATGGAGACCTTTTTGAAAGCATAGCAAACCTTTCGAACCAGTTAAGACACATCCAAGGTACCTTTCGATGATGTAAAGGTTCTAGGAAGAAGGCAACACTCAGAAGTTAGTAAAGAATGAAGGACAACCTTTCGACAACATTGTGGGAGGCACAGCTCTCGACAACGTTCAAGTGAAAAGCAACCTTTCGACAAGGTTGAAGGGTTCACAACAGTATGAACAAGTCAAACCTTTCGACAATATCGAAAGGTTCATGAAAGCATCATAAAGGCAACCTTCCAACAGAGTCGAAAGGTTCATGAAGACATCATAAAAGCAACCTTTCGTCAAAGTCGAAAGGTTCATGAAGGCATCAGAAAGGCCAACCTTTCGACAATGTCGAAAGGTTCATCATGGAATATAGGAGGCAAACCTTTTGACAAAGACGAAAGGTTCATAGCTGCATATAAATGGAAGACCTTCCGACATGGTCGGGAGCATGGAGTCGAAAGTGGGGCCCGCCTACATCTATAAATAAGACCCAAAGGGTCATGTTTAGGGGATCCGAATTCTCTCATTCTAACCTTGTTCTTTCTTAATCAAGACATTGTAACCCTAATTGGGTGCTAATTTGGGGATTTAATAAAATGGAGTTTTTCATGGATAAAAAGGTTCAATATCATCGGAAGGTTCTTGTCGACAAAGTGGACAACACTTCTGTTTCAAATAACTACTATAACCCTTCGAAGCCTTCAACTTTACAGTCTGAACCCTTCTACAAGGTCAACAACTCAACTGATACCAATACACACTATAACCATCCGAAACCATCAGCTTTGAGGTCTAACCTTTCGACAAGGTCAAAAGCTACTATATTTCCACCAAGGAATTTGATATCCAGCCTAAACCCAAAGAAGGCTATTACCCTAACCTTTCAACAAGATCGAAACCTACCTTTCAAGGACTTAATTCAGGGAATTTCGACCCAAACCCTTGTAGAAGACTTCTTACTAGCTCAACAAAGTTGAAAGGTTTCTTAATCCATAGTATATACCTTTCGACGACGTTGAAAGGTCTGGTCTATGAATTATCAACAAATAAAGTAAAATTGAAAGGCAATTCTCAAGGGAATTTCACTCACTATTCTGTGAATAGACTATCAATCTTTTACAGCATTACTTTGGGGTGTTGACAAGAATTCTTGTTAACACTTTGATTTCAAAAGGTTTGATGTGTAGTTAAGGGGGCATCATTGATTGCTTTCGAAAGGGGTTCTGAAGTCATCATTTCTTTCTCATCTGTGCTGAGAGGTTGGTTGTGGCGGAAGGTTCTATTTGTTTTCATCTGGGTCAAAGGCCTTTGCACCGTATAAGTTGTAACAACCCTGTATTTTGTAATTATTTTAAATTGAATTTTCTGATTTAAAAACTTTATTTTATTTATTTTAATGGGAAATTTTGTTATTTTAAATATTAATTATGGTTTGTATGTGAATTATAATCCCAAACATGAATAAATAGAGTTTTTTTTCAGAACAGTGAATTTTGATCAATATGGTCAAACTTTGACTTTTAAAATTTAAATTTTAAAAGTTTGAAATGTTGAATTTTATCCTTTGTTATGAAAGTAAATAAAATTTTAAGAATACTGCTTTTCGTTTCGTTGAAATCTGATTTATATTGTGAAAGTTATGCCTTTTACACTATTGGATGTAATTTGCTGAATTTAACAAAATTGTTATTTTAATATTATATAAATAATATTTTATTTTGGTCATGTAATGTTCTAATTTATATTTATATGGGTAAAATAACATGTTATGTATATATTTTGGTTTTAAAACATTTTTCAAAGTGTAATAAACATTTTCCAATGTCAGTTGTATTATGTTTATAATTTCTAATTTCCAGTTTCATTTAATTAAAGAAATTCTTTATTTATTTTCTTTTTTCTTAAAACCTAATTTTATTTTCATTTCCACTTTATTTTTTTTCAGCATTTATTTTATTTACTTGACTTTTTATTTGTTTAGAAGTCTTGTTATAATTTTTCCAAAGTTAAGTGTATTGGGTTTGCAATAATAAGCTAGTTTCAAGATATTAAGCTATTTTCTTTATTTACCTACATATTTTCCAAAAATTAATTATTTATTTTTCTTTTTCACTTTATTTTAGTTTGTTTTATTTTATTTACTGGGTTTTATTCTGTATAAATCAATTTGGAAATTCGAAGAGACAAAGTCCTTTCATTTGCTTGTGACTCTTCCTTTTCTTTTGACTTTTCATTTGCTTGTCTCTTCGCTTGCTTGGCTCTTCACTTTCTCTAGCTTGGCCGTGTATTCTTTATGTGTTTTTCTCGTGAAAACTTCTCACTTTCCATCATCAAACTCATGGCCAACATTTCTGAAATTTTTATGAGCAATGGCTTCTCCTTATTCCACTTTTTCTTCTTCTTTTTCCATTTTTTTTTGCTTGTTTTGCCTTGCTCCTCTCTAGCCTTGCTCGGCCACAACCTCCACCATCTCTTCCACCACTTCCTTCCCCTCATCATACATGACAACATCTCCATCCCCTTTGACCAGATCAGGTCGTGACCATCTAGTTGAGCCTACACCACAAAAACATTGCAAAAACCCCAAAACAATGCCTAGCCAAGCCATTTCCACCATCACCTTCATGTTTAGCCTTGGCCACCACCTATAACACCACCACCACTTACTGCCATGACCTCTGACCATCAGTTCAACCTCTAACCTGACCTATAGTGGCCATGGCCGAGCCTTAGATTCACCAAAACATTACATCCCTTGACCCAAAACCTTCCATCCCTTGACCCATTGCATACCTTTGCATCTTCATGTATTTGCCTTCCATTTTTATGTCCATAGCCATGTCTCATGACCCATGGCCGAGCATACATGACCTAGGCCAAGCCTAGGTGTGGTGAGATCAAGCCCATTTGCATTTAGGCCAAGCCTATGTTGTCTTGTACAAGTCTTTTGCTTCTAAGGTTTGGATACCTTTCACGTTTTGCAATTGTTTTGCAAACAAAAGTTGTTGATTTTATTTGTATGAAAAAAATATTTATATTTTGCTTTGTTTTATCATTGTATACAAGATTAATATCAAGGCTCTCCATCCATTCAAATCTAATCGTGCTATCGTGCTTTCATGCTTTCGGGAATTCATTTGTGTGTTTTGATTTGCAAACTCCAGTGTAAAAAGGTGAGTAATCACACCTGACATTTATACTTATGCAAATGTGAAGTGACAACAACTGAATGTGTAGAAACTATTATATTATGTTATACCTGCCTATGATTGTATATTAACGATGTTAAACTCTGTTATTAACTTGTCACATCATCTGTTCTGTTTTATTTTATCTTACTGTTTATTCTATTCTGTTTATCACACTGCAAGTTCCCTGTAGAATAGAATCACTATGGTTGAAATGATACATACCCGAATGGACTTTAGAATAAGGGAAAATCATGGGCTGAAATGATAGGCCTGAGTGATTTTTATTATATTTTATTGACTTGGGATTGCGGGTTTGAAATGATAGAACCCGGATTTTTCTTTGTAAATTACGGATTGAAATGATATATTATCCGTATCACTTGACTTAGGTTAGAAAATTTTATACATACCCGTGGTTATTATTTATATTTTTCTGGAAAATTTTAAGTATTTTAAAAGTGTAAAATATGATAAATTGATTTAAATTGAATTTAAAATGATTTAATAAAGTGATAATGATTTTTCTATGTATTAAAAATGTTAACTAAATGAATGCTTAAAAGTGAAATTTGAAATATAACTTGACTTGGAAATGTGAAATTTAGTTTTAAAACAAAAGTTAATTTAAGAAAATAAAAATGGAAATTAAGTTTAATTTATGAAAGGGTAAATAAAATTTAAGTGTAAAGAAGAAAATGTAAAGAATAAGAAATTTGTACACTTATTGGATTAAAAATTTCGTGATGAATTTCCATGATGATTTATGGATTTTATATTTTCTTAGTGTAAAATTAAAAATTTCTCATTGAATTTCCATGATGATTTATGGATTTTATATTTTCTTATTGGATTTGTGATGATTTCATATTGAATTTCTGATTTCATGAATTCCGAATTCCTGTGCTAATTTTTATGATGATCTGTATTTTTGATTCCTTGTTGGATTTTTAACGATTTCATAGTGGATCTATGATTTTGTGAATTCTTAAGTTTCTCATTGAATTTTTTTATGATGAATTATGAATTTCATATTTTTAGATTTCCTTGTTGGATTTTTCAATGAGTTCATATTGAATTTCTGCTTTCACGAGTTCTGGTTTCCCTTATTGAAGTTTTGAAGATCTCTTATTGGATTTCTAATTTTGTGAGTTCTAGACTTCCAAATTGGTTTAATGGTGTTTTGTGAATTCTGTATTGAGTTTTCATGATGATTTACTATTGAATTTTGATTCACGGATTTCAAATTTCCTGATCGATTTTTACAATGATTTGTGAATTCCATATTTCTTAACCTTCTCGCTGAGATTTCATAATGATTTCTTACTGAATTGCTAATTTTGAGAATTCTGAAGTTCCATGTTCACTTCCGTGATGATTTTTGAATGATATGCGCTTGATTTTCCTATGGGACTTTCATAATGGTTTCTAATCGATTTCTTGTCTGCATGAATTCTTAATTCCGCGACTTCTTTGTTGAATTTCCATGGTAATAAAAAGAGTTTATATTGAATTTTTGATGTAGTAGTGGAAAGAATTCTGTGCAGATTGTTTAACAGATGCGGTCCAAACCGTTTTCTATCTACATTTTTGGATCCTTGGATTTTCGAATTCTTTCTTTAGTGATCTTATGCGTTTACGAATCTTGAAATTTCTTATTTGTGTGAATTTCATATTTCTGATTTCTTTGTTGAATCTTTGATGATTTTTCATCAGATTTTTGGTTTTGTGAATTTTAAATATTGCCATTGAATTTTTCCTATTAATTTACGAACTCTATATTAACTTCCTGAAGTTAGATTCCATATAAAACTTTCTTGGTACCGGTTGGACTCTCATCAAAGCACAAGGAACTAGATAAGACTGCCAAGAGCAGGAAATTAATCCTTGATGGTTGAGGAAGATATAATTGGTGAACATGGGAGTTAGTGTATGCAATGGCCTTTTGGGGAGGATCTATTTACTTAAAATTGATAACAGCAGACCAAGTGATATCGTTTCATATATATATATATATAATGGTCATATAATTATTTGAATGCTCTACCTAATGAAATAACCAAATAGTATCTAGAATTATAAGGACACTCATTATGGTTTAGCCTCAAGGTTGGATCTTTATAAAAGTTATTATTTGTTTTGCAGGAAGCAAAGGGGGAGATTCTTTGAAATTTTTGTCCTAAAGAACAAAAGCTTCTTTCATACAAGGAGGGGATAAATGATATCCATAAAATGTTCTTAGATATAAAGTATGTGTTATCTATAAAATGTTCTCAGAAATAAAGTATGAAAGAAGGAGTCAAGAGGACGTTTCGACAGAATAGACAGAAAGCTTTCGACGAGGTTGAAGGCCATCATCAGAAGTCAACAAACAAAGAGCTTTCGACACGGTCGGAAGCTACCTTTCGAAGACAATGTATAGTAGACACTTCACCTTTTTGTGCCAAACCATTCAAAATGCTATGGTTTTGCCTTCATCATTTCTACCAGATGCGTATTTAACCAATTCAACCCTTTCAAAAGCATGCATAGCATTTCGAAACAGTTAGGGCAAATGTTACCCTAAAAATCCACCTGTCGACTGGGTCGAAAGGTCCTTCAACAAATACTAAGAAAACGGAGTTCAGACCAAACCTTTCAAAGGAGTCGAAGGGATGCAGTCATCAAAGTCTAAATAGCTGTAAAACCTTTCGAAAGGGTTGAAAGGTTCCATCTCACAGTACCCAGGGAGTTCTAACGTTTCGAAGAAGATGAAGAGGTCAAAGCAAGAAGTAGCAACCACATGGAGACCTTTTTGAAAGCATAGCAAACCTTTCGAACCAGTTAAGACACATCCAGGGTACCTTTCGATGATGTAAAGGTTCTAGGAAGAAGGCAACACTCAGAAGTTAGTAAAGAATGAAGGACAACCTTTCGACAACATTGTGGGAGGCACAGCTCTCGACAACGTTCAAGTGAAAAGCAACCTTTCGACAAGGTCGAAGGGTTCACAACAGTATGAACAAGTCAAACCTTTCGACAATATCGAAAGGTTCATGAAAGCATCATAAAGGCAACCTTCCAACAGAGTCGAAAGGTTCATGAAGACATCATAAAAGCAACCTTTCATCAAAGTCGAAAGGTTCATGAAGGCATCAGAAAGCAAACCTTTCGACAATGTCGAAAGGTTCATCATGGAATATAAGAGGCAAACCTTTTGACAAAGACGAAAGGTTCATAGCTTCATATAAATGGAAGACCTTCCGACATGGTCGGGAGCATGGAGTCGAAAAGGGGGCCCGCCTACATCTATAAATAAGACCCAAAGGGTCATGTTTAAGGGGGCATCATTGATTGCTTTCGAAAGGGGTTCTGAAGTCATCATTGCTTTCTCATCTGTGCTGAGAGGTTGGTTGTGGCGGAAGGTTCTATTTGTTTTCATCTGGGTCAAAGGCCTTTGCACCGTATAAGTTGTAACAACCCTGTATTTTGTAATTATTTTAAATTGAATTTCCTGATTTAAAAACTTTATTTTATTTATTTTAATGGGAAATTTTGTTATTTTAAATATTAATTATGGTTTGTATGTGAATTATAATCCCAAACATGAATAAATAGAGTTTTTTTTCAGAACAGTGAATTTTGGTCAATATGGTCAAACTTTGACTTTTAAAATTTAAATTTTAAAAGTTTGAAATGTTGAATTTTATCCTTTGTTATGAAAGTAAATAAAATTTTAAGAATACTGCTTTTCGTTTCATTGAAATCTGATTTATATTGTGAAAGTTATGCCTTTTACACTATTGGATGTAATTTGCTGAATTTAACAAAATTGTTATTTTAATATTATATAAATAATATTTTAGTTTGGTCATGTAATGTTCTAATTTATATTTATATGGGTAAAATAACATGTTATGTATATATTTTGGTTTTAAAACATTTTTCAAAGTGTAATAAACATTTTCCAATGTCAGTTGTATTATGTTTATAATTTCTAATTTCCAGTTTCATTTAATTAAAGAAATTCTTTATTTATTTTCTTTATTCTTAAAACCTTATTTTATTTTCATTTATACTTTATTTTTTTCAGCATTTATTTTATTTACTTGACTTTTTATTTGTTTAGAAGTCTTGTTATAATTTTTCCAAAGTTAAGTGTATTGGGTTTGCAATAATAAGCTAGTTTCAAGATATTAAGCTATCTTCTTTATTTACCTTCATATTTTACAAAACTAAATTATTTATTTTTCTTTTTCACTTTATTTCAGTTTGTTTTATTTTATTTACTGGGTTTTATTATGTATAAATCAATTTGGAAATTCGAAGAGACAAAGTCCTTTCATTTGCTTGTGACTCTTCCTTTTCTTTTGACTTTTCATTTGCTTGTCTCTTCGCTTGCTTGGCTCTTCACTTTCTCTAGCTTGGCCGTGTATTCTTTATGTGTTTTTCTCGTGAAAACTTCTCACTTTCCATCATCAAACTCATGGCCAACATTTCTGAAATTTTTATGAGCAATGGCTTCTCCTTATTCCACTTTTTCTTCTTCTTTTTCCAATTTTTTTTGCTTGTTTTGCCTTGCTCCTCTCTAGCCTTGCTCGGCCACAACCTCCGCCATCTCTTCCACCACTTCCTTCCCCTCATCATACATGACAACATCTCCATCCCCTTTGACCAGATCAGGTCGTGACCATCTAGTTGAGCCTACACCACAAAAACATTGCAAAAACCCCAAAACAATGCCTAGCCAAGCCATTTCCACCATCACCTTCATGTTTAGCCTTGGCCACCACCTATAACACCACCACCACTTGCTGCCATAACCTCTGACCATTAGTTCAACCTCTAACCTGACCAATAGTGGCCAGGGCCGAGCCTTAGATTCACCAAAACATTACATCCCTTGACCCAAAACCTTTCATCCCTTGACCCCTTGCATACCTTTGCATCTTCATGTATTTGCCTTCCATTTTTATGTCCATAGCCATGTCTCATGACCCATGGCCGAGCATACATGACCTAGGCCGAGCCTAGGTGTGGTGGGATCAAGCCCATTTGCATTTAGGCCAAGCCTATGTTGTCTTGTACAAGTCTTTTGCTTCTAAGGTTTGGATACCTTTCACGTTTTGCAATTGTTTTGCAAACAAAAGTTGTTGATTTTATTTGTATGAAAAATATATTTATATTTTGCTTTGTTTTATCATTGTATACAAGATTAATATCAAGGCTCTCCATCCATTCAAATATAATCGTGCTATCGTGCTTTCGGGAATTCATTTGTGTGTTTTGATTTGCAAACTCCAGCGTAAAAAGGTGAGTAATCACACCTGACATTTATACTTATGCAAATGTGAAGTGACAACAACTGAATGTGTAGAAACTATTATATTATGTTATACCTGCCTGTGATTGTATATTAACGATGTTAAACCCTGTTATTAACTTGTCACATCATCTGTTCTGTTTTATTTTATCTTACTGTTTATTCTATTTTGTTTATCACACTGCAAGTTCCCTGTAGAATAGAATCACTATGGTTGAAATGATACATACCCGAATGGACTTTAGAATAAGGGAAAATCATGGGCTGAAATGATAGGCCTGAGTGATTTTTATTATATTTTATTGACTTGGGATTGCGGGTTTGAAATGATAGAACCCGGATTTTTCTTTGTAAATTACGGATTGAAATGATATATTATCCGTATCACTTGACTTAGGTTAGAAAATTTTATACATACCCGTGGTTATTATTTATATTTTTCTGGAAAATTTTAAGTATTTTAAAAGTGTAAAATATGATAAATTGATTTAAATTGAATTTAAAATGATTTAATAAAGTGATAATGATTTTTCTATGTATTAAAAATGTTAACTAAATGAATGCTTAAAAGTGAAATTTGAAATATAACTTGACTTGGAAATGTGAAATTTAGTTTTAAAACAAAAGTTAATTTAAGAAAATAAAAATGGAAATTAAGTTTAATTTATGAAAGGGTAAATAAAATTTAAGTGTAAAGAAGAAAATCTAAAGAATAAGAAATTTGTACACTTGAATTAAATAAATGAATTATTGAAAAGTTTGATAATTATTATAGAATTTTCCTTTATAAAATTTTAAATTAAAGGGTAATTAAATGACCATTTTAAAGTGAAAAGTATGAAATTTTATAAGTTAAAATGGTTTAAATTGAAGTTTAATTGTTGCTGAAATTCTCTTTTAAATCTGGAAATTCTTTTTGTAGCACTTCAGAAATGCTATCGTTTCTGAATTATAACTAAAATCTGAAGTAAATGAATCTGCAGCACTTTGTAAATGCTGTAGTTGCAGAAGTGAACTAAAAGGCTAAAATTTAACTAAGGGCTATCACAGCACTTTGCAAGTGCTATCTTTGCTGAATTGAACTAAAATCCTTAAATAGAACCCTGAACTATTACAGCAGTTTTGTAAATGCTGTATTTTCTGAATTGAACTATCTTTCCTACAAAACTGAACTATTACAACAGTTTATAAATGTTGTCTTTGCTGAATTGAATTGTTTTCAAATGTAACTTACCGTAGCATTTTCTAAGTGCTGCGAAAGCTGAAATTTAAATTGTTTGAAGTATTTAAGTGAATAAATAAGCTCAGAAAAGGATAAAATTTTGGGAATTGAATATTTGATTTGTAAGTATAATGACTTCATAATTAAATGGTGTAAATGAATTATTTTGATTTGAATATAAACCACTTTGAAATTTATGAGTTAATACAATGTTTGAAATTGGTATAATTGAATGAATGAACTTAAAATGTTATAACTTTGGTAATGAATATAAATTTAGAAGTATTATGATTTTTCTAAGTATTATGAGGTCCTAATGACAATATTTCAAGTGTTATGATTTCCAAGTATTTTGGTTTCTAAAAGTTTGGTTTCAGAATTGTTATGACTTTGAAAGTACTATGGATTGGAAATGAAATAAATTGGAATTGTATTTATTAAGAATTGTCTTTAAATATATATTAATTTGAAACTTGTTGAAATTGAAGATTCAAGGATATGACTTTATAAGGTGGTTTGGTTTAATATGATTTAAAAGAATATTTCAAGTTAGATAAATTGAAAGAAATATATTGATTTAGTTTGGAATTTAAATGATATATTATTGATTTAGTTTGAAATGAATTGGTTTTGAAATGGATATGTTTGGGTTTGATAGTATGTTTTATTTTGAAATAAATGATATGATTTTGAAATGTTTTAAAGGATGTATTTTGATTTGAAATATAAACTGTTTTAAATTTATAACCACGGGTTATAATAACGATTGGTTGTTAAAAAGACCGGGATCGGATATGGATATACTCTCTGTCGATACCGAAAACCACTTTAACAACTGTGTACGCGGAGGAGTTTCCAGAATGAAGTAGGATGGTGGCGACGATCCTTGAGGTATATATGTGGACCCAACTCCCGTGAGTTGGCATAAAGTGGCTAAAACAGGAGCGATTGACGGACCAATGAGGTAGCACCTCTGATCGGACACACTTCTTCGATACCATTCTATTACTTTTGTGATTGTTTGGGTGCACCCCTTGATTTGGGAGTGTTGTTCGAGGTGGGCGGTAGTGGCTGCTATGCGTCACCACTAGTCCGGATGCGTAATTGGTATATCTACCCTGGCATTGCCTAGTTGTGCCATGTCACTTACCATATCGAGCTTTACTACGAGTTATGATTTCTCCCGTAGCCTGTGGAGTATCGAGGGTAGCCCCCATTTTGGGAGTATGCTAATACTGGATAGACTACTGGGACTATTACGTGTTAAGGTGGAAAATGTAAAGCCTTAATGCTATTTAAAAGTATGTTTATTTTACTATTAGACATTATTATAATAGCGAAAATTACTACATAGTAAATAGTTTAACGGATCCTTAAAGAAAGGGCGATCCCAAGCATTCTTTAAGTTACTTGTACTTTTATATTACAGTTCACTTGAGTTGGTTTACATTGTATAAGTATGTATGTCCTGACTCGAGTGTTTTGTGTTTTGCTTTACGCTCGGGTCAGACTGAGTGATACAGCATTAGAGACTCACCTTTGGAGCTGGAGTTTTGCTTTGAAGAACCAGATATCTATTCATTTTGTTATCAAGTTGATTCCAGTTGTATTCTGAGTTGTACCTGATTATCATACTGTTACTCCTGTTGTACCTTGGTATTCCTATTGTATCTTAATTAACTCTGATGTATTTATATAGTAGCTTCATGAACTACTATTTATTTATTTTCGCTGTATTATATTACTCTATGTGTGTGATCTGTGATTATTTATTTACTGTATATGATGAGTTTGCCAAATTTTTATTTACAACGCGGTATTTTGAGCAATTCAAGTCCGACATGTGCGGATGCGAATGGTTGAAAATATCGGGTCGTTACATGTGGTATCAGAGCTCTGGTTTTAGGCAAACTCAGCATATAGAGTAGACTTAATTTCAGAATTACTTTCGTTCGAGCTTGAATTCCTTCTTCTTCGATTCGGTTTCTTTGGAATTTTGGAACGTTTCCTTCGGTTCCAAGTCCATTCCTGTCCTCCCCTATTCGTGTCTTCTTGATTCTGGAGTATCTCATAACTCCACTTCGAATGATCTCTGTAATAAATCGGCGGTCTCACCAACCTCTAAATGACTTGTAAAGGGGTGAAACTCCTTTACAAAAAGCATTAATTCACCGAAGATTTCTATATCCTCGATTTAGATGCTAGTATCTCTTATTATTCTAAATTCTATCTCTTGGATCGAATGTAGATTTACCCCAGAAATCCACAACGATCTTTTTCGTTAAGTCAAGGTTGACCTGGTTAAGGTTACCCGCAATTTATATAGGCTTATCCAAACTCCCAATTCTGTTGTTTAATCATCTTATCTTTTGTCTCCAACTTATATTCAAATCAGAGTTCTCTTTGATTTGAGTCCATCAAATCTGAATCCCTATCCTTATTTTGAAAATTAATCTTGTATTTGCAAATTTTATATTTTAAAGATGTTTTATATATTGTGTTGTTTGAGTTGTTGATGTTGATTTGGGTTTCCGATCGGTTCGTCTGATCAACGCTATCGATAAGATCTCCAAAACACTTGAACAGAGCAAACTGACACAATATGGTTTTCAAATTTAGTAGATAGATAAATTTTGTATAATTATAATATGTATAAGGTTAATTTTCTGAAATATGATAATTAATGGAACTGGATGTTAAGAAACAATAATTGACTTTGTATGTATTTTATAACCATTGTCTTTTGTAATATATATAAATAATTGAACTATAAAACTTGATTATTAATTTATTTGGAAATTTAAATGAAAATTTTAAAAACAAGAATTTGAGAATTTAATTTTCGATGATTACGAACTTTGTTCTGAAAGTTTTAAAGGATATATTATTTAAAAGTATTTCTAGTAGAAATTGTTTCAAAGGATTTTTAATTTGTAAATCAGCACTCTTTTCTTTGTCGCTGGAAAATAATTTCGGTGATGACTGCAGCATCATCGACATTCATTTTCGAGTTTCGAAGTGAAGAGACCATTATGTAGCTTTGCTACAGTTTTGCTTTGGAAAATTAAATTGATTTGAATTTCTAAATATGACTTGATTTATAATATATGCGATTTAAGAGTTGATTTGATATATATTGTGTATATTTAATTATCTCTAAAATAGTTTGAAGTTAATCGGAAATCTAATTCTTAAATTTTATCTTAAAGGATAATTTCAATTATAAAAGGAAATCAAGGTTTGAATAAATATGTAAACTTGAAAAATTGAAATTGGAGAATTTATTTGTATAATATTCTATTACATTCCAATATAACTTACATTATTCAGAAGTTGAATATGTAATTGGAAAATACAAAATAAAGAGAATTTTTATAAATAAAACTTAAGTGGTTATAATAAATGTTATACACTTAAATTTTATTTATAAAGGATCAATAGAGGTAAATAGAATAAAAGGGTTAATTGAATAATTTACAATATAATGATATTTAAAGGAAATTGTAGATAAATTGGAATAGTTATAATAAGTGAAATAGACTTAATATATATAGGATTTGATATATTAAGTGGAATAAAGAAGAATGAAATTTAATGAATAAAGATGAATATAATAAATGATTATTCAAATTCATGACTTTATAAATTGTTGATTTGTTGATGAGATAATGAGATTTAAATTAATTAAGATTCATTTAACTTAAGTGAAATCAAATGAATGAAATTAATTATTAATGTAAGTTGAACTTTTCATGGTTTTAAATTTATTATCTTATTCTGTTTTCCAATCTATTTTCTTTCTGGTTGTTTCCATTCTCCAACCTTCTAAGTAGGAAATCAAATTTCGAATTAGTTAGCAATGGAGCTACTGTTTTCTCTCAGCTTGATCTTACCACTGACTTTTCACCAACTCAGTGTTGTTGAGGAAAGTATTCACGAGACTGCTTTCCGTACTGAAAATGGTTTTTCTATGAATAGTTAGTCATGCCTTTTTGTTTGACTAATGCTCCTGCTCTCTTTGTTGATTTGATGAATCGCGTTTTTCATATTGTGCTTAATAAGTTTCTTCTAGTCTTTCTTTCTCTTTTTCCTTCATTATTTAACTTTTCTATCTCTTCTGTGGTTCTTACTTCTCCCTATTCTGAATCTGAGCATTGCTTACCATCCATAGACCGACGGTCAAACGGAAAGGGTGAATCAGATTCTCGATGATCTTTTTTGTGCTTGTGTTCTTGATTCTGGAGGATCTTGGGAAGATCATCTCCACATTGTTAAACTTACCTATAACAACAGTTATCAGGTATAATTTCAAACTTCTCTTCATCTTGTCTTAACCCTATTTCATTCTATCTTTTTCTGTGTTTTCCCGTATCCCATTCCTTTTCGGGGACGAAAAGTTTTGAGCGGGGGAGAGTGTAACAACCCTGTATTTTGTAATTATTTTAAATTAAATTTCCTGATTTAAAAACTTTATTTTATTTATTTTAATGGGAAATTTTGTTATTTTAAATATTAATTATGATTTGTATGTGAATTATAATCCCAAACATGAATAAATAGAGTATTTTCCAGAACAGTCAATTTTGGTCAATATAGTCAAACTTTGACTTTTAAAATTTAAATTTTAAAAGTTTAAAATTTTGAATTTTATCTTTAATTATGAAAGTAAATAAAATTTTAAGAATACTGCTTTTCGTTTCGTTGAAATCTGATTTATATTGTGAAAGTTATGTCTTTTACACTATTGGATGTAATTTGCTAAATTTAACAAAATTGTTATTTTAATATTATATAAATAATATTTTATTTTGGTCATGTAATGTTCTAATTTATATTTATATGGGTAAAAATAACATGTTATGTATATATTTTGGTTTTAAAACATTTTTCAAAGTGTAATAAACATTTTCCAATGTCAGTTGTATTCTGTTTATAATTTCTAATTTCCAGTTTCATTTAATTAAAGTAATTCTTTATTTATTTTCTATTTTCTTAAAATCTTATTTTATTTTCATTTCCACTTTATTTTTTTCAGCATTTATTTTATTTACTTAACTTTTTATTTGTTTAGAAGTGTTGTTATAATTTTTCCAAAGTTAAGTGTATTGGGTTTGCAATAATAAGCTAGTTTCAAGATATTAAGCTATTTTCTTTATTTACCTTCATGTTTTCCTAAAATAAATTATTTATTTTTCTTTTTCAATTTATTTCAGTTTGTTTTATTATATTTAATAGGTTTTATTTTGTTTATTTTGTATAAATCAATTTGGAAATTCGAAGAGACAAAGTCCTTTCATTTGCTTGTGACTCTTCCTTTTCTTTTGACTTTTCATTTGCTTGTCTCTTCGCTTGCTTGGCTCTTCACTTTCTCTAGCTTGGCCGTGTATTCTTTATGTGTTTTTCTCGTGAAAACTTCTCACTTTACATCATCAAACTCATGGCCAACATTTCTGAAATTTTTATGAGCAATGGCTTCTCCGTTTTACACATTTTCTTCTTCTTTTTCCATTTTTTTTGCTTGTTTTGCCTTGCTCCTCTCTAGCCTTTCTCGGCCACAACCTCCACCACTTCCTTCCCCTCATCAGCCACGGCAATATCTCCATCCCCTCTGACCAAATCAGGTTGCAACCATCTAGTTGAGCCTATACCACAAAAACATCGCAAAAACCCCAAAACAATGCCTAGCCAAGCCATTTCCACCATCACCTTCATGTTTAGCCTTGGCCACCACCTATAACACCACCACCACTTGCTGCCATGACCTCTGACCATCAGTTCAACCTCTGACCTGACCTATAGTGACCATGGCCGAGCCATAGATTCACCAAAACATTACATCCTTTGACCCAAAACCTTCCATCCCTTGACCTCTTGCATACCTTTGCATCTTCATGCATTTGCCTTCCATTTTTATGTCCATTGCCATGTCTCATGACCCATGGCCGAGCATACATGACCTAGGCCGAGCCTAGGTGTGGTGAGATCAAGCCCATTTGCATTTAGGCCAAGCCTATGTTGTCTTGTACAAGTCTTTTGCTTCTAAGGTTTGGATATCTTTCATGTTTTGCAATTGTTTTGCAAACTAAAGTTTTTGATTTTATTTGTATGAAAATATATTTATATTTTTCTTTGTTTTATCATTGTATACAAGATTAATATCAAGGCTCTCCATCCATTCAAATCTAATTGTGCTATCGTGCTTTCGGGAATTCATTTGTGTGTTTTGATTTGCAAACTCCAGCGTAAAATGGTGAGTAATCACACCTGACATTTATACTTATGCAAATGTGAAGTGACAACAACTGAATGTGTAGAAAGTATTATATTATGTTATACTTGCCTGTGATTGTATATTTATGATGTTAAACCCTGTTATTAACTTGTCACATCATCTGTTTTGTTTTATTTTATTTTACTGTTTATTCTATTCTGTTTATCACACTGCAAGTTCCCTGTAGAATAGAATCGCTATGGGTTGAAATGATACATACCCGAACGGACTTTAGAATAAGGGAAAATCATTATGGGCTGAAATGATAGGCATGAGTGATTTTTATTATATTTTATTGACTTGGGATTGCGGGTTTTAAATGATAGAACCCGGATTTTTCTTTGTAAATTACGGATTGAAATGATATATCATCTGTATCACTTGACTTAGGTTAGAAAATTTTATATAGACTCGTGGTTATTATTTATATTTTTCTAGAAAATTTTAAGTATTTTAAAAGTGTAAAATATGATATGATTTAAATTGAATTTAAAATGATTTAATAAAGTGATAATGATTTTTCTATGTATTAAAAATGTTAACTAAATGAAATGCTTAAAAGTGAAATTTGAAATATAACCTGACTTGGAAATGTGAAATTTAGTTTTAAAACAAAAGTTAATTTAAGAAAATAAAAATGGAAATTAAGTTTAATTTATGAAAGGGTAAATAAATGAATTGTTGAAAAGTTTGATAATTATTGTAGAATTTTCCTTTATAAAATTTTAAATTAAAGGGTAATTAAATGACCATTTAAAGTGAAAAGTATGAAATTTTATAAGTTAAAATGGTTTAAATTGTAGTTTAATTGTTGCTGAAATTCTCTTTTAAATCTGGAAATTCTTTTTGTAGTACTTCAGAAATGCTATCGTTTCTGAATTATAACTAAAATCTAAGTAAATGAATCTGCAGCACTTTGTAAATGTTGTAGATGCAGAAGTGAACTAAAAGGCTAAAATTTAACTATGGGCTATTACAGCACTTTGCAAGTGCTGTCTTTGCTGAATTGAACTAAAATCCTTAAATAGAACCCTGAACTATTACAGCAGTTTTGTAAATGCTGTCTTTTCTGAATTGAACTATCTTTCCTACAAAACTGAACTATTACAACAGTTTATAAATGCTGTCTTTGCTGAATTGAATTGTTTTCAAATGTAACTTACCGATGAATAAATGAGCTCAGAAAAGGATAAAATTTTGGGAATTGAATATTTGATTTGTAAGTATAATGACTTCATAATTAAATGGTGTAAATGAATTATTTTGATTTGAATATAAACCACTTTGAAATTTATGAGTTAATACAATGTTTGAAATTGGTATAATTGAATGAATGAACTTAAAATGTTATAACTTTGGTAATGAATATAAATTTAGAAGTATTATGATTTTTCTAAGTATTATGAGGTCCTAATGACAATATTTCAAGTGTTATGATTTCCAAGTATTTTGGTTTCAAAAAGTTTGGTTTCAGAATTGTTATGACTTTGAAAGTACTATGGATTGGAAATGAAATTAATTGGAATTGTATTTATTTAAGAATTGTCTTTAAATATATATTAATTTGAAACTTGTTGAAATTGAAGATTCAAGGATATGACTTTATAAGGTGGTTTGGTTTAATATGATTTAAAAGAATATTTCAAGTTAGATAAATTGAAAGAAATATATTGATTTAGTTTGGAATTTAAATGATATATTATTGATTTAGTTTGAAATGAATTGGTTTTGAAATGGATATGTTTGAGTTTGAAAGTATGTTTTATTTTGAAATAAATGATATGATTTTGAAATGTTTTAAAGGATATATTTTGATTTGAAATATAAAATGTTTTAAATTTATAACCACGGGTTATAATAACGATTGGTTGTTAAAGAGACCGGGATCGGATATGGATATACTCTCCATCGATACCGAAAACCACTTTAACAACTGTGTACGCGGAGGAGTTTCCAGAATGAAGTAGGATGGTGGCTACGATCCTTGAGGTATATATGTGGACCCAACTCCCGTGAGTAGGCATAAAGTGGCTAAAACAGGAGCGATTGACGGACCAATGAGGTAGCACCTCTGATCGGACACACTTCTTCGATACCATTCTATTACTTTTGTGATTGTTTGGGTGCACCCCTTTATTTGGGAGTGTTGTTCGAGGTAGGCGGTAGTGGCTGCTATGCGTCACCACTAGTCCGGATGCGTAATTGGTATATCTACCCTGGCATTGCCTAGTTGTGCCGTGTCACTTACCATATCGAGCTTTACTACGAGTTATGATTTCTCCCGTAGCCTGTGGAGTATCGAGGGTAGCCCCCATTTTGGGAGTATGCTAATACTGGATAGACTACTGGGACTATTACGTGTTAAGGTGGAAAATGTAAAGCCTTAATGCCATTTAAAAGTATATTTCTTTTACTATTAGACATTATTATAATAGCGAATATTACTACATAGTAAATAGTTTAACGGATCCTTAAAGAATGGGCGATCCCAAGCATTCTTTAAGTTACTTGTACTTTTATATTACAGTTCACTTAAGTTGGTTTACATTGTATAAGTATGTATGTCCTGACTCGAGTGTTTTGTGTTTTGCTTTACGCTCGGGTCAGACTAAGTGATACAGCATTAGAGACTCACCTTTGGAGCTGAAGTTTTGCTTTGAAGAACCAGATTTCTATTCATTTTATTATCCAGTTGATTCCAGTTGTATTCTGAGTTGTACCTGATTATCATATTGTTACTCCTGTTGTATCTTGGTATTCCTATTGTATCTTAATTAACTCTGATGTATTTATATAGTAGCTTCATGAACTACTATTTCTTTGTTTCCGCTGCATTATATTACTCTGTGTCTGTGATCTATGATTATTTATTTACTGTATATGATGAGTTTTCCAAATTTTTATTTACAACGCGGTATTTTGAGCAATTCAAGTCCGACATGTGCAGATGCGAATGGTTGAAAATATCGGGTCATTACATAAGTAGTTGGACTTTCAAAACATCCTTTTTAAGTCTTTCATGATGACTTGGCTTGTCTCTTCATCAAAACTTCAATTTTGTAATCCTTCTTTCATACTTCCGCTTTCAAGTGGATTTTATGGTTAACACTACTTTATATTCTTTTACAAATACCAAACTTCACTTTATAAAACTTCTAAATATACTAAAATACCTTTAAATACACACACATAAACACACTCACATATACTAATTTATTTATAAAACTAATATATTTCATAAATTACTATAAATAATTTGAGATATTATAATATAAAAGCCCTTTATTTCTCAATTAAGATCTTTAACAATTTTCTAAAACTATATATACAAAAATATAATTTTAAAATATTTATACTATATTTTAAAAACTTTATTTAAAAACCTGTTTTATAATTTAAAACCATTACTTTAAGAATCCATAAATGTTTATCATTCATATATTTAAACCTTGGTATTTTTTTTATAATAAGTACACTCATAGTACTTATTAAAAATACGAAGAAGCCCTAGGATGTCTTCTGAAGTTAACTTTAAATTCGCCTATCACAGCAATTTCAAAGTGTATCCATAGCAACGTTTTTACTTCTATAATTTACAACTTCCAACTCCAATTTTCGTAAATATCCTAATCAATTCCACTTTGTCAAATACACCAAACCGTGTGTAGCCAAATATATATACATATATACATATACATACATATATACATGTGTGTGTGTGTGTGTATTTCCATAATATATTAGAATTCATCCAATTTTACATATGTTAAATATCAAGGATTTCAAAGCACGTTTATAATGGAAATATCGCTTCAAACATTTATAACGCACTATCAAACATGTAAACAAGTATTCTGGGCCATGATACATGTTATAGATAATCAAAAGAGATATTATACTCTATAATAATGTTGTCATTTGTTTTACAAAAGAAAATGGGGTCCAAAAGTAATAACTTGCATTGTTTGTTGTATAATTTATATTTTAGTACAAAAAAATTATATACACAACAGTATACACATAACTGGTGAGTAAACTCACCTAATCCCCAAATCAATCATAGACGTAGATAATCTAGATACGAGCGCAACTGCGAAAATGGTTCCTCGATTGGACCTCATGTGCAAAAGTTGCGGTACATAAGAAATTGGATTAAAATTTAATTAATTAATATAATTAACTAAGTGCACGCATAACCCAAAACTGCCCACTTCCATCTCTAATTTCTCCACCAAAACTCAACGATATCGCATGCCGTCTTGGCCAACCATCATCTCTTCGCGTGATCGTCACAATGGTGTCCTCAATATAAGGTCCAAGCCACCCCATCAAAAAGCAATCAATGCCCTACCACCACGTGCATAGTGTCGCACTTCACCTTCGAGCATCGCAGCTCCTCCGACCAATGCCTACTGACTTCTCATTACGCCCTGAGTCCAGTGCAATCATTAATTTCACCTTTGGCCTCCATTTTCTAGTCGCGGCCTGCCATTGCTTGTCACTATTCAAATTGTCGCTTCCTTCCTTGGATGATCAATTTCGGTGTGGTTAATGTTGGAAGAAGCCTACCGCCAAGAGAAATCCAACCGAGTCCTCTGATTCGCCTAAATCCTCCTCTATCAACTCCTTGCCTTAACCCTAACTAACGGCTACAATAGATCAATCATGCCAATAACAACTGCACCTAATTTTGAAAATCCCATCAAGAAGCCCTCGCCTCCACAAAGCCAATGGATCTAGAATCACTCATTTTCGTTGCTCCTAGCTCCCGAAACAATTTAGGGAAGAAGGCTGCTACATACTTCGTCTTACATGCAAAAGGAAAAAGAATAAAAGAGAGAGGAAGATAAGTGATGGAGGGGGTTGTTAGGATTATTTATAGTAAAATAAATAATATTTTAAATTCTCTTGATGCTACGCGTTTCGAGCACGCACGACCATACAGCACGTCCGATCGCCACGAAACTCGTCGGCGTATAACAATCCGTTATTTTGGAACCAATGACATTGGTTTCGTCAAGATCCGAGATAGTTCCCTGGAATGATAATGTCATAAGTTGGTTAAAAAGAATTATTATTAAAACCAGTTTAATCACTTTAATCCTAAATTAAAAATTTACTATTATCTTTATTATTCAAACAAAATTTAAATAAGCTTTTGAAATCATTTTTTCATAGTAAATCCAAGATTTAAATACTTATATAATTCCAATATTCAATTATAAAACGTTCGAAAGTTCCGAGTCGTTATTAAACCTCATGGTTCCATCATTTGGAAAATATAAAATAAATACAAATATAGTTCAAAAGTGACATATGAAGATGCCATCTTGAATGATCAGAGTCTTAACTGCTAGACGGTTAGAAAACTCGTCATTTCATACAATCAACAAGGACAAAATCAATTAAATACTGCACAGTGGATATAAACTCTAAATAGTAGCTAAGAAGAACATGTTTTCCCTTGCTAATATCCTTTCAAATAGTATATCAACCATAACATATTCTGCAACCAAAATGATTAGAACATAATCATAACATTAATATCATTATCACGCAAAAATGGGTTATTATGAACAGTCCATCATTCAATAGGGTCAAACAGTCACATATTCCCACAATTGTCCAATTCTATAAAAATAGACCATTTCATAGTTTTTTCAGGTGTACTATGAACCTGTATTAGTTTTCTCAGACAAGCAAAAACATATCCAGTTGACTCGGGCAAAAAATATAATCAGATAATCCAAAATCTCTTGTCCAATATAAGAGAGAACACCAATGATTTATGTTCCTATAAGAGTACCAAGATACCCCCTTAATAATGGTGAGCGTCACTGCTATGAGTTTCTTTTAATGCGTAACTCCAAAATTTTAGCTTATCCATTGGCAAAGCCATACATATTGGGATCGCGGATCTGACCAACTGGAAGCTTAAAGGTTCGAGGATAGGGCATGACCTTACCCTAGTCTCTAACCAAAAACATGGTTTTAATATATTAATGAGTCATGTCTTTTGGTCAGTTCAGGGAATCCTAGCACTGTTTTGATCTTCCCGATCTCCTAAATGCAATTCTACACACTCAGTAGTTTAGGTTTGAACATACCCACTATTGGAACAACCCTAACCGGTCAACAATTTCAATCCCTAAGGTCATAAACGTTGAGTGATAACATATAAGTAAGATTATCAACTAGAAACCCTATGCAATAATAACTGATCAAGATACATAATTAATATACATCATCATCATCCCTCACAAATGATATATTCATATGATAGCCATTTTATACAGAGAATATAGTGACCTGTAATTTCAAACACTTCATCTTTGAATATCGTAACATGTTGAAATATAGTTAAGTGTTAAAAATGTGATTTTATAACCTTATTAAACATCATTTAATGGATGAATAATGATAATAAACTTTTTTTCAAATATTTTTTACAACAATAAATACTTTGAATAATTATCGATAATGTAACCGAAAATCGATTTATCGATGAACAACTTTTTATTCCATATAAGTTGTTCAAACTTACATGCACTAAAACACTTAGGAAATCATTAATAAGAAATAAAATATTTTACACTAAAATATTTTAAAGAAGCTTCTAGAAGATATGAGAATAGTATGGTAATTGGCTGAGAAAGGAAGAGATATTTTACTTTTGCTTTTGAAGTGTGAAGTTGTCATCATGGAGGCACATGGGGGTGATCCTTCTTGTCTAGAAATGAGAGGCGAGAAAGAGCTTAGGTAACACCACATGATGCCTATATAAGTGTGTACATACCTCTTGAAATCTCTTTTAAAAAATTACAAAGTTAAACTAGTTCATCTCTTCTCTTCTCTTCATAAAATTCCTAAATAGAAATCAATTCAAATCAACTCCAAATCTCTTCAAACTTGGCCAAGGTCCTTAGAACCACATCACAACGACTCTTAGCAACTCAAATCTTGAATATATGGAGCACAATCCCCAAACCCAAGCAAGGTCGTGAACATCTTTAAAAGCAATATTGCCATAGGACTTGAACAAACCAAGGAGAGGTAGGAAGTTAGGTGTTTCCATGGTTGAGGTTGGAAGTGGAAGCTTATACTTGCTTGTTTGCTTGATTAAGGTTGAGGTAACTCACCATTTAAATGAAAATATTGTCTATATATGCTTGTGTTTGGTTGTTTATATGTGCTTGAGTTTATATTATCATATTTGGATTCTTTCTTTGAATAGAAAATGGCACATGTAATCCAAATGTATGGACTTGAATGGACTTATATGGCTGATTATGACTTGTTTCATAGTCTTGAAACAAAGCTCATAAGGTTTGGTTGAACATAGGTTGAATCGAACTTGAGTTTGGAAGTGGTTTTATAGCGACGATCGCTATAAACGCACTGTAAAAATGCCTTGTGTTTGGCATTTTCTATAAATTTATGTAGAGATCCTTAAGGGTTTCTCACCATAGTTGTAAAGTATTATGCGTATGCTAGTCACTGTAAAAAGATTGGATGATAAAAATATTGTTTGCATATCTAAAATCAATCAAACATTTAAGATATCAAAACTGACCTTGTTCATAGCCTTTTATAACAGTCTATCGCAGGACTTTAAAAATGTTGTCTTTTCCTCTATAGCATTTTACAGCATTCTGTAAATGCTATATTTTCTATTTGAGAGTTTAAATTGCTTTGAAATGACTTATACTTAAGCATTTTACTTTAATCTTTTCAGTAGTCTTTTCTAACATATAGAGTTTTTTAAAGTGGTTTGGAATTTTTATGAATTTTTGATAATTTATTACGAATTATTAAAGTGGCTTATTTTTATACGAAGGAAAGCATGTTGTTTTCAAGTTTTAAATAAATTATAAACTAGTTACTTTTAAGTAATGTTATAAGTAAATGCTTTAAACTAACTATATCTAGTTTTTAGAAAATTAGTAAATTGTTTTATTAAAGTAAAAAAAACCTTATGTTATATAATATCTTTTTAAATTGTTTTATTATTAAATATCTTATCTTACAAATTATTATACATTCATCCATATCATTTTTAAGATTTTTTTAACTATAAGCAAATGTTTTACAAAGTGATTTAAGAGTGCTTAGTGGCTTAATCATGTTTGTTTATTTAAACTTAAGAAAAGTAATTAACTATGCTTAACGCTAAAAGCCGACGAAGTAGACTTATTTATTTTGGAGAGTTAAGATTGATGTTTGAGTAAGGTTTAGAAGAAATGGTGCTCTAACCTAACGGCTTCACTCTTGACTGGGGAATACTTAAGATGAAAAGGTCGAAAACATGTTAATCGTGTTGATTACTTACTCATTTATGGAAAGTCATTAATATTATACTTAACCCTAAAATTCAACAAAGTAGACTTATCTATTTGTGAGAGTTAAGATTGTTGTTCAAGTAGGTTTTATAAGCAATGGTGCTCTAACCTACAGTCTTCACTCTTGGTCGAGGAATAGTTAAGTTAGAAAGGCCAGAAACATGCTAGGTATATGAACCTTGATTTGTATAAGCGATCATTTTAGAACTTGATAGTCGATTAGTCGACTATCGAAATTGACCAAATATTAATTTAGAAATTATCTAAAAGTTTCATGGTTTCATACATTTTGAGATCCCTCGAGGAGGAGCATTAGTATGAAGCATCTTTAGCTTTAAGAACTTATATATACGAGATCCCCGAGGAGGACTCCTCTTTATATAGTTTTCCTACTTCTAAAAGAACCAGAATTGAGTTTATTGGAAATTCCTCGATTTAGTTTTGAAGAGTCTGGGATCGGTAAGTGTTTTGTTTACCGATATCACTTCAAAACTAGTATAAGAGTCCATGTTTTGGAAGCGGTTGTGAAGGGGAATGCTATAGAGTTGAACTATCCATCCTAACGTTAAGACCAAGGGAGAGGTCAGCTTTAACATTTGTCAAATAGCTTATGTGGGAATAAATCGAGTGACTAAAATTATGTTTGAGTGATGAAGACTCATGTGAGAGATGTTGAATGTAGCCTCGACATTTGAAATGATAGTAAATAGAATAGGAGCATAGATTAGGGTTTAGCTAACCCACGATAGGATATATCAACTCCATATCTAGAGTATGCTTATCGATTTTGCTAGCGGGAGTTTATAAAATTTAGGATCATTTGTTCAGATGTGGACCATTTATGTTTACCTTAATGGTATATTTTATCTAGAGACATACGATGCTCAAAAGATAGGTTCTGACCCTAGTGCATGGGAGGTTGGATTCGGCTTGACCGAAGGGGTCTCCATGGAAAATCCATATGCGAATGTACCTTAGCGGTTTTAGATGTACTTCTAATACTTTTGTGTTGTGAGATGCAAGTAGCATAGCTATTTTCTCATTTATTGTGATGACCCACCTTTCTGACCCTTGAGAATGACACTTAACACATCTTCAGAGTGTTCGTATGTCGTGGCCCAAGCATTCGAAAAACGAGTTATTGTAGGATAAAATAAAGAACAGAACATAATAGAATATAAAATTTCACAATGGAATTGTTAAATATAATACAACAATAATATAGTACATAAGGTTACTCCTTAACATAGAGTTATCAAAGTTACACAAAAGTACTACAACTATCAGCCTAGGCAGTTATATACCTTGCCTTTACACTTGCTTCTCCAAAATACACATTCATAGATAAACATAATAGCAGAAATAAATAACTCATTAGATATGGAGCCTCCTGCTTGTCCATCATCATCTTCAAAGAGCCCAATGAAATCTGCTACTCTCGGACTACTCAAATATAATTGAGTACCTGAGAGTTTGGGGAAACAAACACTCGGGTTAGACAATAAGTTAAATATCTAAAAAAAAGGTGGAAATAAACAATAATATATGAGACCATGCCGCCAAATATGGAACGGGTTTCCCCTTACAATAAGAAAATCCAACCACAAGTAATGGGTATAAATTATTAAACATCATGAAGTGTGCCAGACACTTCTCGATGTAATTAAGAAAGATTTAAATTCTATGGTTTTGAATTAAACAGAAGGAAAGGGACTAGGAGGGTGCACCTCCTTACAGAAAGTATACCACTAGAGTATACTTGAGAACTACAATGGCTCTCGGAATCCTCCAAGCCGAACCCTGCCAACCTTTACCGAGAATTTAAGTATTTCACATCTTATTACACATATAACTGAAACCAATCTAGAGTAGATGTGAAATACCCTAATGGGAGCAACCCCACATAGCTTGGTCCCCACTCACGCTTTGGTTTAGTCTTTTCCGACAAAGGATATCAATGTCAAATGAGCAACAGATAGTCTTAAATTGACGATACACAAAGAAAAACACTGAATCGATAGTCAATAAATCAACTATCGGGAATATTCAAAATGATCGTATATGGAAATTAATTCTCATATTCTTATCATTACTATTCGATTTCAAACTTGTGCTATTTCTTGGTTGAAAATGAAGTCGGGCAGGTGAAGGTAGTGTTACCTCTAAGCATTGCCTTGACGACATTTTTAACTTTCGAGATAGTGACAAGTTTCCATACCTCAACGTTTAGTGCCAAGAGTATGACTAAATTCTTTTCATATAAGTGAGATTGGATTACGGAAAATTAGACTTCTTATCCTTTCCATAACCGAATCAAACTTTACTTTTAATATCGATCTTGTATTAGGGTTTCACATTTCAAATTTAACTTTAAACAACATTATCAAAATGATTAATTAATTTTAAAGCAATGATAAATTTCTTCAATATCCTTATTTTAAAATTATTTATCAACTTAAATCAATAATTAATTTCTTTAACATCTTTACATTATTGAAAGGATTAATTAACTTCAAAACATCATTATTAAAATGATTAATTAACCTTAAAACATCATTATTAAAATAATTAATTAATTTTAAAATACCATTATTAAAATGATTAATTAACCTTATAACATTATTATTAAAATGATTAATTAATCTTTAAAACATCATTAATAAAACGATTAATTAACCTTAGTACATCATTATTTAAATGACTAATTAACCTTAAACATCATTAGTTAAAATGATTAATTACCTTTAAAACATCATTATTAAAGTGATTAATTAATCTTAAAATATCATTAATAAAATGATTATTTAATCTTAAAACATCTTTAATTAAATAATTAATTATCCTTAATCATCATTATTTAAAATGATTAATTAATTTTAAATATCGTTATTAAAATGATTAATTAACTTTAATCACATCTTTATTTGAATAATTAACTATCTTTGCAAAACCCATGCACAAATTTAACCAAAATATTTCAAAGGGGATAACATTTTTCAAAGTGTTAATATAGCATAGTCGCTATGCGGACACTTTCATAAACACTTCCAGTATGTCACTTATTCAACCAAACATCACATAACATAAGTGTGAGCATAAATTCAAAGGCGAGTAACAACTATACATCATGTAGAGAGCATCCTAATATTATTTACTTAAACCTTTTTCCACTAATTTCAAGTTACTTTACTAAACACCAAGATGTCACCCTTTTAAAGTGGTCACCAAGCCAACAAATCTAACACTTTTAACACATAAAAACATAAGGAAATAACATATATTTTCATCACAATAATAAAGATCAAAACTTTAGTTATAAAGGTGAGATTTTTCTCACCAAAATGTAACCAAACCAAGTCGAACTAACTTCACGCCTTGTACTAACACCCGATCTTTGTTTTTATTCCTAAAAGTTTGTCTTTTCGGAGCCTAAATGGGTTTGGCCATGGACTATAAGGGCTCGGCCATGGTTGTTTTGAGGGAATATGGGTCTTGCTTTGGTTATTGAGGAGATGTAGAGGAGAAAGAAGTGATTCTTAGTGATTTTACTTAAGAAAGAAGTGAAAAAAGAATATATTTTTGAATTTGAAAAGTAGGAAGCCATTCACAAGTTTTTAAAAGCTTAAGGAAGGTGGTGGAGTTTTTAAAAAGTGTGAAATGAAATGCTAAAAATGAAAAGGAAAATAAGAGAATTGTTTTTATAAAATGTGAAATAACCAAATTACTAAAAAGTCCTTTAGTACACTACCTTCCACCCAAATTGCTCCACATCATCATTTCTCCCCTCCTTCCTTAACTAACACGCAAGAAAGAAAGCCCCCCTATTGTCCGCCATGTTAAACACTTCTTTGTACCATGTTGTGTAAGTGGAAATGTGACATTTCATTCTTAATTTATTTTTATTTAAATTTTTGAAAAGATGTCACATCTTCTTATATTTACTAAAGTAAACACATTTTAACCATATTATTTAATTTATCCATACTTATGTTATTTAATATATGAATGTGTGAATGTATACTTGAGTATTTACAGCATTTTCGACAGTTTTTAGATGATGAAAAATCGAAAAATCGAAAAACGATTTCCGGTCACATTTTCTATTTTCTTCGAACTAATTATTTTTGTAAACAAATTCCAGAAACAAAACAATCATCACTAGTTATTATTAAAAAGGGATTTATTTGAGTTATAAAATCCATTATTTACATATTTAAAAAAATATATTAAATATTCAAATTCAAAGTGATTAAATTATGGGTCATTACATTTATATTCTACACTTTAAACATTACTTATATATCACTATATTAACTTAATAAATGGTTGGTATCTTTTGAGTGGAAAACTATTATGATGATTCATACGGTCTCAAAAGTTATTGTTATATAGACTCATATATCTTGAGTTTTCTCATACCAGAGTTATGTTTGACATATGTTTTTTGTTTCCCTAAATTTCTTGTATGCTCTTTCGAGTAGGCTGAGTAAAGTAGGTTTTACTTTGGATACTTCGGAGTTCACGAGACGAGATAAAGGCTTCCATTATCTATCTATTTCTATTTTCGTTGCACTATATTATGTATGTTTGTATGTATCAGCATTGTGAGGATAGGCAGTTATAACTATCCACGCCAATGATAGTATTTAAGTTCAGTAACTCTTAAATTATTCTATATTCAAAGTAACTCTTCGTACCGTCCTTTTGATATTATATGCTATCATTGTGTTGTAAGATTATGATATTGTGTTCTTTTTTTCTTGTTCTATTCTTTTTTATTTAACGGTAACTATTCGTCATTCCGGCACTTGGGCGCGTGGCATACGAATACCGTGGATGTATTTAGTATCGACATTCGAGGGTTGAAAAGTCAGGTTGTTAAATTTGGTATCAAAGCAAAGGTTTAGCAAACATGTTGGCTTTGGTTGGGTATGGTTCATTAGAGATAGGTTAAGTGGCAACCTAGAATGTGTTGAGTTTATTATATATATACGAAAGCGTATTTGTAGTTTACTATAAACTTACACCCCTTTTCAGCTTTTCCTTTGGAATAACTCTTTCTTTGGATAACTCTATCCTTTCGTATCCTGAAGTTGTTTTACTATGTCCAGGTAGTACAAACCAAAAGTACTAGGGTTGCTAATGCTAGGTGAGGTAGAGGTGGATGGGGTAGTATTGTCACGAATGGTTGGACTCGAGCACTAAGGAATGCTGCTCCTATCAAGGAACCGATGGTGGATATTGGGGAAGAGGTCTTGCAGGTTAGGCCTCAGATGAAGTTTGCTTTATTTTTCCGTGATTACGAGAGGTTGGGGGTAAGATGTTTAGTGGCTTGGAGACTGTCATAGAAGTTCTGACTTGGATCAGATTATTTGATACGATATTCAGAGATATGGAGTTAGATGATGCGATGAAGTGTCATTTGGCATCGTGACATCTGACTGATGTAGTTATGGATTGGAGGTGTTCGATTCCTATTAATGTCTAAGAGAACGAATTCACTTGTACCCAATTTAAGGAGGTATTTGAGATGGGGTTTATTCCAAAAGCTGCAAAGACTTTGTTGTTTAGGAGCTTCATTGATCTAAAGCAAGGGGCTATGGTAGTGGTGGAGTATGAGAGCCGGTTCATTGCGTTATCTCGGTTTGGGTTAGGATTAGTTGAAATGCCGTTGAAGAAGAATGAGATGTTCATTACGGGTATGCGTTCGGAGTTCCAGAAGGTTATGATTAATCACGTTTAAGGATCTTTATTCAGTCTTGTAGGTATGAGTCTGAGGTTTGAGAGCTTAGCACCAAAGCCTTCTATTTCTGCACTAGTTGGCGACAACAAGTGCAAGTTTAAACTACCAAGAGATATGTCAGGATTAGCTTGTCATAAGTGTGGGAAGAAGATGAAATTCGCTAGGAAATATAGATCGGTTGGGGGAGGACAGGTGGCGAAAGCGCCGTCAGTTAAGACACCAATTATTAAGGTACCAAAGCTAGAGCCACATATGTCCAAGGCACGGTTTGCACCAAGGGGTTGCTACAACTGCCATCTGCCAAGTCATGTTGTTTAGGACTGTCTATTGCTTTAGAAGGGACATCAGCGTAGGCATTTCTTTTCGCGTTTTATTTGATACTGGTGCGTCTCACAGTTTCATATTTTGTATTCTTGTTAATAGACTGAAACTTGAACCAATTATAGCTTTGGTTTCTATTTGTGTGTCGAACCCTATTGGAGGCTTGTCCAATCTTAGTATGATCTTTTTAGGAGTCTCAGCTATTTATTCTGACCAACTCTTTCCTTGCAATTTATATGTTCTTAGTTTTCAAGGGTTTGACATTTTGCTTAGGATGGATTGGTTGTCTCGGAATTATGCAGTCTTATATTATGTTAAATGGACTATTTCATTTAAGATGGGGGAAGGGAAGATTCTAGTAGTAGATTGTGAAGGATCTAGCTTGCTTATGACTAGTTTTCTTTATTCTCTTGATGTGGTAAAAGAGGAGTTGGGTTCGAACTTTGTTGTGCAAGAGTTTTAGATTCTTTGAAGAAGTGTCGGGTTTAACCACCTCAACGGGAGATAGAATTTCGCATTGATTTGGTTAATTATGCAAAACTTATCATGTTACTTGTTGATAGACTAGCATAGAAGGAGAGGTTGGAACTGTACAATTAGGTCAGTGATTTGTTCAAAAAGGCTTGATCTGATCGATTCGTTTGCATTGAGGAGCGCCCGTTATCTTTTGCTATGAAGGAGGATGATTCCTTAAGACTATGTAGATTATCGTGAGCTCAACCAGTGAACTGTTAGGCAAAAGTATCCTTTGCTTAAGATAGACGACTTGTTTGATCAGCTTCATGGAGCTCGAGTGTTTTCTCAACTAGATCTTGCTATATGGTTTCAACTACTTGGGGTTGTAGAGGAGAGTTACCCTTGACAGCTTTCAGTTCCGATCAGTTTTATGAGTGGTTAGTTATGCCATTCGACCTAACTAATGTTTCAACATATTTCTTGGACCTAATGAATCGGGTTTTCCGAGATATGTTAAATAAGTTTGTTCTTGTATTTATTGATGGTTTTCTAGTCTTTTCAAAGATTAAGGAGGAACATACTCGCCATTTGAAGATTGTATTAGGAACATTGAGAGAGCACGTGTTGAAGGCTAAGTTCTCGAAGTGTCACTTTTGGCGTTTAAAAATTAGGTTTTTTAGGCCATGTTGTTTCGACAGAGGGTATTTCTGTTGATCCAGCAAAGGTTGTGGCTGTTCTGGATTGGAAAAGGCTAGAAAGCGCAACCAAGGTTAGAAGCTTTTTGGGGTTAGCGGGTTATTATAGGAGATTCATTCAGGATTTTTTAAAGATCGTTTCTAGCTTAACGAATTTGACGAAGAAAGATGTCAAATTTGTTTGGATCAAAAAATGCGAGCAAGCATTCATAGAGTTGAAGGCAAGGTTAACGAGTGCTCCTATTCTTACTATTTCGGATGGAGGTAAGGGTTTAACTATTTACATCAATGCATATGGAATAGGTTTAGGTATTGTGTTGATGCAACATGGAAGGGTTGTCGCTTATGCCCATGACTTGGAATGTAACCCATGACTTGGAAGGCAACTCAAACTACATGAACCGAGGTATGTAACCCATGACTTGGAATTGTTAGCGGTGGTGTTTGCTTTAAAGATGAAGAGGCGTTACTTGCTAGGTGAGACGTTTAAGTTGTATACTATTAACAAATTTCTTCGTTAGTCCCAAAGGTGTAAGGAAGGTGGTTTTGGTTGGGCTAAGACAATCCTAGGCTAAGTTGCTAAGAAGGCATATGCTCCATATCGAATCCATGAAAGTCTTATGCATGTTTAATATCAAGGTCAAAGTCATATTACATGTCATGTAAAAGTCAATAGTTCAAAAATAGAGCCACAAATGCTTTGGAACTTGTAAGCAAGTCATAATTCAAGTCCTTTTTATTTATATACTATGTAATTGTTGAATATACAAGGTTGTTGAATGTACAAGGTCATATGCACAAAAATTCAAGTGCTAAACTCGACTTTAAAATCCCCAAATCAATTTTGGGTTACAAATTTTAATATGAAAGAAATGAGACAAGAATAATTCGCCCTTTCTCCCATACCCCTAAGTCCATATTTATAGGGGTGGAAGTGCGGCATAGCAGCTTGACTTCAGCATGCATGATTGTCAGCAATGTCAATGGCGCATAGCACTAGGCCTTGACCAATGATGACCTTCGACGTTCCTGGGAGAAAATAGAGCTTCGGCCTCATCCCACTAATGAAGGCATTCATCAATTTGAAGCGACATTAGTATGAAGCGGAATTGACATGGAGCAGCAACGATATGGAGTGGTATTGTCATGAAGTAGCGTCATTAGCCTTGATAGCCTCTATGGGTATTGATAATCCTTAGCATCGATAAACTTGCAGCATTGAATAGCCTGCACCATTATTAACCAATGGTATTAGATAGTCACAACATCATACATTGGCGGTATTGTTCATTTGTGGCATCAATCTCCCTATGACATTGTTAGCTTACAAAATAAAACACTTACGTCATCAGGATGTAGTTGGCATCAATGATCTATGACATTGATCCAGTTGACACTTCATTCAACCCTCTGGCATTGGCTATAGGTGGTATCAATGATGAGTGATGTCAACAAAGGGCAATATTAATGAGTTATGATATCCATTCTTTCTTCATAGGTGAATGGAGACATTGATAGAATACGGCATCAGTGAGATGCGGCATATATTCCATTTGGCATTATTTGGCGATACAATAGTCCTGTCACTAATCATTCAATTCTATAGATGGTATGTGACATTGTATATGATTCCTTATTGATGAGGTGAAACATTGTATGTCTTCGACGTTGATCCATTTTCCTACTTTATTGATGACATGCGACATTGCTAATTAACTTTTTGTTGACATGCGGTGGTTTTGTTGGCTTTTATAAAACACTACCTATATTCTTTCAACACCACTTGTTGATGTAGAATTACGACAATGTCACCATGTCGTATACCTTCAGCATTAACATTGGTAGTAACATTTGCCCCTTAGTATAAAGGCAGCGTTAACTTTTCAAGTCAATATCTTCGGCATTAAATTTTGCCGCCTATTGGTATTCTTATTTGGATCTATCCGTACGTTTAAATTTGATCCAACGGCATCCATTTGTCTTCTTCCTCCTATAAATACTAGAGTTTTTCCATCGTTCCTCTTTTACCTGCAATTTAAATGCTCAAGCAAAGAAAATTAAAATTCACCAAATCATTTGCAAATTTCAGTCTCTCGCAAAAATCAAGGAACGTATCTTAAACGATTAATAGTTTTTCACTCGAATAGCTGTTGGGGCTCGATTTGAGGATTTTTGGGTTTGAGTTAATATTTAGGTTTTGATATCCATTGGGGATGGTTAATTTTTATATTTAAATTGACAATTAATTATGCTTAACTTTTGATTGTTACATCATTAGGAAATCTTATTAAGTGAATCAGGTGATTTTGATTTATTTGCCTAAGAGCTTTTAGTTTGAGGACAAAGTAGATAGGCTATTAGGCCCGAAACCCAATTTCACTTTATTTCATTGTGATATTGATGCCTTACGATATCAGTATGATATTTTATGTTGATTAACTTACCTCATTTATCTCTTCGGCAATCAATCTCGAAGTTTAGAAAGTATATGCTGCAAGTCCCATATATTGTCAGTACTTAGAGGTGTGATGTTAGTTAAGATTGTTGTCATATTTATTGGTCATTAACTTAGGGGGCTACCGCGTGAATTCGACAATGTTAGAACACGTTATTGTTTATTTATAACAATTGGTTTTTAACATTAGGACTCAAATTAACTCTATGCGACATAGCCATCTCGTGATGTAATCGTTGTTATGAAAGCGTTTATGTCGGTTACCATCTATAGGTGTGACATGCATAAATTCGACATTACATGAAAAAATGATGTTTAGATTCAATAGTGATTTATGGGGCTAGGTATGACCTTGATACCTTACTGTGATTATCTCCTACATTCTTACGCAGAACATACACGACATTATTACTTTATGACATGGTTATTGTAGTAATTTTGCAGGTTACTTATTACTAGTAGTTATATAAAAGTATTGTTGAATTATGTCGACATTACTTGGTGATTCTAGTTATTTTACCATTTTGGCATTAATTATAGTCGCGAGATTATATTATAGTTTTATAGTGTAAGTAATGCGACTTCGACATTAATTTGCCATTCGACATGGGTTTAGTGGTATAACATTGTACTTAGGGTACTTTTAAGTTAACTCTTATTCAAGTTCATGCAAATTCCCATAAATTCATCTTCTTATCATAACTTTAGCATTTACTTGTGCACTTTTAACCAATCTAAAAGTTACGAGTTCGACATTAACTATTCAATGGTCATTGATTTGTTGCAATTGTTGAGTTAGACTTTAAACTTTTAATATTTTAACGTAATAGACTAGATATTAGATAAATCAATTATATGCTTTTTGACTTAGCATATAATTATCTATCTTGATAATAAGCATTAGCATTTCTCAAATTTGGATTAAGTATCACCTGGCAAGCAAATGGAAGGCCAAAACATAAGCAAAAAACCCATCAAAAAAACTAGCACAGGTCCCAAAGCATCTCCCTCAACTAATAAGAATGGGGATCATCTCTTGAATCCATCATATATCACTACCCACGATGAAATTGACTCTATCTTGAGTCAGTTTGGCATTTCTGGTATTCAAGCTATTCCAATTGGCTCCACTAGCAGCATCTATAACCCTCTAGAAGGGTATTTTGCTTTTACCTCAATCCACATCTGGCATACGGGCTACCTTCCCTTTCTTAACTTTCTTTGGAGATATTTGAAGCGTCTAAACATTGCTTCGATCCAGTTTGCTTCAAATGCATACACTTATCTGACATGCCTAGAAGTCCTTGCTCGGGAAATTGGACTTCCTTCTTTAAGTGTTTAAATCCTCCATTCTATAGCTGGCCCCACAAGAATTGGCGATCAGTAGGATAATCCATTGTACCACATTCGTCCCCTTCCGAAAAGCCTAATAACTGACATTGTCAATAAGACTAAGGAATGGGAGATGCAATTCTTCTACGTTAGGAGTTATTCCAAATTATGGGAACTTTCTCTACCACCGGTAAGTTTCTTTTCCGTGTTACTCATGTTTATTTGTCATTCGTTTCTAGTGACTTCTTTCTTTTAGATCTTGCTCTTAAGCAACTAAGTGATTCTACCAAAGAAACTGTCAAAGATTTAACTCAAGCATTTAAAATTATAGGCAGCAGACTTACGTTGCTATCACATACAAAGCTCCTTCGATACTCTATAATCTTGGATCATCACAAAATCTTGGAAGAACCTCCAATGATTAAAGCCAATGCTCAAGGAAAACGATCATTAATAATGGGCAAGCTAGGATCTTTTTCTACAAATCTCTAGTTCAGCTTGAACCTTCTAGTGATGACCAATAAGGAACAGCTAATGTCATTGTTTTATAAATTTATTTTATTGGTCTTAGGTTCATGTACTCTTTTCATTACTACTAAAGAGAAAGAAGTTGAAGATTATGCTTCCAAGAAGAGGAAAAATAAAGATGAGGTTCCTACACTTCCTTAGTTGAGTAATCCTACTTCTATCAAGGATCCCATTGCCAGAGTAATTGAAACATCAGGGAAGAATGCAGGTGAAGATGTCATTATTGATACTCCACCTCCTTCCCAAAGCAAAAGGCCCAAGATTGTGGGGGATTTCACCCCCGTTGTTGTGGATGATGAGGAACATATCAACATTGATTCGAGTTCTAAGGCGGTAAATTTTGAATCTCTTGGGTACGCAGCTCAAGGATCGACTGAGGTAGCCCACTTTCCGGATCCCCTCCTCAAAATTACTCTTTCATCTTCTCCTACAGCTCCGAGTAGTTTTATGCTGATCTTGGCTGGCCCCTTCTCCAAAGGATCCTCTTCCTTTGGAGGCCCGGGTCCAGTCTCCTAAGGCCAATTTTGATGATCCAGTTCAGTTAGAGATCCAATCTCCTTCCATTACTTCTCTCGGGTCATCACAACCATTAATTTATTCTGAGGACTATCTCTTCATTATTCTTATGCAGCTTTTATCGGTACACATTTCCCTTCGTTTGGTTAATCTTATTTAGCTCCATAAATATTTTCTTGACTTAAACTTATTATACATTCCAAGTAGGAAAGAACACGTTTCTCCTTTAAGAGGCTTCTCAAGGGTCTTCTAATGAAGTAGCCGAGCTCAAAAGACAGATCTCTTTGCTTAATCACAACATAATTGATATTGCATTAGCAAGAGAAGAAGCTGTTATTGAAAAAGAAAAACTCATCTCCTCGCTCAATAAGGAGAAAAATGCTAAACAATTGCTAGAGAAGGAGGTGGAGGGAAGCAAACCTCGAGAAGGTCAATAAAGAGAAAGCCGAGCTAAAAGCAGATTTGGAGATTGCCAACAAAGAAAAGGTAGAGTTGGCTAACAAGAACAAATCCTTATAGGACATGCTACAAAGGAATACTACCATCTTGGCCTACTAGAATAGTATTAACAGCGATGCTAAGAAGGAAGTTGCCTCTATCATTGGTAATGCTCTTCCAAAAATTACTGAGAAATGCTATGAAGATGTTTTATTTGTCGCATATCCTGACAACCTTTGTAAATGCCTGGACTTAGACTTTCCATCCCTCCCGGATTGGAATAAAAATTCAAAAGAAATTTTAGTCTTAGGTTAAGGAAGGACAAAGAGACTCTTCAAAAAGATTTTTTTACTGAGAAAGAGGTCGATGCTGAAAAATGGCTAATTATCGATGACCCTCCAATCGATAAAGAGACCAAATCTGATAGAGAAGAGGATGGGGATGATATGGTAATGATGATGATGATGATGATGATCATGATGATGATAATGGCAATGATAGTTACGGAAAAGGTCCAGGAGGACCACATAATAGGGGAGAGGGATCACGCAATTCTTACGTAGACTCATCTACCCCTGACACGGGCTTTTCCATACTCCCCGACCCACAAGATACTACAAGGAAGGATTATAATCCAAAAGATGGTGCTCCCTCCAATCATCATCCGAAAGGGAAAACTAAGACTCATATATCTCAAGTTCCACCCTCCCAGATATAGAGTTTTTATTTAAACGTCTAAGGCTATCCGCTTAACTGTTAATTGATAAGCTTACTTTTCAGTCAAGGAAAAATAACAAACACTATTACAAGATTCTTTATGAAAAGAGTGTGGATGAGGAGAACAAATTGCATAGGGAACTTGAAAGGCAACTTAAGTAGTATAATGACTTATCGGACAAATAAAACGCCTTTCTATTGATACTATATGGTTATAGTTTATTAAGGAGATGCAGGTCGCTCCTCGCTTGAAAAAAGCTCGTCTTTATCAAGATAGAATTACGAGAGAGAACACTGAATTGATGACACTCTTTTGGATGTTGATTGATGATAGAGATGCTTTGGTGGAGTTCCTTTGCAAAGTTTACTCCAGGGTCAAGTTGTTGACTTCTCTTACTTAGGCGAAATAGTGGGGGTTTTAATTAGATGCCTTCATAAAAGATATTTGGACGAACCTAGAAGTGACCCTTATCCCGGAGCTTGTTGGAACTTACCAAGGGTTGCTAGTATTCCTCTTACTCCTAATTTTCTTCCTCCTGGAAAGGTTAAGTAAAATAAGAAGAGATTTATCTCCAAACTTTATAAGAAATCTATATTATACGAACCCGAATAATTGTATAATTATATTATGTAATTCAAGTAGCTTATAAACTTTATCGTTTTTGCTTCTCTATTATCAGTCTGATTTTATCATATTATATAGATTAAGGAAATCTCCAGTACCCCTATTCTCCTGAAACTCTTGAGTAAATTTGTCAAGTTAAAGAAGGATTTTAATGAAAAATCTTTAACTCTCAGAATGTCTCAGTTAGCGAAACACTGTTTTCTTAGAGATCTACAAGAAGTTTATATATGATTTCCTTATTTTTTCTTGGGTTGCTTAGGTGATGAGAAGGATAAGCCAGTTAGTGAAATTTGAACTTATCATGCCAAATTGATACATGATCATACTAGCTCTCTAGCCGGGGAATGTGACTATCATCGATTCCCTCTGGTTAATACCTAGGAAGGGATTAAAGCTTATTTTGGTTATACTTTTACCCTATCTGCTAGGTCATTTGAAATGACTAAAACTATTATTTCACAACTTTAAGATTTAATTGAATATTCAGAAAATGGAATTGTAATATAATTTGAATCTCCTTATCATTTATAGATCATTTGTTATCATAAATAAAAGAGATTAATTTTTGTCTATTAATTTCCTCTTTATTTATTTTAAATAGGAAAGTCGGTTGAAGCTTGCATCTGGTCCCACAGATGTTCTTTCTCAGTTGCATGATATTAAAGATAAATTAATGGCTAATATTGAAAAGAGATGGTCTTCTCAAGATGCTTCAGCTTTACGGTTCTTGAATAACCCAAATGTGCAAGAGTAGCATATGAAATATTATAAATTAAAATCAACATTTAGTAGCTATAAAGAAATGACCTCCAGCTTGGAGGATCAAATTAACGATAAGAACAAAGAGTTTCAGGAATTAAAAGAATAGATAGACTCGGTCATTGGAATTGGGCCCTCAATGGAGGTTGATGCAGAAATGGCTAGATTACACCAATGGATAAATGACCTTGAAGTGGACTTAATGAGGAGTCAAATATCCTACCAATCTTTAGAACTTATTGCGAGTGGAGGCAATTCTAGCCTTCCTACTCTTACTTATGGAAGAACGACAAGATCTTAATCATTAGACAGTAAAGAATTTCCTGCTCTGTTAAATCCACCTTAAGGTTTAAGTAATGATGAAATTTCCAAATAGAGCAGAGGGTCAAGTTTGAAAGTATGCAATTTTTCAACACGAAATGGGATGAAAAGGTCTCTCAACGTCATGATTATTGTGAGGTTAAGTTGAAAAGCTTGAGTGTGAGAAACATGCTCTCGAGCAAGATATTAAAGAATTAAAGGGTACAGTTCAAATCTTAAGAGGTGCTAATAAGACTCTCCAACGTGCATTGAAAACTCAAATTAACTCAGTTAACGATAGGAATGCTATTCTGAAAAAAGAGAAGAAACTTAAAGTGCTTTTGGATGTAGCTATTCTCCACATTACGGACTCTTTGTCGGTTGTTGAAGATTTGGATAAGATGGCACAGAGCCTTGTTCCTTAACGGAGGATTGCTTTAAATAAATTCTCTTGTACCTGCAACATTGTGCATGATATGTCAGGTTGTAAATAAATTTTTATTTAAATGAATGTTACCTCGAATAAATCATATGTAATTTTTCCTTTTGAGCTTTTATGCTTTCTTTTTAGTACCTTAACATGGTATGTAGCTTTGAATCGAACACTGGTTTTTATTTGAAATTGCTTGAGTGCTTTTCTGTATTTTGAGCCTTGAGCATTAAACATTTAACATTTCAATTAGATGAAGACCATAAGTTTTGACCTTGATGTAAGAATTTGGTTCTTTATATATTCTGATAGCTTATTTAGTAACGAAGATTCCCATTCGATGAGAAAGTTCGATTTCAATCTGAATTTAAAACATCGAGAGATAATTTAATGAAGCTCCACCGTCAAAAAATCCTTTTGATAATACTTTGAATAGATGTCTAGAGAACCATTCTGGTTATAGTGTGAATAGAGGACCATAAAATCATCTAGCGGTAGAAGACCAAATAACCCATCTGGCAATAAAGGAAGACTAGAAAACTCATCTGGTAATTAATAAGGAAGACCAGAAAACTCATCTGGTAATTAATAAGGAAGACTAGAAAACTCATCTGGTAATTAATAAGGAAGACCAGAAAACTTATTTGGCATTTGAAAATTGCTTTTGCTTTGGAGCATAAATAGCTCACGTTTGGTAAATCTTCCTCTAGAAGATTTATTGATTTTGTTTCAGAGCACAAATGGCTCGCCCTTGATAGATCTTCCTTTAGAAGACTGTTTTTGATCCATTCTTCAGTATAAAATTAGATCTGATTTTGAATTTGACTGGCAACATCTTAGGTGATGATCTCAACTTGTATCAAACCCCTTATCATCGTCTTATAATGATTTAGGTCTTTTGTCTGGTGTGTTTGGTTTGCTATCTTGAGAAGAACCAAAGACTTAAACGATCTCCTACTAAGAGGCACTTCAGTGAGGCCTTTGATGATGACACTAAAGGCTGGTACGGTGCTTCGACCAGGTACTGAATGCTTATTCCATCCTCCCTCTAGGAGGTGCTTTGACCAAGCCATGTAGGCGGGATCAATGTCCTGTTGAAACATTGAACATGCCTTTTTAGGCGAGATAAAAGGATTACTCTGACCTTCCTCTAGGAGGTGCCTTAAACAGGCCTTAGAGTCGGGAATAAGGGCTTATGCTTTAGCCAGGCCAAGTAAGCGGGACCGAAGGCTTAGTAGGTGCTTTGGCCTGGCCATCTTAGGTGGGACCAAAGGCTTATTCCGTCCACCCTATAGGAGGCACTTTGACCAGGCCATCTTGGCGGGATCAAAAGGCTTTTTCTATTATTTTAGGAATTTATTTTCTTTCTTATCCATGTAGATACACTTATTTTATGCATAAATCTTATTTTATTGATGACTTATTTAACACCTTCTCACAAATTCATTAAGGTTTCCTTGCCCTAGGAAATTGTTGTTATTCCTTCCAAGCTTCAACACTGATTCGTGTCATTCCCATTAGAACGATGATAGTAATAGTATAATCCTCTGAGATTTCTTTCATTCTTTGGTCACTTCTTTTATGAAGGCCAATAGTTAAGCTTATCCTTTGTCAAGAGGTAGATATTCTCTAGTAAGGGAGTGATTCTTAGATAGTTGTGACCTTTTGGGAAAAAATTCACTTGGTTGGCATTTAATTATTTTATTGCCTAAGATGGATTCCTCATCTTCGATGACTAATTTCCTTTTTAGGAAGCCTTGTGCTTCATTTGTTTTATAAGATCGGTCGAGTGGACTCCTTTATTTTCTGGAAAATCATTCGAAGTCCCTTTATATTTCTTTTTCGGAAATGGTCCCTTTGGCTTTGAGTTGAATTTCCTTTCTCATTTTCATGAAGATGCTATCCTTTTTATACTACCTCCCTAGTGTGAGGATTGATGTTGCCCCTAATAAAATGGATTTAAGCTCCATTTTTCTGGATTGTAAGGAGCTACTTGTCTTTTCTTATCTTTCGTTACTTGTAATGCCATAAGACTTGATACTTGTTCCTTATAAAGCCGAGGATCACTTGTAATTTTGTAGGTTGGCCTAGTCATTCGAGGCTCGGAGGATCCTCGTTTAGTGATTCCAACACATTTAGTTGGCATGACTAAGCAAAGCTTTGTTTATGCGATCAAAGGTAGATTAGTTTGAAATGGGATATGCTTGGTAGGGATAAGTCCTCTAAGCCCTACGTATTCAAGTCAAAGTAGTTCAATGGAGTGGGAGGTTCGAGCCCTCCTTCTAGTATCAAAATGTTAAGGAATTTCTTCGTTAGTCCTAAAGGTGTAAGAAAGGTGGATTTGGTTGGGCTAAGGCATCCTAGGCTATGGTTCTAGGAAGGCATATGCTCCATATCGAATCCATGAAAGTCTTGTGCATGTTCAATATCAAGATCAAAGTCATATCACTGTCATGTAAAAGTCAATTGTTCAAAAATAGAGCCATCAAAGCAAGAATCACAAATGCTTTGGAACTTGTAAGCAAGCCATAATTCAGGTCTTCTTTATTCATATACTATGCAATTTTTGAATGTACAAGGTCCTATGTGCAAAAGTTTAAGTGCTACAATCGGCTCTAAAATCCTAAATCAATTTTGGGGTTACAAAGTTTAAAATGAAAGAAATGAGACAAGACTGATTCGCCCCTTCTCCTATCCCCTTAGTTTTGTATTTATATGGGTGGAAGTGCGACATATCAACTAGACTTCGGCATGCATGATCGTCAGCAATGTCAATGGCGCATGGCGCTAGGCCTTAACCAATTATGACCTTCGACGTTTCAGGGTGCACAATAGAGCTCTGGCCTCGTTTCAATAATGAAAGCTTTCATCAATTTGAAGCAAAATTAGTATAAAGCAAAATTGACATGGAGCAAAATTGATATGGAGTGGCATTATCAGAGCGGCATTGTCATGAAGTAGTGTCATCGGCCTTGATAGCCTCTATGGGTATTGATAATTCTTGGCATCGATAAACTTGTGACATTGAATAGCCTGTGCCATCATTAACCTATGGCATTAGATAGTTGCAACATCATACATTGGCGACATTATTCATTTGCGGCATCGATCTCCCTTTGAAATTGTTAGCTTATGACATCAAACACTTATGGCATCAGGATGTAGTTGGCATCAATGATCTGTGACATTGATCCAGTTGACATTACTTCAATTGCAGCATCATTCGACCCTGCGGCATTGGCCATAGGTGGTATCAATGATGAGTGACGTCGATAAAGAGCGATATTGATGAATTATGATATCCATTCTTTCTTCATAGGTGAATGTCGGCATTGATAGAATATGGCATCAGTGAGATGCGACATATACCAGCATGTTATAACACTGATGGATTACGGTATTGATCGTATACGGCATAGATTCCATCTAGTATTATTTGGTGATACAAGAGTCCTATCACTAGTCATTCCATTCTATAGATGGTATGCGACATTATATATGATTCTTCACTGATGAGATGCGACATTGTATGTCTTCGACGTTGATCCATTTTCCTACTTTATTGATGATATGCGACATTGCTAATCAACTTTTTGTAGACGAATGGTTGTTTTGTTGGCTTTCGTCATTGGCTTTGATAACACACTACCCATATTATTTCAACATCACCTATTGATGCAAAGTTACGACAATGTCACTACTGCATACCTTCGTAATTAACATAGGTAGTAACATATGCAGTCCATAAATTCTTGAAGTATCTTTTTATGTAGAAGGACCTTAACATGCGGTAGCAACGGTGGTTGGAGTTTCTTGCGGTCTATGATCCAGATATATTCTATATGCTTGGAAAAGCTAATATCATAGCTGATGCGCTCAGTAGGAGGTACGCAGTTCTGGCGAATGTAGAGGTTCGTTCGACCTTGAATAGCCTTATTGAATGGAATCAGCTTAGAGATCTTCATATTGCTAGGATAACCAAAGCGGTAAGTGAGAATGAGGCACCTGAGAGGTGGCCAGGATTAGAAGTAGAGAGCCATGGTATAGTGAAGATGAATGGAAGATTGTGTGTCCTAGATGTTGATGGGATTATGCAAGAGGTATTGACAAAGAGTCACCATTCACGGTTGACGATACATTCCGGGGTAACTAAGATGTATCAAAACATTAAGCGAACGTTTTGGTAGGAAGGCATGAATAGAGACGTTTCTATCTTTGTAAACAGGTATGCTAACTGCCAACAAGCTTAAGGCAGTCACCAGAAGACAGTTGGACTACTTCAACCACTCGAGAATCCTAAGTGGAAATGGGAGCAGATATCTACAGATTTCATCGATGGATTACCTAGGTCGTGGAATGGTAACAAAGGTTATGAGTGACAGAGATCAGATATTCATAAGCTAGTTTTGGAAAGGGCTTCATGATGCTTTAGGGACCTAGCTTAGTTTGAGTACCACTTAAAATCCATGACTAATGAGCAAACAAAGAGGATTAATCGAGTGTTGGAAGACTTGCTTCGAACTTGTACTTTAGATTTTTGCGGTTGTCAAAAGAGCATGTACCACTTATTGAGTTTTCATACAGCAACTATTACTAGGCTAGTATTAGAATGGCACCTTTTGAGGCGTTGTATGGAAGGCCTTGAAAATCTCCATCGTGTTGGATAGAAGCTAGGGATCGTCGAGCGTTTGTGTTGGATATGATTTGAGAGGCGTTAGATAAGGTAATAGAGATTTGGAAACGAATCAAGGAAGCATAGAATCAACAAAAGAGTTATGCGGACGATAGGTGCAGAGACTTGGAGTTCTTAGTTAGAGACTTTGTGTTCATAAAGGTTTCTCCAATGAGAAGTGTTGTTCGGTTTGGAAGGACGGGCAAGTTGGTTCCTTATTATATAGGACCATTCCCAATTCTTATTAGGATTGGTACACTCGCGTATAGAGTCGAGTTATTAACTAGACTATCGGGTGTTCATAATGTATTTCATGTATCACATTTGTGTATGATCCTTCTATGATAGTGGAAGCGTCGCAGCAGGAGGCTTGGAGGTTGAGCCGAATTTGACTATTATAAGGCAAACTATTCGAGTTGTTTAGCGAGATACTAAGATATTTGAAAACTAAGGTTGTTAAGTTAGTTAAGGTACTGTGGAGCGAGGATGTTAGGGACTGTACAAGGGAGACAGAGGATAGTTTGAGGGAGTCCTATCCGGAGTTGCTTGTAGACTAGTGGTTTCTTCTTATCTTCGAATCGCATAGCTTTTGTAGTGTACTCATTGATTGAGGTGGAGTCACTTAGTATGCATTTTGGTTTGTATATAGTTTCAGAAGTACTCTATATATGTATATTTTTTTCTTCTATCTTCTTTGATTATCGTTCTTGTGTGAATTTCGAGGACAAAATGTTTTATGACGGAGAATGTAGTGACCCGTAATTTAGAACACTTCGTCCTTGAATATCGTAACTTTCTAAAATATAGTTAAGTGTTATAAATTTGATTTTATAACCTTAATAAACATCTTTTAGTTAATTAATAATGATAAGAACCTTGTTTTTGAAATTTATTTACAAAAATAAATACTTTGAAGAAATATCAATAATGTGATCGAAAATCGATGTATTAATAAATAGTTTTTTATTCGATATAAGTTTTTCAAACTTTTTCTACATACACTAAAACACTTGGGAAATCATTAATGATAAATAAAAATATTTTACACTAAAACATTTTAAGGAATCTTCTAGATGATATGGGGTTAGTATGGTAATTGGCTAAGGAAGGAGCAGATATTTTTCTTTTTCTTTTGCAGTGTAAAGTTGTCATCATGGAGGCACATAGGGGGTGAGCCTTCTTGGCCAAAAACGGGAGGTGAGAAAGAGCTTGGGTAACATCACTTTATGCCTACATAGTGTGTGCATACCCCTTGGAATCTCTTTTACAAATTTACAAAGTAAAACTAGTTCTTCTATTCTCTTCATAGAATTCCTAATATGAATCAATTCAAATAAACTCCAAATATCTTCATACTTGGACGGACCTTAGAACAACATCACAACAACTCTTAGCAACTCAAAGTTTGAAGATTTGGAGCATACTCCCCAAACCCGATCAAGGTCGTGAGCATCTTTGAAGGCAATATTGCCTTAGGATTTGAACAAAGCAAGGAGAGGTAGGAAGTTAGGTGTTTTCAAGGTTGAGGTAGGAAGTGGAAGCTTATACTTACTTGTTTGCTTAGTTAAGGGTGAGCTAACTCACCATTTGAATGAAAATATTGTGTATATATGCTTGTTTTTAGTTGTTTATATGTGCTTGAGTTTGTATTGTTGTATTTGAATTTGATTCTTGCTTTGAAAAGAAAATGACATATGTAATCCGTATGTATGGACTTGAATGGACTTGTATGACTTTTTATGACTTGTTGCATAGGCTTAAACCAAAGCACATAGGGTTTGGTTGAACGTAGGTTGATTTGAACTCCGGTTTGGAAATGGTTTTATAGCGATAGTCGCAATAAATGCACTATAAAATGCCTTGTGTTCGGCATTTTCTATGAATTTTTGTAGAGAGATGCTTATAAGTTTATTGACACATTTGTGAAGTGTTATGTGTATGCTGCTTACTATAAAAAGATTGGATGATAAAAAGTTTATTTGCATAACGAAAGTAGATCAAACATTTAAGATATTAAAACTAGCCCAGTTCATAGCCTTTTATAACAGTTAGCGGCAACACTTTAAAAACGCCGTCTTTTCCTCATACCACTTTTATAGCATTCTTTTATTGCTGTCTTTTCTAATTAAGAGTTTAAATTACTACGAAATGAATTTAAACATAAGTATTTTACTTTAATATTTTTAGTTGTCATTTCTAACATATGTTAGAGTATTTGAAAAGTGACGAGGAATTTTTATGAATTTTTTTAAATTTATTATGAATTATTAAAGTAAGTGGTTTATTTTTATATAAAGGAAAACATGTTTTCAAGCTTCATTTAAATTATAAACTAGTTATTTTTAAGTAACATTATAAGTAAAAGTTTTTGAACCATATTATAAGTCTATTTAAGTATATGTAGTTTTTAGAAAATTAGTTAAGTATTTTATTAAAGTAATAAAAGCTTATGTTGTATAGTATCTTTTTAAATTGTTTTATTATTAAATATCTTATCTTATAAATTATTATACATATATTTGTATCATTTTTAAGACTTTTTAAACTATAAGCAACTGTTTTACAAAGAGGTTCAAGAGCGCTTAGTGGCTTAAGGGTGTTTGTTTGTTTAAACTTATGAAAAGTAATTAACTATGCTTAACACTAAAAGCAAATGAGTAGACTTGTCTATTTGTGAAAGTTAATAGTGATGTTCGAGTAGGGTTTAGAACCAATGGTGCTCTAACCTACCGGTTTCACTCTTGACCGGGGAATAGTTAAAATGAAAAGGTCGGTGTAATGACCCTAATTTTTAGTAACATTATTTAGTAAGATTTTATTAGGTAACTTAAATGAAATAATGTAAAATTGTTAAGGGATTGAGATTTGTGATTACTAAGGGGTAGTCGTGCCATGTATCCAAAAGAACTAAGTAAATTGAAATGAAACACGATGTTAGGAAATAGAGAAGGGCAATATAGGAATTAGTATTATTCTTATACTCTAAAACACTTGAGCCATATTCTATACGTTCATTTCATTTTCACAAAACAAAACATGAACTTGAGGCCGAACACCATTAAGGGAAAACAAGAGAAGATAAAGTTAGGATCAGGAGGAAAGATTAAGCAACAAAATCAAAGATCAAATCTCAATACCTTAATCTCAAAGCTATGGTGAATAATGACTGCACCTCATATTTTTTTTGTTTTCGGTTTTATGATAAAATCCGAGTTATTTTACAAAGTTATTTGCCATGTTTACTGTAGAAATGGAGATATATGCTTGTTGATGATTCATGATAATTCATATAGGTTTCATGATATGTTTTAGGTTGAAAAACAAATTATATGACATACAAATGCCTAGCGATTTTAGTATACGATCAGGAATGATAATTTAGAGATGGGTTTAAATTTTCATAATTTTCTAAATTAATGTGGATTTAATATTAATTTTCTAGTAAAGAAAATGATTATCGGGGTTTAAAATTATTTACGGCTAAATAATATATGTATTGGGTATGAAATTTATATATGTTGGAAAACATATTAAAAATGATTTATTGGAATTTTTGTAGAATTTTCCTAAGTGTTTTGATGAATATATAAAATTATTTAAGGTATGAAACTTAAATGTTTTATATATTTATAAAAGGAGAAGGGGTATTTGTAAATAAATTAAATTGTTTATTTCTAAAATATTGGCAGCACTTTTAGAAAAGAAATTTGCAACCAATAATATTTTGACTAACAAGGCAGGTTAGTTGAAAAGATTACTTTAAAAAGCTAAAAATCAATTTAAACGTGCATTTTACATGTTTCACCACTTTCAGCACCCTCCTTCTGACGCCTTGCTTCTGCCTCCTTCCCAATCGAAACCAATGCGCCTGGTATCAATACTTGGTACGTAGCGAATTGGACTAAGGCGAAAGGTATGAAGTCGAAGCATGGGGTTCGAAGAGGTCGAAGCAAGTCTTCGTTTTTAAAAGAGAATTCGCCTGCTTTGCTTTGGACTTAATTAGCTTTCGACTTGGTTAGTTTTCGTCTGGGTTAAATTGATTTAAAGGAATGGTTATGCCTTTTTGTTTTAAGTAATGGCTTTCGACTAGTTCCAAACCCCCCTTGTTGCCGCCTTTTTCCTTTCAAAGCAGTGCTTTCGGAAGGTTCCTTTGTTTTTAAATTAAATCCATTTCTCCAATGCTTTCAAAGGGTTGGTTTTGACAGCATCACTTCTTTACTTAGGAAATAGCTTTCGGAAGAGTGCTTTCAACTTAGATGTTTTATGACCTGTTTGTTCTGTTGAAGGTAGAACCCAAAGGTTTCGGAAGGAAAGGTTTTTAATGGTTTCAAAAGATTTCCACATATTTTACTTGAACCCAAATGCCTTCTAAAGGTTTGATATTTACAAAGGATTTTGATGTTTTCGAAAGGTCTAAATGAAGGTTTCGAAGGGGTGGTTCCCTAATGGTTTTGAAAGGTTTAAAAGGAAGGTTTCTAATGTTTTCGAAAGGCAATATTTAAGTGTTTTAAAAATAGGATATCTAAGGTTTTAAAGCTTTTGAAGGTTATGTTTTTCAGTGGTTTCAAAAGGTTTATTACGATGGGTTTCGAAAGGTATGTTTTGTCCTTTCGGCCTAAGGTTTTACTTGTATCGAAATGGGTACTTTCAATGGATTCGAAAGGGGTAGTTCAAAGGTTTAAATGTTTCCATCAACAAAGTTTTGTGTAAAGTATATATAATATTGCAAGGTGATTTGAGAAAAGCATAGAGTATATTTTCCTTATTTAAAGAATGATTTAAAGGTTTAAATGAATTTGAGAGAAAAGGTTTTCAAGGAAAATTTTATGGATAGTTAACCCTAAGTAAAATGACTCAGATATTAGAATACCAGATGAGACTGGTATAGGGTCGTGCCCTATACATGAGCTATTAGCCCCTAGCTAATTTAGTCCAAAATTCCAGTGTGTAGGGCTTTGTCATAGGTAAGACTAAAATGATGTTACACACAGAAAGGAATCTATAGAGAAGAGATATGTTATTGATGAGCCCGCAAAACCATTAGGATCAGTTGACCTTGGAGAAGTAAGTTAAGGATAGATGTCTAGAAGAGGAGTATCTAAAAGAAGTTAGATTATTTTTTTATTCTGTCTAGTAGGCCCGAGTCAGCCAAAGGTTAATAGCTAGCCAAACAAAACTATATTTTTCGGACAGATAGTCCATTTGTTACCTGATTTATATACTTTCATGATATTGGTATAATTTTTTTAACCATTTTTGGTTGCAGGATTAAGATTTGCAAGAGATATGTTTAAAAGGATATTAGTGAGACCGAGATGTATAGTGTTATTCACACCAGGCTTGCTTAGTGAGACCGAGACAGATAGTCCAAATGGCACCGTGAGAGAACCTTTGCAGATTTGGGGCTCAATGATGAGTAGAAGAGAAGGATTGCTTCGAGACAGCTTCAAGGAGATGCTTTATAACGGTGGAAAAGTTTGACGGTAGGAGTTAATGAGGAGACGATGACATGGGCCGAGTTCAAAAGGAGATTTGAGGAAAGGCTTATGTCGAAGGTTGCTAAGTCTGATCTGCTTAGGAAGTTTGCTGAATTAGAGCTGGGAGACATGATTGTACTTGAGTATGCGAGGAGGTTTGAGGAGCTAGCAAGATATGGCTATGCAACGGTTGATACTAATTAAGAGAAATGAGAAGTTCATCAGGGGGTTGTAGCCTGAGCTTGCTAGGGCAATGTTACCGCATATCAGGGATCCATGTGATATTGTAGTAGAGATGGATTTGAGGAATGAGGAGATGGTTTCTTTTCTGGAAAAAAACAAGGCAAAGGAAGTCCAGGTGGGGCAGAGTCAGAAAAGAAAGTTCTTCCATAAGAAAGGAGCTAAGAAGGGTGGAGCTGCTAAGAAGGAAAAGTCAGAAGTTGTCTGCTTTAAGTGTGATAAGAAAGGGCATTTTGCTAATGAATGTCGCACAGGAGATGGAAAGAAGATGATTGGGAAGAAGAATATCAGATGCTTCAACTGTGATCAAATTGGACATTATAAGAACCAGTGCAAAGAGTCTGCTAAGGATGGGAAAGGAATGGTGTTTGCATTGGAGCCAGCTACCTCGAGGCCAACAATAGAGGAAAAAGGAAAAGCTATGTTGGGAGGTACGATTCAGATTCATGGTATGACAGTTAGCATTTTGTTTGATGCCGGTGCATCACATTCTTTTATATCTCACTGTTTGGTAGATAATCTTAACCTAAAACCCTCATATTTAGTTACTTTTTTAAGGGTTGCAAATTCGATAGGAGGGTATGCGACACTTGGGATGAAGTATGACCACCTAGAATTTGATTTGTTAGGTCATACATTTGTTTGCAGCTTGCATGTGTTTGATTTCGTAGGGTTCGGAATTATTTTGGGTATTGGTTAAGTAAGTACGATGCTAGGATATTTTACCATGATAGGAAAATATCATTTAGACACCCTAACTGTAGTGATCGGATTATATATGCCGTAGAAAACCCTAGCTGTGAGGTGAATGCTTTGTTGGGTGTTGTGGAGGTAGAAGACGAGTTAAATCGAGTTTTTATGGTTAGAGAATTCGCAGATGTTTTTGAATCTGTAGTAGCATTGCCACCGAAAAGAGTCATTGATTTTCGAATAGATTTAGTACCTGGAGCAGAACCATTGAGTAGACCACCAAGCAGAATGGCACCTATCGAGATGAGGGAGTTGAAGGTGCAGTTGGTGGATTTGGAAGACAAGAATTTTATCGAACCTAGTAGTTTTTCTTGGGTAGTAGCCATAGTATTTGCTATGAAGCCGGATGGATCGTTTAGGTTATGTATCAATTATCGTAAGTTGATGAGAAGACGATAAAGAATCGATACCTGTTGCCTAGAATTGATGATTTGTTCGATCAGTTGAGTGGAGCCAAGGTATTTTCTCTGTTGGATTTAGCAACAGGTTTCCATTAGCTTAGATAGCAGAGGATAGTATTCCTTTGACGGCGTTTAGAACTAGATATGGATCGTACGAATGGTTAGTGATGCCATTCAGACTAACTAATGCGCCAGCATTCTTTGTGGATTTAATGAACCGAATTTTCCAAGAGCACTTGGATAGGTTCGTGTTAGTTGTCATAGATGATATTTTGATATACCCTAGGTATGAAAGGGAGCATGAAGTTCATCTTAGAGTGGTGCTTGAGACGTTGAGGCGGAATCAGTTGAAGGCGAAGTTTTTGAAGTGTCATTTCTGGAAGAAGGAAGTGAAGTTTCTTGGTCACGTAGTTTCAAAGAAAGGGTTGTCTATAGATCCGACTAAGATTAAAGTGGTGAATAATAGGAAGAGACCCGAGACAGTGACCGAGATAAAGAGTTTTCTTTGATTGGCTAGATATTATCGAAGGTTCATAAAGGATTTTTTGAGGATAGCAGTACCGATGACCAAGCTAATGGGAAAGGATGTGAATTTTGTTTGGACCGATAAGTGTGAGGAGGCATTTCAGAAACTGAAACACTTATTGACTCATGCACCTGTGTTGGTTGTTACGGAGGGAAATCGAGATTTGGTAGTATATACAGATGCGTGTGGAACCGGATTAGAAGCTGTGTTAATGCAGAGAGGTAAAGTGATTTCCTATGCTTCTCGATTGGTTAGACCGCATGAGGTTAGATATCTAATGCATGATTTGGAATTAGCTACGTGATATTTGCATTGAAGGTGTGGAGACATTACCTTTTGGGAGAGAGGTTTGAGCTTTGTACGGATCATAAGTTATTGAAGTTTTAATTCTCCCAGAAGGAGTTGAACATGAGACAGCAGAGATGGTTAGAGTTTATTACTACTTATGACTTTGGAATTGAGTACACACCGGGAAAGGGCAATAAGGTTGCAGACGCAGTTGGCAGGAAACATCAGAATGCAGTATTGGCGATGATAGCTGAGTGGAATGATTTGGAAGCGTTGATGACACGTAGAGTACAGTGGAGATCTGAAGCTAGATCTAGTAAGGAACTTGTTATGTTGTCATGTTTAGAAGTTCGACCAGTTATGATCGAAAATATTGCTTCTAAGCAAGGAGAGGATCCATCGTTGGCTGAACGGATCAGGAAGTTAAGGGATGGAACGGAGAGTGATGACTTGAAGGATTTCAGTCTTGACCAAAATGGGTGGTTGAAAAAGAAAGGAAGATTGTGTGTTCCGAATGTAAGAGACATAAGAAAAAAGGTTCTTGAGGAATGCCATCGTTCAAAGTTCACCACTCATCTGGGAGGAACTAAGATGTATCAAGACATGAAGAAAAGTTTCTTCAGGGAAGGTATGAAGAGGGATGTGGGCCTATGGGTGAAGCAGTGTTTGAACCGTCAACAGGTAAAGGCCGAACATCAAAAGCCAAGTGGGTCGCTTCAGCCATTAGATATTCCGGTAAGGAACTGGGATTCTATTTCTATGGATTTTATAGACGGGTTGCCAAGATCTAATAGAGGAAATGAAAGCATATGGGTCATAGTGGACAGATTAACCAAGAGTGCCAATTTCATTCTAGTTAAGTCAACAAGGACGGCACCTGTTTTAGCTAAGTTATTCATGAAGAATGTAGTTAGACATCATGGAATTCCTAATAGTATCATAAGTGATAGAGATTCCTTGTTTACTAGTGAGTTCTGGAAGAGTCTACATGATATTTTAGGTACCAAGCTCAAGATGAGTACCGCTTACCATCCACAGACCGATGGGAAAACGGAAAGAGTTAACAAAGTCTTGGAGGATTTGCTAAGAGCTTGTGTGTTAGATTTCGGAGGATTATGGGAAGACCATCTACTTCGTCGAGTTTTCGTATAACAACATTTATCGGGCTAGTATAAGGATGATACTGTTTGAAGCTTTGTATGGAAGGCCATGAAAATCTCTAATTTGTTGGTTAGTGACTGGGGATAGGTTGGTTCTTAATCCGGATTTAGTTAGAGAAGCTGCAGAGAAGATTGAGTTAATTCGGGATAGGATGAAGGAAGCTTAGTCTAGGTAGAAGAGTTATGCAGATAGAAGATGGAAAGACTTAGAGTTCTCTGTTGGAGACTATATGTTTGTCAAGGTATCACCGATTAAAGGTGTAATTCGATTCGGGAAATCAGGGAAAGTTGGCACTAAGATTTGTAGGACCATTTCCAATTGTAGAGAGAATCGGGAAACTCGCATATAGAGTAGAGTTACCGAACAGTTTGGCAGGAGTCCACGATGTATTTCATATTTCTTATCTAAGGAAGTGTATTCGAGATCCGAAGACTACTATAGCACCAACCGTGTTAGAGGACTTAGTAGTAGAGCCGAACTTTACTATAGTTAGAAAGCCAGTTCATATAGTCGCAAGAGATGAGAAGAGGCTAAGGAACAAGACAGATAGATTAATTAAAGTCCAATGGAGCGACGATGAGAGAGACTGTACTTGGGAGACTAAGAGCGGGATTAGAGATGCTTATCCTGAGTTGTTTGATGGTATGTTTTACCTTTTTGATTGATTTGTCAAGTACCTTATCGTAATTTCGAGGATGAAATTCTTTAAGGAGGAGAGTCTGTAATGACCCTAATTTTTAGTAACATTATTTAGTAACATTTAATTAGGTAAATTTAATGAAATAATGTAAAATGGTTAAGGAATTGAACTAAGGGGTAGTCGTGCCATGTATTCAAATGAACAAAGTAAATTGAAATGAAACACAATGTTAGGAAATAGACAAGGGCATTATAGGAATTAATATTATTCTTATACCCTAAACCCCTTAAGTCATATTCTATACATTCATTTCATATTCACAAAACAAAACAAAAACTTGAGGCTGGCCACCATTAAGGGAAAACAAGAGAAGATAAAGCTAGGATCAAGAGGAAAGCTTAAGCAATAAAATCAAAGATCAAATATCAACAACTTAATCTCAAAGCTATGGTGAATAATGACTGCACCTCATATTTTTCTTGTTTTCGGTTTTATGATGGAACTTGAATTATTTTGCAAAGTTATTTGCCATGTTTTTTATTGTAGAAATGGAGATATATGCTTGTTGATGATTCATGATAATTCATATAGCTTTTATGATATGTTTTAGGTTGAAAAACCAATTCTATGACATCCAAATGCCTAATGATTCTATTATATGATTAGAAATGATATTTTATAGATGGGTTTCAATTTTCATAATTTTCTGAATTAATATGGATTTAATATTAATTTTCTAGTAAAGAAAATGATTATTAGGGTTTAAAATTATTTATGGCTAAATAATATATGTTTTGGGTCTGAAATTTATATATGTTGGAAAACATATTAAAAATAATTTATAAGAATTTTTGTAGAATTTTCCTAAGTGTTTTAATGAATATATAAAATTATTTAAGGTATGAAACTTAAATGTTCTATATATTTATAAAAGGAGAAGGGGTATTTTGTAAATAAATTAAATTGTTTATTTCTGAAATATCGGCAGCACTTCTAGAAATGAAATTAGCAACCAATAATATTTTGACAAACAAGGCAGGTTAGTTGAAAAGATTACTTTAAAAAGCTAAAAATCAGTTTAAACATGTTTTTTACATGTTTCACCACTTTCGGCGCCCTCCTTCCGATGCCTTACTTCCGCCTCCTTTTCAGTTGAAACCAATGCACCTGGTATCAATACTTGGTACGTAGCGAATTGGACTAAGGCGGAAGGTATGAAGTCGAAGCATGGGGTTCCGAAGGGGTCGAAGCGTGTCTTCATTTTTAAAAGAGAATGTGTCTGCTTTGCTTTCGACTTAATTAGTTTTCGACTTGGTTAGTTTCGTCTGGGTTAAATTGTTTTAAAGGAATGGTTGCGCCTTTTTTTATGTAATGGCTTTCGACTAGGTCGAAACCCGCTTGCTGCCGGCTTTTTCCTTTCGAAGCAGTGCTTTCGAAAGGTTCCTTTGTTTTTAAATTAAAGCCACTTCTCCAATGCTTTCGAAAGTGTTGGTTTCGACACCATCACTTCCTTACTTAGGAAATAGCTTTCGGAAGAGTGCTTTCGACTTAGATGTTTTATAACCCTTTTGTTCTGTTGAAGGTAGAACCCAAAGGTTTCGAAAGGAAAGGTTTTTAATGGTTTCGAAAGATTTCCACATATTTTACTTGAACCCAAATGCTGCCTTCTAAAGGTTTGATGTTTACAGAGGATTTTGATGTTTTCGAAAGGTCTAAATGAAGGTTTCGAAGGGATGGTTCCCCAATGGTTTCGAAAGGTTTAAAAGGAAGGTTTCTAATGTTTTCGAAAGGCAATATTTAAGTGTTTTAAAAATAGGATATCTAAGGTTTTAAAGCTTTTGAAGGTTATGTTTTTCAGTGGTTTCAAAAGGTTTATTACGATAGGTTTCGAAAGGTATGTTTTGGCCTTTAGGCCTAAGGTTTTACTTGTATCGAAAGGGGTACTTTCAATTGATTCGAAAGGGGTAGTTCAAAGGTTTAAATGTTTTCATCAACAAAGGTTTGTGTAAAGTATATATAATATTGCAAGGTGATTTGAGAAAAGCATAGAGTATATTTTCCTTGTTTAAAGAATGATTTAAAGGTTTAAATCAATTTGAGAGAAAAGGTTTTCAAGGAAAATTTTATGGGTAGTTAACCCTAAGTAAAATGACTCAGATATTAGAATACCAGATGGGACTGGTATAGGGTCGCGCCCTATACATTAGCTATTAGCCCCTAGCCAATTTAGTCCAAAATTTCAATGTGTAGGGCTTTGTCAGAGGTAAGACTAATATGATGTTACATATAGAAAGGAATCTATAGAGAAGAGATAGGTTATTGGTGAGCCCGCAAAACCATTAGGATCAGTTGACCCTGAAGAAGTAAGTTAAGGATAGACCGTCTAGAAGAAGAGTATCTAAAAGAAGTTAGATTATTTGTTTATTTTGTCTGGTAGGCCCGAGTCAGCCAAAGGTTAATAGTTTGGCCAAACAAAACTATATTGTTCAGAAAGATAATCCATTTGTTACCTGATTTATATGCTTTCATGATATTGGATAATTGTTTTAACCCGTTTTGGTTGCAGGATTTAGATTTGCAAGAGATATGTTTCAAAATGATATTAGTGAGACCGAGTTATATAATGTTATTCACACCAAGCTTTATGTCTGACTCGAAGTTTATGTTTTTCCCCTTAAACTCTCAAGTGCTCAAAATTGATTTGAGAAGGCTGAGAGTTAAGGATTTACAGGTTTTTAGTAAGCGGACGAATAAAGCTTCCGAAGATGAGCAGGAGGCTGAATTTAGCTATTTAGGAGTTGTTTTGTTTGTTTTATTCCAATGTGTTGTATTAGGCCACTTATGACTATTTAGTACTCTGATCATCCAAGAGGGCATCTTCATATGTCGCTCTTTGCGTATTTTGTAATAATTATATTTGATCTGAACCTGGGAAACGATTGGGATTATGTAATGGAATATGAAACATGTTTTGTGAAATGTAATTAGAAAGGTTGATTTTGAAATCTGTGATTTTGTTTCATATTCATGTGCTTCTGATATTATAGATACCATTGACATTACCGTATTTGGTCACCGAAAGTTAATACTATAGATGACTGTAGCATCTATAGCGCTTAGCTTCGGGCCTCCAAATAGGGGATGTCACAGTCGGAAACGTATTAATCGTGTTGGTTACTTACTCGTTTATGGAAAGTCATTAATATTATACTTAACACTAAAAGCCGACGAAGCAGGTTGTCTATTTGTAAGAGTTAAGAATGTTGTTCGAGTAGGGTTTAGAAGCAATAGTGCTCTTCCTACCATCTTCACTCTTGGTCGAAGAATAGTTAAGTTGAAAAGGTTGGAAATGTGTTAAGTATATGAACCTTAATTTCTATAAGCGGTCAATTTAGAACCTGATAGTCGATTTGTCGACTATCGAGATTGACCAACTATTAACTTTAGAAGTCTCTAAAAGCTTCACAGTTTCATATGTTTTGAGATCCCTCAGGAAGAGGCATTGGTATGAAACGTCTCTAGCTTAGAGAACTTATATATACAAGATCCCTTGAGGAGTACTCCTCGTTTAATAGTTTGCTTACTTTTAAAGAACCGAAATTGAGTATACCGAAAATTCATCGATTTAGTTTTGAAGAGTGTGGGATCAGTAAGTGTTTTATTTATCGAATAACACTTCAAAACTAGTATATGAGTCTATGTTTTTAAAGCGGTTGTAAAGAAGAATGTTGTAGAGTTGAATTGTCTATCTTAAGTTTAAGTCCAAGGTAGAGTTCAGCATTAACATTTCATACTTATGCTATAGAGTTGAACTGTCTATCCTAAGCTTAAGTCCAGTGGAGAGGTCAACATTATCATTTTTCAAACGGCTTACGTGGGAATCCATGGAGTGATTCATGTTTTGTTCGATTGATGATGACTCATGTGATTGATGCCGAACGTATCCTCGATGTTGGAAATGACAAAAAATAGAGCGGGAGCATAGTCTGCAGTTTAGCTAACCCATGACAGGATATATCGACTCTATATCTTGAGTATGCTTATCGATGTTGCTAGTGGGAGTTGATGATATTCGCGATCATGTATTGTATTTTATAGATATATACAATGCTCAGAAGGTAGGTTTTGACCCTTGTGCAGGAGATTGGATTTGGCTTGGCCGGAGAGATCTCCATGGAAAATCCATATATAAATGTACCTTAGTGGTTTTAGATGTACTTCTAATGTTGTTGTGTTGTGAGATGCAAGCAGCACAGCTATCTTATGGATTATATTTTACACTCTAAATGTTATCTATATATCACTATATTAACTTAATAAAAAGTTGGATTATTTTGACTGGAAAACCGTTACAATGATTCGCACGGTTTCAAAAGTTACTATTATATAGATGCATTATCCTGAGTTTTCTCATATCAGACTCATGTCTGATAGTAGTTTTTGTTTTCCCTAAATTCCTGGTGTTCTATTTAGAGTAGGCTAAGTAAATCAGATTTTACTTTGGACACCTCAAAGTTAAGGAGACAAGCTGAAGGCTTCCATTATCTATCTATTTCTATTTCCATTGCACTGTGTTATGTATGTATGTATGTATGTATGTATCAACATTGTAAGGACAGGCAGTTATAACTATCCAAGCTAATGATATTACTTAGGTTCAGTAACTTTGAAATTATTCAGTACTCGAAGTAACCCATTGCGTTGTCCTTTTAATATTATATGTTATCGTTCCGTTGTGAGATTTTCATATTGTGTTCTTTTTTTTCTTGTTCTATACTTTTTCATTTTACCCTAACTATCTATCATTCTGGCACTTGGGTAAGCAGTACATAAATACCTTGGATGTATTTAGCATCGATGTTCGAGGGTCGAAAAGTCAGGTTGTTACATAGAAAATTACATGTACTTAAGTAATAATTTCCTTCACAAAGCTCTTTAAAAACGAGCTAAACTATCCTTCATTTCTTTTTAAAACCTTGTCAAAATACTTAATATAAACTACATTTTTATCTAAGGAAAACATTGCCCAACATAAAGTTAAAAGCTATTAAGTGTTATAAATATAGATTATCTAATTTCTCAAAACTTTATGTTATCGCACCTTAAAAACATGTTATCGCATGTCAAAATAAACTTATCGAGCTTCAAATATTTGTGTTATTACACCTCAAAAATGCATTCCATCACATAATCAAAATACAGGCTATCGCATGCATAAGTTATATGAAGTTGTCTTATGTCAACAAAGTTAACGGATGTCAATGATAAGCAATCGCATGCCCAAGTTACATGAAGCTATCAAATGTCAATCAACTATCGAGTGTAAGGTAAAACATAGTTACCACATGTCTAAACTGCATGAAGTTATCAAGTGCCTACATGCTATCAAGTGGCATGTAAAACATAACTATCAAGTATCAAGTAAAACATTACTGCCAAATAAAACAAGTATCAACTAAAACATAGGTATCGAGTGCTAAGTAACATATAACTATCGAGTATCATAAAATATGATGCAATAACATCTTTATTCTATTAAAAGCTATCGAGTGTCACATATTCAAAGCTATCAAGTTCCTACGATGATATTTTATACAATATCTAGAAATTGATTTATTGCCATTAAAAGTAATAACTTTTTACCAAACCAATTTCTTTGTCAATTTGTTAGTAGAATTCTTTTCAGAAACCTTTGTTGTAAACTAGAGAGAAAATTTCTTTTCTTTTCCAAAATATTAATTTTCCATTAATTATGTCATTAATTATCCGTTTGCAATTAAAACCTTCTTATATAAAATAATTTATTTTTGATTAAAATTACTTAGGAAAAAATCCATAAAATTCCCAAAAATATGAAATACCTTATTTTATAAAATATATAAAAAAAAATTGGGCAAAAATAATTAATTTTCATATTTTAAATAATTAAAATCTGAAATTATCCATTTTCCAACTTAGACAATTCATATTAAATTCATGCTAATTTGAAAAATTATAAAACTAAAAACTCATCTCCAAAATATTATTCGAAACATCTTACAAAAAATTCAAACCATTTATAGATCAAAATCTATATTTTTACCTCAAAAACCAATAGGAAATTCCACAGAAATTCACAAATGATAACCATAATCTATATGAAAGATTATCCAAGCCATATGCATGAAAAATATCAACAAAAATTCGGATCTACACTCCAACCCGAATTATAAACATCTTACAAAATATTCAAAGCAATTGTAGATCAAAATCTATGTTTTAAACTCAAAACCACTTTAGAAAATTCAATAGAGATTTACAAATTATAACCATATCTACATAACTGATTATCCAGGTCATATGAATGATAAACATCAAAAAAAAATTGGATCTACACTCAAACCCAAATTATAAACATCAAATAACGTAAAGATGCAGATATTATTCACTAGGATAGGATTTGTCTAGAGATAATTGTCTTAATTTCCTTCCTTAGCTTTTTCTTCCTATTCTTCTTCTTGGTTGAATTTGTTTTAATTAAGTGCTATTTTATTTTTCTTTCTTCTGTTAGAGTGTGGCAGAACATAAAGAGAGGGATGGGAAAGAGTTGGGGGGGAATAATATAATGTCTTATTATTCATTCCTTTTCTCTCTCTGTTTTATTTAACGTCTTTAATTTATTTCCTCTAAATTGAATACTCGGTTTAAAGTTCAAATTTAATTTTTTATTGGCAATTCACTTTATACACTTTCCTATATTTTTTACAATTATCCATTAATAAAATTTCCTGAATAATATGCAACAAAATTAGGGGTGTTGCGATGACATACCTATGCATCTGTACGTATCAGTTCTCCTTTAATTTTCATCGAATATTAATGTAAGGCTTCCATGTCACTCCACATATTTTGTGTGTGTTTTCATGTATCATACTGATTATGGATATATATACCAATGGATTGAATTTTCGTGAAGATAATTGTGTTAGTTTCCTTCATTGGCTTTTTCTTCCTCTTCTTCCTCTTGGTTGAATTTGTTTTAATGAAGTGCTCTTTGTTTTATATTTTCTTTTTCTTTCTTTTGCTATGAATGTGGCCAAAAATAAAGGGAGAAAAGGGAGAGAGTTAGGGGAATAATTTAATTCTTATTATTCATCCCAATCCCTCTCTAATTTAATTAATGTCTTTAATTTCTTTCCTCTCAACCAACTGCTCCAATTAAAGTTCAAATTCATAGTTTTTTTAACATGGAAATTACCTACATTTTTCCACTTATTTATTTAATTATCAATTTATTGAATTTCACAAATAATGTGCAACAAAATTAATGGTGTTATAGCCTCACCTCCTTAGAGAATTTTGCCCTCGAAATTCTGATAAGGTACTAATAATCAAGATATCCATCATGCAAACATTTGTCATAAGTACTTAATATAAATATTACTAGCATAACAACTAATCAAAAGTCTATACAAAAATATAGATCATGCAATAAAAATAACTCAGAATAAGCATCTTTTATCCTATCCTCGGTCGCTTAAGTGCGGTCTCGTTCATCATCACTGCACTAGACCTTTACCAACTTGACTGTCTTATTTCTAAGCTCTCTCGCAACTCTATCCATTATATGAATATGTCACCTAATAATAGTCGTATCGAGCATCATTATTAAATATTTCAAATCATAGGCTTTGTAGTAGTTTCTGGATCATGCATGTACTTCCTTAAATGAGACACATGAAAAATATTATGGACTCCTACTCTCGGTAACTCGATGTGATATGCAAGTTTCTCGATGATCTCAATAACGGAAAATAGACCAACATATCTAGGTGATACTTTCATTAATACATAATCTCTAACCGAGAATTCCAAGTCCATATGCCTATTATCTGCTTAATTTTTCTTCCTTGATTAAGCTTCCTTCATCCTTGTTCAAATTAACTCAATCATTTTAGTTGCTTCTTTTACCAAATCCAAACTAAGTATTGGTTTATCACCTATCTCCACCCAACATGCTAGTGATTTGCACGACCTTCCATAAAGTGCTTCGCAAGGTTCCATTCATATACTAGTCTAATAAAAAGTATTATAAACAAACTCGAAAAAGTGAAAATGGTCTTCCCAAGACCCTCCAATGTCTAATACAAAAGCTCTCAGTAAATCTTCAACTACCTTTTAACCCTTTTCGTCCGTCCATCGGTCTACGATGGTAAGAAGTAGTCATCTTCAGCTTAGTACCCAACACATTCCGTAAGCTCTTCTATAACTCGCTAGTAAACAAAGGATCTCTATCACCTACAATGCTGCTTGGTATTTCATGAAGTCTTATAATGTTAAATTCCACCAAATTAGGTGTTGTTCTTCTCAACTTAATAGGGATAAAGTGTGCACTCTCGATCAGTCTATCAACTACGATCCAAATACTTTGATTTCCCTCGTTATACATTGGCAACTCATTGATAAAATTCATGGATATGAATTCCATTACCATAGTGACATTTCTAATGGTTGAGGTAATCCAATTGCCTTTTGATGCTCAATTTTTACTTGTTGGCAATTCACACATTGCTTCACCGCAATCCCGCATCTCTCTTTGTTCCTTCCCAGAAGAAACTCCTCTTCATATCTTGGTACATCATCTACCTTCATGATGAATAGTAAACTTCGATGGATGATATTATCTAAGAACTTCCATAGATTATCTACATTCGGATCGTATAATCATCCCTTCTTTCTCAACCATCCCCTTCAATCAAGTGCAAAGTCTTTTAAATCGTCAATCTCACTTCCCACTTCTAGTCTCTTAACCTGTTCGGGTAGTAATGGGTCATCTCTTTCCCAGAGTTAGAATGAAGTTTATAGGTTTTGACTTCTTGTGAAGTTAGAGTGAAGTCAACAACCAATTATAGTCAGAGTACTGTAATGCTCTCTAGTTTAGAAGTTGGACATGGATTATCCCAAAACCCACAAAATCAAACACATACAAATTGCAGGTAAACATATGACCTAACAACTCAAATTCTAAATGGTCACATCTCTTTCCTAGAGTTGGATAGCCGCCTATCAGATTCGCAAACCTCACAGAGGTAACAAGATATGTCGGTTCTAGATCTAACTTATCTATTAAACATTTTGTGATAAAAGAATGTGATGCTCCAGTATTAAATAGTACTTTAATAGGTATGCCATGTATCAAAGGTGTACCTCTCATCATAGTCTTCCATTTCTCATAAGTAGAGGTTCAAAGCAAAAACCTTTCCGCTTTCAGCTTTGACTGATTTAGGACACTCCCTTTTGAAATGTCCCATCTCGTTACAGTCATAGCACCTTTCTCAATGTCCCATATTGTTACAGTCATAGCACCTTGCTCCTTTCTTATTAGTTGCCTTCTTACTATCATCAGAAAGACACTTATTAGCAAAGTGTCCTTCTTATCGCACTTGTAACAGGTTATCTCCAAATTTCTCTTCTTAGAAGTTCTATAATTCTGAGCTCCCTCCTTGCCAAAGAACTTCCTTCTCTTCCTTTGGAAACCTGTGAGACTTCCTTCCCAATAATGAAAGCAAATCTTCATTACTTAAAGTCATATCTACAACACCATTGAATCGTTCTCTGAGGTGCGACATAGTTGCCCAAGCAATCCCCAGCTTCAATCCCCAGATGAACTTCTCATTTTTCTTAAGTAGAGTATTAATGATGGCCTGCCCATGCCTTGATAGGTAATTAAACTTAGTTGCATATTCCAACAAAGCCATCTCACCCTGTTCCAACTTTGAGCATCTCCTAAACAAAGTTGACTTAGCTACTTTAGATAAAAAAAATCTTTGAACCTTTCTTCGAAGTCAGCCCAAGTAAGCTCCTTCTACGTTACTCTCATTGTAACACTGTTCCACTAGTATAAAGTAGCTCCTTGCAGCTGCCTTGAGGCTAATCTCTTCTTTGGATCATCATTCAGCCCCAAGTAAACAAAATTCCTTTTACACCAACGAAGCCAATCTTCCACTTAGATGGCATTCTTCATCCCTAAGAATGGTTTTCCTCCCAAGCTAGTATAATATCGGGTTAACGCGACATAGTTACTACGAGTGGCTACTTCAAGCACAACAGCTCCCATGTTACCAATGTTTCTTTCAGTTAGTCCAACTTCTGCTACGTCTTGCATCATATTAACAAAGAATTGATACACTTTTCCCTATATCAATTTGTGCAGCTCAAGCACACACATTAGCATTTGCAGAAGCATTGGTGGTTCGATTAATGTTTCTGGAATTGGTCCGCACATTTCCATTAGTTGTGGTGTGCACACCTCCTAAATTTAGTCTTCCATTTTTAGTATCCATTTCTCATAATATGCAAACGAGTCTTTATAAGATAGAGAATAATGGACTTAGACAGAGGGAGAGTATAGATAGATACATGTACTTATATAAGCATATATAGTAAATAACAAGTACGTTACTATGATTCTATCTCATTTCCCAATCCTTACTCTTTCTAATTCATTTGGATTATGTTCTTTGAACATTTATTTTATGTAACCTATGCTCTGATACCAAGTTCTAACATCCCCTATTTGAGGCTCGAAAATAGATACTACTGATGTTGTAGTCATCCTTAACATTATTTATCAATAAAAAACTGAGGCTAGTTATTGTATCATTAACATCAAGAGCATAAAAAATTATGAATTTTAAACAAAACATTTTCATTCATTCATTTGCAAATTTATTACATTAACTACAAAACCTTATGATTCCATCATTCTAAAAATATATAATAAATGAAAATATGTTTCCATGTTTGACATATAAAGATGCCCTTTTGGGTGAGAAGAGTCTTAACTACCTAGACGGTTATAAAACCCGTTATTACATATAATCAACAAGAAAAAAAGTAGTTAAAACTGCATGGCATATATAACATTTAAACAGTAGCTTGCCCCTCACACGCCTTTGGAAGCTTATTCGTCTAAACTTGAAAACTCTACTCTCAGCCTACTCAATTTCAAGTGAGCACCTGAGAGTTTAGTGGGAAATCAAAAACTTTGGCTCAGATAAAAATACTGGTGTGAATAATATTAGTCCATCTCAAATAAAAATAGATAATTAGTGAGACCGTGCCACTAAGCGGAACAAGTTTTCCTTCAGTAATATCCTATAAAACAGTATGTCAACCATAGTATATCCTGCAACCATAATGATTAGAACATAATCATAGCATCAACATAATTATCATGCATAAATGGTTTATAATGTATAGTTCATCATTTCACTAGAGTCAAAGGGTCATATATTCCTACAATTGTCGAATCCCATAAAAATACTCCATGACAAAGTTTTCCCACGGTTACTATGAAACTATATTAGTTTCCATAGGCCAACTATAAACCTATCGGGCTGACTTAGGCCAAATATAGCAAGATAATCCAAAATCTCTTGTCCAATAAGTGGAAATACCAACGGCTTCAGTTCTTATAAGTACACCAAGATACTCCCATGACAAAAGAAAAATAATGGTGAGCGTCACTGCTACGAGTTCCTTTCAATGCTTAGCACCAATGGGATTGTGGACTTGAGCAACCATAGGCTTAAAGGTTGGAGGATAGGATGCAACCCTACCCTAGTCTCCACCCTAAAATATGGTTTTAAAATATCAATGAGCCATGCATATTGATCAGTTTAGGGCACCCTAACACAATTTTAATCTCAATTTTAATTGTTTGATCTCCTGGATGCAATTTTACACCCTCAAGAGATTAACTCTAACCATACCCACTATTGGAACAACCTTAATCGGTCAACGATTCTCAATTCCCAAGGTCATAAATATTGGGTGATAATATATAAATGTAAGTGAACATGTCAATAATTAACATATGCAAACCAATCAAGATAGAAAACTAAACATATAACACATCATCATATATCACCATTAATACGTTCATATGACAACCATTTTAAACAAAAAATTACTTGTAGTTGAGTAATAATTTCTTTCACAAAGCTCTTTAAAAATGAGCTAAAATATCATTTTTTTTCTTTTCAAAATCTTACCAAAATGCTTAACAGAAACTACATTTTTGTTCAACGAAAACATTGTCCAACTTGGAACTAAAATCTATCATGTGTTATAAAAGTAAGCTGTGATGACCCACAATTCTGTACCCTTTGAGCCGATAACAAACCACACATGTCTGACCCAAATTGCAAGAAAGAATGGATTATCAAGGGTAATAAAGAAAAATAGATAGAACAGAATCTCACTCGAAGGGAATAACATATATTATTGAACAATAATCTTTATAGCGGAAATTTTTTTAAGATACATATATCAGAGTCTAACCTAGACTTAGCTTGGACAGTTATAAACATCTGTCCTTACAAATGCTAACAAACATCAAACAACTGCAGTGAATAATAGAATACGTCCATACATAGATGAATATCTCCAACTCTCCTCTGGAAACTCCAACCGTCTTCAACTAAACCTAAAACTACTCGGATCTGACTCGAGTATTGAAAACACCCGGATAAGGCTTGATAAACCAGCATGAGAAAACTCAAATAATAAATGACGGTGTCATATATCAGCCTTGGAAAGAAAATCATTTTGAAAAGAAAGAGTATCTCATAATACCACGCCCACACATAAACACAGACGGGTTTTTACCTTATGATAACTAAAACATTTATAACAAAACATTTGATATTATTTCTAATGACATTCTTTGAAAACATTTTCAAATAAACTTATTAATCTTAGCCAAAATTGTCATATTGATTATATTCCAGCATATTAGCCACAAAGTGGGTTATACAATCAAACTCGTAAAGGCTTCTTATTGGAGAATGGATTTTCATACAAATGACCAGGTAAAGGGACTACCTTTCGATGGGAATACCTCTAGATGGATGTCCCGAGGAACCATCACAAAGCTCCTCTACTAACACAAGACCGGCTTACCTTTATAACAAGATAGTACCGAATATGTCATCCCCCGGCCGTTACCGACCTTTAACCGAGCGTGCTCTAGCATACAAACCACATTAATATACATCCCGAACGTTATAGCGGGAAGAAATATATCTAGAAGGGGATGATCATACCCTAATTGGAATGACCCACTTAGCCTTGCTGCATCTACCCTGTTACGGTCATTTTCAGTTGATGAGGCTTGAGGCAACGATTACCTTTTCACATAGCACAAATTCTTTCACTTTGAATGCCACATTGCCATTCCATAATCACATGACTGATTTCTACAAACATATAACCTCTGAGCTTGTATGTCTCAGAGAAAGGGTGTTAAGCTAAGAGAAGGTGTCTTCTCCGCCACCGACTGATATACATTATATAGAGATCACTCAATATGATTTAGAAACAAGGTCAGACATTCTTCCATACAAGTTCGTTCTGGGACTGAACGAAACAGAAGGTACTTTCCTCGGCCATTACTAAGCGAGAAGTCCTTGTGGTTCTGAGATTTTTCGTAACAAAGAGACCACTGCTAAAATAAGTGAACCGGGAGTTTTATCCCCAATTAATCAATGATCTTAACCATTTATTCAAACCCTTATTAAAACTTCCAAATCATCTTTAAATTACTTATTTATTTTTTAAAATCATTAACAAAAGATTTGGGAAAGAATTGTTAAGTTTAAAACTACATTCCAAAAGTTATTTAAAATTGCTGCGAAAAGCGTTGCGAAAAGTGTTGCAAATAGTGTTTTAAAAGCTATATTCTTCAAAACGACTTTTATATCATTTAAAAAACTATCTTTTCAACTTAAATCTCTTTAAATACATTTTAAAATATTTTTATAATTTATGTCATATTTTTAAACATTTAAAAATATTACATTTATGTCAATTTCAAATTCGGATTTTAAATCGCAGAACCGTGATTTTTCTGAAATATTGTTTTGGACTTATTTAAAAATATACAAGTTGGAATCTTGATTTTCTTTCTTTATTTCTTTAAACATATTTAAATGTTTATAAAACAATTCTAACCCATTTTAAAACTATTTCCAAAAGGTTTAAGCATTCCATGTACACCATTTCATTTTCAAAAGGAAAGTGATTTTTGTGCTTATCGACATGTACTAACGTGACTCAGTAAAATAATTTAAAAATCATATCAAACAATCAATACTTGATGATCAAAGCATATAGAAGCATCCATTGCAATCATAACACATCATCAAACATATATATATATATAAATAAATATAGATATTAAATAGAATTTCTCACCATTAACCAAAGCGATTAACTTCCTACCAACATTCAAACTAATCCATGCTTCACTAACTACTTCCTACTCCACTTAAACATTAGTAAACAACTTCCCCTTCCTTCTAAGTACTCGTCCAAGGCTTGAGATGGAGGTTGGCCGAAAGTATACAAAAGAAGTGGTATAGTTTTGACTTTGAATTCTCAAAATTAGACCCGAAAAATATGTCATCTTCTTTCTGGATTTTGAACCTATTACTCTCAAAATATGAAAAGGTTGTCTAATAGAAAGTTATTTAAATTTCTTTTCTATTGAATTTGAAAAAAATCACTTGATTTTGATTATTTTTGTAACGACCCCGGATTTTATATATATTTAAATTGATAATTAATTTAATTTTTGAATTAAATTTGTAAAATTTATTGTAAATTGAAGCGAGTTTCCCCGAATTCAGATAAATATGTGTTAAATTTAAATATTGTACATATATGTGAATATATATGTATACGTGATATATGAGTAAATTTGAAATTATATATATATATGTGTATATATATGTATATATATGTGTATATATATATATTGAATTTGAGTTTAAAATCTCAAATAAATGGTTTGAGGAAAATAAATATAAAAATATAAAAATAAATGATTTTAAATTAAATTAGTATTAAAGTTAAATTTGGAATTGATAGTTTAAGCTAGAAATAAAAATAGAAATTTATTTAGCAATATTACTAAAGAAAAAGAAACGAAAGAAATACATTCAAATATGAACAAATAAAAGATAAGTGTATACTTGAAAAACAAATGGGATAAGTATGAATTAACTTGTAAAAGGGAAACAAGAAAATATATGTGTGAATAAAGCTTGCAAAGGAAGCCACCATATTATACTTATGCATTGTACAGCTAAAAATGAAAAAGAAAAAATTTGTACAACATCAATTAATGCACGCACAAATATATCTCATCAGCCTCCAAAGCTAAAGAAATATCACTGATATGTTGTACTAAAGGAAATATCACCTGTACAAAATAATCTCACCCTGTAACTTCATTTCCATATATCAACTTTTCTTATTCCAGTTTCGTTCCTTGAAGCTGAGAAAACTTGAAGTAATTATCATTTAAACCTTAAACAAGAATTCAACTTAAACATCAAAACAAATCAGAGAAGGAAGCTTCAGCTAAAAGTTCAAACCTGTTTCAACATAAAGAAGAAGTGCTCTGTTCTTCTCTTGAAACACTGTGAGTAAACATTTATATTAAAACTTAAGTGGGTTAAGTTTTGTTGCTTGTGAAAATTTTGAGTTGAATGATGTCTGCTTATATATATGTATGTATGTATGTATTGATATCTCTATATATATGAAATGTGCATGTCTGTAGTAGGTGAGTATCTCTGTTCTCAGTTCAAACTTAAATTTTAATCACGAAAATTCAAAATCTTCTCCTCTAATCTCTGTTAGGCCGTAGTTTTCAAACAAATTAAGTTTGTTTAAGCATGAACTAGGATCTAAAAATAGTTTAAACATGTTTATATATATAGCATCTGGAAATCAAAAATTTACAGTAAAATATTATAAGCATGTTAAAAATCAATCATTGTAATCTGCTGTTTCAGGATTATAACTTGAATCTACTTAGAAAGTTAGGATTTTTAAAACTAAAATCACAATTTTTAGTGATGATTTGAATGTGAAATTTGGTAATGACTGGAAATTGGTATTGGGAAAATTTCTGGTGGTCGGCAGCGACTGGGTGGTCTGGGTTTTTGTCAAAGCTAGAATGATGATCGGGGTGTTTGGCAAAAATGGTGGAGGTGACGAATGTTCGTCGTGGCGTTGGTGGTAGACTGGAATGGTTTTAAACCCTAGTTTTGGTCGAGAGTAGATTTTGGGTTCGTTTGCGCTCGTTAATGCATCGAGCTTGGCCAGGTTTGGAGGGGACGTGCCTGGGACATGAACGGAGGTGTGGGCGAGGGCACGGTGGTTTCGGTGGTCGGAGATAGGAGGTCGAGGGGATTCTGGAACGATCAGTTTTGGTCCAATTTCGAGTCAGGTTGCTCGATCTCGAATTCATTGTTGTTTGAGAATTCTGGGTGATTGCTTGGGTCGAGTAGGTCGACAATGACCTGCAGGTGGTAGCGGCATTGGTCGGAGATGACCAGAGTGTTGGTACACGTGCACGCGTGTATGTTGTGTCAGGATGATGTTGTAGTGATTGAGGAAGAAAGCGTTTTCTCGGGTATGTCTCGAAGAAAATCATGGTTTGACTCGAAGACGATAGGAGGGGAGTTTTCCCGGGGTTGAGCTCGGGATTTTCTTGGTTTTTCTCGGGTCTGGAAATTAAGGGTAAAAATAGTTTTAACTTTTAAAACAAAATCAAGTTTTATTTAAAACAATTTTGTTAAAACCAGTTCTTTTGTAAATGGTAAATGTTTATCCAAGTTTTGAATTAGTTAAAAGGTTTTTAAATTAAATTATTTTAAATTAACTAAGTTTAAAAGTATTTAAGATATATATAACCTTTATTTTAAAGTCTATTTTAAAACTTAATAATGTAATTAAGAAGTTAATTATGAATTAATAATTGGTTAATTAAGTAGTTAGGGGTAATTACTCATTATGATTAATTAAGGATAATTAATCAAATGGAGATTAATTTAATTAATATGATTAATTAAGAATAATTTAATTAATTAAGGTAATTGATTAATTAATTTATATCAAATGATTTGTAATTAATTAATAAATCAGGATTAGATAACTGATTCATAAGTAATTAATTTAATTGGAAATAAATTGAACTAATTAGGATTAAACAATTAATTAATCCTGCTTATAAATGATTATTGAATGTTGACCTTACTTATGAATGATTGTATTGTATGAGATGCCTTGAATTGATTGTCCTATCTGATCTGTGACATTTTGTTCTGTGGATTTAGCTGTGTGTAATTTATTCATTTACTTGTGATACATTTGTATATATATCTGTGATCTGTAAATGAACGATAAGCCTTATAGTTTATACCACTTATCAAATATATTGTTGTATTTACTCTGTGATGATTGAATGATGTTTCACTACTGTGTGAAATCCCTGGACTACACCATACACACACAAATATGGATTTCACGAGGAAATCGGTTAAGTCACAGATGATTTAAATTTAATATTTTTGAAATTGAAATTTTAATTTCAATTGATTTTGGAAATGGATTTGGGTTAAATGTTAAAGCTTTTGAAAAGGAGTTTTAAGATAAAAATTGTTTTGAATAACTTGGTAAAGTTTCAAATTTAAATAATTTAATTTGAATTTGAATTCAAAATTTGAAATTGAATTCTATGTTTGGAAATTATGGTTAAAGATGATAAAATGTGTTTATATGAATTTAAACCATTTTAAAAGTATGGTTTTGAGAATTTGAATTTAACCCAAAGATTTTAACTCATATGAATGAATCAGATTTTCCGAAATGAAAACTATTTGTTTTCAAATAATAGAAGCTTTCATATAGGGAATGAATTTCCAATTTGTGTCAAAATAATTGCAAGTTTGAATTGAAAAATGATTTTCCAAGTTATGAGTGAATTCTTTTTGAAAGCTTTGAATTAAATCTTGATTTAAAGATTTGATGAGTTAATCCAATTTGGAAGGGAAATTGTTAGAAAATCTATGAATGAATCTTTGTGAAACTAGGTGAACTTAGTTAAATGAATCTTTTTGTTTAAAAGATTGAAATGGAAATCGATTTGAAAATCTATGAATGAATCTTTGTGAAACTGAGTGAACTTTGTGAATTGAATCTTTTTGTGTAAAAGATTAAAATGGTAATTTGTTTAAACCATTTGAAAGAGTTTTGGGTAATAAGTTGTGACTTAACTGAAATCCCAATATCCATATGTTTTAAAATATTGCGCTCACTATTCGGTTTAGCCGGGAGAGGACCTTTGTGTCATACAACCCATTCCGAATAAGTGATACGTCGTATATGGATAGCAATTGAAGACCGGTGGTGAAGACCGGGTGTTTGCGAGAACGATAGGATAACCTATCGATTGTCTCTGCACCGAGTAGCGCCCGGTATAGAGATTCCCTAAGTGATGGGAAGTCCGATCGGGATTGTGAATACCCGGATAGCAAGGGCTTCTTTGGAAGTGCCTTCGGTTCTGTTCGAACCCGGAACAGACTTGTATGGTTGTATGTCTGACACTACACTTTGAGATATAAAAGCTGATTTCTTTCAAATACATTTATGTTTGGTGGCGGAGATTTATTCTCTTAGCTTAACACCCTTCTCTGAGACGTACGAGCTCAAAGGTTATGTAGTTGAAGGTTATCAGTGATATACTCCCAATTTGGTAGTGTGGCATGCTGAGTGATGCTGTGTGTTGCTGATCATTTATTGATCATTTGTTGACCAAAGAATGGCTTTGTGAAAAAGCGTAGCTTTGTGGACGAGACCTCATTGAACCTCACAAATCGGAAATGGTCGAAACAGGAAAGATGCGGCAAGGTTATGAGGGTCGCGCCCTTTAGGGTATGTCATTTCCTTCTGGAAAAAGGTGATATTATGGTATGGAGCCCAGATATTTACCTATGTGGTTGCTCCAATCTCATTTACTTTGTGATTGTTGCTTTGTGATCGAGGGCCCTCGGATAAAGGTCCCAAAGGACCGGGGGTGGCATATTCGTGTAGTAGTTACCTAGTGTAAGAGGTAACCCGACCTTGTATTGGCAGAGAGCTAGTTAGTTCTCGGGACGTCCATCCAGAGGCGTACCCATTGACAGTGGGAAGTTCCTTAGCCTGACCATTTGTTGGAAAATCCAAAGAAACAATACGAACCTTTTACGATTGCAGTTGTATAACCTGTCTCCTCAGGCGGCAGCTATAGCAGGCATAATATAATGGTACCTATGCTGGCTAAGATTAATATTGTATTTTCGAGAGGATTTTCTGCACTATGCACTAGTAATAATATCAAAAGAGTTTTGTTTTGCGTAGTAAGCATGTTTGACTATCATAAGAAGAAATCTCCTCCAAGTCTGCGATTGCATTGTGTGTGTGGTGGGAGGTCTTATGGTAGTTTCATTTTTCAAAAGCATTGCGGATTTCAATGTTTAAAATTCTTTTGTTGGTTGTTTTAAAGATAAACTATTTTTGTTTGCTCACACTAGTCCCATGACTGACTCGGAGTTTATTGTTCCCTTCCTAAACTCTGGGTGCCCACAATTTTGCACACGGGCAGTCTAGAGTTGGGTTTTTCAGATAGTCAGGTTTAGTAGATTATCTGGAGCTAGTTCAGTTTTGGAGTTCATGCAGGACTGACGTTGCTTATCTTGGTGCAACGTGATGGTGGTTCGAGCTTGATGTTGGAGTTATTTGTCTCATTCTTTTTTGAAGATCGTTTGGAGTTATCACTTCTGTTGTTTTCGCTGTAACATTATTATTTGTCTTTGATATTGTTGTATCATATTGATATCATTGTTGTATATCATTCTGGATATTGTATTCATTGGAGATGTATATGATATCATTCATTTCTTTCTTCCGCTGTATTGTTATACTTAATGGTGTTATAAGCTCCGGTGAGCCAGATTCGGCGTTCGAATCTACAGCATTTTGAGTACAAGTGAAGTACGGGTGCCGATTTTCGAAGGCCGAGTTCAGGATCATTACAATTTTTGAGGAATATATGGTCAAAAGAAAATGAGGTATTCTTGGGTTCACAAAAATAAAGCCCAAAAATGTACTTCAAATAATTGAGTTTCAGGTATAGAAAAACCCAAAACTGGAAGAAGTGCTCTACATGAAAGTTGTAGCCACTAAAATTTTATATGATTTGAAGAAACGAATTTCTATATTTGGATTAGTTATAAATAAGTTATGATCAAAACAAAGAGAGCCATTCTCTGTCTCAAAAACTGGGCCAGAGAATGCATTGGAAAAAGTGGGTTTTTGGCAAAGCTGTGATCAGAATAAGAAGAAGTGGTCTAAATGAAAGTTGAATCCACTGGAAAAATACATGCTTTGAACAAAAGAATTTTGCATTTTAGTTCTCTTTTGAAGAAGTTATGGCCGATAGAAGAAGAGGAAAATAGGGAGCAAAGATGAGTTTGATTTGAAGAGAATGAACATTGATTTCTTTTGAATATTTTATGAATATTTTTATATTATTTTTTTTTAATTTTTTTCTATGGTTTGGAAGCCATTAAAGAGGACAGGAAGAAGGTGAAGAAGCTTGAGAAAAGAGGAAGAAGAAGTGTGAATGAAAGTGAAGAAGAATGTGGGTATTTATAGAAAAAGAAAGAATTGGTAAATTTACCAAAACAACCTCTTACCAAATTACCAAACTATCCTTACTTCAACCTAAAACAACTTTTACTTTTTCAACACTTACCATCACCTTTCACATCCTTACTTTACATATTAATCCAATAACTAAGCTAAGTAAAATAATAATTATGTTGGCTTTTCATGTGATATTGATTTGATGTTTACCTTTTCTTATTTTTGTTAGTTCTTACTTACTTTTACTAATGACTTCTTGAAGTTTTCTAATTACATTTAGTAAAAGTAAACATATTTAGTTATTAAAATATGTAATATATATGCTAAAAAATGTTAACAAGGGTGCAATAAAGTTGTGGCAACTTATTTTGAACAAAACGTTGATTTTTGACAAAACGTTTTCCGGTCACATTTTGACATTTTTGTTAAACTATTATACATGTAAACCAAATTTCCAAATAAATTTCTTGTTATCTTTAAATAATTAAAACAATTATATTTGACTTATAAAATAATATAAAACAATATTCAAATCTACTTATAAAAATACGACATTGATTTATCGATATGCGACGAAATTTGTCAACTTTTATAAAACAAGTTTTATATATTTATCGAACGATTATAAATTAAATTATTATTATTGTCAAATGAGTTTGATATGGATTATATATATTTAAAAAGAATTATTTGTCCTTTAAAACAAATTTCTCGAATATTTATCCTACTTTAGCGAAATCCGACTTTTGTCGATTTTACAATGGAAATCCTAAACCTTTATTCAATATTAAAAATAAGTTTACCATTCTTATTTATCATATAAAACATGATTATTTAAGTTCGAAAATTATACATTTGAATATTTAAATAAATTAAATATTCTATTTTCAAAGTGGTAAAATTATGGGTCGTTACATTCTCCCCTACTTAAAAGAATATCGTCCCTGAAATTACCCTGAACATAAACCCACAATATTTTACCTAAATCATTATTTCACAAACTAAAACCCATAAGATGTACCCAAATCATCCGTATAGAATATTTGATTTGATCTTCTATTAGAATCCACAACTTTATTTCCGAACTAGTATCGATCCCCCGATCCTCTACTGCGGGCTCTGATCAAGCTTGTAGATCAGATACACTTGCTTTCCTTGCATAGCTCTCAACTATGATAGAAAACTCGAATAACTAACCACAAACCATCATCAATTCTCGCCGTCAAGAAATTGAGTGATAAATCCTTTTTCGGATCGGTGTAAACACCTCAAAGTTCCATACCTGGATATTAGATCAAAATTTGTGTAACGAAATGATTTACGTATAAATTACGTTTTTATTCCTATTGGTTTTTCTCAGTTATACCAAATTCTCTTTATTCACATCCTTTATTTTTCACATTCATTTTTTTAGTATATTTTCTTTAATACTAATATTGTTTATGAATCGTTTCGTAAAACTATCACTTAAGTTTATTATATCTTATGAACACAACTATGTAAATCCATCAATTTTAAAATCTTAAGTCCAAATCCTTAATTAATGCTAGAATTCATTAATAAAACATTTTCCAGGTTATAATTACATTTTAAAGAGTCATGATTTTACTTAAGTGTATAAATAGTTCATGACTTAAATCTATTTTTGTATAATATTTTTACATCCTAATAGTATGTATACACGTCCCAAATTCCCGATTGGTTTTATATCCGGGTGAATTACAGATTTAAAATTTGTTATAGGTTACTATCATTTCAAATTCATACTTATAAAATTTATTTGATTTAATGCTACTATAAATTTCTCCACTTTTAAATCCTTTTTATTTATAATCACATTTATAAATTATACTTATCCAACTTCATTTACTCAAAACATTTCATAATTGTTTGTCTTTTACAAAAAGTTTTCATAAATTCCTTAGTTCTAAGTTTGGTGTGATTCAGAAATTTTTGACTATCCAAAATCATCGAGAATCCTGCTTTATCTTATCAATTAGTGATTCCAAATTTATCTTTGGTTTAAACACTTTTATAAATATTACTAATCAATTAATCAATTGATGATTCACATTATCTCTTTAACTTAAGAAAATTATATAGATCGAGTAACTCCAAAATAATACCAAGGAACTGGGTACTACCAATAGTATCATATTTCCTCTTAACAAGAAGAGTAATACTTAAGAGAAGTGTTTACCATCCGAACACATCTCTTGCCCATTTTGTTTATTTTCTAGCCAATCGAACTAGTTATCATAAAATACCTCTTTTTATTTGAAATAATACCATTTTCAAAATCCTTTAGAGATTACTTTTGTTTATAAAACCTATTTTATAAATTATTTTTATAAACTCATCTTATATTAATTAACTTCATTATGACAATTTTTTTAAATTACTCGAATTTAAATTCTCATTCCTTTTATATATTTTTTCCTTTTACATAATCATTTTCTATTATTTATCTTATATCAAATTTATCTTATATGTCCATTCCTTAAATAAAACCTATTATCAAACACCTTATAGTCAAATCGTGAAACTTAATTCACAACGTATTTGTACTTAAACTTCTAAATCACACAAGTGATCAATTTGTGATAATAACTTAACATTATCTTTTCTTAATTTATGAAACATCTTATACTCAAACTGTGAAATTCTAGTCGCAAGATGTTCATATTTAAATTTCACTAATCCTAATTCCTAACTATATAACTCTTCAAAAAATATATACTTTGTAATCAAAATATAATCCTAGGTAAAATTATTTCATTTACCAATTTTTTCAAAACAAAACCTTTATATATAACATTAACAAATACGCGCTCATGTATAATACTCTTAACTCATTCTAGGGTGTTACTAACCCTATATATAATGAGTTACTCATTCTAGGGTATTACTAACCCTATCTCTGATGAGTCTTTACCCTACCAAAGCCAAGGTTCTCGCTTAACCTTCAGCTCTGATACCAAATGTGACGACCCACAATTTCGTACCCTTTGAGCGAACAATAAACCACAAATGTCTGACCCAAATCTCACGAAAGAATGGATTATCAAGGGTAATAAAGAAAAATAGACATAACATAATCTCACTCGAAGGGAATAACATATATTATTGAACAATAATCTTTACAGCAGAAAAAATTTTAAGATACATATATCAGAGTCTAACCTAGATTCATCTTGGACAGTTATAAACATATGTCCGTACAAATGCTGACAAACATCAAACAACTACAATGGATAATAGAATACGTCCATATGTAAATGAATATCTCCAGCTCTCCTCTGGAAACTCCAACCGACTTCAACTAAACTTGAAACTACACGGATCTGACCTGAGTATTAAAAACACCCGGGTCAGGTTTGATAAATGAGCGTGAGAAAAATCAAATAATAAATGACAGTGTCATATATCAGCCTTGGAAATAAAACCATTTTGAAAAGAAAGAGTATCTCATACACTACACCAGAAAAGACCTTTGTAGCGTTGAAAAAACGCTACCAAAACTTTTAGTAGCGTTTTAAAGAATGCTACTACAAGTGGCGCAACTAAAAGTATGAATTTTTTCGGTTGCATTTTAATAAACACTACAAAATGTTTCCATATAACTGCATTTTTTTAACGCTACTAAAGGTTTTTCTGTAGCGTTTACAAAACCCTACCAAAACTAACATTATTAGTTGCGTTTGTACTTGGATCATTCTTTGATTTTCTATAGCGTTTATTTTTGAGCAACTAAAAACTTTTCGTTGCATTTAATTTATGCCACTATAAATTCAAGTGGTATTTTACATTTGTTTCTGTAGCATTTTTAAAACTCTACTAAAAGGTATTGATTGTTTTGTAGCATATTTTAAATGCTACTATAAACTGTTAATGGCTTATATTATTGTGAAAATTAGGGTCACATCCCTAAAACCAAACGTAATTCACAAAAACTCCTTTCGTTCGAAACTTTATAAATCTGGTCCCTATTTTTGTTTCAGCTTAATTCTTTTCCATAAATACGCTCGTTTATACTGTGCTCCATTTTTTCTATCTGTGATTATTTGGTTTATATTGAACGATAAAATTATCCTTGTTTAATGATTTATCTGTTTGTAATAAAAGATTTTTACTGAAGTACTGTGTAAGTTCGTTTTCTGCAACTATTTGCAATAGTTGCATTTCTGCAACTATATGCAATAGTTGCAGACATTTCTGCAACTATACCAAATAGTTGCAGAAATATCTACAACTATTGCATATAGTTGCATTTCTGCAACTATACCATATATTTGTAGAAATGTCTGTAACTATATGCAATAGTTGCAAACATTTCTGCAACTATTTGCAATAGTTGCATTTCTGCAACTATATGCAATAGTTGCAGAAATATCAGCAATTTTTTGCAATTTTTATAAATTTGAAAAAAAATCAAAAATGTTCAATATTTGCTGAATTGTCTGCAAATATTTGAAATAATTATAGCTTTAATACAAATTTAAATTTTTGGTATCAACAATGGATCTCATTTTAAAGATCATAAAATTTGCGATTTTTTGGTGAAAACGTTATGTTGATCCGGTTTTGTAAATAAAGTTATACACGTTTGAAAAGTTAAAAACATAAAGGGTATTTGGGTCTTTTTGCGTGCGTGAATTTGAAAACAGGGAGCGGAAACTTAAATGTTGGTTGGGAAGGATGTTTTCTCTATTTTAAAACTTGTTAGGGATGTGAGCCAAACTTACCCTATATTATTTCCAGCAACCAGTTATATAATAGTCATATTAAAATTAGCAACAATCGTATAATTACCATATTCAAACCAATAATCAATCAATCGTATAATCATCATATTCAAATAATTAAGAACACGTTAATCACTAAGTATAATATCCATAACCATTTAGATAATAGATATTTGACCAAATGAGCAAATTCACATACCACAAGCATTCACAAACAAGTTTACATAACCAGTACTAACAAATATCATAACACATATAACAATTGAAGTCATGTCCATTGTTGCTGATGATCTTTATTCCAGAAAAGCTAATTACCTGTAAACAAGGTTGATAATCAATTACCTGTAAACCAGTTAATTTGCATAAATTTATTCCGTTTTTATAAAACTTAGTTAAAACATAGTTAATTTGCATAAATTTATTCCATTTTTATAAAACTTAGTTAAATTATATAATACATGGTTAGCTTATTATTATTATTATTATTGTAAACTTAGTTAAATTTTATCAAACTATAATTTATTATTATTATTATTATATTTTTGAAACAAATTATTATTATTATATAATTAGTTATTTTTTATCAAACTTAGCTTATTATTATTATTATAAAGTTTTTAATTTTATAATACTTAGTTAATTTTTATAAACATATTTAATTTTTATAAAACTTAGTTAATTTATTCAAACTATTGTTTAATAATAATATATTATTATTAAACTTATAAATTACCTCAATTGCTAAAACTTAAAATGTCATAACATATATTTTAGTTAACTTAAACTTATAAAATATCTCAAACTTAAACTCTATTAACTTAGTTAATTTTTATAAATTATCTCAAACTTACAAATTTTCATAAGCTTAGTTAATTTATTATTATTATAGTAAACTTAGTTAATTTATTATTATTATTATTATTATAAACTTAGTTGATTTTTATAAACTTAGTTTTTTTTATATTAATTTTATTATCAGTGTTATTAATTATAAAACATAGTTGGCTTGGTTAATTTATTATTATTATAAACTTAGCTAATTTTTTATAAAACTATAGTTTATTGTTATTGTTACTGTTGTTATTATTATTATCATTATAAAATTAGTTAATGTTTTTACCAAACTTAGTTTATTATTATTATTATAATAACCTTGTTATTTTTTATAATACTTGGTTAATTTTTATAAACAAATTTAATTTTTATAAAACTTAGTTAATTTATTCAAAGTATTGTTTATTATTATTATTATTATTATTATTATTATAACCTTGTTAATTTTTATAATACTTGGTTAATTTTTATAAACGTATTTAATTTTTATAAAACTTAGTTAATTTATTCATAGTATTGTTTATTATTATTATTATTATTGAAATATAACAAAATTGAAGAGATCAATGTTAAAGAACTCATATAGATACAAGTGTAATTTGTGTTTATTCAGCAAACGACGTATAAAGAAGACAAAACTCAACACTCAAACTCCAAAATCTGGTGATACAAGGCAATTCGAATAATTAGATTCCTGAAAATTTCTAACCTGAACTGAATTTGTACTAAGAAGAATAAACTCAGCAGCATCAGCACCAATTTCTATACCCTCAATCCCAGAATGTGATGTATCTCTATAGATTAAATCTTTTTTGATCATTCTTGCATTGTTCTTACAGGCCTGATATATTTATAAAACCATAGTTTTTAAACAATTCTTAAAAGGAAGAAAATAACTAATGTATAAAACTCGAAACAACCAGTAAAAAACAAACCTTACAACTCATCATCGTTTTTAAACACACAATGCAATCATATATTTATAATAACACATGTGTTAATATGGTTTCATTTCCAAACAAAAGCACTAATAGCAAAGCAGCTCTTGTAAACAATGTCACTAGTAACATACCTTAACCAAGCACTATGCAGGTTAGCCACCAGCTCGCAATTCAGTCCCCTTCAGCTAACTCAAGGCAATATGTGAAAAATCTCTAAGGCAGTAGGGTAATAAATGAGTGCATAACCATATTATCAATACAACATGTAACGACCCACCATTTTGGACGGTTCAAATCGACAATAAACCACACATATGTCAGACTCAAACCATTCAAAAGGGAGGATTGTTAATGAGCAAATAAGAAAAAAAAATACAGAATCTCGCAGCGGAACGACAAAATATAATAATCAAATAAACAGTTCATGAAGCTGTTTTACAAATAATATTTGATTACACTTTTACAATTCAAATCAGAGTTATACATACATCAAAAATAAACAAATAATGCAGTGGAACACGGAATGCAGTGGAATAATAAATAGCAATAATACACTGAATCTTCGTCTTCGTCCTTTAGAAAATAGTCTTCAATGCACTGAAAAGCTCAGACTGGCCCGAGCGTAATGAAAGGACAAAAAACTCAAGTCAGAACTAAAAGATCTTATGTAAGTCAAATCAAAACAAGTAAAATAGAAATATTAGTGCAATGGTTTCATAGATGTTATGGGATTTCAACTCCTATCAAGTGTACAACGTGAATATAATCATTTAAAGGGTTTCAAATAATTCGAAATATCAATCTTAATCATCTAATTAAAATAAATCCGAAGTTTGAATTAACCTAAACCCTTCAAATAATTCAATTCCAAATAAAAGCCCAAATTTAAGAAATTATATGGGTATATGTCATTTCAACCAGTATCAAAAATCAACATTTCCAAATCAATGAAAACCGCTCGGGTTTATTATTTCAACCCATAACGATTTTCCCTTAATCTATAAGATCGTTCGGGTATGTATCATTTCAACCCATAGGGATAACTGAGATATAAACATAAATAACATCCAATCATCCAAAATGTCAACCAATATCATCCATCCAATCACCCAAATATAAACAATCGAATATACATCACAATCATCATTGAAATCAACCAATAACAACTAACAATTTACTGGTTATCATTAACTGGTATTTAACTGCCAATTTAAAATTTCAATATTAAATTAAATGGTAATTAAATTCAATAAAAGTTAGATTTAACTTGAATGACAATTTAAAATATACTAAACAGCAACCAATCAATTTCTAATCACATCATAAATTCAATTTAACTAACATAAGAAAACCTAGTAGTTGTGAGTGTTTGCTCACCATTCATGGCTACGAAGGTGATGATAGAATTGGAGCAATATGGAGATTCCTAGCAAAGATCCAAATGTAAAGCAAATCCAATAAATCTTAGACATAAACACGAATTAATAAACAAGTTTCAACTACTTCCAACTTCCAAACAACCCAAGATCCAAACTACGGACAAACCTGAAACTAGGTCATTTTAAGAAAATATTAGGACCGGAATAGTATTGAATCTGTAAAAGTAACTAACTAGAAAGTTGTTGAAAATTCTTTTCTCTCCACTTTTAAAAAAAGAATCGCTTAAAAAGCTTATGTCATGAGGAAGTTATGGTCAAAACAAACAGAGGTGTTTTCTGAGTTGAAAATCTGAGCTCAAAAATACTTCAAAAATATTTGAGTTTTTGGCATAGAAAATTAAGGAAATTGAAGAGCTGGTCTAAAAGAAAGTTGAAGCCACTGGAAAAATAAATGATTTGAAAAAAGGAATCACATAATTTGATTCATTCCTGAAGGAGATATGATTGATACAATATGGGGTATTTTCGGCCAAAACTGGACCCGAGAAAGGACTTGAAAAATAGAGTTTTTGATATGGAAATATTCAGAATGGGAAGAAGGGATCAACAAAAAAGTTGTTCCCACTGAAATTATACACTGTTAAAAAAAATTATTTGATTTGGAGTAGTTTAGTGGAATATAGAAGCCATGGAAATAAGGGGAAGAAAGAGGGAAAAAGGAAGGGAAAAAAAGGAAAAAGGAGAAAGAAGAGGAGAGGGAAGGTGGGGCTTTGGCCGTGGGTTACTACCGTGGGTTGTGGGTGGTGATGGAGGTGGGTGGCGGCAAGAGGAAAGAGGTAGGCTAGGGTTTTGAAGTAGGAAGGATGGAATTTGATTTGGAGATTTAAGAGTTTTGGGGTTTGGAGTTTTCTGTAGATTTGAGCCAGAAGAAGAAGAGTACGCAGAAATTTTCTCAAATGAGGAATTTCTGTACGTACTGGTTTTAGTCAGATAGGAAATAGAAGGTCAATGGGTGGGAAAAGAAAGGGCCAAAGTCTCTTAGAGTTTCTATGGTCTCTCGGTTTACTTAGGAGCCCATTAGTCTAAAACAAACCCAATAAGACTTAGCCAAAAAAAAGAACACAAATATACACTGCAAATGAAAGAAATAAGCTGCAGGTCATTTAATAATTAGAAAATGAAGATGGAGAGACAAAAATAAATGTCACATTTTATTTTGAAAGCTTCAGGCATTAATAATGCATAACGAAATGTACGTAGGAATGGAAAAGTTTGCAAACCTAAAAAAAGTGAAATTTTGTATACGCGAAAATGAGGTGGCAAGAATTAAATACAACCTAAAAGTCTAGGCTCAGGTATTAAACAGAAGGAGAAATGAACGGATCAAGTTTTAATAATGAGATAACTATTTTAAAACATTAATGCAATAATTAATAACAAAAAAATGAAGGGACCATGTACATCGCACAACCTTTTTGAAATTCAATTTGTGAAAGGTAACAAAATTAACTTCATTAACTCAAATAATATTCAAATTTGTACGCATTTAGTTTTTTATCTATGCATAATAAATAAAATTACTTACCTTAAAAATGAAAACGTTCAATTTGGTTTACCCAAAATGATCTTTATTTCCGTTAAAACATCTTTTTTGTACAACACAAAAGGTGCGTTTCTTTTATTAAATCTATTAATTGCAATCAACGTTTTCTTCCCTTCTAATTGAAATATTTCAATAACATTAATTGCAATTATTTACAAAGTTAAATTTCAAAACTGACAACTAAAATGGATGAAAAATAGAATAATTGTTTCCTTTAGTCATTTAAACACTTTTATAAATTTGTTTTTATACAGCAGAGTAATAAATAACTTACTTAAATAAATTATTTTCCTACTCTTGTAATTCATCTGTATGCTAAAACACAGTTCAAATATACATATATTTCTTCCTTTAAATCAATCATTCTATTCTTTATTTTAATGAAATTAAACCAACATTCACAAATGAAACATTCAGTTTGTTTGATATAATTTTTTTTTCATTAAATCAACTTTCCTTATATTTTCACAAAATATAAGCTACGTTTAATTACACTTATTAATTTACAATTTGGTGTCCTCTCTACCATTAATTGAAATTATTCAATTACATTAATTTCAATTGTTTACAAAGGTGAATTTCAAAATGGACAAAATAAATGTAATGAGAAATAGAACAATTATTTCCTATCTAATAGTAATTTAAACATATTTATACGTTATTGGATACAAACATGAATTATACATTTCTTACCAAATAATAGTTTCTCGTCTCTGCAATCAATCTTTCAGCTACCAAACATTTCAAATAAATAAACATATGATTTCTTCTTTAATAATGTAACATTTATTATTCTTTATTAACATTTATTATTCCTATCAATTGGAAATTTACATTCAGACAATTGTTAACTCAAACCAATGTTATTAAAATACACGTTAGCATTTGTTATCATCCTTACATTATTGCAAACATGTTTCATTAATAGAAATTTTACTTAAGCTCATAACTTGTATTATAATTTAATTTGTATCAGTAAAATCTTAATTTTTCTTATTCCTAACAATTTTATTCCAAAATCTTATTTAATTTAATATTTTTAAATGTTTAAAAATATGGGTCGTTACAATCTCCCCTACTCAAAACTTTTCGTCCCCAAAAAGAAACAAGAAAGATTCCAAAAGTTTGTTATATTTTATTTAAAACGGTCAATTTATAAACAATTAAACCTACATATTTAAGTTTAATAAGATTTGAAAATAACTCAAATTCTACAAAGATTTTCTAAGTCTTAAATTTTCGAAAATTTTTGGCAGAGTCTCCTTTGCACGGATACGTCCGGAAAATAATGATATCAATAATTTCAATATATATATATATCTCTTATTTCAAAATAAAATATCCCAAACCATGGGACAACAATATAATATCGCTATAAAACCATAATCCGAAAACGTACCTATTTGTCGGGCAAACAAACTTTATTTATGAAACCAAAAGCAGTAGCTATTGCTTCCATAACCTGTATTTCACTTATATAACCCAAAGAGTTAAAATTATGTGAAAGAATAATATTTCAGTTGTTTCAAATCAATAGCACAAACAACATACAATATATCACAATCATATGCAAACAAAACTATACAACCATCATAGGCAACAAAGAATCCATCACACATCCATAGCAACCAAAACTAATTGTTTGTTCAGGTTTAGAACTTTTAATCGTACAAGGGTGATAAATAAACTAATAAGTATACTTTATGCTCAACAGCCTTAGATAATTACTTAATAGATTATTCATACAACCTCAAACAATTAGAAGTATTCTTTTCCAAACTTCCCATCAGCCAAATAACAAGAACTTTAAATTTACTTAGGTTTATTCTACTAGTTTTTTTCCTCATCATTTACCTTTCCCTTCATTTATTTATATAAAGATGAATCACTTACATAATTTGTTTTCCATCAAAGATTTAAGTCATCAATGAATCATTTCATAAAATATTACTTAAGCTCCTACTGCCTTACCTAAGTTTATAACTTAATTCTGTTATAGAATAAAATAATAAGTTTTTGGTATTCACCCTGCAAGAGAAAAGAAATATTTCAATATATCTAAAAGTTCAATTAAAACATTAAACCTCATTCACTTAGTAAGAATATAATATATATTTAAAACATCCTCATAGCATTTTGCAAAGATTTTCCAAAAAGTTTAAACAATGTTAGAAGTTTATATCAAAACATTATGATAAGCTTTTAAAAAAAATAAAGTTCCTTAAATTCGATAATTTATTAGACTCATTATTTTAAAATAAGAATAAACTCTAGATTATTAAACTGAAACTAATAGTATCCTCAAATCTTACATTAAATATCCAAATCAAAGTATAAAATTTCATATCTTCAAAATCAATTTTACACACTTGTTTTAAAATGAATATTCAAATCATGGATAAACATTTATTATGGTTTAATACAAAATTCAAATTGTAAATAAACCTATTAATTTACTATTAGTACTTCGAAATCAAGTAAATATATCAAACCATACTTCCAAAATAGAGATTAAAATTTATTTGTCAAGTATATTACTATAAATAAACTTCGTAAAACAACTTTTTTTCCCATTAATATAATATCTTTAAATTATACATTCAAAGAAACTTATATAAATTTTACTTGAAATATTCATTTGAAAACTTCATTTGCAAATCAATCATCTTTAATAGTTTAATACTTTACGGAAAAATTCATTTATAAAATTTCTTTCTTCATTTATAAATACCATTTAAAATTTTTAAATAACATCTTTATAAATATATGTAAACTATTCGAAAACAATTGTTTACTTCATTACTTATATTTAAAAAGAAGTTATTGAAAACATTAAATCCATTATTTATAAATTTTATTAGTTTTAAATCTCAAAATTCTTTTAAACATCATTAATAAATCAATAATCATTTACTTTAAATATGTTTTATTTAATTAATAACTTCTCACAATATTCACAACACTAATAATTTAATATTAAACCATGTTGTACATAAATAAACAATATTTTAAACATTTAAAAGTATTTAGAAATGAAAAATGACCAAAATATTTTTTATATAATACTTTCTCAAAATACTTCTATGACCCGATGTTTTAACAAGTTTAGCCTCGTTCTTGCAGACTCTGGTCGTACATTGATCAGGCGTAAGACTAGAAATCTCCAAGTACTTAGTATACCTATTTCAACATCCAGTGAAAAATACTTAAAAATAGGTATGAGAAGTACCGCTCAAAATCTGATGTCAAATGATGATGTTACGATAGTAGTGGCCCGCTGCTGATCCAGTGTTTACGCAATGGACACAAAACTTTCCAGAAGATCCTTCCACCTTCCAAATTCTAGAAAAATATCGTAGTCATTTCGTAAATAAGGGACCATCGACCCCTGCAGTAGTGGTAATTGCTGATTCAATGATTTACGCAATGGATGCACTTCCTTCCTGGAAGATCCATAAAGAACAGATCCTAGGATCAAAAGCACCTCCATTGGGTAAACTAATGAACCATCTACCTTGGAAAAAAAATCGAGGAACTCATGAGTTTAAGTCCGGACAACCATATCGGTTCGAATCCATTTTTGAATTCACCCAAGTATATTAGGGTTTATCGGTCGAATCCATTCCTGGATTCCCCAAGTCCATCTGGGTCGAAGCATATCATACTATACTTCTTCACAGAGGGTACTTCCACATACCTCTTACTTTAAAATATAACATACCGTATATAGTACCCTTTCAAAATCATAGCTTCAAATATTGCACTTATATATATTGCATTATATATAAAATTTCATTTTCAAATAAAGTACTTTCCAAAATCAATAATCTCGAATATATCAAATCATTCTTATATAAATTCCATTATATATAAGATTTTTCTCTTCAGATCGAATACCTTCCAAAATCAACAGTTTTCTAAATCACCTTATACTTATATAAAGTCCATCTTATACAAGAACAAAATTTTCCAAAATCAATTTCGCTATATGAAAAGCCATATGGGATTGAACATCTCTGCTTTATAAAAGGTTTTGAATTTATAATAGTTTTGTATATAAAATCGTTTTGTGATATAGTTTTGTATATAAAATAGTTTTGTAAAATAGTTTGTAAATAAAATAGTTTGTAAAACGGTTTTGTAAATAAAATAGTTTGTAAAACGGTTTTGAAATAAAATAGTTTGTAAAGGAAATAGTTTCATAAATAAAATAGAATAAGATAGTTTGTATAAGAAAATAAAAGAAAATAGTTTTGTAAAATGGTTTTAAATTAATAGTAGTTTTCCATACAAGAAAAATTCCAATTTAAATTACAAACATATCCAACCCAACAACTTTCAATTTCAGCGTCAAAGCATATCAATAATATTAGAACATAAGATGTACATATGTCATCATTTCGCAAAATCACATTCGATCACTCGCTCGATTACACAAGTTCGCTTTCGAACTAGTATTTTTTATTCGACTTCCCTAATGCATGCTTCGATAAGGTTTCTTAAATAGAAACCATCATTCTCCTTACATAGTTATATACTATGATAGAGAATTCTAGAATCAAACCAAAAATCCATATCAAATATTCACCATCAAGAATCGAATGAAAAATCCTAACACGAAGTGGTGTAATTCACATAGAACTTGTGTACTCAAATCCGGATCAAATTAATTTTGCGAATAAAATAATTTACATACAACTTACGTAATTATTCCAATTTGTTTCATCACAATTATATTTAAATTAAATTCATTTTTAATCTCATTGATTAACACAAATATCGGTTCAAACTTATCTTGAGGAGGTAAATAAATACACAAGTTAATGAAAAATTTGCATATTCTATATATAGAAAAGTTCTTTAAATCACGGAATTCAAATTATTCCAAGATTTTCTTATTTGTTTGCCGAACAAAAAAACTTTTTGAATTTCCCGTAGAAACTGACTTTCCTAAAGAAAAGGCTTTTAGTGCAACTAAATTTCCCTTTTTCTTCCAAATATTTCTACGAATACGTTTTTTTGATATAGAAGTACGTTTTTTTGGAACTGCCATAAAAAAAGAGTTTCACAGAATTTCTCCATTTAATATAAAACATTAATATATTCATTCTCATAATATTGCTTATATTTCTCTTTAATTTAAATTACATTCATTTCACATGTAATATTTCTCATTTAATACTACATTTATTTGCAAATCATGTCACAAGGAATTTTCTTAAGTTCATAACCAATTTATAAAAGCTTAATTTCTTTTTATAAGACATTGTTCGAGTTTAAAATTATCACAACTTTATTTATAACCATTTATTGCAACATCCATTTATTTCATAACAATGTACAAGTCATGGCTTTATTTATAATCATTTCACTTTTAATTCAAATTTGCTTATCCCATTTAGTTTCACCTTTACCTTTCAATTTATTTATGACACATTTCAAAATGTTAATTAAGTTTATAAACATATTTTTTCCAATTTAATCTCATTTACAACATTTCCTTAATCTAAGTTTCAATTTAAACATCCCAAGGCTTAAAGTTCACACTTGTATATTATTACATTACATGCCAAGAATGTATACAACAATTCTATTCATTTACTAGACATAGATATAACAAATTAAACCTTGTTTCACTTGCTTTCAAATTAAGGTTATCAAATTCAACTGCATAATTCAACACAATTTCTAAGTTTCAACTCATATATTAATTCAGAAGGTTCCGATTATCCAAAATATCCAGATATTCCATTTTATTTCCATAGTTGAAACTACCGGTCAATAAACAACAAAATTCACAACAACATTTCAATTTCATAAACAAATATCCTAATTATTCATTTTATTCTCTTTAATACACCATTATTAAACTGGTGTTTAGTCCATTAATTCAATCAACAATAATTAGCCAATGCTTATAAACTGACAAAAACTCAACTAATCAACAATAAATGATAATAACTAAATATTACCATTTCATAAATCAAACACATTACAAATAACTATATTAGTAATAAAAATTTATTCCTTTATATTTATCATATAATATTAGGAAAAATAATTTCATTTCAAAACTTATATAAAACATTTTTATAACACTAACAAATACGCGCTCTCGTATATACGCTCAGATAACCCATTCTAGGGTATTACTACCTTATCTCTATGAGTTAACCCCAATAGGCTAAGGTATGTCTAAACCAAAGCTTTGATACCAACTGTAACGACCCACCATTTTGGAAGGTTCAAATCGACAATAAACTACACATGTCAGACTCAAACCATTCAAAAGGGAGGATTGTTAATGGGGCAAATAAGAAAAAAATAACAAAATACAGAATTTTGCAGCGGAACGGCAAAATATAATAATCAAATAAACAGTTCATGAAGCTTTTTTACAAATAATATTTGATTACACTTTTACAATTCAAGTCAGAGTTATACATAAATCAGAAATAAACAAATAATGCAGCGGAATACAGAATGCAGTGGAATAATAAATAGCAATAATACACTGAATCTTCATCTTTGTCCTTTAGAAAATAGTCTTCAATGCACTAAAAAGCTCAGACTGACCCGAGCGTAATGAAAGGATAAAAAACTCGAGTCAAAACTAAAAGATCTTATATAAGTCAAATCAAAACAAGTAAAATTGAAATATTAGTGCAATGGTTTCATAGATGTTACGGGATTTCAACTCCTATCAAGTGTACAACGTGAATATAATCATTTAAAGGGTTTCAAATAATTCGAAATATCAATCTTAATCATCTAATTAAAACAAATCCGAAGTTTGAATTAACCTAAACCCTTCAAATAATTCAATTCCAAATAAAAGCCCAAATTTAAGAAATTATATGGGTATATTTCATTTCAACCAGTATCAAAAATCAACATTTCCAAATCAATGAAAACCGCTCAGGTTTATTATTTCAACCCATAACGATTTTCCCTTAATCTATAAGATCGTTCGGGTATGTATCATTTCAACCCATAGGGATAACTGAGATATAAACATAAATAACATCCAATCATCCAAAATGTCAATCGATATCATCCATCTAATCAACCAAATATCAACAATCGAATATACAGCACAATCATCATTGAAATCAACCAATAACAACCAACAATATATTGGTTATCATTAACAGGTATTTAACTTCCAATTTAAATTTCAATATTAATTTAAATGGCAATTAAATTCAATAAAAGTTAGATTTAACTTGAATGACAATTTAAAATATACTAACAGCAACCAATCAATTTCTAATCACATCATAAATTCAATTTAACTAACATAAGAAAATCTATTAGTTGTGAGTGTTTGCTCACCTTTCGTGGCTACGAAGGTGATGATAGAAATGGAGCAATATGGAGATTCCTAGCAAAGATCCAAATGTAAAGCAAATCAAATAAATCTTAGACACGAACACGAATCAATAAACAAGTTCAACTACTTCCAAACAACCCAAGATCCAAACTACAGACAAACCTGAAACTAGGTAATCTTTAAGAAAATATTCGGACTAGAATATTATTGAATCTGTAAAAGTAACTAACTAGAAAGTTGTTGAAAATTCTTTTCTCTCCACTTTTAAAAAATGAATCACTTAAAAATCTTATTTCATGAGGAAGTTATGGTCAAAACAAACAGAGGTGTTTTCTGAGTTGAAAACTGAGCTCAAACATACATCGAAAATATTTGAGTTTTTGGCATAGAAAATTAAGGAATTTGAAGAACTGGTCTAAAAGAAAGTTGAATCCACTGGAAAAATAAATGATTTGAAAAAAGGAATCACATAATTTGATTCATTCCTGAAGGAGATATGATTGATACAATATGGGGTATTTTCGGCCAAAACTGGACCCGAGAAAGGACTTGAAAAATAGAGTTTTTGATATAGAAATATTCAGAATGGGAAGAAGGGATCAACAAAAAAGTTGTTCCCACTGAAATTATACACTGTTAAAAAAAAATTATTTGATTTGGAGTAGTTTAGTGGAATATAGAAGCCATGGAAATAAGGGGAAGAAAGAGGGAAAAAGGAAGGGAAAAAAAGGAAAAAGGAGAAAGAAGAGGAGAGGGAAGGTGGGGCTTTGGCCGTGGGTTACTACCGTGGGTTGTGGGTGGTGATGGAGGTGGGTGGCGGCAAGAGGAAAGAGGTAGGCTAGGGTTTTGAAGTAGGAAGGATGGAATTTGATTTGGAGATTTAAGAGTTTTGGGGTTTGGAGTTTTCTGTAGATTTGAGCCAGAAGAAGAAGAGTACGCAGAAATTTTCTCAAATGAGGAATTTCTGTACGTACTGGTTTTAGTCAGATAGGAAATAGAAGGTCAATGGGTGAGAAGAGAAAGGGCCACAGTCTCTTAGGGTTTCTAGGGTCTCTTGGTTTACTTAGGAGCCCATTAGTCTAAAACAAACCTAATAAGACTTAGGAAAAAAAAGAACACAAATATACACTACAAATGAAAGAAATAAGCTACAGGTTATTTAATAATTAGAAAATGAAGGTGGAGAGACAAAAATAAATGTCACATTTTATTTTGAAAGCTTCGGGCATTAATAATGCATAAAGAAATGTATGTAGGAATGGAAAAGTTTGCAACCCAAAGGAAAGTTAAATTTTGTATACACAAAAATGAGGTGGAAAGAATTAAATACAACCTAAAAGTCTAGGCTCAGATATTAAACAGAAGGAGAAATGAACGGATCAAGTTTTAATAATGAGATAACTATTTTAAAACGTACATGCAATAATTAATAACAAAAGAAATGAAGGGACCATGTACATCGCACAACCTTTTTGAAATTCAATTTGTGAAAGGTAACAAAATTAACTTCATTAACTCAAATAATATTCAAATTTGTACGCATTTAGTTTTTTATCTATGCATAATAAATAAAATTACTTACCTTAAAAATGAAAACGTTCAATTTGGTTTACCCAAAATGATCTTTATTTCCGTTAAAACATCTTTTTTGTACAACACAAAAGGTGCGTTTCTTTTATTAAATCTATTAATTGCAATCAACGTTTTCTTCCCTTCTAATTGAAATATTTCAATAGCATTAATTGCAATTATTTACAAAGTTAAATTTCAAAACTGACAACTAAAATGGATGAAAAATAGAATAATTGTTTCCTTTAGTCATTTAAACACCTTTATAAATTTGTTGTTTATACAGCAGAGTAATAAATAACTTACTTAAATAAATTATTTTCCTACTCTTGTAATCCATTTGTATGCTAAAACACAGGTCAAATATACATATGTTTCTTCCTTTAAATCAATCATTCTATTCTTTATTTTAATGAAATTAAACCTACATTCACAAATGAAACATTCAGTTTATTTGATATAAATGTTCTTTTCATTAAATCAACTTTCCTTATATTTTCACAAAATATAAGCTACGTTTAATTACACCTATTAATTTACAATTTGGTGTCCTCTCTACCATTATTATTCAATTACATTAATTTCAATTATTTACAGAGGTGAATTTCAAAATGGACAAAATAAATTTAATGAGAAATAGAACAATTATTTCCTATCTAATAGTAATTTAAACATATTTATACGCTATTGGATACAAACATGAATTATACATTTCTTACCAAATAATAGTTTCTCGTCTCTGTAATCAATCTTTCAGCTACCAAACATTTCAAATAAATAAACATACGATTTCTTCTTTAATAAAGTAACATTTATTATTCTTTTTAACATTTATTATTCCAATCAATTGGAAATTTACATTCAGACAATTGTTAATTTCACTCAAACCAATGTTATTAAAATACACACTAGCATTTGTTATCATCCTTACATTATTGCAAACATGTTTCATTAATAGAAACTTTAATTAAGCTCATAACTTGTATTATACTTTAATTTGTATCAGTAAAACCTTAATTTTTTTATTCCTAACAATTTTATTCAATAATCTTATTTAATTTAATATCTTTAAATGTTTAAAAATATGGGTCGTTACACAACAGGCACATGAAGGATGAAATAAAACTCAAAGCACTGGATGGGGACATGTAAATATGCTAAAGGCAAAACAATGAAATAGAGAAAAAGAAGAAGAAAAAAGTGCAAGCTTGTGTTTAGTTGCACAAGGCATTGGGTATTACTACTCATCAATACAAGGCAGCAGAGCAAGGACACACTAAAAAAATGCTACATGCATTGTGTGACAAGAATTTCAAAGCATCAGGGCACTAAAATAAACACACTAATATAGAAAATAACAGGAGTCTTGATGTAATTATAACTTGTGTTAAATTTGTATAAATTCATGTGAGAATTGATGTGTAGAATGAGAAACTTGTAAAGTTCGATCTGTGTACAGAAACTTGTGAAATTCTGTCATTTATGTCTCATGTATCTATTAAGATGGACTGTCCTTCCAAGTTCCATTGAAACTGTTCAGTTTGGATATAGAGATTTTTGCAGTATAAGCATCTTTCAGACTTAAACAATTACCTGTTCTACTTGAGAGTTTTGCAGACAACTTCTAGTTATTATATTCTGGCACCAGCAGACTTTTATCTCTCTTCTGCCCCTCGAGTACTATTTTTATAAAATCATGAAGTCTCGTACTTAAAGACGAAGCATCCATTGTACAAATTGTAGTAGCACCATCTCAATCAGAACTAAACCCAATAGAGGTAGTAGCATTAGTGCGAGAACTCATCTTGTTACTGCTGAAATTTGGGCTTGTTTTGTTTTATCACTTAAATATTTTGTTTTATCGGAACTAAATGCACGTGTGAAGTATGCGTTCAAACAAGTAACCACTAATACAGGGATACCACCTTTGACAGTATGATTAACTGTTTACAGAATAATATCACAAGGACTTAGTACTTGACTAAAATATGCCAAAAACAACATTAACTAGTAGAATAATACCGTATATGGTTACATTGCTTTACAATGGGGTTTGATTAGATTAAGCTGGCTTCCGGTCTTTTTAGAATAAGTCCAACCTGATAAATGAGGAGGGGTATGATCAGAAAATGCAACTGTGAAACCGATAAATAATAACAATGAAGTATCATACTTGTCGGTCTAAATGCTAAAACATCATTGTAATTTTGTTTTATAATCTTCATATAATCTTCTATGTTCTATATAAACCAATGTTGGCCAGTAAGGCATCGTATCTTTATTAAGTCCATTAAATAGAAAAGAGAAATGATAAAATGGACCTGATGTTACAAGAACGAAATAGGCAGAACATGCAATCATGAGTCCTCCCCACTTGAACAAAATTTTCCGCTTAGTTCAGGCCAGTCATATGATTGTAAAATATGTCTCCTTGAAGCATTTGTGTATATTGGGAGTTGTAAATGATGAAGTTTGTAAGATTAATAATCACACAGACATAGGTAAGCTAAACCAAGAGAAAATAGAAGAAGTTGTACACACCTATTTGGAACTCACTGTTCATACAAACATTGGTTAAAAGGCATAGCATAAACGATCGAATGCTTTTTAACACCTACTAACTTAACGCTTTTGAGCATGCATCTGCTAGGCAATGAAACGATATAGTTGCACAAACTTGTGCAGTGTAAGTAACATAGACAAATGGATGTTACACCAGTCAAAATGCAAAATAAAAATTGATGGCCACAATGCTAATTCACGACAACAACAGAGGGTGAAGAGGGTGAATAAGGTAGACAACAGGGCTACCATCCAAATAAACACATTTAACTAACATCAATCATCCTTGGTTTCTTACAATGAAAGTGGTGGAAATGTCTACCATGTAGGCTGATTTGAATTACATAGATTTATTTAGTATTTTTTTCAAAGGTAAGTTTATAAGTGAAATCGTCAACACCTTTCAGCCACCCAAATAAATGTCAGTTTCTCAAAATATGTTAAGAACAATTTAAGCATATGGCAGGAAAAAAATGAATATGTGGTTTATATATTTCATTGTTTGAGCGGTAAAACCACCATCAGAATGAAAAAGTTATAAAACTTGGCTATCCTTATATTTGAGTGTTTGAGCTATCAATTAATGTAAATAACGATAATGGAGGAGTGGTTTACAAAAAAACACACTTATATTTGAGTAAAACATAAGCGTATAACTAACCTATTTCACATTTTTCGATTTTCTGCAAGCTCCATCATTTTTAATTCATCATATAAAATAATAGCAAATTCATCAACCTGTACAACTAAACCACAAAACTCCATCTCTTAAAAACTCAGTAACCTCCAAATTTATTTAAAGTATACAGGAAAGGAAAATATACTAATATAGAATGGAGAATAAGGCAAATACATTATTTTCATAACAGATTATGAACACCTGCTGCAATTGATGCACATCTCTTAGATTTAGTTCAAAGACTGAAGCATCATAACAAATAAGAACTTGAGAATATGTTAATCTTTTCCGACGTAGCATTGCATTTGTTCCTCTCAGCTACTTTTGATAGACATGATAACAAATTGTTTTAAATTGAGATCTCACAATACACTAGTTTCCTTAAATTTTAGGACTAACATAGTGTTTATTTCAGATCTCCATTCAAAGCATATCAACTTATATAATTGACCTGTAATACAAAACCAACAACTATAAAGAGGCCAAGAAAATTAGCCTTGGTGAGAATATATCAACTTCAAAAGAATAAAAATATATAAAAATCTAGGCAAATATGAAAAGAGCATCAAAAACCTCAAGAACGCTAGTGGATAACAGAAGAAAACGTTTCCAGAACAAAACAATTAACATTGCATACCCTGTTAAAAAGCACATCATGTCTATTGAGATGCATTATACCCTCCTTAAGAGTGCATGTCACGGTCCAAATTTCAACGTTCGAAAATCGGCACCCGTACTTCACTTGTACTTGAATGCCGCAAATTCAATCGTTGAAATTCGACTCGTGCCGGAGCTTATAACACCATTAAGTATAACAACACAGCGGAATAAAGGAATGGATAATATCATATACAAATCCAATGAATACAATATCCAGAATGATATACAACAATGATATCAATATGATACAAGAATATCAGAGGTAAATAATGATACAGCGGAAAACAGAAGTGATAACTCCACATGATCTGACAAAAGAGAATAAGTCCAACAACTCCAACATCGGCTCAAACCATCATCACGTTGCACTAAGATAAGCAACGTCAGTCGTGCACTCCGATGAAGTGAACTAGCTCCAGATAATCTACTAAACCTGACTATCTAAAAAAACCCAACTCTAGACTGCCCGTGTGGAAAATTGTGGGCACCCAGAGTTTAGGAAGGGAACAATAAACTCCAGGTCAGTCGTGGGACTGGTGTGAGTAACAAAAACGGTTTATCTTTAAACAACAACAAAAGAATTTTAAACATTGAAATCCGCAATGCTTTTGGAAAATGAAACTACCATAAGGCCTCCCGCCACACACAATGCAAACGCAGAATTGGAGGAGATTTCTTCTTATGATAGTCAAACATGCTTACTACGCAAGAAAAACTCTTTTGATATTATTACTAGTGCATAGTGTAGGAAACATTTTGAAAATATAATATTAATCTTAGCCAGCATAGGCATTCTGCACTTATGCCTACTATAGCTACTATGTTCAATAGCAGGTTACCGCCACATTCCATAGCAGGTTATACAACTAAAACCGTACAAGGTTCGTATTGTTTCTTTGGATTTCCAACAAATGGTCAGGCTAAGGAACTTCCTACTGTCGATGGGTACGCCTCTGGATGGACGTCCCGAGAACTAACTAGCTCTCTGCCAACACAAGGCCGGGTTACCTCTTGCACTAGGTAACTACTACACGAATATGCCACCCCCGGTCCTTTGGGACCTTTATCCGAGGTACCTCGATCACAAAGCAACAATCACACAGAGTAAATGAGATTGGAGCAACCACACAGGTAAATATCTGGGCTCCATACCATAATATCACCTTTTTCCAGAAGGAAATGACATACCCTAAAGGGAGCGACCCTCATAACCTTGCCGCATCATTCCTGTTTCGACCCATTTCCGGGTTGTGAGGTTCGATGAGGTCTCGTCCATAAAGCTACGCTTTTTCACTAAGCCATGCTTTGGTCACAAATGATCAACAAATGACCATCAACACACAGCAACACTTAGCATGCCACACTACCAAATTGGGAGTATATCACTAATAACCTTCAACTACATAACCTCTGAGCTCGTACGTCTCAGAGAAGGGCGTTAAGCTAAGAGAATAAATCTCCTCCACCAAACAGAAATGTATTTGAAAGAAATCAGCTTTATATCTCAAAGTGTAGTGTCAGACATACAACCATACAAGTCTGTTCCGGGTTCGAACAGAACCGAAGGCACTTCCTAAGAAGCCCTTGCAATCCGGGTATTCACAATCCCGATCGAACTTCCCATCACTTAAGGAATCTCTATATCCGGAGCTACTCGGTGCAGAGACAATCGATAGGTTATTCTATCGTTTTCACAAATACCCTTTCTTCACCACCGGTCTTCAATTGCTATCCATATACGACGTATCACTTATTCAGAATGGGTTGTATGACACAAAGGTCCTCTCCCGGCTAAACCGAATAGTGAGCGCAATATTTTAAAACATATGGATATTGGGATTTCAATTAAGTCACAACTTATTACCCAAAATTTCTCTTTCAAATGGTTTAAACACATTACCCTTTTAATCTTTTTAAACAAAAAGATTCATTTCACAAAGTTCACCCAGTTTCACAAAGATTCATTCATAGATTTCCAAATCGATTTCCATTTCAATTGGATTAACTCGTTAAATCTTTAAATCAAAGATTTAATTCATAGCTTTCAAAAAGAATTCACTCATAACTTGGAAAAACATTTTTCAATTCAAACTTGAAATTCCTTTGACACAAATTGGAAATTCATTCCTTATATGAAAGCTTCTATTATTTGAAAAGAAATAGTTTTCATTTCAAAAAATCTGATTCATTTATACGAGTTAAAGTCCTTGGGTTAAATTCAAATTCTCAAAACCATACTTTTAAAATGGTTTAAATACCCATATAAAACACATTTTATAACATCTTAACCATAATTTCCAATCATGGAATTCAATTCCAAATTTTGAATTCAAATTCAAATTAAATTATTTAAATTGAAAAAAACTTTACCAAGTTATTCAAAATAACTTTTATCTTAAAAACTCCTTTTCAAAAGCTTTAACCTTTAACCCAAATCCATTTCCAAAATCAATTGAAATTGAAATTTCAATTTCAAAAAAAAAAATTTAAATCATCTGTGACTTAACCGATTTCCTCGTGAAATCCATATTTGTGTGTGTATGGTGTGGTCCAGGGGTTTTACATAGTAGTGCAACATCATTCAATCATCACAGATTAAATACAATAATATATTTGATAAGCGGTATAAACTATAACGCTTATCTTCATTCACATATTCACAGATAATATAAATTACAGATAATAAATTGCATTCATCCCAGATAAATAACTATAGTGCAGATCACACACAAATCAGAATATATCACACAGCATCACAGATCAAGGAATATCCACAATTCAATTACTCAGTAAAATCCAAACATCCACAAATAAACTTATTAATCAACCTATTAATTTAAAGCAGATGTATTAATTATTAATCCAGGTTAATTATCATCAGTTAATTACAAATTATCTGAAATAAATTTCCCTTTCATCATGTATTAGTTAACCTTTAATTATTAACTAATTGATCTTAATTAATGAATCAATTGACCTTTAATTATTAAATAAATCTTAATTAATCACAATTATTAATTAATCCTTTAATTATTCACAAATAATTATACTCAAACTTCAAATTATCACTTAATTTATTCCATTCAGTAATTATCTACTAATTACTTACTTCTCTAAGTAATTATATTTCCCAATTTATCAAATGATTATTCTAGATTTAACTCAAGAAATTTAACTTGGACTAATCAAATTAACTCAATTAATTTCACAGAATAATTAATTCCTTAATTACTTACATTAAGTAATTATACTTAATAATTTCACAAATGATTATTATTAAATTAATTAATCTAAATTTATTGTTGAAATTTATCACATTAATTAATTATTCAATAATTTTAGTTAATTACCTTCATTAACTATTGAATTTCTTTAATTACTTTTCTAAAGAAATTTACTCCTATTAATCATTATTGATTATAATTGATTAACCATTGAGAACTCATTAATTAAAGAATCATAAATCATTAATCTTCATTAATTAAAGTCAACTCATCCATATTTATAATTTAATTATCATTCACAATTTGTTTTGAAAACATTGATTTCAAGTTTCCTTTTAAATTTCAATTTTTAAACTTATTTAAACACTTAAGTTATAAAACTTAATTAAATTTCAAAATCTTGAAATCAGATTTAGAATTAATTCCAGATTTAAACTTTTTAATTACAACTTGTTTCAATCTTCATTTACAAATTTCAAATCCCCTTTTTAAAACTTTTAAATTCAAAGTTTATTTGAAACTAAACTTAAGATAGGATTTAAACTGTGTTTAAATCTTGCTTACGGATTCGAATTCATTTAAATTGTTTTAAAATTTAAATTTGCAGACAGGTTTACAAAAACTTGTACAAACCAAAACTAACCCGGGACAACTCATGTTTGCTTCGGGTTGGAACCTAGTTTACTTTGAGTAAACTACTCGAATAACTCGAGTGAATCCCGAGAACAATTCCTACCCAAACCCAAATGCACGGTGCACATGCACCATGGCTCTGGCCATCTCCGGCCACCCTCCAACACTTCCACACATCAATGACCACCACCGGAAACGATCACGATCATTAGAAACTTCACAGCCACTCAAAATCGAATTCGAGTTAACTAATCTAAAACCTGGAACTAAACAACGCAACGCTGACCAAACCTGGCAACACTGACCACCAGAAAACATGAGCCACCGGCCACGACTCCATCACTCACCCAGCTATCACCTTCCAAGACCACGTGCAACTCGATGCACTGAGGAGGTCGTGGCGATCAAAATTATAGAGCCTACCAAAAACTAGGTTTAAAATTTTCAAAACCCCACCGCCACTTCCACGTTGAACTGGAGCCCTTCCCACCATTTTTCCCCGGCACACAGTACTCCCCTCTACCTTCACCCGAAACCCCGAGGTCCCTCAATGACGAGATCACATGAATTCATCAAAACAAAGAAGTTCGAACAAACGAAAACTGCTCTTGAATTTTTGATCTAAAAATTATAAATCTTGCTTTAAAAATCAAGTTAAGGTATACAAATTCAGATTTTATACCTGAATTCGCAAATAAAAACGCTTGTATTTTGACAAAGGTAGAGATTAGCTCAGATTTCTTACTTCCTAGAGATATTTACAAACTGTTTTAATTTAAATTGATTTTTAAAATTTAGTTCATGGTCAAACAAACATTTTTGGTTTTGATCCTAAGTCCAAACATCAAGTAGATTGAACATAAATGATTTTTTGAAATCAAAGTTTGGTTTTTTCGAGTATCAGACAGTGAGTCTATATAAACACTTCCAGCTTTAACTTATATTCAAAGGATCGTGTACATATATACAAGCTTACTCACAGATATATATATATATATAAACAACAGATTTATACTTTTAAATTTTGAGTAAAAGATGCTACTCACAGTGTCTTCTAGGAGAAGAAAACAGAGCTTCCATTTATGTTGAAATTTGGTCTTCTTTGATTCTCAAGTTTTAATGTTCTAATCTGAAGTTTAAGTTTTAAAAATGATTTTTACTTCAATTTATAATGGTGAACGAAGACTGGGATGATAAGTGATGTTGTTGAGAATGATAAGTATTGTTTTCTCAGCTGAAATGGAGTGTACAGGGTGATATAATTTGTTGTACAAAACAAAACCAGGGATATTTTCGTTTGGGGGCTGATATGTTGTATATTGTGGCTGAGATATACTTGTTTGGGGGCTGCATTAATGGCTTGTACCATTTTATTTTTCTTTCTTTTCAGCTGTACAAAATATGAAGATGTTTAGTGGCATGTTTTATTTTATAACTTTGTTTCTTCATTTTTCATTTGCAAGTGTACATGTTTTTTTTTCTTTTGTTTTTTTTTCGTTTTGTAATATAAGTGAGATTCTATTTTATTTTAATTTTACTTTCTTTTTCATATTTGAATGTATTTCCATATTTAATATATTGTTATAATTTGCTTATGTATTTATTTTATTTTGTTTTATAATTTATATTCATTTTGTAATATAGGTGAATTTCTAGATTTTAATTTGTTATTAGATTTTATCCAATGTATTTATTTTATACTTGTATATCTTATATAATTTCATTTTTAAACCATTTATTTACGATTTAAATTCAAATCAAATATATATATATATATATATATATATATATATATATAATTTCAAATTTACTCATATATGCCCATATACATATATATTCACATATATACATATATATATGATATTTAAATTTTAAATGATTTAACATAGAATTTATTTGATTTCGGGGAAACTCGCTTCAATTTACAATTAATTTTACAATTTTAATTCAAAAATTCAATTAATTATCAATTTAAACTTAATAAAATTCGAGGTCATTACAGTGCACATCCATCTACTTTTTGTTCGAGTCACTCGTTAACATTCACAGGATAAAACAATTTGAAAAGAAAAGAACCATCTTAACATAAGTTGCAAAAAGTAACTGATAATTAGATAATACCTTATCAAATTTAGCTAGAACTAATTGTTGTATATGTGTATATTTTTGGCAAAGATCATACTATGTTGATGACATCATTGTAATGGAAGACTAAATAATGCTTGGAGATTATGCTGCGCAAAACTCACTTCAATGATATCAAGGTGTTCAATGAAATGTCCAGCCCAATTTGCATTCAAATTTACATGGAATATCATCTAATCTACCTATTATGCCATTGTAGGAGCTGCGTGGCTCGACACCAAAGTCGTTATCCCCTGCGGTTGAATGGAATGCTTACTCTTCTATTAATTAAGATGGTTATATATGCATAATTACAATCTGAAAGAACTAAAAATTGTAGAGACTTGTAAAGAACGAGTTAAAACTTAAATGTAACTCCAACCACTAACAAATATAAACCATGCATTTGTGTATAACATCAAACTACATTGCCTTAACCATTGAGTGAATATATATGCTTATATTAATAACTTGCAGCAGCACGAAATGTTTTGTACTAGATCTTCCAAAATGAAGTGCGCAAACATGCCTTGTGTTGAAATCGATGCTTCCATTTTCAAAGATGATTTAACTCTGGTCTGACTTGTGTATAACTATGATATATTACTAAATCCATCAAAGTGAAGTTCAACTCTGTACATACTTACCCATTCGTTATTAAAAAAACCCTAACTGAAAGAATAAAAAATAAGGCATCAAAAGGTTTAAATTAAATTAAAGCACCTAGACTTGTTCATCGTCTCTGTAACAACCCGGGATTTTGTAAAAGTTAGTTATCGTCATTAGACGATTAAAATTGCTAACAAATTGATATTGGAATTTTAATCGAGTTGAAATTCTTTTATGATTTGGTGAATGATATGTGGACATTAAAATTTAATATGGTAGCCCATGTCTTCATTTGTTTGTTTTATGCTGTGATAACTATCAAAGGAAAACCCGACCCCTTCATTCATTTTCCAACCCTAAACCAAACTAACGAACGAAATAATGGCGGCCTTGTCTTCGTTCGTTCCTCTTTGCAAAAATTAGGGCTTCGATAAATTGAGGCTGCCGACTTCAATTTCCCGATCGAATGAAGGCGCTGCTTGTTTTTAAATCGATTGAAGGGGCGTTGCGAGTTTGGCTTTGTCGATCGCTCAATTTCTCGAGTGCTGGGCTGTTTCAATTTTGCTTCGAAACAAAGGTGAGTGATTCTTGCCACTCACATCTAATTTGAATGAGGTTTTTCACTTGTGGTCTTCGTGATTCTAGCTTTGAATAGTTCGTTTTCGTTCTTGGTTAACTTCGATGTTGTTTTGCTTTGATTTTGACTTAGTCGATTTCCTTGTCATCTGATTTTGTGGCATTTGTATTTGATTCGATTATTTCGTGATTGTCATGGTGTTGAATTCGTTGTCGTTGAACTTTGAATTTCTGAAGACTTCGGCAACATTGATTTTGTGAAAATATTTTGTATTTGGGAAATTCTTCGGTCTTGAGAACTTTATCGTGGTTGGTTTCGATTGACTGTTGCTTACATCCCTGTGCTTCGACTCTGGCCATTCCAGTTTGTACTTTGTCGAGCACCTACTTATTCATGGTTGCTAATGCTACTGTATACTTTTGCATATTTGTCTGGTCATTGTGTAGTCTGGTCTTCATTATGTGTTTGTAGCCTTGTATTTGCAGTGCACCACCCCTTATGTGCATGTTTCATTGATGCAGTCTTGTTTTCTTGATGGCATTTGGTCTAGTGTAGTTGTACACTTGATTACTTTATAATTGTACATATATCTTCGAGTTTGCACTGCAAATATATGGTCTAGTGGCTATGCACATTGTTCTGATTCTTTATGAAGTCGTATCTGTACACTTGTTGTTGACTTAGTCGGCTTCATCGAGTCTGCATTGAGCTCTGGTGACCTTTGAGTCTTGTGACTGTTTTACTTGAACTAAATAACTGTTTCATAGCTCTCTGGCTTGACTTGAATTTGCTTGATCACATGCTGACCTATGCATTGTGATTTTGGTCGAGTCTAGTGTTTGAATTTTGTCTGCACTTCCTGTATATGTCTGAAGCACTTTTGTAAAGTCTGGTTCAGTCTGCTCATTGAAGTGTGGCATTTTTCCATGTATTTGTGTAGTCTGGTCTACATTATGTGTTCACTTGAGTGTTGCTTGGAGTCTTTACTGGTGCACGTTGTTTGTGCATGTCATTTGAACTTGTTTCATTAGTGATGTATTGTACATTCACTATTCTCATGAACTTGTTTCATTAGTGATGTACTGTACATCCACTATTCTCACTTGATGTTGTTGTTTGCACTGCACTTGAGTTTGATTGCTGTTGTTCTATGTAGTAGCCTTGCTTCAGGTGTACATATTGAATTTTCTGACTTGTATTCAGTTGCATTAATGTTGCAGTTTTTACTTGTATAAGTTGTAGTTGTTGAGGCAGTGCCATTGAGCCTGGAGCTTATGAGTTGCATCTACATATTTTCATTTGTGCACTGCTATGTATTGGTTTCTTGAAACTTGTGAACTGCCTGTGTTCCTGATTCTTGTTCGCTACCTCTATTTCACTTTTGTTTACTTGTGCAGTTCTCTGGTCTAATCAGTATTGCATGTATGCTTCATTGTATCCATCTTGTTGGCATTTGGTCTTGATATTGTACTTGATTGTGCACTTGCTTGGCCATTTTGTACTTTTGGTCCGGTATACATATGCACTACCTATATCTAAGTACATGTTGTAGCTTGAGAATGATTTGTGCTTGATCATTTCATGTTGATTTTTGAAATTGTACCTGTGTTAAATCCAGTTTCACAACTCGAGTTTGACCTTGTGCTCGTTTATGAATTTTCATTGTGCATTCATGTGCACTTTGTTCATTTGATGGTTACTGGGTGGATGTTGTACGTTGCAGTTCCATCTGGTTCATTCCGATTTGAGTTGGTGTCATTTGATGTTTTTGATTTACTGAGCTTTTGTGTATTTCATCATTGTTGTGGCGAGGCAGTGCACGCGTGCGTGTACCGCAGCCACACAGAAGTGATGTTGTGATTGATATTTCAATTGCTTGAATTGTTTTGTGTGTTCAATTCATATTTTGAAAGCGTATTCTGATTTGGTTAGATTTGATCATTTTGTTATTGTCTAATTATCTGTTGATAATTAGATTATGAGTTTTTAATTATTTATTTAATAATTAGATTTTTGTTGTTAATTGTCGTTTAGACAATTCTGTTGTTTTCTAAATTATCTTCATTGATAATCTTTTTATTTATCTTTGTTGATTATTTGAATTTGCTGATTTGTTGTTTAACACTATTTAGTGTTATATCCGTCGTTATCCGATTCCCTTATTGAAGAATTGGATATACGAGATTTCTGTGACTGTCGTCTATTGATTATTTAATTATTATTGCTTCTGTGCATTAATAACTGAGTTTGAATTAGACTGACCTGTGTATTATTTTCTTTTGAATTTAATACTCGGGTCAGACCGAGTTATTTCAGGTTGTTGATATTCTGCTTTGGGTTGCTGCTTGAGCTATGAAGTCACTTCATATCTTTTGGAGTAGTCGTGTCATAGTATAGGATGATATGTATTCATGTATAGTTAATAATGTACTTGTAACTTCCAGTGTCGACAGTTGTAGTTGTATCATATGTACTGTATCACATGTATTGTAACTGACATCAGTTATATATATATGAGACTTTTATTATCTGTGTTCCGCATTTAGCTTATCTATGTTATTATTATATATATTGTCCTAAAGTATTATGAACCATCGTAGTTCGTTTTATACTAGAATTGGGTATGTCGATGGGAGTAAATAAATAAGGGATGAAAAATAAAAATATATACCACTCCTATCGAGGTAACCAATACTAGTGTAAGGCCCAACTACGGATGGCCGCTCCCATCCAACCTTATTCTTCGTAATAACAGACAGTATTTCTTTTAATACCCTTTGTTATTGTGAGCATAGAGGTGGGGCGTTACAGTCTCCATATACTGGAAGCTCCTCCTCTTCGTCGTCTCCATTGCTCTCTTAATCAAATTGACCTCAAGTTGTTGAAAAGTTGGTTCAAGGACAGTGACAGGAGGTTGCTGGAAATTAATGCTAAAGCGGACATAGTTGTTTCGAAAGATGGAAATGGAGATTAATACTAACCCTAATTAGAGCAGAAGATTAAAATCATTGTTGAAAATCTGAGGTGGAGCTTGTGAAATGGAGAGGAACAAATTTACGTTTTGTAATTTTACAAGATTTTTGAAAAGTGGAGAAAGTTGGGAAGGAAGGAAATAAAATCAAAGAGAAAACAAAAGGTTAATAAAAGCGTGTGAAGGAGATAACTTTTACCAGGCGAATATATGTAACCGCCTAATTTTTCATATCCCGCCTAGCATTTGTAATTGAAGCAGCGTTTTAAGTCGTGAATTTTTCAAAGGCGGGATAACTGGGTAATTTTTCTATACGTTTATAATATATAGTAAAGTATTATTAGTTGCACTTACCAATCAACGCTGCCAAATAATGCAACCAATAGCAAATTTTCTTGTAGTGATAAGACCACGCCCACACATAAACACGGATGGGTTTTTACCTTATGATAACTAAAACATTTATAACAAAACATTTAATATTATTTTTAATGACATTCTTTGAAAACATTTGCAAATAAACTTATTAATCTTACCCGAAATTATTACATTGATCAAATTCTAGCATATTAGCCACAAAGTGGGTTATACAATCAAACTCGTAAAGGCTTCTTACTGGAGAATGGATTTCCATACAAATGACCAGGTGAAGGGACTACCTTCCGATGGGTACACCTCTAGATGGATGTCTCGAGGAACCATCACAAAGCTCCTCTACTAACACAAGACCAGCCTACCTCTATAACTAGATGGTACCGAATATGTCATCCCCCGGTCGTTACCGACCTTTAACTCAGCACGCTCTAGCACACAAACCACATTAATTTACATCATGAACATCATAGGGGGAAAAATATATCTAGAAGGGTATGATCATACCCGGATGGGAATGACCCACTTAGCCTTGCTGCATCTACCATGTTTCGGTCATTTCCGGTTGATGAGGCTTGAGGCAACGATTACCTTTTCACATAGCACAAATTCTTTCACTTTGAATGCCACATTGTCATTCCATAATCACATGACTGATTTCTAAAAACATATAACCTCTGAGCTCGTATGTCTCAGAGAAAGGGTGTTAAGCTAAGAGAAGGTGTCTTCTCTGCCATCAATTGATATACATTATATAGAGATCACTAAATGTGATTTAGAATGCAACGTCAAACATTCTCCCATACAAGTTTGTTCTGGGACTGAACGAAACCGAAGGTACTTTCCGTGGCCATTTCTAGGCGATAAGTCCTTGTAGTTCTGAGATTTTTCATAACAAAGAGACCACTGCTACAATAAGTGAATAAGGAGTTTTATCCCTAATTAATCAAGAAGTAGTCCTTCATTATTATTCGTCTCAATATCCTCATCTTCAAATAGCTTCATTTTTCGAACACCTAAATTGGTTCGAAGTGGTTTTCGGATAGGAATCATCCAAATCTAACCCCGCTTCCTTCGAAATCCAATTATCGATAAAAAGATATTAAGTGGTTAATTAACATTCAAAGAATTTGTTTCTTTTCTTTTATCTTAAAAATACTTAAATATGATCTTTTAGAGCATCTGGGCTTTCCTTTCGATCTGTTCCACCCCTCGCCTAAGAAGAGAAAATATAGGACAGGTAAGTTCAAGGCACCGGTTGCTCCATTCCTAACCTTAGCTAAACACCTTGTTTTATCTTCCCAGATCTCACAAGTGGGACAAATGTACTAGTCGTTTTCGCATACTCAGTTTGTTATTATTTCAATATTCTTCAATTATTCTTTAAGTGTTATAAACAATTCATATTAACCATTTATTCAAACTTTTATTAAAACATCCAAATCATCTTTAAATTACTTAATTATTCTTTTAAAATCATTCACAAAATATTTGGGAAAGAATTTTTAAGTTTAAAACTACATTTCAAAAGTTATTTAAAATTGCTGCGAAAAGCGTTGCGAAAAGTGTTGCAAATAGTGTTTTAAAAGCTATATTCTTCAAAATGACTTTTATATCATTTAGAAATCCATCTTTTCAACTTAAATCTCTTTTAAGTCATTTTGAAATATTTTTAGGATTTATTTCATATTTTTAAACATTTAAAAATATTACTTTTATGTCAATTTCAAATTCGGATTTTAACCGTAGTACCTTGATTTTTCTGAAATATTGTTTTGGACTTATTTAAAAATATACAAGATGGAATCTTGATTTTCTTTCTTTATATATTTAAACATATTCAAATGTTTATAAAACAATTCTAACTCATTTTAAAACTATTTCCAAAAGGTTTAAGCATTCCATATACACCATTTCATTTTTTAAAAGGAAAGTGGTTTCCTTTTTGTTTATCGACGTGTATTAACGTGACTTGGTAAAACAATTTTACAATCATATCAAACAATCAATACTTGATGATCAAAGCATATAGAAGCATCCATATCAATCATAACACATCATTAAACATGTATGTATATAAATACAGATATTAAATAGAGTTTCTCACCATTAACCAAAGCGATTAACTTCCTACCAATATTCAAACTAATCCACGCTTCGCTAACTACTTCCTACTCCATTTAAACATTAGTAAACAACTTCCCTTTCCTTCCTAGTGCTCGGCCAAGGCTTGAGATGGAGGTTGGCCGAAAGTATACAGAAGAAGTGGTATAGTTTTGACTTTGAATTCTCAAGATTAGACCTGAAAAATAAGTCATCTTCATTCTGGATTTTGAACCTCTTAGTCTCAAAATATGAAAAGGTTGTCTACTGGAAAGTTGTTTAAATTTATTTTCTCTTGAATCTGAAGAAAATAATAACTTGATTTTGACTAGTTTTGAGGAAGATATGGTTAAAAGAAAATGAGGTATTCTCGGGTTCACAAAAAATAAAGCCCGAAAATGTACTTCAAAGAATTGAGTTTTAGAAAAACCCAAAACTGGAAGAAGTGCTCCACATGAAAGTTGTAGCCACTGAAATTTTATATGATTTGAAAGAATGAATTTCTATATTTGGATCAGTTATTAATAAGTTATGATCAAAACAAACAGGCCATTCTCTGTCTCAAAAACTGGGCCAGAGAATGCACTGGAAAGAAGTGGGTTTTGGCATAGCTATGTTCGGAATAAGAAGAAGTGGTCTAAATGAAAGTTGAAGCCACTAGAAAAATACATGGTTTGAGAAAAAGGATTTTGCATTTTAGTTCATTTTGAAGAAGTTATGGCCGAGAGAAGAAGAGGTAAAATAGGGAGAAAAGATGAGTTTGATTTGAAGAGAATGAATATTGATTTCTTTTGAATATTTTGTAAATATTTTGACATTATTTATTTCTAATTTTTTTTTCTATGGCTTGGAAGCCATTAAAGAGGAGAGGAATAAGGTGAAGAATCTTGAGAAAAGAGGAAGAAGAAGTGTGAATGAATGTGAAGAAGAATGTGGGTATTTATAGAAAAAGAAAGAAGTGGTAAATTTACCAAAACAACCTTTTACCAAATTACCAAACCATCCTTACTTCAACCTAAAGCAACTTTTATTTTTTTAACGCTTACCATCACCTTTCACATCCTTACTTTACGTCTTAATCTAATAACTAAGTTAAGTAAAATAATAATTATATTGGCTTTTGATGTGATATTGATTGGATGTTGACTTTTTCTTATTTTTTTTAGTTCTTACTTACTTTTACTAATGACTTCTATAAGTTTTCTAATTACGTTTAGTAAAAATAAACATGTTTAGTTATTAAAATATGTAACATATATGCTAAAACATGTGAACAAAGGTGCGACAAAGTTGTGGCAACTTATTTTGAACAATACGTTGATTTTCGACAAAACGTTTTCCGGTCACATTTTGACGTTTTTGTTAAACTATTTATTCATGTAAACCAAATCTCCAAATAAATTTCTTATTATCTTTAAATAATTAAAACAAGTATATTTGACTTATAAAATAATATTCAAATCTACTTGTAAAAATACGACATTGATTTATCGATATGCGACGAAATTTGTCAACTTTATAAAACAAGTTTTATATATTTATCGAACGATTATAAATTAAATTATTATTATTGTCAAATGAGTTTGATATGGATTATATATATTTAAAAAGAATTATTTATCCTTTAAAACTAATTTCTCGAATATTTATCCTACTTTATCGGAATCCGACTTTTGTCAATTTTATAATGGAAATCCAAAACCTTTATTCAGTATTAAAAATAAGTTTATCATTCGTATTTATCATATAAAACATGATTATTTAAGTTAGAAACTTCTACATTTGAATATTTAAATAAATTAAATATTATATTTTCAAAGTGGTAAAATTACGGGTCGTTACATTTTCCTCTACTTAAAAGAATTTCGTCCCCGAAATTACCCTGAACCTAAACCCAGAATATTTTACCTAAATCATTATTTCACAAAGTAAAACCCATAAGATGTACCCAAATCATATGTATAGAATATCTGATTTGATCTTCAATAGAATCCACAACTTTATTTCCGAACTAGTATTGATCCCCCGATCCTCTAGTGCGGACTCTGATCAAGCTTGTGGATCAAATACACTTGCTTTCCTTGCATATCTCTCAACTATGATAGAAAACTCGAGTAACTAACCACAAACCATCATCAATTCTCGCCGTCAAGAAATTGAGTGATAAATCCTTTTTCGGATCGGTGTAAACACCTCAAAGTTCCATACCTGGATATTAGATCAAAATTTGTGTAACGAAATGATTTATGTATAAATTACGTTTTTATTCCTATTGGTTTTTCTCAGTTATACCAAATTCTCTTTATTCACATCCTTTATTTTTCACATTCATTTTTTTAGTATATTTTCTTTAATACTAATATTGTTTATGAATCGTTTCGTAAAACTATCACTTAAGTTTATTATATCTTATGAGCACAACTATGTAAATCCATCACTTTTAAAATCTTAAGTCCAAATCCTTAATTAATGCTAAAATTCGTTAATAAAATATTTTCCAGGTTATAATTGCATTTTAAAGAGTTGTGATTATATTTAAGTGTATAAATAGTTCATGACTTAAATCTATTTTTGTATAATATTTTTTACATCCTAATAGTATGTATACACGTCCCAAATTCCCGATTGGTTTTATATCCGGGTGAATTACATGTTTAAAATTTGTTGTAGGTTACTATCATTTCAAATTCATACTTACAAAATTTATTTCTGATTTAACGCTATTATAAATTTCTCCACTTTTAAATCCTTTTTATTTATAATCACATTTATAAATTATACTTATCCAACTTCATTTACTCAAAACATTTCACAATTGTTTATCTTTTACCAAAAGTTTTCATAATTCATTATCTTTGAGTTTGGTGTGATTTAGAAATTTTCGACTGTCCAAAATCGTTGACAATCCCGCTTTATCTTATCAATTTGTGATTCAATATTTATCTTCAGTTTAAACTCTTTTATAAATATTACTAATCAATTTATCAATTAATGATTCACATTAACAATTTAACTTAAGAAAATTATATAGAACGAGTAACTTCAAAATAATACCAAGGAAATAGGTACTACCAATAGTATCATATATCCTTTTAACAAGAAGAGTATTACGTAAGGGAAGTGTTTACTATCCGAACACATCTCTTGCCCATTTTTAGTTTATTTTCAAGCCAATCAAACTAGTTATCATAAAATACCTCTTTTTATTTGACATAATACCATTTTCAAAATCTTTAGAGATTACTTTTGTTTATAAAACCTATTTTATAAATTCATCTTATATTAGTTAACTTCATTACCACAATTCTTTTAAATTACTTGAATTTAAATTCTCATTCCTTTTATATTTTTTTCTTTTTACATAATCATTTTCTATTATTTATCTTATATCATTTTTATCTTATATGTCCATTCCTTAAATAAATCTTATTATCAAACACCTTATAGTCAAATCGTGAAACTTAATTCACAAGATATTTGTACTTAAACTTTTAAATCGCACAATTGATCTGTTTATGATAATAACTTAACATCATTATCATTTCTTAATTTATTATTTTGGAATAAGTATTAAAGATCTTAATTACCATATTAGATTTCTTACTTATCGATTATCTTTATGAAACATCTTATAGTCAAACTGTGAAATTCTAATCACAAGATGTTCATATTTAAATTTCACTAATCATGATTCCTAACTATATAACTCTTCAAAAAATATGTACTTTGTAATCAAAATATAATCCTAGGTAAAATTATTTCATTTACCAATTTTTTCAAAACAAAACCTTTATATATAACATTAACTAATACGTGCTCATATATATTACTCTTAACTCATTCTAGGGTGTTACTAACCCTATCTATAATGAGTTACTCATCCTAGGGTATTACTAATCCTATCTCTAATGAGTCTTTACCCTACCAAAGCCAAGGTTCTCGCTTAACCTTCAGCTCTGATACCAAATGTGATGACCCACAATTCCGTACCCTTTGAGCCGACAATAAACCACACATGTCTGACCCAAATTGCACGAAAGAATGGATTATCCAGGGTAATAAAGAAAAATAGACAGAACAGAATCTCACTCGAAGGGAATAACATATATTATTGAACAGTAATCTTTACAGCGGAAATTTTTTTAAGATACATATATTAGAGTCTAACCTAGATTCAGTTTGGACAGTTATAAACATCTGTCCTTACAAATGCTGACAAACATCAAACAACTGTAGTGGATAATAGAATACATCCATACATAGATGAATATCTCCAGCTCTCCTTTGGAAACTCCAACCATCTTCAACTAAACCTGATACTACTCCGATCTGACCCGAGTATTGAAAACACCCGGATAAGGCTTGATAAACCAGCGTGAGAAAACTCAAATAATAAATGACAGTGTCGTATATCAGCCTTGGAAATAAAATCATTTTGAAAAGAAAGAGTATCTCATAAGACCACGCCCACACATAAACACGGATGGGTTTTTACCTTATGATAACTAAAACATTAACAACAAAACATTTGATATTATTTCTATTGACATTCTTTGAATTTTTTTGCAAATAAACTTATTAATCTTAACCAAAATTGAGCATGAAGGTTTCAAAAAGTTATAATCTAATATCTTAAATTTTTAATTGGAATGTAACATTAATAACACACTCTTTAACACATCAATAGAAGGTCAATCCACTACTATACCACCACTTGTGTTATCACACCTTAAATATCATGTTATCATATGTTAAAATAGAGCTATCGAGCTTCAATCATGTGTGTTATTGCACCTAAAAAATGCATACTATCACATGTCAAATACAGGCTATCGCATGCATAAGTTATATAAAGCTATCGCATGTTAACAAAGCTTTCCCCTATCAATGAAAACCTATCGCATGCCTAGGCAACATGAAGCTATTGAGCATAAATAGCTGACGAGTGTCAAGTGAAACATATTTATTGCATGTTTAAACTACATGAAACTATCATGAGTCAACATGCGATCAAGTGTTATGTAAAACATAGTTATCAAGTATCAAGTAAAACATACATATCGAGTCAAACATGATTATTGATCATCAAGTGAAACATAACTATTGAGTGTCATAAAATATGATGTTATCGCATCTTTAATCTCTAAAAAATTATCGAATGCCAAAAATTAGAAGCCATCGAGTGTTTAAGATGGCATTTCATAAATATTTTCAAAACGAATTTATTTCCCTTAATTGTAATAGCCTTTTACCAAACCAATTTCTTTGTCAAATTTTTATTGATTAATCGAATTCTTTTCTAAGATCGTTGCTGTAAAACCAGAGAGAAATTTTCTTTTCTTTCCGAAAATATTAATTTTCCATTAATTATGCCATTAATTACTCTTTTGCAATTAAAACCTTCTTACATAAAACAATTTATTTTAGAACAAAATTAGCTAGGAAAAAATCCCCAAAAAATCTTAAATACCTACTTTTAACACATATAAACATTTAATGGAAAAATAATTATTTTTCATATTTTAAATAAATAAAAACCAAAACTATCGATTTTCTAAACTTAAAAAATTCATAATAAATTCATAATAATTGCAGAAATTATGAAAATGTTGTAATATTATAAAGTGTGAATATGTTGTACAATGTTAGTTATATTTTGTTTAGTCCCACATCATGGGATATGTTCAATACTATGCTCCAAGGCCTATATATAAAGGAGTCTATGCAATGTAAATGTATGAAAAATATTTGAGTAATAACATTTTCTTCTTTCTCCTTCTCTAATGGCTTCTTATCTCCTTCTATTTTATAACACGTTATCAGCACGATCTCTAAACAAAAAAATATATAGATTTGAATTGTGATAATCTAGAAGATCAGATCTACTTTGTTTTTCAGATTCAATTATAGTTCTCAAGATGGTAAGCAATTTTTTAGATTTAATTATATTGATCTTATCTTTTTCAGATCTGATTCTATGAGTTTTATCTTCTTAGATCTCATTAAATCATAGATTAATTTTTTTTTGGATCTTGTTCAATTGTAGATCTTATGTTCTAATTTTTTTAAGATCTTTTGTAGATCTTGATATCATTCAAAAATGATATATCTTTGAGATCTATATTTTTAATCATTAGACTTATTCTTTTTCATGTGTATTCATCATTTTCTCTTATTTAATTATTGAAATCAGATATGACTTCTGCGATTACTTATTTTTACATATCTTCTAGTTGAAATCATTTTTTTTCTTTCAGAATTGGTACTTGATAAATAATTCAGTTTGAATTGATTCAAAATTTCTAACAAGTGGTATTAGATCCACTCATCTTTGGTTTCATTATGAATTTTTGATTTTTGAGTAAGTTTTGAATCGACTTATTTATAAGTCATTAAATTCTTATAACATCTTACTCAAATTTCAGATCTATTTGATCTATGTATATTTTTGGATTTGGTTTGAAGCTAAAATTGTTTTTTCTAAACCAAAAGGTAGCTTCTCATGTAGAAAGCAAGATCAAAATGATCTGTATATGGTTTGTGTAATTAAATAAAATTCTGAAATGTTTTTATTTTTGGGAAATAATCTTAATTCCCTAAATTTCTAAAATAACTTGCGTTGATTTGAAGATTTACATGTTTGTTTTGATATATTTGGTAAAGAATTATGAAGTTAATTTTCTTATAAGGGAAATAATTTGGATCTGAGATGTATAGTTGTTTATGATTGTGAATGATATGGATAAATTTGAGATGGTAATTTTGTTTATTTAGAAATTCTGATTATTAGGAAATAAAATTTCACTCTAAGATATTCATTTTAATTTTATTATTTAGTAATATTGAACCTAGATTTGAGATGAAATTATGTTACTTTAAGTATTGTTTGCTCAATTGGTTCATATATTTATAATGGAAGTAGTTATATCTTAGACCACATACAGGTTAATTGCACTTATTTTTATCATAAATGTATTAAATGCATTGGTTATTATAAATTAAATGATGTTGTATGTTTTGTGTTTGGAATAAGAATAGACATATGTTACTATTTGATGTATTTATTTTGAAAAGTAATGTCTGATGTAATGGAAGAAATAGGTTTAACAGCAACATAAAGTTGTGCAAAGAAATTATTTTAATAGAAATTGTATAACTCAAAGTCCAAGACCTGAAGTCTTGAATTATGAAAAGATTTTCTGACAAACTTTACAAGCTCGAATTCTTATCAGTATTTTTTTTAATTTGGCAAAATGTACAAGCTTCTAAAAAAAAATAAGTTTACACAAATTTTGAGAACCCGAAGTTCATAAAAAATTAATGAACTTGAAGTTCATGAATTAGAAGCCCGAAGCTCTATTGAAATTGTGTAAAATGATAAGGTTGTACTTCTTGAAGAAGTTAAAGGAAATTAATAAATTATCATATGAGATAATGATGCTACATTCAAGAGATTACAAAAATCTCCAAATGAATTATATCTTACTTATATCTTCACATTTACATTATATTAACCAAATATCCTGAAGATATTATGTTATATGATATTTCAAACATCATCGTATGTGTGTGTGTATTAATCTCTTAAAGAGATGTTTTAGAGATTTATTTATATTTATATTGCAAAATCTAACATCCCAGAAGAGATGTTATAGGAATTTTATTTTTATTACATTGCAATTCCTTAAAAGGAAACACTATATTCCCTGAAGGAATAACCATATAATTTTTTTAAAGTAATAACAATAATTTATCCAAAAAAATGATATTGTATACCAATATTACACTCCAGAAGTAGTGGTTTTTTCTCTTGCATCTTACTTTCATTTAGTGAATCTAGTTTTGTTAATGTATTTAAAGTTTGATATGCCATTTCAAAAGCAATTACAATAAAAAATCTCCAGCAGAGATATTTTATGCTACTGTATAAGTAGTAATTATGTAATTTATATAAAAGAAATATTGTATATTGATATGGTATTCCAATAGTGTGACATCCTAGAATTTTTGGCAATATCAATTTAATAATCTGTGTTGAAATTTAAATTGATTTGATAATTTTTGTTGATAAATTTAAATTGATTTAATAATCTTCTTTTAATAAATATGAAATGGGTGATTTTATCTTTTAAAAGGCTAATAAATTGTTTTCTATTTATAATGTGTATATATGTAACGACCCCGAATCCAAATGAATTTGGTATAAATCATTTCAATTTACAAATATTGTAAATATTGTATATATGTGAATATATATGTATGTACAATTGATTTGAATTTAAATTGTAAATAAATAAGCCAAAGATAAATTATAATAATAAATAAATTATATAGTTTTATACAATGTAAAGTAAAAATATAAATCTTAATATCATATTAATAAACCAATACAAAGTAATATAAATAGTTTAGACTACAAAATAATAAAAGAAAAAGATGAAACCAAACCAAATACATATGAAAATAAAATTCATAAACACTTGTAAATGAAACCAAACAAACAAAAGAAAATATGTGTACATTTCTAAAGGCTAAAACAAGACTTAATCTTCATGTAACAAAAATAATAGGGCAAAGCAAATATAATCTCAACCGAAATCAAACTAGTATAGTTAAAGCAAGACAAAGAAAAGAAAAGAAAATACATAGCATAAGAGTATAGACAAAGAAGTACACATGCATTTAATACCCCATCACTACTTTGCACAAAATCGAATTCTCAACCAACAAAAGATAAGATAAAGTATGAAGAAGCATAGGCTGTAAACATAAAAATAAGAAGCATGCATGAACAAGGTACCAAATCATTTAATGCTAGCTCAAAACAAAGTCAATTCGAGTTTGCTTAGGATCATTTCAGCCTCCTAAAGAGATAAAGATCTCTGACCTAATTTATAAAATCTTGTACAACCCTGTAACCCATTTCTATATCTCCATCATTTTCATTCTCGTCCATTCCAAGCTATGAAAAATAAAATAAAAACTGAGTAAACACCATTTCATACTTTAACAAAAGATTCAACTGCAAACAACACAGATTCAAATAAAAACCAGAGATAAAGAAAAGTTTTCAACTTGCAAAACTCAAGCCTGGTTCAACATAAGGGCAGCCCTGTTCTTCTTTTGAAAACAAGGTGAGCAAACCTCTTTGTTTAAGAATAGCTTATGGATCTTTGATAAAATCTGTTACATACAGTCTATAATGTTTGCTTGTGCTTGAATATAAATGTGCGCTTATGAGTATAATATTGCCTGCAAATTGTTTTCTGGATATCATGTTTTTGGGCTCTGTTGTTAATAACAGACTCATTATCATCACAAGAAATGCTTATCTCCCTGTAAAATCAATATTGAACTTTGGTTACTGAAGGAAAATTGTTAATAATAATGTGTTCTTGCTTTAAAAATAAAAATAAAAATAATATTTAAGTGATTTTATTTGATAAATATACTGTAAGCTTAACTTTACAGTGGAAATCAGGAAATAGATAAAGTTCAAACATGATGATTTTCGAATTCATTTATATGGTCTGATTTGTCTTCGAAAATTAGGAATTTTAAAAAATTAAATTGTAATTTCTAGTTTAGAATTCAATGAGTTGTTCGGTGATGAACGTTTTTGGGGTTTTGGCCTTTTTCCGTCGATCGGCAACATCGTTATCCTCGTGACCGAAGTTGGAGCTTCCTGGTAGGCCATGGAGCTTGGGAAAAATGCTTGATAAAATTCTAAATCAACGTGGATGTTGATTTCGATCGAATTAGGGTTAAGCCCTGCGTTTTATAGGTGGTGGTCGCGAGTTGTTTTCGTCGTCGACACTGCGATACAGGCGATCGCACCTGGGGGTTTGTTTCTGTCGTCGTATGGGGGAGCCGTGGACGTGGTGACGTGGTGTCCGGTGGACGAGATGGTCGGAGCGATGGGTTTTTCTAATTTGGGTTCGAGTTCAGGTTTCGAACGAAAGGCCAGATTTGTGATCTCGAGTTTTTACATCGAAGTGAGCTTTGCTTTCGAGTGTAGGGTAGTTTCGCGATTTGTTGGTGGTGGCGAAGTTCGCCAGAGCGGCGGTGGCCAGTTGTGCACGTGCACGATGTAAATCTCGTGTCAGGAGGTTGGGCTGGGAAGAAACTCGAAGGAGTGCTCGAGTAGGAGATGGATTGGCTCGGGTTTTTGGGCATTCGTGCAAGTTGTTTCAGCAGTTTTTGTAAAAAGTTTTAAAAATAGAATTTTTGAAATTTAAATAAATTTTATTAAAACTTTCTCTAAAACACTACTTTATTAATATCAATGGTTTCTTAACCATTTGTTAAAGAGTTTTAGAATTTATTTAATCTAAAATTTGTTTAAGTTAATTTTAAAGATTTAAAAAGGGATTTAAAATGTAAATGGTAATTAGTGTATTTACAAGATAATGTATATTAAGTTAAAAGGAGTTTTATTATCTTGAAAATTACTTAAGTTAATTAGGAAATTAAGTATAATTAGTTAATTTAATTAATTAAAGATAAAGGTTAATTAAGTGATTTATGTAAGAATAATTAAGTAATTTAATTAATTAATGGTTATAATTGATTAACTAATAAATTAGAGATAAATGAATTGGGAATTTATTAATTATGAAAATTTAAGGTTAATTAATTAATGAAGGTGATTAAAGAATGATAATTAATTGAGGAATAATTAATCAAAATAATTAATTAAAGATAATTAATTAAATGGTGAGTTAAATAATTAAAGAGTAATTATTTAATAATTAAAGGTTGATGAATTATAATTAAAGGTTAATTAATTATTAATGGTTAATTAATAAATGATTAAAGAATAAGTAATTAAAACGATTTGTAATTTATTGATGTTAATTAACCAAAATTTGTAGTTTATTCGTAAGTGATTAACTTGGTATAAATTAATTAAAATCTGATATTAACAGACCTTACTTATGAATGTTTGAATTCTATTGGATGGTTTGAATGGTTTGATATCCCTGATATATGATGCTTTATGATGCATCCTGATTTATGTTATGATCTATATTTTACTTATCTGTGATATATATCTGTGATCTATGAATGAAGATAAGCGTTATAATTTATATCGCTTATCAGATATACTGTTGTATTTGATCTGTGATGATTCATCGTGTTGCACTATTGTGTTAAACCCCTGGACCACACCTTTACACACACAAATATGGATTTCACGTGGAAATCAGTTAAGTCACAGATAATGTAAATCTGATGTTTTTGAAATTGAAATTTTAATTTCAATTGATTTTGAAATTTGAAATTTTGATTTAAAGTGAGAAGTTTTTGAAATGGAATTTCAAAGATAAAAGTTATTTTGATAACTTAATTGAGTTTTGAAAATTTAAATAAATTGATTTAAATTTGAATTCAAGTTTTAAATTGAATTCTATGATTTGAAACTAAGGATTAAAGATGATGTACAAGTTATATATGGGTTAAACCATTTTAAAGGTATTGATTTGAGAATTTGAATTTAATTCAAGGGTTTTAACTCGTGTAAATATAACTGGATTTTTTTTCCGAAACGAAAACTACTTGTTTTCAAATAATAATAGCTTTCATTTTAAGAAAGGATTTCCAAATTGTGTTGAACGGTTTCAAGTTTGAAATAGAATTGAAATGTTTTGAAAATTATGAAATGAGTCTTTGATTTCAAAGACCGGATGAGTTAATCTAACTTGAAATGAAATTGTTTTGAAAGGCTATGTATGAATCTTTGGAAATGAGTTTTGAAAGCTATAAGTTAAATCTTGACTTAAAGATTTAACGAGTTAATCCAAGTGAAATGGAAATTGTTTTGAAATCTATAAATGGATTTTTGTGAACGGGGTGAACTTGGTGAATTAAATCTTTTGTTTAAAAGATTAAAAGTGTGGAAATTGTTTAAACCATTGAAGGTTTTTGAAATGAATCTTTTTGTTAAAAGATTGGAAATGGTAATTTGTTTTAACCATTCGAATGAAAAGTTTTGGGCTTTAAGCTGTGATTTAACTGAGACCCCAGTATCCATATGATTTTTAATTGCGCTCATTATTCGGTTTAGCCGGGAGAGGACCTTTGTGTCATATATCCCATTCCGAATAGTGATACGACGATATGGATAGCATTTGAAGACCGGTGGTGAAGACCGGGTATTTGCGAGAGCGATAGGATGACCTATCGATTGTCTCTGCACTGAGTAGCTACGGTATAGAGATTCCCTAAGTGATGGGAAGTCCGATCAGGATTGTGAATACCCGGATTTGCAAAGGCTTCTTTGGAAGTGCCTTCGGTTCTGTTCGAACCCGGAACAGACTTGTATGGATGTGTGTATGACGTTACACTTTGAGATGTAAAGCTGGTTTCTATCAAATACATTTCTGTTGGTGGCGGAGAATTTATTCTCTTAGCTTAACACCCTTCTCTGAGACGTACGAGCTCAGAGGTTATGTAGTTAATGGTTACTAGTGATACATTCCCAATTTGGTAATGTGACATACGAAGTGCTGATGATCATTTGTTGGTCAAAGCGTGCTTTGTGAAAAAGCGTTGCTTTGTGAAAAAGCGTGCTTTGTGAAAAAGCGTTGATTTGTGAAAAAGCGTAGTTTTGTGGACGAGACTTCGTCGAGCCTCACAACCCGGTAATGGTCGAAACAGGAATGTTGCGACAAAGGTTTGTAGGGGTAGCGCCCCTAGGGTATGTCATTTCCTTCTGGATAAAAGGTGATATCATGGTATGGAGCCCAGATATTTTACCTATGTTGATTATATTTTGTGGCTGTTGCTTTATGATTGAGGATCCTCGGATAAAGGTCGGTGATGACCGGGGGATGACATGACTCGTGTGTTAGTTACCTAGTTACAGCTGTACAGCGTGAGGTAGCGTCAGTGTGTTAGTTACCTAGTTACAGCTGTACAGCGTGAGGTAGCGTCGGCCTTTTGTTTGCAGAGATCCGGTTAGGATCCGGGGCGTCTTTCCAGAGGCGTTTCTATTTCGGTAAGGAAGTTCCTTAGCCTGATCATTTGTTGTAAATCCAAAGAAACAATACGAGCCCTGTATGGTTTTAGTTGTATTACCTGCTATGGAATGTGGCGGTAACCTGCTATTGAATGTAGTAGTTATAGTAGACATACAACAATGGTTGTATGCTGGCTAAGATTGATATTATATTTTCGAAATGTTTTCGACACTATGCACTAATGATAATAATATCGAATGATTTTGCGTAGTAAGCATGTTTGACTATCATAAGGAGAAATCTCCTCCAATTCTGCGATTGCATTGTGTGTGTGGCGGGAGGCCTTATGGTAGTTTCATTTTCAAAAAGCATTGCGGATTTCAATGTTAAACAGCCTTTTGTGTTTGCTTAAAGATAATCTGTTTTTGTTGCTCACACCAGTCCCATGACTGACCCGGAGTTTATTGTTCTCTTCCTAAACTCTGGGTGCCCACAATTTTCCACACGGGCAGTCTAGAGTTGGGTTTTTCAAATATTCAGGTTTAGTAGATTATCTGGAGCTAGTTCAGTTCTTGGAGTTCATGGACTGACGTTGCTTATCTTGGAGCATTCTATTGGAGATATTCTATCCACTGCTGGTGTTATCTATTTTCTTTTCCGCTGCTATTTGTTGTATCATATCTTTGATGTATATAGATATTCATTGTATCATCATTGTATCTAGATATTGTATCAGATGTTGTATATCTATATTGTTTTCTTTCTTCCGCTGTGTTGTTATACTTACTGTGTTATAAGCTCCGGCGAATCGGATTTGAACGGTTGAATCTATGGCATTCGAGTACAATGTAAAGTATGGATGTTGATTTTCGAACCCGAAAATCCGGATCGTTACAAGTGGTATCAGAGCTAAGGTTGAACTTTAGCTCAGGAGTATAACACATTAAGTAGCTCATTAGAGATAGGGTGAAGTATACCCTAGAATGAGTATTTCTCAGATATCTGTCCGTATGCCTCAGTAAATTCTCTTGCTATCTACTGATAGTGAGTATGAGTGTAAGAAGAGGATGAGATAGGGGACAGGGAAATACGACTATAACTGGTCAATACTCTGTAACAACAAGGAAACAATCTTTTCTCTATCAATCTATTTTGTTCGTCATCTCTTCTCAATTCTTCAATAATTTCTAGTAGATCCAGGAAGAAGATTCAATATACTAATATGGGACATAAACTCTGGATAGACCAAAATTGTTTGTTTGAATGAATTGATTGCTTTGTTTGTTATGGTTGATAGGTATACTTTAATTCTAAACTGAAAGTTTTGAAATTGTATCCATATATCTATCTATTCTTTGGGTCCGGATATATTCTACGAATGGTTAGTTATCCTTTTGAACTAACTGATGCCCCTGCATATTTCGTAGATCTGGATAACCCGAGTATTTTGTGAAGTGTTAAACAGATTCGTTCTTGATATTCTGATTTGGTAAGCCAAATGCAGAATAGATATTCGGTTTGATTTGATGAAATATTCTTCACATATCTTTGTGTCTCCCTGGCAAATTTCGAGGACGAAATTCTTTTAAGGGGGGAAGTCTGTAACGACCCCGAATCCAAATGAATTTGGTATAAATCATTTCAATTTACAAATATTATAAATATTGTATATATGTGAATATATATGTATGTACAATTGATTTGAATTTAAATTGTAAATAAATAGGCCAAAGATAAATTATAATAATAAATAAATTATATAGTTTTATACAATGTAAAGTAAAAATATAAATCTTAATATCATATTAATAAACCAATACAAAGTAATATAAATAGTTTAGACTACAAAATAATAAAATAAAAAGATGAAACCAAACCAAATACATATGAAAATAAAATTCATAAACACTTGCAAATGAAACCAAACAAACAAAAGAAAATATGTGTACATTTCTAAAGGCTAAAACAAGACTTAATCTTCATGTAACAAAAATAATAGGGCAAAGAAAATATAATCTTAGCCGAAATCAAACTAGTATAGTCAAAGCAAGACAAAGAAAAGAAAATAAAATACATAGCATAAGAGTATAGACAAAGAAGTACACATGCATTTAATACCCCATCACTACTTTGCACAAAATCGAATTCTCAGCCAACAAAAGATAAGATAAAGTATGAAGAAGCATAGGCTGTAAACATAAAAATAAGAAGCATGCATGAACAAGGTACCAAAGCATTTAATGCTAGCTCAAAACAAAGTCAATTCGAGTTTGCTTAGGATCATTTCAGCCTCCTAAAGAGATAAAGATCTCTGACCTAATTTATAAAATCTTGTACAACCCTGTAACCCATTTCTATATCTCCATCATTTTCATTCTCGTCCATTCCAAGCTATGAAAAATAAAATAAAAACTGAGTAAACACCATTTCATACTTTAACAAAAGATTCAACTGCAAACAACACAGATTCAAATAAAAACCAGAGATAAAGAAAAGTTTTCAACTTGCAAAACTCAAGCCTGGTTCAACATAAGGGCAGCCCTGTTCTTCTTTTGAAAACAAGGTGAGCAAACCTCTTTGTTTAAGAATAGCTTATGGATCTTTGATAAAATCTGTTACATACAGTCTATAATGTTTGCTTGTGCTTGAATATAAATGTGCGCGTATGAGTATAATATTGCCTGCAAATTGTTTTCTGGATATCATGTTTTTGGGCTCTGTTGTTAATAACAGACTCATTATCATCACAAGAAATGCTTATCTCCCTGTAAAATCAATATTGAACTTTGGTTACTGAAGGAAAATTGTTAATAACAATGTGTTCTTGCTTTAAAAATAAAAATAAAAATAATATTTAAGTGATTTTATTTGATAAATATACTGTAAGCTTAACTTTACAGTGGAAATCAGGAAATAGATAAAGTTCAAACATGATGATTTTCGAATTCATTTATATGGTCTGATTTGTCTTCGAAAATTAGGAATTTTAAAAAGTTAAATTGTAATTTCTAGTTTAGAATTCAATGAGTTGTTCGGTGATGAACGTTTTTGGGGTTTTGGCCTTTTTCCGTCGATCGGCAACATCGTTATCCTCGTGACCGAAGTTGGAGCTTCCTGGTAGGCCATGGAGCTTGGGAAAAATGCTTGATAAAATTCTAAATCAACGTGGATGTTGATTTCGATCGAATTAGGGTTAAGCCCTGCGTTTTATAGGTGGTGGTCGCGAGTTGTTTTCGTCGTCGACACTGCGATACAGGCGATCGCACCTGGGGGTTTGTTTCTGTCGTCGTATGGGGGAGCCGTGGACGTGGTGACGTGGTGTCCGGTGGACGAGATGGTCGGAGCGATGGGTTTTTCTGATTTGGGTTCGAGTTCAGGTTCGAACGAAAGGCCAGATTTGTGATCTCGAGTTTTTACATCGAAGTGAGCTTTGCTTTCGAGTGTAGGGTAGTTTCGCGATTTGTTGGTGGTGGCGAAGTTCGCCAGAGCGGCGGCGGCCAGTTGTGCACGTGCACGACGTAAATCTCGTGTCAGGAGGTTGGGCTGGGAAGAAACTCGAAGGAGTGCTCGAGTAGGAGATGGATTGGCTCGGGTTTTTGGGCATTCGTGCAAGTTGTTTCAGCAGTTTTTGTAAAAAGTTTTAAAAATAGAATTTTCGAAATTTAAATAAATTTTATTAAAACTTTCTCTAAAACACTACTTTATTAATATCAATGGTTTCTTAACCATTTGTTAAAGAGTTTTAGAATTTATTTAATCTAAAATTTGTTTAAGTTAATTTTAAAGATTTAAAAAGGGATTTAAAATGTAAATGGTAATTAGTGTATTTACAAGATAATGTATATTAAGTTAAAAGGAGTTTTATTATCTTGAAAATTACTTAAGTTAATTAGGAAATTAAGTATAATTAGTTAATTTAATTAATTAAAGATAAAGGTTAATTAAGTGATTTATGTAAGAATAATTAAGTAATTTAATTAATTAATGGTTATAATTGATTAACTAATAAATTAGAGATAAATGAATTGGGAATTTATTAATTATGAAAATTTAAGGTTAATTAATTAATGAAGGTGATTAAAGAATGATAATTAATTGAGGAATAATTAATCAAAATAATTAATTAAAGATAATTAATTAAATGGTGAGTTAAATAATTAAAGAGTAATTATTTAATAATTAAAGGTTGATGAATTATAATTAAAGGTTAATTAATTATTAATGGTTAATTAATAAATGATTAAAGAATAAGTAATTAAAACGATTTGTAATTTATTGATGTTAATTAACCAAAATTTGTAGTTTATTCGTAAGTGATTAACCTGGTATAAATTAATTAAAATCAGATATTAACAGACCTTACTTATGAATGTTTGAATTCTATTGGATGGTTTGAATGGTTTGATATCCCTGATATATGATGCTTTATGATGCATCCTGATTTATGTTATGATCTATATTTTACTTATCTGTGATATATATCTGTGATCTGTGAATGAGGATAAGCGTTATAATTTATATCGCTTATCAGATATATTGTTGTATTTGATCTGTGATGATTCATCGTGTTGCACTATTGTGTTAAACCCCTGGACTACACCTTTACACACACAAATATGGATTTCACGTGGAAATCAGTTAAGTCACAGATAATGTAAATCTGATGTTTTTGAAATTGAAATTTTAATTTCAATTGATTTTGAAATTTTGATTTAAAGTGAGAAGTTTTTGAAATGGAATTTCAAAGATAAAAGTTATTTTGATAACTTAATTGAGTTTTGAAAATTTAAATAAATTGATTTAAATTTGAATTCAAGTTTTAAATTGAATTCTATGATTTGAAACTAAGGATTAAAGATGATGTACAAGTTATATATGGGTTAAACCATTTTAAAGGTATTGATTTGAGAATTTGAATTTAATTCAAGGGTTTTAACTCGTGTAAATATAACTGGATTTTTTTTCCGAAACGAAAACTACTTGTTTTCAAATAATAATAGCTTTCATTTTAAGAAAGGATTTCCAAATTGTGTTGAATGGTTTCAAGTTTGAAATAGAATTGAAATGTTTTGAAAATTATGAAATGAGTCTTTGATTTCAAAGACCGGATGAGTTAATCTAACTTGAAATGAAATTGTTTTGAAAGGCTATGTATGAATCTTTGGAAATGAGTTTTGAAAGCTATAAGTTAAATCTTGACTTAAAGATTTAACGAGTTAATCCAAGTGAAATGGAAATTGTTTTGAAATCTATAAATGGATTTTTGTGAACGGGGTGAACTTGGTGAATTAAATCTTTTGTTTAAAAGATTAAAAGTGTGGAAATTGTTTAAACCATTGAAGGTTTTTGAAATGAATCTTTTTGTTAAAAGATTGGAAATGGTAATTTGTTTTAACCATTCGAATGAAAAGTTTTGGGCTTTAAGCTGTGATTTAACTGAGACCCCAGTATCCATATGATTTTTAATTGCGCTCATTATTCGGTTTAGCCGGGAGAGGACCTTTGTGTCATATATCCCATTCCGAATAGTGATACGACGATATGGATAGCATTTGAAGACCGGTGGTGAAGACCGGGTATTTGCGAGAGCGATAGGATGACCTATCGATTGTCTCTGCACTGAGTAGCTACGGTATAGAGATTCCCTAAGTGATGGGAAGTCCGATCAGGATTGTGAATACCCGGATTTGCAAGGGCTTCTTTGGAAGTGCCTTCGGTTCTGTTCGAACCCGGAACAGACTTGTATGGATGTGTGTCTGACGTTACACTTTGAGATGTAAAGCTGGTTTCTATCAAATACATTTCTGTTGGTGGCGGAGAATTTATTCTCTTAGCTTAACACCCTTCTCTGAGACGTACGAGCTCAGAGGTTATGTAGTTGATGGTTACTAGTGATACATTCCCAATTTGGTAATGTGGCATACGAAGTGCTGATGATCATTTGTTGGTCAAAGCGTGCTTTGTGAAAAAGCGTTGCTTTGTGAAAAAGCGTGCTTTGTGAAAAAGCGTTGATTTGTGAAAAAGCGTAGTTTTGTGGACGAGACTTCGTCGAGCCTCACAACCCGGTAATGGTCGAAACAGGAATGTTGCGACAAAGGTTTGTAGGGGTAGCGCCCTTGGGTATGTCATTTTCTTCTGGATAAAAGGTGATATCATGGTATGGAGCCCAGATATTTTACCTATGTTGATTATATTTTGTGGCTGTTGCTTTATGATTGAGGATCCTCGGATAAAGGTCGGTGATGACCGGGGGATGACATGACTCGTGTGTTAGTTACCTAGTTACAGCTGTACAGCGTGAGGTAGCGTCAGTGTGTTAGTTACCTAGTTACAGCTGTACAACGTGAGGTAGCGTCGGCCTTTTGTTTGCAGAGATCCGGTTAGGATCCGGGGCGTCTTTCCAGAGGCGTTTCTATTTCGGTAAGGAAGTTCCTTAGCCTGATCATTTGTTGGAAATCCAAAGAAACAATACGAACCCTGTACGGTTTTAGTTGTATTACCTGCTATGGAATGTGGCGGTAACCTGCTATTGAACGTAGTAGTTATAGTAGACATACAACAATGGTTGTATGCTGGCTAAGATTGATATTATATTTTCGAAATGTTTTCGACATTATGCACTAATGATAATAATATCGAATGATTTTGCGTAGTAAGCATGTTTGACTATCATAATGAGAAATCTCCTCCAATTCTGCGATTGCATTGTGTGTGTGGCGGGAGGCCTTATGGTAGTTTCATTTTCGAAAAGCATTGCGAATTTCAATGTTAAACAGCCTTTTGTGTTTGCTTAAAGATAATCTGTTTTTGTTGCTCACACCAGTCCCATGACTGACCCGAAGTTTATTGTTCCCTTCCTAAACTCTGGGTGCCCACAATTTTCCACACGGGAAGTCTAGAGTTGGGTTTTTCAAATATTCAGGTTTAGTAGATTATCTGGAGCTAGTTCAGTTCTTGGAGTTCATGGACTGACGTTGCTTATCTTGGAGCATTCTATTGGAGATATTCTATCCACTGCTGGTGTTATCTATTTTCTTTTCCGCTGCTATTTGTTGTATCATATCTCTGATGTATATAGATATTCATTGTATCATCATTGTATCTGGATATTGTATCAGATGTTGTATATCTATATTGTTTTCTTTCTTCCGCTGTGTTGTTATACTTACTGTGTTATAAGCTCCGGCGAATCGGATTTGAACGGTTGAATCTATGGCATTCGAGTACAATGTAAAGTATGGATGTTGATTTTCGAACCCGAAAATCCGGATCGTTACAATATATTTGTATATATTGTAAATAGAAATCCTTGGTTTGAATTTAATAAATAAATAAATCTTGTTTTCAAATTCTAATATATTTTGGTAATTTGGAAATTATGATTTGATTTAAAATATATGGTTTTAAAATATTTAAGATAAATGTTTAATTGATTAAATTATATCTTAGCTTAAGTATAAGATTAGTTAAAAGGTTTGTTTTAAAATATTGTTTAATAAATAGGATATATTAATTCATTTAATAATAATAAGAATGTATAATCTCTTTTATAAATTATTTAAATTTGATAAATTATTATTTTCAAATGACATTATTAATGTATTGTATTATATATAAATATAAATAGATTTTAAAATAGAAGTGTTATTTTCAAATTTAATATGTTGTTATATATGTATATATATAACTTGATTTTAAAATTGGATTTTTGAATTTTATTTTGAAATTTAAAAGTCTTAAAATTAAAAAGGGTAGATATTTAAAATGTTTGGATTTTAAAAGATATTTGTATAACCTTTTATTTGTATATATATATATATACATAGTTTTGTTTTATTTTCTCTAAAAAGTAATTCATAAATATAAACAATAAATATATATATAGAGAAATAAAAGACAATAAGTATTTAAGTTAAAAATAAGAAGTTAAGTTAGAAATAAAAATAGATATGATAGGGAAAATATATGGTTATGTAAGAGAATAAGTAAACACATTACCTAAATTCTAACCATATGTTAACTATAGAAACTTATTTATATCACAAGGCTGTAAGACAAAGAAGAAATAAAATCTGCTAGTCTAATAATAAAGCAAGGAAAATATCTCTGTCCTATCTTGTACAAAAAAATATAAACTTCTATGAACAAACAAAGGTGATTAATGCCCATATCTATAGCACACCCTAATATATCTATCAGCCATCAAACAAAATCTGCTTAATCAAAGAAAAGAAAATATCTTTGTCCTCTGTTGTACTAAAAAGATTATAATCACCCTGTATTTGTACAAAATGATATCCCTGTAAACACGTTTCTTATATATCAAGCTTCATCTCAGTTCGTCCATCAGAACTGAGTATATCTGAAGCAAATACCCTCTCACAACTTAAAGAAAAAGCTAGCTTAAACAAACAACGATCTAGCTCAATACAAACAAGGGACCAAGGAAGATTTTTGCTAACAATTCAAGCCTGGTTCTATATAAGCAAGCTCTGTTCATTTCTAAAATCAGGTGAGTAACACCACTTAAAACAATTTAAAGTATAAATCTATGGTATCTATAGCTGTGAATATGTGTGTTTATACATATGAAATTCTCTGAGTATGTTTGAATAATGGACATAATGTGTGCAGGCTGTTATAATGTTCCCTGTTCTGAAATTCTAAGCACAAGTTTTGTTTCGAAAATCAATTCCTTTTAATCTACTTACTATTTAGATTTAGGATTAAAACAAAAAATGTTTGTTAGGGTATATATTAAAGGAAAATTTTATTTAAGTTGAAACAGCATGTTAATGTCTCTGGAAAACTAAATAACTGTGCAAAACCTAAGATAAGTCAAAATTTAACCTTCTTAATTCTAGAATTCATACATGTAGGTGGAATCCTCATACGAAAACATGATTTTTAAAACTTGAATATTCATACATGTAGGTGGAATCCTCATACGAAAACATGATTTTTAAAACTTGAATCATAATTTGTAGGCTTAGGATTGAAGAGCGGTCTGGGATTGTTTGGATTGTGCGTATTTAGTCGCCGCGGGTGATCTCGTTGATAGGAGGGGTCGAACTTCCTCCTGGAGGTGGAGGAGTGATCAGAGAGTCTGGGAAAAATGTAGTGGAGGTGGTCAGATGGTCGTGGAAGCGACGGTGGTGAATTCCAGTTCGTTAACCTAGTTTTGTTGGGGTCGAGAGTTTCGATTGGTTCGTCGTCGTCAGGCGATCGAGTGCGATGAGTTTTGGGGTGATGGTAGGGGAAATGTGGACGAGTAGATGGTCGGAGTTTGAGGCTCTCTAGTGGTCGGGATTTCGAGAACGTCGATGATTTCCAGGTTGATGTGAAGCCGGTTGTTGTTTCCAAGCTTCGAGTTTGCACTCGATTTTGATTTCGAGGTGATGTCAGCGCTCTGATGATCGAGGATGGGTGCGTAAGTGGTCGTCGACTTGCTCGACGATGGGGAGATGGCTGGAGAGGTTCGTCGGAGCCATGCACGTACACCGTGCACTAGCTCTGGTGATCTGGGAAATTTTGATAAGTTTGGGTGGAGTAGGGTTTACTCGTGTTCGTCTTGAGTAACTCGAGTATCGTGCTCGGGGGTTTCCAGTGTAGACTCGAAGAAGCATGAAGGGGTTCGGGTGATTGTTGTTCAGGTTTTAACAAAGAATCTGTTCTGTTTTGGTTAAAACTAAATTTCAAATTATATAACAAGCTTAAATTGAGTTTTAAAATCAAAGGTTTCAATATAAATTCAAGTTTAGATTGTACAATTAGATTTTGAATAAATAAAGTTTTGTTTTTAATTCAAACTTGTTTAATAACTTTAAAGTGTTAAGTAAAATTTAATTGAATTCAAAATGGAATTTTGAAATTGGAAAGGGAAGTTTAAATCAAAATTTTGTAACTTGGACTCAAGTTAAATTGAATTCCAGATTTTGAAATGAAAGAAAGATTATAAATTTAAATATTTTGAATTAAAAGGGAATTTGATTTCCAACTCTTATAAATTTCTTTCATAACAAAGGTATTGCTTTAACTTGTAATTTAGAAGTTTTAAAAGTTAGTTTTAAAATCGATTTAAAGATTAATTGGTATTCATTTTAAACTTGAAAATTTTAAAATGAAATTTGAAAGTAAATTTAAAAGTAAATTATTTTTAAAATGCTTTTGTTAATGATAATTTAATCATTAATAAGAATAATGTTTATCTTAAAGTTAATTAGAATTTAATGATTTGGATGCATTAAATTATTAAGATAATTAAAAATGGATAATTAATTAGTTTATTTAATTAATGATATGGACGATTAATTAAGTAATTAAGAGTTCTAAATTTATTAATTAAAGTTAAGACTAGTTGTTTAAGGAATAATTAATTTGGAGTTAAAGATCCTTAATTTGATAAGATTAGATTTTAAATTAATTAATCAAGTAATTAAAGATTAATTAAGTTATAGTTAAAACTTAAATTAATTAAATAATTAGAGATTAATTAATTGGTTATTAAGGATAAATTAATTTGTAATTAATATTGATTAAATCTAAGTTCAATTTCTTAAGAAAAGAAATTAAGAATTGTTAATAGTTAATGAAGGTCATTAACTAGGATTATTAATAATTAATTAATGTGATTAGTTTTAATAATCAATTTCATTAATTAATTTAAGATAATCATTTGTGAAAATGTTTAAGTATAATTACTTAATGAAGTAATTAAAGGAATTAATTACTTAAGGTAATTAATTAAATAAATTTGATTAGTTTAAGTTAATTAATTAAGTTTAATTAATTTTAGTTAATCATTGGATGATTTGTTAGCATAATTACTTTATGTCATAAATGAAGTATAATTACGTAGTGAAGTAATTAATTGTAATTACTGGATGTAATTAATTTATGTCACTACTTATATTTTGTGTGTGTATACGTGTATCATACTAATTATGGACGTATATACCAATGGTAAGTTACACAATGATAACTATTTTTCTTACTTCGGCAATTCGATACATGGTAAACGAGAAGTATAAAGTGATAATATCATGAGCCCATGGTGTGCTTGTACTTCATGAGCCTGTCACATAGTAGTAATTAAATAGATAACATCATTAAACATATTTGAATATCACCACAAAAATGAAGCTTATATGTAAATAAGTAGAACGAAAATGTCAAACTAGTGACACTATTAATTTCATCCTTTCTCCATAACTCTATTAATTATGCTTGTTGGTTATAATGAATGAAATAAGGATAAAAATAAATGGTATGATAAAGTGGTGTTCCACTAGGTAATTAGGAAATAACCATGAACAATACTTGACATCTACCATATATGTTTCCCAACTACTGTTGAAAAGTGAATCTAAATTTTAATAGGGTGACCTAGTGGTAATCATGGTAGCCTTATGCTCTGTTGATACCATGTACTAACCATCAATTCAGCTATCTCTATCTCTGTACTAATAAAGAAAATTTAATAAACATGATTTTTACGGTAACGTTTTGAAATTCTAAAAATACCCCTATGTATCAACGAAATCTCACCATCGATTTACAACATTCATCGCCATCCCCTTCCTGACTACCCTTCAACAGAATTTTATTACCGATTTATCGCTGATATCACGAACAAAACAATTTGAAATAAAAGTGTCGTGACTACCAAAACGTTTGCGCTTACAACACATATCCGTCCATTAATTTTTTTAGCAACTAAAAGGTAAATATCTCTGAAAATTATATGCATGTACGTGTGTTTTATACTAGTATGCATAATATGAGGACTCAACTTGATTTTTCATCGTAAGTATTCATATATTAGAACCATAGATGGAGAATTTGACGAAAAGTAAATGGGTAAGTAGAAGAAGAAAAAGGAGAAGTAAACGGGTAAAAGAAGAAAAAGGAAACGGTATAGGAAGCCGAAGGATAAGATGCAAATTTGATTATGGATTACGAATGGTAAGGCACGCGCTTCTCGCGTGATGATGACATGCGTTTCGCGCATGATTTTTTTTTACAAATTGTATATGTTTAACTCGTTCGAAAAAATATGATTTACATAAATATTTAACCGTATTTTTGCGTTGAAATGATATGAAGTTAGTTTTAATTTTACTTTCTAAATTTCAACATCTACTTTTTGTTAGTTTAAATTTTTATTTCTATTATTAATTAATAAAAAATGTATTTAATTTTTTATTAGTTTGAATTTTTATTTCTGTTATTAATTAATAAAAAACAACTTTGAAATTTTTTTTTGTTAGATTCTATTTTTAAGTGTTATTAAAATTTCGATAATATCCATAGAGGGACATTTTGAATTGGTAAAGGAAACTTATATGTTAGATTCTATTTTTAAGTGATACTAATATTTAATAATATTTGTAGAGGGCATTTTGATAGTTCACTTTAATACCAAAAAAATGTGACACCAAAGGTATTAGCACTATTATTTTTTAATATATTAGCACTTTCTTTTTTAATACTTCTAAACAGGGCCTCAATACGACCCAAAGCCCATGTTTAATGACCGAAATGCAGCACATAACAAAAATTACTTTCGAAATCATAATTCCAACGATCCGCTAATCGCTGCACCATTGCCAAACCGCCAATCGTTTCCGCAATCTCATGTTTGCTTGCTGATTCGTGATGCTGAGGGCGAAACCCTAGGTGCGTTTTCCTTTGTTTAATTTTGGTATTCCATTTCAACTAAAAAACAAATCCATATGTAATTCCTCATGCTTTTGTTGAGTTGATTTTTCGTATTTTATCCATGTTCAATTTCAGATTTCTTTTGATGCTACAGGCAAAACCATATTTGTGTTTTTTGGTTTAAATTTCTAAATTGTTTCAAAATTTTTTATACTTGATTTTTCATTCTTTTATTTAATTACTTTCTTTTTTCTTTTATTCTGCTTCAACTTCTCTTTGATGGTTTAAGACAAAACCCTAGGTATCGTTTGTTTAAAATGCTGAATGCTGAATACTAATTGCTGAACGCGGATGGCTGAATACTTAAAATATTGTTTGTTTAGAAAATTATTTTATGAACATAACTTACTACTTTGACAATAATATCCCTCAAAATTTAAATTAATTATTTCCCTCGCATTGCGAGAAGGCTGTTTCCGGACTCGAACCTTGACTTCTAGATCACCATGTGGGTGACCTAACCATTGCTTCAAAGCTCCATCTCTTAAAATCAAAACAAAATGAGAAAAAATTACCTCGCCGTAAAAATGGGCTAGAACTGGAAACAAATTAATGTTATATGTGAACTTTTATAACAGTTTGAAATAATTAGAAAAAACTTCATAAAATATATATATATATATATATATATGTGTGTGTGTGTGTGTGTGTTAGGTTACATATGGGTATAATCAGAAAATGTAGTGCAACAAGTGATCAGCTCTTATAATAAGCATTAAGATTCTGCTTATTCAATTAAGTTAATAAAAAAGCTTAATGAAAACACTTGCTTGAAAACAAACAACCTAACAAGCTCTTATCACTTATTCAGTTAAGCATTAAGTCCTTTTTTCCTCAAAACAAACGCAGCCTTAGTTTTCCATGTTTCATTTTTTTCATAATTTGGTTCTTCATAGTTAGTTTTAAATTTACATTTCAAAAATATTGAAATTCTTCATAGCATACTCTAGCACACCAAATAAGTATTCATTAAAGGATCCGTTGATTGCTTCTTAGGTATTTGTGTCAGATTCTTGAAACCGTACCCTTATAGAATAGTTGACAGAATTTTCTCTCAGTTTTGCATCAGTTTCATATTTATTCATCAAACATTACCCAAAAAAAAAAACATATAGAATTATTAATGACCATCCGGTTTTGATTTTGTATGAAAATATATGATATTAAAATGCACTTTAAAACCTCCTGAAAGAATATTTTGTAAGCTAATTTCTAATATATTTTAAATTAGCGGCACTATTTAATCCGAAATTCTCCCTAAAAGTCTGAACCTTTGTCCATTTACTATTTAAATTGGCACCATTATTTTATGTTGTTGTGAAATTCAATCTACCACATTAACCCACTTTAATATTTCAAAAAACCTTTTACTCGGTACATAGTCAACATCTTTTACGTGACACAAAATATTTTTTTTTTCCTCCTAAAAGAATTTTTAACCTTCATCCATTTACCATAGGTAAAAAAAGTCAGCAATGCTCATTATATAGGTGTCTTTCTCGACTATTGTTTCTTTCTCAGCTATATTTCTTTAGCACCTTTCGAGTACATTTTTTTCTCATGCAAATTTCGCAAACAGCTTCTCTTATCATAATCATGATAGCCCTTTACAGTACCATAGAAATATATGTATATAGTTTCGTACTTAATTTTTTTTTTCAAGTTGTAACTAAAAGTTTTTCAACAACCATTTTATTCTGAATAGTCAACGATAAGGAAAAATATGAGTATTATATAATTCAATTTTTATATTAATCATACATTTCCATATGCATATGATATATGTATGATTCTATGAATACAGTAATCATACATATGCATCCCGTAGTCCTTTAAAAATTATTCTTACGTAATTACAGCATCTTAACATATACATATGCGAAAAGTTTACCTTTAGAAGAAATACTTTCTTATTTGAATTTTTGAGACAATGTAACATGTTTATGATATATTTGTTTTCTTAGTTATTAATGCTTTTATAAACAAATTTCTGTTTTTGGCTTTTGTACATGGAGAAGTATAATTTATATTATTATTATTTGTAGTAGCATATGTCCTCATGTCTTTGTGAGTTTACAGTGCACTCTAATTTAAATTTATCATAAAACCACTTTTTCGTTCATAAGGTTTTTTTTGAGAAATTTAAAACCTATGTTTGGACTTGCAGTAATTTTTTAGACTTAGAAGATATGATATATCGTAGCATGTCAGTATATAAAAAAGCATTCACAAATTAGAACTCAAAAGTGAGCTAATATTTTCAAAAAAGCTAAGGTAGCTATTTAGTTGTTAATTATACATTTTCAACCTTACTCTAGTTTATTATCTTATGGCAGTGGCGGAGCCAGCCCATTATTTTAGCTAGGTTCATATTTTTATTATATGTATGCATGCATGCATGCATGCATGCTCATTTAAAAATAACTTAAAAGCCGTTAGGCCTAAAGCCAGGCAAAAATCTCTTCAGAACCTTAAATAAAATGGGCCAAAGCCTCTAACTTCCTTTTCAGGTACGACCAGAAAAATAAAATCAGCTAGAGCCTAATAATCAGATTCTAGCTTTTTTTTTGTTTTTTTTTTGTACTAGTTTTTCGTTATTTTAGCTAGGGCTGCTGCCCTTGCTGGCCCAACAGAAGCTCCACCCCTGTCTTATGAAATTAATAAATTCTAAAATGAACATTTGTTTTGTTACAGTCAAAAGATATCCCCCAAATTTGGTTATAAATTCCATTTTTATATACCTTATTATTGACACACATTAAGCATATAAGTTTCTTCAGGGGATGTAAACTATTCCTACCTTGTATTTATTATATAAAATGTCTTAACTAGTGATGCTGAATTGTATTGATGCAAATCTAGATTTTTTCTTCTTAAGTTCTTTTATGTAAGTTTTTGTTAGATCTTCCATTATTCAAGATGGTTGTCATATTATATTAATTTTTGTTTATGATATTGGAAATTCTAAATATACACGGATCATGGATGTTATATGTAGGTCTGTCAGTTTGGTGAGTGAATGTAGAGGAGTATGGTTCTCAATTTTATGTATCAAGACATGTGAAAATGTGCTTGCAAGCAATGCAACCAAAATTTTTGAAGCTACCAAAAAAGCTTCTCAATACCGAAATTTTTGAAGCTACCAAAATATATTGTTATGACAAAATTATTTTGATACTTCAGATTTTTTTTCTAAAGGTGTACTATAAGATACAATACATGCTGTTATGGTTGTATTCCTGTGCATCATGCTGTAGTCCTTTCTATAGTTAATTTATATTGTACATTAGCCTTGCGTGGTTCATTCTATCATTATATTTTTCTATTGCATAGCACATGCTGGTTACTGCACAATGTACAAAATGATTATATTAATTTCCTTATATTTGTGTTGAACATTTGAATCAAAGAAATCAGTTAATGCACTCACTTGATTAGCTTGAGACCAGTTTTTGATTTTTTTTGGAGTAAATTGCAAAAATATGTTTTGCATATATTGTTTGGGTTACGATGGTTTAACTGCAGTTTTAAGTTTACATCCGATAATGTTGATAAAATTTCTGATGTGTAATATCAAGTATACATATTATTTATTTAATAACTTGCCGACGTTTAAAAACATAGCTTTTGAATGTGTATCATACACAATCTAAAGGTTCAGTTTGGTTTTGATGGTAAAAACAGTTAAGTATATAGTAGCGTCATATTAGTTATAACTGTGTTAAAAGGATTTTATAAAAAAGAAACTACATTTTCTTTCAGAGAAAGCTTCTTAGATAATTGACAAAAATTAAAAAATATTCTCTATTGTACATTTGGCCCCCTTTAACATCTTCGTGTCGATCATATATATTATTTCAAGCAATTAATTATTAATCGTTCTTTATTTTTCATTATTTAATACTGTTATTCTTTTCCTAATGGTGCAAATAATCTTGTGTCAAACATTATCATTATACGTTCTATTGAAACTAAAGAAAACTACAATTTTTTTATATTATCCAACCAAACGGTCGGTTGCTCCACCGTTGTATGGTTGTACTAGTAAAACAAAATAATGTATGCTGTTAGTATGTAAGCAAAGTTTGTATAGTGACCATTAGTTATGAGAGACAAAAAAGATTTTCTGGGTGCCTATAGTAATACACTAGTTTTATTCTGTCGGTAATAATCTTTGAAAATAAAAGTGTAGCCAACTCAGAAATTGGAGATCATCTCCCATGCTGCTTGGGGAAATATCTACTGCTCCGGGTTTTTATAACGAAGGAGATGGTTAAGTACAAAATTTGTTGCATGTTTGCTCTGCGATAACTAGCAAGACCGCTGTGTTGACACTTATTTAAACTTGTAGGTCGGTCCCTTCTATCCCGCTTCCATTTCAAAATTAGGGTTTGGATTAGGGGTTTGTTATAAATCCAAAGAAGGAAGAAAAGGCCTGCTTTAATTTTATTCGGATCCTTTAACTCTTGGATTTGGAGATTTTTCTTGTTGGATTTCCTTTGCCCGGTTCCTATCCCGTTATCTCCACGGCAACTCTAAAACCACTAAAGCCAAAACCCATTTTCATTCAATGTCGGCCGCGCCACCATCAAATAGCGCCCTAACAGATACTCGCTTCTCGGATTTGAAACCTCCTTTATCCAAACCCATTATTGACGCCCTATCTCAAAACCACTTCCAATTTTGTACTCCAGTACAAGCAGCAACGATTCCTTTATTGTGCAATTACAAAGATGTAGCTGTTGATGCTGTTACTGGATCTGGAAAAACCCTAGCATTTGTGATCCCTGTTGCAGAAATCATTTGGCAGTGTCCTCCTCCTAAACCCCATCAGGTTATGTTTTGCATCTTTTGCCATTATAGCCTGATTTTACGTTTATAGATATGTGTTCTCATTGATTATTACAAATTTTACATTTAAAGCTGTGTTCACTTTATAAATCCACGCTTATGACATAAGAATTGGTTGTTATTTGTGTTATTTGATTTCCCACCCACTAAAAAATTCATGATATGTTCCATTTACTCAGTGTGATAAATATTATTTTCCATTAAAATATCATGCACTAGTAAAGATTCTATGCCGTAAAAATTATTTGGCTTCAATTCCAAGCTCATTTATTTTAGTCGGATCAATTAACATTAATATTATTCTGGATGACATTTAATTTAGACAAAGACTACAGTGAACCTATAATCGTTTGTACACACTTTCTTCATTGACATGACTTGCATTGAAAGTATTCTCATATACTGAATTTCCCATTTCCCTTTGCGTGCGTATAATACAGTAAATGTAGTAGCAGCAGTAGTAGTAAACATTATATTTGGTAGTTATAATTTAACCATTTTGTTACTTCATTCATATTTTGTTTTGGCATGCTCTGTTGATGTTTATGTTTTCGTTTTTCTTGTCTAATATAGGTCGTTGGAATGATTATTTCTCCAACAAGAGAATTATCTTCTCAAATTTATAATGTTGCACAGCCGTTCTTTTCTACCATTCCAAATGTTAAAAGTGCACTTCTTGTTGGTGGCGTAGACATTAACGCTGACATAAAGAAAATTGAAGGAGGAGCAAATATACTAGTTGGAACCCCAGGCAAATTGCATGATATTATGAATCATGTAGACATGTTAGATTTCCGTAACTTTGAGGTAATAGATGGATTGATTACTTCCAATATATTCCTTCTCAACGTTTTTCCGATCTGGTGGTGATTTGTGTTAGCATCATGTAACGAGTTGGAATATTGATTATTAATTTCTTGATCACCTATTGTGGATTACTAGAAGGCATATGATTCACCATTATTAACCGTATTCTAACTTAATTTGATTTTGCTGTGCGTAAACTGTCATTATTGTTGGTATTTTAATTGGACGCCTCCAACTTTTTACACGTCCTGATTAAATTACATCTTTCCATTCCTTTAAACAGATTCTTATTTTGGACGAGGCTGATAGGCTACTAAATATGGGTTTTCAAGAGCAGATTAATTCAGTAATAAGTCGATTACCAAAACAACGAAGAACTGGGCTTTTCTCTGCAACTCAAACAGAAGCAGTTGAGGAACTTTCAAGGGCAGGGTTAAGAAATCCAGTAAGAGTTGAAGTTCGTACAGAAAGTAAATCAGCAGACTCAGCATCTTCCGAATTATCCGCTTCCAAGACGCCCTCAGAACTTCACATCGGGGTAACTTCTTTTACATGTATTGACAATTATTCATTTGTGCATTTTGTAGTAAGTTCAAAATAACCATTACAAGATGGTTCCGTTGGTGGTTGTTAATAACCATCATCAGCTGAGGGTATAGTTGTTCCAAACAGTGATATGTTTAACCTCCAGGGAGAGTTAAAATATTACATGTATTACAGCATTTGTTATCTTGACCTTGTTGATTACTAAACTAACCTAAATTCTTTGAATATTTTCAGTATATGATTTGTGAAGCAGATAGAAAACCTGCGCAGCTTGTTCACTTTTTGGCACAAAATGTATCAGAAAAGATAATGATGTATGAATAATTAATTTATTAAAATACAACATCATATAATGTACTTTTAAATAAATATCTTGTTGTCTCCTTTTATGTCTTAATTTTAGCTTCTTCATGACATGTGCATGCGTTGATTACTGGGGAAAAGTTCTTCCCCAAATTAATCCTCTCAAAGGCCGTCCGTTAGTCCCACTTCATGGGAAAATGAAGCAGGTACGTGGTAATATTTCTTGATTTGTATTAAGCTCATAGCAGTGCCAGTAAATATTTGATTAGTAAACACCTGTTGGATCTTAATAGGTTACAAGGGAGAAAGCATTAGCATCTTTTACTGCACTGCCTGCTGGGGTTCTTTTGTGTACCGATGTGGCAGCTAGAGGACTTGATATACCAGGTGTCAGTTGGATCGTACAGGTATATGCATGTGTACTTTATGTTTGAAAGATCTTTTATCACACACATCAAGGTTCAAACTTTCATTTTCCAATTTCATTTCGATCAATTGTATTTTCGGAAATTTCGGTTCCATTCCGGAAACCAGGATATTAGTTTTGGTTCCAGCTTTGTCACTTTTCAGCAGTTTTTTCTTATAACCGTATTAGCAAATGCTTCAAATTTATATTTAGCCCTATAAGTTTCTTTTGATTCTAGAAATCCATTTTCCTTGATGGGCTTGTTTAGCGTAAAATAACATTCTTTACTGAAATATGTATATAACAGATTGAATCCCTTTTTTAACCCTAATTACTCCAAATTCTTTAACCTTGAAAAAAACAAGCCCACTACCACAAGCCCAACATCAGCTTAAATATTAATTTATCTCGCGCAAAATCTTCGTTTTCAACAAACAGCTGCCTTTATCCCTTTTTTCATAAATGCAAAATCCCTTCACCTTCATCAAATTGCAAGCCCTAGATGTTTGATTGCAATAGATGATCGACAACTGAAATTCAATTTGCTTGCTCAGATCCAACACAGGTTTTTCAACTTTTTTTTGCTTTCGTTTTCTCAATTCTTCTGCTCAGTTATTATTTGCTAATAGCTAAAGCTGAACCGTCTTTTTTTTTTCGAGTTCCGACGCGGTCAACGCCGGAACCAGATTGAAATTCCGGTGTGCCGGCTGGTATTTCAAACATTCACACACACATATTTGTGTGCGCACAAGTATGTGTTTATTTTTAAGTCTGAAAATATTGTCGATGTGTTGTTTACTTTGCATATATAGCCATATACTTCTTTGGTATGACCTTGGTTGTTAATTTTTTAAATGGTTTAATGGACAGCAGTGGATTCATTTTGGTAGCTTAAAGAAATCAAGAAGCTTACTTGGTCAATGTCATATAGGTAGAAATAGACAACATATTTTTTCAGTATCCCTGCAAAAGTCATTATACACACCAACTCGATATAACAGTACCCAAATATCATTTTCTGACTAGGACTCCAAGTATAAACTTGTAAAGTCTCTCCTTTCTTTAAATAGAAGAAATTTTTAGAAATGTCTAAAAAGAAGTGGCAACATTTAGAAATCATAGGTGGATTGTAGTTTATGGTAGGAAGGACGTGTGAAATTTGTATTAAAACACGGTGCAAAATGAATAACAAATGAACTTGCATTGTTGTCAGTTTATCCATGTCTGGCATTATTCTGGAGTAGTTTCTGTTTTCATTACCGGTTGTATCATGGAACCAGTTGCAATAATAAATTGAAAAAGGCGGTGGTACATCTGTTGCATCATATGTGCACATCTTTACACTATAATAGTTGCCTATGTTGCTATGCATTGTGCTGTGTGCTTTGATGTTTTAAATGGTTCTGGACGCCGTGCGCAGCACTATAACTGACAAGACTGGGCATTATAATACTGTTTGGCTTCCTGATTCCAGGCTAAAAAATAGAGCTTAGATGGAGCCTTGACAGCATAGGTTGCTTAATGCTGTATAATGATAGTCTGATAATATCATGTGAACAGTGAATTCAATCATGATCATATACTTTTTCCTTGTATTTGACATGTGATTAGTTAAATTTGGAAGTACGAACATTCTAATGCATTATCCGGTTCCTTAGTATGACCCTCCTCAAGATCCTGATGTATTCATACATCGAGCTGGCCGAACCGCACGATTGGGAAGACGTGGAAATGCTTTAGTATTTCTCTTACCTAAGGTTTGCCCCAAAATTTTCTTTTTCCCTTTTTGGGTGAATTTTTTTTCCAACAGTTTAATTTTTTCTTTTTCCGCACTCAGGAAGATGCTTATATTAATTTCCTTGCACTAAGAAATGTTCGCCATCTTGAAGAAAGAAAATGCTGTACTGATGAGGAAAAATGTTGCACTGATGCATTGGGCATTGTCCCACTGGCAAGTATTTGATCAACTAAGTATTATGTTTTTTTCTGTTATACATGTGGATTGTCAACTGGTTTTACTCTCGTCTGATGTATAATTATACATACTATACACACACACACTTAAGTGGTGCTCCAGAATAGGTTTGCCATTGAACCTTCCTCATACATGTATGTGTTGTGTATTACACACACACACACACACATATATTTGAATATTTAAGGTGAACATTTCTCATCATGTTTGTTCAATGATTCTTTTCTTGATGTTTGCTTCCCTTACTGGAACACAAGTGTGTCAAAACAAGAGTATCCGTTTGCTAATGGTATGGAAACAGTCCATGTTATAGAACATAAAGTCGTCAAGGAATTAGTATTTATTATAGCAAGGGTTACAGGCTGGCATGTAAAAAAATGCATATTTGTATTAAACGCTAATATAATATAATATAATATCTTGATGAAAATTAAGCTTTGTAAATTTATAAGCATTAAAGCTATATGAGCTATGATTATAATATTTAACCTTTGGAGTAGCTCTTGAGTAAGCGTACAAAATATTAGTTTTCTAAGCTGTTGGAAAATTTATGGATATATTGTCAGTTGAATGTTCTTCGTGTTGTAGTTGCACAATTTGGCACTATGTTCTATTCTGTGTACCTTTTAGTTATATTTATATATCTTTTTTAAACACTAATATATTTTTGGTTTAATGCTTCCTTAAATTTAAGGCCATCTAAATGAATAACAGCAATACTTTTATTATAGATAAGATCAATTGCACAGGAAGATCGTGATATTATGGAGAAAGGAGTCAAGGCTTTTGTCTCCTATATCCGTGCATACAAGGAGCACCTCTGTTCTTACATACTCAGGTTCTACTATTCAGTTTTAAACAACCTCTTTTTTTCTACATCAATATTTAAATGCCTTTTTTTCCAGGTGGAAGGAACTTGAGATTGGAAAACTGGCTATGGGTTATGGCTTGCTGCAGATTCCTGGCATGCCAGAAGTAAAGCACCACTCTCTATCCACTGTTGGTTTTGAACCTGTACATGATATCAATCTGAACGACATCAAGTACAAGTAAGCTATTAAATTTCCATTTCGATGTACATTTTATCCAGGATGTGTTGTGTCCGTCTCTAGTTTTGTTACCTCTTGAAAAGTGAATTATATTATGCACTAATGCAAGTCCGCACTAGATTGTGAAAATATTTATGTGTATCATCGTAAGTAAAGCATAAAAGATTAAAACAGAAAAGTATTAGTCCATAAAATCATAGATGTACTATTGTCTTAATTAATCTGAACTATGCCACAGAATCATTATTTTGTTACCCCTGGTTTTTGAGTTGTTGATTTTGTTGATTAAAACTTTAACTATAAAGTTATCAGTTATAATCAGAGTAACGTAAAATGATATCAATGTGATTGGTACCATGTTCCAGTAAGTCATCAACTTCGCATTTTTATGTACATGTTATTCATGACTGGTGCCCGCGGGTGCAACGCAGTGTAAAGGAAGCTTGGGTTCTGGTAAAAAGACCCAGGTTCGATTCCTACCATGCGCTTCCCTATCCTATATAAATTTACCCGGGGGCATGAGGGCTTGGATCAGCGGACGGTTTTACTTTACCCTCCTCAGGAGTTTACCGGGTTCTCCTGGGTTTGAAAAAAAAAGTTATTCATGACCGGTCTCGAGGATTGAGTTGTTCCCGACTCCAGTTTTGTTTTGTCTTAGTATATTGTAATTGTTCAGTCCATCAAATCATGGATATACTCCTTAATTAATCTGAAACATGTCATTAAATCACCACTTTGTGGTTCCATGGTTTTCAAATTCTGATAAAAATTAAAAATTAGAAATTTTTCAGTTAAATCAAAGGTAATATAGGTATGATTGGTTATCTATATTTTGGAGGTTATATTTCAATTTTAACCAAAAATACCCTTCTCGATGTGTAAAATAGATTTTACTTGGGTGATGATTTCCAAGAACACCACATCTTAAATGCGATAATCTGTTTGGAATAAAAATTACCTGGTTTACCCATCCAAGTGTTATTGGTATTGTTGTATGTGAAAAACTTAACTATGAATATTATAAAAAAAGGAAAACAAGAAGCTGAAATGCCCATTATGGAAAATTTGAACGAGAAAAGTGGTAAAAAGAGAACACAACAGGAGAGTAAATAAATATAACCAAGTCAAAACACAACAAAGAATCAAACTTTAATCTCCAACTTGAAAGTATGAACTGTGAAATACTAGCACCAAACATAGTCGTGAAAGGCGCACCATGGCACGAGGCGCAGTGAGGCACGACAATTGCCTCTTTTGGCTTCATGGCGCTGGAGAAGGCATGTAAATGATGCAAATGTACGCATGGCACGAGACAAAAAAAAATTGCATTCATCATATGACCGTTCTTACTAATTATTTTTTTAGGGTTTAAAAGGTATATTTTCCTTAATTATTTTGCTTGAAGGCGCACATGTAATTATCGATATGAAAAAACTAAGAATGCGGTTGGTTTTCTGTTTTTTGTTATGGATTTTTGTCCATACAAAAATGCGTACAACGAATGTATATTGTGAAAAATGATCAATTTAGAAAGTTAACGTACAAAATAAAAAATAATTTTTATTCTTGTTTTTCGTGTTTTGAAAAATAATGGAAGCACGAAAAACAATTCAGCCTTTCATCATCCTTTCATTCCCTCCGCCTTCCCTCCATTTTTCTTATGTTTTATAATTAATAATTAATGTTGAAAATACTAAACACGAAATATAAAATAAACCAAACAAACCCTAAACATAAATCATAAATTTCAAATCGAAACGGGATTCAAATCGTAAATCATAAATTTCAAATCGAAACGAGATTCAAATCGTAGATTCAGAAGATTCGAATTTGAAGGTTTGCACGCAATTTGAAATTGATTTTGATGTTTGAATTTCTACAACTAAACAAAAAACTAAGGGGTCGTTTGGTTTATTTTGTATTTTATGTTTTGAGTTTTTGACATTAATTACAAAATATGAGAAGAATGAATGGAGATCGGAAGGGATGAACGGAAGATTGGAGGGGACCACGAAGTGGATGGAGGAACGACGGAAGGATGAATTGTTGCTCGTGCTTTCGTTTTTCTCAAAACACGAAAAATGAAAAAAAACTGTTTTCTATTTTGTGTGTTAAATTTGTTTTCTAAAATGGTCATTTTTCATAATATACATGCGTCGTGCGTATTTTTGTATGGACGAAAACTCAAAACTAAAAACGGTAAACCAAACATAGCCTAAATTTCCTCTCGTATTCCATTTTTATTTTATTTTACACACATTATAATTATAATTGTGAACCCAGATAAATATATTAAATATGTTAGTATGAGTAGAATGTTTGTTTTTTTGCGGTTTTGACTAAGTTTGAATCGGAATGTAAATTGAAACGTTAAGGGAGAGATCCGATCTGAATCGAGATTTAAATCGTAGGATTTTAAGATTTTTGACAACAATACGAGAAACAATTCATCATTCCGTCATCCCCTCCGTCGTCCCCTCCGTCTTCCTTCCATTCCCTCCGTCGTCCCTCCATTATTTTTATGTTTTATAATTAATGTAAAAAATGCTAAACACAATATAAAATAAACCAAACGTGCCCTAATCTTTTTATGCATTATGTATTCTTAAAGTAACATGATCATGCATGATAAATTAATATTGGTGTTAGAATGTGTGACATATCTATTCATACGATGGTGAACTAATATTATGGAAAACTATCGTTGTGTGTGTGTGACATATCTATTCACTAGTGTGGCGAATTAGTTTTCTCTAATGCAGTGGAAATACAATATTAGGAATAAAACCTGTAGCAGAGTCAGGGTTAAGTATTGCATGGTAACGATTTGGTTATTATAATTGCTAAGATGGCATTTAAAGAAAGAATCTCATTGTCTTATGAAACTGAGAATGGTTCCTGTTGAATTTATCTACTTGCCACAATTGACAATGATGTTGGATTAATTATCTAGCGCTGTCCTTTTCTCTGCTTTTCAATCTTATTTTGTAGGCATAACACTACTTACGTCCCTATTTGGCAACCTTTGTTTAAATTGCAATAAACTTTCAGTCTAAGAGCCCGTTTGGATCGATTAAATAAGTTTTTTTTAATGCTTTTTGGAAGCTAAAACCAATTCATTTTGGCTTTTAAAAAACCAAAAACCTACTTATTTAAGTCGATCCAAATGGGCTCTATAATCAAAAGGAGATAACGAAAACAGCGAGAACAATAATTTTAAGGATTTTTTCCACTTTAGTCTTTTTTCTAAGCCTTTTGAACTTGTGGTATGGTTTCAAAACTATTCACATTTATAGCCCACTTTTGGCCAGCTCAGCGTTGAGCTGGTCAAAGTATATACTGGCGCCATTTCAAATGGCGCCAGTTTATTGTTATTTTTTTGCAAACGTAGTGGACGACTTTTCAAAAGCCGTCCATTACGTTGTAAAAAAAAATTTATCTGGACAACTTTTGAAAAGTCGCCCATTGCAAACTAAATCAAATATCAAACTGGCGGCTTTTCAAAAGCCCTCCATATTTTTGTTTTTAAACGTAGATGGTGGCTTTTGAAAAGTAGTCCACTACGTGTGCAATATATATACACGCACACGCGCGCGCGCGCACACACATATATATATATACGCACACACACACATATACTGTTGCCATTTGAAATGGCGCCAGTATACTTTGGCCAGCTCAGCGTTCACTTGGCCAAAAGTGGACTATATGTGTAAATAATTTTGAAACCAGGCTACTAAAGTGAAAAAAAAATCCTAATTTTAAATATGAATTGTAATTTGCATGGTTGAGTTAACAACATATCAAGCCACAGTTGTCAGAATATCTGTATTAATTCCGAGTGCTGGTGTTGTTAAGAAGCTGCTGTAGCTTGTCTTCAATAACATCTAATTTAATGGCCAAATATTACGACAAACCTTTTTCATACGTCTTGTGATGCTATAAACCATCTTTAGGCAGTCAATGAGTACATTTATTATGTTTTGTACTTTTTGCTTTGATATATTCAGTCTTTTATGCTGCTTCAAGGGACAAAAACCGTGAAAAACAACGACAGAAGCAAATGCTACAAAGGAAGCAAGAACAAGAAACAACGCAAAAAGAAAAAAGAGACAAAATAAAGGAAGCTAAAAAAGTCGATGCATGTAAAATTCAAAGAAAGATAACTGGAAAACAGCGCAGAATCATTCAGACAAAGGAAGACGATGAAGAGTTGGAGAAAGAATACCGCTTACTGAAGAAACTAAAACGAGGAAGAATCGATGAAAGCGAGTACGATCTCCTCACTGGTTTTGCTAGCGATGAAGATCTACAAGAAAATGGCAAATTAAAAAATTACCAGGACAAGAAGGATAAACGAAAGAAGACTCGTCCACTGAAGCCAGGCAGATCCAAGACCAAGAAAAGGAAGTAAAATGCTTTTTCTACAATATTTTTGTCCAAAGTAAGAAAACAGTAATCATGATTCATACTAGTAGAGTCAGGAAATTAGTGAGCCAAGCCAATGTTATTAGCTGCAACTTAATTATGTCACTTACATTGTTTTATTGAATTTTGTTTAGTAATTACAAAACTGTAGAAGCCAAATTCTTTGTTGTTAGTTTTATGCATTGGAAGAGAAGTGGACTTTTTGTGCTTGGGATATAAATATTTGCGAATTGACTTCACCGGCACTTCATGTTTGGGAAATACTGTTAGTGAGATATGATTCAGTGAAGGGAATATAGAAATGGACAATGTTCAATATCATCATCAGTCAAAGGATTTATGCTTGTAACATGTATCTCAGGTTTTTTTTGTTTTAAAGCAGTGATAATTATGTAAATACTCTATCCTAGTAGGTTTGGTTTATTGTTTTGATTTTTGGATTTTTAGAAACAAAGAAAACTTGGGTTTCGTTTGGTTTGCTGTTTAGTTTTGGGTTTCCCTCTAAACAAAAACACGTAAGACACATGGATTCCTTTGTCGTCTCTTCATCGTCGTAATGATTTAGAATTTTAAATATTCATATATGTTTTTCTCCTGTTTTGTAATGTACGTTTAAAACAAAAAACGAAACTCAAAATGAGTCAAACCGACCCTTAGTTTTGGATTTTACAAATAACGAAAACATATTAGGGCAAAAAGGTTCAGAATTGATTTTGCACAAGAATCAGTTTAGTTAGATGAATTACTAAAAAAAATTCAAAACTTTTGTAAGTTGGTACATTTTATATGCCCACCTCCTCATCTAAACTGACGTATATAAATACAGGCTCCTTGTATAATCAATGGTGTACTGTGACTGTGGTTGAACGACTCCTTATCATTTTTGTTCATATGATTAATAATATGTGAAAATACACGAATAAAAATGATTGTCATCTATTGTAAAACATAACAAGAAGTAACAACCTTCTCCATCCAACAAAATCATAGAGATAATGACAAAAAATAACATGAAAAATAACTTATTTGGTAGCAGATCACAAAGAACTCCAATCATTTCAGAACAAATTCTAGTAAACTTAGAGAGTTAGGATAATGCCCTATGAGCAATTCTGTAATTTATTGTACATTGTTAACTCTGTAGTAAAATCTCGCTCGAAATAAGAGGTTGGTTATTTCTATATATACTTGTTATATTGTGATATATTAATTAAATAACTAATTCAAAGTATATTTAATAGAAAAATTCTTAAATATATGTTATGTTATAATAATTACAAAGAGTTGTAATCGTGAGGAAATTATCACAATACTAGATAATTTATTATTTTAAATATTCAAATTTTGAGACCATCAAAGTACGCAACGCTCTCCAAATTTTGAGCAATACCTAACGCATGGCTGCTGGGGGCATCAAAGTGTTACGTACTAATAGTTATTGAATAACTATGGAATGACTCGTCCAAGAGTTCCTTGTTGGTTGATAACAACTAGGTCAAACGAGAAATCTCGAAGTGACAATATTACACATTTATCTCGACTTGAGAATACCGTTGAACTTCAATGTGGACACTCCACTTTGCTTATAGTTAAACCATGACATGACATCCATCGAACGACTATAGTTGGAACCGAGTTGAAGCATTTGAAGTGAAATACTATTCAATAGAGAATTCGTATCCTCAATCGTATGAGGTTAGTATCACGGTCAACTGTAATCAACTCAAACAAAATCTTTGGCTAGAGTAATATGGTTGATAGTAAATGTTATTATTGAACCAAAGAATTTTGTTTATGGATTAACCGAGTTGAATGTGAATGATATTGGAATTTTTACAACAACCAAATTCCATAGATCCTAAAGTGGTATAATATTGACGAAGAGAATTGGTGTAAATAATCATTACTGAAAGGTACCACTTGAATCTGTAAAATTGTATTTTATCAACGAGCTTTATAAGCGATGAATTAAGTCAACCTGTCACACTACTAGCGACGTGTGAACATTAGTATTTGAATTGCTCGAATATTAATCGCTGGCTAAATTCACACATGTGAGTCGCATAACCGAATCTATTCAGTCTTCGAAACAATTCTTGGTTTAATTGATTTATAATAGTTATAAATTAATTAATATTTATGAAATATTAATTATTATTGCATTTATTGTATATGGTGTGTTTAGTAAAATGGAGTAATATCTAGAATTGTTTAGGGTGTCATTAGTAATTTACTAGGTGCATGTATAATAATCACGCACGCACGCATCATGATATACATCATCAATGCATATTTAAATTGGATTTAAATCATATAAATTGCTAAGGGGTTAAAAGGTATTTTAGTCCGTATAGGATTGGTGTATGGCGGACCTAAGAAGTGGAGGAAAGGAGGCCTTTAAGGTTTGAATTGTTATGAGAAAAATATGTAGATATTTGGTCCAAACTGTGGGTTATGGAATTATGGGTCTTAAGGTTAACTAAACATTAAAGGGGAGGGGGTGAATAGTGTTTTCTAACTTTTGTATATCTTTTTGAATTTCTTTCAAGTTTAATATTAATCACACATTTTCAACACAGAAATATATCAACAATTAATCACATATGCAATCACAGATAAAATAAAGTGAATATTAGGCTCAGGTCCCTAATAAGTTTCAAAACACACAAAAACCTCAATAAAAAAAAGTATGTAAATTAGGTCCCTAGAATTAAGTTACTAAGTAATTGAATATAGTTATGCAATTATTCACTGAATAATTGCAGACATTTATGCAATTATATGCAGAAGCTGCATAAATTTATGCAATTTTTTCGGTGAATATTTACGGAAATTTCTGCAATTTTTTTGGTGAATAATAGCGGAATTTTCCGTAAATTTTTGAAAAAATTGCGAAAATTTCCGCAATTTTTTGGTGAATAATCGCGGAATTTTCCGCAATTTTTCAGTGAATAATTATGAAAATGTCTGCAATTTTTTGATATAATTGCATAAATGTCTGTAATTATTCACTGAATAATTGCATAAGTGTGCCATTATTCGGTAACTTAATTCTAAGGACCTAATTTACAAACTTTTTTTGCTGGGATTTTTGTGTATTTTGAAACTTATTAGGGACATGTGCCAAACTGTCCATAAAATAAAAGCAATAAAGTAAAGCGCGGAGTTAGAAAGATGACACCAGAGATTTCATACTGGTTCGGATTTCTCCTACTTCTAGTCCCGTACAATTACTTGTACAGATTTCTTTTCAAATGCCAATCTTTAAACGGGCAGAAGGAAAACCCAATTACAATCTCGGTTTTGAGGCTACAAGACGCACCCTTTTGATTTTCTAGGCTCAGGGCACATCCACTTGGATTTTTGGGCTACCAAGCACGCTCATTCGGATTTCTGGGCTACCAAGACATCCAATTGATTTAAATGGGCTACAATCTCACCCAAGTAAATGCAAATAGAGTTTGATGGTTTTTCCAAAGATAATTTCTTGAACTTTGGATACAATGGATCCTATAGCATTTTGAACATCACTTTGATAATTGATTTGAAAGAGAGAGATGATTCCAAAACAGTAAGAAAATAATACCGAATCAATACACAAAGGTATGAATTGATTCTATTTGATTTTAAAGAGAACTTTGTATATTTTTAATGGAGATTTTGAGAGAGTAAGAAGAGGGAAGAAAACAAGATAATAACTGACTAAAAATTCATTTGAAACCCCCAATATATAGTGTATAAACAAATGTGTCCATTCTTCAAGAGTTGCGATGAATAGACACTTTATCTTAAAATTTGAAAAATTGTTCTGCAGCATGTATATTGACATATGCACAAGATGTATACCGACATATACATGAAATTTTTTGAAAATTAGTTTCTTTAGAAATTGTTTTGAAAAATCTATACAAATAGTCTAATACTTTGTAAAACATTTTAACCATAGTTTATAAACATTTTGAACTTTGAAAAACTTTTATAAAATATTTTTAAATTTATTTTGAAAATTTTGTTTATTAAAAAATATAAAAGATAGAAAAATAAGAGATAGAGATCAAAGATTGCTACTAGGGATTTTAACAATATTCTATGACTCTATATACTATACTATAGTCTTGAGATCTTCATATCTTGGTCTTTATACTCATCAGTCTTCATGTCCATTCCTTGAGTCTTTATACCGTACAGTCTTCGATTCAATGCCTGTGTAATATCCTGCACTATATACTATATAACTTGGCAAAATATTAGTATCTATATTTTATATGAATGTATATTGTTGTTTATTAAGGTTATTATCATCAAAATCAATAATTGAGGTATGAACACAAACCACACTATAAGTCTAACTTGATGCCTCCACTTAGTTGATAGGCCTTGTTGTCTACAAGTTGATTTTTGACTTAGTTGGCTATGAATATATGACTTGCTATAGTTTGTGTGCTTGGTTGGAGGGTATCACTTATTATTGTAATGGAGTATGAGAATACATATAGTGAGACCACACTTTACAACAGGGAACGAGTTCCCCTCACCACCACAACATCACAAGTGAAACAATAATGGTTAATAACGTACGCATCTACTACTGTGCCCTATTATTGTGCAGTATCTACGAAAAGGCATCCCTATGCGGTTCCCATATAATACTACACCCCAACGCAGTCCCTACGCAGTTTCCATCTACTACTACGCCCTGGTGCAGTCCCCACATAGTTTCCATTTTAGGTTAGAATTTAGTATGATACTACCTAGAATCAACCCCTATTGTATCCTTTAAATTCATTCATTAAATTTAAACTGCATAGAATCAGCCCCCTGTAGTATTATTTAGTTAAACTTTCAACTACTATGATACAACCACCCGCAGTCCATATTTATTATTCAGTTCTGGACTACTATGAAACAACCATCCGCATTTCGTATTTATTATTCATTTAACTTGAACCTTCTATGAAACAACCACCCATAGTTTCTTGGAAATTGAATGCCTCTCATCACCTTCTCTAGGTGTGCATTCAAGTGAGCATCCACACCGAGCATCAATAGCTCTTCCCGAACTTTATTCTAGCCTAGGAGTTCCTCCTCCCTACTAACCCTAAGCTTCACCGAGCCTTACCTAATCACCTTTTATTAGGTTTCGTTTAAACCTTCCTTTGGCGCAGTACACCTTGCCCCAACCTGTGTGCGTAGTACACTCTTTAGTTATTAAGTGTAAGCTTCCAAATTACAGTGCAATTTATCTTACACAACATTACACAATTGCAGCGCAATCCATCCCCACGAATTGCGGTGCAGTACTGCTCTTCCTTGAGAGTCTCTGGATCCCCTTGGAAAATCACCATTCCGTCCCCATATGCCCACTTCTCTCACAGAACGTCAGGTCATCGCCTTAGCCCCATACTAGAATAAGTCCGACACGTCTTTTACTGCATTTACACGTGTTTCCATTTGATCGTTACGACTCCACTTTCTGTTATTGGCAGTGTCCTTTATTTATCTTTTTAGTTTCGATTTGGATCTTGTTCCCTACTTATTTATCGCTTATTTCTACGTGTATTTATAAATTAGAAATCCCCTGCGTAGGCCCCTATTCACCAGCGCAGTTTCATTTCTATATTAATTTATTTTCCACATGGAATCTTATGAAAATTCCAGAAATTTCGTAGCTAACTCTTTTACAGACTTTATTTTCCATTTTCATTTTTTGGATATTTTCCTTATTTACGTTCTGAGTATTTTCCTTCAAAATTCATAATAAATTATTCTAACATTAAAACCTCCCAAATAAAAATAAAACCCTATCTCTAAAATCACGATCAAAACCACATAGTGAATTTTCATAGCATTTTGAAACCATCAGAGTAGGGAAATACATCTAAACGTCTAGTGTGAATCTATTTCTCCCAAAAATGTTATTTGCCTCTTTTAAACACTAATCCATATGAAACTTATCATATTAGCTCAACACCGAAATCAATCATACGAAAACTATAAAAAGGTTAAGTATTGCTCACCTAGGTCTTTGGAATATCTTATTCTTATCTTCTTACTCCTATAGTTTGCATTTGCCTTTTCTTTTCCTTACTTTTCTCTCTTTAGGCTACCACCATTTATGTTCCTTTTAAGGTTTTTTTTAGTAGAATGAAATGAATGAATGAAAAAGGGTAGTACTTATTGTCCCATAATAATTTGGGCTTGGGCCTCATACCCTTTTTCATTGACTCGTTACCCCTTTTCTTCTCATTTTTCTTATCTTGGCCCTTTAATTAGTTAATTAAATTAATTAATAATTACAAGTTGTTATAGTCTCCCCCCTTAAAGGAATTTCGCCTTCAAAATTCAATGAAAGCACGGTAGTGATTTGCTAACTATTCCATGCTTACACTTAATATTCATAATACGACAATCAACCATAATATTCGTACGTATATATGGTCTACAATAATATGATTCAACACATAGCTCACATACGTTAATCTAAAACGAACAACTCTGGATATATCCTCTTAACCTTATCCTCTGTTTCCCATGTGCAGTCTTTTCGATCTGCACTCTACTGGACACACACTATCTTCACCACCTTATTTCGAAGTCGCTTCTCATCTCGATCCACTATCCAAATTAGTCTTCGCTCATAGGTCATATTTGGTTTTATGACTAGGTCTTCTACTTCCTTCGGATTAACCACTATATCCGGACCTCTGTTGCATTTATGTAGATGTGATATGTGAAACACATTTTGAATCCATGCAAAAGCGCTAGGCAGATCCACCTTATATGCCACCTCCCCAATTCTTATGATTGGAAACGGCCCTACATATCTAGGTGCTAACTTCCCAGCCTTCTCGAATTGCATAATGCCTCTCATCAGGGAAAATTTCACAAACACCTAATCGCCAGCTGCGAACTCTAGTTCTTGCCTCCTAATGCCTGCATAACTCTTTTGCCTCGACTGTGCTGCTCTTATCCTTGATCGAATCATCTCTACCTTCTCAGTAGCACTCCTAATCACCTTGGGCCAAACATGACCCTTTCCCATGCCTCCAACCAACATGCAGGTGATTTATATGGTCTTCCGTACAATACTTCAAATGGGGCCATCTCAATAATGCGCTGGTAGCTGTTGTATGAAAACTCTACCAAATGTTAGTAATCCTCCAAGTTCCACCGAAGTCTAAAATGCAAGCTCTCAGTAAGTCTTCCAGGACCATGTTGACCCTCTCGGTCTGCCTATCTGTCTATAGATGGTACGCAATATTCATAGCAACTTTGTACCCAATACCTTCTACAAACTACGCCAAAACTCACTGGAAAACAATGAATCTCGATCACTAATAATAGTGTTAAACACCACATGCAATCTCACTACTACCTTCATATATATATTTCTACCAACCTCGGCGCAATTCTCATGGCCCTCACTGGAATGAAATGGGCACACATAGTCAGTCTATCAACTATGACCCATATGCTTTCATTCCCTGCCCTCGACCTTGGTAACCCATCTACGAAGTCTATAAATACGGAATTCATTTTCAAACAGGAATCCCCAAAGGCTGCACGAGCCCACTAGGCTTTTGATGTTCTGCCTTGACCTACTGGCATGTAAGACATCTTCTCACATACTCTCCTACATATTTCTTCATCCCTTCTCTGAAGAAACTTCTATTCATATCTTGATAGATCTTAGTACCTCCGGGGTAAATAGTGAACTTTGAAAGATGTCGTTCATCCAATACTTCCTTCTACAGTCCTTCTATACTTGGAACTTGCAACCTTCCATTCTTCCGAAGTCTACCTTCTCTATCAACATTGAGCCGCTTCAGTTCTACTGCCTTGAGTCTAAGCTCCTTATTATTTCAGTGCAAAACATATCTTCCTTCTGCTGTTCGATAATCCTTTCTACTAGCACAGGACTCCTAAGCCTGATAGCATCTCAGAAGTACTGCTCGAACCTGCATTACACCGAAACTGCACATTACCCATGAACAATGTTTCCAAGACGGTCTATTTCTCTATCATAGCGAAATAGCTCTTCCATTTTCGACTTAAGGCATTAGCTACTTTATTCCCCTTCCCTGGGGTATACTCTATCCCAAAATCATAGGATATGCTAAAAAATCTAACCACCTCTGTTGCCTCATTTTCAACTCCTTCTGTGAGAATAAGTACCTCAAGGACTTGTGGTCAGTTAATAACTCAAATCTCTCTCCTAAGAGATAATGTCTCCAAATTTTTAATGCAAAGACAACAGCCGCTAACTCTAAGTCATGAGTAGGGTATCGAACTTCATAAGGTCGTAGCTATCTAGATGCATATGCAATCTCCTACCCTTCTGCATCAATACTACTCCTAACCCTGAACCTGATGCGTCAATATACACAATCATATCAGCATTCCCTCCAGGTATCACTAACACATGGGCATTCATCAACAAATCTTTAACTCCTGAAATGATGCCTCACACTCTGCATCCAAACAGACTTCTCATTCTTTCGAGCTAGTTTCATCATTGGCATAGCTATACGAGAGAAATCTTTGATGAATCTCTGGTAGTAGCCAACCAAGCCCAAGAAACTTCATACCTAGGTCAAAGTCTCAGTTGTCTTCCAACCATTTACTGCATCAACCTTCAAAGGATCTACTACTAACCCTTCTTCCAATATCACATGGCATAAGAATTTCATTTCCTTTCTCCAAAAATGACACTTAGAAAATTTCACTTTCAACTTATGTTGTCTCAACGTCTCCAACACAAGCCTCAAGTGAAGTGCATGCTCCTCCTCATCCTTCGAGTAAACCAAGATGTCATCTATGAATACCAACACATATCTATCCAAATTTTCTTGGAAAATTCTATTCATCAAGTCTACAAAGAACTAGGTGCATTAGTTAGTCCAAATAGCATTACTAGTCACTCATATGAACCATACCTCATTTTGAATGCATTTAAAGGAACGCTTTCCTCCACAACTCTCAACTGATGGAACCTTAAAGCCAAGTCTAGCTGCGAAAACACCTTAGTTCCCTTTAACCGATCGAATAAGTTATCAATTATCGACAAACGATACCTATTATTCATCGTTCTTTCATTCAGCTTCCGATAGTCTATGCACAGTCTTAAAGACCCATCAGACTTCTTCACAAATACCATCGCAGTTCACTAAGGTGGGCTACTTGACCTTGCGAAACTTTTGTCTTCAAACTATACCAATTACTTCTTCAACTCCTCCATCTCCTTTGGAGGAATTCTAATTAGGGGTCGACTAAATGGTTCGGTTCCTAGTAACAGCTCTATATGAAACTCTACTGCTCTAGTGGGTGGCTACCTCGAAACCGATTTGAACACATCAACAAACTCCTGCACTATTCGCGTTATTTCTAATTCTTCCTTTTCCGAAGATAAAGAAAACCAAAAAAAATTTGCGCCCAGTTCTAGACTCCTCCAAAAATACAAATATCTTTCATTTCGGTCTGGTGACTCAAAGTTATGCAGTAACGTTCCAACCAGTCCATCCGTAAAATAACTCTAAAGCCTATGAAGTCAAACACACAGGGATTGCATAATAACTTACATCCACCTAACTCAATCTTTAAGGTAGTGCATCTCATCCGAGAGTGGCACATCCCTCTATCAAATTTACTACACATATGGAAGTGATCAAATAGGTAATCCCTAACCCTAGTCTATCAACCAAGTTTTTAGCCATAAATGAGCGTGTGACACTAGTATCAAACAATACTTTAACTGAAATATTAGAAATCAAAGCCATACCTTCTAAGGCTTTTCCCTTGCCTTTCTCTTCGGCGGATGGTCCTTCCCTTGGTCCCTCCAAAGCATAAACTTAGGCTTTAAGCTCTGGGCAGTCTCTCTTTAGATGTCCCATCTTACCACACTTGAAGCACTTCACCCTTGCAAGATTCTTTGGCATTGGACACTTTGTTGCATAGTGTCCCTTCTGTCTATAATTGAAACAAGCAACCTCTCCACCGTTTCCCTTCGGCACTCCCTTCATGCATTTATTATATGGGGTAAACTTCTTCTTCCGCTATGCTTTGGGTCCTTTCTTTACTCTTCTCTGCTTCTGGTACATCCCATCATACCTTCTAGCCATATCAACTATAAAACCAAAAGGAGATGATAAGTGAGCCATCACATTATGGTCAAGACCCTGCTTCAAACCCCTAATGAACTTCTCATTTTTCTTCATTGGAGTATGAAACGATCTCCCTACCGTACTTAGACATAGAGTTAAAATTCTAGATGTGCCCCTCTATTGTAAGGTCACCCTATTTTAGATCAATGAACTCTCTCAATAGCACACTCTGTTGAGACTTTGATATGAACCGAGTCTCAAACCTTTCTTTAAAATTCTCCCACATAATCTCCTCCTCTAGGGTCTCAGCAATTACTATCTTCCACCAGTTTAGTGCGTCTTCTTGCAATTGCCTTGATGCTAGTCTTCTCTTCTGCGCAATGTTCAACCCTAAGTCTCTAAATATCACAAATCTTTAGCCAATTCATCACTTCAACTACAGGCTCCTCCCCATAAATGTCTTCCCTTCCAAATTTCTATAGCCTTTTTTCATATTTGGGAAGTCCTCTCTCACTGCCGTAGGTCTTGGCTTAACAGCCTACGACGCAGCTTTCCTCATAATTTGAACAATGGACTGCCTAAACAAGATATTTACATCCATGCCCGCCATATTTATTTGTTGCGCAGCTTCCTCCCTTATTGCTCTTGGGATTTCTCTCTCATTCCCTCCATTAGTCTATATACTTTAGCCTTCATTCTTATGCTTGCCCCTTCTACCGTAATTCGCCCACTTCTCAGATCCATCTTCTTTTTTCTGTTAAGCAAGTCTTCATTAGAAACATGAAGAAAAGGAGCGAAACAACAATAGAAGGGTAGATATATCTTCCTTTGTATGTATACAACAACATAAAAGTACGATATATATAGTAGTGCATCCCCTACCCAGTATGTTCATTTTATTCTAAGTAGTACTCCTATTTTTTAGCATTGTTTTACTTAAGTGTCCCCTAACCTACGCTCTGATGCCAACAATAAAACCCCCCACTTCTAGACCAAAAAATGAACACCGATGATGCTACAGTCATCATCAGAATTATTTTCAAGCGATGGAAGTGAATTCAGTATATTCAAATATAGTCTAAGTAAACAGAGTAGCTAAATATTTTCATTACATAGAATTTGACTTAATATTCATTATATATATTTTTCTCCTAAATTAATCCCAAAGTTGTGCCCATATAGTGGTCAAATAACGATAGAAAATAACATAGTAGAGAGTCAGGACAATATACGATGATGCCGCCTGAACTCATAAAAACAGTGGACATACCATCTTTATTAGCTAACAAAGCTTTCTGCTCCAAATTTGCATCATGCAGCTCCCAGTATAAACCTACCTAACCTCATAAACTCGACCTACTCAAATGAGTATCCGTGAGTTTATGGGTAAAACATTAATAAAAACACGGGTCAGACATAAAGTTTGGTGTGAATAATACTTACCTAAAGCCAACATATAGTGAGACCATGCCATACAACACAGAACGGGTTTTCCTCTCACTATCCACAACATCATAAGTGAAACAATCATGGTTAATGACATACGCATCTACTACTAAACCCTATTGTTGTGCAGTATCTACGATAAGGTGTCCCTATGCGGTTCCTATCTAATACTATGCCCTAACTCAGTCCCCATGCAGTTTCCATCTACTACTATGCCCTAGCAGTCCCCATGTAGTTTCCATCTACTATAGCACCCCATCGTAGTCCCCATGTAGTTTCCATTTTAGGTTAGACTTTAGTCTGATACTGACTATAATCGGCACCTGGCAGTATCCTTTAAATTCATTCATTAAATTTAAACTACATTGAATCTGCCCCTGTAGTATTCTTTAGTTAAACTTTGGACTACTATGATACAACCACCCGCAGTCCATATTTGTTATTCATTAAACTCGGGACTACTATGAAATAAGCACCCTTAGTCCATATTTATTATTCAATTTTGGACTACTATGAAACAACCGCCTGCAGTCTGTATTTATTATTCATTTAACCTGAAACTGCTATGAAACATCCCCCCATAGTTTCTTGAAAGTTGAATTCCTCTCCTTATCTTTTCCAGATTTGCATTCGAGTGAGTATCCCCACTCAGCGTCAATATCTCTTCCAGGACCTTATCCTAGTGTAGAGCTCTTCCTCCTTACTAACCCTAAGCTTCCCGGGCCTTACCTAATCGTCTTTTATTAGGTTTTATTTGCACCTTACTTTGGCCCAATACACGTTTCCCCAACTTTTGTATGCAGTACAGTCTTTATTATTAAGTGTATACATCCAAATTGTGACTAGTATATCTCCTACATATGGTGGTGCAGTATATCTTATACAACATTAAACAATTGCGGTGCAGTCCGTCCCCACGAATTGCGGGGCAGTACCGCTCTTCCCCGAGTGTCTTTGGATCCCATTAGCAAATCACCACTCCATCCTCGTATGCGCAGTTCTCTTAGAAAATGTTTGGCCACCGCCTCAGCACCGTACTAGACAAAGTCTAATACGTCTGTTACTGCATTTACACGTGTCATCATCTAATATGTTATGACTCCACTTTCTGTTATTGACAAAATCCTTTATCTATCTTTTCAACTTTGATTTGGGTATTGTCCCTTACTTATTTATGACTTATTTCTTGATGTATATATAAAATATTAATTCCATGCAAAGGCCCCTATTCACTAGCGTAGTTTCAAGTCTATATTAATTTATTTTCCACTTGGAAACCTTATAAAAATTCTTGAAAATTCGTAGCTAACTCGATTACATACTTTATTCTCTATTTCTATTTTCTGGGTATTTTCCTTATTTACTTTCTAAGTATTTTCCTTCAAAAATTCATAATAAATTATTTTGATGTCGAAGCCTCTCAACTAAAAATAAAAACTCTATTTCTAAAATCATGATTAGAACCTCAATTGAATTTTCATAGCATTTCGAAACCATTAAAGTAGTAAAAATACACCTAAAGGTCTCATGCGAATCTATTTCTCCTAAAATCTTCATTGAAACGTTATTTGCCTCTTATAAACACTAATCCATATGAATCTGATGCAGCCCAGCCTGATATTAGGTCGCCTTCCATAATTCGCTCGACCTTAAGTCGCCAGCGACCTATCGATCTCCGACCTAACGAGCTCCGACCTAACGAGCTTCGACCTAACGAGCTCCAACCTAACAAGCTACGACCTAGCGAGTCAAGTCGCTCACCAGCGCATTCTTTAAGTCGCAGATTCCAAAAGCCGATTCCTTATGTCGCAAGCCCTTAGGTCGCGTGAAGCTGTGCATCTTCTTAAGTCGCAATTCCTTAAGTCGTGTAGAAGCTGAGTTGCCTTATGTCACTTATGTTGTTAAGGCGTGGATATTGTAAGTCGTATGTCGTTGTTCTTCAGTCATTTGTTGTATGTGTGTAACTCGTACTTTGTTATGTCGTTAAGTCACGTACTGTTATCTGTCGTGAGTTTTGAGTCGCGTGTGCTGAGTCGTGTAGATGTGTTGTAATCCCTATAAATAGGGGTGTGATGTCATTGTAAAAAGTGAGTTGATTTTTGAATAAAATTTGGTTTGTGCTTCGTGCCTCCATTAAAATCGGTAGTTGAGTGTTATCTCCTATCTCCACCTTCGGCATTCGAGTGCGCTCGAATCAACGATTGTTGAAGCCAATTCACGTAATCAAGTGCGCTTGATCAACGTTCGAAGAATTGTAGATCTTCTCTCACGGCATCGTGCGCGATCAACGTGTCGAAGATTGCTAGAATACGGTATCTTTGTGATCAATGGATTTGGGCGTTTGGGTATTCTTAAATTCACCAATTTATCATCGATTCATCGATTATTTCTGCTAATCGTGTGAGATCCTGGACGGATTCGATTTACATCGTCAAATTCACTTCCTATGTTGCATCATTTTGGTATCGGAGCTAGATTGCAAGAAGTTTGCATCAGTTTGGAGATCGGATTTTCATTGTTGAGAAGTTTGGTGTTCATTGTGTTCATCGTGAAGTTGCAACAAGTTGGGAGTTTCGATCCATATCATTTTGGATCAAAGTTCGGAAAGTGTTTGAATTTTGCTCGTTGGGATTTTTGCGCGACGAAGTGAAGTTTGAATTTTTGAAGATTTGTTTGAAGTTCAATCATGCCACCGAGACGAGCTCAACGTCATCGCAATGTTGATGCTTTGTATAGAAGAGAAGAGGCCGATGAAATGGAGCAACGAATCAACGAGAATTTCAATGAGAAGTTGAATGAGGGGATTGGTCGATTAGAGAGAATGATGCTTGAAATGAATCAAAGTAGAAGAAGGGTTTCACCTGAATTAAGCCATGGGGGAAATAGAGTTTCACCACATTCAGATCGGGAGAGAAGAGACGATCATGATCGTAGTAATGTTGACGATCGTGATAGGAATGTTGATGATCGAAATCGAAGAGATGTGGATGATCGTGATCGGAGGAATGTAGATCGAAGGGATGTTGGTGGTAGAAATGGTGGTGGTAGAGATGTTGGTGGTCATGATCGACATCGATATGCATCAGATTTTGATGAGGAGTTTGATGGTGGTAGTGTTCATGGTCGAAATCGAAGCCAAGGAAGAAATCATTTAGAGTATGATCACAAATGGGAGTCCGGAATGAAAATTGAAATTCCAGAGTTTAAGGGTGGTATGCAGGCTGAAGAATTTCTAGATCGGTTATCTAATGTTGAAGAGATCTTTGATTTCAAGGAGGTTCCGGAAGATCGTCGAGTGAAGTTGGTTGCTACTAGGTTGAGAGGGAGAGCTATGGCATGGTGGCAGCAAACCAAACTTACACGAGAACGGATGGGGAAGTCAAAGATTGTTGCTTGGGAGAAAATGAAGAAGATGATGAAGGCTACATTCTTTCCTTACAATTATCAATCACTCATGTATCAGGGGTTGCAGAATCTGAGGCAAGGGACGAAGACTGTTAATGATTATGCTGATGAGTTTTATCAACTGATTGCTCGAAATGACATTATGGAGACGGAGGAACAATTGACTGCTAGGTTTGTTGGGGGTTTGAGGATCCAGATCCAGGATATGGTAAATATGTTTGACCCTAGATCTGTGGCTGAAGCGCACCAGAAGGCGTTGGCTTGGGAGAAGCAGGAAAGACGAGGAGGTGGTGTGTTTCCAAGTTCCAATACTCAGAGCAAGGGTGCTAGTGGGAGTTCCAATGTTTCTAAAGCTGTCAGTAAACCAGTTGTGAATGAAGTTGCGAAGGCGAAGGTCAACAACAATTTCCAGTGTTATAATTGCCAGGAAGTGGGTCACAAGAGTAATGAATGCCCGAAACCGAAGAGGCGAGCTATGATTGCTGAAGTGGAAGGTGAGGATGTTGATGAAGGTTATTCTAGTCCAGTTGAGGAGGATGAACATGATATCACGTCGGGAGATGAAGGATGTAATCTAATGTTGAGGAGATCATGTTTGACACCGAAGCAGGAAGAGGAGGCTAGTTGGTTGAGGAGTAATATCTTTCAGTCGACATGCACTATACTGGGAAGGTCTGTAAATTTGTGATTGACGCGGGAAGTTGTGACAATATCATTTCTACCGAAGCTGTGAGAAAGTTGAAGTTGAAGACAGAGAAGCATCCAAATCCTTACAAGTTAGCGTGGTTAAGGAAAGGAGGAGAGGTGAAGGTGGACAGGCGAGTTCATGTTCCATTTTCTATTGGGAAGAAGTATAAAGATGAGATCTGGTGTGATGTGGTGGAGATGGATGTTTTTCACTTGCTTTTGGGAAGACCATGGCAGTATGACCGAGCAGTGCAGCATGATGGTCGAACCAATAGCTACAGCTTTATGTTTGAGGGTACTAAGATCAATTTAGTTCCGAAGAAGAGACAGCAAGGAGAGAGCAAGTCAAAAGAGATTGAGGAGCTGAAGACTTTGTTGACATTGAAGGAGTTTGTTGAAGAAGTAGAGGAGAGTCCAGAGGTGTTCTTGTTGATTGGACATGAAGCTACTGAATCTATTGAAGTTCCAGAGGAAGTAAAGCCAGTGTTGGAAGAATTCAGAGATGTGTTTTCTGAAGAGTTGCCAAAGGAGTTACCACCGTTGAGAGATATTCAACATCAGATTGATCTTGTGCCAGGGGCGGCATTACCTCACAGGCCACATTACAGGATGAGTCCTAAGGAGCATGAGGAACTGAGAAGGCAGGTGGAGGAGTTGTTAGAACAAGGGCGTGTTCAGGAGAGCTTGAGTCCTTGTGCAGTGCCAGCCTTATTGGTACCGAAGAAGGGTGGGTCTTGGCGGATGTGTATGGACAGTCAGGCTCTAAACAAGATCACTGTGAGATACAGGTTTCCTATGCCGAGGTTCGATGATTTGATTGATCAGTTGAGTGGGGCTGTTGTGTTCTCAAAGATTGACTTGAAGAGTGGATACCATTAGATTCGTATTAGACCAGATGATGAGTGGAAGACTGCTTTTAAAACTAGGGAAGGTCTATACGAATGGCTGGTCATGCCGTTTGGCTTGTCAAATGCTCCTAGTACTTTTATAAGAGTGATGAACCAGATTTTCAGACCATTTATTGGGAAGTTCATAGTAGTTTACTTTGACGATATTTTGATCTATAGTGGGAGTATGGAAGAGCATATCCAGCATTTGCGAGAAGTGCTGCTGATTTTACGACAAAAGAAATTCTATGCAGCAACGAAGAAGTGCGTGTTCATGACGCACAGTGTTTTGTTTCTGGGATATGTTCTGTCGAAGGAGGGTATTCAAGTGGATGAAAGCAAAGTGGAAGCTGTCAGGAGTTGGCCTCAACCCAAGACAATTACTGTAGTGAGGAGTTTTCATGGGTTGGTATCTTTTTATCGAAGATTCATTCCACATTTTAGCAGTGTGATGGCACCTGTAACCGATTGCATGAAAGGAAAGAAGTTCGTGTGGATAGAGGAAGCAGAGTTAGCTTTTGAGAAGATCAAGACAATTCTGACGACAGCACTCATTCTGGTACTGCCGGATTTTCAAATATTGTTCGTGTTACACACTGATGCTTCGAAGGTTGGGATTGGTGGAGTATTGAGTCAGAATAGAAGACCAGTTGCTTATTTCAGTGAGAAGTTGTCTGGAGCCAAGTTGAGATATAACACTTATGACGTGGAGTTTTACGCAATTGTTCAAGCTGTGAAGCACTGGAGGCATTATCTGTTTCAGAAGGAGTTTGTTCTTTATACGGATCATGAAGCTTTGAAACATTTGCAAGGGCAGGACAAAATTTCAGCTAGACACGCTTCATGGGTCGCGTATCTGCAGCAGTTTACTTTTGTTGTAAAGCACAAATCAGGGGTGACGAATCGTGTAGCTGATGCCTTGAGCAGGAGGAATCATTTGTTGACGACGATGAAGGTTGAAGTGACAGGATTTGAACTATTGCCAGAATTGTTTGAGGAAGATCCTTACTTTGCGAAGATTGTTGAGAAAGTCAAGGATGGGAGTACTGATGAGTTTGTGTTGGTAGTGGATTCTTATTCAAGGGGAATCGATTGTGCGTACCAGATTGCAGCTTGAGAATGAAATTTGTAAAAGAGTTACATGAAGAAGGACACGTTGGTCGGGATCGCACATTGTAGTTGATTTCTCAGTCTTATTATTGGCCCTCGATGAAGCGGGAAGTTGAAAAGTTTGTTCGAAGATGTCATGTTTGTCAAGTTTCGAAAGGGACAGCTACAAATGCGGGTTTGTATATGCCTTTACCTGTTCCTACAAAACCGTGGGTTGATGTTAGCATGAATTTTGTGTTGGGCTTGCCGAGGACTCAACGGGGAAATGACTCTATATATGTTGTGGTGGACCGTTTCTCGAAGATGGTACATTTTGTTGCTTGTAAGAAGACGGCAGATGCAGTCCATGTGGCACAGTTGTTCTTTAGAGAGATCTATCGCTTGCATGGTTTACCAGAGTCTATAGTTTCAGACAGGGATACCAGATTTCTGAGTCATTTTTGGCTGAGTTTGTGGGAGATGGTGGGAACAAAGCTGAATTTCAGTAGTGCTTATCATCCGCAGTCGGATGGACAAACCGAGATTGTGAACAGATCGCTAGGAAATTTGTTGCGGTGTCTTGTGAAGGATAATCTGAAGAGCTGGGATGTGAAGTTATGTCAAGCGGAGTTTGCTCATAATCATGCTATCAACCGTAGTACGGGTTTCAGTCCATTTCAGATTGTATATTCAAGCTTTCCAAAGGGGCCGTTGGATTTAACGATAGTGCCACAACCGAAGGGGACAGTTAAGCGGGCTGCTGATTTTGTTGATGGGTTGACAGAATGCCATAGAATCGTTCAGAAACGATTGGAGAAGACGAATTAGAAGTATAAACGATCTGCGGATCTGAAGCGAAGAAGTGCTGAATTTAATGAAGGAGATTTGGTATATGCTGTACTAACGAAGGATCGTTTTCCAGTGGGAGCATACAATAAACTTAAAGCTCAAAAGATTGGTCCTATAAAGATTGTGAAACGGATCAATGAAAATGCTTATAGGTTGAAGCTGCCGGAGGATGTGTACACTTCTGACGTGTTTAATGTTAAACATCTTACACCTTATTATGGAGATGAACAACCCAATGGGGAAGAACTTTTAAATTCGAGGACGAATTTTTCTCAACCAGGGGAGGATGATGCAGCCCAGCCTGATATTAGGTCGCCTTCCATAATTCGCTCGACCTTAAGTCGCCAGCGACCTACCGATCTCCGACCTAACGAACTCTGATCTAACGAGCTCCGACCTAACGAGCTCCAACCTAACGAGCTCCGACCTAGCGAGTTAAGTCGCTCACCAGCGCATTCTTTAAGTCGCAGATTCCAGAAGCTGATTCCTTATGTCGCAAGCCCTTAGGTCGCGTGAAGCTGTGCATCTTCTTAAGTCGCAATTCCTTAAGTCGTGTAGAAGCTGAGTTGCCTTATGTCACTTATGTTGTTAAGGCTTGGATATTGTAAGTCGTATGTCGTTGTTCTTCAGTCATTTGTTGTATGTGTGTAACTCGTACTTTGTTATGTCATTAAGTCGCGTACTGTTATGTGTCGTGAGTTTTGAGTCGCGTGTGCTGAGTCGTGTAGATGTGTTGTAATCCCTATAAATAGGGGTGTGATGTCATTGTAAAAGGTGAGTTGATTTTTGAATAAAATTTGGTTTGTGCTTCGTGCCTCCATTAAAATCGGTAGTTGAGTGTTATCTCCTATCTCCACCTTCGGCATTCGAGTGCGCTCGAATCAATGATTGTTGAAGCCAATTCACGGAATCAAGTGCGCTTAATCAACGTTCAAAGAATTGTAGATCTTCTCTCATGGCATCGGCGCGATCAACGTGTCGAAGATTGCTAGAATCCGGTATCTTCGTGATCAACGGATTTGGGCATTTGGGTATTCTTAAATTCACCAATTTATCATCGATTCACCGATTATTTCCGCTAATCGTGTGAGATCCTGGACGGATTCGATTTACATCGTCGAATTCGCTTCCTAGGCTGCATCAGAATCTGATCATATTAGATCAAAACCGAAATCAATCATATGAATACTGTAAATAGATTAAGTATTACTCACCTAGGTCTTTGAAATATCTTTTTCCAATCTTCTTACTCCTTTAGTTTGCGTTTGTGTTTTCTTCTCTTTATTTTCTCTTTTAGGCTACCACTATTTGTATTCCTTTTAAGCTTTTTTTAGTAGAATGAAATGAATGAATCGAAAAGAGTAGTGCTTACTGTCCCATAATAATTTGGGCTTGGGCCCTCATACTCTTTTTCATTAACTCGTTACATTTTTTCTTCTCATTTAGCTTATCTTGGCCCTTTAATTAACTAATTAAATTAATCAATAATTATGGGTTATTACATGTATATGTTATTTTTTATGCATATGCATGCTATCACTTGTGTTTTTGCATACCAGCGTTGGGGTATGTGCACTCTAGTCCTTGATATTGTGTTGTCATTATGTACTAGGTTGTCTTAGTCACATTTACTCTTTCTAGGATTTCAAGGACATAATTCTTCTAAAGGGGGAAGAGGGAGGGAAGGAACGTAATGACCTATATTTTTGAATGCTTGGTAACTTAAGAAAAAATAATTTGATTAAGAGATCGATCTAATTCGATTTTGAATTAAATATGATGAAAAATTCAACTTTTTGGGATGAATAAATTAGGAATTCAGAACTCCTCTATTTGGTCAATAATGTTATTTAGACAACTTTTGAGTATAAATATTGATATTTTGGTATTATGGATTTTTAGTTAGATATTGGAATTCGATTCGTAAATGATCAAAATGTTAGATAGCGTTTGGTTTGTTGTTTTTAGTTTTGGGTTTTCGTCCATCCAAAAATGCACATGACACATGTATACTGCCGAAAATGACTAATTTAAAAAACGAAGTTAAAACAGAAAACAACTTTTTTTTATTTTCCGTGTTTTGGAAAATAACACAAGCACATGAAACAATCCATTCTTCCGTCGTCTCTCTATCCCCTTCGCCATCCCATCCGTCTTTCTTTCATCCCCTTCGTCGTCCCTCTATTCTTCTCATATTTGACATACATTTTGATAACCGAAAACACAATTCATTTTTAAACCAAACACTACCTTAACTTTTTAGAGTAGACTGAATTATCCAAATCATTTTCCACTGTGTCTGAAATGCCTTTTTGGCAAAGAAAAACATATTGTACTTATATGTTTGGGTTATGGATTTTGAATTATGAAGAAAATAAGTTCTATGATATTTTGAAGGGAAAATGTATTTGGGCCCAAAATCCAAACATACACCTTTAAAGAGATGCGGCCAAACCCTTCCTTTTCATTTTCCCATTCATTATTTTGTCCATCTTCTTTCTCTCATCCCTAATCATTTCATTCCCTAAACCAACTCAAACTCCACCAACCAAAATTCCTAAAATCTCACTAAAATAATCAAATTAAAAAAGGCAACTCTCTACAAACACTTTTTGTCATAGGCGATATTATGAAGTTTGGATTCTGGCCATGGTAGAGAATGATCTTTTTGGTGATGGGTTTCGTACTAAAAGAGAAGGATTTCTGATTCTTAAGTGAGTTGGATGATTATCTTATTTATGATTTACATACATACAAACATACATACATACATACATACGTAAATGTGTGTGTGTGTATATATATAATATGTATATGTATACACACACATGTTTTGATTCACATAAATTGAATTTATAGTTATGTATATGATTAGGAGATAAAATGAGTTGGATTTAGGTTCACGTGAATGAGTTGAATATGATTATATAAATATTATGTTGATTTAAACCATAAAGGTGACATCTTTAATTAGTTAGTAAGCTAACAGAGTTGTTTGAAAGCCTTGTACTTGATTTAGTTATGGTTTTGAGACTATTCGGTTATTATAGACATGATTTTATGAATTTTTTGTTGATATGAAACCTTGGAAACTATATTTGGAAAAGTTAGTAAGCTAGAATTCATTTTTTAGTTAAGAATTGTTTGTGTTAGTGATATAAATGTTGATTATATGCTTATGTTTCTAATTATAAGCTAAGTATATGATTTTTGAATAAGTTAGTAAGGTAAATAAGTAATTTTCTTAAGCTAGATTTTATTTAAAAATAAGAGTGAAGTGACATTACTCTTAATAATGTTCTATTAAAGTGTAAGTGAACAACTAATTAACAAATGAATTTTTATAAAGGAGATTAATAAGTTTTCTAATTTAAAGGGTAAAGTTTGTTTAATTAGACTATTGTACTTGATATTAAGAAAATGGAAATATTATTTGTTAACTGTATGTCTTAAAACAACAATGGAAAGGTAAAAGAGTTATAACCAGTTTTTTGAGTTCTCAAAGTTAAATGAAACACAAAGAACAAGGGAAAAAAATGAAGTTGAATATTAATTTGAGTTGTATGAATTTAATAAACTTAGATGAAGTATTTATAATTTGAAATATCATTAATTACCATTTAGAAGGAAGTAGCGAACCATTTATTTGATTTTAAAAGAGTTGAAATTATATTAAATGCATTTTTGTTAATAATTATGTATGTATGTATTTGAGTATGTATGCATATATGTGTATTAATGGAATAATAATGAAACTAAAATGATAAGAAGTGGGTTATAATGGGGATATGGTGTACACACAAGCATCACTTTCACCTTAAACTAGTAGCATAACATGTTAATAGATTAAGACTGAACTATAAAAAGAATATGTATATGGCATATGTGTAGGTGTATGTGTATGTATATGTATATATACGTGTGTATATATGAAAAGTGTATACATCTATGCATATGTATATGTTTTCTATATATATTAAGTTATATAGGGATGTTTTTGTATTGATATGACTGTTTATATGTGTGTGTATGTGTACCTTTGTGCACAAGCATGTATATATGCATATGAATATGTATATTTATGTACATATAGAGACAGTTAAGTGGTTGTATATTTTGGCTGGATTTTTTGAATGTTGTATGTGTGAATAATGGGTTGTGTTAATGAAAATTTTGGTCTCATAACACCAATATGAAGTAGATGCATTGCTAAATGCATTTCCACCTTCGGTAATGATTTGTTGCTTTAAACTACTTTACTGTTGTCCCTAATAGAGTTGCGCTGAGCAGCTGAATGTTGTACTGCACTAGTGGTTGATTCATAGCCATTTCATGTAGGGTAGCATGGTACGAAACTCATGGTATACTGTATGTTGTATCTGGAACATGTGAAGTTCCTTGTTGATATAGCTTAAGGACACTTCTTGTACTACGTTGATCCCTCATGCTTAAGAATACATGCACCTCCAGCATGTACTGCACAATCTACATTGTTGACTATGATGTTCTTTTTTCTCTACTTTATTTAATTGTACAATATTTTTGGATGAGAAGATGGGTATAAGTAACACTTACCCCCAAAATCTGCGCTGATTTATATCGGGGTAGATTTGGAATTTTTTACCCATCTTGTAAGTAGTCTTATCAGCTGCTTTTATATTAAATGCTATTACACTTGTCATGCTTCAATTGGTTCTCACGTCTTTTCACTATTAGATTATAACACATCGTATTGCAATGATTCCTTTTGACATCATTATTCTTCAATGGCTGTGATTGGCGTATCCTCCTCCTATATATAAACTTACCTTCCCCTTTCATTTTTTCACGCTCTCATAATTTGCAAAGAAACTTTTTTCACCTTGAACTATTTTCTACGATCGCCTTCATCAACCTGACCTCCAATTCAGTAATTATGTTTCTTTCTTGTTTTCTTTTTTCTTTTTTATATATGTGGTTGCCACGGGTTTTTCCTTTGTGAATTTACCCCAATTTGCCATTGCCTATCATATGTCCGATCAAATAAATGCCTTTAAAAATATCCCTCCTCCTTCTTTTTAATCCTGTATAAAAATTAAAATATTATTGAGGAGTAATATGCATTAATTAATTAATAACACAAATCTTTAAACAAAACTAAGTGATGATGATGACCTTTAGATATCATTCCCAATCTAATTTTTTTTTACCTTTTTTTATTTTTATTTAGTCAGTCATGTCTTTCGATGTTGCCCCAAGTATTTATGACCTGCCTAGTGCTTCCCACAAAAACATCGTCTCCATACACTACTCTGATGAGCGAAGTGTGGATATCCTAAACACCTTTGGCATTAGGGTTTCTTCTTTTGGCATTCCTTCCCTCTCTAAATGTATCGACCTCCCCTGGAGCATTTTACTTCTCTTACCTCCTAGCACATCCATTGTGGCTTATATCTGCCCTCAAATCTTATAGTCAAGGGATGCTTGATAACTTGAGAATAGCCCTATCTAGTTAGCTCTAGTTTCATATTACCTTCTGATATGCACATGTATATAATATGTCGAGCACTTGGCTACTACTCCTACTTTCCATAAGCGTTGCTTCCTATATTATTTATGGAAGAATACTGCCCCTTGGTTGTTCCCAACCTACCATACCCAGGTTAAGAAATCTGTTCTTCACACTTCCCTTAGCAAAACCCATCCTTGGTCGGGTCAATACTTCTTTATCTCCAATGATGATGGGTTCTTTTCTTATTTTTATGCTACTAGTATAACCTCTTTTCTTTGCCTTCTTCCTCTTATTAACATAAAACGATCTATGCTAAATTTATTCTCCTTTACTATATTTAACTCCTTTTCTCGCCTTATCCAAGGAGGAGAGGGTCCTCATGGGGAGCGAAGGACATTGGTATGTACCTTGGATGCTTGTGCGTCCATAAATGTTCGAACATATTTACTGAAACCTTCCTACACATGCATCATTTCCACCAAGAATCTCACATCTTTTCCCAATCCATAATTACCTTCATGCTCGATCGTAATTCCGAGGGGGAGGCTAGCAACTCCGCACTCATGTTTGAGTAGGGTATATGGTTAATCTTTATTTTATTTTATGTATGCCTTCTTATGAAGAAGTTTCTTATTCTTGTGTTTTCTATCATTTGCTTATTTGTTATTTACTTAAACTTTATATGCACCATGTCTTAATAGCTAAAGAGAAGGCTTGTTGACACCTTCACCTTAGCCCAAAGTTGTAGTTCTCGTGCCGAGAATTTGGATGCATTTCTTCTAAGAGTTATCGGCTCCCTACTATTTATTTAACAGTAGTTATTCCTAGACATTAGAATATCTTTCATTAATAGTATAAAAATGTTGTAGTTGGAGTTTATTTGATTTAGGAATCTATATAGGAGAAAACAATAACATTTAGGCTAAAATTTCGTCGTCAATATATTACGAAAATATCACCGAGTTTGTCCCTTTATATTTCCTAGTCCGTTTAACCAAATTAAGTAAGTTATATACATTTTCTGGCTATAAACGGTATTTAAGACATAATGAAATAGGTCCCAAAGCATAACTCCAACTTCGGTACAAATTTACTATTTTGCTCTTATGTGAAATTATAATTTTACCTTTTTTAATTTAATTACTTAAAATTATGGGGTGTTACCATTTTATACTGAATGCATCGAAAATTCCCAACATCTACCCTACTCCACTAATATTCTCAATGCCGTTACGATGATGACATAGCAAAGGCATCGACCATTTGAGTTTTATTTTAACTTGGTTTATTTATTCGCTTTTATTTTATAATTATATGTTTTCTCTCCTATTATTCACTATTGTTGTTTTATTAAATTATTGTTGAATATTAATTTCATTATTAAATAGTGTTTAATTAAATTATTTTTTTCTATTAATTATTATTAATTTATATATTTCTAAAGTTTACCTAAGTGTTTTAATAAATGCTTTTTAGTTCTAAGATACTCAAAATTAATGATCAAATTGAGTCAAAATGACACAATCACTAATAGAAAATATACAATATACCTATGAAGGTTTATTGATGATATAAGGCCGCGTCGTCAGTAATTCACTGGTAAATGGTCAAAAGAAACAAGTCGTTGGTATGTTGTCGAAATTTTTGACGATACCAACGAACTTGAGAAAAAACAAAATACCTTACCTATGTCATCAAAGTCATCGGTATGTTGTCGAAAATTTTAACGACCTACTGATGACATATTTCCACTAGTACACAACCTGACCCATACTTCCTATTTTATTTACCATAAACCAAAAAACACAAATCAAAACCCTAGACCCAAACCCTCCTCCATCGCCTCCAGACCCGAATCCTCCTTCGTTGTAGTGCTTCGCCAGCCCGAACCCGAACCCTCCAAACCTAAAATCCCTTATTGCCAAAGCCCCCATCTCCAGAATTGTGCTTCACTGCCTCTCAAGACCTGAAGCTGCCTCTCTAACTCTACTCCAAAGCTCCCATCTCTTACGACATATGTTCCAAAGCCTCCCTCCATCGATGTTGTTCCAAGGCCCAAAGCCTCCATTAACGGTGTTCCATCTCCCCAACCTCTTTCGGTCTCCAAAGCTTCAAAGGTATGGTTCTTTCTTATTTATAATATACATTTATTTATGATTATAACGAGAATAGTTTGGTTGATATGGATTGGTAAATATCAAAATATGTATCATCATAAGTGGTTTATTAAAAATGTACGTGTACATGAAGGAATTTGGAATTATGTTATACTTTGATTTGGTAGTTTTAGTTCAATTGATGAGATTCCATGGATTTGTTGGCCTCGTTTGACGAATTTTGTATATGACCGTTATATTAATATTTGTTTTTACAAAAATGAAAAATCAATATTCATTTGACACAATATTCGTCGGATTTGTCCTTGATTGGATAAGTTATAAGCACAAAAATAATACATAAGTCGTAAATCTATATTTTACCCCAGACGATTCACAGAATTTTGGCAGCACTTTATATTTTATTCTCTGTGTACATTTTTTGCATACGATATGGAGAGTAAGGGGAAATGTTGTTGAAATTTTGTGAATCGTTCGCAATAACGTATTGATTTGTACACATATATTTTTGTGTTTGTAATAGGAGGTAGGATAGCCGACATGTTAAATCAATGATATTATAATATATTTTTATGTTTGGAATTGTAAGAATAATTAGACAAAAATTAATGGTATAATTAATAATAAATTAATTAATATCTTGTAAAAATTAGCGATTAATAAATTGTAGTATATGTAGTAGTAAAAGAAAGTTTTACCGTATGGTATTAATAATAAAATAAAATTTAATGGTATATTATATTAATAATAAAAATTAACCGTATATGATATTAATAATAAAATTAGCAAAAAAACAATATTTTTTGGTATTAATATTATAAAATAAAACTTAATGGTGTATGATATTATTATATTTTGCTTATTTTCATAGAGTATAAGATGAATTATTTGAAAGCTCAAAGTTGAATGTATAAGAAGTTCGAAAAAAGTATCATCGCAAGTTAGTGAAGGTGTAGAAGCATTCCTAAAGTTTACTTCTAATGATAAAAGAAATATGAAAGAAATCCGGTGCCTGTGTAGTAAATGGTGTTGTGTGAAACTCCAGGAAATGAAACTATAAATGGTTTAAACCAAAAACAGTCAAATCATCGCATTTAAAACAAAACAATGCAACTGCCCAAAAATGCTGTAGTAGGTCTAAGAAGCATTCATAACTGCTACAGTAGGTCAAACACAAAATTTATAAATGCTATCTAAAGTTCTGGACAGAGAACAATAGGAAATTACACAAACTTTGCGACCATTTTTCACCACTTATATTAATGATATAAGACTTGAAATTTTTACAGTAAGTACTACACCGAGGGTACTTAAAAATCATGGAAATGAATCCCTAAAGATACCTTTCAGTTTATTTATAAAAATTCCTAAAAACAACGTATTTACTTAAGTTTTCGTTTAGCGACCCTTTTACTCTATCTTTAGCCACTTTGTTTGACCTGTTAATTTTTTTTAAACTTTGATTTTTTTTATCAGTAGTAAGTGCTCTTATAGTACTTATTAAAAATGCAAAGAAGCCCCTGGATGTCATTCAAAGTCGACTTTAAAAATTGCCGAACACAAGGCATTTTCAAAGTGCATCGATAGAAACCTTTTCGCTTCTAACTTTCACAACTTTATTTCATAATTTCTTTAAGTTTCCGAATCAATTCCTTGCTTCCCCCTACACCAAAATACATGCAGAGAACAACCAAAATATATTATATCACAATATATTCCCGAATAATCACATAGAACAAGTTTAAACATAAAGTGATTCAATGTGCACTTATAGCGACTATCGCTATCTGGACATTCCATATCCATTCCAAATTTAACACACAATCCAAACAACCATCTAAACATCAAGTCAAGGACGTGCCACATGTTATAAAAGGTAATAAGAGTGATGTTATACCATATAAAGTTGTCATTTGCTTTCAAAAGTAGGAGGGTCCAAAGTTTATAACTTTAATTAGTTAATGTCACTTTAACTTTATATTTATACAAACACACACACACACACAAAATATATACATACAAGATGGTGAGATAAGTCAACCAAATCTAGGCCAAACACAAGCTCAAGCACAAAGAAACTCAAGAATAGCTCCTACCATCTCCAAACACTCAAAGATCCAAGCTTTAGAACCAAAATCAAAAGGCAACACCTTCCCCTCTATTTCATTGCTTACGGCCAAACATGGAACCCCCACTTCCTCTTTACTTCTTCCATTTTTAACTTTAAATCCATGATTCCTAAGGTGGTTTAAAATGTTGGTGAAAGTTTGGAGAAGATTTGAATTAATTAGAGAAAGATTAGCGAAGAATAAAGTGCATTAGTGCTTATCCACTTCTATCATTTTTTATCTTTTATTTCATTTCAAAGTTTTGAATATTATGAAGTGTTAAAGGATCCCATGCCCCATTATCCTCCCTTGGTCGGTGATAAAAAGCCCCCTCTCATTCTTTTCCCATGGGCACTTTACACCTCACTTTTGAAAATAAAATATCTAAAACACTATTCATCAAAATATATTTTCCTTAATCCTTCTAAAAGCTTCAATTACTTTTTACATAAAATATTTTTAGTTGCTAATTACCGAAATATTTATTAGTTAGACAAGCACAAAACGTTCAAACGACTTCCATTGAGAAAAAAACTGTTTATCGATAGAACGATTTTCGGTCATTTTATCGGTATTTCATCGAACTATTTATTTTTGTAAACATTTTTCAAAACATGTTTACCATCATTAGTTATTACTTAAAAGGGAATTAACAAGGTTATTAAATCACTTTTATCATATTTATTCCAAGATTCAAATATGTAAATAATTCAATATTTACATATGAAGTGATCGAAATTCTGAGTCGTTACTACGCGATTCCATCTCAACACAGCAAACATATATGATAAATTCACAACTTATCACATATGTCACAACAATCCAAAATAATGTATCAACGCCTATCATTCCCATTTAATTATAAAATCATTTTATTATGGGTTTTCATAATAATATATCTACCTTTATTATCTTCGAAACTATAATATTTCTATAAAACGATAATATATTTCAAAAATCCTTTATTTTCAAAATATCTCTTTAAATATCATAACATTGTTATTCAATCAAAATTAGCAATTTACATAAAATTGCCTTCAAAATATAATGTTATTATTTTATGTCAAGATTGTAATTTTTATTTAAATTGTTTCATTATCTTTCACAATCACATTACCACTTTTTAAATCAAAATAATATCATTTTGCTTCAAATCTCAAAAATCATTTTATTGTTCTTTTTCTTAAAAATAGTAATAACTTAATCTAAAAACACTTACGCAAAATACCTCTTTATTATTAGTATTCACAAAATATGTCTTATTTCGATTACATAAATAAGAATAAGAATAATATTATTTTCCATAAATGCCATAAAAACAATTATATTATTATTTACTCAAAAACATTATAGTCTTCCAAAAAATATTATTATTGTTTATTAAATTGTACTTTACTTTATAAATAATTTATCCAAATTCACACTAAAATTGATTTTTCATAATTATTTATTAATTTCTGAGGAAACTCATAAATAATAACCTTATTAAAATTTTCACATCAATTTCAGTACAAATCCTTAAATCACAGTTATTTATAAATATCGCTCAAAATTTCTAAATATTCTTATTTTTCCCAAAATTGCACCATTTTATTTATTTTTATTTAATTATTTGTTTTCCTTAAATCTACGAAGAATTACAAAACATCCTTCACCTAATAATGTAGAAATTAACAAATAACAACCAACATCATACCAAAAACATCGCAATAGTCAAACAATCATGGAAAGGGCATATTATATATTACAAATGTATATTTATATCAATGATTATTTATTTAAAATATTTAAAATATAAAAATTTACCAACAAGCTAACCTAAATAGCTCCAAATCCCTACAAACCATATGCCAAATTACTTGGAATTTTCCCATGAATCCGATGGAAAAATTACACATGAAATATTAGACATTAGCAAAAGATATAGTGACTAGAAAATCTAGGATTTATTTTGTAAATTTAAATTTTATAGGGGCTTAGACGCAAACGGTACCATCACCTTAAGCTTATGTGCATAGCTGAACCCCATTGCTGCCTACTTCAACCACCTACAATCGTCATGTTCGACCACTAACCTCTTTACCTCGCCATCGATCTCGCGTCACCCTAAGGGTTTCGTTCCCTTTTCGAATTTTTTGATCAACCCAGGTCGGTCTAGGACGATCGGCCCCTTGGATGCATTCCATTCGTCGTCCTCTATGCAATGGTACCCTTTGATCGTCTACTGGTCGTCATTTCATCATTGATTGCAAAACCCTAGAATAAACGATCGTGGATTTTCCATCGATTTTATAACTTCCAGGGTATATTTTGGCAAGATGTAACTGAATTACGACAATCAGACACCAATAATATGTTGATGTTGTCACACCGTTTGAAATGATGCACCATAAGCCTAGTTTCATATTGATTTGTAAATTGCCTTATTTTGTAATTAGTAGAGATAATCTCCATTAGTCTAGAGAAGGTTCAGATCTTAGCGGAGATTAGAAAATGAAGAAGAACAAACTCATGGTTGCCTAGGATTTTCGCATAGCACTCTATTTATTGGCAATAATAGGTGTGTTGGGCCAAAATGGTCAATAAGGCTCAAAATGTCCATTTTCGAGTGCCAAAGAAATTTTATCATGCTATATACTGAAATATAGGTTTTCGATATTTCTAAATACAATTGAATACCGTAATTCCTGAAATGACAACTCTTCTCAAATTTACTTTTGTTTCTAATCAAATTTAAGTGGTTATTAATTAATAATTAATATGTCAAAATTACAGGTCGTTACAATTATGTACCATCTTAATATGGGCCCAAAACCGCATGTGAGTTATGGACTGGTTGGAAACCATGCCTTAATTGTCTTAAAGTATGGTGTTGTATGGCATATGTTAAGAATGTAAACCTAGTAAACTTGAGGCAAGATCAATTTTACGCAAGTTTATTGGGTATCTTAGAAATTATCATGGTGCATATCTATCATACCGAGGAACACAAAGGGTTTGTTTTGAGACATGCCACCTTTTTGGAAAAGGAAATTACATCTCGAGAAATTATTGGCAGTAAGATAAAATTGGAAGAATTCTAAGAAACACCCATAGAAATTAAATATTTAGGTAGTAACTTAACAACCGTAGAAAACACACATACATATTAGATGGTCTAATAGGGAATCACACATACCAGAGAGATACCATGGGTTTCTCATTGATGGCGAGAAAGAGGATTGCATTATCCATGATGATGAACCCTTCATATACCGACAAGCCTTGGGGTGTAAAGACTATGCCTTATGGCTTGATGCGATGAAATCCGAAATGTATTCCATGTACGAGAACTTAGTTTGGACTTTAGAAAATGTACTCGAAGGAGTAAAATCCATCGGTTGAAAATGGATCTTTAAGAAAAGGATTGGGGCCGTGGAAATGTCAAAACCTATAAAAACAAGGTTGGTGGCGAAAGATTTCCATAAAATTCAAAGTGTTGATTATGATGAAACATTTTCTCCAGTCGCCATGCTAAATTCTATTCAGATTCTTCTTGGGATCACTACTTATTATGACTATAAAATATGACAAATGGATGTTACAATAGCGTTTCTAATTAATGATTCAGAAGAGACTATTTATATGTTGCAACCAGAGGGTTTTGAAGTCAGTGGGAGCGAAAACAAAGCATGTAGACACCTAAAATCAATTTATAGTTTTAAGAAAGCATCAAGGAGTTGGAGTAAATGTTTTGGCATGGTATTCAAATAGTTTAGTTTCAATCAAAGCACAAAGGGAGCGTCTGTATATACGAAAGAACAAAATGGTGCTACTTCATTTTTAGTTTAATATGTTGATGATTTTGCTATTGAGTTGTAAAACAGTACTAATGTTACAATTAGTGAAAGCTTGGTTGTTCAATAATTTTTTGATGATGGATTTCGGAGAGCCATCCTTTATACTATGTATAAATATATGTAGTGATAAATCTTGAAGGTTATTGGGATTATCCCAATCAAGGTACATTGACACCATACTAAGATGTTATAGTATGGAAAATTCTAAGCGCGGAAATGATCTGGTGTGGCATGGAATTTCTTTCTAAGGAAGACTCCTTATCTATGGTTGAGGAGAGAAAGCGTATGAGCAGGAATCTTAATGCTTCGGTAATAGGATCCATTATGTGCATTATGCTAGGTATTTGGCAAGATGTTACTTCTACACTAGGTGCAATTAGCCGATTTCAATCAAATCTAGCTAAAAATCATTGGATAGTAGTTAAAGTCATCCTAAAGTATTTAATAAATACAAAGGATATGTTTCTTATTTATGGAAATAATGAACTCCTTATGAAGGGGTACTCGAAATGGAAGTTTTTAAAGTGCCATTGACGATAGAAAATAAGTCTCGGGATTCGTATTTACCCTAAACAGAGGAACTGTTAGTTGTTTTAGTTCCAAATAAGAAGTTGGGGTCGATTAGACAAAAATGGCTGAGTACATCGCCTAAAACAAAGCCACAAAAGAAGATGTGTGGATGTGAAAATTCAATAAAGAGTTAGGAGCGATCCTAAGTATTGAATTGAAGGTCCGATGCTAATATATTACAACAATAATGCGGCAATACTGATTGCCAAGGACCCATGAGCTCATAAGAAGTTAAGACGCATCTTCCGTAAGTTCCACATAATAATAAAGTTTATCGGCGATGGAGAGATAGTAGTCGAGAGAGTAGACACTAAATATAACATTGCAAATCCAATCACTAAGGCCCTTTATCAATCTTATTTCGGTAACCTCACTAATTGTATGGGCATAAGGCTCCATAATTGGCCCCAAGTGCAAGTAGGAGATTGATAGAAAGGGCCTTAAAGGTGATTACATATATTATTATATAACTTAACACTGGTAATAGAATCTTGTTCAAAATAAAGTATTATTTTTGGTTTTATTTCCTTTTATATCTGTTGTTATTTTGTGATATAAGTAATGATATTAATACATTAAGCAAATATAAGTTGAAAATCCTTAGGAAACGTATTTTTATCTATTATAGGTATGCATGAGTTTGTAACCATTAGTTTTGAATTGAACACTCAAAATACTTATCCTTGAACGTTCTCAGTCACATATAATGAGAAAAGGATATCGATACGCCCTTTGAGATTAGCGTATATAATGCCCTCTATATGATGGATAGTGAATTACTTATGACTGTTAGAGATATTAAGGGATTAAGTACTTGTGGTTATTTGGAACAATCACCAATGACTCAATGAGGGTCTTGTATTGGTTAATACAACTAAGCCAAAAAAAGAAGTTCTCATGTAATGATGTGCGGTAGTCTTCAAACTTGAGAGTATTGTTTATCGTAAGTGGCTAGACTGTACTTTGATTATAGTCTATCACATGATATTACAATCATGTTATGATCAAAGTTGGGTACACGTTGAACTACTTGAAGTGAAATGCTACTTAAGAGAGGATTTGTCTCCTTCATTATAGAAGGTTAGTATCACCGTAATTGGTAGTCAACCCAAACTTGAAATCTCTGGCTAAAATAAAATGGTTAGTCAATAAATGTTATCGAATTGAACCAAAGAATTTAAAGTGGCATATCAATTAACTACGGATATTATTACCTTTGAATAAACTCTAGATACCTTAGTGATATAGTGACGAAGAATAGAAAACATAAACAAAATATTATTACAAGGTGTGGCTTAATAAAGATTAGAAACTAGATTTTACCTAAATGATCTATTATAAGCAACTGAACTTGAGTCTGATATTGTACTTTAGCAAAGTTCACACAGGCATTAGTATTTAAATTATTTAAATATTAATCGAGGAACGAGTTCACACCAGGAAGTCAACATAACCGATTTGTTAGCTTTTTTCTACGTTCAACTAATTTAAATTTACTTATGAATGTTATAAATTAATAATGAAAACTAATACAAATGTTGTATTGAATTTCTACGACATTTAACTATTTATTTGAGGCCTAAAAATTAATTAAAATTATAAATATTTTAGGTCTGTTTTATATTAATTTGTATTAATTTAAAATTAATTTTAAGGCCTTAATAATTAATTCAATGTCATAGAGATTCAATACAACATTTGTATTAATTTTTATTATTAATTTATAAGATTTACAAACTAATTTAAAGTAGTTGAACTCAAAAATTAGCTAACAATCGTTTGTGTTGACTCCCTGGTGTGAACTCGGTCCTTAGTCAATATTTAAACAATTCAAATATTGAATCTTGTGTAGAATTTGTTGAAGTATGGTATCAAGCATAATTTCAGTTGCTTCTAAATACGATGATACTATCCTACCATTCGAAAGCGACGAATCTTCTCTTAAATGGATTTTCACTTCGAGTAATTCAACTTAGACCCAACCATGACATTCACATGATAATCATTGTCACGTGATTGACTGTAATCAACACTTAATAATTCATAGTATACTCAAGTCAAAAGACTACTGCGCTTGGTTGCGTGGGATCATCAATTTGACTTGTAACTTATAAAAGACATTCGATGAGATGATTTGTAATTGTTTCAAACAACTACACATACGTTGTGTCCCCAAAAGTCATGCGTCCATCACATAGAGATCTTTATGCATACAAATATCAATGGATATATCGACATCGCATTCTTGATACATCTTGAATAGAAACATTTATTTATATTGTATGATAAGTTGACCAGATTTCCAGACAACCTTGGAAATATAATTAGAGGTGGATTTTAGCAAAGGTAATTCACTCAAACTGCGCTTAAAATATAAAATGAGGAAGTAAGTAAGAGAATTAGGTCTAATGCTAGAAAAGTAAATAACACAAGAGATATGGTGGTTCAATCTTAGCAAAGACATACATTCACTATGGTTCATAGTTTTATTTCTTGATGTTCATGATATAAGAGAATTATTACCTAAGTTTTAAGCTAAATTTTATTGCTTATAAGACTTGAAAAAATCAAGTGCATGGAGATCCCTATTTACAGCTATAGAGATCATTCTTTGGAGGACTCAGATTGAAGCCTTGGGTTTTCAGCATCCTTAGTGTCGTTGATCGCGATCTATAGTTCGTATTACAGCATGGTTGAAGGCCAATTAGCAGGTGGTACAATCACGTGCTTGTGTTAGGATGATGATACGAAGCAAGGAGTAGCAGATTATGAGTGGAGCTTCTACCGGGTGGGTGGTAGAATACGAAATGTGGTTACTGCATAATGACAGTTTTGTCAAATGAATAGTGTCATTTTACTTCATCCTTGTCAGTAGAATAGTGAAGGGTTGTCACCCCCTTTATGCAGTGGCGACCAAGAGTTCAGAAGTTTGTCGAGTCATGATAAAATGGAGCGGTCAGGAAGGCTAGTCAACTAGGACAATGGCGAACGAGTAAAGAGGTGGGAGGAGAAGCCCCTTAAAGATGATTTGATCGCTCATTGGCGAGACTAGAAATGTTTTGTCCGTGTGGACTTTTAGCTAAATTGTTAGAGAGAGCTTGATAGGCAAGGCACTGGTTATGTAAGAAGCAGGGCGACCAGGTCCGTGCAGGTTGAGTTATATTGTGCCGTGTGGGTTATGCAAGAAGCTAGGTACTGTTTACGTAAAAAGCAAGACGAGCACGTCTATTGACTTAGTAATAATGTAGGTTGAGTTATGTTGTGCTGGATTTCTAGGTCAGGTTTTAAACTAATGGGCCAATCTATACTTTTGCAAGAAAATCGAGCAACACGATTCAATACTCATGGTTACGAACACATTCATAGCTGCAATTAATTAAGTATATTTTCTAAGTATTTTTTACTTGTATATATATATATATATATATTTAATGTACTTAAAACTTTAGTTACATCCTAATATAACAATATATACAACAAACATAAAACCAAAAGCATACTTTATTTCGAACAAGATTCGTTGTAAAAGTTGAGTTATATAATCAAGTTACATAATTACCCTAAGACACATGCTTAACTCTATCAGCGCGAGCTTTTTAAGATAAGATGTAGGCAATGAGAGAGTTTGTACGATGATGGATGCAACATGAGTATGAAGACAGAATTGGACCTTCGTTGCAAAATACGTGAGTTATTTTTTTACTCTATGTTGCTTTGGACTTTGATGTTATTATTTGTTTCAGTTATTGGACTTTATGTGGTTGGATACGTGTATATATTCATATTACCAAGGACTTGTTATCTTCAACTACTTGTTATTCTATATCATTTGACGTTGGAGATGACGTTTGTGTTGGACATGGTTAGATTATTAGAAATGTGATATTTACTGTTGATATATTTGTAAGAGATGATAAATATTTTCTTGTGATGGTATATAACTGTTTGCCATGACACACACACAAATACACACACACATACGTATCTGTGTGTATATATATATCCTATTTGGTACTATTATTTCAGCTTTATGTATAGTTTGTTGTGGATTTGTTTGAGGTAAATGCAATAGAATTATACAGAAATTTCACCCAAATTGGCATCGAGAACAAGCATTTTATGAAATTTAAAAATACGTGAAAAAGGGGTGGGTAGGGTATTGCCAATACATCGCGTAAAAAGGGCATCGGGAAAATAGCATTGTAAATTGGATCCATGAAGGATTGTTAAAATGATTTGGAACTATGTTAAAATTTTGTTTGTATGGCATAGGTATATCATTGCTAATAGAAGGCATAATGACATCAAGAAATTGAGGCATAGCAACGATGTAGGTAAAGACCCAATCGTAGGCATTGCTACGGTGACATTGGAAAAAAATTTGGAATAGTAATTTTTCCATCGAGACATTTGGGATCGGCCCGACAATGGGAAATTTCTATTGCGGGATGTCTAGTGTGGGATGGTAATTGATTATTTTTTGTAGAGAATAGGGGTAGCTATTAGGGTGCTGACTTATAATTTTTTTTGTAGCAAAGTGTGGGAAATTATAACACAAATTAAACCTTACACTTATACATTTCTTTCATTTTCCCTCTCTTACTTTTCTTTTTCCCTCCTCTCTCTCTTATTTTAATTTACAGTAAAAAAGAAAATGACCTCCTCCATATAAATCAAAATCAAATGCTACACTCAATGAAAAATTACGAAATTAGTTCTGTTGTTTTCATATTGGCGAGATATTCTAATACATGTGTTTATTGATGGGTGCGGTGGTGGTCGGCCGTGTTCGACGTGACCAAGGCAAACTAGGGTTTGCAATTTTAGGAGATTTAGGTAGAGTTAGACTTTGGCATTGGTTTCATTGGGTTGCTCGTGTGAAGACGAAGTTGTGTTGGAATTTTTGGGTGATGCACCGGCCTAGTGAAGATCTCTTCTTTTCATGGTCGAGGAAAGCAATGAGCATGTTAGATTTTGATCCAGGCGGTTGAGCTTCGAACGTTGGTGTGGAATGTGGAGCTTAGGCGAGGAGAAGTTCGTCGGTGAAGTTGGATCGCAATTCCATTGAGCGATGGTAGCGATTGGGCGTGCATGCATGGGAGAGTGAATGTGTATGTACAGGGTGTTGGTTAGAGAGGGAAGGAGAAGGGTTAGTGATGGTATTTAAATTAATTAAGTGATTAAGTTTGATTAATTATATTTTTAAAACTCAAAGTTATAAAATCAATAACTTCTTCATACGAGGTCCAATCGAGATGTGGTCTTTTGCGTTGCGCTCATAGGAGCATTATCTACACACTAGAATTAGGTTCATCAAGTTTGGAGAAAGTGGAACTTTGGAGCTAAAATCGAGATCGAACCGAAAAGCTTAAGAGTCAGTTGGAAATTTTGGTGAGTTAACCCACCTTTGGATAAATACTATATGATATATGGTAGATATAAATTAATGTTTTTGTACTTGAATGATTATTGTTCGGTTTGGTTGAATATTCGCTTTGAAAAGCGAATGACATATAAAATGAAGTACATGGAATTTTGTAGAGGAATCCGAATTCCTCACCATTATTGATAAATTTTGGAATACTAAAAGTTTGGTAGTTGGCCATATTGGATATGACATTAACATGTGTTAAAAGTTGAACCTTTTTAGTGACAAATGTAGTAATAGCATTGGTTAAGTACTATAGTAGCTATTGGTCTTATCTATTATTTTGGGAATGCTATTAATTATTTTTTATTTTGGAAATGGTTTTTGATTCGGAGAATGATTTTAAATGTGACTTTTGGGATTTTCGATGGTTTTTGTGTAGAAATGGTTTTCAAACTTCTCTATTTTACTTCAACATTTTGATAGTCTCTTTTAATTTATATAGAAATGTTTTAAAGAGTATTTTAGAAAGTATTTGTTTATAGAAAAGTTAATATAATAACATATGTTTATTTTAAAGAAAAATGAGAATTTATCTTTTATAATAAAGTGATTATGTTTTAAAAGAAGATAAAAATATTTTGGAATAAATATTAGTGAAACGTTTTCTATTAAATATCGGATAGGAAGAGAGATATATAAATGGTATTTTATAAATAAATGGATAGATTTACAAATGGTATTTTATAAAAAGAAAAAATGATATCATTTTTATAATTTGGAATAATAAATAACATTTGTGGATTTATAGTAATATATGGAGTGATTGTTTTATGGAAAGTATTTGGTTCTATTTTGAAACTGAAGATTTATGATAAGTAAATGAGATTTATAAAAGGAGTTTATAAATAAATTTGGAGATAAGGTATTTTATAAAAGAAAATGAGATTTGATTTCTGTAAATGATCATATTAAATTAAGGTGGTATGGAAAATATTCTTTTCATTTTTAACACCAAATTCTGAGGTAGGAAACTCGTCCCTATCCTAAGAGTTAAGAATGTATGCCGAGGCAAGGATAGTGCGCTAACTTGCTCGACTACATTGTTAATCAAGAGATAGTACGAGTTTGAAATCGGAAAGTGGTAGTAAGTATATTTGGTCTAATTTCTATAAGATCCATTTACTTACACCAAAAGTGTTTTGGGTTTATTGCTACCAATGTTTTAAAAGACATTTGTTTTAACTCAATTAAGTATGGTTTTGTAAATGAAATCTTTCTTAAGGTTTTCTGAATGTACTTATACCGTTGAGATAAGTATATGGTACATTTTTTAAGTATTGAAAATGTAGTATTTTGAGAATATACTTATATTGTTGATATAAGTATATGGAAAAGTTTTCTAAGTATTGGAAATGTAGTGTTTTGTGGATATACTTATACTATTGATAAAAGTTTATGGAAAAGTTTCTAAGTATTGAAAGTGAAATATTTTATGAAAATACCTATACCATTAAGATATAAGTATATGGGTACATTTTCTAAGTATTGGAAATGTAGTGTTTGTGCATATACTTATATTGTTGATATAAGTATATGGAAAAGTTTTCAAAATATTGAAAGTAAAATGTTTTGTGAGTATACTTACATAGTTGAGATAAGTATATCAATATTTTTCAAGTATTGAAAAGAGTAAAGAGTGTTTGTGAATATATCTTTTGTATAAGATATTTTAATACAAATATTTGAAAGGAGATTTTAATTAATGAAAGGATTAATTAAAGAGGCTTAGTGGTTGCTTATATGCTTAACCAGGGTTGGTTTCCATATGGAATTAAATCTCTGATTGAATTGTTTGTTTATTTGATAGTTAAATAACCGACTATTAAACCTTGGCCAGTATTGAAACTATTGTTGTCAGTTCGGAGAGACCAAGATAGTATATATTATCCGAAAACCATTTTGAACCGGCATAAGCATTCGAATTGGAGACATCTTGAAGATGATGGAAATCGAAGACGGGGATATTTTGAAGTGCAAGGGCTACTTACTACTAATCCCGAGGGTGATTTCGAAAAGGATGTAGTAGAAGTAATGCCTTCGGTTTGTTCATATCCTGAACAACTTGTATGGATGAATGCTGGCAGTGCATTGTTGCCTGAAGGGCAGTGTTATCATTCCAAGTGAGATTGGCTAAAAGGGTAAAATATAGCCTTAAGCCTCACACCTGGTAATGGCTAAAGCATGGAAGATGCAGCATGGCTATGTGATTTGCTACCATTAGAGTATTTCATCACCTTTCTAGATCACTATTTATAGTTTTGGTATGTGCATGAGAGCTCTCGTTGAAAAGGTTGTAAAGCAACGGGGGTGATGACATATTTGGTACTATCTAGGAAGGGGTATGCCGGTTCTGTATTGGCAGGGGTCAAAAGGTTTTCGATCTAGGTACATTTTTCTAGAGGTTTACTATGGAAGACGGTACCCTAGTAGCCTTGTCATTGTATGGAATCTATTTTCCAATACGTGCCTTTACGGACTTAGTTGTTTACCTAATATGCTAGAATGTAATTGATGTAACCATTTAGGTTTTGTTAAATATTTTATTTTAAACCCTAAACATCGTTATATCATTGAATTTTCTAATAAAAATGGTTTGGTTGTTGTAAGGTAAAAACCCGTCCGTGTTTATGTGCGGGGCGGTCTTACGAGATATATTTATTTCTAAAGGGTTTTATAACATTAAAAATCCATATGATTTGTGTTTCTCATGCTGGTTTACTAGACTGATCCGGACATTAATTTCTTATAATGCTTGGTTCAGCCCGAGCATTCAGATTTAGTTTGGATGCTTTGGAGCTTCAAGAGATGAGCTTGATGCCTCCAAGACGATTCATATATTCTATTATTCCGCTGCATTTCCTATTTTGTATTTATCAGCATTTGTGATGACAGGTTGTTATAACTGTCCAGGCCGATAATAAGTTAGTTTGCTCTAATTGATGTATGTATGATACGGCTTTCTTTTATAAAGATCGTTGATATAATATATACTACTCATCACGTTATGAGATTCTATTCTGTCTTTTCATTCACCCCAACAATTTGTCTTTTCGGCTCACGGATGCTCGGCACATAAATTCTATGGATGTATTAGTGTCGACTTTTGAAGGTCGAAAAGTCGGGTCGTCGCACGTGGATCAGTGCTTAGGTTGAGCGAACCCTTATGCTTTGGTGTGGTAGACTCATTAGAAATAGGGATAGTAATACCCTAGAATGAGTTGAGTGTATATATATGAGAGTGTGTATTTGTTAGTGCTATAAAAAATGTTTTATATTGTGTTGATTAATCCGTTGAGTGATTTATGAATTCTGGTCGACATAGAAGGAACAACTATATCGATATGTATTTCTAAACTCTTGGAAAAGGCAAAACGACACGGTATTGTTTTGAAATTGGTAAATGAAATAATTTTACCTAGGATTATATTTTATATATAAAAGTACAATTTTCAAAAATTGATATAGTTATTTATGATGGGTTTGTTTGTTAGGAAATGATAATATTCAATTATTACCATTTATTGTTTGATTAGTCATGCTCATCGAGTTAGGAGCATTGGCTATTGTTTGTTGATTTTTGAATTGTACTCGACCAGTTTATGTGTAGTTTAACCTTTTCACCTTATGGGTTGGATAGAATATAATTGTGGGAACATTGAAACAAACACTTTCTGAATTAAGTTTCATAGTTTGACTATAGGCGTTCGGTGAATATGTTGGGTTCAAAGTTAAATTTAATAAAAGTTGTTTATTATAATTTAAACAAAGATATACATTGGTGAAATGATTTTATATAAGAAAGTAAATTTATATAAATATGGTTTATAAATAAAAAGGATTTAAAGTTTGAGAACTTAAATCCCGGTGTTTTTGAAAATTGTTTTTCCAAGGTTTGAGGAAAATAATAATAGTATTATTTGAAAGTATTTATGAATAAAAATATTTTAAAAGGATTTAAAAGGAGATAGAAATCACTAAAATCACTTCTATCGTTGGAAAATAATTCTAGTGATGACTGCAGCATCATCTGTGTTCATTTTCAAGTTTTTAGGTGGGGGATGCTATCATAGGTTTGCTACAGAGTTGTTTTAGTAAAACATATTTTGATTTAATCCCAAAGTATGATTTGAAATAAAACCCAGTGTTTAGTTCTTAAGTTCTCTGCTAAGTTATTTTATGGACCCATGTATCCTATGAATATGGTAGTTTGGTTGGTGCATCTCATTATGACATGTTGTTTAGTAGTTCTTATTTGTTGAAATAAAATAGAATTTTCGACGATTTTGGACATTCGAAAACTTCTAAAGTAGTTGAGAACTTGAAGCTTAGTGTTTGTGAAAATATAAAACTATAGTTTTGTAACTCCAGAATGGAAAGATGGTAAGTTAAAACAAGTTATAAATTTGTTGAACATCCTGGTTAAGTAAAAGAAATATGATATTGTATACATACTCTTAGGGTGTGGTAGAGTATTATAATACGAACTTAAGTTTTGAATGTTTATAAACTTAAGAAAAGCTTTATGAAATGGTTCATAAATTATTTTAGTACTAAATAAAATATACTATTGGTATAAATAAATGTGAATTAAAAGAATTAGTGTAGTTAAGAAACCAATGGAATAAATACATAAGTTATACGTAGATCATTTTATTCACATAACTATTTTTGATCCAGACTCGAGTACATGATTTCGAGGTGATTTACGCCGATCCAAACAAGAATTTTTCACCCGATTTTTGACAGCAAACACTTGATATGGATTTATGATTTTTGAAGTTTTCTATCATAGTATATGGCTATGTAAAAGAACGAAGGTTTCTAGTTAAGAAACCTGTAACGACCCAGAAATTTTGAACATTTGAAATAGAATATTTGATTGAATTTAAATATTTGAATGTTGATTTAACTTGAATTTCAAACGTAAATATGAAATTGGCAATTTAATTTGTAAATTTAATTGTTGCAATTGGGTAAAAATTTGAATCTTCAGTTTTAAGCTGATTTAAAATAATCAGAAGGCTTAGAAAATCTATATTGATAATTCTGAAGGTACTGGAGCTTTCAGAATTGAATTTGAAACTGTTTTGTTCAGTTTTGAATTATATCGTTTAAATCGATATTTGAAAATAGCGTTCCAGAGCACAGTCTCGGAATTCGACGAAACCAGTTCCATTGGATCCGTAATATTGTATTATTATCGGATTTCAATTTTCATAATATTTGGAGTTGTTGTGTGAGCGTACGATATATAAACGCGTTGGAATTTAGATCGAAATGTTTAATTGTGAAACCAAGGCAATTTGAATTTTAGTTACGTAACTTGAACACGTTGCTTCTATTTTCAAACACGTGGCAAATTGAAGACACGCGTCCTTCCAATTCAATACGCGTCCTCTCCCCATCTAATATCACGCAACTATCTTTGTTCTGAAGCCAGATAACAAAAGAAAACTATTCTCGTTCAAAAATAATTAATGGCCGATCTCCTTTATAACAAACAGAGAAAAAATATATACTTCTTCCCATTCAAATCGAACAAGCTCATCTCTCCTCCTTCCTATTCGAAGCCGAGATTCAGTCTCTACCTTTAAATCTCGCGTGTCCTTCCTTTTCTCTTTCAAAAATCAACAACAACGAAAACATTTCGTTCGACTGGGAGGAAGGAGTCGCGAAGCCAACTCGAGTCGCGTTCATTTTCGAACTCGCGTTCGAATCGAGAAAATCTCAAAGGGGCAGCCTTCAACTAGGGGTTTGGTTTCGAGCAAACTAGGGGTTTGGTTTCGAGCAAACTTGGGTTTCGCGATCGAAGTCGAGGCAACAGCGAGGCATTCGCGTACTCGCGTGGAGCGGCAGGTGGTGGATTCGCGTGCGAACATGAGGGTGATGTCGACGAGGTCGTGTGGGAGACAGCGACGAATTAGGGTGGCATGGCGATGGGAATAATCGCGATGTAGGCGATTCCGGCATCATGTGTTGTCGTGAATCTGAGCAGCGATGGAGCTTTGGTGGTGGTCAGGCCCGGTGATGAAGGCTTGGTCATCTCGAAATCAATCGAGCAGCGAGGTACAGTAGTTTAATTTCTGAATTGATTTAAAATATATAATGCTTTAGAGATATTAAATTTGTCAAATAAACTTGTTTATTTTCAGAAAATAAAATATAAATGTATATACAGTAAAATTTGGTAGTTATAAAATTAGGTAGTTACTAAAAGGTTTCCAGGAAGAAAAGTTGGCTTAAAATTTAATTTTAAACTAAAACCTTAGTTAAATGAATTTGTTAAAGAAATTTGGTTTGAAATAAAATCATTGAATGATTGAAATTATCAAACGAAAATTTATTTTTCGACCTGTTCAAATATTAATGAATTGTATAAATTTTTTATACAAGGTCAAACCGGGAAAACCAAATGTGGATTAAAGTGAATGGCAAACGGAAATAAAAGCTAAGGTGAGATTTTTCTCACTCAAATGAAATTTGATATTGCAGTTATTGATTTGATTACTATTTGGATGTGATATTAGATATAGTAGGATATATCTATCTATATATATAGCAATATATACATATTGGCATATGTATATATTGGATTGATTGATTTCCCGCACTGTATAGCGGATGAGACCCTATTGCGCCATTAGTAAGCGGATGATATTTTATAATATCCTATATACCGCGATATTCCACCTCGAAGTGGAATTGGTATTGTGCTAACATCTGTGGATGCAGGGAAACAGGTTGGAGGGATCCAATAGGATTCCTCAAAACATTTGAATTGATTTCATATGTTGTGTGATTGATTATTTATAATCTGTGTATGATTATATCTGTGATTGAATTGTTGAAGGCTAAATTTAGCCGAATGTATTTTTGGTATCGTTGGATACCAGAAATAAATGAAATTGGATTTTTGAAATTAAAGCTGGAATTTTTAGTAAATTCTTTTTGAAAGAATTGAATAAATTTAAAATAAGGGATTTAAAAGCATAAAGTTAATTTATGAAATCTTATCGAATTATTTCCAAAATATAAGAAAGATTTGTATAAATGGATTTTTAATAGTATTTTTCGAAAGTTGGAAAATTTATTTGAAATGAAATTTTAAATGGTTTGGAAAATATAAAGGAATTTATTTTAAAGGCGAGCAATTTGTTGAAATCCAATTGATAATTGATTTGTATTGAAGAAATAAGTAATTTGGGAAATCGATATAAAATCTATTTGGTGTTTAAATAAAAATCGATTTTTGTTGTTGAGAATAAATTTGTAAATCGATTTGTAAAATGATTTGGTATTTGGGATTGAAATTGGAATCAATTTGAAATTGATTGGGTATTGAAGTAAATTTAAAAATCAATTTAGAATTTGATTTGGAGTTTGAATATAAAGTTGAGAAATCAATTTGAAAGTCGATTAGGTGTTGAAAGCGAATATTTGAGAATGTAAATTCCGAATAGAAATTTTAAAGGAAAGGGAAATTTGTTTTAAAAATAAACGTTGATTTATTTTTAAAGTGTGAGAAATATGATTTGGAATCGGTTTTCAAAGTGATGAAGTGTAGAAATAAATTTACAGTTTTGGAATGTAAATTTGAGATAAATCGATAAGGATTTATTAAATTGGTTTAAATGGACCGTTTTGAAGTGAAAGTGTATTTTCACTATAAAGCCGAGTATATTTTCCAAAGTGGCTTTTAAAATATAAATTAAAAGTTATAAGTGGATTTTTAAAAGATACATTTGGAAATGTATTCCGCGTAAGGGAATTGATTTGAAATTTATTTTCAAAAAGTTGAAAGGTGAAATATGATTTGAAAATTGGTTTTCAAAGTGATGAAGTGTGGAAATAAATTTACTGATTGGGATGTAAATTTAAAATAAATCTATAAGGATTTATTTAAGTGGTTTAAATGAATGTGATTTGGAAATTGTTTTCAAATGCACTACTAGAAAATACATCAATTTCCTACACAAAATTTCCTACGTCTTTCCTACGCCAAAAGGCGGGGTGTAGGTATGGCGTAGGAAACACGTAGAAAGAGGTAATGGTGTAGGAAAGACGTAAGAAAATTTCCTACGTCTTACCTACGGCAGCTTCGATATGCTGAAAAATAATTAAAGCGTAGGAAAGGCGTAGGAAACTCCTTACGTTAAAATGATGGCGTGGGAAGGTCGTAGATAATTTCCTACGCCGTTTCCACGTCTACAAAGTTTTCTACAAAGTTTTCATGGCGTAGGAAAGGCGTAGGAATTGTTCCTACGCCATGCCTACGCCATGGTCTTAGCCAAAAGGCGTAGGAATTTTAAAACCCTATTTTTAAAATCTTTTAAAACAAATATAAAGGTCTTAAACAATTTAACCTTTAAAAATAAAACCCTTTTAAACCTAACCCTAATCTAAAGTAAAAAGGCCGACCGCCCCTGCTTTTATTTCATTCAGCCCGATCTTCTTCGCTTTGTAAAATAATGGCGGCTGTGAAATTCCTTTTTCTCATTCGATCTGAAATATTGAGAGAGTCGGCTTTGTTTCGATGCTCTTTAATTTGACTATTGCTCGATCTTCGTTTGCCCTGGGATTCACGGCCTTGCTTTCTCGTGGTACTGTGATTTAGGGTTTTTGGAATTTGAGGTTTCGATCTCTTTTATGCTCGGCTGCTTCGCCCTTGCGCTTCTTCTATTCGTCGACGATTGCTTGGTTGCTCGAATTCAAACCAACTCTGGTATTGTTAGAAGCTCAGCTATTGTTTTAGACATTGAAGAAGAGAGAGGCATTCCATCAAACAGTTTGGCTCAAAACTCTTCCACGACCACCGCAGACGAACCCATGGGTGAGCTGATGGAACACCAGCACCAAAACGACCAGCATGACCTGACGACTAGATCTGGTTGTCGAGATGCCTTCAGATCTGCCTCCAACGAGTGTGCACGTGCACACGTGCACGGGACTGGGTAGAGACAGAGCAGATTTTGAGAGTTGAGTTTGTGGGCCTAAATCTTGTAATCTACTTGTGAACTTGATGATGTAATATTCGAAACACATGCCTAAAATACTATAAATAGGCATTGGGTGATCATTTTGTAAGTGTGAAGTTTATGAATAAAAATATATTTCTCTTTTCTCTTCTGTTTAATAATTCTGTTAATCTCCATGTTATACTCTGATCTCTTCCTTTAAAACTCTCTGTATCATCTTCTTCCTAGCCAATACTCACTGCACCTCTTCTCTACCCATTAATCCATCATCTGATTTTCTATTTCACTGCCTGTAACCAAGAAAACTTCAACAGTTCAACCCACCACTTTAATTCCTTCCTGACTTATGAATACTAGATCAATGTCGAAGAAGATTGGGCATAACAAATTGGTATCAGAGCCACAAGATTCTGAGTTACACACTGATCTTTTCGATGAAGAAAATGTAGACAGATCTGGAGACTCACCTGACCATTCACCAGCAGAAACGAGACAAGAGCAAATTAATATCAAAACTGCAGTGGCCATTAGAGAATTGCAAGAATCAAATCAATCCCTACAAGAAAGCGCTCAAGAACTCAATGTGAAGGTAGATAGCATCAGTGAGGTTATCAACAACATAGCAAAGGAATTGAAAGAAATCAAGAATCAAACTCGAGCACCATATGTACCCCCTGCGCAGCGAACTCCAGCAAGAACTAATCAGGAAATCCCCACTAACTTTTCAAGAAACAACCCGATTCCACCCAGTGATGCATCAAGAAATACCGTTGGCATCCTTTCAAGTTCTCCAGGCCATATTACTCCATCATACCATCATACACCTAAACTTTTGCAGAATACCCTCATCAGACTTGAATTTCCCACTTATGATGGAGAGGGCAGCGTGATGGAATGGATCAGCCAAGTTGAACATCTCTTCCAATACCACAACACACCAGACATGGAATGGGTGCCCACTTGTTCGTTTCACTTAAAGGGTGAAGCCCATTTATGGTTTGGGTGGCTCACCAAGAAGGTAAAAAATTATGAGCAGTGGATGGTTTTTAAAGAAGAGATAATTGTGAGATTTGCAATAGAAGACTTACAGAAGCCATATGGAGCAATCTCCAATATAAAGCAAACTACCACTGTTAGGGCCTACCTCACCAAATTTGAGGAACTACAAGGCCTATGTGATGCACTGCCAGATCAATTTCTACTTGAAAAGTTTATTGATGGCCTTAAAGAAGAGATTAGATTTGATGTCATGGCCTTACATCCTGTGGACTTCAGAGAGGCTGTGAGTTTAGTAAAGGTGTTTGAATGCAAGAATAACAGAAAGAAGAAGAACCAATTCTTTAACTCATCAAGAAGTCAACTGCAACCCAAAACAAATAAAGAAAAGTATGTTGAAAGAAATTCCAAGGAAGCTTTTGCCAAAAGTAAAGGTTTAACCCCTCAAGAAATTATTGATAGGAGAAGAAGGAACCTTTGTTATGGGTGTAATGACAAATGGCACCCCGGTCATGTTTGTAAAAACAAACAGGTGTATATTATGGAGGGTATTATGCCACTGCAAGATGATGAAGATGTTATATGTATTGAAGATGGCAAGGATGCTGACAGTAGTGAAAACAGTGAGACTTCCACACCAGAAGAAAATAAAGGAGAATCATATACTATTACTCTCAATGCCATGTGCAGTATACCTACTCTATACACCATAAGAGTACAAGGTCTAATCAATGGCAAACCCATCACCGTGTTGATAGATTCAGGGTCTACCCACAGTTTCATAAATTCTGAACTGTCCAAAAAGTTAAATTTAAAGGTGCAGGAGACCATGCCATATTCAGTACAAATAGCTAATGGAGAGAGAATACAAGGACAAGGTATTTGCAAAGAAGTCGTTTCAAATGTCAGGGATGCACTATGCCACTAGATTTATTGATGATACCACTGGAAGGTTGTCAAATAGTCCTTGGTGCACAGTGGATGAAAGAATTGGGGGATGTATCCTTTAATTTTGCAAAATTACAAATTAAATTCCAATTCAAAGACAGTTTATATGTATGGCAGGGCATTAAAGACAATAGCAAAATGATCAGTGATAAAGAAATATCAAGGGAAAGTATAAAAGGGCAGCTTACATTGCTTTTATGTTCAAAGGAGCTGCAAGTACATACTTCCTGCTCATCCACAACCAAAATACACCCCGAAGTTCAAACTCTGCTGCAACAATTTCCCTCTGTCACTAATCCTACTTCCCCACTACCACCAAAAAGAAGCTGCGACCATAGAATACCACTCTTGCCAAATGCCAAGCCTGTTTGCCTCAGACCGTACAGACATTCCTATCATGTCAAAAATGAATTGGAAAAGCTTATCAAGGAGATGTTAGAATCTGGAATCATCCAACCTAGCACCAGTGAATACTCATCACCCGTAGTCATGGTCAGAAAAAAAGATGGAACATGGCGAATGTGTATAGATTACAGGTCACTCAATAACCAAACTATTAAAGATAAATTTCCGATTCCAATAGTTGATGACTTGCTAGATGAGTTGCATGGCTCAAATTATTATACTAAGCTTGATCTAAAGTCTGGTTATCATCAGATTCGAATGAACACTTCAGATATTCACAAAACTGCTTTCAGAACCCATGAGGGGCATTATGAATTTATTGTGATGCCATTTGGATTGTCAAATGCTCCCTCAACTTTTCAAGCTTTGATGAATGACATTTTTAAACCCTATTTGAGGAAATTCATACTGGTATTTTTTGATGATATCTTGATTTACAGCCAGACATGGACTGAGCATATGTGGCATGTTAGACTTGCTTTGCAGGTTTTGGCAAGCAACCAGTTAGTTATTAAACTTACAAAATGCACTTTTGCTGAGAATCAAGTTACCTATTTGGGTCATGTCATCTCCCAGAATGGCATAGCTGTGGACCCAGATAAAGTAGAAGCAATCAAACAATGGCCACAACCACAAAACATAAAGGGGCTGAGAGGATTTTTGGGGCTCACTGGTTATTATAGAAAATTCATTAAAAATTATGGGTCCCTAGCCAAGCCTGTGACAGATCTACTTAAGAAAAATGCATTCCTATGGAATGACCAGGCTACCAAGGCTTTTGAAACACTAAAGCACTGCTTGATGAATCCACCTGTACTTAGCATGCCTGATTTCAGCAAGGACTTTATCATCGAATGCGATGCTAGTGGAGTGGGTATTGGGGCTGTGCTAACTCAAGATGGCAAACCCATAGCCTACTTAAGCCAAGCATTGAATGGGAAAAATTTATTGTTGTCTACTTATGAAAAAGAACTCTTAGCATTGATTTTGGCTACAAAAAAATGGTCACAATATTTGATTAGAAGGAGATTCATCATCAAAACAGATCATCAAAGCTTAAGACACCTACTATCACAGAGATTAACTACAGGAATACAAGGAAGATGGTTAGCCAAGCTACATGGCTTTGATTATAGGGTTGAATATAGAAAGGGAAAAGAAAATAAGGCTGCAGACTCTCTTTCCAGATTGCCAGAGGAACAACCATGTTGCCATGCCATTTCAACTGTAGAGACTAGTTGGCTACAACAGTTACAACACTACATGCAAAATTCAGAAGGCTATAAACAATTAATACAGCAGATTAATGAAGGAAAGGTCAAGTCAGAGAGATACAAAATAGTGGGTGACATCATTTTTTATAAGGGAAGAATCTATCTGGATTATCAATGTAAAGAAATGATAAAAAGTGTGCTCGCTGAATATCATTCAACTCCACTAGGTGGCCATGCTGGAGTTAAGAAGACCAATCATAAAATCAAGCAAGTTTTTTATTGGAAAAGTATGAAGGCAGATATAGAAGCATATATAAGAGAGTGTGATATATGTCAAAGAAACAAACATGAAAACATCCTCATACCTGGCCTGCTACAACCCCTTCCCATTCCTGATAGAATATGGAATGATATTTCAATGGATTTCATTGTTGGTCTACCTAAGAGTCATAAGTACACTGCCATATATGTAGTAGTTGATCGGCTTTCTAAATATTCACATTTCTTCCCTCTACAACACCCCTATACAGCAAAGGATATAGCCAAAATATTCTTTAATGGGGTATTCAAATACCATGGCATGCCAAGAAATATAGTAAGTGATAGAGATGCAATTTTTACAAGTGCTTTCTGGCAGGAACTCTTTCGATTGCAAGGTTGTTCTCTGAATTTAAGCTCAGCATACCATCCCCAATCAGATGGTCAGACAGAGGCAGTAAACAAGATTCTTGAAGGTTATCTCAGATGCTTTGTATGTCATAAGCCTCATGAATGGTCTCAGTGGTTAACAATGGCTGAATTCTGGTACAACACAAGTTGGCAAAGCTCCATCAATTCAACCCCATTTACTGCTGTTTATGGCATTCCACCTCCTACCCTTTTAACTTATATCCCTAACACTGCCAGAGTTCCACAAGTTGAACAAGAATTGTATTCACGTGATGTGGTGTTGCAACTGCTTAAAGACAGCCTGACTCTGAATCGAGAGAGGATGAAAAGGTATGCTGACCTTGGTAGAACTGAAAGACATTTCAAAGAGGGAGACTGGGTGTATTTGAAGCTCCAGCCTTATAGACAAATCACTGCCAGTAACCTTAAGACCACCAAACTTTCCCCAAAATTCTATGGACCTTACCAGATTATCCAGAAAATTGGAGAGGTTGCCTACAAACCCGAATTACCATCATCCGCTAAGATACACCCAGTGTTCCATGTTTCGCAACTCAATAAGAAGGTTGGCAAAAACATCGTTATTCAGCATGAGACACCTGTGTTTACTGAGGAGGTGGTTGATGAACCGGAAATGATATTGGATAGGAGGATGGTACCAAAGCATAATCGACCTGTCACACAAGTCTTAGTAAAGTGGAGACAAAAATCTGAAGGAGATTCAACATGGGAGGACTACTGGGAATTAATCAAGCGATTTCCAGCATTTGACCTTGAGACAAGGTCAAATTTTGAAGGGGAAGGGAATGTTAGGAGCTCAGCCATTGTTGTAGACATTGAAGAAGAGAGAGGCATTCCATCAAACAGTTTGGCTCAAAACTCTTCCACGACCACCGCAGACGAACCCATGGGTGAGCTGATGGAACACCAGCACCAAAACGACCAGCATGACCTGACGACTAGATCTGGTTGTCGAGATGCCTTCAGATCTGCCTCCAACGAGTGTGCACGTGCACACGTGCACGGGACTGGGTAGAGACAGAGCAGATTTTGAGAGTTGAGTTTGTGGGCCTAAATCTTGTAATCTACTTGTGAACTTGATGATGTAATATTCGAAACACATGCCTAAAATACTATAAATAGGCATGGGGTGATCATTTTATAAGTGTGAAGTATATGAATAAAAATATATTTCTCTTTTCTCTTCTGTTTAATAATTCTGTTAATCTCCCTGTTATACTCTGATCTCTTCCTTTGTAACTCTCTGTATCATCTTCTTCCTAGCCAATACTCACTGCACCTCTTCTCTACCCATTAATCCATCATCTGATTTTCTGTTTCACTGCCTGTAACCAAGAAAACTTCAACAGTTCAACCCACCACTTTAATTCCTTCCTGACTTATGAATACTAGATCAATGTCGAAGAAGATTGGGCATAACAGGTATGTTCATACTTTCGAATATCTGATTGTTTGAACTCGATGATTGTATATGTAGGCCGATGATGAATTTAGGGTTTTTAATTGAAAATGATTGTTCGTTGAAGCTCATATCGATGATGGTACCTTTGGGTTGAATTTATATTGTTACGAACTTTCCTATTCTCCAATTTTCCTGATATATTTTCCTTATTACACATGGCTTTACATTTGAGACGTTTGATTTTGCTTGATTCACACGGTCATTAAAACTTTCCTCTTCTTCATCTTTGACTATTTCAAAAATAAAGATACGCGCTTGAAATTTTTGCATTCGTGAATTTTGGATTTGACTGTTTCTTCTTGAGTTTCACGGCAATAAAACTTTCCTTCTTTAACATATACGCAATTGATTTTTTCATTCGTGAATCTTTATTTTGACTTCACTGTGAAATAAAGCTTTGATCTTCTGACCATCTTCTCTGTTGTACTTGTAGTTGCATTCGTTGTTGTGGCACATTACTCTTTTGATATTGTAGTCTTCACTCTACAGTATAACCTGTTGCACTTGTGTTGTTGTCCAGTCTTTGCTATTTCAGTGGTCACTGCACTGTCCAGATTTGTTTGTGATACTGCTTGGATTCATTGTGCACATTTCATATGCTTGCATTTTCTTCTCTGTTGGCATTGGCTTTGCTTCTGTATCACCTGATATCTGCTGTGTTGTATGTCTCTGGTGCATTGTATAACTTGAGTTTGGTTCTGCATACCTAAGCTTGACACTGTTCACATTTTTAAGTTGCTCGGCCCTTGTTTGTACTACATCATATGAATGTTCTCTGTCTGGTTCATCTTGAGATGTGTCCTTTGCATTCAGATACTACTCTGTTGCACTTTATTGTGTTTTTACTCACTACTTTATTTTATTGTCATCTGTACTGGTTTCTGATTGTATGCCCATTTGATCACCTTGCTTGAGTCTTCTGGTTTGATGTTGTCTGCATCCATGTTGATGTTTCATATGTTGGTCTTTTGCTTGCTTTTTGTTGCATTGTTATTGGTCTGTTTCATTTGTTGAAGCTTTGCAGTAGCACTGCTTGGATATTGATCTGCATGTATGTTCTTTGTTGCTATGAGCTTGATGCATATTGGTTTAGTTTGCATCCATGTTTGTGGTCTTTGTAGCTTGCATTCACACTGGTTTGGGTTGCATCCATGTTTGTGTTGCTGGTGTGTGGATTTGTTACATTGCCATCAGTGCTTGGCCTTGATGTTCTCTGGTCTGCATGAACCAGTTGATGATTTTACTGTTGCATCCATTCTTTTGATGCTATCTGGTCTGATTTCTTTTGCTGTCCATTGAGAAATTTTGTTGCAGTTTGATTATTTGAGCTTGTATGTTTTATGTTTGGTGCACACGAGTTGGCGAGGCAGTGCACACGTGTATAAACGTACACGCGTGTACTGCAGCCACTCATGAATAACCTGTCCCTGATAAGAAAACTGATATGCACAGATATTACACCAAAAATGATGACAATAACCCATATACCTGAGGCAAAAAATTATTTTCAAAAACATCTTTTATTTTAAATTTCAAATATATTTCTTTTTCAATTTTACTGCGTTTGAAAATATTTTTGCAGATTACTCGGACGCTGGAATCAGACTGGAATTCAGTTGAAGACAAAATATGAGTGTGAGTGATTGTAGTGAGGATATGATGTAAATCAGAAAGTTGTATTGCATTCAAAATTTGTACAGTTATAGTGAGAGTCAGAATTTGTACTATAAAAAATTGTTTGAATAAAATTCCTGTTTGAATTCAAATTCAGTGTTATTCAATTTTATCTGTGAAAAATGAAATAGTACAATATCAAATACATTTACACGAATATATATGTTTATTATCATCAAACAAAAATCATATAACGATCATATAATTGCATACTCCACATGAATGACGTATGGAAGACGTAGGAAAAACGTAAAAAATCAAAGGCATAGGGAAAGCGTAGGTAAACGAAGGGCGTATGTAAGGCGTGGGTAAAAAAGAAGTAGAAATGTCGTACCAAATCCGTAGGAATATTACGGCGTAGGAAAGACGTAGAAAAATATAGGCGTAGGAACGGCGTAGGAAACACCACTACGGATGACGTAGGTAAGGCGTAGGCATATTTTTAGCTACGCAGGTTTTACCTACGCCAACTTTGGCGTAGGCGCTGCGTAGCTATTGCATTTACCTACGCCCCGCCTGCGCCCTATTGGCGTAGGTAAACTGCAGTTTTCTTGTAGTGATGGTTGAAATATAAACCATATATCGGGAAGATATTTGAAATTTAATAATTTGGGAAAATTATTTAAATCTGATGATTGTTGTGAATATTATTGATAGTTAAATCACCGACTATCAATATTGCCTTTGAAATGGCATTTGAATTTGTTTTTATAAACAAACGCTTATTATTCGGTTTAGCCGGGAAAGGACCTTTGTGTCAGATAACCCATTCCGAATAATGATACGACGATATGGATCGTATTGAAGACCGGGTATTTGTGAAAACGATAGGATGACCTATCGATTGTCTCTGCACCGTTAGCTACGGTATTGAGATTTCCTTTGTGATGGGAAGTTTTATCGGGATTGTGAATATCCGGATTTGCAAGGACTTCTTTTGGAAGTGCCTTCGGTTCTGTTCGAACCCGGAACATACTTGTATGGTTACGTGTCTGACATTACATTTTGAGATATAAAGCTGATTTCTTTCAAATACATATCTGTTGGTGGCGGAGAATTTATTCTCTTAGCTTAACACCCTTTTCTGAGACGTACGAGCTCAAAGGTTATGTAGTTGAAATTTATCAGCGATATATTCCCAATTTGGTAACGTGGCATGCTGAGTGTTGCTGTGACGATGATCATTTATTGATCATTTGTGATCAAAGCGTGGCTTTGTGAAAAAGCATAGCTTTATGGACGAGACTTCGTCAGGCCTCACAACCCAAAAATGGTCGAAACATGAATGTTGCGGCAAGGTTATGAGGGTCGCGCCCTTTAGGGTATGTCATTTCCTTCTGGAAAGGGGTGGTATCATGGTATGGAGCCCAGATACTTACTCATGTGGACACACCTTATTTATTATGTGTGATGATGGTTACGAGCGCTCGAATAAAGGTCCCAAAGGACCGGGTGATGACATATTCGTGAGTTACCTGTTACAGGGGTAACCCGGCCTTGTTTGGCAGAGAGCAGTTTGTCTCTCGGGATGTCCAGCCAGAGGCGATCCCATTCGGCAGTAGGAAAGGAAGTTCCTTAGCCTGATCATTTGTTGGAAATCCATTTCCCAATACGAAATTATGCGGTTATAGTTGTAGATACTGCCATTTACTTATGGTGGTCACCACTGTTTAGATGGTAGCTATAGTAGGCATAGTTCGGAATGTCTATGCTGGCTAAGATTAATATTATACTTTCGAAATGTTTTCTACACTAGACATTAATAATAATATCCAATGATTGGCGTAGTAAGCATCTTTGAGTATCATAAGAAGAAATCTCCTCCAATTCTGCGTTTGCATTGTGTGTGTAGCGGGAGGTCTTATGGTAGTTTCATTTTCCAAAAGCATTGCGAATCTATTTTATTTTCTTCGTGAAAATAACTGTTTTACGTTCTCACACCAGTCACCATGATTGACTCGGAGTTTATTGTTCCCTTCTAAACTCTGGATGCCCATAATTTTCCACACGGGCAGCCTAGAGTTATTTTTATCAGGATATTCTGGATATTCTGGAGCTTTGGGGATAAGCTGGATGACGAGACGTACTTCCATACTTGTTATTTATTTCCGCTGTGTATTCTGTATGAGGACAGGTTTATATAACTGTCTATTGTTGTATCGAGTTGTATATTGACTCTGATGATGTATTGTATAACTAATATAGTTCTTTGTTTAAAAGACTAGTGATTATCTATTATATTTTGTTCCGCTACGAATGTGAGATTCTGATGTTGTTTCTGCTTCTGTGTTTCTGTTCTTTCTTTTCTTCTTCTGCCTTCTTCTACCTCTTCTTTTAACCCTAATGGTTCGGTTTTCCGGCATTTGATTGCGCGGCATTTGATACAGTGGACGTATTAATGCCGACTTTCGAGCGTCGAAAAACCGCATCGTTACAAAACCCGACCGGAGTCCGCACTAGGGAAGTGAGCGATACTAATTCGGAAGTGAAATTTGTGTGATCGAGCGAGTGATCGAATTTGATATTGTTTACAGATGACATACGTACACCATATGGGCTTTAATATATTATATGCTTCTTACTTTAAAAATGCAAGTTATATGATTTGATGGCATGTTATATGACTATCAAATCTTGATCTGTTTTGAATCTATCTTTTGTCGGTTCGGAGAGACCGGGATCAGATATATCATCCAATACACACTTTGAACCGACATAAACGTTTGAATTGGAGACACCTTGAAGATAATGGAAATCGAATATGGGGATCTTTTGAAGTGCTAGGATACTTGGTATTAATCCTGAGGGTGATACCAAAAAAGATGTAGTAGATGTAGTGCCTTTGGTTTGTTCATATCCTGAATAACTTGTATGGATGAATGTTGGCAGTGTATTATTGCCTGGAGTGCAGTTTTAGCATTCCAAGTGAGATTTTCTAAAAAGGTACAATGTAGTCTCAAGCCTCACACACGATAATAACTAAAACATGGAAGATGCAACAGGACTATGTGGTTCACTATCTATGGATTTGATATGTGCATGAGAGCTCTAGATGAAAAGGTTGTAAAGCAACCGGGGTGATGAAATATTCGGTAATATCTACGAAGGGGTAAGCCGGCTCTGTATTGGTAGGGGTCGAAAGGTTTCAACCTCGGTACATTTTTCTAAAGGTGTATTATGGCAGACGGTACCCTAGTAGCCTTGTCATTGTATGAAATTCATTTTTCAATACATGCCTTTACGGACTTAGTTGTATACCTAATATGCTTGAATGTAACAATTTCGGCTATGTTAAATATTTTATTTTAAACCCTAGACATCATTATAATATCATTGGATTTTCTAATAAAAATGGTTTGGTTATCGTAAGGTAAAACCCGTTCGTGTTTATGTGCAGCATGGTCTTACGAGATACCTTTATTTCTAAAGGATTTTATAACATTAAAAATTCATATGATTTGTGTTTCTCACGCTGTTTACCAGACTGATCTGGGCGATATTTTCTTATAATGTTTGGGTCAGCCCGAGTATATTTCCAAATTTAGTTTGGACGCTTTAGAGCTTCAGGAGACGAGCTAGATGCCTCCGAGACATCACTACAAAAAAACAGCTTTTTACAACTTTTGGTTTACATATTTGTATTTAAAACATCATAAAAAAACCCCTTTCACAACGTTTTCTGAATCAACATTATAAAAAAAATCATTTTTACAACGTTTCTACATTGTAAAAAACTACTTTTTTTACAACGTTCCTACAATGACATCGTAAAAAACTACCTTTTTACAACACTTTTGAACGTTGTCATATTCTCCTTTTAACAAAAGTTTTAAAATGTTGTAGAAACATTGTTCTTTACTACTAAATATTAAATAAATACAACTTTTCTAAAAGTAGTTTTACTCATAGGTTTACGTTAAGTTTTCTGAATATGTTTGGTATTACTTAAAATTTATAATAATTAATAATTTATAATTAATAACAAATATTTAATACTTACTTAAATAATTTATAAATGGTTATATTTAATAATTTATAAACAAAAACTTAGGTAGGTAATTATTTATAATTTACAACCAATGATTATAGTAAATAATTCATAACAACTAATTATTATCTATATTCAATAATCATTTTTTATATCTAATAATTTATTATAATTAATTGTTAATAATTTGTAAATTATAGTTTTTGAGTGATTTATAAAGGATAATTTTAAGTTTTTCCCATTTCAAATTCTTGTATATTATCACCGTTCACTTTTTATATCCATCATTAAACCGTTGCAAATTGCACCAATTCACCGATAGAATGTTTTTGATGTTGCATTTAACATTTGAAATTAACATAAAAATGGCGACAGTTTCTTGTCTCTGCTCCCCAAATTCATTCCAATCATCTTCGATTAATTCTTTTGCGCAGGTGGATAATTTTACTCGTAATCAAAATCGAGATTCTTCTCATCATCGTTCTTATGCGCAAGTGGTTAAGGATCGTTTTCCATCAAGATTCCTGCAGTCGAATTATCCTAGTAAAACTAATCTCGTGCAGTCGAACAAGAATTGGATAGATTCAAAAATCAACAAGAATTTCTATTATAGATGTGGAGATAGCAATCATCTTGCTTCTCAATGCCGAGATCCAATTAGATGTTTCACTTGTGGAAAGTTCGACCACAAGAGGAATAGGTGTTCGACTACTCAAAGTCTTCCTGTCTCTTCTGATATACTGGTAGAGCATGGCTTTCAGTATGTCTTAAAAAGCATGTTATTGAAAGGGATTCTCATTGATTTTCTTTGGCAGAAAAGAATAGAAGGTATCAATTACCTTGAAGATATGCTTATTCATTTTAACTTTGTGAATTCTCCAAATATTGGGATGGGGTACGAAGCAAGATTTGGTGATCCAGAACAATACTTCGGAAAAATGGAGTCTTCTTCTAATCATGATGTCTCTTCTTCAATGCTGGTGGAACACGGCTTCCAATTCGTACTAAAATTCTTACTGTTGAAAGGAATCTTATTAGATCATCTTTGGCATAATAGAAATGAAGGTATAAAGTTTTTAGAATATCTTTTAATTCACTTCAACGTTGTAAACTCGCCGAATATTGGAAAGGGCTATCAAGATAGATTTGGTGATCCAGAAAATCTCGCTTTAAGTTCTGTTATTTCAGCGAATGTTCCAGAGGAAAATCTAGGTTTCTTGAATATGGAAAAAAGTGTTATCTTCGATAGTGATAGGAGTGAAGAATCACCCTCATTTGATCCTATCTTGTATGATCCAGATGTTGCATTTTGTATATGTGATCATCTTCTGATTGTCACAGAGGCAAGGCGAGAAGACATTGTTTGGAACAGTGGTTTCATTCCAGTAAAGGCCAAGAAAGGTAAATTACCTTCTCACTGTTTGGAAACTTTTGAGATTTTGACTTCCAACAAATTTGCATGTTTAGAAACAGAGACTATCTCAGAAAACTTTGCAGCTAAATCACATGGATGTTTCCATTCCAGTGAAGTAGTTGCTTGTGATGAAACTGCAGTTGACTGTTTAGATAAAAGATTGAAAGACAATTATTTTGTAAACGAATTAATGTTTGATGTTGATCTTGATTAACAGAACCTAATATCAGATAGTGTTTCTGATAGTAGTGGTATTGACTTGAGAATGAAAGTTTTGGATGCGGATTTGTCTTTGGTTATAGATTCTAAGCTTAGCAATGTTATAGTTAATTTTAGTAATTGGATTGATGAATTCTCGGTAGCAATTGAGGAATCTCTAATTATGGTTGAGCTTGTTCCAGAAGGTGACATTTGGTTGGGGCATTTTAGAGATTATCATGAATGGATCTTAACAGATAATCACATTGATGAAGCTAAGGAATCAGTGTTGGAAGATCACATATTTTTTGATGACATTATGGCAGTTGATCATGCAGTTTCTGGTGTGCAAGATGCACAGAGAGTACATGTTAATGCTGCACAGAACTTGCAAATGCCTGTTAATAGTATGTTAGTTGTTTATACAGAAGAGAGAAAGGGTGTTGTTGATAGCATGGTTGATTTTTCTATGGGGCATAAGGAAGTGGTTGGTTCTGGTGTTTTGTGTGATGGTTCTTCTATAGGTGGGGGTGCGTCTGTCTTGGAAAAGCTTGGGAATGACAGAGATTATTCTCATTTATCATTGAATGAGGCTGATATTGTTACATACAACTCAGATCCTTATTCTTCTTCACGGAAGAGGGGTAGACGGAGAAAGGGCGTGTCTACTAGAGGTTTTGTTCGTCGCAGTGTTAGACTTCAGGGTAGCCACTCTCAGTCCTCAGGTGAGCTTCCTGATTCGAGTACCGAGAGTGGTACTTTGAATTCAGGCTCAGGTATGTTTTCCAGTTTGGGTAGTACTTTTTCTTCTTACGCCTTAGGTAACTTGTCTTCTTCAGAGTTTAGTAAGTTAGCTAGTGACACCGCATTCATCTTTACTGATATTGAGATTGATCGTGAGTTCATTAGTAGTAAGGAAATTGATAGGGCTAGGTCTATTGGTACATGAGGATCATTAGTTGGAATATTAGGGGTTTGAATGACCTAAATAAATGTGATAAGGTTAGAAGCTTTTTTAAAGACTATTCTATTGACATTGCTCTTCTTCAAGAGACTAAAATCGATTGCCCCGATTTTCGCTTTTATAGAAGATTAGGTGGTTATCATTTTAAAAAATGGATTTTTTACCTTCTAGAGGCTCGTCTGGGGGCTTAATGATTGGTTGGAGAGATAATTATTTTAAATTACTTCAGTGTATCTACAAACTACACTCTTTACACATTATTCTAGTTAATCTTTCTGATAACTCTTTATTAAATATTTCTAATGCGTATGGACCTAACACAAAAATAGATAGACGGTCCTTATGGAATGAATGTCTTGAGTTTAGATCTTTTGCCCCGGGATCGTGGATTTTGGGGGGAGATTTTAACATTACTCGATTTTTAGGGGAGCGTACTCCTCGAGAGGGTGACTATTCTGCTATAGAGGAATTCGACAATTTTATTATTAATTCTAAATTGATTGAAATTCCTCTTTCTAATAGAGTTTTTACTTGGAGTAATAATAGGGAATCTCCTTCCATGGCTCTCCTTGATAGATTTTTCATTAGCGATGAAATAGAGGATATTTTTCCTATCTGTAAAGTGTCTGGTTTGCCTTACACTTTCTCAGACCATTGTCCTATTATCCTCACTTGTGATCGCCATAGAGCTATTTGTAGATCTTTTAAATTTGAAAAAATGTGGTTACTTGATCCTAGCTTATCAAATTTAATTATTAATAAATGGATGCATATGAGGTTTTATAATATTAAATATAGAGATAATTCTGCTAAAGCTTTTGTTTTAAAACTTAGAGAACTTAGGTTTACTCTTAAAATTTGGAATAAAAATATTTTTGGTAATATTAAAATTAAAAAAGAAAATATTCTCAATGAGATGTTTAAATTAAACAAAATAAAAGAAACTAGGCATTTAAATATAGGTGAGCGAAATGTTCTCACTAATTTAAAAGAAGAACTTATCTCTATTCTTGAAAAGGAAGAAGTTATGTGGAAACAAAGATCTAGAATCCAATGGATTAATGAAGGTGATAATAATACTAATTTTTTTCATAATATGGCCAATTGTAGGAAGCGTAGTAATACTATTAATTCAATTTTAGTTAATAATGTTGAACTAGTTGACCAAAGAGATCTTAATAGGGCTTTCACAGATTATTATAAAGATATTTTTGGCAATAAAAATAAATGCAGAATTAATGTGAGATGGAATGATCTTTATCCGGCTGTCTCCAATATTAATCTTTCTGATTTAGATGTTCCTTTTACTGAAGAAGAAATCCATAAAGCCATTTTTGATTTACCAGGTGATAAATCCCCGGGTCCGGATGGATTTCCAATTTTCTTTTATAAAACCTTTTGGGATGTTTTAAAATATGACCTAATCTACATGTTTAATGATTTTTATAACGGAAATCTTCAATTAGGTAGATTTAATTTTGCGAATGTTATTTTATTACACAAAAAAATAGGTGCTAATAATTTAAAAGATTTTAGACCCATTTCATTGATTAATTGCTCCGTTAAAATTATTTCTAAAGTTTTAGCTAATAGACTTAATACAAAAATGAATGACCTAATTGATTGTTCACAATCAGCTTTCATAAAAGGAAGAAATATCACAGATGGCGTGGCTGTTGTTCCAGAATATATTAATTATTGTTGTAAGAATAACATTACTTGTGCCATTTCAAAATTAGATTTCGCTAAAGCTTTTGATTCGGTTGATTGGGATTTTCTTGTAGATATTTTTCATGCTAGAGGTTTTAGTAATAGATGGATTAACTGGATTATGAATTTGCTTAAAACTGGCAACTCTAGTATTATGGTTAATGGTATTTTAGGTAATAAAATTCAGTCTAAGAGAGGTTTAAGGCAAGGGGACCCTTTATCGCCCCTACTATTTAACTTAGCTGCTGATGTTTTTGCTAAGATTATTAAAAAAGCAGTCAGCAATGGTTCTCTGGGAAATATAGGTAATGATATATCGAGTTATGGTGTATCAGTCCTACAATTTGCAGATGATACTTTGCTTTTTTCCTCTCATCTTCCTAGACACATTATTACTCTTAAGTTTATTCTCTACAGTTTTGAGCTTTTATCGGGTTAAAAATAAACTTTGATAAAAGTTCTGTTTTAGTTCTTAATGATTTCGAGAAAGTTGAAAATTTAGTTGCTAATACTTTAAATTGTAAAATTATGAATTTTCCGATTGAGTATCTAGGTTTTGTCATTAGACCCACTAAACTTAAACATGATGATTGGTTAATAATCATTGATAAAATCAAAAAAAGGATTTCTAACTGGAATGGGAGACTTCTATCTAGAGCAGGTAGATTGGTTTTAATTAATTCGGTTTTATCAGCTCTTCCAATTTATTGGATGACTATGCATCTTTTTCCTGGTTGGGTAATAGATAAAATAGATAAAATTAGAAGAGATTACCTTTGGAGTGGAGATAATCCAAACAGTAGCATCAAATGTCTTGTTAATTGGGAAACTATTTGTAAATCCAAAAAGGATGGTGGTTTAGGAGTCATTAATTTGCGTAATATGAATTTGGCTCTTCTAGGTAAATGGTTATGGAAATTTAGAGATACCAACGATAATGCCACTTGGAAGGAGATTATTTCTAAATATTATTATAATGGTAATAATAATCTTTATCAGATTAGTCCATCGGTTTCTCGTAAGCAATCTTATTTTTGGAAATCCATTTTAAATTGTAGAGAAATTTTCAACTTAGGTATTAATATTATAGTTCACTCTGGTAATAATACTTCTTTTTGGCATGATAGTTGAAGGAAGATTATCGACAGTTCCTTTTCTAAGCTATTTACGATGGATTTCTAAGGAATGTGTATGAGTACTTATAATTTTTAACAACGGCTTTTCCTAAAAAGTTGTAATAAATATATTTAATAATTAACACTCGATAATAAATAATTAAAAATTAAAAATTAAAAATTAAAATTTAATACTAATAATTATGTTTTCAGTAATTAATAATTACTATTAAATAATTATTTTTCAATATTTAATTTTTACTATTTAATAATTAATGATTAATAAGTAATCTTTAGTAATTAAGAAGTAATATGTATTATTAGTATTTAATATTGTAATTAGTAATTGTATTTAATATTTAATAGTTCAAATTTTTTTGCCACTTTCCAAATTGCATCCAACCGTTTATGAATTGTGGTTCAACTCCAGTACCTCAAACAACGAATACGACATTATCTGAATCCGTATCCGACCGTTTACATGTCTGTTTTTAACAACCATTTAATTTTGCTAGTTGTAATAGAGAATTATAAAAATTTCCCTCAATTTTTCATCGTACCCGCTTTCCCAATTTCTTAAGCGCATTCTAATTTTACCTTTCCATTTTCCTAATTCTAGATCTCCTCTCTTTCATTTCTCGAAAATGGCTATGTATTCACCCCTACTTCCTACCGTACCAATCCACCAAATTCGCCAACGTCCACTACGTCTTTGGCACCAACAACGTCTCTAAGGTCCTTCATGATCTCCCCTCATCCCAGTGTGATGACACCGTCAACTCCATCGCCTACGAGGCCGAGACCTATATCCACAACTCGGTCCACGATTGATTAGCCTCTGTCTACATCCTTTGGATCACACCGTCAACCAAATATCAAGTGGGTTTTTATAGATTCAAGTTTTGCAAAACTGAAGTCTTAGGGCATCTCTAGTGAGTTAAGGACTGAATATTCAAGGCATTGAATATTCAGTCCTTAACTGGGCTTGAAAGTTCGGTGGCCTGGTGCCCATTTAATGGGCACTTGGCTTCAGGCGCCCATTAGATGGGCGCCGCCCCCCCTTATACCCCCGGCCCCCACCCTCATTTCTCTCTAAATTTTCACTTTTTATTTTTTTTAAATAGAAAATTTAAATGAAATGCCGCCATGTCCAACTAAAATCGCCAGAAGAACGGTTCACAGTCATCCAACGGAACAAGCAGCACCATTACACGTTCCTCCAGCACCAGGAGTATCACCAGATGATTTACATATACTACATGATCTTCCAGATGGTTATCGACATAGAGCCGAAACCGCTTTGACCACGGTACATGTATAATTTATATAGTAATATATTTGGTTATTTTTATATGTACATCACATAACCATATTAAATAACTATTAGTATATCCAAAATTATTGATTCATAAATTATCTATAGGACCATTACATTCATTGTTGTGGTAGTTGGGCAAAGTGCATTACCCAGTTTTATGACTCTCTTTCCCGTCCTATTATAGAGAGGCTACAGGCTAGCCCTTTTGGTCTGTTTTTGTCACAGTCCAGATTTTTCGACGCTCGAAAATCAACATCAATACGTCCATTGTATTACATGCCGAACAATCGAATGCCGGAAATACCAGATCATTAGGGAAAGAAGAAAGAGGTAGAAGAAGAAAATAGAAATAACAACACAGAATCTCACAATTGCAGCGAAACAATATATAATAGATAACAACAGATCTTTATACAAAAAGAACTATAACTGTTTTATACATTACATCATCAGAGTACAATACATCAATAACACAACACTGGACAGTTATATTAACCTGTCCTCACAAAAGCTGAATATACATCATACCATACACAGCGGAATATAAATCAGATACGTAATATACGTCTTCGCCGTCCAGCTCGTCGGCTGAGCTCCACAGCGTTCTATCATGTATCTGTAATACTCGGTCTGACCCGAGCATTATAATAAAATAACACCCGAGTCAGTCTGGAAAACCAGCATGAGAAAACACACTCAATTGAATTATTAAAGCTTTCAAAACCCTTTGAAAAACATAGGTATCTCGTAAGACCACGCCACAAATAAACATGCCGGGTTTTTACCTTACAATAACAAAAAAAAATTATATCAAAATCCTCTGATGTTATAATAGTGTCTAAGTACAAATACTTATTCAAATAGCTGAAATGCTTGCATCTCACATTCTAGCACAGTTGGGCACAATCAAAACCGTACGGCGCTTATTGGAGAATGGATTCCAACTGACTGACTAGGCACTGTGGTACCACCTATCACGGTACCTATCTAGAAACACCGTACCGAAGACTACTCTGAGGTCTCCTGCAACACAAGACTGCACTACCCCTTAAACTGGATAGCCCAAATAAGATTACCCCACGGTTGGGATCAGCAACCGCACCACACAGCTGAATAATAAAAAGGGACTCTAGATAGGGGTAACCTTACCCTACTTGGGTGCGACCCACTTAGCCTTGCTGCATCTCCCCTGATTTTCAGTCATTCCCGGTTGATGAGGCTCGAGGCTAAGCGTTACCTTTTTAGAAATATTCATTTAGAATGCTCATTGTCCTACAATGACAATGTACTGATAGCATTCATCCATACAAGTCCGCTCCCGGTCCGAACGGAACCGAAGGCACTACTCCTACTACATCCATTTTGGAGTCACCTTAGGATTAGTAGCGATTAGCCATTGCACTTCACTGCTCCATCTTCGACTCCAAGCTCTTGTCTTCCTTTCGAAAACGTAGTCGTTGGATCGAAGTGGTTTTCAAATCACAAATTCGATCCCGGTCTCTTCGAAACAACGTCCGCCATTTCCCGGTAAACTCAACCCCGGTTCTTTAGGAAATAAACAGACGAAAATAAGATCGGAGATCACCTCCTAACCGTAAGTGGACGGATTTCCTTATATACGTCCTAGAAGAACGAAATGAGTTTATACGTACAATATAGCACCTCGAACGGTAACTGAACCATATAATTCCCGTACTTCTTCTAGATATTTCCAAAGTTATGTTTGGGTCCAGATTTGATAGTCGGTTATTTAACTATCAAATAAACAATCAATTCAACCAAACACTTCATTTTCCACTGAAAATTCCAAATCTCTTTTTAATTTAATTTTAATAAATTGAGTCTCTTTATCCAAAATATAGACTTATCTTATCGAGTTAAGTAAATTCACCAAAGCTATATTTTTTTAAAAGATGTTTGGAAAGCCCTTAAAATAATTATGGAAAGTACCACTGCGGTATCAAACCATGGATCACAGCTTAGTGGTTACGTCTATATCCCAGAGAAATTCAAGACTTAGCTACAGGCACTCACTGCCTCTGATTACGCCACGCGAGTATACCCATACTCTTCGAAATCTCTATTTAATAATTTCAAAATAATATTTATGAGATTTCTATAATAATTCTCCAAATAAAACTTTAGACAAAAGCTATCTTTTTAAAAACTATAATATAAATAGTTAATAATTATTCTTTAAAAATAAAATTGTTGATTAAACCTTTAATAATAATTAGCTACTATAACTAACTTAATTAATATTTACATTAACAATTTTTAAAACAACTAAATAATACATTTTTCTAAGACATCCTTTTAAACCCTTTTACATTTTCTAATTAATACTTTAAAAGTAGTCTTTCTTTTAAAAATATACTTAACTTTCCGGAAAATAAATCTCAAATCCAAAAATAGCCAGTCCAATTAATTCATAAATCCCTCCCGATTCATTTCCAACTAAATTTACGTTCTAATTCCGTAAATTTCCTCTTCACTTTTCTAAAAATAAACTACCATTTATTTTTAAAACGATTTACCCATCCCCTTATAAATTCCCATCATGAATTTATAATTCCAAATTATCCACTAATAAACACTTCACTTCATTTATAAACCCAGTTTATAAATCCCATAGTCTCATTTTTCTCTTATAACCGTTTTAAAATACTTAAGTTGATTTTAAATCGATTTTCTAAGTTAAATTCCATTTTAAAATTTATTCCTTTGTCAACCCAAACTTGTTCCAAAATCCACTAATTCCAGATTCACTTCTTTTATATGTTTTAAAATCTTATTTAAATCTGGAACATTAATTCGTATTTTATTTTTCAAATTCCCTTTTTTTCAAACTATTTAAATTTCAAATTTATAATACATTCCTTTATATTAAAACAATATCGCTTAAGTTCTTTATTTAAAAAAAACTTTTTATTTACATTTTTCCAAAAATCTCTAATTTTCCATACTCCGGAATTTATTAAAGAGGATTTTAAAATCAACTATTTATTTTTCCCAAATTCATTCCTTTAATTGATTCAACTTCACTAGAAATATTTTACTTTAAAATTTTCCTTTTATTTTCCTTTAACAATTCAATGTTCATATTATGGTATTTTAAAATGCCTAAAAATATATCCAGCAATACCATAGCACCTAGTGAATTCAATTTTCCAATATAATCTATCACAGATTACTCAAATAAATCATATCACAGAATATGAAATAATTTCAATATTTTTGAGGAATCCAGTTTGATCCCTCCAACCTGCTATTCCTACATCCACAGATGTTAACACAATATAAAAATACCAATCCCACTTCGAGGGGGATATCGCAGTATATAGGGTCATCCGCTATTATGCGGGGCGCATAGGGTCTCATCCGATATATAATGCAGGAATATCAATCACTCCAATATATATATATATATACTACTATATAATATCACATTCAACTGATAATTATTTATCAAATTCAATCAATCAACCAATAATTAATTTTAACTACTTAAAATTAAACTACAGAAATTCCAAATTTGAGTGAGATTAACTCACCTTTATTTTTCGAAGTTGCTGACCGATCCCATTTTTTTATTCCATCTTGAATATTTCTCGTCTATGAATACCAACTCGTCTTGATTTCTTTTATTTTGAACCTCGTATAAAAATACATGACAAACTTATTAACATTTGATTTAGTCCAAACAAATCAAATCCTTTAATCCACAGTAAATTACAATGTGTGTGTGTGTGTATATATATATATAAATTTCAGACCTATATGTATATATATATATTTATTAAATTAAATTTAAAAATATATTGTATACCTCACTGCCTCAGGTTTGAACCCGAGATGCCCAAGCCCCCATCACCATGCCTGACCACCGCCCCACCATGCTTCATCGCCGTACACCACTCGAGACACCCCCTTTCCTCTACGGCCAACCCAGAAATCTAGCAGCCACCATACAGCGAACGTGATCGCTCCTTGATGTCACGCGACTCACCTCGCAAAACAACACTCCGACTTCCTCTATGAACCCCCTCACCAAGCTCGACCAGACCACCTCCACTATCGTCGCCCCATACCCACCCTCATCACCCCCGCCTAGAGTCGCACACGGAGTCCTCCTCGCAAATAGCCACCACCTCGACGATCGAAAACCCCCTCCCCCTCCGATGTCGATTGAAATCGAGCCACATCTCGTCCCGATTTCCTCTTGTTTATTTTTTTAATTTTGTTTGTGAAAGAAACTGAAAAGAGGAAGGGAGAAGACTTTGTTCAAACGAGAAGGGGCATTCCAGTTTTATTTTTTTTCTTCGTTCAGCCATTTATTTTTTTCTTTCTTTCTTTTTGAAAATCTGCTTGCGTGGGTTTTAAACAAAATGGAGTGAGTTGTTTGTGTGTAAAAGTGTTTTTGCACGTTGGATGAGGTTTGCGTACAGTGATTTGAAGTATTGAAAAAGTTCTGATGTGAATGGAATTTTGATCGGTCAACCTAATATATATATTATTTAAAATTTAAATCATCTCGGATTCGTAACTTAAAATTTTGACCTCCTATCAAGGCACGCCGCTAGGCGTTTATAATGTTATACCTCTATTCCGAACGCAGTGGAAAAGGTTTTGAGTCCTAATTCAATTGTATGGAGAAGATAGCTTTTTGGACCCAATTATTATATCAAATTTCCGATATAAATTTTAGCGCGTTTCTATCCCGTACAGCCAAACGTTAACTCCAAACATTATGAAATTTGAAAGCCGATAGTAATACACTACTACGGATCCAATTGAACTGGTTTCATCGAATTCCGAGACTGTGCCTCGGAAGGCTATTTTTAAATGTAAATTTAAACGATATATTTTTAAAACTGAACAAATCACTATTATATTCAATTTTAACACTTTTATTATCCTCAGTATTATCAATATAAATTTTATAAACCATTAAATTATTTTTAACAAGCTTAAAACTCAAGGTTTATTATTTTTGCCCGATTTCCAATTATTAAATTCAATAATTTAATTGTCCAATAAATAGTTATATTTGAAATTCAAGTAAAAAATTTACTTTTAAATATTTAAAATCGATTAAATATTCTAATTTCAAATACCTAAAATTCTGGGTCGTTACAGTTTTTGTCGATTAGGCCTGTCAAGTCCTTTGATCGACCACTCATTTAGGCATTAGCTGAGAGGTGGTGGCCCATGACACATACATTCCACTTTTCATATTTTGAGCTTGGTATTACCCCGGTTGATTTCTACATATTCACTGACATTGAGATCAGACGACATGCCTTCGACTATTTCCATTTGATGATTTATATGAGTCCCCCAATCTGTTTACCTCTACCACTTATAGATGTTAGCTGCGTTACCAGTGGTTCTGTTAAGTTGACTTACCTACAGAAGTACATCACCATATATATAGATAGAGCTGATATGATAAAAGCAGTTACTAGAGCATTTCTGCTGTACTTGTTTGGTTCGACCTTTTTTTCGAACCAAAAAGGTACGGTTCGACTTGGCTATCTAGCATCTCTTGCCAGATTAAACCAGCTTCACACTATTGATTAGGGCACGGTGATTTTGGGCACCCTTTATACCGCTTTAGATTCATTTGCGCTTGGCGATGTCAAGCAGATGCATGCTTTTTGGTACGTTTTGTCGTTATGGTACTACGAGTACACGACAAACATGCATCCCCGCATCCAGGACATGGCTAGTCAGGCTGTTGAGCAGTACTTCTCTAGGATGAGACAATGAGAGACTATTCAATACGTGCATCATGTTCCCTTAGGTGTATGACATGACTTGATGGAGGCTAGGTCACAGCTTGACATGCGTAGTCGGGGTAACATCATACGAACTCCTTGGGCTTCACATTGGACTCATCTAATAGATGCAGGTCTTATGATGGACGACCATCCCTTGATGGTTGCGTATTCATTATCCATACACAGGGTGGCTTTGCATACACCTGCATTTATGCCTATATGGTATTTGGGAGAGAGATGTGCTTATCAGATCACGGGTGATCGTCGTATACCATCTGATCCTTTATCATGTGAAGACATGTTTGGTAGACATAGGGTGATTGGAGATCAGTACCTGGATGCTCTACGTCAAGCTGGGTGGGTGGATAGTAGCACATTCTTCACCGATGGAGATTACGATGCTTATTAGGCCAGAGTAGCGCCCCGTAGATTCATACTACAAGATTATGTTCGTGGGGTCAACTCTGATCATATATGACCTCACATTGCAGCCAGTAGAGTTAAGGTATCGCAGGTTTCATTAGACCCGACTCCATCACAGTTCTTCCAGACTCCGATGCAGTTGGAGCTTGATATTACTTTTAGAGCATATGACGTCACAAGTACTCTGATTGAGCAGCCCTTAGTCTTTCCAGAGCACCCTAACTATCCTAATGTGCCTTCAGTCGGGTTATACCCTCCGTATGAGGTACGTTTGTTGCTTATTGCCAGTTTTTCTTTATTTTATGCTTAGTTTCTTATCTATGTCAAATTTCATCTTTATGCAGTATGCAGCTAGATTGGACCAGGCTAGAGTTTCACTTGGTGTGTTTCACGATATGACTCTTGCACATACTCACACCTTGCATGATATGTACATACAGCATACACAGATGCTAGAGGCGCAGATTGATCAGTTATCAGCTAGAGCGGTACAAACGGTGGTACTGGAACATAACACGGCGATATGTTCTTACGGCGCTAGTGGAGGCAGTGTATAGAAGTCCGTACGTTCCCAGAGCACCACTTGAGAGGAATGTGGTAAGTTGATGTTGTAAGTACTATATCAATTACTTATGATTGTTTTATCTTTTGCTAATTTTCATTCAACTTTATAGGCAGCCGGTATAAGCAGGGCTTGGGAAGAAGAAGAAAATCTTCGCAAATGACAAACCGACGAGGAGGGTAGGAGGATGTGCATTAACATCCAAAGAATTCTATATGTTGTGTTATGCAGGAATAAACTTGATAGGCCGAGAGCTCCATCTCCACCTCCATCGCCTCCAGCGCTTGTGTACACATGACGTCGTCCTAGAGGAGGTGCAGGTTCATCGTCACAAGGCACCTCGTCACAAAATGCACCGGTACACGAAGAATTTGTTCCTGGCCCATCTCAACCAATGGCCGCATTACCTTCGTCCTCCATTGCCCGTAGAGAACGGAGTAGCAGCAGCAGCAGTAGTTCGAGACCATTGGTAACGCGTTGGCAAAGAAGAAGCCCGCGCGAATTTCATGAGCTTCACGAGTAAATAGATAATGTGGTTTGATGCAAACTAATGTTGTTTGGATTTGTATTGTACAAACTAATGTTGTTTGGATTTGTAATGTAAAAACTAATGTTGTTTGGATTTGCAAACCGGTTTTAAATTTGTGTGGCTGTGTTTTGTTAAATGTGTGTAGTTGTGTTTTGTTTGTGTAATACGCTGTAGTTTATTCAGGGATTGAAATTGCTGCTCTGTTTGCAACAGCAGGTTTCTTTGGGCGCATTTTCAAAATTCGCCAATGAGCGAATTCCTAAAATTCGCCCAAAGGCGAATCTTGAAAATTCGCCAATAGAAACCTGCACTGTTATAACCAGTTAGCCCCTTCTTCCCTTTTCATTTCTTTTTGCTTTAAGCTCGAACCAAAAACCTAAATTTGTGCAAAATAATTCGCACAAGTCATTAAGGTTGGTATTTTGTCCAATTTTTTCCTCTATTCTCACACTTGTTGATTGATAGTACACCATTCTTCAATTTTGTTCAAATCGGAAAGTAAATCAATCCATGGTTGCAAGTTTGACTAATTTAGGTATTTTATTCAACTTTTATTCTAGGTGTAAATGGATGATTGGGAGATCGATGATCAAACGATGATGAAAATATACGACGATTACGAGCGGAACAAGGACGTAGACGGTGAGGTTGATTTTGTTCCGGAGACCCAAGTGGAAGATCTACCAACAATGGATGCTACAGAGACAAATGAACAAGTAGAGACCGAACTTGTTTGTGCTACACAGGCAAATGTCATACTCGAGAATCCCCAACCGGTTCAAAAATCAATGCATTCTAGATTGATGACTGTACTTGCTCATCAAAACCCTGATAGATCAAGTTCTAGCATCATAGGACGTTCAGTACTTTGCTATTGCGGAGTTGAATGTAATGTTGTTGTTTCCAAAAGTCAGAGAAATCCAGGACGTCGGTTTTACGGCTGTAAAGCGTATATCGATGCACAGACGCATTAGGGGGTGCATAGTTGGAAATTTTTTGAATGGTTCGATCCTCCACTGACAGAAAGGGGGGTCCAATACGCGCTTGAGATGCAAGCTAAGGTTAATCGCTTGGAGAGGATGAATATTGCAATTCGCAATGAAATGCTTGCAGGGTGCTACCGGTTACCACGTGATTGACTGTATGTTTTGATGTATTGGTTGTAAAGTAGTATCCGGTGGTTGTTGTTTGTATATACTTGCTTTTTATCGTCTGTCCGTCCTGTAATTTCTATTGAGAGGTATTATGTAGTTCAACAGACTAATAATCTGTTTTATATCGTGTTTTACGCTGTTTTTTAATTGGTGACTTTTCAAAAGTCGCCTTTGGGCGAATTCTCAAAACTCGCCTTTGGGCGACTTTTGAAAATGCGCACAAAGGCGACTTTTAAAAATTCGCCAACTAAAAAACTTCTTTATATCTAGTCAGCTTTAGCACTCACCTCCTCATAACGCACCCCAAGTTTTTTCCAGATCTGAAGAAACCATTTTCTTTCAGCTTACATTCCCAAACACCAAGCCTCAATTTCTTTCGATAATCGGTTAGTTGTTGCCATAGAGTCGTTGCTGGTCTACGCAAATGTCTTCACTATATCCCTGCACAGAAATTGGTAAGAAAATTACAAACCCTAGCTTTGTTAGATCCATTAAAATATTTTCATATGAATGGACAGAAAGTGGTTGGTCAATTGAAAACTATTTGTCTGTAAAATGGCTAGAAATCTCGTTCCCACACTTTGCTACTACGACGGTGAACTGATCGTCGACGAAAAGAAAAATGGGAAGTATGTCGGCGGTTTTTGTAAACTAGGAAGAGTACGCAAATGTTGCACACTATTTGAGTTGAAAGAATCTGTTTACAAAGCGACAAAAATAAGCGCAATCGACTTTGATATTGAGTTGGTCGTTAACTGGCCAACGGATTCGGGTTCAAAAGCAATAACACTTTCAGACGATAAGGATGTTGAAGTTATGTTTTCTGCAGTTACCAAATCCATTGAGTTGTACATTGGGAAAGTTGCAAAAGAAAATCTGCAAGAACATGTACAATCTCCTATCGTTAGCACAGGATTAGGGCATTTTACAGAAATGTTGGAAACTGATATTCCTTCAGCAAGCTTAGGATCCCCTACTTACAGTAATCCATATGTACATGCTGGGGGTCATGGTCCTCCTCCCATAAACTATGGTTTCATGCATTACATGATGTCGCAACCAACTCCAGAACAGTACTTTCCGTACTATACACCACCAACGATGCATCCAAGGTATCGTTGTTAACATTGGTATTTTGCGTGTACCTTTTTAAATTACAATTGCCTAATACTTTCTTCTAACACATTCAGCTTCCAACAACAAATGCATCTACAAAATGTCCATGCTGAACAACAAAATATTCATTTGTCGCAACCGGTATATCCTACTCCATCACAAATGTATGCTATAAGTCAAAGGTTTGTTTAGCAATTTATTTGGGTAATGTTTCCTATCTACTCTAGCTTCGTACTAAGATACGGTTGTAAACAGATGTACAAGTCTTGAGGATACTGCTGCAGAATGTGGTGCTGGACCGTCACAACACTCACATGATTCCAATATTGCCACTAATATGGATGTTAATACAGATGGAGACACCGAACATGCTCCTCAAATTGATAGTATGGCTGTTGCGACCACTAATAATGATGAACGTTGGGTAGAACGAATGTAGGTGAACAATGAATCATTAAACTACGATTTTCCAAGCGTAGAAGATGCTGAAGGTGATGGTGAAGAAGCTCAAATGGAAGTACCGTTGGATGATGATCTATGTACTGCACAAATGATGGCAAGATCGGTCGTTGCAAACCTGCAATTTGCTGGGGAAAAATTTTCAACCGCGTGCATACAAAATGGATTTGCTGTTGGAATGGTATTTGAAAGTAAGCAAAACATGCTACACAAATTAACCGAATGGTCAATTCTACATGGAGTTTCGTACAAGCCGGTCAAGTCGAATAAAACTATATACACTGCTATATGTAATGTTGACACTAACTGTCCATGGAGAATACATGCAATAGTCTCAAAGAAATCACAATCTGGCTGGTGGGAAATCAGAAAGTTGCCTAGCGAACATACCTGTGTCAATCCTATAGTTAATTCCAACCACAAGCAAGCCACTTCTAATTTTCTTGTGTCAAAAATCATGTCATTTGTGAAGGCCGATTTGGATATCACAAAAGGTACAGTTCAAGTGCTTGTCGACGACCAATTGTTCATCAAAATTAGTTACATGAAAGCTTGGCGAGCATTAAACAAAACAATAGAAAGAATTTTTGGTGACTGGGCCGAATCGTATGCGACTTTGCCTCAATATTTTGAGGAAATAAAGAGAAGTAATCCGGGGTCTGTTGGACATGTGACCCACGATGAAGTTGGCGTATTTGATCGTGCGTTTTGGGCATTTGGCCCTTGCATTATAGGTTTTCTACACTGCCGGCCATTGCTATGTATTGACGGGACACATTTGTATGGTAAATACAAAGGGCGTTGCTTGTTGCTACTGTTGTAGATGCGGATGACTGTCTGTTTCCATTAGCTTATGCGGTTGTCGAATCCGAGTCATATGATAGCTGGGGTTGGTTTTTTCTTGCATGCGTGAATTCATTCACAGTGTTTGCAATCGTCGTATTACTTTCATATCGGATCGGATGAAAGGAATTCTGAAGGCTTTACAGGAGAAGTGGCGAGAACCACACAAACATAGGTTCTGTGCACGACATCTTAAAGCTAATTTTCAAACAGCGGGTTTTAGGGATAACTGACTTACATCTTTATTTTATTCAGCTGCATGTGCTTCAGAAGTAGTTGAGTACAACAAAATCAGAGAAGAAATTAAAGCTACAAATTCACGGGCTCATGAATGGATTGAAAGAAGTTTAGGGAATTTTGAAGAGAATTGGGCCCTTTGCAAAGACGATGGAGGACGCTTTTATGTTATGACCACCAATGCATCCGAAAGTTTTAATGGTGTGCTGAAAGGTGCTCGATCATTACCTATAAAGGCGTTGGTTGCACGAACCTTCTTTCGATCGGTTGAATATTTTTGTAAGAGACGAGAGACGGCGGATGCTATCACAACACGTTTGACTCCAAAATGGGAAGCTAAGATAGCAGATCAAGCTATTGAAGCACGTCGTTGTAAACTAGTTCGCTTTAGTCGAACAGAATGGCAAGTTATTCATTGCTACGGCGATGAATTTGAAGTGTTAATTGATGGTCCTAACTGCTCCTGTACATGCAACATCCCCCTACTGCAAAAAATACCATGTTCCCATGTAATGGCGGCTTGTTCGGCACAGGATTACGGTGCTAACAGAGCACATCATGAGTTCGCATCAGAGTGGTACTCTGTTCGAAGTTACAAAGCTTCATATCAGGCAGAGTTTCATCCTGTGCGTGATAAGAGATACTGGAGACCATACACCGGTCCACATATATTGCCTCCACCTACAAGAAGACAACCTGGACGACCTAAATCTACGAGGATAAAAAACGTTATGGACGAGCATCAAACGCCTAAATCAAACAGGTGCAGCAAATGTGGATCACAGGGCCAAAACAGAAAGCGATGTACTGCAGCGACCTAAACTTCCATTATCAGATGTATGACTGCGTAACGAATTTAGATTTTTGTGTTTTCAATTTTAAACGAATGTAATTTCTATGTATCAAACCAACTAGTTATGTGTCGAACTTAAATGAACTTCGCAATTATTAGATTTGCAAGCTGATATCTACGAAAGTTGTTAGATAAGAAATTATATATGTATGTGATTGTTAAATGGACCAACATAACTTGTTTATATGCAAGGTTTTTTTGAGGGCGAATTTTCGAAAGTCGCATATTGGCGCATTTTGAAAGTTTGCCAGAGGCGCATTTTGAAAATTCGCCCTCGTCTAGCTGGCAAAAACAGGCCCATGTTTGTAATTATAATCAAAACTAGGCTATTTGTAATATTGTTTACCAAAACAAGCTTATGTTTGCAAATTTTCCTTGCTGATAAATATATTTAGGCGAATCCTATGAAAATGAGTCATGGTTGATTTCTTTTGCTAGACGTATGCTTATTTTGTCATACGATAGAGAAACGATTTTTAATAATTGCATGTTTTAAGCATAATTTTGTTTTATACCCAAAATTTCTTGATATCATCATCAAACAACAAAGCGGCAGCTGACTTGTAATTAAAACGTGTAATCCGGCATTAATTCAAGAAAAGAACATCTCAATTATTGAGAATCTTCCTCCTTTTTATTGTATTTCATTGAATTCTAATGTTTTTCAAAGAAAAAATGTTTTATGAACGGCAAGCCGAGAATTCCTGAAAAAGTTTTCCTTTATCACCTTCCTTGTTCCCAACAGCAATACCGTTCACAACAAAACCTTAACTATGTATCAGATCAAATTCATATATAACAAGAAAGTCTTCTACAATGCTACAAATATCATATAAGTATTAACTGTATCACTGTGTAACTCAATACAAAAGGGCCAATTGTGTATTTTCCATTTTTGTTGTCAGATTTCACTGTTAACGTAGGTATTTTTATCTTTACATGCACGTGCATGATGATGATACAACATTTTGACACTAATATCGATTTTATAAAACAAGCTACATGATAAAAAAATCATACTATCATCGTGAATCATTGTTTAGGAAAGATGCTGCATGAAAATTGCACTTTTAATTCTCTATTGCTGAGACATGGCAAACTATATGTACAAATAATTTGGAACATGTCATATACTTTGGGGGTAACAACTCGCTTGAATTTGTGCAAATTCTTAATTTGAAACTTGAATTCTTTTAAGCATTCAATTATGATATCAATATAGTTGGAAAACATTGTATCCTTCTAAAGAGTGATATTGTGAACATTGAGATGGCAATGGTTCAAATATTGAAGCTGATAATACTGTAAGAATAATAGTCATAGAATTTAGCAAATAGCAGAGCAGATATGGTAAGAATACCTAGTTTTGTGTTTTTTGCATTTAGATAAAATGACAACAGTACCTTGTTTTGTGTTAAAAAATAATCGAATTCCGTTGTTGTGCAAAGTTGCTGAGCATTATTTCCGTACTTAGTTTTATAGAAGGAACGTGCATATGATATTAATAGAGACGAATTGTGGTGCAAGGGACATACAAAGAAAGGGGAACCACCAAACTCGGTTGTTGTCGAATTCAACAAGCTGTAGGAACGACGATTGCTTGGCACAAGGATTTCATCGTTGCTGATTAGATCGTTTTTGCGGTTGGTATGTTCTATCATTTGTTTGTATGTGTGTGTGCACGCACACACACAGTCAAACTTGGGTTATCTTTTGTGAAAACTTGGTTGTGTTGGAACATGTATTTTATTTTGTATTTGAACAACTGTTAACTTATTTTGAATGGATGTAATCTGGAAAAATGTTGTTTATTGTTTGATTGTTGAATTTTATTTTAATTACCGAAACTGTATTATTGTTGTGCTTGTAATGTGCGTTTGGTAGCAGGTTGGGACATGTAGAAATGTCTATGCAATATTTTAAAAAAGTTGTTTATATTTCACTACTTTTCGAGAATGTCGTAAAACATGTACCACAACTGTTATAAATTGTGGTAAAATTATATTTTACAATGGTTTATAAACCTTGTAGAATACACATTTCGCAATAGGAAGTCGTTGTAAGAAAATCATTCACAACTTTTAAAATTGGTTGTAAAAGTGGTTCGATGTATGCTACCAAATTACGATATTTTCACTTAGTTGTATAACAGTTTATTACACTCGATTAAACAGTTGTAGTTTAATATATTACACATGTCACTAATTGTTGTAGTAAATTTATTAAAACGTGTTACACAAGGTAGTAATAAATTTATTACAATGTTTTATCGCAATGGTTTTGAAAAGTTGTTATAGACAAAGACCTATTACAATTGTGGCTAAGATGACGTTTTAGAAAACGTTGTAAATATGTACTGCAACACTTTTTGATAGTTGTAAAAGATGTTTTTTGTTGTAGTGGGTATTCACGTACTTTATTTTTCTGCTGCATTTCTTGTTTTGTATTTATCAGTATTTGTGATGACAGGTTGTTCTAACTATTTAGGATGATGATAGGTTAGTTTGCTCTGATTGATGTATGTATATTATAGTTTTCCTTTGTAAAGATCATTGGTATATTATATATTACTCGTTACATTGTGAGATTCTGTTCTATCTTTTTGTTTCTTTCACCCAATAATTTGTCTTTTCGGAACACAGATGCTCGGCACGTGAATACCATGAATGTATTAGTGTTGACTTTTGAATGTCGAAAAGAAGAGTCATCAAAATTGGGTTGCTAAATTCGAATTCTTACCAAAAAGTAGTTGAGGACTACTACTCGATGCAAGAAATTACTCGATGTTTAGAACATTTGGTAAGTGTGAATCAATTTTCTACTGTTTTTAATATGGAGTCCATAATTATTTATATTTGTATTTATAGTTATTTATATTTATATCCTTATAAATATAAGGATAAGGATGTTCCTATGGCACAACAATTCTCTAGCGCCTCTTTACACTCCTTTTATATATTTAGCTACATCACTTCAAATGCTGCAAAAACTTAAAAGATGTTTAATCTACATGATGCATCTTCATAAATAGTGATATCATTTCAACATTTATTACTTCCTCAAAATTATGAATCAATATTAGTTGTTAAATAAAAAATAAATTTATCTTAACCATTGTTTTGATACATCACTTTTATTATACACAAAACACTGAAATTCGTCAATTTTTTGTAGAGATAATCTTGAGTTTTATTAGAAACATATTCTCAAAGTTTTATAGCATTTCAAGTAGCATATGATGGGGAGATGCCGTGTTACCTTACTATAGTTGCATTATACACTCATATACAGTTATTATTTACATGATTATCATTATATAGATATAATTATCATTGTTTAGATTTATTTTTTGTTTATATGCATGGAAATCAGAGAACTACAATAGTGAAAATAAAACATATAAATATAAAGAATAGAATAATATATGAAATAAAAAACTACACCAAATGGAACACTACACCGGATGAAACGCACTATAAATTAATCATATGAACTACTATGATAACCAAAAATTAGTGAGTAAGAAATAAGAGGATCTGGAATTAAATGAGGAAACTAAAGGGAGATGTTTCATCTTATGACCCCAATTAGTTTCGCTAAATCTCGTACCCAAAGTTTCGAGTAGACTAGAAGTTCCATTTAACTATGGCCAATTCTATTTGCACTCCGACTTTCTCCTTTCACACCCCTTAAAAACATATAATTTCCCACACCCTTATTTTTTCCTCTTACACCCCAGCAATTTACTAAAATACCCCTCCCATCAATTTTACCCTAAACATCATTCTACCCCCTTTCTTACCATGTCATATTCCAAAACAATTTTACCATCATTCTTCCCTCTTCCTAAACCTAGATCCAAAATGGCATATTCCACCATCACCATTACAATCACCATTGCAATTTACCTACTTATTTAAGCAATATTCCAAAGTCATATACCATAAATCAAGGTAATTGATATTTGGTTAATGATTTATGTTTGGTTTTTTGTTATTCAATGTTGTAATATCATAGTATAGTTAAATTATTGATTACACTAGTACACAATATACATGTTGCCTCGCCTTATTTACTTCGGGTGTGTTAACAACCGAAGCAAATAGTATCATTTGCTTCAGTTCCCCCTTAACAACTAAAGCAATTAGTGTAGGGAAAATAAAAAAAATACAAAAATGTAGTTTGCTTCGGTTGTTGTAGACAACCGAAGAAAATGCATAGAACCAAATAGGATTATTTGCTTCGGTTGTCTGTAGTGCCGAAGCAAATAGGGTTATTTGCTTTAGTTCCTTTCAAGGACCAAAGCATTAAGTTTCCACATTTTTTTTCCATTTCGCTCTTTTTCCCGCTCCACAACCTTTCCACATCCCAGATATAAAAAACCTCAATTCAATCTACAATCCTCCATCGATTTCCACGTAAATAATCAATTCGCTTCTAGTCGTCAATCATCATTTGCTCTTCCACTAGCACTTCGATCGTCAGCAACTTCCATCGCCAAGACAAAACATTCTTTTCCAGTCGTCGATAATATTTGCTCTTTTCTCGAGATCGCTTCGACGTTTGGTTATCATAGAAGTCACTTCGATCTGCAATCTTCAGTTGTCTTTTTCTATGGTGTAGGCAATATATTTATCAATTTGTTTTGTTTGATTTATTTTCAATGATGATGCACTCATATGTTCTTGAGTCTTGATTTAGATTTCGAAGTACAAAAGGTGTTGAATTTAAACTAGTGTGTGGGTTCGGGGCAGTTAACTTTTGATAGGAAAATTGTGATGTGTACAATTCTGGCCTCACTATCGGGCTGCTTAGATTATTTTTCCCTAAAGCAGTGTCAATGAGGTAGTAATACAAGCATATTTTTATAGTATTTGTATGTTTCAGATTAGATTAATACTTTTTTATCAAGACAAATTCTGATGATTCTTGATTGTTTTTATTTTTTTATTTTTAGTTACAATCACTAGTTCTTAGAAATAACGTCAAATCGTTATAGGGTTAAGATGATCACTCATTTTATTTTATGGAAATCCCCTACAATAATTTTGTACATAATTATACATGTAAATTATTGCATGTAAATATCATATCAATATAACTTTGTTGTAATGTAAAATTAAGATTTTTTTTATTATATGATAATTGTAATGTAAATTAAGATTTTTTATTATAAAATAACCTAATGTGTCGACAACTTTAGGTTACTTCTCAAAGATTCTTTCCAACTCTACACTCTCCAAAATATTTTAATATTTAAACATAATATATTTTGATTTTAAAAATATTAGTAATGGTATTGTTTTACAGGGACTACTTTTGAATGAATTTTTTTATATAAAAGATCAATTTTATCATTGAATGTTGCTTAATTTATTTTCTTAAATTTTTTGTCTTTCTCTTCTAATTTATTTCTATTAGTAAAAAACCAAAACGTAGTATATACTTTATTAATGCTGGTTTGTAATTTTAGAATATCATTTTGTTTTGACATACATTTTAGAAAGTTATATCCATGAACACATGCATAAAAAATAGTTTATTTTTATCTTTTATTTACGCACAAGAATATATGTGTTACTTTTTTTTATTCAAGTAGGGGTTTTTAGATCACTTAAAATTAAATTTTATGCATGGTTTCATCGATTAATAAATAGTTAGTACAACCTATAAATACCAATATGTTGATAAACTGCCAAAATTGCCAATTTGAAGAAACCTAAAAAATGCTACTACAAATTTGTCAAGCAGATCATTGGTGATGCTGCATTTTCATATTTTTTTTTCTTATATAAACGTGCCTACGAAAATTTGCAAAAACAATATTTTTTACATGTAGTAAAATTAAAATCATATTGTATGTAAATATACATCATAGTTTCTTTCTTTGTTGGGGATATTTGTTATACGTAAATGGGAAAAACTACCGGGATGTATGATATATACACAGTTGGTGACATAATGGATCTCTATCACTAGACTGCCCTCGATTTTCATCTCCCATAAAAGGACAAAAATGTCCAATGGTCCAGATCTTTTATGTTACTAATTATGTTTTAAATTGTGCAAATAAAAATCGCCGATCCCTAAGTAAATTATAGATTTTTTTATTATGTAATACTTATATGTAAATTATATAGGTTTCATTACTATATGTAAATTATATGTAAAATATATATATTTATAATAAAATGATCGCTTATTTTATTATATGTAATTTATATTTACATAAATAATTTTTGTTTGTCTTCTATGATTATCAATATTGATCTAAGTTTGTTTTAATGGTAGTTCATTTTTATTCTGGGATGATTTCATTTAACTTGAACTTTTTCGAGTACGGAACTGTGACTACTTTATCAAGTAGGGAATAAGTTATTTACTTAAGCGCTGATGGAATGTTATTTGGAGCACTTGGGGAATGCCCTGTTTGTTCTTGTTTATTGTATTACTCCGAGGGTCAATAGCACTGTCATGGTTATGTATCTTCTTGGAGCAAGTGTTCATACCAAACCACTCGACCTAAATGCCTCCAGCAAAGGTGGAAAATCCCAGTTGATTTAGAAAATGAGTTTCTCTTTAACATTTAGCTATTAGTTAATGTGTAAATTCCCCTTATAAAAATTTCAGAAATTAATAATTTTAATTTCCTATATATGATATGTTGTAGTGGTCAAGGCCTCAAAAGGCTTAAAAAACCAGAGCGAATCATTCCACCAGTATTTAATAAATTTTCAGTAAACTCGCTAGTTAAATCATAAACGCTCCGTAGACGCGAAAATTTTTGTTACAGGGAAGGTTAATGAACCAGTGGTAGTTATTTCATTTTGCATAATTATGCATGGGTATTCCATATATTGTTCAATATCTATATCTAATATATTTCAAATTCTCTCCAAGTCTCTTTTATATATTGAAGTCTTTAATAAAAGGGATAGTTATTAATTTTTTATCACAATTTTCCTACATGCAATTTTTAACATGATAATATGATTTCCTTTGAAAACATGAAACTGTACAGGTAATTTAATGCATTAAATATATTTCATTAGTGTTTCAATATTTTTAGGTCTAAAAACATTGTTATCATGCTTTATCATGATATCAATAGTGTCCACACTTAATAATGCAGCTCCTAAGTCAAAGCTAAAATCATATATCAAACAAATATGACATCATGTCATTCTTTATTTGTTTTAGTTGTTTGTGTCTTTCCATTTTATTACTCATCTTTATTTTGGTTGATTGAGACGGTTGCATATAGAATTTTCAATACCAAAAACATTTGGTACATATCGTTATCGTTTCTAGCCTATAAGCTTTATGAGAACCAATAAGGAGACTGAAAAAAGAAGCTTCTAGAAGCTAGGGGAAAGGTTCAAGCCAAGGTTACGAATGGTACACTTCACTCAACGTTTATGTGATGTAGTTGTACCTATATTTTATGCTTTAGAAAAACTAAACTATTTCCTTAATACAAATATAAGCTGCTTAGTTTTGAGTGGTGAGTCAGACAGCTCAAACTAAATAAAAAAAGCCAAGTCAGCTGTCTATTTAGTAACTTAATAACAATCATCTTCTATTTATTGTGGATGCAATCTTGCTTTGCAGGAGGATGAAAATTCCTATTGTGAGAGATGAATACTTAGGTGAGTGCATTAAAAAAACAAAAGAAGCTTTCATTTGATTGGTATAAAGTAGAAGCTGAGTGTGAAAGAAGTAGTATGGTTCTTGTAAAACTGAAAGGTCGCAGCGCAGTTCATGAGGGTTCTGGTTTACAAGACGTGTGCTATATTCTTGAGGATGGAAAAAGTACCTACAACACTACCTTAAACATGTCAATCTTGTGAGAGGATTCAATAGATATGCTCAAGTTTCGACTCTTCTTTTTAGCTTGTTAGCAAACTCTGGCCCTCGTAGAATCATGTGACCCTCATAGAGCATTCAAAACATCGAAAGGGAGTGTATTCACTTCGTTTTAGTTGCCAATATCAACATTTGTAGTTGCACGAGCTTTCTTGTATTTAGCAGAGCTAAGAGCATCTCCAACAAATACGAGTATAGATTTCAGAAAATATGCATTTCAATTTTGTAATTTGATATTTTCTCCAACAGAATTTAACCAGGCGCTTGTTCAACAGGCGCCTGATGTTCAGGAGCCTGTTGAACAGGCGCCGTCATTAAATAATTATAAAATATATAATTCAGGCGTCTGTTAAACAGGCGCCTGAGCACTGGACGCTTGTTCAACAAGCGCCTGACAATATGGCGCTTGTTCAACAAGCGCCTGAGATACAAGCGTTTGTTGAACAAGCGCCTCACTCAATATCAAATTCTCAACCCGAAGACCCCCTTTTCTGCACTATCGTGTATTCTCGCACTCTGTTGGGGTTAATTCTGGATGCGGATTTGAGAATGTTGGATCTGTTGGAGATGCTCTAAGAATCGATAAAAGACATAGAAGAATAGGGAAGTTGGTGCTATACAAAGATTTGACTGTTGAAGATTAGTTTGTTGCCGATGTCAATCACAATGGATTCATCAAGCTGGTTAATTTATCACCATGTTAGTTTTCCTTTTGTAGTTAGCCATTTTTACTAAAGTACGATTTTATTCATGCTTTCTTTGTATGTGTGAACGAAACAATATATTTGTTGGTGGAGAAACCTAAAAAGCTGAATAAAAAGTTGAACTTTAATCCTTTTGCACCTTGCATGATTTCAAATTAATTTTCTTCTATGTTCTTTGAGTAATTGCGCTTATAACCATCACATGCATAAGTTCTATAATAATTATACCAAGGGGTTTGTTCAACACTGGAGACATATATTATGTGCTAAGATCAGCTTACATTTTTACACTTCCATCAAAGGAGGATAATACTTATATTTGCTGGCAATTTTTTGGCTGCCAGGGTTCTTTTTCTTGTATTTTTTACCCGGTGCTTACTTGTGGTGGTGTGTTGTGTATTTGTAATATTTGTTGTATAGTTGGGAAAATTGGTATATCACCTACTTTTTTTCCATTAGATAAAAGGTCAAACTAGGAAAATAGCTTTGTATGGATTTTCCACCAACTATTTCTAAACCATCTTATCCCTTTTATGTAGTAAATGTTATGGGTGGTTCTGGAGTAATAAAATAAAAATAAAAATTAGTGAATGCTTGTTTTATAAGAAAAATTAAGGAAAAAAGAATTAACTTGAATTTTAAACATGTGAATAAAAATTTGGAAATTTAACTTAAGAACATACAAAGTTAGAAAAATAAAATATGAATAGTGCAACTAAAAATGTTCAGAATAATGAATAAATATTTATCAGTGTATAAATATTTGATTTAGTTATAACTTATTTTATAATTAAAGATAAATATATGTTTTTTAATTAATTAAGCATATATCTGTGTAGTTTTATAAAAAATAAGTAACGAAATTTGAAATCGAGAAACCAAAATGTACGAAATAGATCAAAATTCATAAAGTTACAAAAGACCAAAACCAAGATTTGAATCTTTGATATTTACATGCTACAATCTTTCATGTATGAAAACATTTTACTTTTGGAGAAGTAATTTGCAAATTTTTATGTGTTTTTACGTAATATTAAATTTAGTTTTGATTTATTTGGTAATAGCTATATACTGCCATATGCGTAACTTATATGGGTGTTATGTATATTATATAAGGCTCGTGTAACTAAATAAGTACTGTCATATGCGAGCTGTGCTAATAAATAAATGGTAAGCATCATATTTGTCCATTTGGATGAGCCAAAATGTGATGATTATATTTGTTATATTTTATTAAATGTTAATTTATTGGCAGGTGATTCACAATTTGATTGATGTATGTGATTAATTTAACGACCCAGATTTTTGATAATTAAAAATATTAAATTTAATAAGATTTTGGAATTTAATATTGTGAGAAATTAAAATAATAATTTATTAATGGAAAAAATCATTAGAATATAATTTAATAAGATTGATTGAATGTAATTGACATCTGTTTTAATGTAATTCCAATCAATTACAATTACAAAGGTTAATAAGGAATAAATTAAGCAGTGCATTAAAAATCAGCAATAATATGTTATGTAATTGAAATTGGTTAATATAGAATATGGAATCAGTTATGTGGTAAATAATTTATAATCTTTGTTTGTCAATAATAAATTTATTAATGTATTTAAATCACTTTAAAATGACAATTATTTTATTTCTCACTCGTTTAATTAGTCCATTCTGAAATTAATTTTGTAATTAATTATTTTTTTGTAATTGAAATGTTGTAGTTAATAAAAGAAAAGATGTTAACTGTAGAACTTGAGTGAAATAAAATGGAAACTTATGTTAATAAATAAATTACATAAGGAACTGTTGATTTAATTTAAGAACCTGTAAATCAAAATAATAGAATTTATTGAAATTCAAAATATAATGAACTGCAGTTTTATTACTGTTGTAATTTAACGTTGTAATTAATTTAATATTTAAATCTTGAAATTAACATGGAGAATTGAACTTCAAAAAATCATTAAGTTTCTGTGAAATCAAAAAAGATAAAATGGTTAACTTTTAAATTTGAATTTAAAAGTGATTAAATTGATTTTAAAATAATAATACATTTGATTAACGTGTAAATTTAGTCTTTTTGGCACTGTCTTAGATTTCGACAAAACCAGTTTCATCATATCTGTAATAGTGAATTATTATAGGATTTCAAGTTTCGTAGCGATCAGACTTATCGTTTGATCGTGCGAGCTCGAAACGCGTAGAAATCAATTAAAGGAATTTAAATGAATATAAACTGATTTTAAGAGCTAACTTCTCTATACGATAGAATTAAAGTTTGAAACTAGTTTCATTGAGTTTAAAATATTGAAAACCTATATTTCGATATATTGGACGACCTATTTTCGTTTCGGGAACGAAACGGGATTTTCAGGCCTTTGTTATCGCTTCGACCCATTCGATCTGTTTCATCCATTCTTATCCATCTCTGCCTATATATATGTTGTTATAAACCCTAGGAGCTTTCTATTCTATTTTATTTTTTGTACGTACAATTTCTATTCTTATCTGCTCCTCCTCAATGGTGAATAACCTAAACCCTAAATTACAACTCCAAATCAAATTGAAAAATTCAAACTGCTACAATCCTCTCATATAATATATCATCACGAAGCACTCGACAAACGTAATTTGCATCCGCAGTTCATTTTTTCAATTGACTCTTGGTTTGTCTAGAAATCAGTGAAGAAATCTCGGCTGTCCGATGAAGGGTTTGCAAATCAACGGTTGAACGTCGACCATTCGACGATGGGGAAGTGGCATATGGAAGAGGAGACGAAATACAGTTCATCTATGGTCACCGATCATCTCAGAAACGCGTGAATTCGCCAGAAATGGCATTGTTAACGACGGCGGCGGCAGTGCCCTAAGCATGACCGGAGGAGGTCGTGATGCGATGACTAGATGCAGCCTTGACGAGGAGATTGGCAGCGTCGTTCGATCTGGGTGGCGACGTTTATAGTAGCAGCGATGGGCGGTGGAACGATGGCCGCTGATGGGTTAGGGTTGCTGATCGTGTCAGTAGGGTTGTTGATGGTGATGATTATTACTCTTTTTCCCTAGTATTATTTTAATTTATATTTTAGATTTTAAAACTTCTAACTATCATAACTTTTTCATACAAGCTCCGATTGATGCGCGGTTTCTTCCGTTAGGTTCGTATCAAAATTCTGGATAACACGAAACAAGTTTGGTTGGATTTGGAGACTGTTGAAATTCTGGGCTTTTATTGAACTTTTAATCGACTATAAATCAATGGTGAGTGATTTAACCCACTCACGCAATACAAAATTTTCTTATGTTAGTAAAATTATATTTATGAATTGATAAGAATTTATTGGTTGTTATTTGGTAATTTAAAATTGATGTTTTTATTGTAATTGAATTTTATTGAATTAAATTGCAATTTAAATTAATATTGAAATTGAATTGCTAGTTAAATACCTGATATTGATAACCAATAAATTGTTGTGAATTATTGGCTAATTTGGATGTTGATTATGATGGATGTTTATTTGTTGACATTTGGGATGATTGGATGTTTATTTATTTTTATATATCTTTGTTATCACTCTGTATATTAAGTGACATCATATAAACTGTTATTTAAATTATTTCGAATAAATTAAGAAATAGGTTGAAATGATATATACCTATGACACTTTGATTTAGATTGGAATGATATATACCTATGACACTTTGATTTGGATTGAAACGATATATGTCCATCCCTATAATTAAAATTGGAATAGCTGATCACTTGGCCGTAGGGTAGAAAAGTATATATGGACACCAGATTGGTTAAATTAGATGATTTTAGAAATCTTGAATTTGAATTTTTGATTAAATGAAATTGTTTTAATGGAAATAAATTGTGGATTTATATGAATTAAATTATTTTCTAATTCAAGCTTTGAAATGTTGAAATTGAAATTAGTTAAAAGAAATTGTTTTAAGAATTGAAGTGGAAATGTGAATTTATAATTGATATTTGACTTTAATTCGGAAAATTGAATTATTTTAAAGTTTGGATCTTAAAATTGAACAATGAGGTTAAATTGATTTAAGTGTTTTAAATCAGTAAATTGAAATTGGACTTGAAATTGATATAAATTGAAATGGTTTAAAATAAGAATTGTATTGAATTGTTGAATCGCATTTGAAGTTAAAAATGAACGTTTGAAAATTGAAGGTAATTCGAATTGAAATTGAAATCAAGTTGATTTGAAATTAAATCGAAATGGAGTCAATTGAATTGAAAGGTTGGAAATTGAGTTTTTTTTTATTTGAAATCTGGATGTAGGTCCAGATTTGTTAAAATGGAAAGAAACAGTTTGATTCGATAATATTTTCAAAATAAATTATATTAATTTAAACTGTTCAAAATCTATCTTTTTGATATTCAAATTATATATATTTTCCAAACTATTTTTCCATGTAAACCACTTTCAATACTCAAACCATTTTATATCAAACTGTTTTAAATATTTAAATCTGTAAACTATTTAACTATTTAAAACTATTCAAACTATTTTCTTAAAATTCAAACTATGCAAAGTTGGAATGTTATATTTAAATCGTGGATTTAAATGCGAATGTGGATAAATGAGGTTATAAACTAAGTTGGGATTTGAAATGATATCTTCAAGTGAAATGACATATTTTGAGTAAATATGCTATTTTGAAATGAAGTGATATTTTTGAAGTGAATATGATATTCTAATATCAAATATGAATTTTTCCAAAATGTAAAAGAACCAACCGGTGTGAAAAATAACGTTTTGTTTTTAAAGAGACCGGGGCCTCTTATTGGCATACTCTCTGTCAATATTGGAACCACTATAACAAACTGTGTATGCGGTGGATGATCCAGAATGAAGTGGTTGGATTGGTGCTGTTTGCTGGATTTAAAGAAAGAGAATGATGATGGATAGGCCCCGACAGTTGTGTCAATTTGACAATTTGAAATGACTAAAACAGGAGCCATACCTGACCAATGAGGCTGGCAACCTCTAGCGGACACACTTCTTCATATTACCATCTTGACTTTGAAACTTGATTGGTGTGCACCTTCAGATTTTGGGAGTGTTGGACGCGATGGGCCGTTAGGGGTTACCACCAGTCAGGAAACACAAAGCGGTAGTATCTTACCTTGGGCATTACCTCATGTGCCTTGTCATACTTTTTATCCTTATCCGCGTGCACTACGATTTTGTTTTAGTATGGTACCTATAGAGGACTCACTGGCTACCAACGTTACTGGTTGTGTTACAGGACTTGAATTGACTACCTCCTTAAAAATGTGTTCAGGGGGATTAATGTAAAGCCTTAACGCTAAGAAAAATATTTATTTTACTGATTAGACACTACATATATAGCGTATCTTACGACATATAGATAGTTTAACGGATCCTTAGGAGATAAAAAAATCCCATAACATCTCTTAAGTTATTGCACTAACGTTATACATTGGATATGAGATATAAAATCCCGTAAACATCTCTAAAGCTATTACACTCATATTTACTTGTTGTGATTTAACTTAAATAAGAACTTTTAGGTCCGATTCGAGTGTTTTGTCTTTTCATTACGCTCGGGTCAGCCTAAGTATTTCAGTGTTGAAGACATTATTCCTTGAAGATGAAGATGGAGTTTGCTAGACCGTACTTACTATTATTTTTCTACTGCATTATTTTGGTATGTTTGTTGATTATACATTAATTATGTTGTAAAAATTGTGTAATCAAATGTCTATTGTAAAACAGCTTTATGAACTGTTTATTTGATTATTATATTTTGTCATTTCGCTGCGAGATTATGTGTTTTGTTTTTCTCCTTTCCCTTATTTTCTTATTAAATCCCATTGATAATCTGCCCTTTTGAATGGTTTGAGTTAGACATGTGCGGTTTATTATCGATTTAAACCGTCTAAAAAGGTGGGTCGTCACAGTTGATATCAGAGCTTTGGTTTAGAGATACCTTAGCCTGTTTGGGGTTAACTCATTGGAGATAGGGTTAGTAATACCCTAGAATGAGTCTGAGCATATATATATATATGAGGGAGCATATTTGTTAGTGTTGTATAAAAATGTTTTGTATTGTGTTAATTTGTTATGTTGAGTATTTATAAATTTTGGTCGGTACATAAGACGCTATGACATTAATAGGGGTTTCTGAAAACTTGAACAGGGTATACAGACACAATATTGTTTTTGAATAGGTAAATGAAATAATTTTACCTAGTATTATATTTTGCATATATAAAAATATATATAATGTCTCATAAATTGATTTTGTTATTTTTGTTATGTTGTTGTTAGGAAATGATAATATTCAATTATTGTCATTTATTATTTGGTTAGTCAAGGTTCTTAAAACTATTGACTATTGTATGTTATAGGAAACGTAATTTTATAAATATGGTATTAATTATGATTTACAAATAAATGAATTTAAATGGAAATTTGAGAACTTAAATGCTTGTGTTTTGAAATTGGTTTTCAAAGCTTTTGAAAAAAATATTAGTATTATTTGAAAGTATTTTCAGGTAGAAATATTTTCCATGGGATTTAAAAGAAATGTTTTAAAAGAATTTTAAAAAGGAAGCAAGTTCTGTACTCCCCTCTTCTATCGCTGAAAAATAATTTCGATGATGACCGCACGACATCATCGACATTCATTTTCGAGTCTCAAAGTGGGGGAGGCCACTTAGCAGCCTTGCTACGCATTTGGTTCGATAAACAGATTTTGATTTAAAAATTTCTAAATATGATTTGATATATATAAAAGATATGAGTATATATATTATTTCAAAATGATTAGAAATGAACACGGTATTTGAATTCTTAAGTTCCTGTTAATTAATGATTTTCAGTTGTAGAAATAAAGTGGAATTCTTACAGTTGGAAACTTCTAAATGAGAAATAAGAAATTAGAAGCTAAGTGTTTAATGAAACTGTAAAGAAATTGGAGATTTGTAACTTGTAAATTAAAAGATAATGAAAATTAAGAAGATATAAAATATTAAACATTTTTCTTAACTAAAATGAATAAGATAAATTTGTATAACACTCAATTACATTCTAAAAACATATATAAAACTTACCAGAAGTGTATAAAAAGTTGTTATGTTAAATATGAATATGTAATAAAATATTGTACAAGTAAAGGCTTAAGTAACAAAAATGCTTCAAAATGAACATATGTCCACAAATAAAGAATTAAGATGTACAAGGAATGTTATATACTCGAGTTAATGCTTTAAACTGCATAATAATAAATTGAATAGTAAAAGTGAAATACTATTTAAGGGAATTAATGTGAACTTAAGAAAGTAAATAAATTATAGGGCCATGTCCTGTAAATTGATTGGAAAATAAAAGTTAGTGCAAAGAATGTTTATAAGTTAAGTTGTAGCTTTCTAAGATAATCATAAACTTGAATAATGTTTGTGAAAGGAGATGAATCTTATAAAATGTTTAAAAACATAAGAAAATATTTTGGAATAATTTACAAATGGTTCATAAATAAATTAATATTAATTGATCCTATATATGAAGGAATGAATATATATTAAAATTTGATGAACTTAAATAATGCTTCATTAATGAATATTAATATCAAATTGAAATTAAGTTACATAATAATAAATGTGAATTAAAATGCAAAGAAATAAATGCAATACCTTAAGAATTTATTCATTGATGATTTTAAATCTTGAATGGTAAATAATTTATATAAGTAAATGATGTATTAAAGAAACCAATAGAATAAACTTAAATAATATTAAAATTCTTTATTGTTTTGGCTTATGGGAAGTTTGGGAAATGAACTTTAAAATGTTTAAGGATGTACGAATAATCTATTAAGTAATTATCTAAGGCTATTGAGCGTAAGGTACACTTGGTAGTTTATTTATCATCCTTGTACGATGAGAAGTTTCTGAACCTGGATAAACTGTTAGTTTTGGTTGCTATGGATGTGTGATGGATTTTTTTGTTACATATGATGGTTGTACTGCTTTTGTTTGCATATGGTTATTACATATGTTGTGTTGCTTGTGCTATTAATTGAAACAACTAATGTATTGCTCTTTTACATAGTTTTAACTCTTTTGGATTATGTAAGTGAGATACAGGTTTATGGAAGCAATAGCAATTTCTTTTGGTTTAATAAATAGAGTTTTGTTTGCCCGACAAATAGTTACGTTTTCGGATTACGATTTTTGTATCAGTATTTTATTGTTTTTCTTAAGGTTTGGGATGTTTATTATTGAAATATGATATATATATATATTGTAATTATTGATATTATTATTATTCGGACCTATCCGCGCAAAGGATACTCTGCCGAAACTTTTCGTAAATTTAGGACTTAGAAATTTTTTGTAACGACCCGGAATTTTCGACCTTCGAAAATCGACATCAATACGTTCACTGTATAGCATGCCGAGCAATCGAGTGCCGAAAATACCAGATCATTAGGGTGAAGAAGAAAAGATAGAAGAAGAAACAGAAAACAATAACACAGAATCTCACTATCGCAGCGGAACAAAATATAATATATAATAACAGATTTTTATATAAAAGAAAACTGTATCTGTTAATATACATACAATCATCAGAGTACAACAATCAATACATCAATATGGATAGTTATTATAACTTGTCCTCACCAGTGATGACTATACAGTCTACACACACAGCGAAATATCAAATACGTGATATATGCCTGAGTCTCCTCCAGCTCGTCTCCTGAGCTCCATAGCGTTCTAACCTGAATCTGTAATACTCGGTCTGACCCGAGCATTATAATGAAATAACACCCGAGTCAGTCTGGAAAACCAGGGTGAGAAAACATACTCAATTTGAATTGTTATATTTTCAAAATCCCTTGAAAAACAAAGGTATTTCGTAAGACCACGTCATACATAAACACAACGGGTTTTTCCCTTACGATAACCAAAACATTTTATATCCAAATCATTTGATATTATAATAGTGTCTATAGAAAGTAAATTAGAAAATAGCTGAAATGCTTGCATCTAACGTTTCAGCATAGTTGGACATAATCAAAACCGTACAGGCTCGTAGTGGATATTGGATTCCATACAATGACTGGGCTATCGGGGTACCGTCCATCATAGTACACCTTTAGAAAAATGTACCGAGGACCTCGCTTGGATCCCCTACCAACACAGGACCGGCCTACCCCTAACCTGGATAGTACCGAATATGTTATCACCTCGGGTATTCCTACCTTTATCGAGCGCTCTTCTTTTTCCATGCACAACCGTATCCATAATTTATAATATATCTGAGGGTATCCAGAAAGGTGCTAAACATGCCCTAATTGGGTGCGACCCACTTAGCCCTGCTGCATCTCCCCTGTTTTAGTCATTCCCGGTTGATGAGTCTTGAGGCTAATGTTTACCTTTTAGAATAGCATTCATTCTTGGAATGCTAACACTGCTTTCCAGGAAACGATGCAATGATAGCATTCATCCATACAAGTTGTCCTGGGTCTGGACAAACCGAATCACCATCTTCGCTATCTTCACGATATCCATCCGTAACACTCAAATCGGATCAAAGTGGTTTTCGGATAATTAAACCCGATCCCGGTCTCTTCGAAATGATCAATGAAATTGGCCAATATTTGATAGTCGGTTATTTAACTATCAATATAACATCCATAAGCAGTCACCAGGCCCATATTAAAATTTTCCAAAATTTGTTTTCAAAATATCTTTATAAGATATATATTCAAATCCCTTCCAAATTTTCAATATTTGAGACAACTCAAATACTTATATCCATATCAGGATATTTCAAACCATCTATTATTTCAACACTTAGAAAAAATATTTAAAAATATATTTTTCTAAACCCCTTACTTCTCAACACTTTGGAAAGTTCCATTTATTTCTCTTTTCTCAAAATCCTTCACAATTTATATTGTAAATTCCTTAACTCGTTTATAACGAATTCTATAAGTTCTGGGGTTCCTTATTTAATTTCCTTTAATATTTCCAAAGTCAAAACACTTGTCTATAATTCCAAATATCCATTTCTAACTTCTTTTATGAATCCTAATTCATTTTTCGAAGTTCACTTTTATTTAAATACTTCGAAAATTTTCCTTACATTTCCCCAAATTCCATGTTGAGAATTTCTCTTATAAACCTCATATACTGAATAAACCCCGTTTCCAACCTCGAGAAGATTTATAAATAAATTTAAATCATTACAAAACTCTATATATATATATAAGTATTTAAAGAATAATATATATTTTTCAACATGTTTAAGTAATTATTTAAAATATCGAAACTCTTTTTATAAACATCAATAACTCATTTTTAGATAAACAAATCAATTTTCAAAGCTAATTTTAAAAATTAGGATTTATTAAAATAAATATTAAGTATTTTGAAAAATGCACTTTTCGATGTATTTCAATTCTACTAGTTCAAAATTACATAGTTTGATAAATAAAACTTCCCTTTTTTAAAACAACTTAATTTCATAGTAATAAAATATATATTCTAAATCTCAATAACCAATTAATTTATAGATTCCTCTCGATTCACAACTCATCGATTTCATTTCGATTCTCCTAACCATTTCCACTTTTCAAAAATAGTATCCATTATTTTCCTCAACCCTGTATCCATATTCTAATATAAATTGACCCTATGAATTTTATATTCCCAATTTAGCAACTGCTATCGTTTTCCCTTATTTATAAACATTGTTTATAAATTTTTATAAATCCTTTGGGTTTTACTTGTTTATAAAAATAATCTCATTTATAAGTTTTCATTTTATAAATCCATTTCCTTATAAATTCCATTTATTCTGCCAATCTATTTTTAATATCGATTTCAACTCCTTTTTATATTTTTTAGGATATCATTGAAAAATCTCTTATATAAATATTTTTTTTAAAATCTCTATTTACACGATTACGCATAGTTAATGCGGTCAAAATCAAATTATTATTTAATCCAATCAATCTCTTTTTAGTTAAATACAAATTTCGATATAATTATTTTTATATCCAAAATCCTCTTTTAATTCCTTGAAAATTCAAAAATAATATTTATGGTATTTGAAATACCAAAATTAAGGCCAGTGCTACTATAACATCCAATAATTCAAAACGCACCACAATCCATAGCAAATTATTCCATCATATCATATATCAATATATATGAAAACAATAATTATATTTGAGAAATCTAGTTGGATTGGTCCAACCTATTTTCTCTGCATCCATAGATGTTAGATAACATAAAAATACCAATCCCACTTCGAGGAGGATATCGTGGTAATATAGGGTCACCCGCTATAATGCGAGGCGCATAGGGTCTCATTCGCTCCAATAGGCGGGAAAAATATCCATCTACTAATATATATACTACTATATATATAATATAACATCCAACTGATAATAATTATATATATAAATTCATCCAATCAACCAGAAATTAATTTCTACTATTTTAAATTAAATCTAGCAATCCAAATGAGTGAGATTTTACTCACCTTAATTTTTAATTTGCTGAACCTCCAGATTTAAATTATCTAAATTCCAACTGCCTCCGAAAAATCCCAAACTAATTTCTATGCGTAGATATCACAGCTACGAACCAACTCGACTGATTCCATGATTTTTGGACCTTGTATGAAAAAAAAATATGATAAATATGAGACTTCAATTTTTATTAAATATCACTACTTTTAAACTATGTAATCAAATGTCTATTGTAAAACAGCTTCATGAACTGTTTATTAGATTATTATATTTTGTCATTCCGCTGTGAGATTCTGTGTTTTGTTTTTCTTCTTTCTCTTATTTTCTTATTAAATCCCATTAATAATCTGCCCTTTTAAATGGTTTGAGTTAGACATGTGCGGTTTATTGTCGATTTAAACCGTCCAAAAAGGTGATTCGTTACATTAATGCTTTGGTTTGCTCATATGTCTCTTATAAAGCATGCATAGTTGACGCAGCGGATAAATCAAAAAACGATGTAGATCGGTGAAAGTAGCAGTCGATGGATTGATGAATGCTGAATTGCCCGAATTCGTTGATCTGAAGATACAGAACTCTAGCTATCTCGAACTCGTTGATCGCGCACGATACCGGGTTCAAAGATCTTCAATTCTTCAAGCGTTGATCAAGCGCACTTGATTCCGCGAATCGGCTTCTACAGTCGTTGAATCGAGCGCACTCGATTATCCGAAAGAGGAGATAGGAGATTACACTCAACTACCAATTTGGAATGAAAGCACAAAGCAATCAAAAGAGAATTTTATTCAAAAATCAACAACCTTTACAAAATGACACCCCTTGCCTATTTATAGGCTACAACTCAACACAACAGAAAACTTCAAAAATATTACAAGTCCTAAGTCGGTTCCGACTTATCAAAGTCTCCGACTCAACATAAGTCGTACACGACTTACAACCCAACAGAAGACAGACGACTTACGACTTAAAAACATAATACAGATGAAAACAGACTTATTACAAACAGACAACCACTTGAGTCGTTGCCGACTTAACACCTTCTCACGACTTATCAAAACAGTGACTTCATCATCAACGGTCCAGATTTAAGCGGCAGCGAAAACAACGGTAACAGCTACTACGACTTAAAACATGCGCATCAGAAACTTCGACTTAAAGGAACCAATGGTGGAGATTAACTCGGCAGATCATCCAACGGCATTCAGGCTTCCGCGACTTAAGAACATCACGAGTCAAACTTCAACGGCTTAAGATAAGTCTTCTTTGGGTCGTAACTCGTCTCCGACTTATCACTTGGCTCGTTAACTCGCACACGACCTGTCACTTCACCAACTTGTTCTGCCTTTTCACTGCGTACTCCAGTAGGTCGTCCAGGCGATTTAAGAGACTCGTTAACTCGCCAGTCTTCGCTAAGTCGTTGCCGAGTTATACTAAGTCGGTCGCGACTTATCATTTCATTAGGTCGGTTACGAGTTAGGGCTTCTTCCCAGTTGAGTCGTATCTCCTTTTCATCTGCCCTGTTAGATCGAAGACGACTCATAGCTCCTTTCTTAAGTCGGTCACGACTTATGCCTTTGCTTTTCTTGAGTCGGTCTCGACTCATGCCTTCCCCATTGTTAAGTCGGTCACGACTTAAGTCCCTCACCATGTTAAGCCGGTTACGACTTACGCTTATGCCTCCTGTTTCCTTGAGTCGGTCACGACTCATAGCTCCTTCCATAAGTCGCGTACGACTTATGCCTTCATCCCTGGCCTGAGCTACATCATCCTCCCCAGGTTGAGAGAAATTCGCCCTCGAATTTGCACACTCTTTTTCCCCAACAAATTCATCCCCATGATATGGTACGAGATGCTTAACATTGAATACGTCAGAAGTATACACATCATCCGGTAGTTTCAATTTATAAGCATTTTCATTAATTCGTTTTACAACTTCCACAGGACCAATTTTCCTGGCCTTCAACTTGTTATAAGCACCCACTGGAAATCGATCTTTCGTTAACACTGCATAAACCAGATCTCCTTCATTAAACTCAACATTCCGTCGTTTCATATCTACAGATTGTTTATACTTCTCATTTGCTTTCTCCAATCGTTCCTGAACGACTTTATGACATTCCGTCAATTCTTCAACAAAATCAGCAGCTTTCTTAACTGTCTTCTTTGATTGTGGCACTACCGTTAAATCCAACGGACCCTTTGGTAAGCTTGAATATACTATCTGAAATGGACTGAACCCTGTACTTCGATTCACAGCATGATTATGGGCAAACTCTGCCTGGCATAACTTCACATCCCAACTCTTCAGATTATCTTGAACAAGACACCTCAACAAGTTTCCCAACGATCGATTAACCACCTCCGTTTGTCCATCAGTTTGCGGGTGATAAGCACTACTAAACTTCAGCTTTGTTCCCACCATTTTCCACAAACTCAACCAAAAGTGACTCAGAAATCGAGTATCTCTATCCGACACAATAGATTCTGGCAATCCATGAAGTCGATAGATCTCCTTGAAAAACAACTGAGCAACATGAACAGCATCCGCCGTTTTCTTACAAGCAATAAAATGTGCCATCTTCGAAAATCTGTCCACCACCACATATATGGAATCGTTACCACGCTGTGTCCTCGGTAATCCCAACACGAAGTCCATACTCACATCAACCCATGGTTTAGTTGGTACCGGTAACGGCATATATAAACCTGCGTTAGTCGCAGTTCCTTTCGAAACTTGACAGATATGACATCTCTCAACAAACCTCTCCACTTCTTTCCTCATCGATGGCCAAAAGTAGGATTGTGAAATTAACTGTAAGGTACGGTCTCTTCCAACATGCCCTTCTTCATGTAACTCCTTGGTAATCTTCATTCTCAAACTACCCTCCGGTATGCACAATCGATTTCCTTTGAATAGAAAACCATCTATAATCACGAAATCATCTGTCTCTCCTTCCTTGACTTTATCAACAAATTTTGCAAAGTAAGGATCATCAGTAAATAATTTTGGCAATATTTCAAACCTAGTCACCTCAATTTTCATTGTTGTCAACAAATGACTCCTTCTACTTAAAGCATCAGCCACTCGATTCGTCACCCCTGACTTGTGTTTCACAACGAAAGTAAACTGTTGCAGATATGCAATCCACGATGCATGTCTCGCTGAAATCTTATCTTGCCCTTGCAAATGCTTCAATGCTTCATGATCAGTATACAGAACAAATTCTTTCTGAAATAGATAATGTCTCCAGTGTTTAATAGATTGCACAACAGCATAGAACTCCACATCATATGTACTGTATCGCATCTTCGCTCCTGACAACTTCTCACTGAAATAGGCAATTGGACGTCCCTTCTGACTCAACACCCCTCCAATCCCAACCTTGGATGCATCAGTATATAGTTCAAACACCAACTGGAAATCAGGTAGCACTAGAATTGGTGCAGACGTCAGCAATTCCTTGATCTTCCCAAAAGCACTCCCTGCTTCCTCTATCCATGCAAACTGTTTACCTTTCATGCAATCTGTAACAGGTGCCATCACACTACTAAAGTGTGGTATAAACCTTCGATAGAATGAAGCCAACCCGTGAAAACTACGAACTTCCGTTATCGTCTTGGGCTGCGGCCATTCTCTGATAGCTTCAACTTTACTTTGGTCCACCTGTATCCCTTCCTTCGAAACAACATACCCCAGAAATAAAACACTATGCGTCATGAACACGCATTTCTTCGTAGCAGCATAAAATTGATCTTGTCTCAATACCATCAGCACTTCTCTAAGATGATTCAAATGTTCCTCTGGACTTCCACTGTAAATTAGAATATCATCGAAATACACCACCACAAATTTCCCAATGAACGGTCGAAAAATCTAATTCATCACCCTCATGAAAGTACTTGGTGCATTGGATAAACCAAATGGCATGACCAACCATTCGTATAGACCCTCCCTGGTTTTAAAAGCAGTCTTCCACTCATCTCCTGGTCTGATACGAATTTGATGATATCCGCTCTTCAAATCAATCTTCGAAAAGATAGTAGCTCCACTTATTTGATCCAACAAGTCATCCAACCTCGGCATTGGAAATCTATATCTCACGGTAATCGTATTCAATGCTCGACTGTCAGTGCACATCCTCCACGTCCCATCCTTCTTGGGTACCAATAAAGCTGGTACAGCACAAGGACTCAGACTCTCCTGCACACGCCCCTGCTCAAGTAATTCCTCTACCTGCCTCCGCAACTCTTCATGTTCCTTCGGACTCATTCGATAATGTGGTCTGTGTGGCAATACAGCACCTGGAACAAGATCTATCTGATGTTGTATGTCCCTCAACGGTGGTAACTTCGTTGGTAATTCCTCTAGAAATACATCGTCAAATTCTTTCAAAACTGGTTTAACTTCTTCAGGAATTTCAACTTCTTCACTGCTCTCACGCCTAATCAACAAGAATACTTCCGGTTCTTCCTCAACCTCCTTAACAAACTCCTTCAAAGATAATAAAATTTTCAGCTCTTCGATTTCTTCTGGCTTACTTTCTCCTTGTGATCTCTTCTTCGGAACTAGGATAATCTTCGTGCCTTCAAACATAAAACTGTAACTATTGGTCCGACCGTCATGTTGTACTGATCGATCATACTGCCATGGTCTTCCCAATAATAAGTGGCAAACATCCATCTCTACTACATCACACCATATTTCATCTTTGTATTTCTTCCCAATAGAGAATGGTACACGAACTCGTCTATCCACTTTCACTTCTCCTCCTTTTCTCAACCATGCTAACTTGTATGGATTCGGATGTTTCTCGGTTTTCAACTTCAATTTTGTCACCGCTTCGGTTGAAATAATATTATCACAGCTACCTGCGTCAATCACAAACTTACACACCTTCCCCAGAATAGTACATGTTGACTGAAAGATATTACTCCTCAACCAACTAGCTTCTTCCTGTTTCGGTGTTAAACACGATCTTCTTAGCATTAGATTACAACCTTCATCCCCTGACGCAATATCCTGCTCATCCTCCTCAACTGGACTAGAACAATCCCCATCAACATCCTCATCTTCAACCTCTACAATCATGGTTCTCTTCTTTGGTTTTGGACACTCACTGCTTTTATGACCCAATTCCTGACAATTGTAACATTTGAAACCATTGTTAACCCTTGTCTTCTCAACCTCCTTCAACACTGGTCTACTGATAGGTTTGGAAACATTAGAACTTCCTCCAACATTCTTTGCTTGATTGCTAGAATTAGTAAACACACCACTTCCTCGTCTCCCTTGTTTTTCCCAAGCCAATGCTTTCTGATGTGCTTCTGCCATAGATCTTGGATCGAACATATTAACCATATCCTGAATCTGCATTCTCAATCCCCCAATGAATCTAGATGTCAACTGCTCTTCCCTTTCCATAATATCGTTCATTGCAATAAGTTGATAGAATTCATCAGCATAGTCATTAACTGTCTTTGTGCCCTGCCTCAAGTTTTGCAAACGTTGATACATCAAAGATTGATAATTGTAAGGTAAGAACGTTGCTTTCATCAATTTCTTCATCTTCTCCCAAGATTCAACTTTTGACTTCCCCATATGTTCACGTGTAAGCTTGGTTTGATGCCACCATGCCAAAGCTCTACCCCTCAGCCTCGTAGCAACCAACTTCACTCTACGATGTTCTGGAACTTCTTTAAAGTCAAAAATCTCTTCAACATTAGCTACCCAATCTAGAAACTCCTCCGCTTGCATACCACCTTTGAATTCAGGAATTTCTGTCTTCATCCCCGATTCCCATTTGTGATCATACTCAGAATAGTTTCTTCCTTGACCTCTTCCTTGAATACTACCACCATCATACTCCTCTTCAAAATCAGATGCATAACGATGTCGATTCTGACCACCATCATCTCTACTACCATGACGCCTTCCACCTTCATCCCTTCTATCGACATTCCTCCGTTCACGATCATTCACGTTCCTCCCACGCCCTTGATCATTTTCAAAACTTCTGTTTCGATTAGAATGTGGCGAGACTCTACTACCCCCATGGTTAGATTCTGGTGAAACCCTTCTCCGATTTTGATTAATTTCTGTCATAAGCTTCTCTAACCGGCCAATTCCTTCGTTAAGCTTTTCACTAAAATTCTCATTGATTCTTTGTTCCATCTCATCAGCTTCTTCTCTTCGATACAAAGCTTCTACGTTTTGGTGTCGATTAGCTCTTCTTGGCGGCATACTTGAAAACTTCACAAATTCTTCAACACTTCAAATTCCAACACTTTCCGGATTTTGATCCAAAATGAAACGGATCGAAATCTTCCACTTTGTTGCAAATCTCGATGAACACGATGAACACGACTTCTCCAAATCACAAATCCAAACTTCAAACTTCAAAAGTATGCACGACCCACTTCCTCAAACTCTCGGCCGTGATAAACACAAACCCAAACCTTCAAGCTCGGCAAATCTCTTCAAACTTCAAATGAATAGGCTCCAAGTCTCGATCTAGCTATGATTGGCTAGAACAAGCTCTGATACCAAACTGACGCAGCGGATAAATCAAAAAACGATGTAGATCGGTGAAAGTAGCAGTCGATGGATTGATGAATGCTGAATTGCCCGAATTCGTTGATCCGAAGATACCGAACTCTAGCTATCTCGAACTCGTTGATCGCGCACGATACCGGGTTCAAAGATCTTCAATTCTTCAAGCGTTGATCAAGCGCACTTGATTCCGCGAATCGGCTTCTACAATCGTTGAATCGAGCGCATTCGATTATCCGAAAGAGGAGATAGGAGATTACACTCAACTACCAATTTGGAATGAAAGCACAAAGCAATCAAAAGAGAATTTTATTCAAAAATCAACAACCTTTACAAAATGACACCCCTTGCCTATTTATAGGCTACAACTCAACACAACAGAAAACTTCAAAAATATTACAAGTCCTAAGTCGGTTCCGACTTATCAAAGTCTCCGACTCAACATAAGTCGTACACGACTTACAACCCAACAGAAGACAGACGACTTACGACTTAAAAACATAATACAGATGAAAACAGACGACTTATTACAAACAGACAACCACTTGAGTCGTTGCCGACTTAACACCTTCTCACGACTTATCAAAACAGTGACTTCATCATCAACGGTCCAGATTTAAGCGGCAGCGAAAACAACGGTAACAGCTACTACGACTTAAAACATGCGCATCAGAAACTTCGACTTAAAGGAACCAATGGTGGAGATTAACTCGGCAGATCATCCAACGGCATTCAGGCTTCCGCGACTTAAGAACATCACGAGTCAAACTTCAGCGGCTTAAGATAAGTCTTCTTTGGGTCGTAACTCGTCTCCGACTTATCACTTGGCTCGTTAACTCGCACACGACCTGTCACTTCACCAACTTGTTCTGCCTTTTCACTGCGTACTCCAGTAGGTCGTCCAGGAGATTTAAGAGACTCGTTAACTCGCCAGTCTTCGCTAAGTCGTTGCCGAGTTATACTAAGTCGGTCGCGACTTATCATTTCATTAGGTCGGTTACGAGTTAGGGCTTCTTCCCAGTTGAGTCGTATCTCCTTTTCATCTGCCCTGTTAGATCGAAGACGACTCATAGCTCCTTTCTTAAGTCGGTCACGACTTATGCCTTTGCTTTTCTTGAGTCGGTCTCGACTCATGCCTTCCCCATTGTTAAGTCGGTCACGACTTAAGTCCCTCATCATGTTAAGCCGGTTACGACTTACGCTTATGCCTCCTGTTTCCTTGAGTCGGTCACGACTCATAGCTCCTTCCATAAGTCACGTACGACTTATGCCTTCATCCCTGGCCTGAGCTACATCAATAGTTAACAGTTTTCATTTGCTTCAGTTGTCTTGTAAGAACCAAGCAAAAGAGGGTCATTTGCTTAGCTGTCATGAAACAACCGAATCCAAAGTCTCAATCAGTTGATTCGATTGTTTAAAAAACCAAAGCAAATGAACTCTATTGCTTCGGTTCAACAACCGAAGCGACAGATTTTGGCCTATTGCTTCATCTTCGTTTGCTTCGGTTGTTGAAGCGAAGCAAAAGGGGGTAAACAACCGAAGCAAATGACTTGTTTTGTTATAGTGTTATAAGTTGATGTTGAAAGCGGGTTTTTTATCCGATTATGAATATATTTTTTATGTAAGATAGTATCCATGCTAGGGCCGTCTGTGGAAAATAACAGAAGTCGTGCCGAAGGCTAACATGGATGTTAATTACTTCCTCGTCACTGCCTTTCGTGGGTGATTTCTACACCCTTGTTTAATATATTCGTGTGTTGCCTTATTAATAAGTTCAAGCATTTTTACCATTCCACTCGTTACAATTATTAAATTTTGCAACTAACTGTAGAACTTATTGTTTGTAAACTTATAGTAGATGTCTTCTACAAGAGAACATTTGAAAAGAAATGGTAATGGAGGTCAAGCTAAGTCTAGCGGTGATCAGCATGAGGAACAAACCAATTCAAGGCCCAGTGTGACTATGTCTACACATAGAGAAAGATAAAGACAAAACATGCATGTTTAACAATTACAGACATGAGCTTGAGCAAGAGGAAGAGGAAGAACATCCTACTGTAATGGAAGAATACAAAGCTCATGCTAGTACTAGTTCTCAAGTAATTGACCATGATTATGGAGGTCCTAGCATATGTGACGTTATTTCATCATATGAGTCTATGAGCTTATGCAATTTGGACTGGATAGATATATATTTAGTATTTTTTTCAAATTTGTTAAATTACTCATTGAAATACATGAACAACAACAAACAATGTTTTTAAGAACGTGGCCCTCATACATGCAACACTCCGGCTCAAGTGACTAAAATATCAAAGGGATTTTACCGTCCGATAACGTGGATCAATGTGCACGGAATGAGCGATCTCTTGTATACACTACTTTAGGTCAACACAGATACATTTTAATGCCTGAATACATCTGAAATAATACATATCTCATCTCAACGTAAGGCAATGTACACGAGTTTTAGTGTTGAAATCGGAGTTAACAAAAATGATGGATTTTATATTATATCTAAAAATTTGATCCATCGTATTATATATACACACAAAATTCATCACACAAGTACATCACCTCGATCAATACAATGTAATATCTATAAAAGTACATGCAAACTAAATACTCACCATCGTCGTCTGCTCCAACTCTATATTGTAGCCCACAGAGCTTATGTAGTTATAATATTGACTTGTAAAAAAACCTCAAATTGACCCGAGTTTGTTAGACAAATAACAAACCTTGATTCAGGCTAGAAATCTAGTTGTGAGTATAATAGTGTATAATAATAACATATAAGTGTGGTGTTGGGTATAAATACATGACATATCAATCAAACACAACTATGTCACTTACACTAAACAAAATCCTGTCCACATTTCATTAAAATGGTTTTAACATAAGAGGTCACGATTCTAATCAACGTGACTCGCAGCTGCAACTCTAATCGACTATGGTATCATAATATATTCATATTATATGAGATACTTTCAGTTTAAATTCAAATACACCTTTTTTAGATCCCTGGAGTCCAATTTCGTTGTTTACCATAGTATGGTCTTTTTCAACCGCATATCTAAAAATTTAACAGTTGTACATATTCATTGTTTACCATAGCACGATCCTTTTCCACCGCGTATATAAACAATGTTCATATATTTTACGAAGTCGATACATATAAAGGAGAGTCATATCTTAACTCTCTTCCTTGAGTTCCCAACAGGAATACTCATTGGTAACCCCTTTTGGATTCACCCTATACATAGACTAACTGCCTCGAAATGTTAGTACAGTCTTTTTCATCTGCTACTTATGACCAGTTGTGAGTGCACTTCACACGATCCTTTAGTTACACTGCCTTTCTAGGGTCTGATGACGTATACATTTTATGTGCCAATTCCATCTTAAGGTGCTAGCTCCTATAGCACTATGTCTCCATTATCTTATTATTCATTATATTGTCTGTGCAACGGATTATTTAACTTTCTAACAAGGAACTAAGTAAACATGATTCAAGTTGCGATCCTCAAATCAGTTAGCTAGGATGGAGTCTAGCAGTCTAGTAGTCAATACCTCGTATCGTTCTCATCAAATGTTAAAATTTATCTTTCAAAAACATTTGGTACCCAAAACATCATCATTTTCCAAAATGAAGTTATGTCCCATTTTTCATCAATTAAATGTTGTGTAGATGCACTTCATTACATCATATTATAATGCATCATAATTGGGAAATATAAACACAACAATTCATATATTCACATCAATACACAATTACGAATAATAAAATTGCCCATATATATCGTGGGTGATGTATGCATCATATAGTATGTAAAAAGCAAACAATATTCAAAAGCACCCATACATTCAAAGCACATGTTCATTCAAATCACTCACATTTCATTCAAAGCATACTTGGCACTTTCTTATACATGCATTACATTTCATATATCAAGCAAATCCAAGTATTATTCAATTTATTTAAATCTACTTCAAGCAAATAATTTCATCGCTTAATAAAACATGAGTATAGTTGCATAATATGGGTGATGTTTCCAATTCATTTTTTTTATAAAATCAGTCAATAGTTATGATCACCTAAAATATATATTTATACTTCATTTATCTTTAAAAAATACACTCGGAATTCCTTTTTCCAAAAAAATCATTTAATAGGCATTAAATAAAGCAGTTATTCATCCATATCAAGTGGAATTATTAATAAAACTACTTATTTATATTTGTGTGCTAAATGAATTCAAATCATCTATAAAACAACTTTTGTTCATTTCTCATTTTAAAAAATCATTCAATAATAATTTATCATACATTTAAAATGAGTTAAATATAATTTCTAAAATCATAAATGAATCTAAAACGTTTTATAAATTCATTCTCATGTTCTTGGGTTTCAATTGAAAACCCATTATTATGTTATGTTTTCCATTCATTTAAAATTCATTTTAGAATGAAAATTAGTAAATATAGATGTTAGCATGATCATAATAGCAAATGATTCCCACAACAATCACTTGCAAGGTCAAATAATGAACCTTGTTCATATATAGATCATATATGTATGCATTTGCACTCATAACTTAGCTACTTGATTCATAGTAATCTAAACTATCAAATTAGCAACTTTAGAACTTAGTTTTAGGGGTAAAATTCAACGTAACATCAAATAACAACTTGTTATGACTTATATTAAATCAAAACATCCAAACAACCAATGTTCACCCATTGTAAACCAAGGTAGAAAGTTATACTCACCATCTTTGTTGTTCAAAAACCTCATACCAACATTCAATCGCACTGCCTGACTACCAAACCCTAGCCTGCCTCGCCTAAAGCCTTTGTACACCCATTAGAAGCCACCTCTAGGTTTCACCCACCTCGCCAACATTAGGTCTTACGCAATGTCACTACTTCGCCACCATCGCACACGCTCAGTCCTCCACCATCGGTCATCAACCGCATGCCTAACATCACCATTTCCCTTTCCATCAACGTTCACAACATCGACAACATCACCTCTCCCTTCAATGTAAACGAGCATGGGTTGCCACCAGACTTCACGCCACACCTCTTCGTAGTCGCCACCATCGTGCTTGCATGCTTTGTTTTGTTTTTCTTCTTTCATAAAATTTTTGATTTTCTTTGGAGGGGTTAGGGCACAAAGAGGGATTGGAATAAGAATAAGTTCACACATAAGGATAGGGAAAATTGGTGAGTTGTTGGGCTTAGTTAGGTTAATTTAAATGGAATTTTACCGTTTTCTTTTTCCTAATGTATTTGGCTCCTTTTCAATTCGTTCAAGTTATGAAACCACTTACAAAAAAATTTAAGCCATTGCAAAAATTCCCTAATTTTATTCTTTATTGAAATAATTTTTCAGTGGTCAAAATACCATTTTCCATCCTTAGATATTTTTTTAATTATTTATTCCTCAAAATTATTTCAATATTCACAATTGTCTTCTATTTTAAAAATACAAATTTTAAATGACTTTTGAATTCACCAAACACAATTGTAGATTCAAATTTCAATTTTAAATCAATATTATTATTTTATTATCAAAAAAATCCAAAATTTTAATTTATTGTATTAAATAAAATATCCAAAATAAGTTGTCAAATTTATTTACCCATATAAAATACTTATTTAATGTTTAAACTCAACTAATATCTCAGTTTCAAATTTTATAGTCAACTAGTTGAATTTATAATTCAAATATCCAATTAAACTCCTAAAAACCATTTTGATATATTTATTTTATTTAACTTCTAAATGGGATGTTGCAATACATGTGTCAGTCGTGGCACATGTCTTTTGGATTGGGAAATATCGTAAAATGCTTGAATACTCCAAGGTAGTATTGTACTCTCAAGTTTAGAATCTCTTACAGTTGTTTTAAGAAGTGTAAGTAGGAATTTAATTTCTGCTTTTTTTGGGAGATGAAACCCAGAATCAAATACTTTCCACCAGCCTTTCAGTGAGATAATCATCACCTTAGATGATGTTCATTCACTATTCCACATTCTAGTGGACGGAAAGCCACTTAGTGCATCTTTATTTAGTAGTAGACAAGCTCTTAAACTTATTGAAGAGCAACTTGGAATAATGCACGGAGCTGCATTTCAAATGTTGAATGAAAAAGGTGGATGTAAATTGAGCTTTACATCTCATTAAGGATGTATTTACAAAGGTAAAACTCACATATCAATTTAGGAAATACACTATTTGAAAAAAAAGTAAAACTCACATATCAATTTAGTATTTAATTTTTTTTAGAAAATCTTGATGAAGTGCACATGTATTCATGGGGTTTGACGACACTAACTTATCTATATATATAGTAAGGTATAGCTAGTACATATGGAATGAAACATATTGATGGGTTTCTTACTTTGTTAGAAAGTTTGATTTACAAGCATTTTCCTTGCTTTCGTCATTTGTCAAATTTGTATTATGAATCAAAACATGGAGTAGCTCGCTAGGACCGTGATGTTAGTCATGAGGTCTTACTTCCCAAGTTACATCATCATTTAGATGGAATAATGGAAAATCATGTTATTTTTGACCCTTGCTTACCGATTTGAGCATTTCATATGTTTTTTCAAATTTCATGGTATTCCAGCATATTTTTATGCATCAACAATGTCGTATCGTGTTATGGCACAAGATCTTTGCATTAGTTTGGAAGAGTCCAGTGCATTTTAGGACTATCATATAACCTGAAGGGAATAGGAATAGTCGTGGTTCGAATTCTAAAAGCTAAAAAGTTGAGTATGCTTTTATGGAGATAGTGTTTGAAGGCCCATCGTCTTTGCTACAAAGGCAGACTGTTCCCTAAGGCTGTGTGTAGATTATCGTGAGCTTAACAAATGAACTATTAGGAATAACTATCATTTTCCTAGGATAGATGACTTGTTCGATCAACTTCATGGAGCTTGAGTGTTTTCTCAACTTGATCTTGCTACAGGGTTCCATCATTTGTGGGTGGCAAAGGAGAGTGCACCCTTGACCGCTTTTATATTTGACCAGTTTTATGAGTGGTTAGTTATGTCGTTCGGCCTAACTAATGCTCCAACGTATTTTGTAGACTTAATGAATCGATTATTCCGAGATATGTTGAATAAGTTTGTTCTTGTTTTATTAATGATATTCTGGTCTACTCCAAGACCGAGGAGGAACATTCATGCCATTTGAGGATTATTCTAGAAACACTAAGAGAGCATGTGTTGAAGGCCAAGTTCTCAAAGTGTCATTTTTGGGGCTTATAAGTTAGGTTCTTAGATCATGTTGTTTTGATGAAAGGTATTTCGGTTGATCCTGCTAAGGTGTTGGTCGTTCAGGACTGGAAGAGGTTGGAAAGCGCAATTGATAATCAGAGCTTTCTAGGTCAAGCAGGTTATTATAGAACATTCGTACAAGATTTCTTGAAAATTGCCTCTCGCTAAACGGACTTGATGAAGAAAGATGTCAAATTGTGTGGACGGATAAATGCAAGAAAGCATTCTTAGAGCTAAAGGAAAAGTTGACTAGTGCTCTTGTTCTTACTGCGCCAGATGGTGGTGAGGGTTTGATTGTTTACACTGATGTAAGTGGAACAAGTCTAGGAGCAGTGTTAATGCAACATGTAAGGGTTATTGCTTATGTGAGTCAGCGGCTCAAACCGCAGGAAGTGAGGTATGCAGCTCATGACGTGGAGTTTTTAGTAGTGGCATTTGTGTTAAAAATGTGGAAGCATCATTTGTTGGGTGAAAGGTTCAAGTTATATACGGACCATAAATCTTTGAAGTATCTTTTTACGCAAGATGATTTAAACATGGGGCAGCAAATGTGGTTGGAGTTTCTTGCGGTCTGTGATCTGGATATATTATACACATCAAGGAAAGCGAATGTCACAGCTGATGCGCTCATTAGGAGGTATGCAGTTTTGGCAAACATTGAGATTTATCCGACACTGATCGGTTGTATAGGAGATAATCAGCTTAGTGATCCTCTTATTGCTCGAATAGCCAAAGCGGTAAGTGAGAATGATGCACTAGAGAGGTGGCTAGGACTTGAAGTATATAGCCTTGGTTTAGTGACGATGAGTGGAAGGTTTTCTTTGGGTTATCGTGGATCGAATGACCAAGAGCATGCACTTCTTAGCTGTTAAGACTACGAGAACAACTCCTCATTTAGCCAAGTTATCAGTTAAGGAAATGGTCAAACTACATAGTACTCTTGTGATATCGTGAGTGATAGAGATCTAATACTCACAAGCCAGTTCTGGAAGGGTTTGCATGAAGAATTAGGGACCGAGCTTAGTTTGAGTACCGCTTACCGTCCACAGACTGATGGGCAAACAGAAAAGTTGAACCGAGTATTGGAGGACTTGCTTCAAGCATGCATTTTAGATTTTGGGCGTTCATGGGAAGGAAAAATTACCACTTGTTGAGTTTTCATACAACAGCAGTTATCATGCCAGTTTGGAATGGCACCATTTGAAGCGTTGTGTGGAAGGCCTTGCAAACCTGGGGATCGTCATGCGCTTGGATCAGATATGATTTGAGAGGCGTCTGATAAGGTCATAGGAATTCGAAAATGAATCAAGGAAGCGTAGAATCGACAAAAGAGCTATGCAGACGAGAGGCGCAGAGACTTGGAGTTCTCAATTGGAGACTTTGTGTTTGTAATGGTTTCTCTGATGGGAGTGTAGTCCGGTCTGGAGTGGTCTAGAAGATGGCTCCCCGATATATAGGACCATTCTCGATTCTAGAGAGGATTGGTACACTTACATGTAGAGTCGAGTTACCGATTAGGCTATCAAATGTGCATAGTGTATTTCATGTGCGCATTTGCATAAGTTTGCGCATGATCCTTCAATGATAGTGGAAGCATCGCAATAGGAGGACTTGGAGATTGAGCCAAATTTTACCATATTAAGACAGCCTGTTCATATTGTTGATAGGGATACAAAGCGATTGAGGACTAAAGTTGTAAATTTAGTCAAGGTACAATGGAGCGAAGATGGTTAGGATTGTACGGGAGAAATAGAGGATAGTTTGAAGGATTCCATCCAGATTTGTTCTTAGACTAGAGATCTCTTATCTTAGTATCGTACATCTTTTGTAGTGTGCTCACTGCTTGAGGAGGAGTCACTTAGTATGCATTTGGATTGCAGTTTAGTTTGTCTATATTTTCAGCAGTACTCTATATATGTATCTTGTTCTTCTATCTTCTTTGATTACCGTTCTTATGTGAGTTTTGAGGACAAAATGTTTTAAGTGGGGGAGAATGTAGCAACCCTGAAATCTGAACACTTCGTCTTCGAATATCAAAGCGTTTTGAAATATAATTAAGTGTTGTAAATATGATTTTATAAGCTTGTCAAACATCATTTAATTACTAAATAATGATAAGAAACTTATTTTTGAAATTTGTTTACAAAAATATATTCTTCGAAGAAAAATCGATAATGTCACCGAAAACTAGTTTATCGGTAAATAGCTTTTCGATCGATATAACTTGTTCAAACTCTTATGGACTTGTCTAATGATCAAATGAATACATTAGAAACTAATTAACACACACATCTCTTCATAAATATTGGAATGTTATAGAATGTTCTATTAGGATAAGGGACATACAATGTTAAGGGTAAAATGTAATTAGCATAAAGGAGAAGTGACATAAAGTAGAAAAGATAGGAGGTGAAGTTTCCATGGCATGGTTGGGGGGTGAGTATATGCTTAGGCAACACCATTCTTAGCCTGTGAAAGGAGGGGCACATCCTTGTTTATAATTCACAAATTCACAAGCTAAAGTTATCATAAATTCAATGTCTTCTTCTTCTTCCTCTTCAGAATTTCCTAAAGCAAAATATTTGCATGTCAAATCCAAATCAACTCAAACTGGGACTGAAGCCTTACTACCACATTACAGAGCATCCTACCTAGTTAGAAATTGAAAATGCAAAGCCAAACTATCCCCCTCTCAGTAGGTCGTGAGCTATAGGAGTGAAAAGGAGGCAAAGGCAAAGTGAAACAAGAAAGGAAGGGAAGGAAATGAGGGTGCTAGGTTGGGTTTGGACTTGGGTTCTTGGACCTTAGTTGTTTGTTGGATAAAAGGTGAGATAACTCACCATTTTGATTAGAAAATATTACACACACAGAGATACACACGCGCACGCGCGCGCACACACACACACACATATATATATGTTTGATTGTACTAATGTTGAATTAATATGGACATATGTGAAAACAATGGTTTTACTTCTTGCCTTGTAAACAAAGGACATATGAATGGACTTGAAAAGACTTTGTAACGACCAGAAATTTTCAACCATTCGCATCCACACATGTTGGACTTGAATTGCTCAAAATACCAAATTGTTATTTTATATTTGGCAAAACTCAGCATATACAGTAAATAAAATAATCACAGATCACAAACACGGAGTAATATAACAATAATGCAGCGGAAACAAAAGAATAGTAGTTCATGAAGCTGCTATATATATATAATAGAGTTAAACAAGATACAACGGAAGTCTCGAATACATAGATGTCTCAATACAATAATCAAATACAAGATCTGAATACATCACTGGAATCAACTGAACAACTGGAAGCAGGATAGATAGTTGGATCTCCAAGCGAAGCTCCAACTCCAAAGGTGAGTCTTGAATACTGTATCACTCAGTCTGACCCGAGCGTAAAGAAAAACACAAAACACTCGAGTCAGGATTAACATTCTTATATCAATAAATCTAACTCAAGTGAAATATCAACTGAAATACAAGTAACTTAAAGGATGTTTGGGATAACCATCCTCTAAGGATCCGTTAAACTATCTACTATGTAGTAATATACGCAATTATAATAATGTTTAATAGTAAAATAAAATTACTTTTAAATAGCGTTAAGGAGTGACCCAATATTCCCCTTAACACATAATAGTTCCAATAGTCTATACAATACCTGCATACCTCGAGAGGCTACGAGAAGATACTCCATAGGTACGACACAAATAGAAACTCGTAGTAAAGCTCGATATGGTAGGTGACACGGCACAACTAGGCAGTGCCAGGGTAGATATACCAATTACGCATCCGGGTTAGTGGAAACGCATAACAGCCACTACTGCCCAACTCGGAACACACTCCCAATCAAAATCGAAGGGTGGCCACCAAATCAATCACAAATTAATAGAATGGTATCGAAGAAATGCATCCGATCAGAGGTGCTACCTCATTGGCCCGTCAATCGCTCCTGTTTTAGCCACCTTATGCCAACTCACGGGAGTTGGGTCCACGTATATACCTCAACAGGAATCGTCGCCACCATCCTACTTCATTCTGGAATCTCCACCGCGTACACGATTGTCAAAGTGGTTTTCGGTATCGACAGAGAGTATGCCAATATTTGATCCCGGTCTCTTTAACAACCAAACGTTATTATAACACCGCGGTCATTTCAAAATAGTTTATACTTCTGATGCAGGCCAGAATGAAGTCATAGGTCGAATACGACCTAACAAGTTGATAAGTCGAGGCCGACCTAAGAAGAATACCACCGAGTTAAGATTTGGTGAGCAATGTTGGGAAAATGAAGTTCTAGGTCGCAATCGACTTATGGAAGGATGTTCGCGACCTAACGAAGGTGTTAAGTCGTCCCAGCGACTTAGTATAACTCGGCAGCGAGTTAACTCGAGTCTGCGACCTAACGAAAGTGTTAAGTCGTCCCAGCAACTTAGTATAACTCGGCAGCGACCCAGTGAAAACCCACGACTTGACGAAGCTGAAGGTATAAGTCGTCCACGACTTAGCAAAAGGCATGAAGAGGAAGCGAGTTACGACCTAGAAGAATAAACTCGTAAGTCGCTGAAGTTTAACTCATGAAGTTCTTAAGTCGTAAGTCGCGTGAAGATGTTGCCGTTGATTCTTCTGCGAGCTAATCTAAACCATTGATGTCCTTAAGTCGTTGATCTGGAATGCCATATGTTCTTAAGTCGCTGAAGATTGTAGCCGTAGATTGTATGCCGCTTTATCCTATGCCGTTGATTTAAGTCGTGAGAATCTTTAAGTCGCAAAGACTTTCTGAAGTCGTTCATTTTAAGTCGCGAAGCACTGTTGCTGTTGTTTTCTCTGCCGAGTTAATCTGGACCGTTGATTCCTTAAGTCGTTACTAAGTTGAGCTGTGTAGCATTGTTAAGTCGGCAACGACTTAGGTGGTTGTCTGTTTGTATTTTTTCTGTTTTTAAGTCGTTATGTTGTAACTGTTTGAGTCGTGTACGACTTATGATAGGTCGTGACTGTTAGGTCGGAACCGACTTAGGAGATGTAATTTTTCTTGTTTTTTTCGTGTGAGTTGTAAAACGCCTATAAATAGGCCGAGTCTCTCATTTGTAAAAGGTTGTTGAATATTGAATAAAATTCTCTTTTGATTGCTTTGTGCTTTCATTCCAATTGGTAGTTGAGTGTAATCTCCTATCTCCTCTTTTGGATAATCGAGTGCGCTCGATTCAACGATTGTAGAAGCCGATTCGCGGAATCAAGTGCGCTTGATCAACGCTTGAAGAATTGAAGATCTTTGAACCCGGTATCGTGCGCGATCAACGAGTTCGAGATAGCTAGAGTTCGGTATCTTCGGATCAACGAATTCGGGCATTCCAGTATTCATCAATCCATCTATCGCTACTTTCACCGATTGAAGATCGTTTTGTTTAATCCGCTGCGTCAGTTTTGGTATCAGAGCTTGTTCTAACCAATCATAGTTAGATCGAGACTTGGAGCCTAGTCATTTTGAAGTTTGAAGTTGTTTGGCCGAGAAGCTTGAAGAGTGAGCCGTGAGCAAGTAGACGTGTTCGACTTGCATTGAAGTTGTTTGATCGGATTTGAATTGGAGGCCGAAACTTTGTCCATCGTGTTCATCGCGATTTGCTACAAAGTGGAAGTTTTCGATCCGTTTCATTTTGGATCAAAGTCCGAATTGTGTTTGAATTTTGAAGTGTTGAAGAGTTGTGAAATTTTCAAGTATGCCGCCAAGAAGAGCTAATCGCCACCAAAACGTAGAAGCTTTGTATCGAAGAGAAGAAGCTGATGAGATGGAGCAAAGAATCAATGAAAACTTTAGTGAGAAGCTTAACGAAGGAATTGGCCGGTTAGAGAAGCTTATGACAGAAATGAAGCAAAATCGGAGAAGGGTTTCACCTGAATCTAACCATGGGGGTAGTAGAGTCTCGCCACATTCCAATCGAGACAGAAGTGTTGAAAATAATCAAGGGCGTGGGAGGAACGTGAATGATCATGAACGGAGGAATGCAGATAGAAGGGATGATGGTGGTAGACGTGATGGTAGTAGAGATGTGGGTGGACGAGATAGACAACGATATACATCTGATTTTGAAGAGGAGTATGATGGTGGTAGTGTTCGAGGACAAGGACGAGGACAAGGAAGAAATTACTCTGAGTATGATCACAAGTGGGAGACGGGGATGAAGACTGAAATTCCTGAATTCAAAGGTGGTATGCAAGCGGAGGAGTTTCTAGATTGGATGGCTAATGTTGAGGAGATTTTTGACTTCAAAGAAGTTCCAGAACATCGTAGAGTGAAGTTGGTTGCTACGAGGTTGAGGGGTAGAGCTTTGGCGTGGTGGCAGCAAACCAAGCTTACACGTGATCGGATGGGAAAGTCAAAAGTTGAATCTTGGGAGAAGATGAAGAAATTGATGAAAGCAACGTTCTTACCATACAATTATCAATCTTTGATGTATCAACGTTTGCAGAACTTGAGGCAGGGCACGAAGACAGTTAATGACTATGCTGATGAATTTTACCAATTGATTGCTCGAAATGATATTATGGAGACGGAAGAACAACTGACAGCTAGATTTGTTGGGGGACTACGAATGCAGATCCAGGATATGGTTAATATGTTCGATCCAAGATCTGTAGCAGAGGCACATCAGAAAGCGTTAGCTTGGGAGAAGCAGGGACGACGAGGAAGTGGTGTGTTTACTAATTCTAACAATCAAGCGAAGGGTGTTGGTGGAAGTTCTAATGTTTCTAAACCTATCAGTAGACCAGTGGTGAAGGAGGTTGAGAAGACAAAGGTTAACAACGGTTTCAAATGTTACAATTGTCAGGAATTGGGTCATAAAAGCAGTGAGTGTCCAAAGCCAAAGAAGAGAACCATGATTGCAGAAGTTGAGGATGAGGATGAAGAAGCTGAATGTTCCAATTCACCACCTGATGAGGAGGAAGAAGAAGTGACGGGAGACGAAGGTTATAATCTCATGATGAAGAGGTCCTGTTTAACACCAAAGCAAGAGGAGGATTGTAGTTGGTTGAGGAGCAATATTTTTCAGGCAACATGCACTATTCTGGGGAAAGTTTGCAAATTTGCTATTGATGCTGGAAGCTGTGATAATATATTTTCGTCAGAAGCTGTGAGGAAGTTGGCTTTGAAGACTGAGAAACATCCGAAACCATACAAGCTAGCTTGGTTGAGGAAAGGCGGGGAGGTGAAGGTTGGACGAAGGGCTCGTGTGAAGTTTTCCATTGGGAAGAAATATAAAGACGAAATCTGGTGCGATGTTGTGGACATGGACGTTTGTCATTTGTTGCTGGGGAGACCATGGCAGTATGATAGGGCGGTGCAACATGATGGGCGGACCAACAGTTACAGTTTCATGTTTGAAGGCATGAAGATTACTCTCGTTCCCAAGAAGCGTCAACAAGAAGAAAACAAGTTGGAAGAAATTGAAGAGCTGAAAACTTTACTGACTTTAAAGGAGTTTGTTAAAGAAGTTGAAGAAGAGCCGGAAGTATTCTTGTTAATTGGGCGTGAGGGCAATGAAGAGGTTGAAATACCAGAAGAAGTTAAACCAGTCTTGAAAGAATTTGACGATGTATTTCCAGAGGAGTTACAAACGGAGTTGCCACCGTTGAGGGATATACAACATCAGATAGATCTTGTTCTAGGTGCTGTGTTGCCACACAGACCACATTATCGAATGAGTCCGAAGGAACATGAAGAGTTGCGGAGGCAGGTAGAGGAATTGCTTGAACAGGGGCGTGTGCAGGAGAGTTTAAGTCCTTGTGCTGTACCAGCTTTATTGGTACCCAAAAAGGATGGAACGTGGAGGATGTGCACCGATAGTAGAGCATTGAATAAGATTACTGTGAGATACAGATTTCCGATGCCAAGGTTGGATGACTTACTAGATCAAATAAGCGGAGCTACTATCTTTTCGAAGATTGATTTGAAGAGCGGATATCATCAAATTCGTATCAGACCAGGCGATGAGTGGAAAACTGCTTTTAAAACCAGGGAGGGTCTATACGAATGGTTGGTCATGCCATTTGGTTTATCCAATGCACCAAGTACTTTTATGAGGGTGATGAACCAGATTTTTCGACCGTTCATTGGGAAATTTGTGGTGGTGTATTTTGATGATATTCTGATTTACAGTGGGAGTCCAGAGGAACATTTGAATCATCTTAGAGAAGTGCTGATGGTATTGCGACAAGAACAATTTTTTACTGCAACGAAGAAATGCGTGTTCATGACGCATAGTGTTTTATTTCTGGGGTATGTTGTGTCGGAAAAGGGAATACAGGTTGACCAAAGTAAAGTTGAAGCAATTAGAAATTGGCCGCAGCCCAAGACGATGACAGAAGTTCGTAGTTTTCACGGGTTGGCTTCATTCTATCGAAGGTTTATACCACACTTTAGTAGTGTGATGGCACCTGTTACTGATTGCATGAAGGGTAAACAGTTTGCATGGACGGAGGAAGCCGGGGTTGCTTTTGAGCGAATCAAAGAACTTTTGACGTCTGCACCAATTCTCATATTACCAGATTTTCAGTTAGTGTTTGAGTTACATACTGATGCATCCAAGGTTGGGATTGGAGGAGTGTTAAGTCAAAGGGGTCGTCCTATTGCATATTTCAATGAGAAGTTGTCAGGAGCGAAGATGCGATATAGCACATATGATATGGAATTCTATGCTGTTGTACAATCTATTAAGCACTGGAGACACTATCTATTTCAGAAGGAGTTTGTTCTGTATACTGATCATGAAGCATTGAAGCATTTGCAAGGGCAAGACAAGATTTCAGCGAGGCATGCATCGTGGATTGCATATCTGCAACAATTTACATTTGTTGTGAAACACAAGTCGGGAGTGACGAATCGTGTTGCGGATGCGTTGAGTAGAAGAAATCACTTGTTAACTACATTGAAAGTTGAAGTGACAGGGTTTGAACTATTGCCAGAATTATTTACCGATGATCCTTACTTTGCAAAGTTTGTTGATAAAGTCAAGGATGGAGAGACGGATGAGTTCGTGATGGTAGATGGCTTTCTGTTCAAAGGAAATCGATTGTGCATACCGGAGGGTAGTCTGAGAATGAAGATTATCAAGGAGTTACACGAAGAGGGACATGTTGGGAGAGACCGTACCTTACAGTTGATTTCACAGTCTTACTTTTGGCCATCGATGAGGAAAGAAGTGGAAAGATTTGTGGAGCGATGTCATATATGTCAAGTTTCGAAAGGAACTGCGACTAATGCTGGTTTATATATGCCGTTACCGGTACCAACTAAACCATGGGTTGATGTGAGTATGGACTTTGTTTTGGGTTTACCTCGAACTCAACGGGGAAACGATTCCATTTATGTGGTGGTTGATCGATTTTCGAAAATGGCACATTTTATTGCTTGTAAGAAGACGGCGGATGCTGTTCATGTTGCTCAATTGTTTTTCAAAGAGATCTATCGACTTCATGGATTGCTAGAATCTATTGTGTCGGATAGAGATACTCGATTTCTGAGTCACTTTTGGTTAAGTTTGTGGAAAATGGTGGGAACGAAGCTGAAATTTAGTAGTGCTTATCATCCACAAACGGATGGACAGACCGAGGTTGTTAATCGATCATTGGGAAACTTGTTGAGGTGTCTTGTTCAAGATAATCTGAAGAGTTGGGATGTGAAGCTATGTCAGGCAGAATTTGCTCATAATCATGCTGTGAATCGAAGTACGGGGTTCAGTCCATTCCCGATTGTCTATTCAAGCTTACCGAAAGGACCGTTGGATTTAACAGCGATACCACACTCAAAGGGGACAGTTAAGAAAGCTGTTGATTTTGTTGAAGGGTTAACGGAATGTCATAAAATCGTTCAGGAACGATTGGAAAAAGAAAATGAGAAGTATAAACAATCTGCAGATTTGAAACGACGAAATGTTGAGTTTAATGAAGGAGATATGGTTTATGCAGTATTAACAAAAGATCGTTTTCCAGTAGGCACTTATAACAAGTTGAAAGCCAGGATAATTGGTCCGGTGGAAGTTGTGAAGCGAATCAATGAAAATGCTTATAAACTGAAGCTGCCAAATGATGTGTACACGTCGGACGTATTCAACGTTAAGCATATCATACCATATCATGGAGAAGAGTTTGTTGTGGATGCAGAAAGTACAAATTCGAGGACGAATTTTTCTCAACCTGGGGAGGATGATGCAGGCCAGAATGAAGTCATAGGTCGAATACGACCTAACAAGTTGATAAGTCAAGGCCGACCTAAGAAGAATACCACCGAGTTAAGATTTGGTGAGCAATGTTGGGAAAATGAAGTTCTAGGTCGCAACCGACTTATGGAAGGATGTTCGCGACCTAACGAAGGTGTTAAGTCATCCCAGCGACTTAGTATAACTCGGCAGCGAGTTAACTCGAGTCCGCGACCTAACGAAGGTGTTAAGTCGTCCCAGCGACTTAGTATAACTCGGCAGCGACCCAGTGAAAACCCACGACTTGACGAAGCTGAAGGTATAAGTCGTCCACGACTTAGCAAAAGGCATGAAGAGGAAGCGAGTTACGACCTAGAAGAATTAACTCGTAAGTCGCTGAAGTTTAACTCGTGAAGTTCTTAAGTCGTAAGTCGCGTGAAGATGTTGCCGTTGATTCTTCTGCGAGCTAATCTAAACCATTGATGTCCTTAAGTCGTTGATCTGGAATGCCATATGTTCTTAAGTCGCTGAAGATTGTAGCCGTAGATTGTATGCCGCTTTATCCTATGCCGTTGATTTAAGTCGCGAGAATCTTTAAGTCGCAAAGACTTTCTGAAGTCGTTCATTTTAAGTCGCGAAGCACTGTTGCCGTTGTTTTCTCTGCCGAGTTAATCTGGACCGTTGATTCCTTAAGTCGTTACTAAGTTGAGCTGTGTAGCATTGTTAAGTCGGCAACGACTTAGGTGGTTGTCTGTTTGTATTTTTTCTGTTTTTAAGTCGTTATGTTGTAACTGTTTGAGTCGTGTACGACTTATGATAGGTCGTGACTGTTAGGTCGGAACCGACTTAGGAGATGTAATTTTTCTTGTTTTTTTCGTGTGAGTTGTAAAACGCCTATAAATAGGCCGGGTCTCTCATTTGTAAAAGGTTGTTGAATATTGAATAAAATTCTCTTTTGATTGCTTTGTGCTTTCATTCCAATTGGTAGTTGAGTGTAATCTCCTATCTCCTCTTTCGGATAATCGAGTGCGCTTGATTCAACGATTGTAGAAGCCGATTCGCGGAATCAAGTGCGCTTGATCAACGCTTGAAGAATTAAAGATCTTTGAACCCGGTATCGAGCGCGATCAACGAGTTCGAGATAGCTAGAGTTCGGTATCTTCGGATCAACGAATTCGGGCATTCCAGTATTCATCAATCCATCTATCGCTACTTTCACCGATTGAAGATCCTTTTGTTTAATCCGTTGCGTCACTTCAAAACCAAAATATCATTTCCGTTTCAAAAACCAAATCAATACGATATCATTTTCACTTCAAATATATTCACTTCCAAAATCATAGTACGTACTTTCAAAGTTATAATACTTTCGAAACCAAAACAATTTGAAATAATAATACTTTGGAAATCATAATACTTTGAAATTCATAACTTTGGGAATCATAAAATTTTGAAATCATAACATTTTGGAATCCATAACACTTTCCTTCAAACAGTTTAGATATTAATAATAGTATATAAAATAAAATAGTTCATAAAATAAAATAATTTATATAAAATAGTTACAAGTTAAAACAATTTATATTAAAATAATCTGTATATTTAAAATAGTTTATATTAAAAATAGTTATATTAGAAATAGTTTATATTAAAAATAGTTATTAAAATAATATAAAATAATTTTAAATATAATTTAAAATACTTTATATAATAAAATAGTTTCCTCAACTTTCACCAATCGATTTAAATAAATTCAAATTCCAAATTCAAATTTTACTCAAATCTCAAATCATCAATTTCAATTCAATTAAAAATTTCAAATTATATCGATTTCAAATACATATTTGAGCCATAAAATAAGCCATTTCAATTTCAATATATTTCAAAGCTTTAAATATTCAACATTTCAAAACTAAATTTGATAATTTCATATATATATCAAATTCACTTTACTATTATTTAGTTTTGAAATATTTACTTAATCATTTCAACAACATCTAAATACAACTTCAATTTACAAATTTAAACAAACAAAATATCCCATTTAAATTTATATAAATTTGAAATATTCATTTAAGTCACTTTTAATCAAATTCAAGTTATAAAACATATCTTTTAAATTTCAAATTTAATAAATTTCAAATCAAACTTATTTAAGTAAAATTCTTAAATAAATATAATTTCAAATCATTATAAACTCTATATTTGAAAATATAGATATTAAATAAATACTTAAACATATTATTTATCAACTTTATTAAATCAACTTTAATAAATCTTTAAAATCAATATTGATTGAAACCATATATTTCTTTTCAAAACCATAGAAATCATTTTCAAAATATTTATATATAGACCGACGGTGTCTGTATATAATTCTCTACCCTATGGTCAAGTGATACAGATATTTATCATTTCAATCCGCAATTTAAATATATATACGGGTATATATCTTTTCAACCCGCAATCCCAAATTAAATTCAATGAAAATCGCTTGGGTTTATCATTTCAACCCATAACGATTTTCTCATATTCTACAGATCGTTCGGGTATGTATCATTTCAACCCATAGTGAATTCTATACTAATAGGGAACTTGCAGAGTGATACGGATATGATGATAACATAACAACAGTAACATGCATATATCATCAGTGATAAATAACAGATAATGGTGTCAGATGTCACAGGAGAATAGATACAGATAATGGCATATATATAGCAATGTAAATATCTAACAGCAGCATATTTCAATTGTCGTTTCAATTGAAATCAAATTTAATAAATATAAGAATGTTAATCGTGAGTGATTGCTCATCTTTCAAGGCTAGAGATAGTCGACAATGAGATAAGTTACTAATCCAGGCACAAATTCCAAATCAAAGCAAGATCGAACGCAAATTTGACGACAAAGCTGATAAAAGGAATTGATGAAACAGATCAGATAAATTCGATATGGATGGAAGATATATATATTATATTTCAAAACAATACTCATGTCAATATATATACACTTATAAACAAATTTGTATATCGAATATAATACAAAACAGGTTATATAAACCTATGTATACAAACTAATCTTCATAGACTTTATATCCAAATAATATATTATATCACTTTAAACGCAAAATATACTAAAATATAAATGAAATGTTATAAAATATGTATACTTTTATATAAACAAAGCTTAAAAATAAAATCAATATATCAAACATATAATATATGTATGAAATCAACAGAAAATCCAACTGTTTGGCATGCACGTTATATTATTCATGCATGAATCTACATAACATATTATACCTCAACACAACAAAATTTTAGTATAAAACCAATATGTAAACACATACAGACAAAACTATAACAAACACGTGATGTATATATTACCAATATCAAAATAAAATATCAAAACGACTACTATGGTAAATATATATATACAACTGTAACGAAATGCGCGAGTATATATTAAAAATCTTTTTATTGTAAACTTGTAATAATACATACAGTAACTACTATACTTATATAAATTAACAGACTATATATATTATATCTAACTTACTAGAATTACAAATAAAAGCTTATATATGACCAAGCATGCTTTATATACTTATACGACTTACATACAAAAACCACATATACATATTATATCCTAAAATCAATGCATATATATATATATATATTCTAAATACGATTGCGAGATACTATATATATAATGGCTCTGCACTATATACCTATGTAGATACAGACTGTATACATAAAATTTTCTATGTGAAAGTATATTAATATAAATAACTTACACTATATATAATAAATAACACAGAAATACAGCTCAACATATTATTATGTAACCAACATACATACATATAAAAGCTTAACATAACAATGTATAATTACCAGTAAATGAAAGTTGTAATACAAATTATATAATACTATATACACATAATAATAAATATACCTGTACACTCTAGAACGAAGATGGGAAGACAACACCGAGGGAAGAGGGAAGTGTGATGCTGTTCGGGCTAGCTTAAGGCGATGAGCGGTTGTGGGTTGGAGGCCGACGAGCAAAACTAGAGCATGAGCGGCCATGAAGAAGAACGAGCAAGAACAAAATATCAGAGAAGATGAAGGCGGAAGGACGTGAGGTTGCAGAAGAGAGAGGGGAAGGGTAGACCATGCTAATGAAAATAAGATATGCATCCTGCAATCTAAAACTGTTTTTAAAAAAAAGTAACAGAGGGGAGAAGATGGGGAGACGTGGCCAAAAGGTGGGGAGATGAGCAGGCTTAAGGTAAAATGAGTTGTCATTTTTTTCTAAGCATAGAAATGTATAGAGAAAAAGGAATGAGAAGGAACCGGAAAAAAATATAAAAGCAAGGAAATAGAAAAGTTGGAAGTTGGGTTTTGATGGCTATTCCTTTTACACAGAAAATAAATGAATAGACACAGTAACAAAACAGTCAAAAGTTTAAAACGTGTACCGATACGGTTAACCGTTTCATGGTTTCGGTGCGTACCAGATTCCGAAATACACAAATGAATACACCATTGAGATCAGCACGACGAGATGATCAAAACAGTATACAGATATCAGTGGTACGATCAAGATATCAAAAGTCGATAATCGGTATCGAAAATGCTGCTAATTTGTTAGAAAATAAGATCGACAGAGCAATAAAAGTACAAATTTGAGAAACGAAAGATGACGTCTCACTCAGAAGATGATCTACAAATTTATTGTATAAAAATATTCAAGTTTGGAAAACATTTTATTACCATCAATTTTAACAGATATAAATTGGAATAGAATTGCACAAGAAAATAAACTTCAATATTATTTGATGAAAGTTTACCGTTTGCTATGTTTAAACAGACGTATTCCAAAAATCAAATTTTTATTTCCATAATTCAAACATTTAAAATTTCACAAAATTTCAATTAATTAAATAAATAAAGCCACTAAAATTTACGGGTCGTTACAGACTTGAATGGACTTATATGACATATAGCATGGTCTTAGAACAAAGCACATAGGTTGTAGTTTAACATATGTTTGAATATAACTTGGATTTGAAAGTGCACTTATAGCGATAGTCGATATAGATGCAGTTGTGAATTGCCTTATTTTTGGAGATGTTTATGGAACTTTATAGAGAGATCCTTAGGGCTTTCTTGCCATATTTATAATGTTTTATATGTATGTTTGTTTCTATTAAAAGTTTGGCTAGTATAAAGTTTAATAACATATCTAAGATGACCAAACTTCACTTGTGCAAAACTGCCCCATTTAGACTTGATTTTTGGACTTTAAAGGTCTCAAAATATATCTAAGTTTAAGTATTTTGTTTCATTCTTTTTACAAATGTTTACGAACTATTATTAGAGTATTTTAAAAGTGGTTTGAGGTCTTTATGAATTTTAAGAATTAACTGTAAATTTTTAAAGAAGAGGATTAATAATAAAACATGTCCTTTTCCAAGTTTTATAGATTTTACAAACTTGTTATTTTGAAGCAATGTTTTGGATAAATGTTTTAAAACCTATTATAAAAAATTTCAAGTATTTTAAAAGTATATACAAATGTTTTAGAAAACGGGTTAAGAATTGCTTAGTGGCTAAATGGTTTAAGTATGCGATTGCTTGTTGAAAAGTAATTAACTTTGCTTAATGCTAAAAGCCGACGAAGTAGGCTTATCTATTTCTGAGAGTTAAGGTTGATGTCAAGTAGGGATGGAGCAATAGAGCTCTAATTCACCAGGCTTCCCTCTTGGCCGAGGAATATTTCGGTCGGGAATGTCGAAAATGCGTTAATCTTGTTAAATTCTTACTTGTTTACGGAAATCACTTATATTATATTTGACACTAAAAGACGATAAGATAGACTTATCTATTCATGAGATTCAAGAATAAAGTGTCTAAGCAAGGCTTTGATGCAACCAGTGCTCTAACTTACTTGGTTTCACTCTTGGACGACGAATAGTTACGTCTGAATGTCGGAAATGAGTTAAGTATATGAATATTGATTTGTATAAGAAATTGTTTTAACTAGATAATCGATTAATCAATTATCGAACTCGGCCTGATATTAACTTAAGAAGTAGTCAAAAGGCTTTGCGATTTCATACAAATGAGAACCCCTGAGGAGGAGAATTGGTACAAAACGTCTCTAGCTTTCACTTATTTATGAAAGAACCGGAATTGAGTTAATTGGGAATTCATTGATTAGTTTTTAGGAGTCCGGGATTGGCAAGTGTTTTACTTACCGAATACCACTTCAAAACTTGTATACGACTTTATGTTTTTGAAGCAATTGAGAAAGGGAATAAATGTGGGGATTCGAGATCTATTCAAGAAGATTGAATCCATGTAGTGATTCATGATCTATCAGATATATGGGGATCCATTTGGGGATTTGAGTTATGTTCAAGTAATGATGACTCGTGTGAAAGATGCCGAACATAATCTCGACATCAGAAGTGTCTTAAGATAGAATAAGCTGCACAATCTAGGATTTGGCTGACCCACGACAGGATATTATCAACTTCATGTCTAGAGTATGCTTATCAATATGTTGGTACTTGGGGGTTGATGATATTTGGTACCACGTGTTTCATGTTTATGTTTGGGCATGGGCCTTTATGTTTTCCTTATGGTATATTTTATCTGGAGAAATACGACACTTGAAAGGTGACTTTTGATCCTTGTGCATGGAGATTGGATTTTGACTTGATCGATGGGATCTCCATGGAAAATCCATTATGCGAACGTACCTTAGAGGTTTTGATTGTAACCTAAATATGTTATGGTGTGATGAATGTAAGTACCACAACTATTTGATATGATATATATTCTACACACTAGACATTATTTATATTATCACTATATTAAACTTAGTAAATGGTTGGCTTCTTTTGAGGGGGAAACTGTTACGGGAATCCATATGATCTCAATAGTTACTATTACATGTTGCATGTATCTCAGGCTTTCTCATACCTGACTTATGTCTAATGCTTGGTTTTTGTTTCCCTAAATTCCTCGCGTACTCTTTCTAGTAGGCTGAGTATGGCAGGTTTTACCTTGGACGCTTCAGAGTTCAGAAGATGAGCCAGAGGCCTCCATTATCTATCAATTTCTATTTTTGTTGTTCCTTATTAGCTATGTATATATCGGTGTTTTAAGGACAGGCAGTTATAACTACCTAGGCTTATGATAGTACTTAGGTTTCGTAACTTTGAAATTCCTTTATTCAGAGCAACCTTTTATACTGTTTTTTTGATATATTATCGTTCCACTGTGAGATTCTGATATTGTGTTCTTCCTTTCTTATTCTATTCTTTTTTATTTTATTGTGACTTTTTGTTTTTTTGATATTTGGGTGTTCGGTACATGAATACCGTGGATGTATTAGTGTCGACATTCGAGGGTCAAAAAGTCAGGTCGTTACACTTTGGTTGTGAAGTTTCACTTAATCCATGCTTGGTTAAGTCGTGGAAACTTAAAGCACCCATGTTAGCTTCTTATGTGGGTTTTGCTGCTCCTTTATAACTTATATGAAAATTTCGAATATCATTCAACTTACAACACAAGGAGAGACCAATCAAAATCATACTTATCCATAAATGAAGCTATACAACATTAAGATTCAAAAACTCAGTTTCATCATAGTATCATTAGTCAAAGTTACATCAATCTAAGCTTCATCAATTCAAATATAATATTTTATCAAAATATCATTAAGGTTACATCAATCAAAGTCAACTAATATTCAAATACTAAAGAAACCAAAACAATTGGGAAGATTTCCAAGCTTGTCTTCAATCCAGTAGAATAAAGTCCAACCTACAAGCACTGTAGTCTCTTTTAAGAACCATCTATCACATATTGACAGAACCAGTTGTTTTGCATCTATAATTACTTTCAAACATTTAAAAATTAATCTAGTTTGACAAAATAATTGGATACGAATGATAGTATATGCTAAACAATGTTAACCTACACAAAATGATTACAATCTACAAATGCAATTGCAAACTCCATGCACTGCTTTGGAGTCGGAATTTTAACCCTCGATGAATGAATGGTAAGGTTTGAATTCTCTACAAGGCTAAAAATAAATATGCAGCCAATATCTTGGCATATCCATCCATTTTTCTAGTGGTGCAGGTCTACTGTAACGACCTGGAATTTTGAACACTTCGTATTTAAGTATCTAAAGTATTTAAATATTTGAATCTTGGATTTAATGTGAATAAATGTGATTTTATAACCTTGTTAACCCCCTTTTAGAAAATAACTAACGAATGAAAACTTATTTTTGAAATTTGTTTATAAAAATAAATAGTTCAAAGAAGGTTAGGGAATTTTGAAGAGAATTGGGCCCTTTGCAAAGACGATGGAGGACGCTTTCATGTTATGACCACCAATGCATCCGAAAGTTTTAATGGTGTGCTGAAAGGTGCTCGATCATTACCTATAAAGGCGTTGGTTGCACGAACCTTCTTTCGATTGAACATTTGAAATTTACATCCACCTTTTTCAACATTTGAAATGCAGCTCCATGCATTATTCCAAGTTGCTCTTCAATAAGTTTAAGAGCTTGTCTACTACTAAATAAAGATGCACTAAGTGGCTTTCCGTCCACTAGAATGTGGAATAGTGAATGAACATCATCTAAGGTGATGATTATCTCACTGAAAGGCTGGTGGAAAGTATTTGATTCTGGGTTTCATCTCCCAGAAAAAGCAGAAATTAAATTACAACTTACACTTCTTAAAACAACTATAAGAGATTCTAAACTTGAGAGTACAATACTACCTTGGAGTATTCAAGCATTTTACGATATTTCCCAATCCAAAAGACATGTAAGAGATTCTAAACTTAAGAATGTAGCAACCCTGAAATCTGAACACTTCGTCTTGATTGGGTGCTGAAAGGTGTTCAAGCATAAACTTAAGAAAGTTTTAATGGTGTGCTGAAAGGTGCTCGATCATTACCTATAAAGGCGTTGGTTGCACGAACCTTCTTTCGATCGGTTGAATATTTTTGTAAGAGACGAGAGACGGCGGATGCTATCACAACACGTTTGACTCCAAAATGGGAAGCTAAAATAGCAGATCGAGCTATTGAAGCATGTCGTTGTAAACTAGTTCGCTTTAGTCGAACAGAATGGCAAGTTATTCTTTGCTACGGCGATGAATTTGAAGTGTTAATTGATGGTCCTAACTGCTCCTGTACATGCAACATCCCCCTACTGCAAAAAATACCATGTGCCCATGTAATGGCGGCTTGTTCGGCACAGGATTACAATCAAGATGATTCTAAACTTATTTTACGATAGTTGTTGTAAGGTGTTCAAGCATTTTACGATAACCTTGTTAACCCCCTTTTAGAAAATAACTAACGAATGAAAACTTATTTTTGAAATTTGTTTATAAAAATAAATAGTTCAAAGAAATACCGATAATGTAACCGAAATCGTTTTATCAATAAAACGATTTTTTACTCAACAAAAATTGTTCGAACTATTTGGCACTTGTATAGTAACATATGAACATAAATAAAAACTTTAAAATACTTAATCACAAATTAATTAAAGTAAACATGCTTCTAGAAGGAGATCAAAACCCTTGATTTAAGGCATGAAAGGTGGAGGGAATCATGGAAATTATGGAGTGGAAAGAGCAAGGCATGTGCATGCATGTGCAAGGAGAGAAAGGGGTTTTTGGCTAGCCAAAACAAGGGGAAAAGCAGGTCATTTACATGCCAAAATATTCTCTAACATTTCTACTTCAATTCATTAGTTCATATTTCAAAAATTGTGAAAAAGGAAAAAAAGAATTAGAAACACTTCTTTCTTTTATTTAACTCTAAAAAACACATTCAAACCTTCTTCAAATTCAACCAAACTCTAGTATGATCCTTACAACCATATTACAACACCTTACAACAACTCAAACTTGGAAGATATGGAGCACATACCCCAAGGAGGCCCAAGGCCGTAAGCAAAAAAGAGGGATTTTGGGTCATGGTCGTGATAGTATGGTGAGGTAGGAAGCGTTTTGGTGGTTATTTGGTTGAGGTAGGAAGATGGAAACTTGGTGGTGGCATACGCTTGGATGTTTGCTTGTGTATGAGTGAGTTTACTCACCATCCAAATGAAAATGATGTTTATATGTTGATGTTTAAACTATATATGTGTTGCTTGATTTATATTATGATATTTGATTTTGATATTTACTTTGGAAAGAAAAAGGTATATGTAAATGATGGATATAGACTTGTATGACTTTATGTGACTTTTTGCATAGCCTTGGAACAAAGCACATAGGGTTTGTTGGACTTTGATTTGAATCAGACATGAATTGAAATGGTTTTATAGCGACTAGTCACTGTAAAAGTGCTTAGGAATTGTCTTGTGTTTAGCAGTTTCTTTAGAATTTTGTACAGAGATCCTTAGGGGTTTCTCTCCATATTTATATTGTATTATGAGTATAGTAGTGATTGTGAATTGATTAGACCCTAAAAAGTTTAATAGCTTGTCGAAAATCGACAAAACTTGAAAGTGTATAAAATTGCAAATTTCTGAACCTATTATAACACCCAAAGAAAGCACTTTTAAGATGCTGTAGTTTCTGCCCTTCACTTTACATGCTTCAAAATGACTTCAAACTTAAGTATTCTTCTCCAATCTTTTTATCTATCATTTTTAACATATATTAGTGGTTTGGAATTTTTATGAACTTTTAATAATTTATTAATTATTAAAGTAAGTGGTTTATTTTTAAATAAAGGAAAACATGTTATTTTTGAAGTTTTAAATAAATTATAAAATAGATAGATGTTTGAAGTAATATTTTAAACAAAGGTTTAAACCATATTATAAGCATTTAAGGTATATTTTAAGTATATATAGCTTTTAGAAAAAATTGCTAATTGTTTTTACTTGTATTAAAAGCTTATGTAATATAATATATTTTTAAATTATTTTTATTATTAAACATCTTATTTTATAAATAAACTAGTACATACATATATAATTCTAAAAATGTTTTTAAACCATAAAAATATATTTTTCATTGTGTTTTAAGAGTGCTTAATGGCTTAAGTGTATTCATTTGTTTAACTTGTTTATGGGAATTCACTAATACCATACTTAACACTAGAAGCTGACAAAGTAGGCTTATCTATTTGTGAGAGTTAAGATTGACGTTCAAGTAGGAATAAAAGAAATGGCGATCTAACCAACTGGTTTCTCTCTTGATCAAGGAATAGTTAAGTCGGAAATGTGTTATGCATATAAATATTGATTTCTATAAGGGATTGTTTTTAGAACTAGATAACCGATTAGTCAACTATCGAACTTAACCAAATAATATAAGTAAATAGATTTGGTTGTAGTTAACAATGTTTAAGTAACATTTGTTTTTAACCCTGATTAATCATAAGTAGGACTATAATTAGGAATATAATTAGGGTTTTAATTAGGACTATAATTAGGAATATAATTAAGACTTTAATAATGAATACTTTAGGGATAATTATAAATGCGAATAGATCTTTAAAAGAGATTTTTAAAGATAAATGTTTTAAGTATGATATGTTTTGGGTTGCTGTGATAATGTTTAAGTAACACTTGTCTTAAACCCTTATAAATGTAATTAGATCTTTAAAAGAGAGTTTTAAAAATAATGATTAAGTATGAAATGTTTTGGGTTTCTAGTAAACAAAGTTTTAGTAACATTTGTTTTAAACCCTTAAATTATATTTTAAAGTGAAAAATTATTATGGATATACTTAGATCTTTAACACCGTAATTTTAAGGATAATAACATGTATGGAATCTTTTGGAATAAAGAATGAAAAAAATATGTGTTTAAAATATAAAAGAGAGAATGGGTTTATAGTAACAATGTTTAAGTAATATTTATTTTTAGCCTCTTTGATTATATTTTAAAGTAAGTAAATCTTGTTAATTGATTTGTGAATATACTTATATCGTTGGAGATAAGTATTTGAATACTTTTAAAGTATTGAAAAGAGTATACAGTGAAATAGTATAATACAATTATATATCTTTTATAAAGAGAAATTTAAATATATATACATGTATATAAAGGAAGTATTAATTAATAAAGGGAGTTTTAATTAATAAAGGAGCATTAATTAATAAAGGAAGTTTTAATTAATAAAGGAGCATTAATTAATAAAGGAAGTTTTAATTAGTAAAGGAGCAATAAATAAAAAGGAAGTCTTAATTAATTTGGAGTATGAGTAATTAGGAGTTTAATTAATTAGGAGTTTAATTAATTAGAAGAGTGCAGAAGTTTTAATAGACAAAAAAAGAGTTTCACTAAAAAAAATAGGTTTAATTAATATAGGATTAATTAAGCAAAAAGAGGATTAGAAGTCATTTATGAGACATAATCATGCTTTAATTAAAAGTCGTTTAATTAATAAAATAGTAATTAATAAAGGAAGTTTCAATTAATAAAGGAGTATTAGTTAATAAAGGAAGTTTTAATTAATAAAGTAGCATTAATCAATAAAGGAGTATTAATTAATAAAGGAGCTCTCATTGTTGTTGAATATGACCAAATTAACTTAGGAAATATCTAGAAGAAACACAGTAATTATGCGGTATGGTTATTCACTCGGTGATGATATAACCTATGTATAAACTCATCCTGCCCTTATAGGACAAGTAATAAGGAAATCCATCCGGATAGGAGATGATCTCAACTCTTATTGTCTGTTTATTTCAAAAAGAACCGAAGTTAAGTTAACCGGAAGTTCGTCGATTCAGTCTTGGAGAGATCGGTATCGGATAAGTATGCTTAGGTAATACTTATCGAAAATCGCCTCAAGGCCCAGATACATGTTCTATCTCTTGGATGTAGATCTATTCGAGATGCTGGAATCTATACGGGATTCATGATCTGTTCAAGATGTTCCAATCCATAGAGATTCGTGATCTGTTCAAGATTCGTGATTTATGTAGGGATTAATGATGTTCATTATTATACTCATTTATTAGCTTAGTCATGCTCGATTGGTTCATGAACATTTACTATTGTTTGTTAATTTATAAGTAGTTTGCCTTTTTACAACATGGGTTGGGTAGATAGTAATTTATGGGAACATTAAAATGAATACCTTATGAATTAAGTTTTATGGTTTGACTATAAAGCGTTCGATGAAACCGTTGGGTTAACTTTAATAAAGGATGTTTATTATAAAATGAAAGATAGGATTTTTTGAAATAAATATTCGTAAAACGATTTTTTATCAGAAAATGACTTTATATGAATATGGTTTATAAAATATGTTTAATAAATAAAAAGGATCTAAACCGAGAATTTGAGAATTTACTCCCTATGTTATGAATTTTTTTTAAGGTTTTTGATAAAATAATAGTAGTATTATTTGAAAGTATCTATGAATAGAAATATTTTTAGAAGGATTTTAAAGGAGATAGAAAGTACTGAACTCACTTCTGTCGTTGGAAAATAATTCCGGTGATGGCTGCAGCATCATCGGCATTCATTTTCGAGTTTTAAAGTGAGGTATGCCACAATAGTAGTTTGCTACAAGTTGTTTTGGTAAAACAGATTTTGATTAATCCCGAAAGTATGATTTAATATACAAAAGTTATAAGTATGTATTACTATTTCAAAAATGATTTAAAATAAAACCTGGTGTTTAGTTCTAAGATTTTCTTGTTGAGTTATTCTATGGATGCATGTATCATATGCATTAGAATAGTTTGGTCCGTGCATGACGGTATGATATGATGTTTGGTAGTTTTTATTATTCAGATAAAATAGAATTTTTGATGATTTTGGACAAGGAAACTTTAGAATTGATATAGAAATTAATGCTAAGTGTTTTTGTGAAAATATAAAAGATAAGTTTATGTGACTCTTAAATGGAGAAGGTAGTAAGTTAAACAAGTTTTAAATTTGTTGAATATTCATGTTAAGTGAAACTAATATGAGATAGTGTATAAACTCTTAGGATGTAGTAGAGTATTATAAGAATATGAACTTAAGTTATGGAATGGTTTTTATATAAAGATATGTCTTTATAAAATGTTTAAAAATTAAAGCAATGTTTTATGAAAGGTTCATAAATGATTTTAGTATTAAATGAGAAATGTTATTTATGTAAATGAATGTGAATTAAAAAAATTAGTGTAGTTAAGAAACCAATGGGATAAAGTAGGTAAGTTGTACGTAGATTATTTTATTCATATGACAGTTCTCGGTCTAGTATTCGAGTATATGGTTTTGAGGTGATTTACACCAGTCTGAATAAGGATTTTTCACTCGATTCTTGACGAAAACCACTTGATACAGATTCTTGATACGATCTTGAGCGTTTATATCATGGATACGACCATGTAAAAAAAATGGAGGTTTCTAATCAAGGGACCTGATCAGATTCTGCACTAGAGAGGTCAAATGATCTATAATAGTTTGTAAGTGAAATCTACATGATCAAGCAAGTGATCAGATTTAATATTGCATACGGAGGACATATGTACATCATATGGGACATGTATATTTATATAATGTGTTTGTTGGCTTGTTGAGAGTATGGGGAATGACACTTCAAATTTTTTGAGGTAGCATGAATAATCAACTAAGTAATAACCTAAGGCTGTTGAGCGAAAGGTATGCTTAGTAGTTTATTAATCATCTTTGTGCGAGAAGAAGGTTTTAGAACCTAGGAAAACCATGAGCAAGGTATGATAATGATTGTGAATGTTGTTAAGTATTAATATATGACTGTTTCTTTTGTTGCTTGTGTTGAAATTTCGAGGATGGAATACTCTAAGAGTGAGAGAATGTAATGACCCAAAATTTCGAACACTTCGTATTTAATTATCTTAATTATTTAAATATCTGAATCTTGGATTTATTGTTAATAAATGTGATTTTATAACCTCATTAACCCCATTTAAAATGATAACTAATAAATAAAAACTTGTATTTAAAATTTTTATACAAAAATAAATAGTTCGAAGAAATATCGATAATATGACCAAAAATTGTTTTATTGATAAATGATTTTTTACTCAACAAAAGTTATTCGAAATCTTTATTGTATAGTAACATATAAACACATAAATAAAAACTCAAAAACACCTAATTTAATCGCGAATTAATTAAAGTAAAAAATCTTCTAGAAGGAGACCAAAACCCTTCAATTAAGGCATGAATGTGGATGGAATCATGGAAAGCATGGAGTGGAAAGAGGAAGACATGTGCATGCATGTGCAAGGAGAGAAAGGGGGTATTTTGGCCAGCCAAAGTAAAAGGAAAAAAGGAGGTCATTTGCATGCTAAAATATTCTTTAAAACTTCTACTTCAATTCACTAGTTCATATTTCAAAAATTATGAAAAAGAAAAAAGAATTAAAAACAATTCTTTCTCCTCTTTAACTCTTTAAAACGAATACAAACTTTCTCCAAATCTAACCAAACTCTTGTATGATCCTTACAACCGCATTAAAACACCTTCTAGAAACTCAAACTTGGATTATATGCAGCACACACCCCAAGGAGGCCAAAGGCCGTGAGCAAAATGGGGGATTTTGGGTCATGGCCGCGAGCATGTGGTGAGGAAGGAAGGGTTTTGGTTATTATTTGGTTGAGGTAGGAAGATGGAAACTTGGCGGCGGCATAAGATTGGTTGTTTGCATGGGTATGGATGAGTTTACTCACCATCAAAATAAAAAATATGTTTATATGTTGATGTTTAAACTATATGTGTTGCTTGTATTTATATTGTGATGTTTGATTTTGATATTTGCCGTGGAAAGCAAATGACATATGTAAATGATAGATATGGAATTGTATGACTTTGTATGACTTTTTGCATAGCCTTGGAACAAAGAATATATGGTTTGGTTGGACATTTATTTGAATCGGACTTGAATTGAAATGGTTTTATAGCGACTTGTCATTATAGAAGCACTTAGGAATTGTCTTATGTCCAGCAATTTCTCTTGAATTTCGTAAAGAGACCCTTAAGGGTTTTTTGCCATATTTATGTTGTATAATGAGCATAGTAGTTACTGTAAAAGATTAATCTAAAAAGTTTGATAATTTGTATAAAATTACAAATTTCTGAACCTATCGATAATGATACACACACACATAAAGTTTCCACGGGGTAGACGCACTCATATCGTGTGGTTCCATAGAACCATCTCAGAAAGGCGCTACACTAGGGAAATATAATTGTCAAAGAAACAAAAGATGCTCGAGCTCAGTACTGTATAACAAGGATTCATATGCCCGAAGGCAATGCCAAAAGGCAACGCCCGAAGGCAACGCCCGAAGGCAACACCAAAAGGCAACGCCTGAAGGCAACAAACCGTAGTGGCGGTACTGGACACCACTGTCGGGCGGAATGTGTCACAACTCTCAGAAAGGAACCCGAAAAATGTTAACATGAGTCCCATACCCCACGTTCGCACTAAACGGTATACTAACCGTTAGTCAATTTCACACTCAAAGCAGTACAAAGTTCACCTCATCTCATCGGTAAACCAGACCCAAAGGTCAAAACGGTCAAACGAATAGATTAGGAATTAACTGAAAAGATAAACACACGTGTTCATAGCATGCGTTTTATTTAATCATTTAATTCTCCTCCCTCTTCGCTCGAAGTGCAAAATTGTGTGTGTTTTAAATAGAAATTATAAATTGGAGAAACAAGCTTTTAATATAATTTAAAAAGATCACTTTATAAAAACCCGTGTACGAAATCTAAGAAGAATCATCAAAGTCAAAGAATGCAATAACAACTAATTGGATAAACACGAATCGATTAAACAATGGAAATTCAATCAAAAATAGGCAAATAGGCAAAAATAGGTAATCCTAGACGTCTGGGGGTCAATCCAGACGTCTGGATTTAGGTTCTGGAAATTCAGAAACCATCCAGACGTCTGGAGGGTGGCTTCAGACGTCTGACAGGGTGGTTCAGACGTCTGAAAGGGTGGTTTAGATGTCTGACAAGGTGTTTCAGACGTTTGAAAGGTTGTTTCAAACGTCTGACTCTGTTTTCTGCCATTTTTAAAAATTTCTGCCGATAAACTTTTGCTCCAGGTTTAAAACCAGACGTCTTAACTTGCATTTCAGACGTCTGAAGACTTGGTCTGGGCAACAATTTTCCTAGGCCATGATGGCCAAAACGATTCGGGAGCAATCGATCGAGCAATGACGACCAAGGATTTACGCCAAACGACAACCCGGCCTTATAGGCTCTTCGATACACCCTAAACATCAAAGTCCAAACATCCACAAGAGAATTTTCATAAAATTGGACCAAAACACAAAAATTGGAATATTCACCAATTCAATTCAAATCAAAAGCAAACAGACATGGATAAGTGTTAGGAATTCATACCTAACAACAATGATATCTATAGAAGTAGATGTGAGTTCAAAAACTCACCTTTTTATTCATAAACAAAGATGAGAAGCACAAAAACAAAGATGAGAAGCACAAAAACAAGAAATAGGTTGATTTCTATTCAACACCACCTCAAGAACTTCAATCTAAAACAAAGATGGAGTTTTCTCAAAGTTAGGGTTAAGAACAGTTCTGAAATTGAAGAGGAAATGAGATGGAGAAGATGAAGAGGAGGCTTACCAAAGCTTTTCCAAGAGTTTGGAGCTAAAACTTGGATTTGCAAATGAAAACTAGGGTTTGGAGTTTCTATTTCCCCTTCTCTTCCACCATTTCAGTTGAGCTTGAGTGTTTACAAAAAGAAATAAGTGAATGGATGAAGAGAGGGCTGAGTTAGGGTAATAGAATGAGTTGGGTGAAACCCAAACCCAAAAGCCCACTTAGAAATAGCAAAATTCAACTTACTCCAAACATATCGAAGCTTATACTCAAAAAAGTCGCAAACGCCATTTTGGACTCAATGGAAGTGGTCCCGAGTCCTAATTCAGCCGTTTGCAAAAAGTAACATTTCGGACCTTAATCCGATTAACGATGTTATATTTAAATGAAATATTTAAATATACAATCGTAGAATATGCGGGTTGTTACAATATATATAAAAGTATATAAAGGAAATTTTAATTAATAAAGGAGTATTAATTAATAAAGGAAGTTTTAATAAATTTGGAGTATGATGAATTAGGAGTTTAATCGATTAGGAGTTTAATTAATTAGGAGTATAAATTAATATATAATTTTTAATTAATGAAGGAAGTTTTAATAGATAAAAGGATTTTTACTAATAAAAGAGTTTTAATTAATAAAGGGTTTATTAATTAAAAAAGGGATTAGAGGTGTTTATGGGACACGATCGTGCTTTAATTAAAAGGGGTTTAATTAATAGAGTATTATTTAATAAAGGAAGTTTTAATTAATGAAGGAGTATTAATTAATAAAGGAGTATAAATTAATAAAGGAAGTTCTTATATTTGTTGAATATGACCAAATTAACACAAATATCTAAAAGAAACACAAAAATTATACGGTACGGTTATTCACTCAGTGATGATATAACCTACGAATAAACTCGTCTTGACCTTCTAGATTAAATGATAAGGAAATCCATCGGGATAGGAGATAATCTCTACCTTTATTGTTGTCTATTTATTTCTGAGAGAGCCGTAGTTAAGTTAACGGAAATTCGTTGATTCAGTCTTGCAGAGACGGAGATTAGATAGGTATATTTAGGTAATACTTACCAAAAACCACTTCAAGACTGAGATACATGTTCTATCTCTTGGAAGTGGATCTATTTGAATGTTGGAATATATATGGGGATTTGTGATCTGTTCAAGATATTTCAATTCATGTAGAGATTCATGATCTATTCGAGATGTTGGAATCCATTTGGGGATTTGTGTTTTAATCAAGTGACGATTGATCGTGTGTTGAGATGCTAAACGTGACTTCACCATCGGTAATGATAGAGACCAGAGATGGGATGCATAGCCAAGGGGTTTAGCTAACCCAAGTGTAGCGATCCTGACTTGGCCTTCGAAAATCGGCACCCGTACTTCACTTGTACTCGAAATGCCGTAGATTCAAACGCCAAATCTGGCTCACCGGAGCTTATAACACAGTAAGTATAACAACACAGCGGAAGAAAGAAATGAATGATATCATATACAACTCCAACGAATACAATATCCAGAATGATATACAACAATAATATCAATATGATACAACAATATCAGAGACAAATAATGATATAGCGGAAAACAGAAGTGATAACTCCAAATGATCAGTCAGAGAGGCTGAGTCCAACCACTCCAATGTCAAGCTCGAACCATCATCACGATGCACTAAGCTAAGCAACGTCAGTCATGATCTCCAAAGACTGAACTAGCTCCAACTAGTCTACTAGACCTGACTATCTGAAAACCCCAACTGTAGACTGCCCGTGTGGAAAATTGTGGACACCCAAAGTTTAGGAAGGGAACAATAAACTCCGGGTCAGTCATGGGACTGGTGTGAGCAACAAAAACAGTTTATCTTTAAAACAAACAACAAAAGAATTTTAAACATTGAAATCCGCAATGCTTTTGGAAAATGAAACTACCATAAAACCTCCCACCACACACACAATGAAATCGCAGACTTGGAGGAGATTTCTTCTTATGATAGTCAAATATGCTTAATACGAGAAAACTCTTTTGATATTATTACTAGTGCATAGTGTGAAAATCCTTCGAAAATATAATATTAATCTTAGCCAGCATAGGTACCATTATATTATGCCTGCTATAGCTGCCGCCTGAGGAGACAGGTTATACAACTGCAATCGTAAAGGGCTCGTATTGTTTCTTTGGATTTTCCAACAAATGTTCAGGCTAAGGAACTTCCTATGCCACGTAGGAACGCCTCTGGAGGGATGCCCCAAGAGACAACTGCTCTCTGCCAAAACAAGGCCGGTTACCCCCTTCCCGGGTAGTAAACCTGAGATATGCCACCCCCGGTCGTTTGCGACCTTTATCCGAGGCGCCTCGATCACACAGCAACAATCACACAGTAAATGAGATTGGAGCAACCACATAGGTAAATATCTGGGCTCCATACCATGATACCACCTTTTTCCAGAAGGAATGGTCATACCCTAGGGGAGCTACCCCTGAAACCTTGCCGCATCTTTCCTATTTCGACCATTACCGGTTTGTGAGGTCCGATGAGGTCTCGTCCACAAAGCTACGCTTTTCACAAAAGCCATGCTTTGATCAACAAACGATCAACAAATGATCAGCACACAGCAGCACTTAGTATGCCACACTACCAAATTGGGAGTATATCACTGATAACCTTCAACTACATAACCTCTGAGCTCGTACGTCTCAGAGAAGGGTGTTAAGCTAAGAGAATAAATCTCCGCCACCAAACAGAAATGTATTTGAAAGAAATCAGCTTTATATCTCAAAGTGTAATGTCAGACATACAACCTAACAAGTCTGTTCCGGGTTCGAACAGAACCGAAGGCACTTACGAAGAAGCCCTTGCAATCCGGGTATTCACAATCCCGATCGGATTTCCCATCACTTAGGGAATCTCTATACCGGCGCGACTCAGTGCAGAGACAATCGATAGGTCATCCTATCGTTCTCACAAATACCCGGTCTTCACCACCGGTCTTCAAATGCAATCCATATACGATGTATCATTATTTGGAATGGATTATATGACACAAAGTCCTCTCCCGGCTAAACCGAATAATGAGCGCAATATTTAAAACATATGGATATTGGGATTTAAGTTAAGTCACAACTTATTACACAAAACTTTTCTTTAAATGGTTTAAACACATTACCATTTTAATCTTTTTAAACAAAAAGATTCAATTCACAAAGTTCACCCAGTTTCACAAAGATCTATTCATAGATTTTCAAATCAATTTCCATTCCAATCTGATTAACTCATTAAATCTTTAAATCAAAGATTTAATCGATATCTTTCAAAACAATTCACAGTTCCAACCTTTTTATAATATAGAAGATACACCATTTAAAATCCTCTTCGATTTTAAAACAAGATTTAATCACCTTCACAAAGGTTAATTTATAGTTTTCTCCAACTATTTACAATTTCATTCAAACTTGAAATCTTTCGATATCAATTGGAAATTCTTCCTTTTCATGAAAGCTACTATTATTTGAAACAAATAGTTTTCGGTTTGGAAACTCTAATTACAATTTCATAGGTTAAAACCATTCAAGTATAAAACTTGGATTTAAATTTAGATTTCCAAAACACAACTTTTAATGGTTAAAAACCCATATGAACACCTTTTATAACTTGTACAATCTTTTAGACCATAGTTCCAAAATCATTGAATTCAATTTCAAATATTGAATTCAAATTTAAAATAAATTATTTAAATTGGAAACTTTACCAAGTTATTCAAAATAACTTTTATCCAAAAAAACTGCTTTCCAAAGCTTTAACATTTAATCCAAATCCATTTCCAAAATCAATTGAAATTAAAATTTCAATTTCAAAAACATTAAATTTAAATCATCTGTGACTTAACCGATTTCCTTGTGAAATCCATATTTGTGTGTGTAAAAGTGTGGTCCAGGAGTTTTACACAGTAGTGCAACATCATTCAATCACCACAGATCAGAATACAGAAATATAGTTGATAAGCGGTATAAACTATATCGCTTATCTTTTATTCACGGATCACAGATATATAAATTACAGATAATATATTACATTCATCCCAGATAAATATAAGTACATTATAGATCACAACATAAATCAGGATATATCACAAAGCATCACAAATCAGGGATATCAAACAATTCACCCATTCAATACAATCCAAACGTTCACAAGTAAAATTTATTAATCAATTGATTAATTTAAATCAAATGTATTACTTATGAAAGAATCATCAATCTGGGTAAATTATCATAAGTTAATTACAAATTATTTGAAATAATTTTCCTTCAAATCATTTGTTAGTTAATCTTTTATTATTAACTAATCGATCTTATTTAATTAATCAATTGACCTTTAATTATTAAATAAATCTTAACTAATCACAATTTATTAGTTAATCCTTTAATTACTAACAAATAATTATACTCAAATTTTTGATCATTTTTTCAAATAATTACATTTAGTAATGATCAACTAATTACTTTTCTAAGTAATTATATTTCCCAAATTGTCAAATGATTTTTTTTTAAATTAATTAAACTTAAATAATTAACTTAACTAATTCAATCAAACTCACTTAATTACACTGAATAATTAATTCCTTAATTACTTCATTAATTAATTAAGTATAATTAATTACATTAATCCTTAATTACAAATTAATTATCTCTAATTACTTAATTAATTAGTCACTAATTACAACTTAATTACTTAATTAATTAATCACTAATTATTAATAAATTATCTTTAATTATCTAATCAATTAATTAATAAAATAATAAATCATTTATCTTAATTATCTTCTTAATTATCATTTAAAAATCTCACTTACTAATCTTGAAATTAAATTATTACCAACTTAAAAGCTTTAAGTTAAATTTAAAATTTAACATTTATTTTTAATTAACTACTTACTTAAAATAAATATTAATTAAGATTTAAAAATATCTTAAGTATTAACTTAATTAATTAAAGCTTAAAATAACTTCTTAACTTAAATTAACAACATTAGTAATTAATCATTACTTAATATAGTTTTTAAGATAATTGATTTAAACTTGATTTTGCTGAATGTAAAAATTTGAAAACCATTTTACCCGAGAAAACATTTAAAACTCCCGAGCAAAGACTCGAGACACACGAGCTTCCCCTCTGCTTCGAGTAAATCGAACGAAAAACTCGAGAAACTTGAATTTTTCTCGAATCCTTAAACAATCCTGAAACGACGTGCACGTGTGCACAGTGCACACCTATCCGACCACCTCTGGCCATCTTCCCGACCATCGACAGATCACTGACGACCTCGCCTACTCAATCATCCACCTGGAATGACGATAGCACCCACGAATCAAAAATCGAACCCACGATCCAATTCCTGGAAACAACCTCATCAGAAAAAACACCCACCGCCGACGAACCACGCCACCAGAATTCATACAACTCCGGCCACCACTTCATCAACCAGCATGCTTCCATATCCCAAAACCCCAAGCCACTCGATCACTTCTAGACGACGAACGAGACGAATTACTTAACTTCAACAAAATTAGGTCTACAGATCTTATGAACTCGCCGCCACCGCCACAACCCTCTGACCACCACCGCACTATTTTTCCTCGAATCCCCGATCATCCTTCTACCACCAGTAAAGATCCCCACCCCCACGGACCAGAGGATCACCAGAAATCGCCAAAAGAATGCAATTTGAACAACCTTGAACTGCTCCTCCATTCCCACTCTAAAAATTATGATCTTTGTTTTAAAAATCATGTTAAAGCATGTGGATTCGATTTACACATCTGAATTTAGGAATTAAGAAATTCAAAATTTGACCAATTTGAAGTTGGGTTCAGATTTCTTGATTCCCAGAGAGATTAACAAGTTGATTAAGCTTAAATAGATTTTTACTCTTTAACATTTACTATAACAAACAAATTTTTTTTTAATCTCGAGTTCAATCAGTAAGTAGATTGAGAGGAAAAGATTTTTCAAACTCAAAACTGAAACTTGAACAGAGCACAAGATGTCACAGGAGTCAACATGCACACACATTAAACTATCCCTTAATTCTACTCAGAGGATTCATGTATACATACAAACATACTTGTTCACAGACGTGTTTGCAACAGATTTGTACTTTTAAATTTAAAGAAAAATATGTTACTCACCTCATTTTCCAGAAAGAAGAATAGAGTTGCTTATCTTTGACTCAGGCTTTGAATTTTTGCAAGCTAAACTCTTCTTTGATTTCTCTGGTTTTAATAAATCTGTGTTGCTGTTTTGATTGAATTTTTTGTTTAAGTTTAAGATAGTGTTTGCCTCAGTTTTCATAGCTTGGGATGGAACGAATTTGAAATGAGAAGATGATATGTATAAAATGAATACAGGTGATATTATTATTTGTTTGTACAAGAGGCAGGGATATTTCTTGCTTTGGGTGGCTGATGGATACATTTTATAAGATTTCGAATTGACCAAATACTTTGAGCTGAGATGAAAACATTTAATGCATATGTACCTTATGTCTCATACTTATCTTCTTTGTTTATTTTGTATTGACTAAAGAGATTTTCTTTAATACTTTGGTGGCTGCAGATCTCATGTTTTGTACAAATTTATATTTTATTTTGTTTCTTCTTTAGCAAGTCGTTCATACTTAAATGTATTTTGTTTACATACTTTGTTTGTTCATGAATAGTTTATTTTTTTTATCTTGCTTGATAACATAAATGAATTTCTATTTTAACATGTTGCTATATTCTATCTAATTTGTATTTTTGCTTTCATTTATTTCTATTTTTATTTTCTAGCTCAAATATTTATTATTACTTTTATTTATTGTCTTGTATTTATTTTATATATTAACTGTAACAACCCGGGGTTTTGTAACAACTAATTATCATCAAATGACGATTAAATTGGTTGTTAATGGCTATTTGGAGTTTTTTTAAATTGGATTGTGATTCTTTAATAATTTGATTAAGGAATTAGGTGGGCTTTACATGTGTTGAATCTTGGCCCACATTTTCTTTATACTTGGTGCCGTGATTATCGAAGGCAAACGGATTCCCCATTATTCATTTTTCACAACCCTAACAAAACATACGAAAGAAAATAAATGGCGGCTCTCATTTTCTTTCGTTCGTTCTTCTCTGTCCAAATTAGGGCTTCGAGATTTTGAAGCCGCCGACTATGATTATCTCGATCGAATGATGCTTTGTCGATCAATGCTTCACTTCGTGCTCGTTCACGGCTGCTTCTATTTGCTTCGAAACAAAGGTGAGTGAATTTCTTTCACTCACATCTAGTTCTATACTGTTTTGTATAAATTAATGCTCGGTACTTATGATAGTGATTTTGATTTGATTCTTTGATTGCCAAGGCGTTGATTTCGTTCGTCTTTGGCTTTGACTTGATTTTACGATGTTTTTGTTGTTTGACTTTGCTTCGGTAGTTTGACTTTGTTCCGATGTTGGTGATTTTATTTGACTGGGTCGGATTTCTAGTTGCCTTTGGCTTTCACTGATTTTTGCGATGTTGAAGTTGTTCGACCTGATTTTGCTTTGACTTTGGTCACTGCTACATATTGTTCAACATGTAGTTTGCCGTCTGATTTTGGTTTGAAATCTGCAAGTGTGATTTTGTGAAAATGTTTTAGATGAGAATTCATTTTGACTTTGATCGTGGTTGACTTCGGCCATGGTGATTTTGTGATGATATTTCGGCCCTGTTTGCTTGAATGCTTGAGATGATCTGGTTGCACTTGATATCTTTACCAGTGCATGTGTTTAATGATTCGTCCCAGATCATATTCGTTCATGTGGTCTTGTTTCACTTCTGTTTACTTGTGTAGTGCCTTGTACATGCTGAGTTATTACTCTGGCCTGTTTCATGTTGCCTGTACTTTGATCTTGTTTCAATGATGTAGTTTCTAGTCTTTGTTGTACCTGATTGTATCTTGAATCTGTCTGGCCTTGATTTATTTGTAGTCTTTGGTATCACTCTTCGAGGCAGTCTGCGTTTCAATTGCATTGTTGGAGCTTTACTTTGGTTTGCACTTGAATGTGCAATCTGGTTGCTTATGGGGTTTTGGTGCTGGGTTGTGTTGTATTTGCTCTTTGTACCTTGCTGTTCCACTGGTACATGTGTTGGTTCAACACTTTTTTTTATTATTGCTTGGGTATTGAACTGTTTCATGCTTCATGCGAGCCTTTGTGCTTGTGCATTGACATTGGTCTTGTTTGGTGCTACGGTCTTTGACTTGCGAAATGCTTTGTCGAATTCATTTACATTGCGTTGTTTGGTCTGGCCATTCTTTGTTTTAGATCTGTGCATATCTTCTTGTATGCTTGGAGTCTCTGTTCGACCATATTGATAGTATTTGGTTTGGACATTGTTGTATTGTGACTAGTACATTGATTTGTACATTGAGTTGAATCCAGCTTAATCGCTCGGATTTGACCTTGTACTGATTCCTATTTCATCACTGTAGTGGCGAGGCAGTGCACGCGTGCGTGTACTGCAGCCACACAGAATTGGCATTTTATCCGATATTTCAATCGTTTGAATTGTTTCGTGTGTTCAATTCAATAATTTGAAACTGTATTTTGATTTGGTTTGATTTGATCATTTTGTTGTTTTCTAATTATCTATTTGATAATTAGATTATGATTTTCTAATTATTTATTTAATAATTAGATTTTTGTTGATAATTACCGTTTAGGCAATCCTGTTGTTTTCTAAATTATCTTCATTGATAATCCTTTCATTTATCTTTGTTGATAATTTGAAATTGCTGATTTGTTGTTTAACACTGTTAAGTGTTATATCTACCATTATCCGATTCTCTTATTGAAGGGTTGAATATACGAGATTTATTGTGACTGTCGTCTATTTGTTATTTAATTATTATTGCTTCCGTGCATTAATAACTGAGTTTGAATTAGACTGACCCGTGTATTATTTTCTTTTGAATTTAATACTCGGGTCATACCGAGTTATTACAGGTTGTAGATATCTTGCTTTGGGTTGCTGCTTGAGCTATGAAGTCACTTCATATCTTTTGGAGTAGTCGTGTCATAGTATAGGATGATATGTATTCATGTATATTATTGTCAATAATGTACTTGTATATGTAACTTCCAATGTCGACAGTTGTAGTTGTATCATATGTATTGTATCACATGTATTGTAACTAACATCAGTTATATATATATATATATATGAGACTTTTATTATCTGTGTTCCGCATTTAGCTTATCTGTGTTATTATTATATATATATTGTCCTAAACTATTATGAACCATCGTAGTTCATTTTATACTGGAATTGGGTATGTCGATGGGAGTAAATAAATAAAAGATGAAATATACCACTCCTATCGAGGTAACCAATACTAGTGTAAGGCCCAACTACGGATGGCCGCTCCTATCCAGCCTTATTCTTCGTAATAACAGACAGTATTTCTTTTAATACTCTTTGTTATTGTGAGCATAGAGGTGGGGCGTCACAGTTGGTATCAGAGCAAGGGGTTTATGGACATAATATAAAACATAACTTAGATGGAACATGTGTTACAACTATTTGTTGATGTTTTTATTTGTGCTTTGAGTCAAAACTAAAGTTTTGACATTATGATGAAAATTTTAAATATCTTTATTTAAAAATAAAAGTGAAATTGTGTTTTGATGATTGAGTAATTTGTGTTCTGTTTATCAGAGTGCGCAGCGGAAGCAGTGACACTGTCTTCGCTGAGTACAGCTGATAACCTTTTTGATTTAAAAAAAATCAAAATATGAAATTGAAATAAATTTCATTTGTTGTTTACATAGCTGGGTTTATTTTGTTTCTTTGAAAATTTCGAATCCGATTTGAGGATTCGAAGCGATTGCAGTTATGTGATTTTTGTTGAGATTTTTGTTGTTTTGAATTATCTTCATTGAAGATACATTCGAATGATTTCTTTGTTCATTTTGTAGTATACGTGCAAATTTGAGTTGCACGTTACTGCATTGACTTTACGTTGAACCGGTGTTTGGTTTAAACGTATTTTGTTGCCGTTATTTTTATAACGGGATTTTTACACCGATGCTAAATTTTTGAAGCACGGTGTTTTGTTGACATTTGTAATGAATGAAAATTCACTGGTATTATATTTTGATGCGAATTATTTTGATGAGATTTTGACGTTTAAAAATTACTGTTGCTTTGACTTCAGTAACCGTCAATTTTAAAGTGGATTTTCAAGCGGTTATTCCGCAATGCTAATTTTGAGATCCGATTTTACGGTGTTTTAGGAAGTACAATTTCCTTTTCGAAATTGCTACTGATATTGCTGTTTTAATCACGTGTTTGAAAATTGTTTTTAAAATAAAATTGTTTTCAAAAATTTTACAGTTTGCGCTTTCGAAAGAATGAGGAAGCGATTTAAACGCTTCAGCAAAATTGAGGACTATGAACCCTCACTTTTACTGATTCGCTTAATTCCAGACTTGTCTGTTTGAGAACGTAAAATGTATTTATTTAAAATACATAATTTTGCACTTTCAAGGAAACGATGAAGAGAATCAAACGATTTAGTAAAACACGTGGTATGGGACATGTGCATTTGCTATTTCGGTTAATTCCGGACTCGTTAATTGAAACATCTGCTGTTTGATGATTCTGATGATTTTGTGTGCTTTCGAGTCACTATGTTGGACCTTCGGGTCATCTGTTGGAACTTCGGGTCATTTGTTGGGCTTTCGGGCCACTCTGTTGGACCTTCGGGTCATTTGTTGGGCTTTCGGGCCACTTTGAGGACCTTCGGGTTAAATACCAGTACTAGACCTTCGGGTCACTCTGTGAACCTTCGGGTCATCTGATGGGTGACAAAAATTTATAGTACTTAGTAGGCTTCGGCCATTTGTTGATGCACGTGCGGCGTAGCTAAAACTCGCCATCTGATGGGATCGATCCAACCTTTTATGTTGATTTTCTAGAGTATCTTAATTGATTTCTAGATATTTGTTGTTTATAATTATTTGCAGGTAATTAGATATTTGCTGATTTGAGTTCTGATTATCGTTTGAGGTAATTAGATATTTGCTGATTTGAGTTCTGATTATCGTTTGTGATAATTAGATATTTGCCGATTTGAGTTCTGATTATCATTTGTGATAATTAGATATTTGCTGATTTGAGTTCTGATTATCGTTTGTGATAATTAGATATTTGCTAATTTGAGTTCTGATTATCGTTTGTGATAATTAGATATTTGCTGATTTGAGTTCTGATTATCGTTTGTGATAATTAGATATTTGCTGATTTGAGTTCTGATTATCGTTTGTGATAATTAGATATTTGCTGATTTGAGTTCTGATTATCGTGATATTTGCTGATTTGAGTTCTGATTATCGTGATATTTGCTGATTTGAGTTCTGATTATCGTTTGTGATAATTAGATATTTGCTGATTTGAGTTCTGATTATCGTTTTTGATAATTAGATATTTGTTGATTTGAGATTTCTGATTATCGTTTTTGATAATTAGATATTTGTTGATTTGAGATTTCTGATTATCGTTTTTGATAATTAGATATTTGTTGATTTGAGATTTCTGGTTATCGTTTTTGATAATTAGATATTTGTTGATTTCTGATTATCGTTTTCGATAATTAGATATTTGTTGATTTCTGATTATCGTTTTTGATAATTAGATATTTGTGTTTTTTTATTATCATTTTTGATAATTAGATATTTGTTGATTTGTGATTTTTGATTATCATTTTTGATAATTAGATATTTGTTGATTTGAGATTTCTGATTATCGATTTTGATAATTAGATATTTGTTGATTTGAGATTTCTGGTTATCGTTTTTGATAATTAGATATTTGTTGATTTCTGATTATCGTTTTTGATAATTAGATATTTGTTGATTTCTGATTATCGTTTTTGATAATTAGATATTTGAGATTTCTGATTATTGTTTTTGATAATTAGATATTTGTGTTTTCTAATTATCGTTTTTGATAATTAGATATTTGTGTTTTCTGATTATCGTTTTTGATAATTGGATATTTGCTAGTTTTGCTGATTATGAGATTTTCTAGTCTCTAATTGATTCTAGATTATGTTGATTATATTGAATTGTTGTTTCCTATCTATCTCTGTTGATAGTTAGAGTTTGCTGATTATGAAGTTCGTGTTTTCTAGTTATTTGTTGGATAACTAGATATTTGCAGTTTTGCGATTTGTGATTTGTGTTTTCTAATTATCTTTGCTGATAATTAGATTTTGTTGTTTTCTAATTATTGTGTCGATAATTAGATATTGTTGTTTTGTGATTTCTGTATTCTAATCATCTAATTGAAAATAAGATATTGCTGATAATTGTATTTATTCAGTTTTGTTGTTTTCTGATTATCTATTGATAATTAGATTTTTGTTGAGAATTTGTGAATTTCCTTTATGAAATTAAAAGATTTCTTTGGTGTTTGAATTCTCGACCTTTATATTTCTAACTTAACCAGTTTATGTTGGAAAAATAATTGTTATTGACGCCTTTAATTATGAAAATTACGGGAACGCAATTTTTATAAGGAGAGGAGTCTGTAACAACCTGGGGTTTTGTAACAACTAATTATCATCTAATGACGATTAAATTGGTTGTTAATGGCTATTTGGAGTTTTTTTAAACTGGATTGTGATTCTTTAATAATTTGATTAAGGAATTAGGTGGGCTTTACATGTGTTGAATCTTGGCCCACATTTTCTTTATACTTGGTGCCGTGATTATCAAAGGCAAACGGATTCCCCATTATTCATTTTTCACAACCCTAACAAAACATACGAAAGAAAATAAACGGCGGCTCTCATTTTCGTTCGTTCGTTCTTCTCTGTCCAAATTAGGGCCTCGAGATTTTGAAGTCGCCGACTATGATTATCTTGATCGAATGATGCTTTGTCGATCGATGCTTCACTTCGTGCTCGTTCACGGCTGCTTCTATTTGCTTCGAAACAAAGGTGAGTGAATTTCTTTCACTCACATCTAGTTCTATACTGTTTTGTATAAATTGATGCTCGGTACTTATGATAGTGATTTTGATTCGATTCTTTGATTGCCAAGGCGTTGATTTCGTTCGTCTTTGGCTTTGACTTGATTTTACGATGTTGGTGTTGTTTGACTTCGCTTCGGCAGTTTGACTTTGTTCCGATGTTGGTGATTTTATTTGACTGGGTCGGATTTCTAGTTGCCTTTGGCTTTCACTGATTTTTGCGATGTTGAAGTTGTTCGACCTGATTTTGCTTTGACTTTGGTCACTCCTGCATATTGTTCAACATGTAGTTTGCCGTATGATTTTGGTTTGAAATCTGCAAGTGTGATTTTGTGAAAATGTTTTAGATAAGAATTCATTTTGACTTTGATCGTGGTTGACTTCGGCCATGGTGATTTTGTGATGATATTTCGGCCCTGTTTGCTTGAATGCTTGAGATGATCTGGTTACACTTGATATCTTTACCAGTGCATGTGTTTACTGATTCGTCCCAGATCATGTTCGTTCATGTGGTCTTGTTTCACTTCTGTTAATTATGTAGTGCCTTGTACATGCTGAGTTATTACTCTGGCCTGTTTCATGTTGCCTGTACTTTGATCTTGTTTCAATGATGCAGTTTCTAGTCTTTGTTGTACCTGATTGTATCTTGAATCTGTCTGGCCTTGATTTATTTGTAGTCTTTGGTATCACTCTTCGAGGCAGTCTGCGTTTCAATTGCATTGTTGGAGCTTTACTTTGGTTTGCACTTGAATGTGCAATCTGGTTGCTTATGGGGTTTTGGTGCTGGGTTGTGTTGTATTTGCTCTTTGTACCTTGCTGTTCCACTGGTACATGTGTTGGTTCAACACTTTTTTATTGTTGCTTGGGTATTGAACTGTTTCATGCTTCATGCGAGCCTTTGTGCTTGTGCATTGACATTAGTCTTGTTTGGTGCTACGGTATTTGACTTGCGAAATGCTTTGTCGAATTCATTTACATTGCGTTGTTTGGTCTGGCCATTCTTTGTTTCAGATCTGTGCATATCTTCTTGTATGCTTGGAGTCTCTGTTTGACCATATTGATAGTATTTGGTCTGGACATTGTTGTATTGTGACTTGTACATTGATTTGTACATTGAGTTGAATCCAGCTTAATCGCTCGGATTTGACCTTGTGCTGATTCCTATTTCATCACTGTAGTGGCGAGGCAGTGCACGCGTGCGTGTACTGCAGCCACACAGAATTGGCGTTTTATCCGATATTTCAATCGTTTGAATTGTTTCGTGTGTTCAATTCAATAATTTGAAACTGTATTTTGATTTGGTTTGATTTGATCATTTTGTTGTTGTCTAATTATCTATTTGATAATTAGATTATGAGTTTCTAATTATTTATTTAATAATTAGATTTTTGTTGATAATTACCGTTTAGGCAATCCTGTTGTTTTCTAAATTATCTTCATTGATAATCCTTTCATTTATCTTCGTTGATAATTTGAAATTGATGATTTGTTGTTTAACACTGTTAGGTGTTATATCTATCGTTATCTGATTCTCTTATTGAAGGGTTGGATATACGAGATTTATTGTGACTGTCGTCTATTTGTTATTTAATTATTATTACTTCCGTGCATTAATAACTGAGTTTGAATTAGACTGACCCGTGTATTATTTTCTTTTGAATTTAATACTCGGGTCAGACCGAGTTATTACAGGTTGTAGATATCTTGCTTTGGGTTGCTGCTTGAGCTATGAAGTCACTTCATATCTTTTGGAGTAGTCGTGTCATAGTATATGATGATATGTATTCATGTATATTACTGTTAATAATGTACTTGTATATGTAACTTCTAGTGTCGACGGTTGTAGTTGTATCATATGTATTGTATCACATGTATTGTAACTGGCATCAGTTATATATATATATATATATATGAGACTTTTATTATCTGCGTTCCGCATTTAGCTTATCTGTGTTATTATTATATATATATTATCCTAAACTATTATGAACCATCGTAGTTCATTTTATACTGGAATTGGGTATGTCGATGGGAGTAAATAAATAAAAGATGAAATATACCACTCCTATCGAGGTAACCAATACTAGTGTAAGGCCCAACTACGGATGGCCGCTCCTATCCAGCCTTATTCTTCGTAATAACAGACAATATTTCTTTTAATACTCTTTGTTATTGTGAGCATAGAGGTGGGGCGTCACATTAACCATCAATTCTAAATTTAAATTATTTATTTATTTTCTTTCCTGTGTCAAAGTCTATAATTTTTATATTTAATTTTTAAACCATTTATCTAAGATTTAAATTCAAATCAAATATACACATATATATTCAAATTTATTCATATATGCCCGTATACATATATATTCACATATATACAATATTTAAACTTTAAATGATTTAACATAGAATTTATTTGAATTCGGGGAAACTCGCATCAATTTATAAATTAATTTTACAAATTTTATTCAAAAATTCAATTAAATATCAATTTAAATTTAATTAAAATCCGGGGTTGTTAAACTAAGGGTGTAGGCGACTCCATTCTTGTGTTGCTTAAGGATATGGGTGCGGGACTGATACATTCAGTTCCACGCGGCAAGGCATGAGCCAACTATGTATTTCCTTTGCTACATCCCTTAGACATATATGCTGCTCGGAAGGATATCTCTTATCCTTGTGATGGAGATCGAAGTTGGCTTAGACCTAAGGGGATCTACACGGAAAACGTACATAATTATGCAAATGCATCTTAGAGGTTTTTGATTGTATACCTATTCATTATTGTGGTATACATGGAGCACAGCTATTTTTTACTTATATTCTACACCTTAGACAAAATCGATTATAATGCAATATTTATCTATTAGATGGTTGGCTCTTTTAAGAGGAAAAGCAATCCAGTGATTCAGTTGGTCTCAAAAGGTGCTGTTATATGTCACACATATTTCTTTAATTTCTCACACCAGACTTTTGTCTGACCAATGGTTTTATTTTTTTCTTATTTCCATGGGTGCTCTTTCGAGTAGTATGAGGAAAGCAGGTTTTCGTTGATGTTCACTGGGTTCTTGAAGTGGACCTGGATGTTTTACCTACTACAGTATTCTTATTTCCACTGCATTACTTTATATATCATCAATTGTAAGGATATACTGTTATAACTGTCCAGGCTGATGATAGTACTTAGATTGATAACTCTAAAATACTATGTATATAGAGTAACACTGTGTACTATCTTTCGATATTATATGTTATCATTCTATTGTGAGATTCTGATGTTTTTGTTCTCCTCTTTCTTGTTCTTTTCTTTTCTTCCTTTTCTTTTACCCTAACAATCGGTCTTTCCGGCACTTGAGTATTCGGCATGTGAATACCGTGGATGTACTAGTGTCGACATTCGAGGGTCGAAAAGGGAGGCCGTTACATCCATTACCATGCGATTGCCACTTTAGTAATAGGTCGGTTCTACCACATTCAGCAACAACTGAGTCATATAGGTCCTTGTGTTCACATAACTCTTCATGCAAATCTCTTCTAACTTACGACCAACTTGATTCTCGCTTCCCCAACAAACCGACAACGTATCTAAAACCATAGTTTCCATCATGTTCAACATCAACATCTTTAGTTTTGTAAGGAATCAATTAATTTGGCATCTGATCAGTATACAAAGCTGATACATTAGATAAATCAAATGATCGAGATGGTTTACGAATCTAAAGCTTGACATTTTTTAATGTTTGTTTTTACTACATTGGGTAGAAGGTAAAGGCATGGATTTGTTGTCAAACAACTCAAAATAATATAGTTGTCTTTTAATGGAGGTATCAGTTTTTCTATGAGAACAACCTTTAGTTTTTGATTTGCTAATATGGGATACTAGAGAGGAAGTTTGAGGTAAAGCAATTTCCTTAATTTTTGGTAATAACCATTTGATGAGCCATAACCATGTTCTTCATTCCATGCATCAAATCTTTAAAAAAAAATTGAATACTAGCGTCTTTTTTGTTTCCCATGCCAATAATAAGCAATCTAGTCCAATGTGTATGAATTAAATGTAGGAGGATTTCAACATGGTTTCTGATGCAGCCAAGGAAGCGAATTCGATGATGTAAATAAAATCCGTCCAGGATCTCACACGATTAGCGGAAATAATCGATGAATTGATGATAAATCGATGAATTTAAGAATACCCAAATGATGAAATGATACAATGATGAATTGATGGATTGAAGATACCCAAGATAAAGGCCCAAATCCGTTGATCTCAAAGCACCGGATTCTAGCAATCTTCGACACGTTGATCGAGCACGATGCCGTGAGAGAAGATCTATAATTCTTCGAACGTTGATCAAGCGCACTTGATTCCGTGAATTGGCTTCAACAATCATTGATTCAAGCGCACTCGAATGCCGAAGGTGGAGATATGAGATAACACTCAACTACCAATTTCAATGGTGGCACAAAGCACAAACCAAAATTTTATTCAAAAATCAACCCCCTTTTACAATGACATCACACTCCTATTTATAGGCGTTTACAACTCAACACACGTTACAATATTTCAAACGACTTAAGAAAAATACATCACAACAGTACAAACGACTTACCAAGACACACGACTTAAGCAAGTACGACATAACAAAATACAAACGACTTAACAAAATACAGCAAACGACTTAACAAAATACCAACAAACATCACGCGACTTAACACTGGAGCGACATAACACGAGCGACTTATGGAAAGCGGCATACTGGAACGACTTAAGAAATGGCGACATAAGACTTTGCGACCTAAGGAAGAAACGACTTAAGCTTCGCGCGACTTAATGATTCCAGCAGCTTGTTCGCGACCTAAGTAATTCTGGAGCTTGTTCGCGACATAAGAATCTTCAGTAGCTTCAGCTTCATGAGCGACTTAAGAGAACATGGCAGCGACCTACTGGAATTCACGACATAAGAAACTCGGCGACCTAAAGAAGCTCGTCCGTTCACGACCTACTGGTGATGCCGCGACTTAAGCAATGTCGCTCACGATTTATCTGGAAACGACTTAAGGCAATGTCGTTCTCGTTCTTCTGGAATTTGGCTTAGGTCGTTCGCGACATAATGAGGAGGGGCGACTCGCGACTTAACTGGAGATTTGCTCGCGATCTACTGGAACGACCTAGGGTTGGATTTCGCGACTTAGGGTAATTCGTTCATCTTGATTTCGCGCTGCATCATCCTCCCCTGGTTGAAAAGAATTTGTCCCGAATTCACACTTTTTTCTTCTTCGAGATGCTGTCTTCCATTTATTATCTGGTCTGATGCGGCTCTGGTGATAACTACTCTTAAGATTGATCTTGTCTTGACCCTTTGAAGATGCGGCTCGACATAAGGAACGCATGGCATAAAGCAGACGTGGCATTAGGCAGGCGGCATAAGGAAGTGATCTGAGGGAGATGACCTCATGATGCTTGTGCCAATAGGAAGGTGCGATATAGAACCAAAACATGACGAAAATGCGAGACGATATAAGGAAGTTTAAAATCGCGGAGCGATTTAGGAAGTTACGACTGAAGAAGTATGATGACTCATGCCCAGATTCTTGTCTATCCTTATCTCGTCCAAGTGTATCATCATTTAGAATCTTCCCTTGATGGGTTGCATCAATTTCCCCTGATTGAAATGAATTCCCACTCGCTTCTTCTTTGACATGTTTATTTTCATGAAATGGTTCCAAGCAGTTGACAATGTCAGCAGTACGGACATGATCAGGCAACTCCAACTGACAATCATTCCCTTCCTCCTGTCGTTTCAACTCTTCCTGTTCTTTCAGACTCACAAGATCATACGATCCCCGCAGTGAAATAGTATCTGGTACTAGCTCAGTATGATGTTGAATGTCCTGTAGTGGTGGTAATTCTTCGGGAAATTCCTCAGGATATTCGACTTCAGACTCATCGAATTCTGATCCAACTTCCTCAAAAACTTCAAGATCTTTACTCGTTCCTTGCCCAGTCAACACAAACAATTCATTATTATTTTTCACCTTTTCAACAGACTCTTCCAAAAATACAAGACTAGTTTCTTCAGGCAGTTCCTCAGAAATCTCATCTTCAAACTCTTCAAATACTTCAACATCTTCAGGATTCTCAAACTCAGAACTTTCTCCAGATTCAATCAACATTGATAATTCATCACTATCTTTCATTTTATTGACGAACTCTTTCAAAGATAATAAACTATCTGATTCTGCCTTCTCTTCTGTTTCACTTTCACTTTGTTCGGGCTTTTCGGAAACTAAGGAATTTACACTTGGCTGGCTCTCATCCATAAGCTCAGGTGTTAAGCAAGAATCCTCCATCATCAAGCTATTTCCCTCACTCCGAACATAATTTCTTCTTCCATACTATCGACATCAATCTTTGGTTGTGAAGAGTAATCAACTTCTACATCCACATACTTTAACGTTGAATAAAATCCCATCAACAAATTACAATCATCGTTCTCTAACTCGACCTCTTCATCTTCGTTGTCAAACTTTGGTGGTAATTCTTCGTACGATTCCGTAGGATTGACCTCTTCAAACTTTCCTACCATTGGTTTAACCTCCTCAGGAGTTTTAAGCTCTTCACTTGCCTCATACCTAACCAACGATTCAGCACCTTCCGCTTCTTCAACACTTTCGCTGAAAGATAATGGACTGGTCGGTTCCTCTTCCTTTTTCGGCTCGCTTTCAGTAGAATCATCCACATCCTCGTTTTCACATTCTTCCACAACTAAGGCTTTCTTCTTGGGCTCCATACATTCAATACTTCTATGGTCAGACTCCTGATAATGATAGCGCTTAATTCGGTCATCAACATTTGTCTTAGTGATTCCATGTACAACTGGTTCGTTGACTCTCTTAGAAACATTTATACTGCAATTAACACCTTTATTCTGATTGCTGGGGCTTGTAACCACACCCTTTCCTCGACTCCCTTGACTCAACTTCTGCAACTGTTGGTTCACACGAGTTTGATAATTGTAGGGTAAGAAATTTGCCTTCATCATCCTTTTCATCTTATCCCACGTGACAACTTTGGATTTCCTCATTCTCTCTCTGGTTGATTTAGTTTGTTGCCACCAATCCATAGCTCTTCCTCTCAATCTTGTAGCAACTAACTTAACTTGACGATCTTCAGACACGTTGTTGATTTTAAAAATCTTTTCAACCTTTGATAACCAATCAAGGAATTCCTCTGCTTGTAGACCACCTCGGAATTTTGGAATTTCTGTGTCCATCCTTGACTCCCGTGTATGACCATTCTCTTCAACATTCCTATATTGATTTTGCCCTTGACCTGGATATCGAAAGTGAACACTATCACCATAACTATCTTCTTCAAACTTAGATGATCTTCGATGTCGATTCTGAACATTGACTCTTCTATGACCATGCACGTCCTCTCTACTTCTTCTTTCCTCTACTCGACATCTTTCATAACCACAATCTGGCTCATGCTCGTAATCACGATAAGTTCTTCTTTCTTCATTCTGATAATCACGATTGTCTCGAAATCCACAATCTCGATTTATCGACAATGATGGTTCTCTCCTTTGATTTCGATTCATGTCAGCATCATTCTCTCCACTCTCTCGAAACCCTTACTGAACCTTTCATCGATGCGTTGTTCCATCTGTTCAGCATCTTCTCTCTCATACAAATTTGCAACATTATGATGACGGTTAACACGTCTCGGAGGCATGATCAAATCTTCAACAGATCTAAACACGAACTTCACTTTGTTCCAAAAAATTCTCGAATCAAAACTCCCCCACTTGTTTGAAATCTCACGAACACCCAAATAAACAAACAACTCAATTCGAACTCCAAAAACTTCAAATCTCAAAATTGACCCCCAACGAACTTAGATAAGTTCGTCTCCTAGCTCACGACTTGAACAAATCTCGCACAAACTTGAACAAGCTCGCTTCTAGCTCTGATACCAAACTGATGCAGCCAAGGAAGCGAATTTGATGATGTAAATCGAATCCGTCCAGGATCTCATACGATTAGCGGAAATAATCGGTGAATCGATGATAAATCGATGAATTTAAGAATACCCAAATGATGAAATGATACAATGATGAATTGATGGATTAAAGATACCCAAGATAAAGGCCCAAATCCGTTGATCTCAAAGATACCGGATTCTAGCAATCTTTGACACGTTGATCGCGCACGATGCCGTGAGAGAAGATCTACAATTCTTCGAACGTTGATCAAGCGCACTTGATTCCGTGAAATGGCTTCAACAATCGTTGATTCAAGCGCACTCGAATGCCGAAGGTGGAGATAGGAGATAACACTCAACTACCAATTTCAATGGTGGCACAAAGCACAAACCAAAATTTTATTCAAAAATCAACCCCCTTTTACAATGACATCACACTCCTATTTATAGGAGTTTACAACTCAACACACGTTACAATATTTCAAATGACTTAAGAAAAATACATCACAACAGTACAAACGACTTACCAAGACACACGACTTAAGCAAGTACGACATAACAAAATATAAACGACTTAACAAAATACAGCAAACGACTTAAGAAAATACCAACAAACATCACGCGACTTAACACTGGAGCGACATAACACGAGCGACTTATGGAACGCGGCATACTGGAACGACTTAAGAAATGGCGACATAAGACTTTGCGACCTAAGGAAGAAACGACTTAAGCTTCGCACGACTTAATGATTCCAGTAGCTTGTTCGCGACCTAAGTAATTCTGGAGCTTGTTCGTGACATAAGAATCTTCAGTAGCTTCGGCTTCATGAGCGACTTAAGAGAACATGGCAGCGACCTACTGGAATTCACGACATAAGAAACTCGGCGACCTAAAGAAGCTCGTCTGTTCACGACCTACTGGCGATGCCGCGACTTAAGCAATGTCGCTCGCGATTTATCTGGAAACGACTTAAGGCAATGTCATTCTCGTTCTTCTGGAATTTGGCTTAGGTCGTTCGCGACATAATGAGGAGGGGCGACTCGCGACTTAACTGGAGATTTGCTCACGATCTACTGGAACGACCTAGGGTTGGATTTTGCGACTTAGGGTAATTCGTTCATCTTGATTTCGCGCTGCATCAGTTTCCTAAAATAACTAACTCATGAACATAGAAAAGACCGTGATTCTCCTAATAATGCATTCACAATCTTTAATGTTGGATGTATGTTGATGAATTACCTTGTTTAGTTGAAAATGAATCTATTTAGTTAAATCCTCATTAAAGCCTCGTTAAATCTCCGCTAAAGCGTGTAGCGCTCTTCGATCGCTACGTCTTTTCAATTTAGCACTATTAAATAGTACATCTGCTGTATCGACCCAGTATTTTGGACCATTCAAATCGACAATAAATCCACACATGTCGGACTTGAATAATTCAAAATAATGGATTGTAATTTAAATTTAGCAAAACTGATTATATACAGTAAATAAATAATCACAGACACAGAGTAATATAAATTAATGCAGCGGAAACAAAAGAATAGTAGTGTTTCCTGGAGATTTGACCAGGCAACCAGTGCTCGGCATCAGGTAGCACTCGGCGTCAGAGAGTACTCGGCATCTAGGAGTGTTCGGCGAAGTACCCGGCTTCCTAGTGGAACTCGGCGTCATAGAATGTCCGGCATCTAGGAGTACTCGGCGAAGTACACAGCATCCATAATGTTCGGCATACAGAGCGCTCGGCGTCAGCCAATACTCGGCAGCAAGAGTGCTCGGCATACAAGAGTGCTCGGCATCAAGACTGCTCGGCATACGAGAGTGCTCGGCATCAAGACTGCTCGGCATACAAGACTGCTCGTCATACAAGAGCGCTCGGCATCAAGGAGAACTCGGCAGCATCTGGAGTTCGGCATACAGGAGTACTCGACGTAGTACTCGGTAGCATCAGGAGTACTCGGCAACAAGAGTACTCGGCATCTAGAAGAGCGTTCGGCTTCGACTGACAAACATCCTGCACTTCCCAAACATCAACCACATCGTTCAGCATAGAAGGGACTGTTCGGCATCAGGGACCGTTCGGCACACCTGGTTCGGCATACAGCGACCATTGTACTGGGGCTGGAGCGTTCGGCTATCCGGCCCACTTGGGAAGTCCAACCCATATTTGCCTATAAATAGAGGGGCAGGGTCACAGTGAAATGGATCCTTTTTGGGAGAGAGAACACTGGGGAGACTCTGCCATTTTCAAGACTCATCTTCTCTACTTAACAACTTCATTCAAGCATTTGATTCACGAATTGTATTTGTAATCAACTATAAAGAAGATCAATAAAGTTTAACCTCAAAGTGGACGTAGGCAATTACGCTGAACCACTATAAATTTGGTGTTCTTACTTTCTGCAGTTAGATTAGCATTGTCTTCTCTGTTTAATTTACTTTCATCACTTATATCTCTACACAATCTTTCTCTACGAGGTTAGTGACCAATTTTGGTGCTAACAAGTAGTTCATGAAGCTACTATATATATATATATATATATATAACAGAGTTAAACAAGATACAACAGAGGTCTCGAATACATATATATCTCAATACAATAGTCAAATACAAGATCTGAATACATCACTGGAATTAACTGAATAACTGAAAGCTGGATAGATAGCTGGATCTCCAAGCGAAGCTCCAACTCCAAAGGTGAGTCTCGAATACTGTATCACTCAATCTGACCCGAGCGTAAAGCAAAACACAAAACACTCGAGTCAGGATTAACATTCTTATATCAATAAATCCAACTCAAGTGAAATATCAACTGAAATACAAGTAACTAAAAGGATGTTTGGGATAACCATTCTCTAAGGATCCGTTAAACTATCTACACATAGTAGTGTACGCTAAGTAGATAATGCCTATCAGTAATATAAAGTATCAAAATAGTGTTAAGGCGTTACCATTATCTCCCTTAACACATTTTATATAAGCATCATAGTCTATACAGCACTGTAAACTCCACCATAAACTGGTGGACTATAAGGGAGTACTCCATATGTATAACACAAAACAAATCGTAATGGTCGCGTATAGGGATACAAGTATGACAAGGCACATGAGGCAATACCCAAGGTAGTGAAACTACCGTTTGCCTGATCCGGACTGGTGAGAACGCATCACCGCAACGATCGCAACACCGCGAAACAACACTCCCAATTCAAGGGTGCGCACCAATCAAAAACAAGTAATGAGTAGTTTACGAAGAAGTGTGTCTGCTAGAGGTAGCTAACCTCACTGGCCCGGCACGGCTCCTGTTTAAGTCATTTCAAATTTGACACAAGTGCCAAGGCTATCCATTATCGTTCTCTTTCTTCAAATCCAGCAACGTCATCATTCCAACCACTTCATTCTGGATCACACTCCACGTATAATAGTTATTAAAGTGGTTTTCGGGTTGGACAGAGAGTATGTCCCTAACCGATCCCGGACTCTTCAATAACTACGTAATTATTACACCGATTGGTCATTTAATAAACTTCCAAAATAGTTTATATTTCAAAACCAAAATATCATTGCCATTTCAAATATATCCATCTCAAAAATATCCATTTACAAAATCTTAGTACTTCAAAGTTATAACACTTCTAAATAAAACACTTTGAAAATCATTATACTATGGAAATCAAAATCTAGAAATCATAATGCTTTGGAATCATAACACTTCCCACTTAACTGTTTAAATATAAATAATAGTATATATAATAAAATAGTTTATATAGAAATAGTTATAATTTAAAATAGTTTATATTAAAATAATTTATATAGAAATAGTTATAATTTAAAATAGTTTATATTAAAATAATTTATATAGAAATAGTTATAATTTAAAATAGTTTATATTAAAATAGTTTATATGAAATAAATTTATAAAGTAACATATATAAATAGTTTTAAATATAATTTAAAAATACTTTATATAATAAAATAGCTTTCTAAAATTTCACAAATTAATTCCAAATCAACACCAATCCCAAAATTCAAATTTAATCAAATCTCAAGTCATCAATTTCAATTCAGTTCTCAATAAATTATTATATCGATTTCAAATACTGATTTGAACCACAAATAAACCATTTAAATTTCGATATATTCCAAAGCTAAAAATATCTCACAATCTCAAAACTAAATTTTGATAATTTCATATATATCTTAATTTAACTTTATTATTATTTAGTTTTGAAATATTCATTTAATAAATCCAATATTATTTAAATAAAACCCCAAATTACAAATAACTAAATATTTTCTTCAACTTATTTAAACTTGAAATATTCATTTAAATCACCTTAACCAAAATTAAGTTATAAAATTATATCCTTTAAAAATCTCAAATTCAATGAGTTCCAAATCGATTTCTAATTAAATATATTTCTTAATTAAATACAATTTCAAAACAATTTGAAATCTACTTTCTCAACCTTAATTTATTAGATCATTATAGACTCTATATTAAAATATAATTTAAATCAAGGGTACTTTTGGCACAGGTCCTTATTAAGTTTCAAAATTCACGAAAAGTCCTTCACTAAATTTCAGTGTAAATTAGGTCCCTGTTTTTTATTCACGATTATTGCAGAGCATGATGCAACATTTTATAAAAGTTGCTTACATTTCCGCAACATTTCTGTACACTGTGAACATAGTGTATGAAAGTTGCTGAAATATCAACACTTATTTATAAAAGTTGCTGATATTTCAGCAACATTTATGTACACTGTGAACACAGTTTATGAAAGTTGCTGAAATATCAGCACTTATTTATAAAAGTTGCTGACATTTCAGCAATAATTTTTCTTTGTTTTTACAATAAAACTTTGACACAGATAGTTGCTGAAATATCAGCACTTATTTATAAAAGTTGCTGACATTTCAGCAATAATTTTTCTTTGCTTTTACAATAAAACTTTGACACAGATAGTTGCTGAAATATCAACACTTATTTATAAAAGTTGCTAACATTTCAGTAATAATTTTTCTTCGTTTCCAGAAAACAGGGACCCGCTTTACAATGAAACTTTGACAGGGACACGCTTTACAATATGAAAGTATGATAGGGATGCCTCCCTAATTTCCACTTAAATAAAAACTTAACCATATTATATTTTAATAAAATCAAACTTTATTATTAAGCTTATTTTATATTAAAACAAATTTATGCATAGCTTAAAATCAAGAATTTAACTATATATAAAATAACATTTATATAATATCTAAAATCAATATTTATATAAAACCATATATTTCCTTCCAAACCATAGTAATCATTTCAAATTATTTATATATAGACCAACGGTGTCTGTATATAATTTTCTATCCTATGATCAAGTGACATGGACATTTATCATTTCAATCCGCAATTTAAATATATATACGGGTATATATCAGTTCAATCCGCAATCCCAAATTCAATTCAAATGAAAATCGCTTGGGTCTATCATTTCAACCCATAACGATTTTCTCCTATTCTAAAGTCCGTTCGGGTATGTATCATTTCAACCCATAGTGATTTCTATACTAACAGAGAACTTACAGAGTGACAACAGATATGATAATAATATAACAATAAGTAACAGGCATATATCATCAGTGATAAATAACAGATAATAGTGTCAGATGTCACAGGTGAACAGATACAGATAATGGCATATATATAACAATGTAAATACTAACAGCAGCATATTTCAATTGTCGTTTCAATTGAAATCAAATTTAATAAATATAAAAACGTTAATCGTGAGTGATTGCTCACCTTTCGAGGCAAGTGATGGGCGACACATGGAATGAGCTACGAATTCAAGTGCGAATTGCAAAGCAAAGAAGATTGGCGTGAATTGACGAATAAAGCTGACTAATAGGAACAGACGAAATCAAATCAGAATTTTATCGATGCATATAAGTGGTATAATAGAACTTGCATGTAAATATATATATATATATATATATATATATATAAAATCATATTTTAAAAGCAAACATATATTGAATTGAATATATATGTGGTTTTAAATTAAAGAACACATATAAAAATCAAACATATATACATTATATATTTTTAAATAAATACATATAAAAATAGCATTTATAATAAAAAAAACAAGCTTAAAAGTTTAACTAGAAACTTATGTAACAATATATATTTTTGCAGTAAAATAAATAAACATATATAACTTTATATACAAAAACACGTACAGTAGCTGAAAGTTTAAAATATAGCACACAACAAAATACTCAGAATCTAGATTCAAACAACTTCATACAGCAACAACTATAACTTAGAATACTTATTTAATATATAATACTTACAATACATAGTAAAAGCTCACGCTACTCATATAAAAGCTAATATATATATTTATCCAAATTTTAAACAGTGTGTACCCAAAATATATGAGTTTATTACATACTTAAATATGAACAACTGCTATATAGAGCCAAACTCAGCTGAACTCAACAGAATATATATTTCTAATATATACATAAAACAGGTTTTCAAATATATAGTTTACAATATACAATACTAACATCATGCCTACTTACAAACAGGTTTCCAATTCTCATATAAAATATATATAACTAACCCATGACTATATATACACATAACTGATAAGTATATACATATGATAACCTATTATAACAGAACCCAAACATGACATTGAAAAATATGCCTTCCTCTATATTATAATATATACTAAAAGCTTATTTATATAAATAAGACTGTCCTACACATATAATAACCTATAATATAATACACTCATATATTCATCTAACAACAAAACAACCCTCAACCCTTAGATATATAAATATACATAAACTAGTACTTATATGATTTTATATACACGCACCTATATATACGCTCAAAGGAGAGGATCACATGTTGTTCGGCCAGCCAGTGGAGGGGCACGAAGTGGTGGAGTCGGCTTCACGGGTGGAAGGCGGGTAGATGCGCGCCAGAGACTAAGGCAGGGTGCGGTGAAGTTGGAGCCTGTGCACATGCTGGTTGAGCAGGGAGTGAAGTCGGGCTTGGCTACGTGGGCGGGCATGGCTGGAAGTGAGAAGGAAGGGCGGCGGTGGTTGTCGAGGCGGAGGGGAGGCCAAAGTTCGGCTAGAATAGCCAGGAGATGCGTCGCTCGCACGGCAACGTCCATGGACGGTGGGGTAGGCTGCTAGCGGTGGGTAGGTGGACGCGATGCGTCAGGGATAAGGAGGGTGTTGGAGCCGTGCCGGGGTATGCTCGGTCGGAGGAAGGATGAAGGCGGAGGCATTTCGTTGAGGGTGGAGCAAAGATGGACGGTGGTGAAAAGTAGCAGAGGGACGCGGTCTCGGCAATCAAGGTCGGGTAGGAGGGCTTCGGGTTGTTGCGCGTTTGGGAGGCAAGCAAAAAAAAAAGAGTGCAGGGTCAGGCAACAAAGTGGACATTGCATTGAAGAAGAAGAATGGACAAGAGGAGAAAATGTGAACCAATATTGAATGAAAGTGTACAACCCAAAGTCCAACGTGCATTCCAAGAAATAAATAAATTTTAGTGGCTGACAGCTTTTCACCTTGAGAAATGAATAGACACGGGAACCGAAGGAAACGAAGAGACTTAGAGCCGAAAGGACACGAAAAAGGTGTACCGATACGACGAACAGTTTATTATATCTGTCGCGTACTGGACCTCAAAATACAGAAATAAATATACCGTAGAGATCAGTACGACGAGACGATCAAAACGGTATACAGATATTAGTGGTACGATTGAATTATAAAAATTCAAAATTTTCCTAACGGAAAATGCAGCAAAAACGCAGAAAAATAAGATCGACGGAGCTAAAGAAGTCCGAATTTGATGAAACGAAATTTGACGTCTCACTCAGAAGATGATTTAGAATTTTTCTATAGAAAAATATTTCAAGTTTGGAAAACATTTTATTACCATTGATTTTAACTGATATAAATTTAAATATAATTACACAAGAAAATAAACTTCCAAATTCCGATGAAAATTTACCATTTGCTATGTTTAATTAGACGTATTACAAATATCAAATTTATATTTCAAAATTTTATTATTTACAAATCCACAAAAATTCAATTATTCACGCTGTTAAACCTTTAAAATTTACGGATCGTTACATCTGCTTAAAGCCTTGTTATTTTCTGCTACATCACTGACTCAATGGTTTAGCACCTGCTTTAGCAACATTAATACAAAAAGGTTAATCTGACTAATTTTCTTTTAAACCAAATAAACAAAGTTAGGGTAATGACCTATGTTTAAGGCCTAAGTGCTTAACATAAGTTAGAAACCTATATTAGTAACAATGTCGGGACTACATAGAACATGATATTCTTTATTTTGTTATATAAAATTAAAAAGTATTTCTTTTTCCTATGTAAATGATGTAAGAATGAGAATAAATTATTTTTAGAGATTTAATTTTATTTCCAATAAAGCTTTTTGCACCACCACTATTTTCCACCGTATCCCTCTTTATCTCTATTATAACTTTTTTCACATCCGCTGATATAAAGCCGTTAGGTGTTTTAACTGTATAGAAATGAATGAGATCTAACACTACTATAGAAACTACGCCCACAATAAACGAAATTCATTTATGGCATATACATGACTCATGTTTATCAAATTTGTTTGCATAGAAGCTTTTAGTTCAATAAAAGAGAGCTCCAACAAAGACTGCATACTCTCCTAAGTTTGTTTAAAATTTACTTGACAAGAATATAAATGTTTTTTTCAATTTTGAATGTGAAGCCTCAACTCTAAAATATAAACAAATACCGTTAATTATTTTTGAGATTAAATTGAGTACATAAAATGAGAAATAAGTAATAAAAACTAATTTATACCTATTAGACGTGTAATTGCCAAGATGCATAAAATTATCAATCAACACATGAACAAATCGCTTTTTCCATGGGTCTAACTAAGATTCATGAACTGACATAGTTGGTATGTAATTATTGTAAATTTCCAATAAACGTATCGATATTTTCAAAATATATCAACATGTTCTAATCATTAAGCAATTGCTTCTTCACCCATTTTTCCTTGATTTTTACATATTTTTTATGTACATTAGAATGTTTTTCTCAATGTGCCATTTACAAAGTAAATTGGCCAAATTAGGAAAAACTATCTCAATGGCATTCATCAAAGCAAGCTCTCGATCTATTACAACAAAGGTTCGCAACTCTAGCTTACAAGTAATCATAACAAATTTCAATCTCTGCAAAGCCTACACATAATATTTCGTCCACTTAGAAACAAATTAAGCAATGAGTACGCAAAATGCATGGTGTGTAGACATGATACCGTCTATCTCTAATAATAACATTTGATTCCTATTTGTTTTATATGTATAATCCAATCAAGGAAATGTTCGCAAAAAAATATTAACTAATAGGACGAGCCAAGAAAATACTTGTGATTATATCAATTCCGTCATCTTGATTTCGATATCATTCAAAATAGTTAAACTCCGTAAGCTTGCTAAGCATATATTGAATCTATGAACGTCCAGCATGTTCGATTTCGATTGACAACATTGTAAATTGTCTTTATGATAGTACAATTTTTTGGATCATTTTTCTAAAGGTATGCAAAATTGACTTGGTTTTGACTACACTTTTAGATATAGGACATATCAATACAAGTTTTAATTTCTTCCTTTGTTAATTTTCCGACAAAAGAATGACCTTCGCTATTTTACATTGTATAATGGTTATGAATTCCATTCACAACTTCCGACTTCCATCTGTCCAACGAAGATGTCGTAACACCTTTAATCTGAAATGGACACTCATGTTTCATCATATCGGTTAATCTAGGGTTTAAAAAGGAACCTTCTTTATACACCTTATATTTTCCACTTCTTTCACAAGCAAATAAAACTCGAGGTGTCCATCCATGAGTGTAATGTTCTAATCTAAAAACAATATCACAAAATCCTAGTGCACTACCCATTCCAACAACCAACCTTTCAATTTATCTTCTTGGGAATATCTACATTTAACAAATTCAAGATAAACAACTAATAAAAATAATTTTTAAAACTAAAAATGTTAAAACGATACTTACATCGTATTCAGTGAATTCATTATTGTAGTCCAATGCATTTTCTTTAAATTCATTTGTTTGTTGCTCCTCTTAGTACGTCATCAATTGAAAATGAAGAAAAATAGCAAATTAAACGCCCACGCCATTAACAAATGTGGGAAGTTAGATAAAACCTGGATAACTACACGACCGCTGTTTTGACCTAACAAGGATTTCTGCTAGAACCACACCGCCCCCGAACGTGGTTGCTGCAGACGTTTTTTTTTCGAATTAAAAACGAATATGGCCATGAAAATAACCTCTAACGATTCCATAGGCTTCAAATCTCCAATGCCCACTTTGATTTGCCTAAAAAACTCGCGGTGGAGTGGTTTTAGATTTAGGTTTGGAAGAAGGAAGGAATAAGGAAAAAAGAAAGGAAGAGAAGAGTGGTAGAATGGAAAGGAAAATGTATTGGAATACCAAAAAAATAAAATAAACCATGGGGTCTTAATTATTATATCTACATCTTTTTTCACTTTTGTAGTAATACTGGACTTCGTATTGAATCTTGTTTGAGCGATATCTCTGTGAAGTGTGCAAAAGATATTTGCAAACCAATAAGAGTTCAAACTTATTTTATGACTAGGACGTGATTATTGTAGTTTGATTTTCATTCGTATTCATTTTGTATATCGGTCATATTTAAAGGAAAAAACGAAATGAGAGTGAATTAATAAAAATAAGCCTGTAAGCGATCGGAAGCAGATTCAAATAGTATCATATTTATATTTAAAATCATTTTCGGATAATGGTATCTGTATCCACGGATGCGGTAGATATCGCATAATTATCGAATAATCCTCGACCAATTCAGAACTCTAAATAAATAAATAGAATATTTTGATTATTTCTAAATTCTTTTGAGAACTATAAAAATAAAAATAAAAAAATAAAAAAGTTAAAGAAGTTACAATATTAGTTACAGTTTTTTTTTTTATATATATATTAGGAAATGGTACTTAAATGCAACTGGGATAACATAACACAAATCAAATGTCAATATATGTTTGAATCACGCTAAGCAAGTATCGAACTTGTGACCTCTCGCATCAAAGTCGAATCACTTAACCACTGAAACAGTGGTGCTTGTCAAGATTTCTAGTTTTATATAAATAAATTTTAAGTTTTACAATGATAGTTCTGTAGCAGAGGCGGTGCATATAAAGTAATTTTTAAGTTTATTGTATTCTTTAAGATATCACGCTATTTATTTCTGAGAGAGAGAGCAAGAATAGGGGTGAAGTAAGCTAACAAATAAATCTTCAATAACTTCTTATACACATCTCAGTCGCATCAATCCACACATAAAAAGTCGTAGCTACACATCAAAGCAAATCGTAATATACACAAACATCAATCTCTGGTAAGAGGTGAAGATCAAAGGAACCTAAAGCAATCTAAAAATGATCATAAGCTGTCTTTGTTGTTTTAGTCCTGAACAAGCAAGTATCGAACTTGTAACCTCTCGTATCAAAACCGAATCACTCAACCACTGAAACAGTGCTGCTGGTCAAGATTTCTAGTTTTGTATAAATAAGTTTTTACAATGATAGTTCTGTAACAGAGGCGGTGCATATAAAGTAATTTTTAAGTTTATTGTATTCTTTAAGATATCACGCAGAGAGAGCAAGAATAGGGTGAAGTAAGCTAACAAATAAATCTTCAATAACTTCTTATACACATCTCAGTCGCATCAATCCACACATAAAGAAGTCGTAGCTACACATCAAAGCAAATCGTAATATATACAAACATAAATCTCTGGTAAGAGTTGAAGATAAAAGGAACCCAAAGCAATCTAAAAATGATCATAAGCTGTCTTCGTTGTTTTAGTCCTGAACAATGTGAATAAGAAGCGATGCCTCTTCTGAATCTGGACTCGGATCATCTGAAATCAAACCCATTCAAACAATAAAGCAATGCATTAGCATTTACTCTAAAACAGTCGATAACAGGATTAGAAGTTATAAAGAAAAACCTGGATATGGTGAAGTAAGCTAACAAACAAATCTTCAATCAATAACTTCTTATACACATCTCAGTCACATAAATCCATACATAAAGAAGTCGTAGCTACACATCAAAGCAAATCGTAATATATACAAACATATATCTCTGGTAAGAGGTGAAGATTAAAGGAACCTAAAGCAATCTAAAAATGATCATAAGCTGTCTTTGTTCTTTTAGTCCTGAACAATGTGAATAAGAAGCGATGCCTCTTCCGAATCTGGACTCGGATCATCTGAAACCAAACCCATTAAGAAAAAAAAGCAATCCATTAGCATTTACTCTAAAACGGTCCATAACAGGATTAGAAGTTATAAACAAAAACCTGGACCCGAGACAGGAGTCGAAAGAGAAGGGAAATTAGTCTTAATCTGTTCCAGAATCCCTACATGATTGCCATTACCATCTTCGTTCTTAGAAGCAACACTGACATTATTATCATTAACAGCTTCATTGGCTTTACTGATAGCTCCTTCATTATTAACATGAGGCTTGAACTCGGTCAAGACGATCATGCTTTGGGTTCTCTCTAAGCAATCGTCCATTTTTGTTTGATGGGTATTTTTCTTCAGTTAAGATTCAAGTCGGTTGATAAATGATGACTGCACATGTTGCTTATTAAATAGTTTTTGGGAAGGTGTGCTTACACGTGTTGTGTTGTTTTGTAAATGCATGGGGAAATGGAGCCAACCAAGCACTTTGCATGTGATGCTGGTTTTCTTCTACTGACACAGGGCACTTTAATCGAATATGGACGGTTTGGAAATCACTGATAGGATTAGAAGTATTACAACAATGTTAGCACCATAAAACCCGGTAGAAAATATCTAATAAAATGAACAAAAACACCTAATTAAAAGTATTACAACAATGCTACTTGAACCGGCTATCCTTCAACCGACCGCGCACGGGTTGACTCGCCACCACAGAATCGTGCTCCCCGGATATCATCCTCCATACGATTTTACATGTCTTTCTCGAATGCTAGTGGATCGGTCGTTGTAGCATAACTTAAAGTATTAATATTATCCACTAATCTTATTGTATACATGATAACTTGTATGACCATTCATCTTCAGAGATTAATAGAAAAATCCTGGTTTTGAGCATACTCGTTCACCAGTCCATAGCTGACACTAGAACCATTCAACCGATCAAAGATATATGGATCCATTCCTCTGATTCGGAGTAGCCATTCCAAGTACTCGGTTAACATCCACACAACACCCCTGCTTACAAATACATTAGAAAACACTTTGAATATCAACGATTCTTTAGCATGCGCATTCGAGCCTTTTCATTGATCTCTAGTTTCCATCCATCCTTAAGGAACCATTCCACGTTTCTTTCTTTCCATGATATAAACTTTCAACGTTCTATCCAAAAGTTATTCTTCTAAGAGCCCTCCCTTGTGGATAATCATCCTCACAACTCCATTTAACGTCGAGCCGTCATCTTTGAAACACAACTCCATCACCATCGAGTTACTATCATCAAAGTCTCAAAGTCATCATCCTTCATCGTGCTACCACATCACAACTGAACGTCAAACGAATGAACAACACCTTCAACACGACCTGTAGGAATCTAAGAGCATCCCTTGGATGTTTAGCCAAGATTGGTCTCTTCAATTCATATCGGTATCAATTTGATCATGTCGATACCACTATGAATTACTTAGCCAAAATTTCACTACATATGTCACACCCTGGTTTCTTTCCTCCTTGCTTGTTTTGAGCTCCTTTCCTCAATACCACACTCCCAAGTCCTTTGGCACTATAGCCCTAAAAAGAGGATGGTAGCGATCAAAAAGAGATCGGCACCGATATGTAGATCTTCTACACACTACAAGAAAATGTTATATTTAAGACAAAAATTAGGAACAATTTAAAATTTTGTCTCTAATGAAAAACAAGTTAGGGACAAAATTAGGTTGTCTCAAACAATGAAACTAGAGGCCTGGGTTGGATCTCTAATGGGTATCAACTTGTGTTTCAATCCCTATTTGGGACATAACCTCGACCGTTCATTGGGAGTTCATCTCGATCGTCGATTCATCGGGTAATCAAATCACACTAAATAAAACTCGCCCACTTTCTCCTCGTTATCATTCTAGGCATATCGTCTCATGCCTATTCAACTGTGTGGCATCTTCTTCCTGGACAGACTTCTTTGATTCAACATGAGATTAGTCGACTTGGAAGGAGGGATTGACGAGGAGTGAATAGGTAAGTTTTCCCCAATTTAATTTATCATATAAAATTTAATTTGTAAAATCCATTGCGTTAAATAGTTTCATATATTTGGTTTGATTAGTTTTTTTAATGTTCCTTAGTTAAATTCGAAGAACATAGAACAGATTTGCAATTCAAGTATTAGTCAGGGACCATTAAATATGATAATTGCACATCAAATCAATTGCTGGCATTGAATAACTACCGACATTCACAAACTTAATCCTGACATTGAATAATTGTTTTTAAAGTTCTATTCTTATTTATAGTTTCTCTTTCTTGGGTATTATGATAGTGTCTTTATCTTCAAAAGAATATATTTTTCTCTTGGACTTGAAAACTATTTGTGAGTATTTTATCAAGTGTCATTAGGGTAAGCTTTCAATATGGTGTTACTATCTTGAATTACATATATATCTGTAATAAAAGTTGATATATATGGTATCTTGCAACAACTTATGAGCCATGGTAAAATTCAGCTATATGTTTCTGGTTAAAACCTTCACCTTAATTTACTTCATACGAATTGTCCACTTTCAAAATATACCCAGCTCTAGAAATAATCCCCCTAGTTTAGATCCATGTGCTGTTGCAATCTAGAGAATGGCTAGTTTAAATATCTGGTTTAAAAATTGGAAAATTTGTAATCCATGTACAACTAAAAGTCCGCTGAACTTACTGAATTAGGATTCTAGCAATGCCAGCAGATTTTATGGAGCTGTATCTCACACAATGTTGAGTTAACTTCACGTATTAATAGCGATATTTTTGGGTGGATATTGTCTGCGTTGGTACTCACATTAAAAGGAGATATATCTAAAGTTAGCGTCTATCACCTGAATTGTTCCTAGACAAAGATTTGTAAGTTAAACATTACTCTAATTTTTACACACATTCAAGCAAATATAGAAACTTATTTTACCTTAGCACTAAGTAGGCTGTTTTGTATAGATTTTTGCAGCTTGGAAAAGATTACTTGTCATTTTCTCTTTTCCACAAACAAGTAAATGGCATGTGTGATGTTCATATACGTAGACCATAACTGCAAACTTATAATTATATGGATGGAAGTTGTGGTGAGGGATATGTATTTTTGTGATGATACAAAATTGTTAAAAGCGAAGGTACGTAGGTAAATACGGAACTTGAAATAGATACTTTGGAAACATATTTCCAATTTATTTGATAATTAGTAGTGATTAGTTATCATTGAAACGACGCCTTTTTTCAATAATGCTACTTGTTAAGTTTTTCTAAATATTATAACCCACTGAATATTAGTTATAAGGACTTCTGAATACTAATTTTCCTATTGTATTACTAGCTAGCTACTATATATATATATAATTCTACAAATTAAAGTATCACCGACTGAGATGCAACATGCAGTTTGTATGTTTGTATAAATTTTTGAAGGAAATATGATTTGTTGGAACATTAATATATTGAAAATAGGTCAATCCCTATATAAGTGGTTTAGTGAAAATTACGTTGAACCATGATTGTAGGTAGGTGTGTAGTTTATAAACCGATCATGGACTTTATTTAGTGGTACATATTGTGGAATATGCATGTATATGTCTTTTGTTTGATGATAATAAACATATATACATTCATTTAAATGTATTTGATATTGTGCTATTTTATTTTACACAGATTAAATAGATATTTGCTGAATAAAATAAATAACACAGAATTTGAATTCAAACGAATATTTTATTCAAACAAATATTTATTACAATTTTGATAGTACAATTTCAAGCTCTCACTATAACTATACAATTTCAGTCACAATACAATTTCATAGTTACAACAGGTTCCTCACTACATATCACTCACACTCGTATTTATCTTCAACTTCATTCTAATGTGAATCCAGCAATCTGAGCAATCTGCAGAAATATACATTGACGCAGTAAAATTGCAAAGGAAATGTTTTTGCAGTATAAAACAAAATGTGATTTTGAAAATATTATTTGCCTCAGTTATTTGGGTCGTTCGTCATCATTTGATTCTGAATTTATCACACACGAACAACTTGTGACATGCACAGTGTATCACTGTACATGCCACAAGGCCGTGCACACCAAAATGTACACTTGATATATTTACAGGGACAGGTGAGCACAGGTCAAACCCAAATGCGGGATTCAACTCAAGTGCAATAAAATGATGTCACATCGTTCAGCACAAGGTCAAATCCAAATCGGATTCAACTCAGGTGAAATTCGAAAAACAAATAAAATGCAAAGGTCAAGTCAAAGTCACTGCAGTCATGACTCAACTCAATGCAACAACCAAAGTCAAGGCAACATGAAGCTTGCAAGCTCGAGCACAAGATATGGAAACTTCAACAATAAAATTTACAAATGCACAATGTCAACACTACAGGTACAAGAGCCATGTGCAAATGGTTTCAACACAGGAGCATATATATGGACTTAAAGCAAAAACCAGACTGCATGTAAAAGTCAGAGAGATGTACACATAAAAATGGAATGCAACAAGTTCAAGATGATCAGCTACAACTCAAACAATGCCAACATGATTAGCTACAACAAGTTCAAGATGATCAGGAGCATATATATGGTCTTGAGTAAACAGGTGAATGTGCAACAGGGAACAAAGTGAACAGAGCAAGCATCAGGTCGAGCACTAAGGAATGCAATACTACTTCACACTCATGTACAAGTGAAACAGTGATGAAACTACCAGTGATGAAATGCAAATAGCACATTCAAAGACTACATGATCAACTCAACTCAAACCAGGACCAATAAACAGTGCACACCACAAAACCAAAATAGTGAAGTACAACATCAACATCTACAACAGCAATGTATGCAACAGGATAATGAACTGCAGACTCAAGTACACAAATAAAGACTACAGGTACATGTCCAATTACAACAAAGAAAATGTAAAGTCGAAGACCACAGTGAAGAATGACCAGTTCAATTTCAATATAATGGTTAAATTGAAATCAACATCGAGAAATACAAAACTGACATGTACATAGCCGTGTGTAACAAAGACGTGACCATCAAGGAATTCAAAATCAACATCGAGTTATTTAAGTATATGAACAGGTCAGAGATGAGGTGTAAGTTTCAAACTCAATACCGTGATTATCACGAAATATACGCATATGACAAAGTCAGAATCATCTCAAACGCTCAAGAAAAATCAAGTGGCCAAGTAAAACCAGTTGACAAAATCAAATATGAAATACGAACGAGAATATAGGAACGAGAATCCTATATAAACCCAAAATCATCACTGGCAAATCCCATCGAGTTCAAGCATTAAAATCAGAGAACAAAAGGTACAATTCACATACCAAATCAAAGCCGAACTCGATCAAGTGGTGATTCAAACCAACAGAATAGAAACCCAACAAATCATCACTGACAGGTTCTCAAGCAATCAAGTTCAAATCAACAGAACAGAGAAAAACATACCAAAGTCAGAGATCATCAGACTCGAGGCAAGGCGCATCAACGACGCCGAAATTCGTCAGAGTATCAGAGAATTCCAGAGTCACCACAAAGGGAATCGCAAGCAAGAGCCACAAAAATCAACGAAGCCGAAGCTCCAACTTGCCAGTAAAACGAACAAGGGCAGAGCCCTAATTTAGTCGAGCAAGTGTTGAAGAAGCCGAAGCTCAAAATCGCCAGAGAACCAAATCGCCGAAAGCCCCAATTTGGAGTCGACATTATTTTTTTTCTCAGGGATCTAACTGAATTGGGCCGAAGATATAATCGAATAGGGGATCGGGCTGAAGTATTAATAATTGAAGCGGGCTGGCCTTTTTAATATATTAGGGTTTTAAAGTTTTAATTTAGTTTTGAATTTGGGCCGGGGTTTTTTATTGATCTAGTTTTTAGGCCAAATTTATTCTGAGGGCAAAAGTGTTTTAAACTGTCAATCTATATTTTGCCCTGGGGTTAAACGGCATTTTGTATCTTCAGTTTTCTCAAAGTCCAGTCAGAGTGAATCACCACCTAGGGTTTAGGTGTTGTCAGATTGTCTAGTTAGGGTTAGTTCAGTGAGCAGGGAGGCTGCGAGTTTGCAAAGCTCTATAGGCGGGAGCAGAGTTTGCGAGTAAACGAAACTCTATAGGCGGAGCAGGGTGTGCGAGTCTGTAGGAGTGTTTGTGAGCGGGAGCGAGTGTCTGCGAGTCTGTCAGAGTGTTTGTAAGCGGGATACTGTTTAACTCTAATAGAAATCTGGGAATGCAGCAGTAGGCAGGGGTTGCCGAAGCTGGGTAAATTCTGTGTGTGATTTACTTTACTGCATATTTATTTATCTGTTGTTTACTTCCGCATTTAATTTGAGAAAATTGTGATAACCCTATTCACCCCCCCCCCCTCTAGGGTTAATCTAGATCCTACAAGTGGTATCAGAGCCTGGTATTTTTTTCTTTAACTCTAGAGTCATGAATCTATCAAATAATGCTTTTTCGGAGGGGCAATCTATTGTTAGGCCACCAATGTTTAATGGGGATGATTATGCTTATTGGAAAGTTAGGATGGGTATTTATCTTAGTTCTGTTGATTATGATGTTTGGGATATTATTGAAACTGGCTATACACCTCCCACTATAACTATTGGTGATACTGAGATTCCTAAACCGAGAGATAGGTGGGATGCTAATGATAAGAAGTTGAAAACCACTAATGCTAAGGCCATGAATGCTCTTATCTGTGCTCTTGATAAAACTGAATTTAATAGAATTTCTCATTGTAAAACAGCACAGGAAATTTGGCATACTTTGGAGGTGACACACGAAGGAACTTCTCAAGTCAAAGAGTCTCGTCTAGCCCTGTTCAGCAATGAATACGAGAACTTTGTGATGGACAAAGGCGAGAGCATAAAGGATATGTTTGGACGCTTCTCAACCTTGGTGTACAATGCTAGAGCGCTTGGAAAGGTATTCTCTGAAGTAGAGCTGGTGAGGAAGATTCTACGAGTCTTACCAATGAACTTTGAGGCAAAAGTCACGGCAATACAAGAATCAAAAGATTTGAGTAAACTACGCATGGAGTATTTGATCGGAAATTTGATGACGTATGAGCTTGAGTTGAAAGCAAAGGAGGAACGCATCAATTCCGAACCAAAGAAGAAGACGATTGCCTTAAAGAGTAGAGAAGAGAGCGATGAAGAAGAAGTTGATCCAATTGAAGGACTTGCAGTGGCTGTCAATAATTTCAGAAGGTGGTCGAAATACAAGCCACGAAAGAAGAAGACCAGTAGTAATACATCTAAAGATTCTGACAACTCTGAAAATGAACTAATCTGTTATAACTGCAACAAGCCTGGCCACATCAAACCAAACTGCCCACTTCTCAAAATCAACAAAGGAAAGAAAAAGAAGAAGGCCTTCGCAGCAACTTGGGATGATGAGGAAGGAGAGGAAGCTTCGACTGATAGCTCAGAGGAGGCTAACTTGTGTCTTACGGCAAGATCAGATTCAGAATCAAGCTCAGAGGAATCTAATGAGGTAAAAAACTATTCTTATAAAGAACTTGTTTATTTGTGCCTCGATCTTACTAAAACAGTTGATGCTCTAGATTCTAAAATTGAAAAACTGAAATCTGATAGGAGAGAACTTGCCCGTGAAAATTCTAGGTTAGAAACTGAACTTGAAAATATTCAAAACCTAGACTGTAAAAAATGCAAAATTTTAGATTCAGAATTATCAAAGCTTAAAATTAACTTTGAGAATCTTGAAAAAGAAAACTTGAGTCTTAAGGAAATCATTGACACTAGGAGAAAGGATTTTATAAATAGATGCACCTCACTTGTGACTGAAAACACAACACTAAAAACCAAAGTCCAAGATCTTGAGAAATCACTGAGTAACTTTTCAAGAGGAGAAAAATCATTCAATATGTTATTTGGAAATCAATTGTTTGCCAACAATAGAAAAGGACTAGGATTTGGAAAAACACAAGTTGATAGTGCTAAAGGAAAGAGTGTCTTTACTGGATGTCAAATAAATGGGCATCATAGTCATAGGAACAAGAACACAAAATTTATACAAGTTTGGGTTCCTAAAAATTCTACAAATAAATTTCATGTCTATTGGAACAAGAATGAAAGGACAAAACAAATTTGGGTTCCAAAGGGATTGTTTATTCACAATTATTCTGCCACTAACAACCATGGACCTATAAAAACAAATAGGTCACATAAATCTTTAACCGTGTAGGTGTGGTGGCAGGCTAAGGAACAACATTAGTGTTATCTGGATTCTGGCTGTTCCAGATACACAACGGGCGACAAATCAACGTTCCTTAGCCTAGTATAAAGGTGACAGATTCACAATGGGTAAACAACGAAAGATTATCGTTCAGGTAAAACAGGTAATTGTATTTATTTTCAACCGATAGATAAAATGTGAAAATCTGCACCATAATCTGAATTAAATCAGCCAGTTATGTGATATGTTTTGTGATGTTAATTCTGATCTTTTCGAAGTAATTATGATGGTTGACAGATTCTGACTAACTTGATATGATCTTACATGACTTGTTCTTATCTATGACTTTGATTTATGCTTAAAAGTTGACCAACCATTTTTCATTGAACTTAATCTCTTTTTTGGTCAAATTATGATGTTGATCCTATGGTTTCTTAATCGACACTGAGATTTTTTTTTGATGGTTAACACGACTTCAATTTAAAGTCAAGTTTGTTGAAAATGACTCTGAGATAATTTGTTGAAATTTCACAATCTGGTCTATAACATCCAAACGAGTGATATTGAGTCAGATGCAGATTACGCTGGTAATGTAGTTGATAGAAAAATTACTAGTGGAACGTGATTACATTTTGAGACATTCATTTGCTGCATCATTTTTCAAAGAAAATATCTGCATATCTTTCACTTGAAATATTTTTCATTTTAGCAGAATTTTTCTTAAAAACCCCTTCTAGAAAATAATTTCTTTTGACCTTGTATCAGATTTGTTATTTAAGAAAACTTGATTTTATTGAAATTGATTAACTGATCTGACCCCCTAATAATTATCTAAAAAGATAAATAGTGATTGAAAATAAGATGAGTGTTGATATTAATCATATATTATGACTTGAGAAAGTATAATTAGAAAATTTCTTTAGAAATTTAAACAAGAGTTATAAAAACTTTTTGTTGATAAATATTCCATGATCATTTCTATTTCTATCATTTTTCTATCGACCATCACTCATCAAAAATCAATATAGTATGTCAATATGTGGTAGTTTAAACGGGAAATCATTTGTGCTTCAATTTTATTATATTTCTAACAATAAATAATAATATCCAAAATATTCACTCTCATTTAAAAGTCCTCACGGTTATGCATGGGTGAATTACATGGATTTTTGATTATGTGCTTTCATGCTCATTTAAAAGTCCTCACGGTTATGCATGTATGGAACGCATATCAAAATTAATTGATTAAATAGACAAGTTGATTCTAATCCCATTTAAAAGTCCTCACGGTTATGCGTGGTTAGAAGATACTTGAATTCATTTTTAAAAAAAATTTGGAATACTACTAATCTCATTTAAAAGTCCTAACGGTTATGCATGGTTAGTAGATATTCAAATCTCCTGAAATAAATATACCACAAATAGACACAACTATATGGTTTTATTTGATGAAATCATTCATATCATTCTAAAGTGGAATATGCATCAATTAAAGTATTTATGATTTTTGTTTGATTTTCTTATTGAAATTAATATTTATACTCAATTGAGCTTTAATATTGTATTAATGTCTACCACTATATCTCTACTTTTCTATTACTATTATTCTTTTGCTGATAACAAAAGGGGGAGAGAAAAGTTAAGATTTTGAAGATAAAGGTCAAAGATTTTCTAATTGCATTAAGGCTCATTTGAATTATTTATTCTCATGCATACATGTAGGGGGAGTATTGTGTAGAAAGAGAGCATTCAAATAGGGGGAGCAAACTGAATAATCAAATACATTTAATATAGTCAAAATCTTAAATATATGTTTGTTATCATCAAAAGGGGGAGATTGTGGAATATGCATGTATATGTCTTTTGTTTGATGATAATAAACATATATACATTCATTTAAATGTATTTGATATTGTGCTATTTTATTTTACACAGATTAAATAGATATTTGCTGAATAAAATAAATAACACAGAATTTGAATTCAAACGAATATTTTATTCAAACAAATATTTATTACAATTTTGATAGTACAATTTCAAGCTCTCACTATAACTATACAATTTCAGTCACAATACAATTTCATAGTTACAACAGGTTCCTCACTACATATCACTCACACTCGTATTTATCTTCAACTTCATTCTAATGTGAATCCAGCAATCTGCAGAAATATACATTGACGCAGTAAAATTGCAAAGGAAATGTTTTTGCAGTATAAAACAAAATGTGATTTTGAAAATATTATTTGCCTCAGTTATTTGGGTCGTTCGTCATCATTTGATTCTGAATTTATCACACACGAACAACTTGTGACATGCACAGTGTATCACTGTACATGCCACAAGGCCGTGCACACCAAAATGTACACTTGATATATTTACAGGGACAGGTGAGCACAGGTCAAACCCAAATGCGGGATTCAACTCAAGTGCAATAAAATGATGTCACATCGTTCAGCACAAGGTCAAATCCAAATCGGATTCAACTCAGGTGAAATTCGAAAAACAAATAAAATGCAAAGGTCAAGTCAAAGTCACTGCAGTCATGACTCAACTCAATGCAACAACCAAAGTCAAGGCAACATGAAGCTTGCAAGCTCGAGCACAAGATATGGAAACTTCAACAATAAAATTTACAAATGCACAATGTCAACACTACAGGTACAAGAGCCATGTGCAAATGGTTTCAACACAGGAGCATATATATGGACTTAAAGCAAAAACCAGACTGCATGTAAAAGTCAGAGAGATGTACACATAAAAATGGAATGCAACAAGTTCAAGATGATCAGCTACAACTCAAACAATGCCAACATGATTAGCTACAACAAGTTCAAGATGATCAGGAGCATATATATGGTCTTGAGTAAACAGGTGAATGTGCAACAGGGAACAAAGTGAACAGAGCAAGCATCAGGTCGAGCACTAAGGAATGCAATACTACTTCACACTCATGTACAAGTGAAACAGTGATGAAACTACCAGTGATGAAATGCAAATAGCACATTCAAAGACTACATGATCAACTCAACTCAAACCAGGACCAATAAACAGTGCACACCACAAAACCAAAATAGTGAAGTACAACATCAACATCTACAACAGCAATGTATGCAACAGGATAATGAACTGCAGACTCAAGTACACAAATAAAGACTACAGGTACATGTCCAATTACAACAAAGAAAATGTAAAGTCGAAGACCACAGTGAAGAATGACCAGTTCAATTTCAATATAATGGTCAAATTGAAATCAACATCGAGAAATACAAAACTGACATGTACATAGCCGTGTGTAACAAAGACGTGACCATCAAGGAATTCAAAATCAACATCGAGTTATTCAAGTATATGAACAGGTCAGAGATGAGGTGTAAGTTTCAAACTCAATACCGTGATTATCACGAAATATACGCATATGACAAAGTCAGAATCATCTCAAACGCTCAAGAAAAATCAAGTGGCCAAGTAAAACCAGTTGACAAAATCAAATATGAAATACGAACGAGAATATAGGAACGAGAATCCTATATAAACCCAAAATCATCACTGGCAAATCCCATCGAGTTCAAGCATTAAAATCAGAGAACAAAAGGTACAATTCACATACCAAATCAAAGCCGAACTCGATCAAGTGGTGATTCAAACCAACAGAATAGAAACCCAACAAATCATCACTGACAGGTTCTCAAGCAATCAAGTTCAAATCAACAGAACAGAGAAAAACATACCAAAGTCAGAGATCATCAGACTCGAGGCAAGGCGCATCAACGACGCCGAAATTCGTCAGAGTATCAGAGAATTCCAGAGTCACCACAAAGGGAATCGCAAGCAAGAGCCACAAAAATCAACGAAGCCGAAGCTCCAACTTGCCAGTAAAACGAACAAGGGCAGAGCCCTAATTTAGTCGAGCAAGTGTTGAAGAAGCCGAAGCTCAAAATCGCCAGAGAACCAAATCGCCGAAAGCCCCAATTTGGAGTCGACATTATTTTTTTTCTCAGGGATCTAACTGAATTGGGCCGAAGATATAATCGAATAGGGGATCGGGCTGAAGTATTAATAATTGAAGCGGGCTGGCCTTTTTAATATATTAGGGTTTTAAAGTTTTAATTTAGTTTTGAATTTGGGCCGGGGTTTTTTATTGATCTAGTTTTTAGGCCAAATTTATTCTGAGGGCAAAAGTGTTTTAAACTGTCAATCTATATTTTGCCCTGGGGTTAAACGGCATTTTGTATCTTCAGTTTTCTCAAAGTCCAGTCAGAGTGAATCACCACCTAGGGTTTAGGTGTTGTCAGATTGTCTAGTTAGGGTTAGTTCAGTGAGCAGGGAGGCTGCGAGTTTGCAAAGCTCTATAGGCGGGAGCAGAGTTTGCGAGTAAACGAAACTCTATAGGCGGAGCAGGGTGTGCGAGTCTGTAGGAGTGTTTGTGAGCGGGAGCGAGTGTCTGCGAGTCTGTCAGAGTGTTTGTAAGCGGGATACTGTTTAACTCTAATAGAAATCTGGGAATGCAGCAGTAGGCAGGGGTTGCCGAAGCTGGGTAAATTCTGTGTGTGATTTACTTTACTGCATATTTATTTATCTGTTGTTTACTTCCGCATTTAATTTGAGAAAATTGTGATAACCCTATTCACCCCCCCCCCTCTAGGGTTAATCTAGATCCTACAAGTGGTATCAGAGCCTGGTATTTTTTTCTTTAACTCTAGAGTCATGAATCTATCAAATAATGCTTTTTCGGAGGGGCAATCTATTGTTAGGCCACCAATGTTTAATGGGGATGATTATGCTTATTGGAAAGTTAGGATGGGTATTTATCTTAGTTCTGTTGATTATGATGTTTGGGATATTATTGAAACTGGCTATACACCTCCCACTATAACTATTGGTGATACTGAGATTCCTAAACCGAGAGATAGGTGGGATGCTAATGATAAGAAGTTGAAAACCACTAATGCTAAGGCCATGAATGCTCTTATCTGTGCTCTTGATAAAACTGAATTTAATAGAATTTCTCATTGTAAAACAGCACAGGAAATTTGGCATACTTTGGAGGTGACACACGAAGGAACTTCTCAAGTCAAAGAGTCTCGTCTAGCCCTGTTCAGCAATGAATACGAGAACTTTGTGATGGACAAAGGCGAGAGCATAAAGGATATGTTTGGACGCTTCTCAACCTTGGTGTACAATGCTAGAGCGCTTGGAAAGGTATTCTCTGAAGTAGAGCTGGTGAGGAAGATTCTACGAGTCTTACCAATGAACTTTGAGGCAAAAGTCACGGCAATACAAGAATCAAAAGATTTGAGTAAACTACGCATGGAGTATTTGATCGGAAATTTGATGACGTATGAGCTTGAGTTGAAAGCAAAGGAGGAACGCATCAATTCCGAACCAAAGAAGAAGACGATTGCCTTAAAGAGTAGAGAAGAGAGCGATGAAGAAGAAGTTGATCCAATTGAAGGACTTGCAGTGGCTGTCAATAATTTCAGAAGGTGGTCGAAATACAAGCCACGAAAGAAGAAGACCAGTAGTAATACATCTAAAGATTCTGACAACTCTGAAAATGAACTAATCTGTTATAACTGCAACAAGCCTGGCCACATCAAACCAAACTGCCCACTTCTCAAAATCAACAAAGGAAAGAAAAAGAAGAAGGCCTTCGCAGCAACTTGGGATGATGAGGAAGGAGAGGAAGCTTCGACTGATAGCTCAGAGGAGGCTAACTTGTGTCTTACGGCAAGATCAGATTCAGAATCAAGCTCAGAGGAATCTAATGAGGTAAAAAACTATTCTTATAAAGAACTTGTTTATTTGTGCCTCGATCTTACTAAAACAGTTGATGCTCTAGATTCTAAAATTGAAAAACTGAAATCTGATAGGAGAGAACTTGCCCGTGAAAATTCTAGGTTAGAAACTGAACTTGAAAATATTCAAAACCTAGACTGTAAAAAATGCAAAATTTTAGATTCAGAATTATCAAAGCTTAAAATTAACTTTGAGAATCTTGAAAAAGAAAACTTGAGTCTTAAGGAAATCATTGACACTAGGAGAAAGGATTTTATAAATAGATGCACCTCACTTGTGACTGAAAACACAACACTAAAAACCAAAGTCCAAGATCTTGAGAAATCACTGAGTAACTTTTCAAGAGGAGAAAAATCATTCAATATGTTATTTGGAAATCAATTGTTTGCCAACAATAGAAAAGGACTAGGATTTGGAAAAACACAAGTTGATAGTGCTAAAGGAAAGAGTGTCTTTACTGGATGTCAAATAAATGGGCATCATAGTCATAGGAACAAGAACACAAAATTTATACAAGTTTGGGTTCCTAAAAATTCTACAAATAAATTTCATGTCTATTGGAACAAGAATGAAAGGACAAAACAAATTTGGGTTCCAAAGGGATTGTTTATTCACAATTATTCTGCCACTAACAACCATGGACCTATAAAAACAAATAGGTCACATAAATCTTTAACCGTGTAGGTGTGGTGGCAGGCTAAGGAACAACATTAGTGTTATCTGGATTCTGGCTGTTCCAGATACACAACGGGCGACAAATCAACGTTCCTTAGCCTAGTATAAAGGTGACAGATTCACAATGGGTAAACAACGAAAGATTATCGTTCAGGTAAAACAGGTAATTGTATTTATTTTCAACCGATAGATAAAATGTGAAAATCTGCACCATAATCTGAATTAAATCAGCCAGTTATGTGATATGTTTTGTGATGTTAATTCTGATCTTTTCGAAGTAATTATGATGGTTGACAGATTCTGACTAACTTGATATGATCTTACATGACTTGTTCTTATCTATGACTTTGATTTATGCTTAAAAGTTGACCAACCATTTTTCATTGAACTTAATCTCTTTTTTGGTCAAATTATGATGTTGATCCTATGGTTTCTTAATCGACACTGAGATTTTTTTTTGATGGTTAACACGACTTCAATTTAAAGTCAAGTTTGTTGAAAATGACTCTGAGATAATTTGTTGAAATTTCACAATCTGGTCTATAACATCCAAACGAGTGATATTGAGTCAGATGCAGATTACGCTGGTAATGTAGTTGATAGAAAAATTACTAGTGGAACGTGATTACATTTTGAGACATTCATTTGCTACATCATTTTTCAAAGAAAATATCTGCATATCTTTCACTTGAAATATTTTTCATTTTAGCAGAATTTTTCTTAAAAACCCCTTCTAGAAAATAATTTCTTTTGACCTTGTATCAGATTTGTTATTTAAGAAAACTTGATTTTATTGAAATTGATTAACTGATCTGACCCCCTAATAATTATCTAAAAAGATAAATAGTGATTGAAAATAAGATGAGTGTTGATATTAATCATATATTATGACTTGAGAAAGTATAATTAGAAAATTTCTTTAGAAATTTAAACAAGAGTTATAAAAACTTTTTGTTGATAAATATTCCATGATCATTTCTATTTCTATCATTTTTCTATCGACCATCACTCATCAAAAATCAATATAGTATGTCAATATGTGGTAGTTTAAACGGGAAATCATTTGTGCTTCAATTTTATTATATTTCTAACAATAAATAATAATATCCAAAATATTCACTCTCATTTAAAAGTCCTCACGGTTATGCATGGGTGAATTACATGGATTTTTGATTATGTGCTTTCATGCTCATTTAAAAGTCCTCACGGTTATGCATGTATGGAACGCATATCAAAATTAATTGATTAAATAGACAAGTTGATTCTAATCCCATTTAAAAGTCCTCACGGTTATGCGTGGTTAGAAGATACTTGAATTCATTTTTAAAAAAAATTTGGAATACTACTAATCTCATTTAAAAGTCCTAACGGTTATGCATGGTTAGTAGATATTCAAATCTCCTGAAATAAATATACCACAAATAGACACAACTATATGGTTTTATTTGATGAAATCATTCATATCATTCTAAAGTGGAATATGCATCAATTAAAGTATTTATGATTTTTGTTTGATTTTCTTATTGAAATTAATATTTATACTCAATTGAGCTTTAATATTGTATTAATGTCTACCACTATATCTCTACTTTTCTATTACTATTATTCTTTTGCTGATAACAAAAGGGGGAGAGAAAAGTTAAGATTTTGAAGATAAAGGTCAAAGATTTTCTAATTGCATTAAGGCTCATTTGAATTATTTATTCTCATGCATACATGTAGGGGGAGTATTGTGTAGAAAGAGAGCATTCAAATAGGGGGAGCAAACTGAATAATCAAATACATTTAATATAGTCAAAATCTTAAATATATGTTTGTTATCATCAAAAGGGGGAGATTGTGGAATATGCATGTATATGTCTTTTGTTTGATGATAATAAACATATATACATTCATTTAAATGTATTTGATATTGTGCTATTTTATTTTACACAGATTAAATAGATATTTGCTGAATAAAATAAATAACACAGAATTTGAATTCAAACGAATATTTTATTCAAACAAATATTTATTACAATTTTGATAGTACAATTTCAAGCTCTCACTATAACTATACAATTTCAGTCACAATACAATTTCATAGTTACAACAGGTTCCTCACTACATATCACTCACACTCGTATTTATCTTCAACTTCATTCTAATGTGAATCCAGCAATCTGAGCAATCTGCAGAAATATACATTGACGCAGTAAAATTGCAAAGGAAATGTTTTTGCAGTATAAAACAAAATGTGATTTTGAAAATATTATTTGCCTCAGTTATTTGGGTCGTTCGTCATCATTTGATTCTGAATTTATCACACACGAACAACTTGTGACATGCACAGTGTATCACTGTACATGCCACAAGGCCGTGCACACCAAAATGTACACTTGATATATTTACAGGGACAGGTGAGCACAGGTCAAACCCAAATGCGGGATTCAACTCAAGTGCAATAAAATGATGTCACATCGTTCAGCACAAGGTCAAATCCAAATCGGATTCAACTCAGGTGAAATTCGAAAAACAAATAAAATGCAAAGGTCAAGTCAAAGTCACTGCAGTCATGACTCAACTCAATGCAACAACCAAAGTCAAGGCAACATGAAGCTTGCAAGCTCGAGCACAAGATATGGAAACTTCAACAATAAAATTTACAAATGCACAATGTCAACACTACAGGTACAAGAGCCATGTGCAAATGGTTTCAACACAGGAGCATATATATGGACTTAAAGCAAAAACCAGACTGCATGTAAAAGTCAGAGAGATGTACACATAAAAATGGAATGCAACAAGTTCAAGATGATCAGCTACAACTCAAACAATGCCAACATGATTAGCTACAACAAGTTCAAGATGATCAGGAGCATATATATGGTCTTGAGTAAACAGGTGAATGTGCAACAGGGAACAAAGTGAACAGAGCAAGCATCAGGTCGAGCACTAAGGAATGCAATACTACTTCACACTCATGTACAAGTGAAACAGTGATGAAACTACCAGTGATGAAATGCAAATAGCACATTCAAAGACTACATGATCAACTCAACTCAAACCAGGACCAATAAACAGTGCACACCACAAAACCAAAATAGTGAAGTACAACATCAACATCTACAACAGCAATGTATGCAACAGGATAATGAACTGCAGACTCAAGTACACAAATAAAGACTACAGGTACATGTCCAATTACAACAAAGAAAATGTAAAGTCGAAGACCACAGTGAAGAATGACCAGTTCAATTTCAATATAATGGTCAAATTGAAATCAACATCGAGAAATACAAAACTGACATGTACATAGCCGTGTGTAACAAAGACGTGACCATCAAGGAATTCAAAATCAACATCGAGTTATTCAAGTATATGAACAGGTCAGAGATGAGGTGTAAGTTTCAAACTCAATACCGTGATTATCACGAAATATACGCATATGACAAAGTCAGAATCATCTCAAACGCTCAAGAAAAATCAAGTGGCCAAGTAAAACCAGTTGACAAAATCAAATATGAAATACGAACGAGAATATAGGAACGAGAATCCTATATAAACCCAAAATCATCACTGGCAAATCCCATCGAGTTCAAGCATTAAAATCAGAGAACAAAAGGTACAATTCACATACCAAATCAAAGCCGAACTCGATCAAGTGGTGATTCAAACCAACAGAATAGAAACCCAACAAATCATCACTGACAGGTTCTCAAGCAATCAAGTTCAAATCAACAGAACAGAGAAAAACATACCAAAGTCAGAGATCATCAGACTCGAGGCAAGGCGCATCAACGACGCCGAAATTCGTCAGAGTATCAGAGAATTCCAGAGTCACCACAAAGGGAATCGCAAGCAAGAGCCACAAAAATCAACGAAGCCGAAGCTCCAACTTGCCAGTAAAACGAACAAGGGCAGAGCCCTAATTTAGTCGAGCAAGTGTTGAAGAAGCCGAAGCTCAAAATCGCCAGAGAACCAAATCGCCGAAAGCCCCAATTTGGAGTCGACATTATTTTTTTTCTCAGGGATCTAACTGAATTGGGCCGAAGATATAATCGAATAGGGGATCGGGCTGAAGTATTAATAATTGAAGCGGGCTGGCCTTTTTAATATATTAGGGTTTTAAAGTTTTAATTTAGTTTTGAATTTGGGCCGGGGTTTTTTATTGATCTAGTTTTTAGGCCAAATTTATTCTGAGGGCAAAAGTGTTTTAAACTGTCAATCTATATTTTGCCCTGGGGTTAAACGGCATTTTGTATCTTCAGTTCTCTCAAAGTCCAGTCAGAGTGAATCACCACCTAGGGTTTAGGTGTTGTCAGATTGTCTAGTTAGGGTTAGTTCAGTGAGCAGGGAGGCTGCGAGTTTGCAAAGCTCTATAGGCGGGAGCAGAGTTTGCGAGTAAACGAAACTCTATAGGCGGAGCAGGGTGTGCGAGTCTGTAGGAGTGTTTGTGAGCGGGAGCGAGTGTCTGCGAGTCTGTCAGAGTGTTTGTAAGCGGGATACTGTTTAACTCTAATAGAAATCTGGGAATGCAGCAGTAGGCAGGGGTTGCCGAAGCTGGGTAAATTCTGTGTGTGATTTACTTTACTGCATATTTATTTATCTGTTGTTTACTTCCGCATTTAATTTGAGAAAATTGTGATAACCCTATTCACCCCCCCCCCTCTAGGGTTAATCTAGATCCTACACATATTACGCAAGATACCTATGCCATTCTTAGATAAATTATTCAGATCATATAAAATGCTAGCTTTTTTTTCCAAGAAAGCAGTAAACAAAAAAAATTTGATCTTGTAATAGGTCATTCTTCTTTATATTGTTTATGTGCTTCTTTAATAAACTAGAAAAATATCTATTATTGTTCTTCATATGACGCTTAGGCGTATTATGTTGGTTATAACTTGTCCCATTATGTGGTATTATCTGTTTAGATCATTTTTTTCCCTGTTATTTTGTGTCACGTGTATTGTATGATCTGGATTTATGGTTATAAGTTGATAAGTAATTATTTTCATCTACAACCAAATTGAAAATGATTTGCTATGCCTTTTTTATCTATAAAAGTATATAATACAGTAGAAAATCAAAGCAAAATGTATATGATTTGATTAATAAAGTAAATATAACAGATGTATATTATGTGTATTACTTTATTACCAAATAATTGGATAAACCATTCTTAACTATTTAATATATATTGGATGCATATACTCTACATATATATTAGTTACAGAAGTGTAAATTATTAAATTTCAATTGAAATATGAGAGGTTAAATAGCAATAGATGATAGAGTTCATAGGTCTAAGTAAACTGCACTTCTAAACAAATAAGATGAAGAATCTCATGAAGAGACCATAACTCAAGCCCTAATAATACTCAACAATTATCATATATTTTACTAATATATGATAATATACTCAAGTAAATTACACTTAGTAATGATTAACATATGATAAGATCGTTGACGTATATTGTACTAATAGTACTCAACAATTTACTTACTACTTGTAGCTATTTATTGGTTGATCCTTTAATATTATCATTGTTTCATTTTTGAAGGAACACGGGACATAAAAGCTATCATAATATTGAAATGGAGAACAAGTGGAGAAACAAGAATAAAGGAAAGAAAAGAGAAGGTCCAGAGCACATTTACTGAATGATCTGTATGTTCATTAGTTTATTTTAGTTGTATGAATGTGATATTCTTACTTGGTACGACGTAGAAATACAACAGTTCGACGTAGCATGAATGTGCATGATGGGTCTAGTTACACAAATGATCGAGTGTCAAGTCCAACATGATAATACATAATAGCTTGATAGTGGGCGACATCAGAGCATCATCATGTATAATGAAATTTGTCTAGTATGAAAATTTATTGAGCATATCATGAACACCGTGTATAGTGCATATCAATGAACAGTAACTACACGACTTGAGTCTTGGGTTTTGCAAGGTGCGTAAACAGAGTGCCATGGTTTGAAGTAGCTTTGTATTGGAACTGCTGATGTGTTTGACTGCATGCACTAGTTGCAAGCTAAGCCTAAAGAAGAACTACAGCCGACTTCAATATAGAATTTGTAAGGCGAACATGAAATGAAAATGCAAGAAAGGTCAGGTTACACACAATAAGCAACAATTTGTCAAGCACAACACAAGAGCTATATAGAGGGTGTATCCATAAGTGGGAATAGTAGAGCTGATTTGAATACACAGTAGTGCAACAAGGGTGATGAGCATGACGTGTCGCAGATAGCAAAGAATAGCAAATAATTACAGGTCAGGTTTGAGGGGATAATGAAGAGCTGATTCTACTTGCCGAGCCAATGCATGAGTGAAGTTATATAATTTGGATGTTGTAAAATCTTTATAATTTGGATTATAGGTTGTATTTTAGATTTAGTAATAAATGCACCGACAATTAGTTATAGTGATAACTGTGTTTGTTCATGACAATCATGTTTAAACTATGATCGTTTTAATGTTAAGTTATAGTGAGAATGTTAGGTAGATTTATATTGAAAAATGTAATTCTTGTTTTATTTATATATGTTTGTGTATGTATATGTGTTTGTGAATATCATGAACGCTACTAATGTTAAAAATAATCCGTGACCCATAAATGATTGTAATTTGGGTCTTTAGTTATTAGATCAGAGACCAAACAATTAGTTCTTAAGGAGTTTCTAAGTTACTTGAGACCAATTTAGGTTGTCTTTAGTTTTTTAGAGACCTGAAATTTAAGACAAAAGTATCGGCGTCTGTTGGGTCTTAAACAAAACATTGAGACCAGATATCGTAATTTAAAACCAATATATGAGGTCTTTAATCTCTTTTTTTCTTGTAGTGACAAATTTTGGGGTTAAGTCCCCACTACCATTTTCGTGCCTTCCCTAAAGTCTTTCCTGAAGTTTCATAGCCTAAGTCCTGAAGCAACCTTCTTTATCGACCAAAACTACAACTTCCCACAATTAGACTTTAGCTCAATATCGACATCTGGTCAGGCATCCAAACCAACTCCAACTAACTTACGATCTAATTGTAACATGTTATTCATGTTATTTTCCTCTTAAACCTTAAATCCTAACCTCTCTTGCGTTAATTATCTTTCAATTACAAATCAATTCATAAAAGTTAAAGAAAGGAAGATTAATCATTAGCAAAGATGGATAATAGAGATCGAACACAGAATCAAAGCAAAAAATCTGAGGTAATTTCGATTTTTTTTTCATTGATTGAATTAATAAATTGTGATCGATGAATGTTTTTTTAATGTATTTAATAGATTTCGCTAATTATGTGGTAATTTGTATATGAAAAAAGGGATCTCAAGCTTACTTTTTTTCGCCGTATTTCATGAATTGTGGTGTGGAGGCTATGTTCTCCTTGGATTTCGATTTCACTATGGATGGATGATGAACGATTTTGACCGGAGAATGAAGAAAGGTTAGAGTTTGTTCGTATGAATTTGAACTTTTTATTTCAATTTGAGTGTTGGGTATTGGTAATATAAAATGTTTTTGGCTATTATTCAAAAACGGATATTTTCTAGTGGATTTTATGATGTCAATACAAGCACTCTAAATCAATTATTTTGCAAATGGATCTTTCACATGGATAAAGAATTTGTATGTAAAAAACTTTATGTTTTGCGAGTCCCTTATGATACGATTATATATATATATATATATATTATTTACCTAGAGTTTTTGGAGTAAATCAACGTTATCATTAACTCACTATGTTAAAAAAAGGTTTATGTTTTGAATGGTTTGACGCAACGGAACATTGATTTGAAACCAGGTAATAGTATCTTGATGTTACCCTACTCTTCAATCAAGTAATAAGTGCAAGTTCGAGTATATGAAGTCAGCAGGCAAAACAGCGTTGCAGGGGACGGAGCGATCCGAAAGCTACATCACATAGGAACTGCACAAGTTGCAAATTCAATATCCAAGGCCGAATAAATTACACACTAAACTGCACTAACTAAAAGGTTTTCCACTACCAATCACCATATCTTTCTTTCTAAGTTGCACTGACAAAGAATCAATAACAAAATTGCTTAACATTTACAAAGGACCAACGCACATTTACAACATCGGGCATAGCTACTCTGTGACTACCTAGATACCATCATGTTATTTAAATTATCATAGTGTAGTACATTATCATTAAATGACAAGGCTGAACTCCTCAACAGGCAGCATAAACCCAAGATATGTGGCAAGCATCCAACGACATCGCGCCAATCTTAACACTTCAAATTCAAATTATCTCGTCTAATTCAAACTAACTCGCCTAAATTCGAATTATCCTGCTTAAACTGGATTATCCCACTAAATTCGTGTTAGTAATCTAAAGCACTCCGTCCCAGCAACATGGATGAAAGATATATGGCAGGATTTAATAATGGTAAACATATGCGAGGTATGACATTTGCAATCTATGTGATGTCTTTTCTGCTATAAAAGGAAAGGACTAGAGCAGAAAAAGATGATCTGTAACAATCCAAAATTTGAGCTATAATAATTAATTAACGAATTAATTAAATAATAAAATAAGTTTGTGAAAATTTCAAAATTGAGCCACGGGAGTTGCACTATTATGTCTGTGGTAATTTTATGGTTAATTTCATATATAACTTATCGAAATCCGAGTTAATATGAAGAAGTTACGAAAGAAATAAGAAATCAGAACGGAAAAAAAAATTTATAGGTCGACCCATATTTGGGTTAGGTCGACCTATAGGTCGACCCCCAAAGAGGTCAAGTCGACCTTAGGGTCGACCCCCATAGAAGCTAGGTCGACCCGCCTATATTATTGGACATAGATTCATCCAGATACGAAGCAAACACATCACAATCCCATTTTCGTTCAATCTTATGCGTTCGTGCTTCCATCCGACAGTTCCTAACGAGCCCATGACGTGGTTGCACCAGATTTAATCTTCAAATCCAATGGCCTGAGATCCCTAAGGCACACTATAAATAAAACCTTGGACCTAGCTATTTTTCTCATTCATATTTTCTCCCAATTGGGTTCATTGCCTGAGGCTAAACCCTAAATAGAATATTTTTCTAGGGAGAAGATCTTTTTAATAAAAATATTCTACACCCTAATAGCGGATCCAGGAAGGCCCAGGAAAGAGCTAAAGACCACAGGTGACTGTTTTGTAATTATTTTAGATTTTTAAGTAATTTAAAATAATAAGGTTCTCAATACTTGTAGTTTTTCTACAATTTTGAGACAGTTTTTATATAAGTTTATTTACAGAAAGTATTTAAGTAAATTTCAGAAGTTCTTTTCAGTCTATTTTATTCAGCTATTTTATTCGGTTATTTACAATTATATACATCTGTTTTAAATTGGAATTTAGCCTATAAACGCTAGTTTCTTTTTATAGAGATTTAATTCCTTTTTACGCGAATAAATTAAAAAAAAGAATTCGCTAATATGGATTAAAATAGAATAACACTAAATTTACAGAAATCAGATGTAAAATAAGAAAAACTAAAGAAAAAAAATAGAGATGGACTGAAATAGGCAAATTTAAGATATTTACAAGCATAATTATAACAAGTGGTTATAACTAAAAAGAGAAAATAGAAGAATAACAGCTGCAAGAATAATTATAACACTTATAATTAGAAAGAAAGAAATAATAGAAGAGGCTTATTTTAAAAATTAGATCTTGTTAATAAGCAAATATAACAGAAATAATAGAAGAGACTTATTTTAAAACTTAGATCTTGTTAATAAGCAAATATAGTAGAATAATAGAAGAGGTTTATTTTAAAACTTAAATCTTGTTAATAAGCAAATATAGCAGAAATAACAGAAGAGACTTATTTTAAAACTTAGATCTTGAATTAAGTTAATAAGCAAACAGAGAAGTAGGGCCCATACCGGCAGTATTCTCTTTCGGATCTAGGACTGATGGTCTCACAATAGCAGGTGAGGCTAGGACATGCTTATGCTGATTAGGGTATATAATTGGCCAATAGGTAGAAGCTCAAATATGGGGATTTGGACAAGGAGCGCAAACTAGAATTTGTTTGTTAGGACCAATACCGGCAGCATTCCCTTTCAGGACTAGGACTGATGGTATCACAGCATCTAGGTGAGGCTGGGCAGCATTCCCTTTTAGGTCTAGGACTGATGGTCTCACAACAGTTGGTGAGGCTGGGCATGCTTATGCTGATTAAGGTAAATGAGAGGTCACAACAGGGGGCGACAGTTAGTGTATACCGGCAATGACCGAGCGTGCGGCATTGATTAGGGTAAATAATTCGCTACTACGTTCCAAGCGTTAAGAGTGTCTTTTGATGTGGGACCAATAGGATTGCACCAGCTCATAGCGGCACAACAGAGATAGAATAGGTCGATCAAAGGATGGAATTAGGATTTCAGCCTAATCAAGATAACAGTTGAGATAGGATTAGGCTTTCAGCCTAATCATAACAGTTTAAGACAAGTGCAAACAATCAATTCAATCAAACAATCAAAGCAAACAGTTAAATAGAATCAGAAACAGTATTTTATCTGAGTATTACCTTTTATGTATTTTCCTTTCAAGCTAGAACTATTGCTTAGTCTATTATCTTTACCTTGCTTAGAAATGCTAGTAATTACTTTCACTCACCATACTTATAATCTGACCCACTCCTCTATTTCCCCATTTCCCCCCCCCCAATAGGCCATCAGAGTTGAGTTGATTCAGGTTGCTTGGAGATTCATTCCCGGAGATTTTTGATTTCATATGTATTCTTCTGCTCTTCATCTTTTTCATTTGGTTTATGATAGACTTACACTTGTGAGAGGGATTACTATTATTATTGTTACTTTTATACTCTGATTTTATGAGACTGAGATGTATTTTCATGAGACATGAGATATTTTTAGTTTTTGAGACATGTTATGTATTTATTGATGAAGTTTAATTTTGAATGATAAGTTATTATTTAAATGTTTCCGTTGTTTTTACTTATTTTTCTTGTGAATCTTAGTCTCTGTGATGCTTTAGCTATACCTATAACGCACCATATCCTTTGGTGTGCCCTTTTTGGGTATACTAAGGGGTGTGGGGTGTTTTGTTTGATATCAGAGCCTAAGGTTACAGGATTCCAAAAAACTTGATTTAAAAGTATAGTATTTTTTTTAAAAGGTAACATATCTTCAAACTAAATGTATTTTTCAGAAAGAAACTCTTATTATAGAAATAGTTTTCAAGTATAAAAGAGTTTTTATAAAAATCCCCTCAAAGTCCAGTTCAACCTTCTTTCGATTCTTTCGAGCCTAAATTTTCTTTTCTTTGCATAGAATGGCGGACGCCCTGAATCTTCCAAAGGGTATCCAAGCCACTGCCTGGTTCCGTAGATGCCACCAAGCTACGGCACCAGAGGTGCAAGGGCAAGCGCCCAATACAGCACCAACGGGTGGAGATCCCATTAATCCACCCGTAGTAGCCATTTTTTCTAAGCTATGTAAGGACTTCGCTAATCAAGGAGGCAGAACGTTTTCTAGCACAGAGGATTTCATAGAGGCACGGACTTGGTTGAGGAATACAGAGCGGATATTCAGGCTGTTAGGATTGGAGGACCAACAGAGAGTTTAGGTTGCATCTTGGCAGCTAAAGGGAGAAGTTCATTAGTCTGAAGCTAGGGAGTCTTTCGGTGAAAGAGTAATATATCAGTTTAATGAGTTATCGCGGTTCGGGATGGAGCTTGTTAATACACCGCATAAGAAGGCCACCAAGTTTTCTAAGGGTTTGAACCTGCCCCTCCAAGGGTGGCGTTAACACATGTACCTATGGGAGCGACGTATGAATCACTTGTGGAAATGGCTCTCATGTCTGATGTTGTTAAGAAAGAAGAAGTTAAGGTGGTTCCTAAATCAGAAAACTCTAAGAAGAAGTGGTGGAAGAATAAGGAGAATAAGGACAAGAAGAAAGGAGGAGGACCTCAAAACGGGACAAATCAAGAAGGGCGAGAAGTGTCATAATTGTGGATTGGTTGGGCATTTCACAAAGGACCGTAAGAAGGACACAATGAAGGGGAGGTGTTACAACTGTGGGCTGCCTGGTCACCATAATAGAGCTTGTCCTTAGAAGATAGGGCAGAGAGCAGGCGCACCTACGGCACAAGTACAGGCTTTGGATGGAACACCTTCTAGTAGTGGACCGGATCGAGGTAGGAAAGTCTCTGTAGAAGATCTCTATTTCGGATTTTCCTATTCGGACTTTTTTTGACTCCGGAGCATCGCATTCTTTCATTTCTAGTTCCTTGGTTGATTGTTTGCACTTAGATATTTCTCTAGTTGTAGACCCTATAGTTGTTTCAAACCCCGTAGGAGGATCGGCACATGTATCCATGATTTGTAGGGGTTTGAAAATTTTTATACTAGGCGTAGAGTTATATTGTGATGCCTATGTACTGGGATTTTTGGGATATGGGATGATTTTAGGGATGGACTGGTTATCCACTTATGGTGCAATATTGGACTGCGAGAGAAGAGTCGTTAGACTAGAGAATGTAGCGGATGGACTCTCGAGGTTTCTTGCGACCCACAGGGGTCAGTCATGTTGAGCTTCCTTTATTCCCTTGATTCATCACAAAGAGAGAGTTATATTCAATTCCAATCATTAGAGATTTCCCATACATTTTTGAGGAGGTTAGGGGACTACCCCCTAAGAGAGAGATCGACTTTAGGATCTATCTGAATGACAATGCTAAGCCAGTGGCATTGCCCGTGAGACATATGGCTCCTAGGGAGAGGAAGGAGTTAAGAAAGCAGATCGGTGAGCTATTAGAGAAAGGCTTCATCTGACGGAGCATATCTGAGTGGGAAGCGCCAATCGTCTTCGCTACAAAGGCGGATGGTACTCTTCGACTTTGCGTAGACTATAGAGAGTTGAATAAGCTCACGAAGAATAACCGTTACCCACTTCCTAGGATAGAAGATCTTTTCGATCAGTTAGTTGGCTCTTCAGTATTTTCTCAGCTTGACTTAGCCACTGGATTTCATTAGCTTAGGGTCACTGATGATAGCATTGATAAGACAGTATTTAGGATACCCGATAGACTCTTTGAGTGGTTGGTTATGTCGTTTGGGTTGACCAACACCCCAACCTATTTTGTAGATCTGATGAGCCATGTTTTTCGAGATGTCCTAAATAAGTTTGTTGTAGTGTTCGTGGACGACATTCTAGTGTTTTCCAAGAGTATGGAAGAGCATGATATTTATCTTGAGGAGGTTCTTCATACACTTCGTGTTCATCAGTTGAAAGCAAAATTCTAGAAGTGTCACTTTTGGCATGAGGAGGAGCGTTTCTTGGGACATGTAGTCTCAAGAGTGGGTTTAGCTATGGATCCCGCTATGATAGTAGTAGTACAGGATTGGAAGGCCCCCAAGAACGCTGCCGAAGTTAGAAGCTTTCTAGGTTTGGCTGGTTATTATAGGAAGTTTATCAGAGATTTCAACATTTGAGGTTAAGCCTACCCTCATAGATCAGATTAGTTCAAGGCAGCAAGAGGATTCAGAGCTTGTGAATATTCTGGATAGGATTAGCAGAGGAGTGGTCTCTAGACATCTCCAATGCTATTCCATTGATAGTAAAGGGTGGCTAAGGAGAGATGGAAGACTGTGTTCCCCGCACTAGTGATTTGACGAGAGCAGTTCCAGCAGAAGCACACCATTCTCGAATGACTATTCATCCGAGTGGTGATAAGATGTATAGGTACATGAAGAGAGTATTTTATTGGAGTGGCATGAAGAAGGATGCATCAGAGTTTGTAGCTAAGTGCCTTGTATGCCAAAGGGTTAAGGCGGAGTAGCAAAGGCCTGGAGGATTACTTCAACCATTGGATGTACCCGAATGGAACTGGGATAGTGTTTCGATGGACTTCATAGATGGTTTACCCTGATATAGGAAGGGGAATACCAGTATTTTGGTGATTGTAGATCGTTTGACTAAGAGCGCCTACTTCATTCCGGTCAAGAGTAAGAGGACAGCACCTTATTTGGCATCTATATATGTTCATGAGATAGTCCGACTTCATGTAGTTCCCTCTAACATAGTGAGCGATAAAGACCCTATCTTTACTAGCGAGTTTTGGAGGAGCTTGCAAGAGGTTTTAGGTACACATCATAGATTGAGTACGGCCTATCACCCTCAAACGGATGGCCAAACGGAGAAAGTTAATAGAGTTCTTGAGGATTTGTTAAGGATGTGCATTCTTGATTTTGGAGGAACTTGGGAGGAGCACCTTCCTTTAGAGGAATTCGCATATAATAATAGTTTCAGGATAGCACTGGAATGGCACCCTTTGAAGCTCTTTATGACCTTGCAAGTCGCCTTCGTATTAGTTAGAGTCTACAGAAAGATTGCTACTTGGTCCCGACATGGTTAGAGAAGACTTCGGAAAAGATTGATTTGATTAGAAGGAGAATGAAGACGACCCAAGATAGATAGAAATCCTATGCAGATAAGCGGAGAAGGGATATTGAGTTTGAGGTAGGAGATTTGGTTTTCATTAAGGCGTCTCCGCTAAGAAAGGTAGTGAGGTTTGGATCAAGTGGAAAACTTGCTCCTAGATTCGTAGGACCGTTCTTCATTGTGGAAAGAGTAGGGAGGATGGTGTATCGGATAAAGCTACCAGAGAGGCTCGCTGGAGTTCATGATGTTTTTCATGTTTCACACTTGAGAAAGTTCTTACATGATTCAGCAGAGGTAGTGGAACCTGGACAACTTGAGGAAGTTGAAGTGGAGAGAGAAGCTTAAGAATAAGGAAGTACCTTTAGATAAGGCGCAGTGGGGAGATAGTATCAAGGATGCTACGTGGGAGGCTGAGGAGAAAATACGTATCTCTTATCCATATCTTTTCAATAGTATGTTTTGAATTTCCTATTTCCATTTTTAGTTTTGAATGTGTTCTTTCCTTTAGTATCCTTTGGGAGGGTAGATCTTAGGATTCAACCCATGGATGGTAGGACTGAATGTAAACATGTTACTAGAACAAGTTATGTATGATGGACGCTCGTTGTTGCAAATGTTTGATGGTGGATGCTAATGGACACATACAGACACACTAGGCACTATTATCTCTTAGGGATCGGCCTAACTAGGTTACTAAAGCATATGCATATGGATGTGTGTGCACTTGCATTTTTATTTTATTTCATGGTTGCTATAAATGAGTGATTAGCATATGATTGTTGCATTTGGATGATGAATGTAGCACGCATATAGAACTATCATTTATCATTAGGAAACTTGCATTCATTCGGATACATGGCACGGACATGATTGCATAAAAAGGAGGTCGACTGAATCAGTAGACTTCCTAATCATTTGCATCAGTTAGGGACATTGACACTATACTATTGCATATATCATAAATTGCATTAGAAAATTTAAGGACAATGGATGTAAAGGATAATGGTTGAATATTTGGTTGTAGAATTTGGATGAAAATATTTAATTCATGCTTCTGTCCTTGGAGATTTCGAGGACGAAATCCTTTAAGGAGGGGAGAATGTAACAACCCAAAATTTGAGCTATAATAATTAATTAACGAATTAATTAAATAATAAAGTAAGTTTGTGAAATTGTCAGAATTGAGCCACGGGAGTTGCACCATTGTGTCCGTGGTAATTTTTTGGTTAATTTCCATATATAACTTGTCGAAATCCGAGTTAATATGAAGAAAGTTACGAAAGAAATAAGAAATCAGAACGAAAAAATATGTATATATTACAGGTCGACCTATATTTGGGTTAGGTCTACCTTAGGGTCGACCCCTATAGAAGCTAGGTCGACCCGCCTATATTATTGGAGGTAGATTCGTCCAGATATGAAGCAAACATGTCACAATCCCATTTTCATTCAATCATGTGCGTTCGTGCTTCCATCCGACAGTTCCTAGCGAGCCTATGCGTGGTTGCATCAGATTTAATCTACAAATCCGATGGCTTAAGATCCCTAAGTCACACTATAAATAAGACCCTAGACTAGCTATTTTTCTCATTCAGATTTTCTCCCAATTGGGTTCATTGCCTGAGGCGGAACACTAAATAGAAATTTTTCTAGGGAGAAGTTCTTTTTAATAAAAATATTCTACACCCTAGTAGCAGATCCAGGAAGGCCTAGGAAAGAGCTAAGGACCACAGGTGAGTGTTTTGTAATTATTTTAGATTTTTAAGTAATTTAAAATAATAAGGTTCTCAATAGTTTTTTTTCTACAATTTTGAGACAGTTTTTATATAAGTTTTTTTACAGAAAGTTTTTAAGTAAATTTCAGAAGTTTTTTTCAGTCTATTTTATTCGGCTATTTTTTTAGTTTTTTTTCAGTTATTTACATCTGTTTTAAGTTGGAATTTAGCCTTAAATGCTAGTTTCTTTTTATAGAGATTTAATCTTTTTTACACGAATAAATTAAAAAAGAGAAGAATTCGCTAATATGGATTAAAATAGAATAATACTAAAATTACAGAAATCATATATAAAATAAGAAAAACTGAAATAAAAATAGAGATGGACTGAAATAGGCAAATTTAAGATATTTGCAAGCATAATTATAACAAGTGGATATAACTAAAAAGAGAAAATAGAAGAATAACAGCTGCAAGAACAATTATAACACATGTTATAATTAGAAAGAAAGAAATAATAGAAGATGCTTATTTTAAAACTTAAATCTTGTTAATAGGCAAATATAGCAGAAATAACAAAAGAGGCTTATTTTAAAACTTAGATCTTGTTAATAAGTAAATATAGTAGAAATAACAGAAAAGGCTTATTTTAAAACTTAGATCTTGTTAATAAGAAAATATAGCATAGATAACATAAGAGGCTTATTTTAAAACTTAGATCTTGAATTAAGTTAATAAGCAAACAGAGAAGTAGGGCCGGTACCGGCAGCATTCCCTTTCAGATGTAGGAGTGATGGTCTCACAATAGCAGGTGAGGTTGGAACACGCTTATGTTGATTAGGGTAAATAAGTGGCCAATAGATAGAAGCTCAAATCTTGGGATTTGGGCAAGGGGCAAAAAATAGAATTTGTTTCTTAGGACTAGTACCGACAGCATTCCCTCTCAGGACTAGGACTGATGGTCTCACAACAGCTAGGTGAGGCTGGGCAACATTCCCTTTCAGGTCTAGGATTGATGGTCTCACAAAAGTTAGGTGAGGCTGGGCACGCTTATGCTGATTAGTGTAAATAAGAGGTCACAACAGGGGGCGACAGCTAGTGTGTACCGGCGATGACCGAGCGTGCGACATCGATTAGGGTAAATAATTTGCTACTGTGTTCCAGGCGCTAAGAGGTGCCTTTTGCTATGGGACCAACAGGATTGGACCAGCTCACAGTGGCACAACAGAGATAGAATAGGCCGATCAAATGGTAGAATTAGGATTTCAGCCTAATCAAGATAACAATGTAGATAGGATTAGGGTTTCTGCTTAATCACAGCAGTTTAATACAAGTGTAAACAATCAATTTAATCAAACAATCAAAGCAAACAATCAAACAGAATCAAAAACAGTATTTTATTCGAGTTTTATCTTTTCTATATTTTCCTTTCAAGCTAGAACTATTGCTTAGTCTATTATCTTTACCTTGCTTAGAAATGCTAGTAATTACTTTCACTCACCAGACTTATAGTCTGACCCACTCCTCTATTTCCCCCTTCCCCCACCCAATAGGCCATCAGAGTTGAGTTGATTCAGGTTGCTTGGAGATTCATTCCCGAATATTTCTCATTTCAGATGTATTCTTATGCTCTTCATCTTTTTCATTTGGCTTATGATGGACTTGCACTTGTGAGAGGGATTACTATTATTATTGTTACTTTTATACTCTGATTTTATGAGACATGAGACATGAGATATTTTTTGTTTTTGAGACATAATATGTATTTATTGATGAAGTTTAATTTTGAATGATAAGTTGTTATTTAAATGTTGCCGCTGTTTTTACTTATTTTTCTTGTGAATCTTAGTCACTGTGATGCTTTAGTTATACCTATAACGTACCATATCCTTTGGTGTGCCTTTTTTGGGTACCCTAAGGGGTGTGGGGTGTTTCATGATCGACTTTTTGGTACTAAAAGAATAATTGCTTTAAAGGTGTACCGGTTCTCCATTAAATTAACCAAAAAAGAAAATAAAGATAGAGTGATTTGATCCATGGACTAAGAATTCCATAACATCAAAAATAATAAATTCGTGGTTTTTACTTTTATGCTTTTTTATATTTGTAATTGTGCTTGAAGTTGTTTTAATCTGAACCGGTCCATTTAGGTGCATTTTAACAAACAGTTAACCTGCATTCGTCGTAACCATGTAAGAATACTACAATATAATTATAAATATTCACTACTATTTAATAAACACTAAATTTTGAACCCATCCATGCAAGTATTCAATGACACGATTACTACTATAGTTTGGTGTTGTGAGATTGAAAAATCCCACTGACACTTAATGTGGTATATCATCTCCAATGTCACCACTTTGTAAAAAAAATTCAAAAATGACTAAAATTTATTGGATTCGAAGTAGTTGTAAAAATATATTGGTTTTTATGCTCTTGTAGGCTTCTATAGGAAGTAACGTAAGAGAGTAACCATGTGACGACCCTGAATTTTTGATATTGGAAATCAGAATATTTAATTGATTTTAAATATTTTGAAGTTAGTTTAATTTGAAATTCAAATATTGCTATGAATTTGGCAATTAAATTATTGAATTTAATTTATTGAAATTGGATAAAATATTGTATCTTCAGTTTTAAGCTGATTAAAAATAATATGAAGTCTTGTAAAATCTATATTGATAATACTGAAGATAATAAAAGCTTCAGAATTGAATTTGAAACTGTTTTGTTCAGTTTGAAAATATATTGTATCGTTTAAATCGATATTTAAAAATAGTCTTTCGAGGTACAGTCTCGGAATTCGATGTAACCAGTTCCATTGGATCCGTAATAGTGTATTATTATCGGATTTCTATTTTTGTAATGATTGGAGTGGTTGTGTGAGCGTACGATATATAAATGCGCTGAAATTTATATCGACTTTAATTTAACAACTGGGTCCAAAAAGGCTATCTTCTCCATACGATCGAATTTGGAATCGGAACCTTTTCCATTTCGTTCGGAATAGGCGTATAACATTATAAACGCTTAGCGGCATGCCTCGATAGGATATCGAAATTTTGAGTTGCAAATTCGTGATGATTTAAATTTGAATTTGAAAATATAGATTTATATATCCTGGTCAACAGCCGAAATTCCTTTCACATCAAAACTTTTTCTCTGCCTGTATACGCTACCTTCTTTTCAACGTCGCATCTTGTTCATCCTTATCCTTGCATGCGACCTTATCCTTTCCCCCAGTTAAAACATTTCGAAAGAAAAAATAAAACAAAATCAATGGCCGATAAAAAAATCACCTTGTACCTTATTTTCTTCTATCAGGAAACAAAATTGATTTCATTCTCTAGTTTAATTTCCTCTCCAGTTCGTTCGAATGAAATCGAACATCTTTCCTCCTCCTGCCCAATCGAGAATCGGCGACTCAAAGCCATTCAAACCGAATCGTGAGGCGACGTCGACAACTCCAAGCTCGGCGGCTAGGGTTCAGCGTTCCTCTTCAAACTTTCCATCGTGGGTTGTCGACGACGAGGCAACGCGAAGCATAGGGACTGCAGTCTAGGGGCTCGACTACGAGTGGTCGCAAACATCGAATTGGCAATGCTCGGCGATTGAAGATGAGGAGGTCGCGACTGGGAATTATGGTCGCCTGAAGTCATGTCGGGGTCGGGCGCTCGCATGCTTGAAAACTGGTCGAGGGCAGTTAAGTAACCATTTCAGTTTTCAATTTAATATAAATAATTCATATATGTGTAAATATACAGAGAAAAGAAATTGACAGTAAGATTTATAAAAACAATTTGTTTTGAAAATTTATATATATATGTATATATATAGTAAAGGAAGGGTATAAATAAAAATATATATATACATACACACATACTTACTTTAGTTCAAAGATATATATATAGCAGACCTTTGGAAATAAATATGGATATTAAAATATTTGAAGGTTTAAATAAAATTTGATTTCTGAAATCTATCATTTATTTTTAAGTGTATATATATGTTTAATGAAAAAAAAAGAAAATAATTTGTTAGTTTGATTAAATTTATCAAATGGGAAATTTATTGTTCGATTTATTCGAATATTAATAAATTGTATAAATTGTTTATACAAGGTCTAAAAATCGAGAAACAAGTCGGAAATGGAAAAGAGTTGGAATGGACTGCGAATTAAAATCAAAGGTGAGATCTTCTCACTCACTTGACTATTTGATGAATTTAAATAGTTGAATTTAAATTCTGGATGTGTTTGGATGAATTGGATGATTTATCTATTGATGATATTAGATATAGTAGGATATATATATAAATATATATATATATATATTTGGAGTTGTTGATTTCCCGCATTATATAGCGGATGAGACCCTATGCGCCGCATAATAGCGGATGATATTTTATAAAACCCATATATCGCGATATCCACCTCGAAGTGGAATGGATATTTAATTGTTGTGCTAACATCTGTGGATGCAGGGAAACAGGTTGGAGGGATCCAACTGGATTCCTCAAATTGTATGAATTTGTTTCATATGTTGTGTGATAATTTATTTATAATCTGGGTATGATTATATTGATGATTGAATTATTAAAAGGCTATAATTTAGCCGAATGTATTTTTGGTATCGTTGGATACCATAAATAAATAAAATTGGATTTTTGAAATTAAAGTTGGAAATTTTAAGTAAATCCCTTTTGAAAGAATTGGGTGAATTTAAAAGAAGGAATTTAAAAGCGTAAAGTTGATTTTCGAAATCTTATCGAATTTTTTCCAAAATATGGGAAAAAATATTAATAAATGGGTTTTGAATAATATTGTTTAAAAGTTGAAGAATTTAATAAAAATGGAATTTTAAATAAATTTGGAAAGAATAAAGGGATTTATTTAAATAAAGGGATTTATTCAAAAGGTGATAAATTGTTGAAATCAATTTGATAATTGATCTGGTATTGGAAAATGAATCTTTGGGAAATTAATAAGATAATTGATTTGGTGTTTGAATGAAAATTTATTTCGTGCTGAAATTAACTTAGAAATCAATTTATAAATGCTTTGTTATTTGAAATAAACTTGGAAATCAATTGGTAATTGATTTAATGTTTGAAATAAATTCGAAATAAATTTGGGATTTGATTTGGTGTTGAAATGAAATTGAGAAATCAATTTTGAATTTGATTGGTGTTTGAAAGTGAATATCTGGAAATCGATTTGAAAATCATATATCAGTGAAAATTTGGAAATTTAAATTCACAGTGGGAATTTATAATGGAAAGGGAATCTTATTCCGCGAGTGAAAAGTGATTTGAAATTGGTTTTCAAAATATTGAAGTGTGGAAAAATATATATCTTGCAAAGATATTTTGAAAATAAATAATTTGGAAAAATTATTTAGATTGCTTGATGTTGTGAATGTTGTTTGATAGTTAAATAACCGACTATCAATATTGCCATTGAAATGGCATTTGAATTTGCTTTTAAAACAAGCGCTCATTATTCGGTTTAGCCGGGAGAGGACTTTGTGTCATATAACCCATTCTGAATAATGATACGACGTTGTGGATTGCAATTGAAAACCGGATTTGCAAGGGCTTCTTTGGAAATGCCTTCGGTTCTGTTCGAACCCGGAACAGACTTGTATGGATGTATGTCTAACGCTACACTTTGGGATATAAAGCAGATTTCTTTCAAATACATTTCTGTTTGGTGGCGGAGAATTTATTCTCTTAGCTTAACACCCTTCTTTGATACGTACGAGTTCAGAGATTTGTTGGAAATCCAAAGAAACAATACGAGCCCTTTACGATTGCAATTTGTATAACCTGTCACCTCAGGTGGCAGCTATAGCAGGCATAATATAATGGTACCTATGCTGGCTAAGATTAATATTATATTTTCGAAATGTTTTCCACACTATGCACTAATGATAATATTAAAAAGATTTTTGCGTATCAAGCATGTTTGACTATCATAAGGAGAAATCTCCTCCAATTCTGCGTTTGCATTGTGTGTGTGGCGGGAGGCCTTATGGTAGTTTCATTTTCCAAAAGCATTTCGAATTTCTTTTATTTTCTTTATGAAAATAACTGTTTTTAAGATCTCACACCAGTCCCACGACTGACCTGGAGTTTATTGTTCCCTTTCTAAACTCTGGGTGCCCATAATTTTCCACACGGGCAGCCTAGAGTCAGGTTATCAGGTCATTCTGGAATTCAGAAGTTGCTGTGGAGATCTGGAGGCGAGCTGGATGGCGAGACGTATCACTTATACTAGTATTATTCCGTTGTGTATTATGTTATGTGGACAAGTTTATATAACTGTCCAGTGATGTGTGTTGTTGTGTAAACTCTGATGATGTATTGTATAAACTGATATAGTTCTTTGTTATAAAGATTATTCATTCATCTATTATATATTGTTCCGCTGCGAATGTGAGATTCTGATATTGTTTCTGTTTCCTTTTCTTCTGTCTTCTTCTACCTCTTCTTTTTAACCCTAATGATTCGGTTTTCCGGCATTCGATTACACGGCATTTGATACAATGGACGTATTAATGTCGACTTTCGAGCGTCGAAAGATCGTATCGTTACAAAGTGGTATCAGAGCAATTGGTTAAGCGATAACTTTGGCTCTGTTGGGTGTTACTCATTAGAGATAGATTCAGTATTACTCTAGCATGAGTGTGAGTGTCATAATAGATATGAGCGCGTATTTGTTAGTGAATACAAAAATTTGTTTTATATTGTGTTGACTTATCGGTTAATTGTTTATAGATTCTGGTCGGTTCAGTTTGGCCAACTGTAATCGATAGGGGTTTCTAAACTCTTAAACAAGATAAACTGACACGGTATTGTTTTAAATAGGGTAAATGAAATAATTTTACCCAAAACTATTTTTGTATAGAAAAGAAATCATTTTCCATAAATTATTATTGTATATGGTTGCTTGGTTGTTAGGAAGAGATAATATTGAATTATCATCATTATTGTATGGAAACGGAATAAGAAATAATGGTATAACCAAAGATTTGGAGATAAATTCATTTAACAAATGAAATTTATAAATATGAATTGAAAGTATAAGGAAATGAGTTCATATACGAATGGGATTTGTAAATGTAAATTGTAAATGTGATTTATAATTTGAAATAAAATTCCAGTAAGATATTTGAAAATAAAATTCATTAATGGAATTAAATTGGTAATGTGAATTTATAAATGAGTTTATAAATTGAAATGAGATGCCAGAGTAATTCTTTGCAATACGGATTAAAGGATTTGAATTGAAATTTCAAAGGATTAAATTTCCTAATTTGAAAATGGTTTCCAGAAGTCTGGAGAATAATTATTTGAGAAGTATTTTCGAATTGGATATGAAATCTAGTGGGGTTTGAAATTTAAAAATATTTGAGAAAATATTTTGAAGGGACATAATTGATTTCAAGGTTAGTTTTGAAATGTGAGTAATTGTTAAAAAGACTCTGGAATTTCTTTAAAATGTTATGAAATGATGAAATTCTTAAGTAGAATTTGGAGTTGAGAAAATATTCTAAATTAATGAAGATTAAACTGGAAATTATGAAATGGTAATTGTGAATAAAGGAATGAACGAATGAATAAAATTGGAATTGAAACTAAATATTGAAATCCAGCTTAAATTGTGTAAGAATAAAATGAAGTTGTAGAATTAGTTCGAAGCGGACTAATGATAATAAAGGTTGGAAATAAAATGGTTTGAATTTGCATATAAATTCAAGTAAGTAGGAAAAAATAAATTAAAATTTCCTTGTTATTGATAAAATAAATTCAGGATGAATTGAATATGGAAATTTGAAGTTTAAAAAGGATAAGTGAATATACTAATTGAATTAAATTAGTAGATGGAATGGATTTGATAAATGAAAAAATCAAATCAAGATTTAAATTGGAAATTGTTTACAAGGAAAATGAACTTGAGTTTTGAGTTGAAATAACTTAAGCGATATTTGGATAAAAGCTCGACTTAAGAAAAAAATTGTGAAATGGTTGTTGTCGAGTATTGTAAAATGGTTTTGAATGAAATTTGTTTGGATTAATGAAATAAACCGAATATGAATATGGAATGCAAATTGAATTGAATGGAATCAATTGAAAATGAAATGGAATTAAAGTAAATTGAGTTAGTATCAATTTAAATTAGTTATAAACTAGAATGGATATTCTATTATGTGAATATCGTTGAATTTGCATATAAATGGTTGTTGTTGACGCAAACGAGATTGTATAAAATTCTATGAGTTATTAAAAGAAAATAAAAATTGATTTTTGAATCAATTGAAATGGATATGAATTCGTTTCGCTTAAAAATGAATAGAATGTAAGAAAGTGAGTTGTAAATCACTTGAATTGAATAGGAATGGTATGTGAATTAGATGAAAGCAATTTAATTTGTATCGAAACCATATAAATTGCTTATGGGAATTATTTTGAGTGCATTGCTTATGAAAACTATGTGTTTACTATTGAAAATAAGTGAAATATAAATTAAATTCCTATATATGTCACTTGCACATTTAAATTGAGTAAGTACAGGTACGGGGGGCCGTTTGGCTGCGTTTTGGTTGTGCAAAATGCTAGAATAAATAATCCGCTTTGCTTAAAATGCTAATAAAGGTACGCCTACGCAATAAAAATAGGAAATATGAACTGTTTTTGTTTTTCCGACCGAGTGGTTCGATGTATATATATTTATATCTTTTGTCAAATTGCAAAAGCTCCTCCGTACAAAGGGGACTGTCAAAATTTTCTGAAATTTTAGGAGTTAGAAAAAATTTGGAATTTCTGAAAATTTCAGTAACGACAAATGATTTAAGATTTGTATGCAAATAGTATTGAAAACTGAAGTATTGGAATTCATTTTGAATCGAATTCAAGTAAAAATTGAAATGAAAATCTGAATGAAAATTTGGAAATAAAGGTATTGAGATTTGAAATGAATTAGTAAATTGATTTTATATGGAATTGGAATCCAATTTGAATAGAAGTAAATTAAAACCAAGTGGTATAGTGAAAGTAATAATATAAAGTTATACAAAGTGCCTCTATTGAACTTAAGAAATGAATGGAGAAAATTCTTAAGTAAAATTGGTATTGGGAATACACTAAGTAAATTTGGACATTGTTGTTAAGTAAAGTATACAGGGATTATAAAGGCTATAGGAAAATGGAATTGGATTTTGATTTCGAAGATAAATTTGAATTTGTTAGACAATAAGGTATGTATTTAAAATTTCTGTATGAAATTTGATTGGATTTTTGATCTAGCCACTTGGCATTTTTTGGTTTCTTTTGGAATTTGGGAGTCCGTAGGGACATTTTGTAGTTGTACCGAGTTAGCCGTGCAAAGGAGACGCTGGCAAAAATTTTCGAAAATTTAGAGAGTTGGAAATTTTTGAGAAATTTTGGATAATTTAAATTTTGAATTTAAATTTAAATTTGAATTGTGAAGTAAAATAATTTGGAACTATGAAAAAGTTTGGAAAATTAATAAGGATGATAGTGTGGTTATGATAAGAAGATTGGTTTGAGAATTTAATAAAACTGTTTGGTTTTGGGAAAATGATAAACGGGTTGAGGATCATTCTTCTTAACTTGTAATTTCGGGACAAAATTCTTTTAAGGGGGAAGAATGTGACGACCCTGAATTTTTGATATTGGAAATCAGAATATTTAATTGATTTTAAATATCTGGAAGTTAGTTTAATTTGAAATTCAAATATTGCTATGAATTTGGCAATTAAATTATTGAATTTAATTTATTGAAATTGGATAAAATATTGTATCTTCGGTTTTAAGCTGATTAAAAATAATATGAAGTCTTGTAAAATCTATATTGATAATACCGAAGATAATAAAAGCTTCAGAATTGAATTTGAAACTGTTCTGTTCAGTTTGAAAATATATTGTATCGTTTAAATCGATATTTAAAAATAGTCTTCTGAGGCGCAGTCGCAGAATTCGACGAAACCAGTTCCATTGGATCCGTAATAATGTATTATTATCGGATTTCAATTTTTGTAGTGATTGGAGTGGTTGTGTGAGCGTATGATATATAAACGCGCTGAAATTTATATCGAATTTAATTTAATAATTGGGTCCAAAAAAGCTATCGTCTCCATACGATCGAATTTGGACTCGGAACCTTTTCCATTTCGTTCGGAATAGGCGTATAACATTATAAATGCCTAGCGGCATGCCTCGATAGGATATCGAAATTTTGAGTTGCAAATTCATGATGATTTAAATTTGAATTTGAAAATATAAATTTATATATCCTGGTCAACAGCTGAAATTCCCTTCACATCAAAAATTTTTCTCTGCATGTATACGCTACCTTCTTTTCAACGTCGCATCTTGTTCATCCTTATCCTTGCATGCGACCTTATCCTTTCCCCTAGTTAAAACATTTCGAAAGAAAAAAATAAAACAAAATCAATGGCCGATAAAAAAATCACCTCGTACCTTCTTTTCTTCTATCAGGAAACGAAATCGATTTCCTTCTCTAGTTTAATTTCCTCTCCAGTTCGTTCGAATGAAATCGAACGTCTTTCCTCCTCCTGCCCAATCGAGAATCGGCGACTCGAAGCCATTCAAACCGAATCGTGAGGCGACGTCGACAACTCCAAGCTCGGCGGCTAGGGTTCAGCGTTCCTCTTCAAACTTTCCATCGTGGGTTGTCGACGACGAGGCAACGAGAAGCATAGGGACTGCAGTCTAGTGGCTCGACTGCGTGTGGTCGCAAACATCGAATCGGCAATGCTCGGCGATTGAAGATGAGGAGGTCGCGACTGGGAATTATGGTCGCCTGAAGTCGTGTCGGGGTTGGGCGTTCTCATTGTGACGACCGCCCATGACCCCTGCGCTAAACCTAGAAATAGTGCGCTGTAAAGTGTGCCAGGTAGCCATGGACGATCATCGGGGTTAATTAAAAACAGCAGAATCTATCGTATTACTCACAGCGCATGGATAAAATACAATAGAGAATATATATAGTGAAGCATCTCAAAATAGAATCTCATCAATTAAGCTTCATAATAGTTGAATACAAACATCTGAATAGTCAATACATCAAGCCTCACTACATATCACTTAGAGAATTATACAAAGCAGCGGAACATCCAGTACATATAGTAAGAAAATAATATGCAAGCCTCCAACTCGTCTTCGTCATCAGCATCGTTGGAAAGTAAGAACAGCACCTGTCACCTGCTACCTAGTCTGCCCATCCCAAAATGGATGAACAGCCCAAGGCAATAAGAGTTAAACATAAAGCCTTGAGTCAGACAACAGTCTTAGTGAGTGGTAAATTAACTAACAACATACCAAAAGAGCATAAAGGAAAAAGGAATAGGAATCCAACCCTCCCACTCCACCTCTTTCTACAGTGATAGCCCCCAGACACACACTAAGCAGAAGTAAACATAGCAAAGCAAACATTTAAAGTAAAGTAATTATCACTCGAGTCAAGGGCGATGTTTTCCAAGTACAAACCCCCAAGACCTAAACCAAGATCAGATAAGCACCCAGAAAATACCGCTCTTGAGACCGAATGACGATACAACCAAACATCCATGACTCTGGCTATCACTGTTATCATTGCTTCGATATCACCGTTAATTGAATGACCGGCACATTCTTTCAGCCGTCCGTCAAGGGCTAATGGTAACCCCGGTTCTAGACAGAACTCTGCACGTCGTCGCAGCCCGTGCCTAGGACTATCGAATCTGCCCAGAGTACTCGACTACAATCATAGTCTTTAGGGACTATCGAATCTGCCCAGCGTACTCTTGCTTTGAGTCTGCTAGAACCTTCAATAACGATGAAACCTCAGCCTTCTAGTCATCCTCCTCGACGACTATTTCCATACTAGCCCAAGCGCCTCTCGAGCAAACCATTATCCTCAAACCCGAACCATTTCACCGAGTTATCAACATGCTTGGAATGATCCTGTCTGGATTAAACCAAGGCTATCTCACATCATGCCTCGCTTCATCTCATCATAGCAAAGCCTCATCTCAACATCATCATCATCAAATCTATCCATATGAGCTTCATCATCCGCCACATATGCCACGAGCAGCTTTTCCAATTCAAAAGCCTTTCCCTTAGCTTTTGAATCATCGTTGACCATCTTGTCCAAATCAAATCATCAATCAACTAATTTATAACAATCAATAAAGTCAATCATTAATCCAAGTAATCAAGCATTCAAACATGATCTAATAAACAATTATAACAATAATGGCAATCTTGTAAATAAAGAGTCCAAATCTAACAAGCATGAATTATGAGCAATATCTCTACAACTTGATGAATGAATTTACATAGGTTAACATGTAGTAAAATGGATGTCAAATCATCGTGAACAATGGATCTATACTTAAGTTTAAGAAAATGCATGGAAATCACTATTTTAACACCAAATCAAGCCAACAATCTGATATACTCCTTTGGAACCGTGTGAGAGATAACCACCACTCACCAAATCACCTAAACACCTTAAAAGCAATACACTTCAGATCTGGACAGCGAAGGATCTAGCTCGATTCTCCAAAATTCCACTTCAAACGATGAAATCTCTCTTCGATGGATGTAGATCTTCAATCTAAGCTCTTGGATCTTTGATTTGATCTTCGATTTGGATGGAAGGAAGCACAAGATTAAAGTGGAGGAAAGAAGTGAAGAAGTGCAGCACTCGAGCTCTCAAAATGGCAGGACTTCGTCGCTTCAAAATCCGGATCCCAAAAAGTGAAGTAGAACCGTGTATTTATAGGCTGAATCCTTAGGTCGTTAGCTCCTTAAGTCGTCCACGACTTATGAAAACTCCACGACTCACGACTTATGAAGACCCACGACCTACGACTTAACCATCCCCTTCGACCTACGACTTAACCATCCCCTTCGACCTACGACCTAACAACAGTCGCGACCTAACACTTGCGCGACCTAACAACTCAATACCTTCGCGACTTAACTGGGTTACGACTTAACACCTCACGACCTAACTACACCCAGCATACTATCATAGGTCGTCTACGACCTAACTAAACATGCCATAGCGACTCAACGACTTATCTTAACTCGTCCACGACCCAAGAAAACCCTACGACTTAACTGTCTCCGACCTAAGACTTAACGGTACAACATCCTAAGCCATAACACACGTGCGCGACTTACGACCTAACCTTAGCTCGCTCCTAAGTCGCTCACGACCTATCTCCTTAAGTCGCCAACTCCTATAAGTCGCCAACTCCTATAAGTCGCCAACTCCTATAAGTCGCTCCAAACTCTTAAGTCGTCTACCCCTTAAGTCGTCTACCCCTTAAGTCGTCTACCCCTTAAGTCGTCTACCCCTTAAGTCGCTCCACGACCTAACCTCCTTCACGACCTAAGCTACCACACGACTTAAGCTACAACACGGCTTATCTCCGAACGACCTAACTTCTACATGACTTAAGCTCTAGTCGACTTAACAACACTAACAATCTTAAAGACAACAGTTTTACGTTCTTTCGATCCGTAAAAATACGGGTCGTTACATTCTCTCCCCCTTAGGAATCTTGCCCCCGAAATTCCAAACAAACAAGAGCAATCAAAAACTATTCTGCATGCCTACCATCCATAGCAATCAACAAACCATGCATCCAATTACTAGCCTAGCATGCAGAATTCTAAGACTAGAACAAGTTACAATGTCATGAGATGACACGACACCTTATGGCCATACCTCGAAGAGTTCAGGATGAGCTGCCTTCATCCTCTCTTCCACCTCCCATGTATAGTCGTTATCATCATCACTCCATTGTATCTTGAGCAACCTAACTACCTTCCTCCTAAGCTGTTTCGTGTCAGTTTCCACAACATGAAGCGGCTTACGAGGTCTCTTATCGACTGGATCAATCTCAAAATCTTCACAGCTATCAGCAGAAACCACTGTATTCGAGTCGTGCACATACTTCCGTAGATACGATACATGAAAAACATTGTGCACACCCGCCATCTTTTCTGGTAACTCCAATTTATAGGCGAGCTTTCCAATTCGCTCGATGATCGGGAATGGTCCAACAAATCTCGGAGTCAATTTTCCTTTCTTCCCGAATCGAATAACATTCTTCAGTGGAGAAATCTTCACAAAAACCATATCACCTACGTCGAATTCCAAATCCTTACGGCGCTTATCGGCATAACTTTTCTGACGGTCTTGGGCTGCCTTCATTCGTTGCCGAATGATCTCTATGCAATCTCTGTCGAATCATTTCTGGCCCAAGTATCAGCTTTTCTCCTGTTTCTAACCAACATGTCAGAGAGTTACACGGTCTTCCATACAATGCCTCATACGGTGCCATACCAATGCTTGACTGGTAACTGTTATTATACGAAAATTCCACCAAATGAAGATGATCTTCCCATGATCCTCCGAAATCTAAAACACATGCCCTGAGGAGATCTTCCAAAACTCGGTTGACTCTCTCGGTCTGACCATCTGTTTGAGGGTGATAAGCTGTACTCAAACACAACTCGGTTCCCAAAACTTCCTGGAAGCTCTTCCAAAATCTACTAGTGAATAATGGGTCTCGATCACTCACTATACTTTTCGGAATACCATGGAATCAAACTATCCACTTAACGTACAGCTCAGCCAACTTTGATGCAGTCCTAGTTGATCGAACATGAATGAATCTTGCACTCTTAGTCAGATGATCCACGATGACCCAAATCCCTTCATTTCCCGTTCTTGTTCTAGGTAACCCATCAATAAAATCCATCGATATTTGTTCCCACTTCCATGTAGGAACTTCTAATGGCTGAAGCAATCCACTGGGCTTCTTCTGCTCAGCTTTTACCAACTGGCAGTTCATGCACTTGGAAATAAAATTTCCAACATCCTTCTTCATACCTTCCCAGTAATAGGTTCTCTTCATATCCTGATACATCTTATTTCCACCTGGATGAATTGTCAGCTTCGAGTGATGACTTTCCTTCAGAACTTCATCTCTCAATTCATCTATATCGGGAACAACTAGTCGTCCTTGCTTCCGAAGCCAACCCTCTCGATCGACCTCGAATCCTTTATCCTTTTCTGGGTCCAATCCAGATTCCAAATCATGGATAATCTTGACAAGCTTATCGTCTCGCTTTTGGCTCTCGCCAATTCTTTCCACAAGAGTCGGTCTTATCGATAAGTTTGCCAACATCTTAGTTTCCAATTCACATCTGGGCCTGAAGTCAAATCCAGCTAAATACTCGAGACTCTTCCATTCTGAAAACATGGCTCCCAATCCTGCATGTCTTCGACTTAACGCATCTGCCACTGCGTTACCCTTTCCCGGAGTATAGGCTATACCAAAATCATATGATGCCAAAAACTCTAGCCATTGTTGCTGCCTTAGATTCAAATCCTTTTGGGAGAAAAGATACTTCAACGACTTATGATCTGTAAACAACTCGAATCGAACTCCCAATAAATAATGTCTCCACATCTTCAGAGCAAATACAATCGTCGCTAACTCCAAATCATGAGTCGGGTAATTCCTTTCATGCGGCTTCAGTTGTCGACTTGCATACGCAACAACTCTATTCTTCTACATCAGCACTGCTCCAAGTCCAGTACCACATGCATCGGTGTAAACCACCATCTCATCATTCCCACTTGGAATAGTCAAAACAGGAGCACTTGTCAATCGCTCTTTCAGGATTCCGAAAGCTTGCTCACACTTAGCATCCCATCTGAATACTTGGTTCTTTTTCGTCAATCCGGTTAATGGTGCAGATACCTTGGAAAAGTCTTTGATAAATCGACGATAGTATCCTGCTAATCCAAGAAAACTTCTCACATCAGATGCATTCTTAGGTCTACCCCAATCCTGGATTGCTGCCACTTTAGCGGAATCAACCGCTATTCCATTTCCAGAGACAATATGGCCTAAGAACCTCACTTCACTCTTCCAGAAGTGACACTTCGAAAACTTAGCCTTCAGCTGATGTTTCCATAAGATTTCCAAAATAATACGCAAGTGCGTCATGTGTTCTTCTTCAGTTCTGGAATAAATCAAAATATCATCCACGAACACTAGTACGAACTTGTTCAACTGATATCTGAACACTCTATTCATAAGATCCACAAAATATGCTGGCGCATTAGTCAATCCAAACGGCATTACCAGCCACTCAAAGAACCCGGATGGTGTCCTGAAAGCAGTCTTCGGCACACTATCCTTAGCCACTCTTAACTGGTGAAATCCCGTTGCCAAATCCATCTGAGAAAACACCTTAGCTTCGTGAAGCTGATCAAACAAGTCATCTATTCTCGGCAATGGATACTTGTTCTTCTTAGTCACTTTATTCAGCTCACGATAATCCACACACAACCTCAATGATCCATCTGCTTTGGTTGCAAACACAACTGGTGCACCCCATTCGGACACACTACGCCGAATGAATCCTTTCTGTAAAAGATCATCAACCTGCACCTTCAACTCCTGCTGTTCCCTAGGCGCCATCCGCCTAAGAGGCATCACAACAGGTCTGGCTCCTTCAACTAGATCTATACGAAACTCGATCTCTCTATGCGGCGGTAACCCTTTGACCTCATCAAAGACATCCTTAAATCCATTAGCGATTGGCAGCGATGACAGTCCATCCCGTGGAACAACCAGCGAATACATGAAGCTCATGAAGACGCCTTCCTCATGCTTACATCGTATCACAACCTTTCGCCCCTCCACATTATCAATTATCACCTCCAACCTTTCACAATCAACCTTTGCCGCATACTTCCTAAGCCAGTCCATACCCAAAATAATTCCGAACCCCGCAAAGTTCAGAACAAAACAATCACAAACAAAAGAGCAATCATGACTCGATACAATCAAACCACGGCATAGCATACACAGACAAGACGAACCCCCAACTGGATTAGTCACAACCAATGGCCTATCAACAATATCCGGTTCTAAACCTAACCGGCTTACAAGTTCATTACAAACAAAGGAATGCGACGCCCCAGTATCAAATAACACTCTAACTGGAACACCACATATGGAAAGAGTACCTTGAACCACCATACTCTTTCCTTTCTCTTCAGCGGTAGGAGCTTTTGAAGATGATGGAACAGCTCCCAAAGCATAAGCTTGCACAATCTGCTTGTCCCTCCGCGGTTCTGGACAATTCTTCTTAATATGCCCCAGCTTGTCACAGTTGTGGCACTTCACTGGCACCTTTGGATTCTTGCACTCTCTGGAGAAATGCCCCTTCTGCTGACAGTTGTAGCAGGTCACTTCGCCCTTCAGCTTCTTCTGGCCATCCTTACCCTTTTGCTGCTGCTGCTTCCTCTTCTTGTTTCCACCCTGTTGTGGTTTATACTCTTCCTTGGTCACAGCAACAACAGATCCTTCTTTAGGAAATAGATTCTCATGCCTGAGAGCCTTCTCTACAAGCTTCTCAAATGAATCGTCCAAATGATCCACCAACTGCCTCCCAAGATAACTGTCCAAGCCTGTCACAAACTTCTCATTCTTCTGGTACGAAGATTCAATATACGACCGGGCATACTTGGACAAGGCTTCAAACTCAGAAACATACTCAAGAACTGGTCTCCCACCTTGCTTGAGCTCCACAAACTTCTTAAACAAAATAGATTTCTGAGCTGTAGAAATGAACTTAGCTTCAAATCTGGCTTGGAATTGCTCCCAAGTAATTTCTTCCTCTGGAGTATCAATGGTGATAGAGTTCCACCAATCAGAAGCTCTTCCTTGAAGCTGTCTTGATGCTAGCTTCCTTTTAGTTGCATCCTCAATTCCCAAATCACCAAAGATTCTTCTACAAGCATCTATCCACCTCTGGACCTCAATAGTTGACTCTGTTCCTAAGAAAACCTTTCCTCCAAGAGCCGTATAATCTTTACACAGCTTAGCAAAATCCACCGGTTTTGGAGTTTGGACTTGAACTCCAACATCTACTGATGGCCCCGGAGCTGGCATCCTTCTCATGATCGAAGTCATCATAGCCTCGAACATAGAAACATAATCAACAGCCCCCTCAGCAGCACAGCCTTCCTTAGCAGCTGGTCTCCCTCTTCGACTCATTCTTAATATCTATAAAAGAAATGATCAGCACACCTTGAGAAACAACTGCATAAGGACTCAAATCTTTCTAAGCTATTATATTATATATAGTAATCATCCATCAAAATACAATTACGTCTCTCATACGTAGTTACGTCAGCGAGCGTTGGGTAAAATCGATTAACCAATGCTCTGATACCAAATGTGACGACCGCCCATGACCCTTGCGCTAAACCTAGAAATAGTGCGCTGTAAAGTGTGCCAGGCAGCCATGGACGATCATCGGGGTTAATTAAAAACAACAGAATCTATCGTATTACTCACAGCGCATGGATAAAATACAATAGAGAATACATATAGTGAAGCATCTCAAAATAGAATCTCATCAATTAAGCTTCATAATAGTTGAATACAAACATCTGAATAGTCAATACATCAAGCCTCACTACATATCACTCAGAGAATTATACAAAGCAGCGGAACATCCAGTACATATAGTAAGAAAATAATATGCAAGCCTCCAGCTCGTCTTCGTCATCAGCATCGTTGGAAAGTAAGAACAGCATCTGTCACCTGCTACCTAGTCTGTCCATCCCAAAATGGATGAACAGCCCAAGGCAATAAGAGTTAAACATAAAGCCTTGAGTCAGACAACAGTCTCAATGAGAGGTAAATTAACTAACAACATACCAAAAGAGCATAAAGGAAAAAGGAATAGGAATCCAACCCTCCCACTCCACCTCTTTCTACAGTGATAGCCCCCAGACACACACTAAGTAGAAGTAAACATAGCAAAGCAAACATTTAAAGTAAAGTAATTATCACTCGAGTCAAGGGCGATGTTTTCCAAGTACAAACCCCCAAGGCCTAAACCAAGATCAGATAAGCACCCAGAAAATACCGCTCTTGAGACCGAATGACGATACAACCAAACATCCATGACTCTGGCTATCACTGTTATCATTGCTTCGATATCACTGTTAATTGAATGACCGGCACATTCTTTCAGCCGTCCGTCAAGGGCTAATGGTAACCCCGGTTCTAGACAGAACTCCGCACGTCGTCGCAGCCCGTGCCTAGGACTATCGAATCTGCCCAGAGTACTCGACTACAATCATAGTCTTTAGGGACTATCGAATCTGCCCAGCGTACTCTTGCTTTGAGTCTGCTAGAACCTTCAATAACGATGAAACCTCAGCCTTCTAGTCATCCTCCTCGACGACTATTTCCATACTAGCCCAAGCGCCTCTCGAGCAAACCATTATCCTCAAACCCGAACCATTTCACCGAGTTATCAACATGCTTGGAATGATCCCATCTGGATTAAACCAAGGCTATCTCACATCATGCCTCGCTTCATCTCATCATAGCAAAGCCTCATCTCAACATCATCATCATCAAATCTATCCATATGAGCTTCATCATCCGCCACATATGCCACGAGCAGCTTTTCCAATTCAAGAGCCTTTCCCTTAGCTTTTGAATCATCTTTGACCATCTTGTCCAAATCAAATCATCAATCAACTAATTTATAACAATCAATCAAGTCAATCATTAATCCAAGTAATCAAGCATTCAAACATGATCTAATAAACAATTATAACAATAATGGCAATCTTGTAAATAAAGAGTCCAAATCTAACAAGCATGAATTATGAGCAATATCTCTACAACTTGATGAATGAACTTACATAGGTTAACATGTAGTAAAATGGATGTCAAATCATCATGAACAATGGATCTATACTTAAGTTTAAGAAAATGCATGGAAATCACTATTTTAACACCAAATCAAGCCAACAATCCGATATACTCCTTTGGAACCGTGTGAGAGATAACCACCACTCACCAAATCACCTAAACACCTTAAAAGAAATACACTTCAGATCTGGACAGCGAAGGATCTAGCTCGATTCTCCAAAATTCCGCTTCAAACGATGAAATCTCTCTTCGATGGATGTAGATCTTCAATCTAAGCTCTTGGATCTTTGATTTGATCTTCGATTTGGATGGAAGGAAGCACAAGATTAAAGTGGAGGAAAGAAGTGAAGAAGTGCAGCACTCGAGCTCTCAAAATGGCAGGACTTCGTCGCTTCAAAATCCGGATCCCAAAAAGTGAAGTAGAACCGTGTATTTATAGGCTGAATCCTTAGGTTGTTAGCTCCTTAAGTCGTCCACGACTTATGAAAACTCCACGACTCACGACTTATGAAGACCCACGACCTACGACTTAACCATCCCCTTCGACCTACGACTTAACCATCCCCTTCGACCTACGACCTAACAACAGTCGCGACCTAACACTTGCGCGACCTAACAACTCAATACCTTCGCGACTTAACTGGGTTACGACTTAACACCTCACGACCTAACTACACCCAGCATACTATCATAGGTCGTCTACGACCTAACTAAACATGCCATAGCGACTCAACGACTTATCTTAACTCGTCCATGACCCAAGAAAACCCTACGACTTAACTGTCTCCGACCTAAGACTTAACGGTACAACATCCTAAGCCATAACACACGTGCGCGACTTACGACCTAACCTTAGCTCGCTCCTAAGTCGCTCACGACCTATCTCCTTAAGTCGCCAACTCCTATAAGTCGCCAACTCCTATAAGTCGCCAACTCCTATAAGTCGCTCCAAACTCTTAAGTCGTCTACCCCTTAAGTCGTCTACCCCTTAAGTCGTCTACCCCTTAAGTCGCTCCACGACCTAACCTCCTTCACGACCTAAGCTACCACAAGACTTAAGCTACAACACGGCTTATCTCCAAACGACCTAACTTCTACACGACTTAAGCTCTAGTCGACTTAACAACACTAACAGTCTTAAAGACAACAGTTTTACGATCTTTCGATCCGTAAAAATACGGGTCGTTACACGCATGCTTGAAAACTGGTCGAGGGCAGTTAAGTAACCATTTCCGTTTTCAATTTAATATAAATAATTCATATATGTGTAAATATACAGAGAAAAGAAATTGACAATAAGATTTATAAAAACAATTTGTTTTGAAAATTTATATATATGTATATGTATAGTAAAGAAAGGGTATAAATAAAAATATATATATACACACATACTTACTTTAGTTCAAAGATATATATAGCAGGCCTTTGGAAATAAATATGGATATTAAAATATTTGAAGGTTTAAATAAAATTTGATTTCTGAAATCTATCATTTATTTTTAAGTGTGTATATATATATATGTTTAATGAAAAAAAAGAAAAAAATTTGTTAGTTTGATTAAATTTATCAAATGGGAAATTTATTGTTCGATTTATTCGAATATTAATAAATTGTATAAATTGTTTATACAAGGTCTAAAAATCGAGAAACAAGTCGGAAATGGAAAAGAGTTGGAATGGACTGCGAATTAAAATCAAAGGTGAGATCTTCTCACTCACTTGACTATTTGCTGAATTTAAATAGTTGAATTTAAATTATAGATGTGTTTGGATGAATTGGATGATTTATCTATTGATGATATTAGATATAGTAGGATATATATATATATATATATATATATATATATATATATATATATATTTGGAGTTGTTGATTTCCCGCATTATATAGCGGATGAGACCCTATGCGCCGCATAATAGCGGATGATATTTTATAAAACCCATATACCGTGATATTCCACCTCGAAGTGGAATGGGTATTTAATTGTTGTGCTAACATCTGTGGATGCAGGGAAACGGGTTGGAGGGATCCAACTGGATTCCTCAAATTGTATGAATTTGTTTCATATGTTGTGTGATAATTTATTTATAATCTGGGTATGATTATATTGATGATTGAATTTGTTGAAGGCTATAATTTAGCCGAATGTATTTTTGGTATCGTTGGATACTAAAAATAAATAAAATTGGATTTTTGAAATTAAAGTTGGAAATTTTAAGTAAATCCCTTTTGAAAGAATTGGGTGAATTTAAAAGAAGGAATTTAAAAGCGTAAAGTTGATTTTCGGAACCTTATCGAATTTTTTCCAAAATTTGGGAAAATATATTAATAAATGGGTTTTGAATAATATTGTTTAAAAGTTGAAGAATTTAATAAAAATGGAATTTTAAATAAATTTGGAAAGAATAAAGGGATTTATATAAATAAAGGGATTTATTTAAAAGGTGATAAATTGTTGAAATCAATTTGATAATTGATCTGGTATTGGAAAATGAATCTTTGGGAAATTAATAAGATAATTGATTTGGTGTTTGAATGAAAATTTATTTCGTGCTGAAATTAACTTAGAAATCAATTTATAAATGCTTTGTTATTTGAAATAAACTTGGAAATCAATTGGTAATTGATTTAATGTTTGAAATAAATTCGAAATAAATTTGGGATTTGATTTGGTGTTGAAATGAAATTGAGAAATCAATTTTGAATTTGATTGGTGTTTGAAAGTGAATATTTGGAAATCGATTTGAAAATCATATATCACTGAAAATTTGGAATTTTAAATTCACAGTGGGAATTTATAAAGGAAAGGGAACCTTATTCCGCAAGTGAAAAGTGATTTGAAATTGGTTTTCAAAGTATTGAAGTGTGGAAAAATATATATCTTGCGAAGATATTTTGAAAATAAATAATTTGGAAAAATTATTTAGATTGCTTGATGTTGTGAATGTTGTTTGATAGTTAAATAACCGACTATCAATAATGCCTTTGAAATGGTATTTGAATTTGTTTTTAAAACAAGCGCTCATTATTCGGTTTAGCCGGGAGAGGACTTTGTGTCATATAACCCATTCCGAATAATGATACGACGTTGTGGATTGCAATTGAAAACCGGATTTGCAAGGGCTTCTTTGGAAATGCCTTCGGTTCTATTCGAACCCGGAACAGACTTGTATGGATGTATGTCTGACGCTACACTTTGAGATATAAAGCAGATTTCTTTCAAATACATTTCTGTTTGGTGGTGGATAATTTATTATCTTAGCTTAACACCCTTCTCTGAGACGTACGAGCTCAGAGGTTATGTAGTTGAAGGTTGTCTGTGATATACTCCCAATTTGGTAGTGTGGCATGCTGAGTGCTGCTGTGTGTTGTTGATCATTTGTTGATCAAAGCATGGCTTTCGTGTAAAGCGTAGCTTTGTGGATGAGACCTCATCGGACCTCACACCCCGGAAATGGTCAAAACAGGAAAATGCGGCAAGGTTATGAGGGTCACTCCCTTTAGGGTATGTCATTTCCTTTTGGAAAAAGGTGGTATCATGGTATGGAGCCCAGATATTTTACCTGTGTGGTTGCTCCAATCTCATTTACTGTGTGATTGTTGCTTTGTGATCGAGGGCCCTCAGATAAAGGTCGCAAACGACCGGGGGGTGGCATACTCGTGTAGTAGTTACCTAGTTACAGAGGTAACCCAGCCTTGTGTTGGCAGAGAGCTGGTTAAGTTATCGGGATGTCCCTCCAGAGGCGTACCCATGTGGCATAGGAAGTTCCTTAGCCTGACCATTTGTTGGAAATCCAAAGAAACAATACGAGCCCTTTACGATTGCAATTTGTATAAACTGTCACCTCAGGTGGCAGCTATAGCAGGCATAATATAATGGTACCTATGCTGGCTAAGATTAATATTATACTTTCGAAATGTTTTCCACACTAGGCACTAATGATAATATTAAAAAGATTTTTGTGTATCAAGCATGTTTGACTATCATAAGGAGAAATCTCCTTCAATTCTGCGTTTGCATTGTGTGTGTGGCGGAAGGCCTTATGGTAGTTTCATTTTCCAAAAGCATTGCGAATTTCTTTTATTTTCTTTGTGAAAATAACTGTTTTTAAGATCTCACACCAGTCCCATGACTGACCTGGAGTTTATTGTTCCCTTTTTAAACTCTGGGTGCCCATAATTTTCCACACGGGCAGCCTAGAGTCAGGTTATCAGGTCATTCTGGAATTCAGAAGTTGCTGTGGAGATCTGGAGGCGAGCTGGATGGCGAGACGTATCACTTATACTAGTATTATTCCGCTGTGTATTATGTTATGTGGACAAGTTTATATAACTGTCCAGTGATGTGTGTTGTTGTGTAAACTCTGATGATGTATTGTATAAACTGATATAGTTCTTTGTTATAAAGATTATTCATTCATCTATTATATATTGTTCCGCTGCAAATGTGAGATTCTGATATTGTTTCTGTTTCTTTTTCTTCTGTCTTCTTCTACCTCTTCTTTTTAACCCTAATGATTCGGTTTTCCGGCATTCGATTGTGCGACATTTGATACAGTGGACGTATTAATGTCGACTTTCAAGCGTCGAAAGATCGTATCGTTACAAACCAAAAATTACATTTATTATTATATACGCAGACTTAATTGAAAATTGGATCAATGTATGATTACTTTTCTACCGCAAGATGTTATTAACAAATATATTTTTTCCACAATTTAATACAGATATACGGTCGAACACTAATATCATAACAAATAATGGAACCACTAAGTATTAGAAAAGACTAAAAGGTTGACTTAAGTTTATCATTTTGTACATTTAAACATCAGTACAACGAATCAAGTAATAATTAATCTTCATTCTGTTAAGATTATTTGATATGAATTATTAGTAGTTAGAAAATTAGACTTCTTGTTATTCCAAAGGTTCACGTCTTCGTGGAGTCCTCTTCTCGCGTAACGTATAACATTGGTCGTTGTGGTGGAGGATTAGGCCATGTATGTCAATTCCTATGAAGTATGGATCAATAATACTTTTCAAAATCAAACATTTGATTGCACTTTTTGTTCATGTGCTCATCCTCCATACACAATATCATTAAATCACACGTACATCATGAAGATAAGCATTAACACTAATTTCTTAGATTTTAGTTGGAACAAAATTATATGTATAAAAATTGACTACATGGCACGATAAGATAGGGTTGTATCAATTTTCTCATTCATAGAAATTTTTAGGCAAGGAAGAGGTGATGTACCTATGACCAAAGTTGCATGTTACATCTTAAATATGAAAATAAGTTCAGTATGTTACTAAAGGCATCTAGTTTCGTTCTTTCTAATACCATAAAAAACACAATAAAATTTGTGTGCTTTCTAATACCAAAGTCATTTCACATGTCAATCAACCACCCCATAAATTCATTTTGCACAACGAACAACCAATGACCAACACCGTTTTTCATGGCCATCAACCACCGAATCATTATTGTTCGATGGTTCATCATCGTGGAAAATGGTGTTGGTTGGTGGTTGTTCATCTTGCAAAAAAGAGTCGAAAATGATGTCATTAGTAGCCCTTTAAAAAGTCCAGTATTATGAAGATTATAGTGTAAAATTTTATAGTATTTTTTAGCAATGGTATTAAGAAGAGGAAAATGAGACGTGCTTAGCATTACACTAAATTTAAAATTGGCAATATGCTCCTTTTCTTTGTTCCTCCCAATTCTTCAAGATCTACAATTACGTTCCTTCTTAATAGAGAGAGTCTGACCTCATTTGTCCTCTTAGTTCATGTTCGCTCTTCCTTCGACCATATTTTGCATCACTGCGCCTAAGACCTCCACCTTCACTTGCGACATCCTTCTCCCTCCCACCTTTCATCATGAACTTATTTTCCAATGACTCAACTATTTGCAACTCAATGTGACAACTCTCTCCTTGATCCCCTTCTCTCTATTTCACCAAGATCCATCTTTTCCTTACCAGATTTACCCTTTTTCCATACCTCGTTCTAAAGATTTGGAACCATCTTTAACATTTGAGATGCATTCAGTTATTATGGGTAAAATCTGATATTTGTGTATTTATAGCAAAAAATCCACCTGCTCAATCGGCAAAACTATTTGCAGTCTAAATTTGCCACCACTAGCTATGAAATCTCTCGATTTGAATGTGAGGTGTGATGCATGTTCGAAGGGGTACTATTATGGCACCTGGAATTAGTGTAATCAACACTATTGCTCATAACCGTACCAAAAGAATCACTATGATACTAAGTCGTTTTCAAACCTGAAGTCCATGTATGAATTAATGGAGCAGGCACATGAAGACAAATAGTTTGTTATTGCAATTTTCTTTTTATGTTGTTTTTTCTTTTTTTGTTAGAATTGTGTGGCTATAAATGATTATAGTGCCACTAGTATTGGACACCTGGCAACTAAAAGCATGTACGAATAGCTTATATAGGCTGCTATAATGAATGAAAATGGCAGGCTGGAATTAAACAAATCTATCTTTTATTCTCTCATCTCCTTCGTCTATCTCTCATCTCCTTTGTCATTTTACCAATGGACTCCATAGTCGAAACCATCAAACACAACCACTCCGTCAACAAATCCATCTATCTACTCCATGAAACAACCACTCGCCAACAAACAAAAAGACATCACCACTATCAAGACTACATGGTAGACATGTGAAACTCCATTAATCATATGATCCATTCATTATCCGATATCACAACGAAACTCGGCCTTCAAATCACATTACCACCACCTCCCCCTCGAGCTCCGACTCCTCCAACTTCGCTTTCTACCACTTCCAGAATCTGCGACAGCAGCTCCTCCCGCACCTAAGTGCCCTGCACATCATCCTGCTTCTGCTATCATCGCTGCTGCTCACACATCCCCAACCATCAATCTAGTTTCAATGCCCACAACCAATAGCACCAACAACCTCCCCAAACTGCTCTCCATCACTAACTTATCTTTCACTTCGATGCACAGCTCCACCCACTACATCGTCTACCAATGCATCTCGAGAGCCTACAGCGAAGCAGCAACCAGGAAACCCTACTCGAAATGCAAAGCATACTCGATCGGTAAAAGTGGTCGTAGGCAGTAAGCATAAATTACGATGTGAAAGGAAAGTATACATTTTCGATCATGGTGGTACAATATACATTACCCAGCCAGAAGAATCATGAAGATACCAAGTTGTTTTCAAACCTGAAATCCATGTATGAATTAATGGAGCAGGCGCATGAAAACAAATAGTTTGTTATTGCAATTTTCTTTTTATACTGTATTTTCTTTTTCTGTTAGAATTATGTGGCTCTAAATGATTATAGTGCTACTAGTATTGGACACCTAGCATCTAGAAGCATGTATGAATTTCCTATATAGGCTGCTGTTATGAGTAAAAAAGGCAGGCTAGGATTAAACAAATCTATTTCTATAGCTTCTTCCCTTCTCCTTCTTCCTCAAACTAATTAGTACCATATCAAGGTGCTACTACAATTCACTTGAGAAATCGGATCTGTGAAGAAATTGGTTGCATCACAATTCTAATCTTGCATGCTCGATCGATTAATGTTGTGAAGGCTAAAAAATTTGGAAATGTTTAGTCCTCTTTATTAAATATTAAACCGAAAAATCAATGGTGCCTAGCCTCTTAGATTTGTTAGTCTTTGTTATAATGTTGATGCTCTAATTTCACCAACAAAAGTGGTAGAGGAAGACACGACATATTTGAAAGATCATCTTGGTTGTTTCTTCTGGATGGGAATTTATTGCATTCAATCACTATTCCAACCACGTGAAGAGCTTATTGAAACTCAAGGGATTGATACAAGTGCACTACGACAAAGAAATTTTTCCCTTGACCTTTTCCAATTGGATGAAAAAAATGTGTTATGGTCATTGTTAAAGGGAAGGTTTTCATTATTACATAATAATGATGTCATTTAGTGGACTTGACAAAAGAACAAGTGTCATCCATTCTTGTATGGGTTTATTTTGATAAAATTCTCACCTATTTTTGGTCCTTACATTGTACAACAGGTTGTCATGTCATATGAGCAAACTCACTGGTTTACATGAGATAATGAAATGCTTGGAAAGGTCCAAAAAGGCATTAATTGCGACTTGAATGAACAAACAGTTGCCATCGCTCAATTTTCATGCAAGTAATCAGCATGCCAATCCAAGCTTAGCACGGCCCAGTCAAAGCCAACCCAGGTAATCTTCGACTAGTCTACTCATGTCAGCCCAATCTCGACGTGGCCCCTAGCCAGCCCATCTACTCAACAGTGCTTCAAGTCGATGGCCAATCGACTCTTCCTGAGCAGCTTCAATAGCCCACTTATCAAATGAGAACATGACTAAGCCTAGCCCAGCATAGTCCACAATGGCTCAACTTAGATACAATCAGCTCTCTCCTTCTATCCCACCTCTAGCTTGACTCAAGGCCAGCCCTTCCTCTCAAGACCAATTCTGTTGTCAACTGACATGACTTTATACAAACTAACAACTGGTATGATCGACAAGACCAGCTCAAGCATGACCCATCTTCGGTCCAACTTCATCATGGCCACCTTTGATTAGTCATAGGCAGTCCATCTCGTCATCTTAGAACCAGCATAACACCTGTAAAGACCCATTTCTTCGGCCCTCGAAAATCGACATTAATACATCCTCGATATTCACGTGCTGCAAATCCGAGCACCGGGACCCGGTTCCTTAAGGGTAAAAAGAAAAGAAGACAAAATAGAATCTTACACGAATGGAATAACATATATTATTTCATTAATTTTAAATACATTTATCGGAGTTAAACTTGGATAGCTATAACTATCTGTCCTTACAAATGCGGAATACAATAATACACAAGTGTGGTGGAAAAAGAGGTAATAGTCTACTAAAGAATCTTCTAACTCCATGCTCCGAGCTCTTCTAGATTACTCCAAACAAAACCTGACTACTAAGTTGCCCAAAACAATAGGGCACCCAGAGTAAGGAAAGGGAAATAAACTCTGGGTCAGTCATGGGACTGGTGTGGGAAACTCAAAGTATAATTGTTTGAAAACAAATGGTATCTCATAAGATCACGGCGCGCATAAACACGGAACGAGTTTTTACTTTATGATAACCAAAACCTTTCTATGTGAAATCCATTGATATTATTTCTAATGACTTTTTTAAAATGTTTCTCAAATAAATATACTAAAATAGCCGAAGTTGTTACATTCGTTAAATTTGACGGCATAATAGGTTCACAACCAAGTTCGAAGGCACTTATTGGAGAATGGATTCCATACAATGACAAGGTAAGGGACTATCTTCCGTGCAGTACACCTCTAGAGGGATGTATCTAGGGTCAAGATATTTGGTACCTAAACCAACAAAGGATCGGCCTACCACTTCCGTGGTAGTATCGAATATGTCATCACCCCGGTTGTTCCTGACCTATTCAAGAGCTCTCTTAGCATACACAACATACTCTACATATATAAAATAATCTGGAAAGCTGACAACATCTCCTAATGGGTGTGACCCATATAGCCCTACTGCTTCTACCATGTTTTTGTCATTTCCGAGAAGCGAGGTTTAAGGCAATGTTTACCTTTCATAGCACACATTTCACTTTGAATGCCACTTAGCCATTCCACAATAACACAACTGATTTCTACAAACATATAACTCTTGAGCTCGTACGTCTCAGGAAAGGGTGTTAAGCTAAGAGAAGTTGCCTTCTCCTCCACCAAATAGATGATACGTTTATACAGATTAATCAATGCAATCTCAAAATACAACGTCAGACATTCATCCGTACAAGTTGTCCATGAACAGGACAAACTGGAGGAATTCTCCTACCACATCCTATTGGGAATCATCTCGAGGATTAGTAGCGAGCGGCCCTTGCATCGAAGATCAAATGAAGATACTACTGGCACATATATATGATATGGGAAATTCCCCCCGAGGGTCAGTGATAAGCAACCCTTCATTCATAGACTGTCATCCTAGATCTTCACTTTGAATACGTAAATTGGTTTGAAATGGTTTTCTAATAAGAATCACTCAAATCCGACCCCGGTTCTTTCGAACCAATCGTCGGTAAAAAGATGTTAGGTAAATAGGTGCTTATCATTGATTAATTACTTTCTCTTTATCAAAAATATCTTCTAAAGATATATATCTTTAAAAAGATTCTTCTTGGTATATACGAAATCTTAAACATCTCTTTAATTTTAGAAATACCAAATCAAAATTATTACTCATAAATCATATTGCAAAATCTTATTGAGTAAAATGGGTTGATATAAATTATACCAATTCTACTCAACATCAATTTCCGTATTCAACCTTAACTTTCCGTCGAATAATGGTGAAATCACCTTTTAACTTCAGACGAATAGTACTGGTTCCCTCCTTGGAATTTAATATCAAGTATAAGAAGATTATCTCTATACAATCCAAGTTGTATTAAATTTGGAAAAAAATAAATCTTTTGTACTTGTCTCATTTCCGACATTTCGACCTTATCCATTCCTCGTCTAGAAAAGAGACCAAGTGAGCCAGGGCACTGGTTGCTCCTGAACATCTCCTTAGTTTAAGTACCTTACATCTGGATCTCATGAGTAGAAAAATCCAGTTTATTTGTCAACTTTTAGAGCCAAGGTTAAATCACTTGATTTTAACAGCTTTTCTTTAAATCATTTATTTAACCTCTTTTAAATAAACTATAAACCTTGAAATCATTATTAAAACACTTAATTATTTATTTGAAAACATCTGTAAAAGATTTGGAAAAGAATTGTTAAGTTTATATTCATATTTCAAAAGTTATTAAAAAGTGCTGCAATTCTGCAAATAGTGCTACAAATAGTGTTTTCAAAGCTTATTTGATCAAAACAACTTTTCGATCATTCAGAAATCAATTTTTATAACTCACATCTCTTTTAAAACATTTATAGAATTTATTCCATACTTTTAAAGAATAAAAATATCATTTATACAGAATTTGTCGCTTTGGTTTCCGAACTGCCAAACCGTGACTATTTTGAAAATTTGTTTTGCTCATAATTCAAAATCTACTAAATGATATCTCGATCTTACTCTTTTATTTGAAAACTGTGATTATAAGAGTTCGAAAAAAATTTATTACATAGTATTCCATCTCCGAATCTATTATATAAATGGATTTAACTTTCTACTGCATGAAATCGCGAACAACCGTTACACGACGTGCCTATTTTTGACTCAATTTTCATGACTTGTCAAAGATTCACCAAATAGGTTTTAGTGTTTATAAACCATTTTAAATAGGTTTAACATTCTCATATGCACCATTTCATTTATTAAAGGAAAGTGATTCCCTTTGCGATATTCGACGTGTATTAAATGTGAATCATTTCAATATCAAAATAAACATATAATCAACATCCAAACTTGATGATCAAACATAGTAAAAAACCATAGCAAGCATATCACATCATATATATATATATATATATATATATATATAGTTTCTCACCATAATCCAAATCCAAACTTCCTACCAACATTCATATCACCATAACTCTTCACTAAACATTGTTAACTTCAACTAACCATCACTAAACTACTCAACCATAATTTCAAAGTGCTCGGCCATCACCCTTCACCCCCACTTTTCTCACGGCCTCAAGCTTCCATACCCAAGTGCTCACGGCCATAAGGCCAAAGGCTTCACCTTTAACTCACTGCCATACCCATCCATCACACCCCAAGCTCTCGGCCTTCACCACCTCAAGCTATCACCACCTCCTCCTTTTTAGAACTCATAGCCTAGGCCCCTCAAAACTCATGGCCTTACCATCATATCACCACCAAAACTCATATCCATGCCCATTGAAGAGAAGAGAAAGGACTATGGTATTCAAAGTGCAATGAGGTGTGTGTGTATTTACATATATATTTTATCTCTTTTCTATTTTTTCTATTATTTTATTTAGGAGGAAGTCATTAATATAGCTTTAGAAATAAGAAGAGAAATATGAAGAATTGTGTTAGGAAATGGGAAGAGAGGTGGATGTATTTATAGGTAAAGTTTGGACAAAATTATTTTGATATTTTCTCATTAAACATCACATCAAACTTTCCACCTCCTCCTCCCCACATGGCCGGCCATCATCACCCTTCAATCATCACCATCACTTTGGCCATTATCACCCTCATGTGTGCCCATGTGCATGTTATGCATGTGCATTGACTTTGTGAATGCTTAAATAGTAAGCAAACTAAAATATCTTAAATATTTTTATTATACATATATCTAAATGTATGTATATATTATGTATGTTTATATGTACATGTGTGCATATGACATGTTTGTGCATGTATATGTATGTGCACAAGAGAACAAACAACATTTAATGACTTTGAACGACTTTCGTTCATTAAACCATTGAAAATCGAGAAACCGATTCCTGGTCATATTTTCACTTATAAGTTAATTTACGTTTAAATGTAAATAAAATTTGAAAACTCATTTTTTTATCATTTTAACTAACTAAAATGATTACATTTGATTTATAAAACCATAAAAATTAATATAAAACAATTGTTTACAAAAAGTGCTATTACATCGATAAAGCGATATCAATTTTCTTATATTTTCAAATCAAGTATATATCTTTTTAAAACTATTATAAATGATTTATTATCACCTAATAACTATTTAAAATGAAGTATTATCATTTGAAACAATTATTAGAACCATTGTAATAATTATTAAATCTTTAAATCTCAATTTAAATTCACAAATCATTGTTTAAATATAAGGGCATTACTAATGATGTCATAAATACCTTTATTTTTCCCAAAAATAAAATATATAATTTTATTTCATATTCTTGTTCAATTATAAAAATAAGTGTATGTATCTAGCTCCATGTGCGATATCTGATAATTATAGAGTTGTTTATCGATAAAACGGTTTTCGACCATTTTATCGATATTTTTTCCAAAGTATATATTTTGTAAATAATTTTCCAAAATAAGTTCATTATTATTATTCATTACTTAAAACTTGATTATTTGTTGAAAAATAATCTATATTTGAATATTTAAAATAATTTAAATATCTTTAATTAAAGCGATCAAATTATAGGTCATTACAACACCCCTCTTATAACTTGGTTCTTTGCACCAGTGAACTCAACAAACATAGGCATTGAGCAACCAGCCCGTCCATGGCATTCTACATCCAACCTGACTTCAGGAAAGCCTGTCAAGACCAGCTCCATAGCCGGTCGGTGCACTCAAGGTGGATTCTAAAAGCACTCATCTGTCAAAGTCGGCTCGAGCATGAACCATCCTTGGTCGGCATCACAACGGCCAGTCCCATTATATCACAGTTAGCCCTGCACCTTCTTTGCACATTGATCCTATTACATCATTCATCTTCCTTCGTATCTTTGGAAATCAACCAACCAGCTCAACTTTCCTTGCCACATAGGCATGCAAAAGTAAACAAAGTCGTACAACCAACTGTATTAGATATTATAGATAAGCGACCTGAAGTACACCTGCTTCTTTAGCTTGTCGCCAACATTTAATGTGTATTAAATGCAATGCGTGTGCTAGTACAGAAGGACAATTGGCATGTTTCTCAGCCACTCATTTGTCTCCCATCTACCCATGTGACTAGATCAATGACCAAACATGCTTCCTACTTGTTTTACTGCATAATCTACTATTTCAGCCACTATAAATACCTTATGCATTGCAACTTCCAAAATGGTTGGAAATTATAAGAATTTTGGTTATTATCCCCATTCCAGACCTATCCTCATCGTAAATCAAAGCTCTAAGCACTTACGATTAGCTACCTTTATAGTCTTTAGTGCTTTGTTTATTATTATTTACTTGTAATTCTATGATAACTCCATTCACCTCCAGCATTCAATATACCGGAAGAGTGTGCTTCGGCGGTGCCCAACCAATGTAGGATGATAGCCAAGGGTGGAAAGGAGAGAAATAATTACAGATGCTATCATATATCTCATATCACATCGAACAAAAATAATAACAAACATCGCAGATACAAAATAGGTGAAATAATGATAACTAAATGAACCAAAGTATCAGAGTACAAAGGTTTACGAAGTTATACAAGATAGTGTCAGAGTTTATACAACTGATAATAAACTTCAAAGATAAGCTATTTCTAAATATAATAAGCAAGCACTATCTAAGCTCTACAGTGTCGCATAACGGAATGATCAATAAATTCATATATAATACGAGAAAGCACCATCTCATGCTCATTCTCTGCATAATAATAGTAAACCACCTAAACATGCTCTCTAGTCTACTCGTTTAAGAGTATCCGAGATAATAAGAAGCAATGCATAAAATATCAAGTCAAACAATAGCCTTATGTGAGCGATAAGAAATCTTCAAATACTATACAAGTCGATATATTAAGAAACTATGTGATAAGAATCATAGTTGACATGTCCCTATAACCAAAGAGTTAGCACATAACATCTACAATATGCTACTCCACTACCATCATAAAGTTGTATACATCCTAGGTACAATATCGAGTGACCAGGTATCCTCATCTATAATATCGACATCATGTGACATCCTTAAAGTGACCTGTGGAAACTAAGCAATCATGGCAAATAATAAGTCCATCAAACAATCCTCACTGCCATTTAATATGTTTTGGATGCATGATAACTTGTATGACCATTCATCTTCTAGGGATCAATAGAAAAATCCTGGTTTTGAGCATACTCATCCACCGGCCCATAGCCGACACTAGAACCATTTAACCGATCAAAGATATATGGATCCATTCCTCTGATTCGGGGTAGCCATTCCAAGTACTCAGTTAGCATCCACACAACACCCCTGCTTACAAGTACATTAGAAAACACTTCGAATATCAACGATTCCTTAGCATGCGCATTCGAGCCCTTTCATTGATCTCTAGTTTTCATCCATCCTTAAGGAACCATTCCACGTTCCTTTCTTTCCATGATATAAACTTTCAATGTTCTATCCAAGGGTCATCCTTCTAAGAGCCATCCCTTGTGGATAATCAACCTTACAACTCCATTCAACGTCGAGCCGTCATCTTTGAAACATAACTCCATCACCATCGAGTTACTATCATCAAATTCTCGAAGTCATCACCCTTCATCGTGCTACCACATCGCAACTGAACATCAAACGAATGAACAACACCTTCAACACGACCTATAGGAATCTAAGAGCATCCCTTGAATGTTTAGCCAAGATTGGTCTCTTCAATTCATATCGGTATCGATTTGATCATGTCGATACCACTATGAATTACTTAGCCAAAATTTCGCTACGCACGTCACACCCTGGTTTCTTCCCTCCTTGCTTGTTTTGAGCTCCTTTCCTCAATGCCACACTCCCAAGTCCTTTGGCACTATAGCCCTAAAAAGAGGATGGTAGTGATCAAAAAGAGATCGGTACCGATATGTAGATCTTCTACAAATTTTGGGGTTAAGTCCCCACCGCCATTTCCTTGCCTTCCCTAAAGTCTTTCCTGAAGTTTCATAGCCTAAGTCCTGAAGCAACCTTCTTTATCAACCAAAACTACAACTTCCCACAATTAGACTAGCTTGATATCGACATCTAGTCAGGCATCCAAACCAACTCCAACTAACTTACGATCTAAAATATAGGCTTCTCCCCTCCTCCAAAGCCTCCCCTCCAAGTTGCATTTGATTTTGAGCATTTTTGTCTCCGTTTTCCCTAATCCACTACTGAATCCTAACAATACTCAAAGCGCTAACAAGAAATATTAAAGAAATACATGAAATAGCAACCATTATCCATAAGCATATGTTTAACACATACAATTCACCCAAACTAGGTTAACATACAAGATTATGCCTAGATCTAATTTCATACCAAAATGATAAAATGATTCATAAGGGATGATAAAACCATTTAAAATCCATTTTTATCTTTTTAAATTCGACCATAAACATGTATGAATGTTTAACTGAGTTTAAATATGTTTTAACATGGAAATTATATCAAAAACATCATTTTTTTACTATACGGACATGCACAATATAACGAGAAATCATAAACCACTTACCTAATACCAAAATTACCAATCTAATCCCCAAATCTAAAATGAATAGCAAGAATCTTGGTTTCAAAGCTATCAAAATGATAGATCTTCAATCTTCTTTACTAATTACCCTTCTAATGAAGGCTAATACTAGAATTAGTATGATAAAGATGAACTTTTTGATGAAATCTAGGTTAATGGAGATATTGAACTTTTTTGGAAAGTGGGAAATGAATTAGACATGTCCCATCGGCCCTAATTAGGCACAAATCCCAAAACGGGTTAGTGGACTTAAGTTTGGGCTTAACTAATCACCCTATAATACGATCAACAACAGTCAAAACTTAAAATAGCTATATCTCCTAAACAATAAGTCAATTTTCCTATTATGACCACTCTACAGAAATGGAAATCATCATTCTAATCTAATGGAAGTGGTTTCAGACCCCAGTTCAACACCTAATAAAAGTAATGGGCCTTACAAAAATTTCTAGGTCCAAAATATCCGATAAATATTGTAAAGGTGGAAAATGTCTCTATTAGTCATTTTTAGAAAATTTAGAGTCATACGATCTCATATGATTTTAATAATATTTCATGACTATTCGATACATAAAATATGGATCATTGCACTCTCCCCTCCTATATGAATTTGGCCCCTGATATCCCTGAACAAATCATAGAATAATCAACGATGGTTACCCTACATGCCTAAGAATCATATGCAACCATCAAACATATCACACAGGCAGATACACAATCGATAATATAGATAAACCTATCCAGCCATGCGAGATACTTAACTATCTTATATGTACCAAAAGTGAAAGTAAATACGATAAATAGTAGGCCTTACCACACAAAGAGCTCCGAATAAGCAACCCTCATGCTCTCCTTGGTTTTCCACGTCCAATCGCCTTTAGTTTCACCTCATTGAACCTTCACTAACTCCAACGGCTTCCTCCTAAGCTGTTTCATATCACGTCCGACAATACGAACTGATATATATATATATATATCATCTAAAATACTTATCCAATCCCACGCACGAGTCGAAGAACGAAACGTGAGTCAATTGGCTATTTTGTATAAGCCCCTATAGGGTGTCATACTGTCTATATAAAATGGCCAGAGGTCGATCGCTGGGATTTCCAAAGGTCGACTGCTTGGGTCGGATTTTGCAGAAGTAAGACTCCTATTACTTCTAGGTTTTATATTTTTATATTTTGTTTCTTTGACAACATGCTCTTCTCGATCCGTTTTATTTGAAATTTTGATATAAGTCTCTACTATCATTCCATTTCAAATTCATAAAATGGTGCATGTCAAAGTCAATTTAGAATTGCCTCTAAAGCCGGTATTTATAAAACTAGTTTTCATATTTATATAAATATACTTTCCCATATATATACACACGCACACATGCACACACTTTAGCATGCACTTAAAATGCATTATAAATCTGAAACAAAATTATAATAAGGCTTGAGATAACACATGACAATTTATAAACATTTTTACATAATTTTATATATTTTTTTATATCATATTTTCAATATAAACTAGTTTCTTGTATGAAATATATAAACATACTTCTGAAATTATTTTATAAATTTTTACTTGGTTCAAACACAGCAAATTTCGATTTTTTATATACATACGTATCTCAAAACTCCTTTCTAATGTCTTCTTTTCATATATTCAATCAAATACACTATATACATATATATACAAACACACACACACACACACATATATATATATATATACATATTTTCAAATTTGACATATAGAAATTATTATCTAAAATTTTATTTCATATCCATGTATTTCTTATGAATATACGCCTCATATCATCACTATACAAACCTGCTTCCTCATTGTTTGGCTAAACATCGTTGTTACTACCATTGTTGTCATCGAGAAAGTTCTACACAATGTTCAGCCTCGACGTCATTAAATACAGCAACGTTGATGTTAACACGGATACGGCAAGGGTTGTTGCTATCATTATTATCATCGAGGAAGCCTTTCACATCAACTAACCTTGATGTCATTAACATGATGATGTAAGCATTAATAAAAACAGTCATAAAGTTACCAAAGACGTCTTCGATCAACACCAAAACTGTTAGACTCTTCAAGGAACACCAAGCTTCCTTCTAAACATCGCTGTCAATCCATAAACAGTTATATTTGAAGCTCATCGAGGATCAATATTGCACATCATCGAGCCCAATGGAGAGCACCACATATCTATACATGCAATATCGATATCTAATCAATGTCAAAGTCCATAAATAGAGTTAATATCACATTATGTCAATAATACAGTGTTGGCGTCGAGTATTGGAGCTACGAAGGCCATGTAGAGGAAGATGCAATTGAACATACTTCTATGCGCAATAATGTTGTTCATGTCGAGGCCGATAGAGTATTCACCTTTGACACTTGACGAAGCTAGAGATGAGGAGATTCGGGGATGTCGAAGTTTGCCACCTGCCAAACTTTATATATAAGGACCGAGGGTCTTCATTTTAGAGGCTGAATTCTGCTTGTCTCATTTCTTACTTGAATAACATAGCAAATTCTAGATTGAATTGGGGATTTTGTTTATTGTAATATTGAAATTGTGGTACTCACACCATTTTGATTAATTAACGAAGAGTTGGTACAATTAGCTTGATTTGGGCTTCGATCTACACATTTACAAACCATATCGAGTTTTGTCTGAACTAGCAACCTCAACATCAAGAATATACTCAAACCTCATCGATTTCATAATTGGTTAGCAAATCTCGATGAGTTTAACATGTTGAAATAAACTTTTTCCCTAATATATCAAAGAGCCCAACGCTAAAGTTAAGGATTGACATAAATATGTATACAGCCTTAATGACTTCAGTGCTTCCATGCATATCCTCGATGATTATAATTAGACTCGTTAGGGTCCCTTTCTAAAATTAAAAATCTAGATATCACCAAGCTGAAATGGCTTCACTATCATCGATCAACCCACTTTCTATATGCTTTTAGGTGTTGATGGATTTATACGTTAACGTTTGGCACTAGAAGGAGGCTCGAACCTCCGATCTCTTATAATTCTCTCCATGAACTACTTGCATATAGCTCTTTTGTTTCACAAGGAAAATGATAAGCACTAGAAGTGTAATGACATCCCAAATGAAGAAGTTGCATCACAAGCGAATTTGGAAAACAATATTGTCCAGAACTTAAATTTGGGAAGTAAAGTTGGACAACCTACAACTCTAACAAGATTTGCAAGCAACAAAACCAAAAATTCGAAATCTACTACAACAAGTAATAACCATGCGCGAACTTCTTGAAGGGACCCCACCTCAAAGATCTTTAAAGATAACAAAAATTATGGAAAGGGGAGACAAAGCACAATCTCCAAGTAAAGTCCAAGATGAAAAACAAAATGAAAACTGAGAAAGTCAAGCTAAAAGGCCTCTTGACCAATCAAATAGTTTAATTCAAGGAGACTATAGAGATTACTACAATAACAAAACTAACCAAAAGGAATCCTTAACCAAGAAATAAAGGATATACTCCTTGACTAGGTGAAAAATGGTAACCGTCAAAAGACTCCTTTTTTAGAAGAAATAATGGTTTTTAGGATTCCCTCTCGCATCAAAATTCTCCCACTAAATTAAGATGGAACTACCGATCTAGAAGTTCATCTTTTAACTTTTGAAACTCGAATGGATCTGTACAATGCCTCTGGAGCAGTTAAATGCAAGCTTTTCCGTATAACTTTTCATGGAACAGCTATCAAGTGGTACAAAAGTTACCAAGGAAAGACCATAAATTCTTGGGAGCAGTTTTCCTATGAATTTGTGGCACAGTTTTACATATTCGAAGACCAAACTAAAAAATTTAGCATGATAACAACTATTAAGCAAAGGCTAGGGGAATTTCTTGGCGAATACCTAAATAGATTTAAAATAGAGGCATTGAAAGCTGAAAATGTGACCGATAGAGACAAACCGATAGCTGTTCGATCAGGACTACTTGAGCAAACTCCTTTTTGGAAATAACTTCATATTAATGGATGCAAGGATCTGCAATATTTCCACTTCTGAGCAAAAAAAATTGTTCGTATGGATGAGATGTACTACGCCAAGAAAAATCCCAGTAAAATGCACAAGAAAGAAAGTTCGGTCTCAATCACTCCAACAAAAAGCCAAGATGGAATGAAAACCAAGGAGGAGACTGAATAAGGATCCCTAAATCTAATCATGTAGAGTTCAACAAACCCCTTTCCTATATTTTTGCCATGACAAAAAATAATGAAGATTTCTTTATTTCCTATAAAACAAGGAAACCTCCCGAACCTAAAAGGGGAAAAGATTATTGTGCCTACCACAAAGTAAATGGACATGAAATTAACAATTGCTGTGTGTTGGCAAAGATAGTTCAAAATATGGTCAAGTCGTGATTCTTGAAAGAGTTTGTCAAAGAGGCTTAAAAGTTCTCTACCTTGAAGAAAGTAATTCGGGCACTTGGAACTTAAGAGACCAAGAAACTTTACAACTTCAAATTCAAACTCTAGCCAAATCAGGGAATTTCATAGCAGCTGCCTACCACCTACTTATCTTTGTTTTATAAATTTTCCAATTTGATTTGTACTCGAAATTCATCTTGTATTAACACAAAGTTCGAGTGTCTTTACAAGTAAAAATAAAACCGATTTTTTCATAGCTAAAGAAAACTGGATTCCACTGACAAAGCATAGCAAATCCAAATATCCAAATGGTTATCTATCCCAAGAACCTAAACCTGTGCAATCACTACGCCATAGATGGCCTATTGCAACGAAATTACAAGGTGTTGCTAGCTACAATGTAACGATAGCTATGCTGATTTTTGTCTATTGCAACATTCACTTCAATGTGTTAGCATAGATATCAGCAAAATGTTGCAGTAGCTATAAATATATTCAAATTAATAAAATTAATAAAATTTTACACCTCAGCGATCCACACCATCATTTAAAACAAAATCTCAACCGTCAATCCACACCATCAATCCACACCTTAGCAATTTTCATTTCCCGCTTTACTTTTCTTTCTCGTTCCTCTTTGTGTGAAAATTAGGGCACGGCATTTTTCTTTTTCGTTCCACTCTGTGAAAACTAGGGCACGCGATTCCAGTTGCTTTGATGCTCTGATTGATCGAATCTAGTGTGAGAAACGTTCCTGGTAGCTTGCTCCTTCATTCTCCTTGATTGATTGCTCGAATTGCTTTGACTTCGTCGTTCGGTGCGATGTGATATTATTTGGTATGTTTTCTGCCTTCTGGTTTACTTGATTATTCTCGATTTTGATTACACTCGCACGCTTTTGCCGATGATGAATTGGGATTTATTTATAGGCTTTATTTCCTATAATCTCGAGTTTAATCTTTCTGTTGGACTTTGAGAAATCTGGTATGTTGGATTGTGATGATGTATTGGTATGTTGGATTTTGGTTCACTGGATTGATTTTGCTTTGCCGATGATGAATTGCGATGTGATATTATTTGGTATGTTGGATTTTGGATTTTGGTTCACTGGCTTGTTTTTGATTTCTAATCTGAGCTTGTTAGCTCCTTTCTGCTGCATTTGTTAAACCAGAACTTGAACCTTTGTTAAACCAGAACTTGAACCTTTGTTAAACTTGTTCACATACCTTTGTACCTTGCTGCATTTGTTAAACCAGAACTTGAAGTATTTGTATTCTGCTGTCCTCTAGAAAACTGCTTCACTTGAAAGCTTCTGCATTTTGAAAATCAGAACTTTGAAAGTGATCTTTGGTTTTCTAAAACTGTTGACTAATCTGAACATTGAGTTTTGATTTCCACGATATATACAAACATATGTGTGTTGAGCTTTGTTGGTTTTTCTTGGTCTGGACTGAACTGGTACCATGCTAGCCTTGTTCTTTAACATGAACTGATGCTCCAAGTCCTCTGTATATCATATTACTGCCTATGTTTCTCTTGTACATGCCTGATGCATTCACTGTTTTTGCTTGATGGGCTGCCTATGTGTACTGCTGTGTTTCTTGCACTGGCTTGTCTACATTTTGCTGAACCTGGTTCTTGTTTGTTTTGTTGGTTGCTTGGCCCTGAGTTGAATCCAGTCGATGACTCGGGTTTGACCTTGTGCCGTGTCCTTGTATCCATGTGTTGCATTCATGTTTGGCTTATGCACTTATGAAAAGAAACAACCCAAATACCTGAGGCAAATATTATAACAAAAATATTTTCATTTTCTGTTTGAGTTAAATATTATTTTCCAGATTACTGCTTTTGAATTATATGTGACAGGTATTGAAGACTGGACAGCTGGATACAAGCTTGAAGACAGAGTCAAATCAAATGTGCATGAGTGTATGAATGCATGAGCTGAAGAAGGTTTCAAAGGTCGATCCCCGCCGGGACTGCGGTGCCCCGGACCCCCGCCGGCGCTGCGCCCGGACCCGCTTCTCGGCTCGCCTTCGGCTCGGCACTCGGCTCGTCATTTATTTGTCAGTGTCGGTGTCTGTATAAATTGAAACTGCATATGTAATGAGTGAACTGAGTGATGTAGTGAGGATTATCTGTATATGTAAATATCAGTGTTATATATCATTGAATTGTAAAATAGTGGAGTCAGGAATTTGTACTATTTCAAATGTTGAAATAAAATATTTATTTAAATAAATTACTGTTTGAATACCAATTCTGTGCAATAGCATTTTATTAAATAAATATTTATTTCTATTAAAAAATCAAATATGCTCTACATTGTGGGCCCCACAAATTCAGAAAGTTAATATCTATAGCAACATTTTGGAATGTTGGTACAGACACCTATGGATGTTGCTATAGACCCAAATATGGTTCTATTGCAACAATATTTCTTATGTTGCCTTAGATAGTCAAAATGTTGCCTTTGAGGTCTGCGGCAACGCGGCAAAATGCAACACCGAGAAAGTGTTGCCTTTGCCCTTTTTTAGCCTACAGCATCATTTTTTGGCACTTCCTGCATCACTTCTTTGGTGTTGCAGTATGCAATCTATGGCGTAGTGAATTAACTTTCAACGGAAGGTAAATGCTCGAAATTCTCCCAAAGGAAGGGATTCTCAAAGAATAATATGTTCTTGTTCGGAAAGTCTATTAGTTCATGAATCATGACTCCTCAGACTTGCAAATGAGACATTTCTTTTTGATAAGCAAAACTTGAAATGGACCAACTACCTAATATTATATAAAGCTAGAAGTAGATACACTAACCTTATTTTCAACATGTTATTTTATTGCCAAAAACGGTTTTACTAAACATATCTCCAAGAAGAATTACTTTCGAAAATCAAGAAGGATTATTTCTAATTACCCTACGAATCAAAGGAAAACAAATGTCTGTTTCAAGAAAGTTTATACGATCTTCAAAAAATATTACTTAGCATTATTAATTGCACACTAAGAATTTTAGTCGAGCTTATGTTGACAAAAGCATTTTGAAAGGCTTCCAAAATTATTAGGAAAATCTACACATATCTTCCAAAAAAACGATTTTGAAACCACTAAAGCTCATTAACAAAAACACTAATTAGAAAAGCCAACCCTTTATTAAAGGACTATTGGTTTATGAATCATGACTACTCACCTCTTATTTGGTATTTGTGTTTCTATCACGAGAATGATTCAAAAGTCCTTTCCTAACGAAAACACTAAGAAAAGACTTCTTTATCAATAAATTCAAATGTCCAAAAAAAAATTCAGAAGGGAAAAACCAATTTTATGAAATGGCTTCATGATATATCAAGGAAATCTTAGTTCAAAGGTTCTAAAAACAAAAGGGTTTTGACAAATGGTTTAAGGGGCCAAAAATTGTTTTCTCAAAACAAAATTTTCAAGAAACTACTTTTAAGCCTTTGGCCAATCCGGAGCACCTTCTAAATGGAGGAGGGTCTAATACCTGCCAAAAAGCCTTCGACCAATCCAAAGCGCCTCCTAGAGGGAGGAGGGTCTAGTACCCACCAAAGCCTCCTTCGGGAGAACCTCATAGAGAGAGGGACAAAAAGCCTTCGGCCAATCCAAAGTGTCTCCTAGAGGGAAGAGGGTCCAGTACCCACCAAAGCCTCCGATGAATTCTCGGAGCGCTTTCAACAAATAGAACAAAGATATCCATAGCCATAACCAAGGCAAGGCCAAAAGAAGGGTAAAAAGAAAATGAGTAAAGATATCCACAGTTTAAAGCAAAGATGAACCCCAAAAATTGGCTCAACTAAAAAGGACAAAGATGTGCTAAACCAAGAATGGAAAGGATAAAATTGTCTATGAAACAGAAAAAGCAAAATGAAGAAAAATTAGTTTGCGTAAAACTGAAAAGACGCAAAGATAGGAGACAAAGAAATTTAAAAACCAATGAATTGATGAAAGGAATAAATTAAAGAAGTGGAAATTATGTTGAAGGGCTTCTATTTTCAGGGTAATAAGTTTTAAGGACAACACTTCTAAATAATTAGTTTTAAGGACAATTTACAGGATAATGATAAATTCATTTATCTTTTTAAGTTATACAGCAAAATGATAAATCTTTTTATCATTATTTCTGTATAACTGAAAATGATAAATTCTTTTATCTTTTTCCTGTAAAATGTCCTTAAAACTAACGTCGTTTGAAGAATAGATCAAAACATACTTTCGATAGATCCAATCTAGGTCTAAGAATAAGGAGGTCTTAAGGTAAGGATTATATATTATAAATATTAATAAGTTAATTGGACCATTGCAACGCTGAATGGCCAAGCGGTAGGACGAAACTTGTACTGCTGAATGATAGAATAGTCGAACGGAGCTTGCACTGCTGAATGGCCAAGCAGTAAGACAAAACTTGCACTGCTAAACGATGAAATAGTCAAAATGGAGCTTGCACTACTGAACGACCAAGCAACCAAATGGAACTATCTGTTGAATGGATGAATGGTTGAAAAGCTGAATAGCCGAACGGAACTATCTGTTAAATGGTTGACTAGTCTTACGAAACTACTGCTTCAAACGACTTACTGGTTTTACAGAACTACTATTCTGAATGAATGAATGGCCTTACTGAACTATTCGGCTCCAATATAACAATAGAAATGGTTGGTTATAGGTATTTTAGAAACTACTTACCTTTGAACAATAGGAGTCATTCCTTTGAACAACGGGAATTCCCGTTGCTATTCAAAGTATTAGTCCCTAATAGGTTGCCCGTATGGCATCTTAGGCAAGGCTACAGAATTGGCACTAGATAGAAGTATGAATCTTTTTCTTTAAGTATACTCAGGTTGCTATTAATAGACAATATTTTGACTCTCTACCGCTATTGAATGATCTTTTAAGTTTTCTATTTATCGGATGAGATCCTAGCAAAACTTTAATTAAGATTTGATTGAGTTTCTGATTTTATTCCTGATTTTCTTACTGAATTTCATGATGATTTATGGATTTTCTTTTCGAATTTCTGGTTTTATGGATCCTAATTTTCCTACTGGGTATCATTATAATTTTTAGATTTTCTATTAAATTTATGGTTTTTAAGGAATTTAGTGTTTTCATGCTATTATTAGACAGGAATTCTAAACAGGGATCTCTTATCACCGGACGGATTTTTGGTCTAATCGTTATTAGAAGATGATTATAGCCCTGATTTTCTTACTACCAAACATAGTTCTTAATAACTTTCCAGGTCTTTCTTTTAAATTAATACAAGATCATTTACTAGTTTATTGTTGAACGACTATCTAATTTCTTAAAATTACTAGCATATCATTAAAGTAAAGTGCAGAACTGAGAACGAACATTGCAATTAAATGACAAGCTAAGAATTATGCATCACCACACATCAAACTAAGGATCTTAAAAGGGCAAAATTTGAACAAAGAGGAAGTCTAGGTTTAAAAAATTTGCAAACAACCCAATGATGAAGGTGACATTGTTCCATATCACTATTGGTAGTGCCAAAAAGGTTTTATGGTTTTGTTTTCTGAAGAAAGTTCTAGATGCTTTACCCGATAACATTACTAGAGAAAAAGGAGAATATTAAGGGTAACTCACCGAACATGAAGTAGTATAAAGGAATTCTTGAGTTTTTGTCCTAAAGAACAAAAGCTTCACTTGCATGGGAAGGCAAATGTTACTACCATTATTGACATCGAGAAAGTTCTACACAATGTTCAACCTCGATGTTGTAAAATACAGTGATGTCGATGTTAACATGGATGCGGAAAGGGTTGTTACTACCATTATCATCATCGAGGAAGCTTTACATATCAGCTAACCTCAAGATCATCTTAACAAGATGATGTTGACATCAATAAACACAATCAGAAGGTTACCACGGATGTCTTCAATCAACATTAGAACTGTTAGACTCATCGAGGAACACCAAGCTTCCTTCTCAATATCGTCGCCACCAACAAATAGTTGTAGTTGAAGCTCACTGAGGATCAGTACTACCAAAGCATCGAGCACAATGGAGAGTACCGCATAACTATACATGTGATATCGATATCTATCAATGTCGATGTCCATAAATAAAGTTAACATCACATCATGTCAACAATAGAGTGTTGCCGTCGATTATTAGAGCTATGAAAGCCATGTCGAGGAAGATGCAATTGTACATACTTTGACGCCCAATGAAGTTTTTAATGTCGAGGCCGATCGAGTATTCCGCTTTGAAACTCGATGAAGCTAGAGATGCCAAGATTCGAGGATGCTGAAATTTACCATCACCAACCCTATAAATAGGGACTGAGGGTTTTCATTTTGGGGGTGAATTCTCCTTGTCCTATTTCTTACTTGTAACAGTATAGCAAACCCTAGTTGAATTGGGGTTTTTTTCATTGTAATACTGAAATTGTGGTACTCACACTAATTTGATCAATTAACGAAGAGTTGGTCCAATTAGCTTGATATGGGCTTCAATCTACACTTTTACACACCATATCGAGTTTTGTCTGAACTAGCAACCCTGACATCATTGAGCATGTTGACATAAACCGTGCCGATTTTGCAATTGATTAGAAAATCTCGAGGAGTCTAACATTTTGACATAAACTTTTCCCTGATATATCAAAGACCTCGACGCTAAAGTTAAGGATCGACATGAATATGTATACAACCTCGATGACTTCAATGATTCCATGCATATCCTCAATGAATCCCAGTTGCCTCGATATGGTCCCCCTCTAAAATCAATCAATAGTCTCAATATCACCAAGCTGGAATGGCTTCAAAGGGACTATCATCGATCAACCCGCTTTGTATATGCTTTTGGGTCTAGACGAATTTATTTGTTAACAATAGTCAAATTGAAATTTTGCATTGTTTATATAATTAAATACCATTTTAATTTTAGATTATAAAACTTATATTCACTATAAAATTTCAAAAATCATTCGTACAATTACAATTTCTATTCCTAATCCATATTATCTTAGAACCATGCAAGATTGACTAGATTATATAATAAATATAAGAAAACCTCTCACTATGATTCGATTTACATCCAATACTTGCTGTTGGAAATTGGCCTCTATACCAAATCAAAGAATTCTTAAATTAAAGAGTACAAATGATAGCCCTATCCTTGTTCTTAAATTCAGTGATCGAATCGTTGATTTTTATTGAGAATTGAGATAGTAATTTTAATTTTAGGGAAAATAGTTCTCTTAGACAAGAGAAGGGAGAAGAGAGAAAAATAATGCATACAAAAAATGATGATAATTTTTTGAAATGAGAAAATGACCTGGTATTTATAGAAAAAGTAAGGTATCCATTCAAGTTAAGTTGAGTCAGCCCAAATTCAAATTCTAGTTTTCAAAACACAAAAATTATGAAATCTCTCACATTCGGACTCCAATTCGGACAAATGATTATACGGCACGCATCAAAAGAAATGAGACAATCATGATGGAACCAGTTTCATTTTGAAATTCAAAAGTTTGGTCAAAATTATTTGATTTATTTTAAATTATCGAAACATACGGGGTATTACACAAGCGCACTAGAAGTAATAGGGACATAATTTATAGCAGGAGCACAAGAAGAAGCAGCTGGAGGTGAAGGAGCTCGACACGATGGAGAATAGCTCTGGTGAGAGTGGGAGCTTTTGGCATGTTAGAAGGAAGCTGGGTGCTTAGAATGATATTAGCCAGAGTCACAACCAGGAGGAGGGAACAAACGTTTAGTAATCCCTATCATAGCCCCAACATTAAGCCCTATATTGGCGCTCTCTCCTCTCCTTGCGATGAGAGTCATTGGATGATTTATGGCACGATGCTTGTATCATTTAGAATGGATACATTTTAGGTCGATTTTCGGCCAAGATTTTCAAAGTAGTTGAATATGCCATTATACCTAAAATGTAAGAGAAGCTAGAATTATTACCAGAAACTGGAAGTAAAATGCATGTAAAGTGCACATGAGCATATTCCTAAGTTCTATGGGTGTAGTTAACCTTATTTAACCTACGGAACATGCTCGATTGGAACACATGAGGCATTGGCATAGGCCTTCGAATCGAAGAATAGTGGCATTGGCCCAGTCGTGTAATGTAATGCCCCACCTTTTATGCCCATATTACACAAGAATATTACAAGTAATATTGTCGAATAATATGGAGAATAAGGCCTATTATGAGCGACCATCCGAGTATTGCTTTGGGCGAGTATTGATTCGAATTATATGAATATGTTTTTTCTTTTCCTTACGAGAAGGATTCAATGTATACAATCCAAAGTGCAAAACAAGAACATAATGGCTTAATATAAGTCAGAACAATATACTACATAATATAAAACACAAAATCATAAGTCGCAGCTGAAATATAATACATAAAATATCTCTCAAAAGTGTAAGTCTTCAAAAGGGAAAAACTAGACTTACATATAGAACCATATACATAACAACTCAGGTCAACAATACAATCTAAAGTATAACAAGCTTAGACTAGTATCTCTAAATGGAACGCTATCACATAGATAACACCGCATATATCTACTCTAGCTAGCCCACATTCAATGTTAGTAAGTCCCTGTACCTGTCATGTCTCGGTCTGATCCGAGTATTATAAAAATAATAAATAGGTTAGACTATCTCAAAAAAATTCAAAAGGTGGGATCATAATAATAAGTATACATAACATCAAATCTAACAACCCTGTACTTTGCATAGATTGGCTATCGAGATTAGAAGAGAAAAATTTGAATCGGAATTTTAAAAATCGATTTGAAATTCCTTTTATAAAAATGGTTAAGAAAATTTTGTTGGGTTTTAAATCATTATCTTTATATCAGCCGGCCCGTTTATATTATTAAAACCCGATCCCCTTTTTAATTTCTGGAGTTCGAACCCTAGTTCCAAAAATCAAAAACGAGAAATGAAAAAGGGAAGCCGCGTCTCTCGCTCGTCTTCTCGGCGAAACTAGGGCTTAGACATCGAAGAGGAAAGAAGGCGATCGCTCGTTCGAAATTGGGCTAGCTCGTTCGTTCCTCCTCCTCCTCCAATTACTCTCGCAAAGCAGAAAGAAAAGAAGGGCGAACGAAGGAGATTTTTGCGTTCGCTCGAGATCTAGGGCTTGTTCAAATCGAAGGCGCCAACCCTCGTTGATCGATCCTCCTTTTCGAGCATGGCTCCTTCTGATTTCGTCAGTCAAGGTGAGTGAATTCATCACTCACATTTAATTCAAATTCTTCGACCTCGTCTACTTATTTCGTTTTCGTTGTTTCGGCTTCGACTTGATTTCATTGATGTGGATTTGGTTCGATTTTGGCAGTGCCTTATTTAAAATCAGTCTTGGCATTTTTGTGATAGTTGAGTTTGATTTCCATGGCTACATCCCTGATCGTTTTCTGTTGACTTTGACTTTGTTCAACTTGGTGATTAATGATTTCGACTATAGCATGTCCATTCCATCTGACTTCACTGTGAAGTATGACCTTGATTTCTGGCCCCTGTGAGCTTTATCTCTGGCCATCGTAGTATTCATTCCTGAAGCATTGATTTGAATTTTTGGATAGACGCGACTCTTAAAACTGTTTGACAGTGCTTCGTCCCTTATCTTGTGCACATACAACCTGATGGTTGAACTTGACTTAGGTTGTGATAGTGTTGGACTTGGTTCGAAATTGTTGCCTCCTTGATCTTGTTTCACTGATGCATTGGTTTTGGGATGTGTAGTATATGTTGTGTTCATGTCACTGGGTATTGACACTCATGTCTTCATGTTGCATTGATATTTTGTTTCACTTCTATTGTAATGGCTCTGCATATATTTGAAAGTTCCTGCTTGCTTGTTTTGTTGGTTGCTGCATCTTTAAATGTTGCCAAGTTGCAATTTTGTGCTTACTTTGACCATGTTACATTTGTGCCCTGACATTGATTCCTTCCTTCGTGCTTATTGGCTTCAACATGCCTGTAGCATACTTGATATGTATCTTTTTATAACTGTTGTTTCAGGATATATTATCCATGATTACTTAAGACTTACACTTGAATGGGTAGCCTGGTCGACACTTGTATTTTGTTGCACTTGATTCACTCGGGTCTAGTACCTTTTGAAGTTTGCATATGTAGCATTGTTCGTTAGAAGTCCACTGTCCACTGCTCGAGTTGAAGTCTGGTTGCATATATGCCCTTACTGTCTCAATTGTTTTAAACCTGTTTATCACCATACATACATATGTCTGTATGTATATGCGTGTTGGTGATTCATTGTCAAGTGCACTGGTTCATCTACTTGATGTCTACGAGATGCATTTATATAGTTCAGGTCTAGTTAATGATTCTGCATGCATATGAGTATGTGATGTTTTGGAACTGCAGTCTTCATGTCTGCAGTTTTGGAGTTTCCGGTTGCATTTGGTTCATGCCAGACTTGAAGTCTAATGGGTATATATCATCTTTGTGCATTTGAGTTTGTCTGCACTATGATTTTCGAATTATTGAGTTTTGTAGAAACCTGGAATTGCTTCATTCTTATCACCATCACCATTTATCTGATTTGGTGGTTTGGTAGCACTTCATGTTACCTTGACCACACTATCTTCATATCTAGTGGTGGCTACAGTTTTTGATTTACAGTTGTGTGAGGTAGCTTGTATATGAATTAGCTGTCATGACCATTTATTTGAAATGCATTGTTGTTATCACCTGAGTTGAACCCGATTTCGGGGTTTGACCTGGTGATCATTTGTGACTTTCACTGAGTTTGTGCGTATCTCTTACGATAGTGGCGAGGCAGTACACGCGTGCGTGTACTGCAGCCCTATCAGTTTTGACAGTTTTAAATTGATGTTTCGATTTGTTGAATTGTTTCGTTGGTTAATTTCAGTGTTTTGGAGTTGTATTCTGATTTGGATGGCTGATTTGTTGTTTAACACTATTAAGTGTTATATATGCCGTTATCCAATTCTCGTATCGAGAGTTGGATATACGAGATTTCTGTGATTATCGTCTATTTGACTATCTGATTATTATTGCTGCTATGCACTAATAACTGAGTTTGAATTAGACTGACCCGTGTATTATTTTCTTTTGAATTTAATACTCGGGTCAGACCCGAGTTATTTCAGGTTGTAGATTTTCTTCTTTGAGTTGTTGTTCAGGATATGAAGACTTTTCACATCTTCGGAAGTTGTCAGTGTCATTTTGTAGTAGTCGTGTCATTGTATAGAATGATATGTATGCATGTATATTAGTCGATAATGTACTTGTATATATAACTTCTAGAGTCGACAGTTGTAGTTGTATCATATGTATTGTGTCAACTATGTATTAACTGACATCGGTTATATATATATGAGACTTTTGTTTTTATCTGTGTTCCGCATTTATATTATCTGTGTTATTGTTATATCTAATGTCCTAAACTATTATGAACCGTCGTAGTTCGTTTTATACTAGCATTGGGTGTGTCGATGGGAGTAAATAAATAATAGAAGAAAAATAAAAAGAATGTACCACTCCTATCGAGATAACCAATATTAGTGTAAGGCCAATTACGGATGGTCGCTCCTATCCAGCCTTATTCTTCGTAATAATAGACAGTATTTCCTTTAATACTCTTTGTTATTATGAGCATAGAGATGGGGCGTCACAGTTGGTATCAGAGCTTGGGGTTTATGGACATAATATAAAACTTAACTCGGATGGAACATATGTTACAACTATTGGTCGATGTTTTATTGTGATTTGAGTCAAAACTAAAGTCTTGAAATTTGGATGAAATTTTTAAATATCTTTATTTGAAAATAATAGTGAAATTGTGTTCTGATGATTTGTTCGATTTGTGTTCTGTTTATCAGAGTGCGCAGCGGAAACAGTGAAACTGTCTTTCGCTGAGTACAACTGATAATCTTTTTGATTTAAAAATCAAAATACGAAATTGATATGAATTTCATTTGTTGTTCACATAGTTGTAATTATTTTGTTTCTTTGAGAATTTCGAATCCGAATTGAGGATTCGAAGAAATTGCAGATATGTGATTTTTGTTGAAATTTCCGCTGGCTTTCTTTTGTACTAATCATCTATTGATTAGATTTTGCTGTTTTGAATTGTCTTCATTGAAGATACTTTCGAATGATTTCTTTGTTCATTCTGTAGTACGTGCAAAAATTTGAATTGCACGTTACTGCATTTATTTTACGTTGAACCGATGCTTGGTTATGATACGTATTTTGTTGCCGTTATTTTTATAACGGAATTTTTACACCAATGCTGAATTTTTGAGGCACGGTGTTTTGTTGACAATTTTAATGAATGAAAATTCACTGATGTCACATTTTGATGTGAATTCTTTTGATGAGATATTTGATGTTTTAAAATTACTGTCGCTTTGACTTCAGTAACAGTCAAATTTTTAAAAAGTGGATTTTCAAGCGGTTATTCCGCAATGCTGATGTGTAACCGTTTTTACGGTATTTTGAGAAGTACAATTTCCTTATCGAAATTGTTACAGATTTGCTGTTTTAATCACGTGATTGGAAAATCATTTTAAAAATGAAAATTGTTTTATAAATTTTTAACAGTTTGCGTTTTCAAAAGAATGAGAAAGTGACTTAAACGATTCAGCAAAATCGAGGATTATGACCCCTTTCTTTTACTGTTTCGCTTAACTCCGGACTTGTCCAGTTGAGAATGTGAATTGTTATTTTTACAAAATAAAAATTGTTTTCAGAAATTTTAACAGTTTGCGCTTTCAAAAGAATGAGGAAGCGATTTAAACATTTCAGCAAAATCGAGGACTATGACCTCTTTCTTTTACTGATTCGCTTAATTCCGGACTTGTCCGTTTGAGAATGTAAAGTGTATTTTTACAGAATACACAATTTTGCACTTTCAAGGAAACGATGAAGTGATTTAAACGATTTAGCAAAAGTGCGGAGTATGGAACCACACTTTTACTATTTCGGTTAATTCCGGACTCGTTAATTGAATATCTGTTGTTTTGATGAATTTGATGATTTCACACTTTCAAGGAAACGATGAAGAAAATCAAACGATTTAGTAAAACACGTGGTATGGGACATGTGCGTTTGCTATTTCGGTTAATTCCGGACTCGTTAATTGAAACATTTTGATGCTTTCGTGTGCTTTCGAGCCACTATGAGGACCTTCGGGTCATTTGTTGGACCTTCGGGTCATTTGTTGGGCTTTCGGGCCACTCTGCGGACTTTCGGGTCAAATACCAGTACTAGACCTTCGGGTCACTCTGCGGACCTTCGGGTCAATCTGATGGGCGCCAAAATTATGTTGAGTACTTGGTAGGCTTCGGCCATATGTTGTTGCACGTGCGGCGAATTAAAAACTCGCCATCTGATGGGATCGATCCAAGCTTTTATGTTGATTTTCTAGTCTTCTTAATTGATTTCTAGATATTTGTTGCTTCCAATTATCTGCAGGTAATTGGATATTTGTTGATATGAGTTCTGATTATCGTTTTTGATAATTAGATAATTGTTGTTTCTAATTATCGCTTGTGATAATTAGATATTTGTTGATATGAGTTCTGATTATCGTTTTTGATAATCAGATATTTGTTGTTTCTAATTATCGCTTGTGATAATTAGATATTTGTTGATATGAGTTCTGATTATCGTTTTTGATAATCAGATATTTGTTGTTTCTAATTATCGCTTGTGATAATTAGATATTTGTTGATATGAGTTCTGATTATCGTTTTTGATAATCAGATATTTGTTGTTTCTAATTATCGCTTGTGATAATTAGATATTTGTTGATATGAGTTCTGATTATCGTTTTTGATAATCAGATATTTGTTGTTTCTAATTATCGCTTGTGATAATTAGATATTTGTGATATGAGTTCTGATTATCGTTTTTGATAATCAGATATTTGTTGTTTCTAATTATCGCTTGTGATAATTAGATATTTGTTAGTATGAGTTCTGATTATCGTTTTTGATAATCGGATATTTGTTGCTTTTAATTATCGCTTTTGATAATTAAATATTTGCTGATTTGAGATTTGGTCGTCGCTTTTGCTAATTTAATATTTGTTGAATTTGAAATTTGATTATCGTTTTTTTTATAATCGAATATTTGTTGAATTTGAAAATTGATTATCGTTTTTGATAATCGAATATTTGTTGATTTGAGAAATTTGATTATCGTCTTTGATAATCGAATATTTGTTGATTTGGAAATTTGATTATCGTTTTTGATGATCGAATATTTGTTGATTTGAGAAATTTGATTATCGTTTTTGATAATCGAATATTTGTTAAATTTGAAATTTGATTATCGTTTGTACTGATCGAATATTTGTTGAATTTGATGTTTTATGAAATTCGTCTTCGATAATTTGACACTTGTTGATTTGTTTTCTGAGTATCGTTTGGATAATTGGATAATTGCAAATTTTGTTAATATGAGATTTTCTAGTCTCTAATTGATTCTAGAGTATACTGATTTTATGGAATCGCTATTTTCTATCTATTTCTGTTAATAGTTAGAGTTTGTTGATTATGGAAATTGTATTTTCTAGATAATTGTTGGATAACTAGATATTTGCAATTTTGCGATTTGTGATTTGTATTTCCAATTATCTTTGTTGATAATTAGATTTTGCTGTTTTCTAATTATCGTATCGATAATTAGATATTGATGTTGCATGGTTTTGTACTTTAATTATCTAATTGATAATTGAATATTGCTGACCATTGCATTTATTTAGTTTTGTTGTTTCTGACTATCTATTTGATAGTTAGATTTTATTGAGAATTGCGAATTTCTTCATCTTGGAATGATATGCTCTTATAGTTGTTACCTTTTATCCATTTGTTCCTTATGATTGCGAGGACGCAATTTCTTTAAGGAGGGGAGTCTGTAACAACCCTGTACTTTGCATAGATTGGCTATCGAGATTAGAAGAGAAAAATTTGAATCGGAATTTTAAAAATCGATTTGAAATTCCTTTTATAAAAATGGTTAAGAAAATTTTGTTGGGTTTTAAATCATTATCTTTATATCAGCCGGCCCGTTTATATTATTAAAACCCGATCCCCTTTTTAATTTCTGGAGTTCGAACCCTAGTTCCAAAAATCAAAAACGAGAAATGAAAAAGGGAAGCCGCGTCTCTCGCTCGTCTTCTCGGCGAAACTAGGGCTTAGACATCGAAGAGGAAAGAAGGCGATCGCTCGTTCGAAATTGGGCTAGCTCGTTCGTTCCTCCTCCTCCTCCAATTACTCTCGCAAAGCAGAAAGAAAAGAAGGGCGAACGAAGGAGATTTTTGCGTTCGCTCGAGATCTAGGGCTTGTTCAAATCGAAGGCGCCAACCCTCGTTGATCGATCCTCCTTTTCGAGCATGGCTCCTTCTGATTTCGTCAGTCAAGGTGAGTGAATTCATCACTCACATTTAATTCAAATTCTTCGACCTCGTCTGCTTATTTCGTTTTCGTTGTTTCGGCTTCGACTTGATTTCATTGATGTGGATTTGGTTCGATTTTGGCAGTGCCTTATTTAAAATCAGTCTTGGCATTTTTGTGATAGTTGAGTTTGATTTCCATGGCTACATCCCTGATCGTTTTCTGTTGACTTTGACTTTGTTCAACTTGGTGATTAATGATTTCGACTATAGCATGTCCATTCCATCTGACTTCACTGTGAAGTATGACCTTGATTTCTGGCCCCTGTGAGCTTTATCTCTGGCCATCGTAGTATTCATTCCTGAAGCATTGATTTGAATTTTTGGATAGACGCGACTCTTAAAACTGTTTGACAGTGCTTCGTCCCTTATCTTGTGCACATACAACCTGATGGTTGAACTTGACTTAGGTTGTGATAGTGTTGGACTTGGTTCGAAATTGTTGCCTCCTTGATCTTGTTTCACTGATGCATTGGTTTTGGGATGTGTAGTATATGTTGTGTTCATGTCACTGGGTATTGACACTCATGTCTTCATGTTGCATTGATATTTTGTTTCACTTCTATTGTAATGGCTCTGCATATATTTGAAAGTTCCTGCTTGCTTGTTTTGTTGGTTGCTGCATCTTTAAATGTTGCCAAGTTGCAATTTTGTGCTTACTTTGACCATGTTACATTTGTGCCCTGACATTGATTCCTTCCTTCATGCTTATTGGCTTCAACATGCCTGTAGCATACTTGATATGTATCTTTTTATAGCTGTTGTTTCAGGATATATTATCCATGATTACTTAAGACTTACACTTGAATGGGTAGCCTGGTCGACACTTGTATTTTGTTGCACTTGATTCACTCGGGTCTAGTACCTTTTGAAGTTTGCATATGTAGCATTGTTCGTTAGAAGTCCACTGTCCACTGCTCGAGTTGAAGTCTGGTTGCATATATGCCCTTACTGTCTCAATTGTTTTAAACCTGTTTATCACCATACGTACATATGTCTGTATGTATATGCGTGTTGGTGATTCATTGTCAAGTGCACTGGTTCATCTACTTGATGTCTACGAGATGCATTTATATAGTTTAGGTCTAGTTAATGATTCTGCATGCATATGAGTATGTGATGTTTTGGAACTGCAGTCTTCATGTCTGCAGTTTTGGAGTTTCCGGTTGCATTTGGTTCATGCCAGACTTGAAGTCTAATGGGTATATATCATCTTTGTGCATTTGAGTTTGTCTGCACTATGATTTTCGAATTATTGAGTTTTGTAGAAACCTAGAATTGCTTCATTCTTATCACCATCACCATTTATCTGATTTGGTGGTTTGGTAGCACTTCATGTTACCTTGACCACACTATCTTCATATCTAGTGGTGGCTACAGTTTTTGATTTACAGTTGTGTGAGGTAGCTTGTATATGAATTAGCTGTCATGACCATTTATTTGAAATGCATTGTTGTTATCACCTGAGTTGAACCCGATTTCGGGGTTTGACCTGGTGATCATTTGTGACTTTCACTGAGTTTGTGCGTATCTCTTACGATAGTGGCGAGGCAGTACACGCGTGCGTGTACTGCAGCCCTATCAGTTTTGACAGTTTTAAATTGATGTTTCGATTTGTTGAATTGTTTCGTTGGTTAATTTCAGTGTTTTGGAGTTGTATTCTGATTTGGATGGCTGATTTGTTGTTTAACACTATTAAGTGTTATATATGCCGTTATCCAATTCTCGTATCGAGAGTTGGATATACGAGATTTCTGTGATTATCGTCTATTTGACTATCTGATTATTATTGCTGCTATGCACTAATAACTGAGTTTGAATTAGACTGACCCGTGTATTATTTTCTTTTGAATTTAATACTCGGGTCAGACCCGAGTTATTTCAGGTTGTAGATTTTCTTCTTTGAGTTGCTGTTCAGGATATGAAGACTTTTCACATCTTCGGAAGTTGTCAGTGTCATTTTGTAGTAGTCGTGTCATTGTATAGAATGATATGTATGCATGTATATTAGTCGATAATGTACTTGTATATATAACTTCTAGAGTCGACAGTTGTAGTTGTATCATATGTATTGTGTCAACTATGTATTAACTGACATCGGTTATATATATATGAGACTTTTGTTTTTATCTGTGTTCCGCATTTATATTATCTGTGTTATTGTTATATCTAATGTCCTAAACTATTATGAACCGTCGTAGTTCGTTTTATACTAGCATTGGGTGTGTCGATGGGAGTAAATAAATAATAGAAGAAAAATAAAAAGAATGTACCACTCCTATCGAGATAACCAATATTAGTGTAAGGCCAATTACGGATGGTCGCTCCTATCCAGCCTTATTCTTCGTAATAATAGACAGTATTTCCTTTAATACTCTTTGTTATTATGAGCATAGAGGTGGGGCGTCACATCAAAGGTATAGAAATCCGATTAGTGTATTCCACTAAACATTATAAGGTTTCACCTTGAAACCATCCACTAACAAATTTGCATAAAACACAAGACATATAATAAATATATATACTATGCCATATGTAAATAAAAAACAATAATACCAAATCACCATGTCACTAAATCCTCTCATGCCCATCAACCGCAATCATCTCAAATATGGTGATAAGGAAACCAACTCAGAATTCACAAGAACATGAGAGACCGCATAAAAGTAAATCAAACTCCAGAAATCATAAGACTACTAAAGAGTGAGTCAAAACCCAAAAGAATAGCATAAAAGCAAGTCGCAAGTCATAAAACCATAATGACAAGCACATCGCAAGTCAGACTAAAGCAAGCACTTCACAAGATACAATAATAGACATGCACATCGCACGTCAACATAGAAGGCAAGCACTTCGTAAGTCAATACAAAAGCAAGCACATCACAAGCTAACATAGGAGACATCGCGAGTCAAAAATAAAGCAAGCACATCACAAGCTTACACAATAGACAAGCACATCGCAAGTCTAATCTAAAGGCAAGCACATCGCAAGCCAACACAAGAGACAGCACTTCGCACGCAAATATGATCATATCTGATTGATAAGTGTAATTTACTCTCAATTAGTAACAAACTGAGTTTCGTCCAATGTTCCATAACCACTTTCGATACTTAAATATTTGCTAAAGGATTGTTAACCCACTCAACCCAAAAGTCGAGCACTTCGCATATTAAAGAAAACATTTTTGATCGATAAGAGTAATATACTCTCAATTAATAACCAAATGAGTTTCGCCCAATGTCCCATAACACTTCGCGATACTTAAATATTTACTAAAAGATGGTACATCCCACTCAACTAAAATATTTAATCGAACAAGTCCAATAAATAACCGATAATTAATACAAATGTTTCATACCACTTGTATTGCTAAAGCGTTTAATTAGATTTCTCATTCAAATGAAGATAGAAACTGCAAGAAAGTCATAATTCCAAAACTCGCACAAGAATGCCAAAATAGCACATAAATAGTCAAAGGCTACCGACAATAAATCCAATAAGAGTTTATAAATAAAATAATTTGACCATCTAAGAAATGATTTCTAAAATACTATATATATAATACTAGATAAAATAAACTACAAATATGAACTGATATCAAAATATGAATATATACATTGTTATACAAAACTCCTTGGAAAATGTTTTGTCTTATAAAAGTAATTTGAAAACAATATCCATAAAATATACTTAAGAACTTCGTTTTTATAAAATCCTTTATTCCTATACACACGCGCGCGCGCATGCAAATTTTACAAAGTTAGTTAGAAAACCATATTTCTTTTCATAAATCATTTCCAAGGTATTCTTTTATGAACACTTAGTATATTTTTATATAGGATAAATATTTAAGTATTTCATAGAGTAAAATTCATAGGGCATCAAAAGTAAGAAGAAGGAAATCCAAAAACCAAACACAGGAAATAGAAATCCAACAATCTTAAAGCTCTAAAATGCAACAAATATGCACATAATACTAACAAGAAAAGGCAGCAAGAAAGCAACGCACAAGAGCAAAGAGGGAGAAGTAGTTGGCTGGAGCAACATGCCCCAGGTCCATGACAAAAATTGCAGTTTTGACCTTCTAAATCTCAAAATTTTGCAAAACTAAAAATATGAGAGCTGTAGATAAAAGTCTAAGATTCCAAAAAGAGAAAGGTCATCAAATTCAGACTTGAAGTTCGAAAGCTATTATCAAAATAAGTTTCAGGTTTACATTTATTAATTATGTTTATTATTCTTAGGCCGGCGATACAAAAGTGCAATTTCAACCATTTAAACCCCAATATTTTGCAAAACTTAAAACATGAAAGTTGTAGATAAAAGTCTAAACTTTCAATAAAATTGAGAATTATTGAATTTTGACCAAAAACGAAAATTATATAGCTAAATTACTAGCGGTGATTAACATGGTTTAATATCAGTAGACAATTATTACAAACAACCAGTTCAATCAACAAAAATGCACCATCGATCAAATAATCACAGCATGTAAGATGATTAGAGTTAGATATGAGATGTACTCACCTTGAATCCCCAATATGATTTTCCAAACTCTTTCACTTTCAGCAAACCCTATAAATAACTCAAACCCAAAACAAGAGAACAACACAAATCAAACACTGTAAAAATCTGAATCAAAACTTCCTAAAGGTGTATTCAAGGGTTTAGGTTATTACTAGATTTTATTAGCTTCCATAAATGTTTAGATTGCAAGAGAACTGGAGAAATTGGATTCTGATTTCTAAGTTTAAAAGAGGAAAAGTTTCTAATTTCCTAACTTTGAGTTTACTATATGTTTAGAATGAACGTACAGTATACTATTTATAAAAGAATAAAATGCTAAGTGTTTGAAACACTACTCCCAATATAGATAAAATAACTTCTTAAAAGAAATTAAATATATGACTAACTTATTTTCTAAAAGAAGTCTATAAATCCAACTTCTCTTTTGTTTAAAAACAAAAGATTCAAATCACTTAGATTCTTTTCAATTTAAATTCTAAATTCTACAACTTCGATGCTTTGCAAATACTACTATTTCTGAATTTCACAATGGTTTAGAATTAATCATTCTAAAACAATTTATCTTTTATAAAAGAATACAATTTCCAGACTAATGTTAATCCTCCAATTTAAATCAAAATTCATTTTATTTTATTAACTCAAAAATCAAGATTGTTACATGTAACATATCATCAACTTGAACATCATTGAAATCAAGGCCGCGGAGATCTTCTGGTCTAGACTCGATGGATGAGCTAATGACTTCATCATCATAGTGGATAGGGTTGCTTCCTCGGTCTGACTCTGGGTCGGTCCATAAGTTGCTTCTAAAAACCCCCACATAAGCATTTGAACCGAGGAGCAAGAATAGACGTGCCTTTCTTCTCGGCATTCTTCCCAGTGGATGCTTAATTGAATCCTTCTTCTCCTTCATATTCATCTTGATCATCCTCTTCTTCATCTTCTACTTTATATTCACCTTATTCTTCTTCATTGGAATCAATTTTAGTCAATTCTCCTTTCTTTCTATCATTGATTACTCCATAGTGGGCCATAGTTAAAGGAGGAACCTCAGCTTGTAGAGCATCATAAGGAGTGCTACGTGCAGTAGGCTCGATGTGAACCATATGACCGTTGTAAAGAAGGTGGAAGTGTCGAAGGCGCAAGTAGGTTATTTGGTGGGTTGTCTGATGCTCATCCTCAAGTACAACATAGAGTGTGGTGACCATCTTCCTCAAACTATCATTATCGATTCTCGTAAGTATATTTTCAATGAATAAAGAAAAGGATTAGTAATCTATATGGAGCAAATTGAGATGAGGGGGTAATTGAAACAGGAAATATAGGACTTACATCCAAAGAGCCATTTCTTTACAAAGACAACGGGGCACATCTTAGAAATGATTGAATTTATTATGAAGATTAATAACAATTTTGAAATCTCGAAATGCTTTGAAGAAAGTGTTGGATCTAGGCCAACCCACAGTGGAGTTAAAGGATAAATTTCAAAGAAATTCCTTTTTTGGATCTATTAGGCTTATGAAATCTAAAAGATTATTAGATCCAATCAAATGAGGTTTGAAATAAAATCTTATTATATTTAAAATTTTTAAAAGTATTTTTAAATTTAATTTAAATTTAAATTATATAATAATGAATGTATGAAATACATTCATGTTTGTATAGTGCAAGTGTAATATGTAAGCAGTGTACATAGTTAATGTGTATGTATATAAGTGCTGGAATTTACATCGCAACAGACACATTCGCTATTTATATATGCCTTTGTTTTTCATATTTAATTTTGAAATTATATTAAATAACAACATGTGTATGTATATAGTTTACTTATATTTACTTATATATAATATGTTAAAAAATTATTTTGACTAATCAAAAGTTTACATATATTCAAAATGACAATCAATTATGTTAAAGTAGGAAATAAATAAAGCGAGGAAAAGGTGGAAGAGTTATCTCCTTTCATTTACTTATCTTTAATACTATTTCAAAACAATTTGAACACTTAAACACATATACGTATACATATATGAATAACTACAAACTATGTTTTAAATTAAAATAATATACACACATATATATATATACACACTTTGTAATCTATTATACATTCTAAAATTAAGGTAACAAATTGAAATCTTCTTTAACTTAAGGGGGATTTAAAGGGTCTATGATGTTTTCTAAAAAGTCAACTCAAGTTTTTTTTAATTGAAACAACTTTTAAACAAATATCAACAACAATAAAAAATAATGTTCAAAACAACAAATATGTGAAACATGTATTTAATATCCAAAGTAATTTGAATAATTTACACATATAGTTAATTAATATTTGTGTATATAATGAGGTACATAATACAACAACTAATTAAACTTAGTTTCCAATCCAAAAAATTTTGTTTGTTTGCCTTTTTAGAAAATAATTTATAAAACAATGATAAAATTTGATCGAACAACTTTGGCATATATAAATTCATTATAAAATGAATTAGATCTAAACTATACATATAATATGAACATATGGTGAAAAAGTTATAGCAAATGTAGGATCTAATTATATTATCGCGATGAATATACAATTAATTAACATATATCATATCTAAACTTTATATGAACAAATAATGAGATTAGACGTATCATGTATATGATTTAAACTTCATTAAGATGGTGAATGTATAATAAAATAAAATTAAAATTACTAAATATGAAGCCTAAGATTTGCACCTTGAATGAAGAAAACACTATTTCGATTGAATCAACCCTAGGATTTTGCAAGGATCTAAAGAAAAACATCACTTTAAATGTTTTGGTTTTTATTTGAATTTGTTTAGGGGATTTTTTTTATCATGGAGGCCATTAAGGGAGAGGAGGAGAGTAAGAGAAAGAAAATAAGCTTTTTGTCAGGAAAAGAATAATGGATTACATAAGAGAGAATATGTTTTAAAGGAAACATTGAAACCTTTCAGTTCTCTCCTTTAAAACCTCCTTAATTAGTTTCTCATTAAATATAATCAAATCCTCTCTCACTTTTTCATATTTTTGGCAAAAGAAATAAAATTAAAGAGAAAAGGGAAAAAGTCATTTCATAAATGATATTTAAGTGGGTCATAATGAGGAGTAAATGATGGAGATTTAATTTCTTCTTTTAGTTGCTCCTTTGGGTTTTCAAATCGATTTGAAACTTCTTCCCTTTTTCATCATGAATGTGGGCCTTAAAAAAAATCCTAAACACACTTAGCAATTAATATATTTAAACCAAGTTTAAATATTTTATTGATACCGTATATCAATACGTGAAATTATAACTTTTATATACACACTTTATTAAATGCTAATTATATTCAAACAATTCAAATAAAGTTTAATCATTAATATTTCATATATATTAATTAATTTAATTAAATTAATATTTTATAAATTAATTAAATCATTTGGTTTATTCAGAGTATTCATCATTACAGTTGTGCAACTCAAAAGTGTAAATTAAGTTAGCGATTAACATTAAACAATTCTAAAATTAACGTTCACACCTCACCTTAGCTAGTGGTGTGACATTGGCTAAATTTATTGTTTACACATCTTTTTGTTGAAATCTAATTTTACTTATTATAAGTGGTATCTCTTCGCCTTATGGAATTTGGTAATGGTCAAAATTCCAATATCATCCATATTCAACTTTATTATCTAAATACAAAATCCTTGGTTTAATAATAACAATAATTACTAATCCAACAACTCTGGATAAGGATTTTGACTTTGAGTTGACTTTAGCTGAGCGTGATACTAACCACATATATCTAAGGAGACGAATCCCCTCTTGGATAGTGTTTTTGTGATATCCCGGAATTTTGGGCAATATCAATTTAATAATCTATATTAAAAATTAAATTGATTTGATAATCTTTGTTAATAAATTTGAATTAATTTAATAATCTAATTAAATAAATATTTAATTAGTGAATTTTATCTTTTAAAAATTAATAAAATGATTTCTATTTATAATATATATATATATAATTGTATATATTGTAAATAGATGAGCTTTGGTTTGAATTTAACAAATGAAATTATATTTTCAAATTCTAATATATTTTGGTAATTTGGAAATTATGATTTAATTTAATATTAAGCTTTTCAAAGCTATTTAATAAATAACTATATGGTTTTAAATACATAAAATAAATGTTTAATTGTTTAAATAGATTTTTGCTTAAGTTTAAATAAGATTAATAATAAGGTTTACTTTATTTTATATAGCTTAATAAATATGATTTGTAAATAGATATGAAAGTTTAAAATACAATTAGTATATGAAACATTAATCCATTCAAGTAATAAGTAATTTATAATCTCTTTTATAAATTATATAAAATTGTCAAATATGTTGTTTTCAAATAATAAGTATAATGTATTATTTTTATAAAAATAAATGGATTTTAAAGACAATGGAATTTTTATTTTTTTTAATTGAATAAGTAGTTATATATGTATATATATATATAACTTGATTTTTAATTTGGATTTTTAAATTTAGTTTGAATTTGAATTTGAATTTGGAATTTATTTTGAAATTCAAAAGAATAGATACTTAAAAATATTTGGATAAGCTTTTATTTATAATTTGTTTTATTACATTTTCTTTAAAAAGAAATTTGTATATACATTTACATAAGAATGAATTAATTTAGAAAAAGGGCTTTTTATTAACATATAAATAAATAAGAATTACTTAAAATTACATGTGTAAATCTATAAAGGGCTTGTTTAAACAAGTGTTAACTAATTAATAATACTACATGACAAATGTCAAGATGTTTTAACAAGTGTCTTTTTATTTATTTTGATTTTCTTTTATTTTTAATAAACCACATTCTAACTTATAAATACAAATGCTTCTCATCTTCATTTTTTTCTATCTTTTTCTATTCTTCAATTCAAAACTGTAAAGAAACTCAAACCATTTTCTCTAAACAAATCTGAAAAAAAAAATCAAGATCTTCAGCCTGCAAAATTCTTCTTCAATCTGTAATTAACATCCTCCTCAAATCTGAAAAGTAAATCAAAAGCCTGAACACTTTTTCTTCAATCTGGAAATCAATACTTCCTCAAAACCAGAAATATTCAAATCAAAAGCCTGCAAGTTTCTCTTCAACCTGAATCAAAGCCTACATTCTTCAAACCTGGGATAAGCAAGCAACTCAAGTCAAGTTTAAAGTTTTCAAAAGCAATGGCAATGAAAATTTCCAATTTTAAAACAATTCAAGTTTTCAAAAGCTAAAACTGCCCTCTGTTTCATTTGAACAGGTGAGTAACTTTCTTTTTTAAAAGCTTAGATAAATAGAAATCTAGTTACATGTGAACTACTGGAATAAAGTATGTTTGTGTGTATATATAAGTGAATTTTCCGTATATATATATGAATGTATAGATGTGTGCATGCCTATTGTATCTGTGTATCCCTGTTTTCAATTTGCATGCTAAAGTTTATGATCAAAATTCATATTCTCTTAAATCAATTGCTGTAAGGACTTAGTTTATAAACAAAAATTGTTTGTTTCAGTATAAATTAATGTTTAAAAATTTAATTAAGTTAAATTAAACATGAATGTCTCTAGAAAACTAGAAACAATAGTGCATGTTTAAGACAAGTAAAAATTTAAGTACCTTAATTTATCAAGATAGGTTTATAAACTGAAACCTTATACAAAAACTTGATTTTTAAAAGACAAATCATAAATTTTAAAATTAAATCGGCAGAGCAGTTCTGGTTTGAACAGATTTTGCATTTTGGGTAATTTCTAATGATCTAAGGAGACGGAATGGTCGTGGTTCTTCCTGGAAGTGGAGGAGTGATAGGAGAGTCAGGCAAAATTGTCAGAAAGGCGAATTTATCATTGTGGTAGCTGCGGTGGAGGATTGAAGTCTGTAGCCCTAGTTTGGATAGATTGGGTTTGTTTGATCGTCACGACTTCTCTGGATAACCGAGTTCAACGGGATTCAGGGAGATAGTAGAGGAGATGTTGGTGATGGTGTAGCCGGAATTTCAGAAGCTCTGGTGGTCGGAGATGTGTTGACGAGAGGCGTTTCCAGGTTTTGTGGTGGTTCAAGACTTCTGTTCCAGGTTTAGTTTTGAATGTTCGAATTTGATTTCGAGCTCGTATTGATGATTTTGTTGATCGTGTTGGGATGTGAGTGTTATCGCCGATGTGGGAAGATCATCAAAGATGATCGGAGCCGCCGCGTTTGGCTGTGCATGTGCACGGCAGTGTGTTCGTGTCAGAGATTTTGGGTTGGGAAGGTGACTCGAAGGAAGACGCGTGAATTTGGATTGAGGACTCGAAGGAACTCTCGGGGTTTTGAAGGAGTAACTCGGGTTAAAAAAATTGTTATAGGTTTTAAAAGCAACCTGTTTTGTTTAAGAATTTAAACCTGAAGTTTAAATTGTTAAGCAAAGTTTTAGACAAGTTTAAATCTAAATTAAAATCAGTATTCAAGTTTAGTTTGAATTCCAGTTTTTGGAATAAAATAAAGTTTTCAATAAAAATGTTTTAAAACAACTTTGAATGTTTAAAGTGTATTTTAAATTGATTTGAATTTAAAATGAATTTGGTTTTAAATTTCTTTTATTAAGTAAGTATTTCTTTAACATGTGATTTAAAAGGATTTAAATTGTTTTAAAACTTTGTTAAAGTTAAAATTTGTATTCATTTTAAATCTTAAATTTAAAATGAAATTTAAAAGTAAATTTAAAAGTAAATTGTTTAAAATGTTTTTTTTATGATAATTTAATCATTAATAAGAATAAATTTTATTTTAAAGATAATTAAGATTTAATAATTTGGGATAAAATAAATTATTAAGGTAATTAAAAGTTAATTAATCAATTTAATTAATGATTTGGGTTAATAAATTTAGTAATTAAGGGTTTAAATTGATTAATTAAGGTTAATTAATTTGAAATTAAGGATCATTAATTTGATAAGTTAAGATTATAAATTAATGGTTAGGAATAAATTAATTCAAGTAATTAAGGATTAATTAAGTTATTGTTAGGTACTTAATTATTTAAGTAATTAGAGATTAATTTATTTGTAATTAGAATTAATTAATTTGTAATTAATAATGGTTAATTAAAGTTTAATTATTTAAGAAAAATAATTAAAGAATAGTTAATAGTTAATGTAGATCATTAACTTGGGATTAATAAGTAATTAATTAATGTGATTAATTTTGATAATTAAATAGATTAATTAATTAAGGTTAATCATTTGTGGAATTGTTTAATTAAGTATAAATACTTAATGAAAGTAATTAAAGGAATAAATTACTTAATGGAGTGTAATTACTTAATGAAGTAATTAATTAATAATTACTGGATGTAATTAATGGAAGATGTTTTAATAATGAAAGTGATTTGGATTAAAATACTTTGTAAATTAATCAAGGGATTAATTAAGAAATTAATTAAGGAATAATTAATTTATTTAAAGAAGTAATTAAGGGTAGTTAATTACTGAATATGATTAATCAAGAGTGATTAATAATTATGATTTAATTAAAGATAATTACCTAATGTAATTAATTTAAATAGAGTAATTAATAAAATGTAATTAGGAATCATTAATTAATATAATTAATGATGTAATTAAGAATTGATTAATTAAGGAATAATTATAAATGAAGTGATTAATTAATGTAATTAATTAAGGAGTAATGTAATTAATTATAGTTAATTAATAAATAAAGTAATTAAAGGTTAATTACTATAAGTGGTTAAGAATAATTAATTTGTGAAATTAATTTAAATGCTAATTACTTGAATGTAATTAAATGTAATTAATCAAGGATGATTAATTAAGATGAATAATTGAATGGTGATTGATTAATTGATTGATAATTAATTAATAGTGATTTAAGCAAGATTAATAATGATGGAAGTAATTAATTTAATTTACTTTAAATTAATTAAAGATGAAATAATTATTTTAATTCATTTTAAATTAATTATAGTATGATTAATAGATCATTGCTTATGTATGGATGTATGATATTGTTTACCTTGAATGGTTTGAGATCTCAGATAGGAGATAATTGATACTGTGTAATATGGATGTTTGGTTACATAGTGATGATGATATGAATTATCTGTTTATGATGATAATGTAGATTATCTATTTGATAATTGAATTGAAGTGTTTTAACTTTAAAACAACTTGGCCTTAAAAGATACGTTTTGGATTTCAATGAGACCGGGATCGGGTTTCCAGATTTGGATATCCGAAAACCACATCGATCCAAATTAATGATAGGTTGTGAATCTCAAGTGAAGATGAAGATTCAGAGTGCTAGGATTATTGTCGTTAACTCTGAGGGTGATTCCAAAATGAGTGTAACGAGATAATGCCTTCGGTTTCGTTCGAACCCGGAACGAACTTGAATGGATTGAATGCTTTCAGAACATCGTCAGGTGGACGATGAGCATTCTAAGTGATGTGTTCTGATTAAAGGTAATCGTAGCCTCAAGCCTCATCAACCGGGAATGGCTAAAACAGGGGAGGTGCAGCAAGGTTAGTGGGTAGCACCCAAGTAGGACAAGATTACCCCTGTCTAGAGGTCCCTTCTTATTATTCGGTTGTGTGGGCAGTTGATTGCAACAACTGCTGGGGAGTCTTGTGCGGGAATTATCCAGTAAGGGATGGTTCCGGCCTTGTGTTGCAGGGGATTGGGCGTGATCCTCGGTACGTTGATCTAGGCCACGTACTGTGACGGGCGGTACCCCGGTAGCCCTGCCATTGTATGGAATCCAATCTCCAATAAGTGTCGTACGTATTAGTTGTGCCCAACTATGTTGGAACGTGAGATGTAAGCATTCCAGCTATTTTTGTATTTTACTTGAAAACCCTAGACCCTATTATAATATAACTGGATTTCCTATCAAATGTTTTGGTTATCGTAAGGTAAAAACTTTTCCGTGTTTATGTGCGGGTAGTCTTACGAAATACTTTTCTTTCCAAATGGTTTTCAAAGTTAAGCAACTTTAACCTGTTACTCACACCAGACCCATGTCTGACCCAAGTGTTTATTTTCTGTTTTATAAACTCTTGGGTACTCAAATTTTTACGAGTAGCCAAGGGATTCAGGTTAGCTTTGACGAATTGTGGAGGAGCAATGGAGCAGGAGGCTTCAGCGTTGTAGATATATATAGTAATTCCACTGTGTTTATCTCTGTATTGATCTCTGTATTGTATTGAGATGTAATAACTAGACAGGTGTTTATAACTGTCTAGTATGTGATGTATAATCTGTGTAACTCTGATAGTCATTGTATATTATGTAATACTTATGTTATTAATATAATTTATTCGTTCCGCTGTTGAGATTCTGATGTTGTTTCTTTCTTTCCTCTCTTCTTTTCTCTTTTCTATCCCTTTCTTTCTTCAAGATGATGCGACTTTCTGGTCAATGAAAGTCGGGTCATTACAGTTTTACTTCCAATACTTCCACTATATCCAACTATAGTCATTTGATGGACGTCGTGCCATGATTTAACTATAACCAAAGCAGAGCTTTCATATTGAAGTTCAATAGTATTCTCAAGTCAAGAGAACTATGTAATTGGTCACTTCCAATATTTTCTATTTGACCTTAGTTATATTAACTAACAGAAAATTATCGAGTGAGTCATTCCATAGTTATCCAATAACTATCAATATGTAACCCTTGGTGCCCTCAGTGATCATGACTAATACACTGCACAAAATTTAGAGAGTACTGCGTACTCTAATCTCAATGGATGCATCTATGTCCAGTCACGATACATCTTGGCTACGACTATTTAAAATGATGTGCTAATCATGCTGTGATATAATACTCATGGTTACACCTATTTGTAACTGCTATCACAAACACAATTTTTATGGACAATCTAACATATATAATTGAATTAACTAAATAATTATTTATAACATTTTATAACAAATATATATATATATATAACATAAAGGAAACACCTTTTATTTCGAACAAGTTTGGTTACCGAGTTAGGTTTATGTAACAAATTACATAATTGCCCTAGGGCATACCCCTAACTCTATCAGAAAGGAAGCAAAGGTTAGGAGCAGCGACGCTTAAAGTTGTAGAGGTATCAAATATTAGCGAACGATGGCTCCCTGCTCATATTTCAGATGGATATCATGTATAAGCTCAGGAGAACTGCATAAGCATTGGAATGCAGTTATGAAGGAACAATCCTCATTGATGGTAAGACATGGTGAAGGAATGGATTGAAAGGAGGCGACCCTTTGAACAGGCACATGTACCAATTATAGGATATGCAACTGGCTGGAGGATTATGAGCTTAGTCAAGTCATAATTGGAGCCTAACTTCATCCAAAGGAATCTCGTGCCTATTGCAAATTCTATGGAGTTCAATGGAAAAAAGGCGAGAAGTAGGGAAAGTAATGGATTGTCTAAAACTATAAGTCCTTCATGATTAGCATCAAGAGGAATCTTACTGTATGGCTCTTCTATGATCATTAACCGGGCCACATCAATTGAAGGTCGATGAGGTTACCAAGGTTTAGAAGAACTAGCTGTGGGAAGAGTGGAAGCAGGCACCGAGCTAGAAGCCATCATTGGTGCTATAAAGACATAAGTGGTTGCTACAACCATAGAAAGACGAAGAGAATGTTTGAACTCCATAACTAAGTTGGAATATTGGATGACAAACATGGTCATGTCATCTTTATTTAAATATTTATATACTTGAATGTATTATTATTAAGTCCTTTTATATCGTTGATGTATAACGTCCAATGAGTATCGACGTGCGTTGAGCCATCAAATTCTGTATATCGACTTAGGCATTACTTGTCCTATATAGTGTGTTTATCCCATGCATTGTGCATGGTGTATGGAAGCACTCTAGTAGAAAGCCCGCTCATGTTAGTAAATGAGCTTCGGTTTGCGATGGAACCGTGTGTCAAATATTGCTCGTAAACGTAGAAATTACATTGACGGTACCAGATGTATCTCAACATGGAGTGAAACTTGAACTCTTGACTGTGGAATCCCAAATTTGTAAAATGAAGAGCTCTTCCTTGAAAGGATTGAGCGTGGATGGGTTTCGGATCCCAAAATGTATCTACACTTTAATTTGTTGGATACTGAAAACAATCTCTTAAAGCATTGCCTTAAACCAACTTAACCCGATCCATAGCCAATCCCGAAATTTCCTTCCATGACCACCAAAGAAGTTGACCCTTCACTAGCCCCTTTAGCCTTGCCACTACCATGACCCTACAACCATAGAAGAATATATCAAAATCGACTCTAAGGTATGGATGGATGGCATCTTTATAGTTGAGTTGGTGATCAATTTTATGTCAACAACGAGAGCAGAATGTGGTAGCAACGATGATTTTGTGGAGTGGAGCATGGAAACAATGCAAGAAAAATGGTGAGATGGATCAACATCAATACCTTAGGTTGATTGGAGAAGATGCTGACTGGGAAGCTTGGATTAAGAGAAGCATTGAAGCCCTAAGTAGAAAGCATCAAGGAGAAAAAGGTTTGATTGCAAATGGGTCAAGTGGAAAGTAAAACCTGACTAAGTATTACTTATATATGTGAAGAAGAGCATGGATTGGTACCGATCCATCAAACAATTTATTAAAAAAAGAAAATAATAATGGAAAAGGATTAAAATATCTACCTGACCATAGGTTGGAGCAACAATGAGATAATTCTCAATGACGAGAAGAATAAATGAAGTTTTTGGATGGAAAACTACAACATTTAAATCGGCTAAGACGATGTGACTTGACCACTATGTTAAAATGAAGTGTCAAATTTCTCATCGAAGATGCAATGTTCCATAAAATTGCATCGAGTAATGAAAGAGTCTGTGTGGATCTAAATTTAGTTGTTTGTCTCAATTCAAGGCATATTTAGTGTTCATGGAAGCACGGTATACAAGGTAGGTGTTATTCGATATTTTAGTTAAGCGAAATTTCGATGGGATTAGACTGCGAAATGATGAAAGAATGAATTTTGGACTTGAAGACCATTAATTATAAAGGGTAAAGCAAGAAATATGGGAAACATGGCTAAGTCCACGGATCAATACCGATTCATGGATGGATCAGTTTCTATCCATCAAAATGACCAAATTGCCCTTAAAAATTTAGTTTTTGGGTATGGGGAATAGATCGATATGGATCCATCAAAAAGACAATTTTCCCTTGGAACTTAAGGGCATCGAAGAATAAGGCATTTTGGAGCAAAACCAAGGTTTTTGGACCAAGGCCATGGATTAGTACTGTTCCATCAAGCTTCAAGATTTGGTTCTTATTTGACTTGATCTCTTTCTAATATATCAAATCTGATTGACTGACTATTTCCAAATGAGATCCGATGGATCTGAAGGCCAAGGATAACCTAGTTTAGCTATAATAGGCTATCAACTTAAACAAGAAAAGGACTTTCGATTCTTTATCTTTACTAAAGGAAACTTTTTCATTTTTGCGCCTCGAGATAGAACTTCGACAAACCTTAGGATCTTGGTTGACCTTGCAAAAGAAAGAAATAAAACATATAAGTGGATGTAGGCCAGCGATTCGTCGAACAATATAAAAATATCACATCTCTCTTTTCTTATTCCTTTGTGATTCATACAAATTTTTATCTACTCATTTAATTTATGTCGGTTGGGGGTATTAGCCTAAAATTAAGGCTAACCGCCAGTTTGGTCGAGAGGATATTACCTTGTTAAGTAATGAAATAGTTTTCAATTTAATTACAATATTACCATACGTGTTCTCGTTAACATGTTTCCGTAGCTCCAAGAAGCTTACTTACATTAGCTACATTCTCGTTAGCATATTCATGCTATGTTTTTATTAGTACTTGTTGAGCATACTTTCGTTGGCTATGTAAGTTATGTTTCTATTAGCAAAGATTATGTTTTCATTAACAACAATACTATGTTTATGTTAGCAAAATCATATATCTTTATTTAGCAAAAAGAACTATGTTTCTGTTAGGTGCTTGATCTATTCTTTCGTTAGCTATTAAGACATGTTTCTCTTAAGCAGAGAACCATGTTCCTGTTAAGCAAAGTCCATGTTTTTGTTAGCGAAGTGCATGTTTTTGTTAGTATAAAGGAGCTATATTATCAATAGCATATCATTATGTTTCTGTTAACATAATTACATAAACGTACACCGCCTATAAAATTTATTAGGCATGTTTTCATTGGCATATAGGTATATTTCCATTAGTATCATAAGCATGCTTTCGATAGTGTTTTGAAGCAAGTTTAAATAGCAATGGAGTTGAGCTTTCATAATGTTAAGATATGATACATCAAGTTGTAAAATGCTATGTCGATTGGTTAAGATGTAATAATACATACAAGGAAGGAATGTTGATAAAGCTTTAGCATAAGCTAGAATCAATGATAAAAACATAGATAAAGAGGCTTATCTAAAGAATTAGTGTGTTGCTTGACCTAAATGTAAGGGCCTAATAATGGAGTGTAATGCACAAGTTTGGTATAAGAAATGAAGTGTACCCAATATTAAGGGGGAATAACTCTTGAGTAAGTAAAACTATATCTGGGTGATCAGGAATGTCTAAATAAGGGATGAAACTGGAATTTTTAATGATGTATACCTTTCAATTAGGGTATAAGGCTTGCATGGTGACTCTAGCGTAAAACTTTGAATGTAGGTGCAAGGCCCATGCGGTGACCTCTAACATAAAATTTTGAATGAGACTGTAAGGTCTACGTGATGGCCTTTGACATAAAATTTTGAATGAGTGTGTAAGGCCTATGTGCGACCATTATCATATAACTTCAAATGAGAGCATAAGCCTATGTGACGTAGGGTGTAAGATTCGTGTTACAACCTTTAGTGCAAAACTTTAAAATGAGGATGCAACGCCTATGGGGCAAGCTCCACCAAAGAAATTAGGACGAGAACATATGTAGTGACATGATTTTGAAATTCCCTATGATTTCGAACACATTTAAAAAGTTTATAAATGTTCTGAAACTATTTGGGGTAGTAAAGGTGAACTTGCCTATTTAATGATGATATAATAAATTCTTTGGTAAAAATAAGCAGCTAGTGTAAAAATGATTTATTTTAGGAAAATCGGTTGGAAAGTGGTTTATTTGGTGAAATAAATGACGTTTGAATAAAATTTGAATTTTTGATTTTTACACAAGAGTTTTAAGTTACAAATTTGGTTGAAAGCAACAAATTTGTAAATTATTTATATTTTAATGCTTTTAAAACACAAATATGTAATTTAATATTTTTATAAATATGCAAATGTTATAAAAATAAATATTTGAAATTTTCTGAATTTAAACATGAGAAATCATATGTACATAGAGATATATATGTGTAAATACAATTATCAACCATTAAATAGAGATATTAGTGCTAATAGGCGATTTGGCCCACTAAACTATTATTTCAACCATTAAATGAAGAGCAAAGTTCATTTTATCTCATTTTCACCTAAGCTCTAAGGGACAAAGATGATTATCAATGTCTTCACAGTTGAAACCTTAAAGCTCTCTAATCCTCTTCAAATTTGCAAGAAAAAATCAAAATATTTATTCCGAATCAAAGGTAAATGAACCTACTTCCCTCCTAACCACTTCGTTAGTGATTTGAATGCCCAAATTCATATGTATGCTCATAGTTTCATATTAGTCCTAAGGTGTAAGGAAGAGAATTGGATGCTTTAGTGGCAAAAAAGGGGATTTAACAACTTAAAGTGCTAGGCTATAAGGTGTATGAAGTAAATTTTACCCATAAGTATATGTTAAAATCTCTACATGTCGGTTTAAGGAAGATTTTGTTGAACTGTATTTGTTATTGCATTGATATTATGATGATTGCCCTATACCACCAGCACTAATAATATCAAAATAATGCATTGTAGTCATGCCTAGTCGATATAGGATGATCGGTAGGGTTGAAAATGAAACAATTACTACATATAACCTGTCGAATATCTTACAACGTATGGATAAAACATAGTATAACAAATATAACAGGAGAGTAGTAATAATTATGTGAACAAATCATCAGAACACAGATCCATAGAGTTATACACTGACGCGGCGGATTAAAACAAAACAAGATAGATCGATGAAAGTAGCAATCGATGGAATGAAGAATACCGAAATGCCCAAATTCATTGATCCGAAGATACCGAATTCTAGCTATCTTCGTCTCGTTGATCGCGCACGATACCGTGAAGGAAGATCTACAATTCTTCGAGCGTTGATCAAGCGCACTTGATTCCGTGAATTGGCTTCAACAATCGTTGAATCGAGCGCACTCGATTAACCGAAAGTGGAGATAGGAGATTACACTCAACTACCAATTTTTATGAAAGCACAAAGCTAACAAACAAATTTTATTTCAAAATCAAAAACCTTTACAAATGACCCGTCTCGCCTATTTATAGGCTACAATTCACACTAGGTCGTTGCCGACCTAACAACACCACACGACTCAACTTAGGTCGAACGCGACCTAACAACAGTACCCCGTGGTATCTCATATTTACAACACAACACTTAGGTCGTTGCCGACCTAACAACACCACACACCCGCCTTAGTCGACTTAACACACGTGTCGACCTATGACTTAAAGAGAAAAAAATACAAACACATTACAACATAGTATCAACGACATACGACCTAGACACAAACGACTTATCACTTCACAGCAATAGGAATCTTCACGCGACTTCAAGACAATGTGGTACGCAACTTATCCTCGAGCGACTTAAAAACAAGGCAGCGACTTACCGAGTTAACTCTTGAGCGACTTAAGGAAAGCGGCCGGGGTAAGTTAGGTCGTTCGCGACCTAATGAAGCGCATGAGTTAGGTCGTGGCCGACCTAAAGATTTGGAACGAATTAAGATCTTGCGACCTAAGCAGTTAAGTCGTAACTCGTTAGCTATGAGTCGCGAATTATCATAGGTCGCTGATCCACCTTCTCCCGCATAACTCGCATCCTCTGTTCCCTTGTTAGGTCGTGGTCGACCTAAAACTTCCCCCTTAGGTCGTGGCCAACCTAACTCTTGTGAAATTGTAGATCGTGCCGCATCATCCTCCCCGGGTTGAGAAAAATTCGTCCTCGAATTTGTGAGCTCTTCCCCATCGGATTGTTCATCCCCATAATAAGGTACGAGATGCCTAATATTGAACACGTCAGATGTGTACACATCCTCCGGTAACTTCAATCTATAAGCATTTTCATTTATACGTTTCACAATTTTTACAGGACCGATTTTTCTGGCTTTCAACTTGTTATAAGCACCCACCGGAAAACGATCCTTTGTTAACATAGCATACACCAAATCTCCTTTATTAAATTTGACACTCCTTCGTTTCAGATCTGCAGATCGTTTGTACTTCTCATTCGCCTTTCCCAATCGTTCTTGAACGATTCTATGACACTCTGTCAATCCTTCAACAAAATCAGCAGCTCGTTTGACTGTCCCCTTTGGTTGTGGTATTATCGTTAAATCCAATGGTCCCTTTGGCAAACTAGAATATACAATCTGAAATGGGCTGAATCCAGTACTCTGATTCACTGCATGATTGTGTGCAAACTCTACTTGACATAACTTCATATCCCAACTCTTCAGATTGTCTTGCACAAGACATCTCAACAAATTCCCCAATGATCTGTTCACAACCTCGGTCTGTCCATCTTTCTGCGGATGATAAGCGCTACTAAAGTTCAACTTCATTCCCACCATCTTCCACAAACTTAGCCAAAAATGACTCAAAAATCTGGTATCCCTGTCTGAAATTATAGACTCTGGTAATCCATGAAGACGATAAACCTCTCTGAAGTATAACTGTGCCACATGAACTGCATCTGCCGTTCTCTTACAAGCAATAAAATGCACCATCTTTGAAAAACGATCCACCACAACATAAATAGAATCATTTCCTCGTTGTGTCCTTGGCAAACCCAACACGAAATCCATGCTCACATCTACCCATGGTTTTGTCGGAACAGGTAAAGGCATATATAATCCTGCATTCGTAGCTGTTCCTTTTGAAACCTGACAAACATGACATCTTCGAACAAACCTTTCAACTTCTCGCCTCATCGATGGCCAATAATAAGATTGAGAAATTAACTGCACAGTACGATCTCTACCCACGTGGCCTTCTTCATGTAGCTCCTTTACAATCTTCATTCTCAAACTACAATCAGGTATGCACAATCGATTTCCTTTGAACAGAAAACCATCTACCATCACGAACTCATCCGTCTCCCCACTCTTGACTTTATCTACAAACTTCATAAAGTAAGGATCTTCAACAAATAATTCTGGTATACCATCATAAACTCATCCGTCTCTCCCTTCTTCACTTCATCTACAAACTTCATAAAGTATGAATCTTCAACAAATAATTCTGGAAGTATTTCAAACCCCGTCACTTCAATCTTCATTGTAGTTAACAAATGGTTTCTTCTGCTCAACGCATCCGCTACACGGTTTGTAACTCCAGATTTATGTTTCACAACAAACGTAAACTGTTGCAGGTACGCAATCCACGATGCATGCCTTGCTGAAATCTTCTCTTGCCCTTGTAGATGTTTCAAAGCCTCATGATCAGTGTATAGCACAAACTCCTTGTGAAATAAGTAATGTCTCCGATGTTTAATGGCTTGTACAACAGCATAAAATTCCACATCATACGTACTATATCTCATCTTTGCTCCTGATAACTTCTCACTGAAATATGCAATAGGACGTCCCCTCTGACTCAACACTCCTCCAATCCCAACCTTGGATGCATCAGTATGTAGTTCAAATACTAACTGAAAATCTGGTAATACTAGAATTGGTGCTGACGTCAAGAGTTCTTTAATTTTCTCAAAAGCAACCCCTGCTTCCTCCGTCCATGCAAACTGTTTACCTTTCATACAATCCGTAACAGGTGCCATCACACTACTAAAGTGTGGAATAAACCTTCGATAAAATGAAGCCAACCCGTGAAAACTACGAACTTCTGTTATCGTCTTGGGCTGTGGCCAATCTCTAATTGCTTCGACTTTACTCTGGTCCACCTATATTCCTCCTTCCAATACAACATATCCCAGAAATAAAACACTTCGTGCCATAAACACACATTTCTTCGTAGCAGCATAGAATTGTTCTTCACGAAGAATAATCAATACTTTCCTCAAATGCTGAACATGCTCCTCAATACTAGCACTGTAAATCAAAATATCATCAAAGTAAACCACCACAAATTTCCCAATGTACGGCCTGAAAATTTGGTTCATCACTCTCATGAATGTGCTTGGTGCATTCGATAGACCAAATGGCATGACCAGCCATTCATACAATCCTTCCCTCGTCTTGAACGCTGTCTTCCACTCGTCTCCTGGTCTAATTCGAATTTGATGATAACCACTTTTAAGATCAATCTTCGAAAAGATTACAGACCCGCTGATTTGATCCAACAGATCAACAAGCCTCGGCATCGGAAATCTGTATCTAATCGTTATCTTGTTCAGTGCTCTGCTATCCGTACACATCCTCCACGATCCGTCCTTCTTTGGCACTAGTAATGCTGGTACAGCACATGGACTCAAGCTCTCCTGTATACGTCCATGTCCAAGCAATTCCTCTACCTTCCTTCGCAACTCCTCGTGTTCCTTCGGACTCATCCTGTAGTGTGGTTTATGTGGCAACATAGCACCTGGAACAAGGTCTATTTGGTGTTGTATATCCCTCAACGGTGGCAACTCCGTTGGCAGCTCCTCAGGAAATACATCGTCAAATTCTTCCAGTACTGGTTTTACTTCTTCAGGTATCTCAACCACTTCACTGCTCGCACGCCCAATTAACAAAAACACTTCAGGCTCCTCTTCAACCTCCTTAACAAACTCCTTCAAGGATAATAAAGTTTTCAGCTCTTCAATCTCCTCCAGTTTGTTTTCTTCTTGTTGTCGCTTCTTTGGTACTAGAGTAATCTTCGTGCCTTCAAACATGAAACTGTAACTGTTGGTACGCCCATCATGTTGCACCGCCCTATCATACTGCCACGGTCTTCCCAGCAACAAATGACAGACATCCATATCTACCACATCGCACCAAATTTCATCTTTATATTTCTTTCCAACTGAAAAATTAACACAAGCTCGACGTCCAACTTTCACCTCTCCTCCTTTCCTCAACCAAGCCAACTTGTACGGTTTCGGATGTTTCTCAGTCTTCAATGCCAATTTCCTCACGGCTTCTGAAGAAATTATATTATCACAGCTTCCAGCATCAATAACAAATTTGCAAACTTTCCCCAGAATAGTACATGTCGACTGAAAAATATTGCTCCTCAACCAACTACAATCCTCCTCTTGCTTTGGTGTCAAACAAGACCTCCTCATCATCAGATTACAACCTTCGTCTCCCGACACTTCTTCTTCCTCCTCACCAGGTGGTGAATTGGAACATTCAGCTTCTTCATCCTCATCCTCAACCTCCGCTATCATAGCTCTCTTCTTCGGCTTTGGACATTCAATACTTTTGTGGCCCATTTCTTGGCAATTATAACACTTGAAACCATTATTGACTTTCGTCTTCCCAACCTCATTCACAACTGGTTTTGCAACAGCTTTTGAAACATTAGAACTTCCACTAACACCCTTCACTGGATTGTTGGAATTTGTAAACACACCACCTCCTCGTCTTCCCTGCTTCTCCCAAGCCAACGCCTTTAGGTGTGCTTCCGCCACAGATCTAGGATCAAACATGTTTACCATATCTTGAATCTGTATCCGCAACCCTCCAACAAATCTAGCTGTCAATTGTTCCTTTGTCTCCATAATATCATTCCTTGCAATCAGTTGATAAAATTCGTCAGCATAGTCATTTACAGATTTCGTCCCCTGTCTCAAGTTTTGCAACCTCTGATACATAAGCGATTAATAGTTATAAGGTAAGAATGTAGCTCTCATCAGTTTCTTCATCTTCTCCCATGATTCAATCTTCGACTTCCCCATCCGTTCACGTGTAAGTTTGGTTTGCTGCCACCATGCCAAAGCTCTACCCCTCAACCTTGTAGCAACCAACTTCACTCTACGATGTTCTGGAACCTCCTTAAAGTCAAAAATCTCCTCCACATTAGACAACCAATCCAAAAACTCCTTAGCTTGAATACCACCTTTGAATTCTGGAATTTCAGTCTTCATCCCTGATTCCCATCGACGATCATCCTCAACATCCCTATATGCATTACGTCCTTGGTCTCGATCTCGATAATGAATATTGCTTCTATCACTCTCTTCATCATAATCACGTGCATTTCGATATCGATCTCGACCATTAACATCTCTTCGATCACGCATGTCTCTTCTACTATGTCGTTCTTTATCATGATATGGCTCATACTCAAACTCACGTTGAGTTCTTCTTTCATCATCTCTATACTCATGCTCATGGTGATCTCTTCTCATTGAAACTGATGATTCTCTTCTACCACGATCAGAATGTGGCGACACCCTCCTCGCTTCCGTAACCGATGGCGAACCTCTGTTTCCTCCATGGTTCGAGATTGGCGACCTCCGTCTTTGACCTTGATTCATATCATTCATCAATTTCTCTAACTTCTCAATACCTTCTTCAAATTTTTCATTGATTCGTTGTTCCATCTGCTCGGCCTCTTCTCTTCTATACAATGCTTCAATGTTTTGATGTCGATTTGCTCTTCTCGGTGGCATTGTCAAATTGTCTCGGCACTTCTCTTAACTCGGCTCCGACTTGCTCCTCGTCCACGACTCAACCGGCCTTGGCTCAATCTCAAATTTTGGCGCGCAAACAATCCCGCGCAAATCCAAACACTTTTCCAACTTCGATCCAAAACAGAATGGATCAAAATCTTCCAACTCGTTGCAACTTTGCGATGAACACGATGAACACCAAACTCCTCAAACACTTCAATTCTCGGTTAGAACAATAAAATGATGCTTGATCTACACTCCTACTTAGCTCGGCTCAGTAGTTCAAGCTCGGCTAACATTTCAACTTCTAAATTCTCGGCTCTAAGACTCGTTTAGCTATGATTGGCTAAAACAAGCTCTGATACCAAAACTGACGCAGCGGATTAAAACAAAACAAGATAGATCGATGAAAGTAGCAATCAATGGAATGAAGAATATCGAAATGCCCAAATTCGTTGATCCGAAGATACCGAATTCTAGCTATCTTCGTCTCATTGATCGCGCACGATACCGTGAAAGAAGATCTACAATTCTTCGAGCGTTGATCAAGCGCACTTGATTCCGCGAATTGGCTTCAACAATCGTTGAATCGAGCGCACTCGATTAACCGAAAGTGGAGATAGGAGATTACACTCAATTACCAATTTTTATGAAAGCACAAAGCTAACAAACAAATTTTATTTCAAAATCAACAACCTTTACAAATGACCCGTCTCGCCTATTTATAGGCTACAATTCACACTAGGTCGTTGCCGACCTAACAACACCACACGACTCAACTTAGGTCGAACGCGACCTAACAACAATACCCCGTGGTATCTCATATTTACAACACAACACTTAGGTCGTTGCCGACCTAACAACACCACACGGCTCAACTTACAACACACACACCCGCCTTAGCCGACTTAACACACGTGCCGACCTATGACTTAAAGAGAAAAAAATACAAACACATTACAACATAGTATCAACGACATACGACCTAGACACAAACGACTTATCACTTCACAGCAATAGGAATCTTCACGCGACTTCAAGACAATGTAGTACGCGACTTATCCTCGAGCGACTTAAAAATAAGGCAGCGACTTACCGAGTTAACTCTTGAGCGACTTAAGGAAAGCGGCCGGTGTAAGTTAGGTCGTTCGCGACCTAATGAAGCGCATGAGTTAGGTCGTGGCCGACCTAAAGATCTGGAACGACTTAAGATCTTGCGACCTAAGCAGTTAAGTCGTAACTCGTTAGCTATGAGTCGCGAATTATCATAGGTCGCTGATCCACCTTCTCCCGCATAACTCGCATCCTCTGTTCCCTTGTTAGGTCATGGTCGACCTAAAACTTCCCCCTTAGGTCGTGGCCGACCTAACTCATGTGAAATTGTAGATCGTGCCGCATCATACACAAATGTAGTAGAGTTTATACAATGGATGTAAACTCAATAACTATCTCATAACAAGAAAATAAGAAGTCACTACTAAGGCTTCTTAGTGTTGCACAAAGGAATAAGCGTAGAAATCCATATATATATAATACAAGATAGCCCCATCTAGCTCATCCTTTGCACAGCTACTGTTTCAGCTAGACCTGTTATCTAATCTGCTCATTTAAGAGTATCCAAGATAATATGAAACAAAGCATAAAACTTTGGATCAGAAAACAGTCTGGTGTGAGTGGTAATTGAATCTGAAAATAATACACATTTAAATATAAAAAGGAACAGAGGTACACGAATCATACCTGATATGTTCCTACAACCAAAGAATTAGCACATAAATATATGATATGCTACTCTACAATATCATAAATGTACTGTAAAACATAAAATGGTGGATGTCCAGATACCCTATCTCCAGTACCTACTCGCCGTGATATCCTTGAGTGATAGCCCACTAAAGAAAGCAACCAAAGAAACCACGACGTCTATCAAGCAATACTCACTATCACTCATCCATGTGCCCTGAATATATGATAACTCGTATTGCCCCTATTCCATGGACTTATGGGAATCCTAGTTTTCCTTGTACTTTCATATCACGTAGCCTAAAGCTCGGTATATGTCTCGTAGCCCAAAGCTAGACACTAGAACCAAAGCCACGGTCTAGGGTATATAGGTCTCTTAACTGATCCATAAGCGTCCCCGCTTATAATACCCATGCATCGAGTATAACAAAAAATACTCTAAGTATCAATGATTCCTTAGCATATGTACATCCGAGCTCTCCTTTGTTCCATTTAGATCCAATCCCTTCTCTTACTCAATCTGCTTTCCATTATCCAGGAACCCCACACGTTCCCTATCCTATGGCCCTCTCCGTTATCGAGTCGTTATCTTCAATAACTACTCTTCCTGCAAGTCACAAATGGAAGATACATAGCTTTCATCATGTCGTTACATCGCTATCCAACCTGATGCAAATGAGCCAACACCTTCAGCACGATCTACAGAACCTCTAATTCATTCTCCAAAAGTTCCACCACTATTGGACCCAACAAAACAACTCGGTACCGAGTTGATCAACTCGGCACCGAGTTGTTTACATAACCAATTTTGCTAAGTTTTCCCTTTTTGCTTCTAGTACTTCATTCTTAGGTGCTTTAGACCCCCACCTGTCAACCAAAATAACTTGGCCCCCAATCTAAAGCTCCAACTTAAAGTTCTAGAAACAACTCATCATAACAGCCAATACCTAGCCAATCTCTTGCATCTTGCCATGAACTACCTCCACTTGTCATGCTCTCCCAAACCATCAAGTTGACCAACCCATGTAAGTAATCAAAAACAACTCGGTTTTGACCCTTCAATTCTGTGTTGAGTTGAGCCCTTAATGATTTTGGAGGTATGAGTTATTCTATAGTCTCCACCCATGCTCCAAAGCCTCCCCTCCAACTTTCGTCCAATTCCGACCATTTTTGCCTCTGATTGCCACATTCTCCAACCAATCTTCGTAAGCATCCAAAATACTAACAAATCACATCAAAGCACAACATATATATACATAGAATAACATGCAATCACATCCATTCACATAAGAAATACATAGAATTATAGCAATCAATCACATTCTAATCCGAATCCATGTAATTAATGAACATATGTACATAGATAAGATGAATTACAAAGAAAATGCTAATAATAATATTAGGATTCATAAATTTAGGTCATAAAACATATGTTAACATGTTATTAAGGTTAGAAAAGGATTTTTTGGGTCAAAATCATGTTAAAACCAATAATTCTACCATATAAGCATGCATAGGATAGTGAGAAATCATAAACCACTCACTAAGTACCAAATCTAACCAATTTGAGTCTTGATCCAAAGTGGATAGCAATAAAAAGCAATTCGAATCAACCAAAATGATGATCTCTATATTCTAATCATGATTTGTTCACTAATCTTCAATTTGGTTTCATTTAGAGAGTAATTTTGGTGATTTTGGATGAATATAGGGTTAATGGGAGTTTACATTTGATTTGGAAGACAAGGGAAAACTTTTAATTTGACTCCTACAGCCTTATTTATATTAATATCGAATTAGACTAACAAGCTTAATCATGGGATGTAACAACGCAGATTTTATCACTTTAAAAATGGATAATTAATATATCTTTAAATAATTAATAGATGAATATTATTATTCAAAAATATCTCTTTTAAATAATGATTAGTGATTGTGAAATGATTTTCAAAATGTGTTTACAAAAATAATTAGTTCAAAAATAGAAAATGCGATCGTAAATTGTTTTCCGAATTTTCGAATTTTCGGTGTCTAGAAGTTGTTGAAAACGTTGTGTGCATTTTAATTAACACACACACACATATTAATAATATAAGTATGATTGCAGTTAATAATAATAAGGTAAATAAATATATTTACTTAAGTAATAAGTAAAAGGAAGAGACGTGGCATTTAACCAAAATTTTAAATAAGAAATATTATGAGTATGGAAATGTCACATTTCTCTTACACCATAAGTACAAGGAAAAGGATTATTTGGTGGATAAAAGGGGGGTACCATGGAGTGGCGTGTGGAAGAAAAAAGGGGAGATGGATGAGGTGATGTGTCATTATATGGGTAGAGGGTAGTGTACTTAAGGGTATTTTCTAATTTCAGTTTATACAAAAACAATTTCAAAATTTCTCTCTATCCTCATTTCATTTTCCACTTTTTAAAACTTTTTCCATCTTCTTTTTAAGCTCTCGACCTTCTTTAATGGCTTCCACTTTATTTTCCCAAGTTTAAAAATCAAAAGTTTTTCACTTTTAATCTTTTAAAAACTTGTTTAAATCCTTACTCTTCTTCATACATCTCTATTCTTTTGAATTCAAGCCCATATACCCCTAGTCCAACCATGGATGTGCCCTGATTACCTTAGGCCGAGTCCATTTTCCAAGTACAAAGCCAAAAATCACCTTTTTTCCAAAAGATATACAAGATCCAAAGCCATTTCAAAGTTCTAGTGATAATTGGTTCGCTTCCATAATGTTCTGTGAGTATAAAACTTATTTCTTTCAGGAAAAACTTGATCTTTAAATTGTGTCTAATGTTATGGTAGATTTTTGGATGATTTGATGGTTATTATGTTGTCTTGGTTATGTATGTGCAGACTTGTATGTGATATGGAATTAGTTTTGAATTAGATGTCTAAAATTGTGTGATTGATGGGAAAGTTGAGTTCATGGTTATGATTTGCGGTTGTGGCATGTAATTTTATGTTATGGTGATATACATGTGTTGTAATGCTAAAAGTTTTAGCTCTTTGACTTGTTAAGTAACTTGAGATCCCTTGGAAATGAAATCATGTTTTTACTAGTTTTAAATTTCTAAAAAGATTTCAAAGTTACTAACTTTATTTTAGTTTTCAAAACCCACTTACTTTAGCTTATAAGGTAAGTTAAATTTTAAGAGTTAAAGCTAGAAAAATGTAATGACCTACAAATTTATCAATTTAATTAATTATATTTATTTTTAAAATATTCGGATATAAGTTTTATTAAACATAGATTATGATGTTTTGAACAAGAATGATGGTAATCTTATTTTGAATAAGTATTTACTAAAATATATACTTTGAAGGAATATCGATAAAATGATCGAAAATCGTTTTACAATAAACAACTCTATAATTATCAGAAGTTGCGCATGGTGCTGGATACATACACTTATTTATCTATTTAAACAAGAATATGAAATAATTTTTTTTGAGAAAATATATTTATGACATCATAAATAATTGCATCATATTTAACAATTGATTTATGAAATTAAATTGATATTTAACGATTTAATAATTATTATAATTATTCAAATAATTTTTTTCAAATAATAATAATTTATTTAATTCAGTTATGAAGTGATAATAAATCATTTTTAATAGTTTTATAAATATATATACTTGATTTGAAATTATAAGGAAAATTGGTATCACTTTATTGATATAATAACACTTTTTGTAAAAAATTGTTCAATATTAATTTATATGGTTTTATAAGTCAAATGAAATCATTTTAATTAATTAATAATAATGAGAAATTAGTTTAAAATTTTTATTTACAAATATATCTATGTTAACTAAGAAGTAAACATAGGATCGGAAATTGAAATCGGAATTTGTAACGATTTAATGAATAGAAGTTGTTTCAAGTCATTGCAACCTCATGAGATAAATATGCACGCATATATACATATATATGCATGTCATACATGCACGTACACATACAAATAAACATACACACATACATGTATACAAATGACAAAAAATCATGATATTTCTTTTATACTTCACCTTTAATCATATAAAAGTCAATGCACATGGCATGGAAGAGAAGTGAAGTGATGGAGGCACATGGGGGGATCAACGTGTGAAATGATGGAGGAAAGAGGAGGTGGAAAGTGGTGATGTGAAAGCATATGAAAATATCATGATATTTTTCAAACCTTAAACCTATAAATACATGCACATACTCTCTCATATTTTCACACATTTTTCTACAACTACTTCTTCTTCTTCTTCTTCATATTAAGCTATTTTAATTGTTTCCTAAGTCATGGCAAAGTTATGCTAAAAGATCTCCAAAAAGAAATAAATCTGCACACACACACAAGGTCGAATCACCTTAATACACTAGCCAATCACTTTCACTACCCGCCTACAAACCACGGCCACCACCTCCTACCACCCAAGGCCGAGCCTTTCCTCTCTTTCAAGCAAGGTAGTGAGAACCCAAGCACCAAAGGCCAAGGTTGAGCCCATCTAGGAGCTTTAGTGCAAGCTTAGCATGCTAAATTTTCAAAGTAGAAAAGCTATAGTCATATTAAAGTTAGTTCAATTGAATCTAAAGTGGAAAACTCTATTTATACTATGATATTTTGGATGATATATGTTTTGCTATGCTTGGTTGTGATGATTGTGAACCATGTTTGGATATGATAATATGTTTGTTTGGATGTGAAAACAATCCACGTTCAATACATGTCGAATATAACAAAGAAAATCACTTTCCTTTAATAAATGAAATGGTGTATATGAGATTATTAAACCTCTTTAAAATGGTTTAAAATGATTTATAAATGTTTTATAAATATTTAGAAGTTTTTCGACAAAGTTTGGAAAGAATATGAAAATTGAGTTAAAATAGGCGCATTGCCTAACTGCAGTTCGTGACTTCACGCCGTAAAGGTTTAAATCCATTTATACGAATGGAATCAGAGTTGGAATTCTTTGAAATATGAATTTTCTAAAATCTTATAATCATAGTTTTCAAAAAAATAAAAAGATCAACATTTCGTTTAGTAGATTTTGAAATATGAGCAAATCAAGTTTTCAAAACAATCACGCTTTGGCAGTTCGGAAACAAAAGCGATAAATTCTTTAAATTGATATTTTTAATTCTTTAAAAATATGGAATAAATTCTATAAACATATTAAAATGTTTTAAAAGAGATTTGAGTTATAAAAATGGATTTATAAATGATTGAAAAGTTTTTTTATCAAATAAGCATTAAAAGCACTATTTACAGCACTATTCGCAGCACTTTTAATAACTTTTGAAATATGGCTTTATACTTAAGTATTCTTTTTCAAATATTTTGTAAATACTTTCAAATAAATAATTCGGTGTTTTAAAAATAACGTGGAGGTTTTATAATTTATAATAAAAAGTTTAAATAAATGATTTAGAGAGAAGCTGTTATAATTAAGTGATTTAATCTTGGCTCTAAAAGCCGATAAGTAGAGTGGATCTATTCGTTAGATCCAGATGTGAAGTGCTTAAATTAAGGAGATGTTCAAGAGTAACCGGTGCCATGGCTCACTTGGCCTCTTTCCTGGGCTAGGGATTAATGAGGTCGAAATGTCGGAAACGAAGCAAGTATAAAGGATTTAATTTTTTCCAAATTTAATACAACTTGGATTGTATAGAAATAATCTTCTTATATTTGGCATTAAATTTCAAGGAGGGAATCCATACTATCCATGTGAATTTAAAAGGTGATTCCACCATTATTCAACGGATAGTAAAGGTTGAATACAAAAATTGATATTGAGTAGAATTAATATAATTTATATCGACCCTTTTAACTCGATAAGGTTTAGCAATGCGATTTATGAGAAATGATTTTGATTTGGTATTTCCAAAGTTAAAGAGAGGTTTAATGATTTTGTATATAATGGAAAAGAATATAATTAAAATATTTATATATCTAAAAGAGATATTTTATTTGATAAAAGACATTAATAAATAAAATGATAATCACCCCCACACTCAATATCTTCTATCGATGAATTGTTTGAAGGAACCAGATCGAATGGTGATTCCTATCTGAAAACCACTTCGAACCAATTTACGCATTCGAAGATGAAGACATGGAATGCTAATAAATTAGAAGATGAAATGTAGGGTAGCTTTTTATTGACCCTCAGGGGAAATTTCCTATATTATATATATGTGGCAGTAGTATCTTCATTTGATCTTCGATGCAATGGCTGCTCACTACTAATCCTAGGGGTGATTCCTGAAAGGATGTAGTAGAAGAGTTCCTTCGGTTTGTCCGGTTTTTGGACAACTTGTATTGATGAATGTTTGACATTGTACTTCTAAAATATACGTATATTGATTTTTACAAATGTACATCTGTTTGGTGGTGTAGGAAGTAACTCTCTTGCACTTAATACTCTTCTCTGAGATGTACAAGCTCATAGGGTGTGCATTTGTGGAAATCAATAATATGCGATGGAATTGGCTATGTGGCATTCAAAGTGGAATGTGCTATATGAATGCTAATCGTTACCTCGAGCCTCATCACCCGAAAATGGCTTAAACAGGGCATGTCGTAAGGCTATGTGGTTCGCAACCATTAAGGGTATGGTCATCACCTTTTTAGATTACCTACTATATATCGAGTATGTTGTGTATGCTATGAGAGATCTCAAATAGGTCGGGAAACTACCGGGGTGATGTCATATTGATTCTATCTGCCACTAGATGGGTCAGCAGGTAGGCCGGTCTTGCTAGGTGCAGAGGTTTCAAAGGAATTGATCCTCGGTACATCCCTCTAGAGATGTACTATACGGAAGGTAGTTCCTTACCTTGCCATTGTATGGAATCCATTCTCCAATAACTGCCTTCGGACTTTATTATAGAGCCTATTATGTTGGAATTTAATCAATGTAATAATTTTGGCTAAGATTATATAAGTTTACTTGAAAAGTGTTTTCAAAAGACTGTTATTAAAAATAATATTCCCAGATTTTGCGTAGCAAATGTTTTGGTTATCATAAGGTAAAAACCCTTTCCTTATTTATGTGCGGCGTGGCCTTATGAGATACCCTTTGTTTTCAAATATTAGTATTTTGAGTTTCTCACAATAGTCCCATGATTTATTCGGAGTTTATTTTCATTTCCCTTAAACTTTGGGTGCCCTATTTTTTCGAACAGCAAAGTAGTCAGGTTTAACTTGGAGAATTGTGATGGAGCTTGAAGTCTAGAGCTGTAGACGTTCCTGTAGATAGTTCTTTATTTTCATTTCCGCTGCATTAGTTCATTGATTGTATTCAGAATTTATAGGGACAGAGATTCATAAATGTCCAGGCTAGTTTATAAGATAGACTCTGATAAATGTATTTGAAATTTCCATTGTAAAGATATATATATATATACACACACACATGTATATATATATACTGAAATAATATAAGTTATTCAATTCGTGTAAGATTTTGTTCTGTCTTTATTTTCCTTTAACCTATGATAATCTGCCTCTTCGGCATTTGGATTTGCGCTACATGAATACCGAGGATGTATTAGTGTCGATTTCCAAGGGTCGAGAGGTGGGTCGTCACATTTGGTATCAGAGCTTAGGTTGAGCGAACACCTGAGCCTTATAGGGGTAAAGTCTCATCGGGGATAGAGTTAGCATTACCCTATGATGAATAACTCATTAGAGATAGGGTAAGTAACACCCTAGAATGAGTCGAGAATATTATATAAGAGCATGGATTTGTTAATGATATATAAAAATGATTAGTTTTGTAAATATGTTAAATGAAATAATTCACTTGAGGTCATATTTTAAATATAAAGAATATATTTTGGAAAATATAGTTAGTTATGATATCAAAGTCATAAGTTGGATAATTATTTTAAAAACAAGTTAGTTAAATCAAGAATAAACATCTTGTGATTAGAATTTCACAATTTGACTATAAGATATTTAATATTGGTATTGAGAGGATTAAAAACAGCGAGGAAAACCTAAGATTTGGATAATGGGAACTTTTAACTAAAAGGGTATTTTCTTAGAAAGGATTTTGAAAGTCAATGAAAATAATGTTTGAAAACAAATTCTAAAAATAATTAAAAGGATTTTTGGAAAGGGATAAAACATTTTGATAAAGATCTAGATTTGTTTCCTAAGTATTGATCAAACCTTGGTTTCAAAAGCAGTATACTTGTTAAGTTAGGATAAATACTTAGTGTGTGCTTCTAAGTATTTGCGTTTATGTTTGTAGAATCCATACAGAGAGAAGTATTCAAAAGAAGAGACCTCAATAGCAAATTGGGGTGAGAAAGTTGATCTAATCATTCTTTCAAGTGATGAGGAAGAACCCATAGAAAAAGAATATGATCCATATACTCATAGAGACAAGGATGGTTACCCGATAGCAGGAATGCTTATACCTCCCCTAACTCCAGACATTGTCATAATATCTAGTGATGCAGAGGCTGCTCCAACCTTAGAGGGAAGGGGCTGACCCCGCCAGTTCAGAATTCGAACCTGAAGAAGAACCCATAGAGGAAGAGGCTGAACCAGAGGAGGACCTGAATGATGTAACATCAAATGAATCGAACCATAGTAGTGGGGGTAACAATATCATATGGAGATGGAGGGAAATTATGTTAGTTAGCGTGAGGAGTCATCAAGTTCATATATTTAGTGGGATAATATAGAAGATGATGAAGCAGAAGCTGAGGAAGAAGCTATGGAGGAATTCGAGAATCTCGGGGTGATGAGAATGCGAGGAATAAAGGAATTAGTGGAAGGGGAAATGTTGTAGGAAGTACCAATCGACTTGGACATGTTCCATGGAATCAGCCTTGGCTACCATATGTGGAGAATGAGATACAACAAAATGAAGACGAAAATGAAGTTGATGACGAACAGGAATGTTAGGATGAGGATGTTGGGGAAGTTTCATTGGAGTTTGGATATTGGAGTGCACTGTCGGCAACAGATTCAGAATGATGATTGAGATTGGGATTGAAGACTAATTATATCGATCTAATATTAAGTATTAAGTAGTAGCTTATATGTATGGCTTCTGATAAGGTGGTGTTGTGGTTAGTCATGTATGAGTATTTGTATTATGAACTTCTATTATGTACCCAAGTAGAATAGGGATGACTTAAGGACGACCCAAGTGTGGTAAAAATATGGATGTAAGATATAAAGTTGTATAATATAACTATGTTCTTTCAATTTGACTTCATTCATTTGCAATTATACAAGTCACTTAAGAAAATTTAGAAGAATTCTTGATAAAGGAAACAATGCTTAAAAGGAGAATTTTATTTGTAAGGTAAAAAGTTATCAAATAAATTTTGGAAATTAAAATGGGATTTATTGACAAAGAATTTCAAAAGAAGTTTGAAATGAAATTATAATAGTTTATTCCAGGTAAAGGATAATTGATTTCTTTTGAAATGGAGATAGAAATATTTTGGGGAAAATACTTTGAAATGATTATCAAAATGTTAAAATAAAAGATGAAAGTTTTATAGAATGTTTTCAAAAAGATTTTTGAATATTAATAAGTATGTATGTTGTAAGTAGGTCATTTCATTGCACAATTCTGATCTAAGATTCGAGTGCGGAACTTTGAGATGTTTACTCCAGTCCAGAAAAGGATTTATCACTCGATCCTGGACAATGAACTTTAATGAAGGTTTGCGGTTGGATACTCGAATTTTCTAGCATAGTTGAGAGCTACGCAAGGAAAACTAAAATTCTGATCAAAAAATCTGATCGGATTCCGCACTAGAGGATCGGGGACCAATATTAGTTTGAAAGTAAAGTTGTGAATTCGAATAGTAGATCAAATCGAATGTTACATACTGATGATCTATATACATCATACGAGTATAAGTTTAAAAATAAATATTTTGGGCAAACAACTTTGGGTTTTGCGTTGTAATTTCGAGGATGTAATTCTTTTAATGGGGGTTGTATCTAACAACCTGCAAATTTACCAATTTGATAAATTATATTTATTATTAAAATGTTCAAATAAAAGTTTCTTTAACATAGATTATGATGTTTTGAACAAGAATGATGGAAATCTTATTTTGAGTAAGTATTTACGAAAATATAAACTTTGAAGGAATATCGATAAAATGATCGAAAATCGTTTTATCAATAAACAGCTCTATAATTATCAGTAGTCGCACATGGAGCTGGATACATACACTTATTTATCCATTTAAACAAGAATAAGAAATAAAATAATTTATTTTATTTTTGGGAAATAAAATGTATTTATGACAAAACCAATAATGACATCATATTTAGTAATTGATTTATGCATTTAAATTAAGATTTAATGATTTAATAATTATTATAATTTTTTAAATAACTGTTTTTAAATGATAGTAATTGTTTTAATTAGTTAGGAAGTGATAAAGAATCATTTACAATAGTTCTATAAAGATATATATATATATATATATATATATATATATGATTTGAAATTATAAGGAAAATTGATATCATTTTATCTGTAACGACCCAGAATTTATATTAATTAAATTTTGAATATTTAATTGATTTTAAATATTAATAAGTGAAATTAATAAGTCGAATAATTTATTTTTCGAATACTGGATTTAATTTGGACAATTAAATCGATAATTAAATAGTGAAATTCCAGAAATAATTGAAATCTGAATTTAATGTGATTAAAAATGATTTATAAAGTTATATTAAATCATATTGAAGTTATAATGATGTTATAGAACTTTTAAAATTGAATTTAAAGTTAATTTGTGAAAATTGAATATTTTAATATTTAATCGACTAGTGAAATTTGCCATTTTTTGAACAGTCTCAGAATTGGACGAAACTAGTTCCATTGGATCCGTAATAGTTTGTTGTTATCGGATTTTAATTTTCGTAGCAATCGGAGATGTTGTTTGACCGTGGCAGCTCGAAATGCATCGAAATTGTTTTAATATTAATTTGGCGAGTTAAAATAGTCATTTTTCAAATGGTCTCGGATTTCGACGAAACTAGTTTCATCGGATCCGTAATGTGATATTATTGTATGGTTTCAAATTTCGTGTCAATCGGATGTACCGTTTGTCCGGGGCAAGCCAAAACGCATCGAAATCGGTTTAATTTAAATTTGATCGTTTAATTCCGTAACTCGCACAATGACCGAATTAGCTCCCGAAACACGTTCCATTGTGTTCGGAACGCGGGGTAAACCTTAGAAACGTCAGCCGACACGCTTGATTTGGAGTTCGAGAAATTTTCGGCGAATAGTGTTTTTAGAAATTTTCTATAAAAGGCCCTTCACATTCTCAAATTGCAAAAATATAAACTAGGGTTTCGTGGCCGCCACCTTCATAAACAACGGCCAGAGATGTTCGAATTTCTTCCCTCAATTACTCCCAATCCACGCAACGTTTTGAGAAATTTCCAACTACAATATTTTAGAGCACATCACAAACTATATATCCAATGGTGGATCTTGCTTGAAATCGTCGTTTGGGGCCAAAAATTTGCCGCGTTCAGCTGGAGTTTGCGTGCGTTTTTCGACGCATAGGCGTGGCCGAGTTCACCCAAATCGCGGCCGTGGGTAGAGGCTAGGGTGGGCTACGTGATGTTAGTCGTTGATCGTTGAAGAGGTGGTTGTATTCGTCTCGAAAATTAGGGCATAGGGTGGCGGCGTTGGGTTATTTCGAACGAAGGTTTCAAACGGGGGAGAAGCATGAGGGAGCGGCCCTGATTTCTTTGCTAGAGATGGACGGTCCAGATTGCTAGGTTTAAAATTAATAAAAGAAATTGTATATTAATTTGTATTTAAATTTGTATTAACTTCTAAATACCATAACTCTTTCATACGAGGTCCGTTTTGGACGAAACGAATTGCGTTGCAATCATTTTGTCGAGCACAACGCAATGGAACTAGTTTGGAGTCGTTTGGAGCTAGCGAAAATTTTGGGTAAAATTAAACGTCCGTTTAATTTTATTCGAAATAAAACGCTATAGCTGTTATTGAAAGCAAGGTGAGAACTTCTCACTCAATCGAAATTGTTCGATTTAAATTTTAAATAGTTAGATTTAAAATTGCTTGATTGTATGTTTGAATGTTGATTGTTATCTATTGATTGTTAAAATAGACATTATACGCCGTTATTAAGCGGAGGTTATTTATTAAAAACATATACCGCGAATATTCCAATGTTTAGTGGAATTGGTATTATATATGTACTTGGAATTGATTTCCCACATTATATAGTGGATGAGACCCTATTGCGCCGCATAATAGCGGGTAATATTTTATAAACCCATGTACCGCGATATTCCGTACTGGAGCGGAATTGGTATTGTGCTAACATCTGTGGGTGCAGGGAAACAGGTTGGAGGGATCCAACTGGATTCCTCAACTGTATTGATTTATTTATAGATATTGTTATATATCCTATTGTCATATTGATATATGATGTTTGGATGCAGTGATTGATTATTTGGTGCTGTTGCATCATTGGATCCATTTTTGAAGTTTAAAAATAACGATTTTGATTTTAAATTAGGATTTTTGAATTATTATGAACGATTTATATAAAAGATGTACAAAATTGATATTTTATAAATTAAGAATACTGGAATTATAAAACGAGTTTTTATAAGTGTTAAAATGGAAAAAATGGATTTCATAAGTGAACGGAATTTATAGACTTATAAATTGTGAAGTTATAAAATGAATAGATGTTGTAAAATAAAAGATTTATGAGTAATTAACTTATAAATCGGATTTGACATTTTTAATTGAGACTTTTGAATAAAGACAAATGGTTTAAAGATGAGATTTATAAAATATATATTTTATAAATCGAAATAATGGAATTCTAAAAGGAGTTCTGTTAATGTTGAAAATAAGGTTATAAATAAAATCTTATAAGTAATAAGATTTATAATTTGTGAAGTTTTAAAAGAACGATTTTGTAAATAAATGGATTATAAGTTCTTAACTTATAATATGGACTTCCGGTATATAATTGAGTTATATAAATTGAATTGGATAATAAAGGAGATTTATAAATCGAAGTTTTATAAATAGAAATGGAATTTATAAACATTGTTTTATAAATCCGAAACCAATTGAATTTGATAAATTAAACATAGAAGTTTAATAAAGGAGATATATTCGTGATTTTGGACAGCGAATTATCCTTTAAGTTATATGTTGTAATAATAAGAGTTTGGTTGGGAATTTTATCCACGATTTTGGACAGTGGATAATCTTTTAAGTAAAATGTGTAGAAACGTTAAATGTGTTAACGAAGTATATTCACGATTTTGGACAGTGAATGTATTATAAAATAAAACGGAGATGTTTTGGGAAAGTGATATTTTAAATAGAAATGAAAACGATTTAAAGATGATTTAAAATGTGTTAAGTATCGAATACATAGATTTCAACATTCATTGTTGAAATATACGTTTTCGAGAAATAAGGAAATGGTGGACTATAACACTATTGTTATAGTAAATGGTTTCCGAAAGGAAATGTTTTATATAGTATTGGGATTTATATATCTATCTAAATTTCGAATCCCTATACTAGTGATTTTGAGTTGTCGTAACGAAGTTTTACGTAACATTCGTTTTGACTCAAATAAATGTGTTTAAGAGAACGTTTCCCTTAAAGAATGAAATATATACTTAATTATGATTTAAGTATATCGAATATTTTCCAAGTGTTGAAAATAAATGATTTGTGAATTAGAAGTATGGAAATGTTTTCCAATATGAAATGAAAGGTTTGAAATTTTATCTTTTAAAGATAAATTGAAAATTGAATAATTGAAATTTGGTTTCAAATGGTTAAGTGTGGAAAATTTTATATCTTGTAAAGATATTTTTGGAAAATAAATAATTTGGAAAATTATTTGGAATCTGATGATGCTGTGCAGACCTATTGATAGTTAAATAACCGACTATCAATAATTACCTTGAATGGGTATTTGTTGTGAATTGGATGAATTTGAATGCCACACTTATTTTTGAATAAGCGCTCACTATTCGGGTTAGCCGAGAAAGGACCTTTGGGTCGTATAACCCATTCCGAATATGTGAACGTCGTAATGGATTGCATTTAATGACCGGTGTTGAAGACCGGATATTTTTTAAAACGGAAGGATTACCGTCGAGTTACTCTACATCGGTTGATCTCCGATATAGAGGTTTTATCACCCTTAGTGACGGGAAGTCCGGACGTGATTAGAAAATTATCCGGATTTGCAAGGGCTTCGTAAGAAGTGCCTTCGGTTCTGTTCAATCCCGGAACAGACTTGTATGGTTGTATGTTTGACGTTACAAATTGAGATATAAAGCTGGTTTCTTTCAAATACATATCTGTTGGTGGCGGAGAATTTATTCTCTTAGCTTAACACCCTTCTCTGAGACGTACGAGCTCAGAGGTTATGTAGTTGAAGGTTACTAGCGATATATTCCCAATTTGGTAACGTGGCATGCTGAGTGTTGCTGTGTAATGATCATTGTTTGATCATTTGTGATATGATCATTTGTTTGATCATTTATCTTTGTGATCATTACTTTGATCATTTGTTTGACCCAAGGCATGGCTTTGTACCAAAGTGTAGCTTTATGGACGAGACTTCGTCGGACCTCACACCCTGGAAATGGTCAAAACAAGAAAGATGCAGCAAGGTTATTAGGGGGTAGCGCCCCTTTAGTGTATGTCATTCCTTCTGGATAGAGGTGGTATCATGGTATGGAGCCCAGATACTTAACCTATGTTGTTGCTGCAAATTTATTACTTTGTGGTTGTTGGAAATCAAGGATCCTCGGGAAGATCGGTTACGATCGGGGGATGACATATACGTGTCAGTAGTTACCCAGTTAGGGGTAACCCGGCCTTGTGTTGGCAGAGATATAACCATAATGTTAGGTTATTTCTCGGGTCGTCTTTCCAGAGGCGTACCTATGTGGCAATGGGAAGTTCCTTGGCCTGACCATTTGTTGGAAATCCAAAGAAACAATACGTGACTTGTACGGTTTTAGTTGTATTACCTGCCATGGAATGTGGTGGTAACCTACTATTGAACATGGTAGCTATAGTAGGCATACGATACTGGTCGTATGTTGGCTAAGATTAATATTATACTTTCGAAATGTTTTCTACACTATGCACTAATAATAATATCAAAAAGGATTTGATTTTGCGTAGTAAGCATCTTTGACTATCATAAGAAGAAATCTCCTCCAATTCTGCATTTGCATTGTGTGTGTGGCGGGAGGTCTTATGGTAGTCTCATTTTCCAAAAGCATTGCGAAATTGACTTTAAAAATATCCTGTTGTTTGTTTTAAAGATAAACTGTTTTATGTTCTCACACCAGTCACCATGACTGACCTGGAGTTTATTGTTCCCTTCCTAAACTCTGGGTGCCCACCAATTTCCACACGGGCAGTCTAGAGTCAGGTTATCAGGTCATTCTGGATTCGGGATGCTGTGGAGCTTAGTGGCGAGCTGCATGGCGAGACGTACCACTTGTATATGATATTATTTATTCCGTTGTGTATTCTGTATGAGGACAAGTTTATATAACTGTCCAGTGTTGTATTGTTGTTGTAAACTCTGATGATGATGTAATGTATACAATGATATAGTTCTTTGATTTAAAGATTATTCATTTATCTATTATATGTTGTTCCGCTGCGAATGTGAGATTCTGATATTGTTTCTGTTTCTGTATTTTCTGTTGTTTCTTCTTTCTTTTTCTTCTGTTTTCTTCTACCTCTTCTTTCTTAAACCCTAAGAATTTGGTTTTCCGGCATTCTATGGCTCGGCAGTCGATACAGTGGACGTATTGATGTCGATATTCGGAAGTCGAAGAATCGGGTCCTTACAACGTGGTATCAGAGCATATGGTTAAGCGACAACCCTGCTCTATTGGGTGTTACTCATTAGAGATAGAGTCAGCAGTACTCTAGAATGAGTTGAGTGTAATAATAGATATGAGCGAGTATTTGTTAATGAATATGAAATGTTTTATATTGGGTTTGCTTATCCGTTGAGATGTTTATGAATTTTGGTCGGTATGTGGGACGCCATATTATCGATAGGGATTTCTAAACACGTAAACGAGGCAAGACGACATAGTATCATTTTAAATTGGGTAAATGAAATAATTTTACCTCGATTATATTTTATATATAAAGAAATAATTTTTCAGAATTATGAAAAAATATATAATTGAGTGTTGGATGTTGAAAATATAAATATATATAAGTTAAATAAAACAACAATTGTGAAAGAATAAATTGTATAAGCAAATGAATTATAATGTATGAAGTTATAATTAAAATGATTTACAATGGTAAAATAATCTTATATATAAGAAGTGAAATTATATAAGTAAAAGATTTGTAAATGTGATTTATAATCTAAAATAAAATTTTAGAGAAATGTTTTTGAAAGGATTTGATATTTTGGAAAATTGTTTTGGAGAGATGAAAGCTCTAAACTCTTTTTGGTCGCTGGAAAATAATTCCGATGATGATTGCAACATCATTGGTGTTCATTTTCGGGTTTCCAAAAGAGGAATTGCTGCCAGATTATTTTAAATGAAAGTTGTTTGGAAAATTTGGATTTGGTTTTGGAAATTCAAAGGATAATTTGAATTGATTTCAAAATGGTTTTGAAAGGTTGAATATAAGTTGTATAACTTATAAAATGAGAAAATGTAAGTGAAACAAATGCTGTTTGAAAATTGGAATATAACTTAAGTAATGGTGAATGAATTTGATTTTGGGTATCAAAATTAATTAATGAAATGAAGTGATGAATGTGAACTTGAGTTATATAAATGAAATTCAATTTTATTTGTAAAATGAATTAGCAATTGAATTAATAAATGGATTGAATGTTAATCAATCGAATGTAAATAAATTGAGATGGAATAATGAATATAAGTGTTAATTCATTAAAAGGAAGTTGGATAATTAAATGAAAAGTCAATTTAATATCAACCAATTGAATTAAAAGTGTTGAACCAAATTGAATGTAAATTAAATAATTTGGTTATGTTGAATATACATTGGTTGTTATATGGATGTTAGTTGGTTGTATATAAATTCATTAAGTGTTAATGAAATTGAATTGATTAAAATTGGAAGCTAAGGTGATTAGATTCAAATTGATAATATGTAAATTTGAATAGAATTGGATTTAACTTGAATTGAAAGTAAACTAATGTGAATGTAAACTAATTGAATTTGAATGAATGAATATTAGTAAAATCCAATGTTAACAATCAAATGTGATTAAATTGGAAACCAATTCATTGAATATTAATGAAAAGTGAATGTATATTGATTTGGTTATGAAGTTGTTGAATGTTTATTGGATGATGGTTGCATTTGTTGTTTGTTGCATTTTCTATATTGACACATATGTAGTTGTTATGTTGCTATATGATGTATATTGATATTATTTTCTATATACATGTTCTCATTGTTTGATTGAGTGTTTAGTAGGTGCGGATGGCGTTTGCTTCGCATTTGGAGCTCGCTTTCGCGCTATATTAGCCGTATACGCTCGCTAATAATATATAAGGTACATATCTCGGATTAAATATCGTACTTTTACACTTTTTTCCCTACGGGATGCCTCATCACTTGATGAGATGTATATTTGTGATATATATACACTGTCATTTTTTTTCGGATCGAGCCGCGCAAAGGAGGCTATGGCGAAATTTTCTGAAAATTTAAGGCGTTAGAATATTTTTGAGAAATTTGAAAATTTTGGAAACTTAGTAAAGTTGTTGAAAGAAGTTTAACTATTGGATTTTTGGAAAAGTTAAACACTTAAAAGATTTGTAAATCTAATTTGAACGATTTGTTTGAAAAGTTAAAGGAGTTTGTGAATTTTTCTTACTTGGTAATTTCGAGGACGAAATTCTTTTAAGGGGGGAAATTTGTAACGACCCAGAATTTATATTAATTAAAATTTGAATAATTAATTGATTTTAAATATTAATAAGTGAAATTAATAAGTCGAATAATTTATTTTTCGAATACTGGATTTAATTTGGACAATTAAATCGATAATTAAATAGTGAAATTCCAGAAATAATTGAAATCTGGATTTAATGTGATTAAAAATGATTTATAAAGTTATATTAAATCATATTGAAGTTATAATGATGTTATAGAACTTTTAAAATTGAATTTAAAGTTAATATGTGAAAATTGAAAATTTTAATATTTAATCGACTAGTGAAATTTGCCATTTTTCGAACAGTCTCAGAATTAGAAGAAACTAGTTCCATTGGATCTGTAATAGTTTGTTATTATCGGATTTCAATTTTCGTAGTAATAGGAGTTGTCGTTTGACTGTGGCAGCTCGAAACGCATCGAAATTGTTTTAATATTAATTTGGCAAGTTAAAATAGTCATTTTTCAAACGGTCTTGGATTTCGACGAAACTAGTTTCATCAGATCCGTAATGTGATATTATTATATGGTTTCAAATTTCGTGTCAATCGGATGTACCGTTTGTCCGGGGCAAGCCAAAACGCATCGAAATCGGTTTAAATCGGTTTAATTTAAATTTGATCGTTTAATTCCGTAACTCGCACAGATGACCGAATTAGCTCCCGAAACACGTTCCATTGTGTTCGGAACGTGGGGTAAACCTTAGAAACGTCAGCCGGCACGCTTGATTTGGAGTTCGGGAAATTTTCGGTGAATAGTGTTTTTAGAAATTTTCTATAAAAGGCCCTTCACATTCTCAAGTTGCAAAAATATAAACTAGGGTTTAGTGGCCGCCACCTTCATAAACAACGGCCAGAGATGTTCGAATTTCTTCCCTCAATTACTCCCAATCCACGCAACGTTTTGAGAAATTTCCAACTACAATATTTTAGAGCACATCACAAACTATATATCCAATAGTGGATCTTGCTTGAAATCGTCGTTTGGGGCCAAATATTTGCCGCGTTCAGCTGGAGTTTGCGTGCGTTTTTCGACGCATAGGCGTGGCCGAGTTCACCCAAATCGCGGTCGTGGGTAGAGGCTAGGGTGGGCTACGTGATGTTAGTCGTTGATCGTTGAAGAGGTGGTTGTATTCGTCTCGAAAATTAGGGCATAGGGTGGCGGCGTTGGGTTATTTCGAACGAAGGTTTCGAATGGGGAAGAAGCATGAGGGAGCGGCCCTAATTTCTTTGCTAGAGATGGACGGTCTAGATTGCTAGGTATAAAATTAATAAAAGAAATTGTATATTAATTTGTATTTAAATTTGTATTAACTTCAAAATACCATAACTCTTTCATACGAGGTCCGTTTTGGACGAAACGAATTGCGTTGCAATCGTTTTGTCGAGCACTATGCAATGGAACTGGTTTGGAGTCGTTTAGAGCTATCGAAAATTTTGGGTAAAATTAAACGTCCGTTTAATTTTATTCGAAATAAAACGCTATAGCTGTTATTGAAAGCAAGGTGAGAACTTCTCACTCAATCGAAATTGTTCGATTTAAATTTTAAATAGTTAGATTTAAAATTGCTTGATTGTATGTTTGAATATTGATTGTTATCTATTGATTGTTAAAATAGACATTATACGCCGTTATTAAGCGGAGGTTATTTATTAAAAACATATACCGCGAATATTCCAATGTTTAGTGGAATTGGTATTATATATGTACTTGGAATTGATTTCCCACATTATATAGTGGATGAGACCCTATTGCACCGCATAATAGCGGGTAATACTTTATAAACCCATATACCGCGATATTCCGTACTGGAGCGGAATTGGTATTGTGCTAACATCTGTGGATGCAGGGAAACAGGTTGGAGGGATCCAACTAGATTCCTCAACTGTATTGATTTATTTATAGATATTGTTATATATCCTGTTGTCATATCGATATATGATGTTTGGATGCAGTGATTGATTATTTGGTGTTGTTGCATCATTGGATCCATTTTTGAAGTTTAAAAATAACGATTTTGATTTTAAATTGGGATTTTTGAATTATTATGAACGATTTATATAAAAGATGTACAAAATTGATATTTTATAAATTAAGAATACTGGAATTATAAAACGAGTTTTTATAAGTGTTAAAATGGAAAAAATGGATTTCATAAGTGAACGGAATTTATAGACTTATAAATTGTGAAGTTATAAAATGAATAGATGTTGTAAAATAAAAGATTTATGAGTAATTAACTTATAAATCGGATTTGACATTTTTAATTGAGACTTTTGAATAAAGACAAATGGTTTAAAGATGAGATTTATAAAATATATATTTTATAAATCGAAATAATGGAATTCTAAAAGGAGTTCTGTTAATGTTGAAAATAAGGTTATAAATAAAATCTTATAAGTAATAAGATTTATAATTTGTGAAGTTTTAAAAGAACGATTTTGTAAATAAATGGATTATAAGTTCTTAACTTATAATATGGACTTCCGGTATATAATTGAGTTATATAAATTGAATTGGATAATAAAGGAGATTTATAAATCGAAGTTTTATAAATAGAAATGGAATTTATAAACATTGTTTTATAAATCCGAAACCAATTGAATTTGATAAATTAAACATAGAAGTTTAATAAAGGAGATATATTCGTGATTTTGGATAGCGAATTATCCTTTAAGTTATATGTTGTAATAATAAGAGTTTGGTTGGGAATTTTATCCACGATTTTGGACAGTGGATAATCTTTTAAGTAAAATGTGTAGAAACGTTAAATGTGTTAACGAAGTATATTCACGATTTTGGACAGTGAATGTATTATAAAATAAAATGGAGATGTTTTGGGAAAGTGATATTTTAAATAGAAATGAAAACGATTTAAAGATGATTTAAAATGTGTTAAGTATCGAATACATAGATTTCAACATTCATTGTTGAAATATACGTTTTCGAGAAATAAGGAAATGGTGGACTATAACACTATTGTTATAGTAAATGGTTTCCGAAAGGAAATGTTTTATATAGTATTGGGATTTATATATCTATCTAAATTTCGAATCCCTATACTAGTGATTTTGAGTTGTCGTAACGAAGTTTTACGTAACATTCGTTTTGACTCAAATAAATGTGTTTAAGAGAACGTTTCCCTTAAAGAATGAAATATATACTTAATTATGATTTAAGTATATCGAATATTTTCCAAGTGTTGAAAATAAATGATTTGTGAATTACTTATTATTAAATAAGTATGGAAATGTTTTCCAATATGAAATGAAAGGTTTGAAATTTTATCTTTTAAAGATAAATTGAAAATTGAATAATTGAAATTTGGTTTCAAATGGTTAAGTGTGGAAAATTTTATATCTTGTAAAGATATTTTTGGAAAATAAATAATTTGGAAAATTATTTGGAATCTGATGATGCCGTGCAGACCTATTGATAGTTAAATAACCGACTATCAATAATTACCTTGAATGGGCATTTGTTGTGAATTGGATGAATTTGAATGCCACACTTATTTTTGAATAAGCGCTCACTATTCGGGTTAACCGGGAAAGGACCTTTGGGTCGTATAACCCATTCCGAATATGTGAACGTCGTAATGGATTGCATTTGATGACCGGTGTTGAAGATCGGATATTTTTTAAAACAGAAGGATTACCGTCGAGTTACTCTACATCGGCTGATCTCCGATATAGAGGTTTTATCACCCTTAGTGACGGGAAGTACGGACGTGATTAGAAAATTATCCGGATTTACAAGGGCTTCGTAAGAAGTGCCTTCGGTTCTGTTCGATCCCGGAACAGACTTGTATGGTTGTATGTCTGACGTTACAAATTGAGATATAAAGCTGGTTTCTTTCAAATACATATCTGTTGGTGGCGGAGAATTTATTCTCTTAGCTTAACACCCTTCTCTGAGACGTACGAGCTCAGAGGTTATGTAGTTGAAGGTTACTAGCGATATATTCCCAATTTGGTAACGTGGCATGCTGAGTGTTGCTGTGTAATGATCATTGTTTGATCATTTGTGATATGATCATTTGTTTGATCATTTATCTTTGTGATCATTACTTTGATCATTTGTTTGACCCAAGGCATGGCTTTGTACCAAAACGTAGCTTTGTGGACGAGACTTCGTCGGACCTCACACCCTGGAAATTGTCAAAACAGGAAAGATGCGGCAAGGTTATTAGGGGGTAGCGCCCCTTTAGTGTATGTCATTCCTTCTGGATAGAGGTGGTATCATGGTATGGAGCCCAGATACTTAACCTATGTTGTTGCTGCAAATTTATTACTTTGTGGTTGTTGGAAATCGAGGATCCTCGGGAAGATCGGTTACGATTGGGGGATGACATATACGTGTCAGTAGTTACCCAGTTAGGGGTAACCCGGCCTTGTGTTGGCAGAGATATAACCATAATGTTAGGTTATTTCTCGGGTCGTCTTTCCAGAGGCGTACCTATGTGGCAATGGGAAGTTCCTTGGCCTGACCATTTGTTGGAAATCCAAAGAAACAATATGTGACTTATACGGTTTTAGTTGTATTACCTGCCATGGAATGTGGCGGTAACCTACTAATGAACATGGTAGCTATAGTAGGCATACGATACTGGTCGTATGTTGGCTAAGATTAATATTATACTTTCGAAATGTTTTCTACACTATGCACTAATAATAATATCAAAAAGGATTTGATTTTGCGTAGTAAGCATCTTTGACTATCATAAGAAGAAATCTCCTCCAATTCTGCATTTGCATTGTGTGTGTGGCGGGAGGTCTTATGGTAGTCTCATTTTCCAAAAGCATTGCGAAATTGACTTTAAAAATATCCTGTTGTTTGTTTTAAAGATAAACTGTTTTAAGTTCTCACACCAGTCACCATGACTGACCTGGAGTTTATTGTTTCCTTCCTAAACTCTGGGTGCCCACCAATTTCCACACGGGCAGTCTAGAGTCAGGTTATCAGGTCATTCTGGATTCGGGATGCTGTGGAGCTTAGTGGCGAGCTGCATGGCGAGACGTACCACTTGTATATGATATTATTTATTCCGCTGTGTATTCTGTATGAGGACAAGTTTATATAACTGTCCAGTGTTGTATTGTTGTTGTAAACTCTGATGATGATGTAATGTATACAATGATATAGTTCTTTGATTTAAAGATTATTCATTTATCTATTATATGTTGTTCCGCTGCGAATGTGAGATTCTGATATTGTTTCTGTTTCTGTATTTTCTGTTGTTTCTTCTTTCTTTTTCTTCTGTTTTCTTCTACCTCTTCTTTCTTAAACCCTAAGAATTTGGTTTTTCGGCATTCGATGGCTCGGCAGTCGATACAGTGGACGTATTGATGTCGATATTCGGAAGTCGAAGAATCGGGTCCTTATAACTTTATCAATATAACAAAACTTTCGGTAAACAATTGTTTAATATTAATTTATATGGTTTTATAAATCAAATGAGTTCGTTTTAATTAATTAATAATGATGAGAAATTTGTTTTCAAATTTTGTTTACAAACTATATATGTTAACTGAGCAGTTAAAATAGGACCGGGGATCGGAATCAGAATTCGTAACTATTTAACGAATAGAAGTTGTTTTAAGTCATTATAACCTATAAGACAAATATGCATGCATATATACATATAGATGTATGTCATACATGCACATACACATATAAATCAACATACATACATACATGTATACAAATGAAACAAATATCATAATATTTTTTTATACTTCACCTTTAAGCATACAAAAGTCAATGTGCATAGCACGAAAGAGAAGTGAAGTGATTGAGGCAGATGGGGGGATCAATGTGAAATGATTGAGGAGAGGAGGTGGAAAGTGGTGATGTGAAAGCATATGAATATATCATGATATTTTCTAACTCTTAGGCCTATAAATACATGCACATACTCTCTCATATTTTCACATATTCTTCTACTACTTCTTCTTCTTCATACTAAGCTATTTTAATGGATTCCTAAGTCATGGAAAAGTTATGCCAAAATATCTCCAAAAAGAAATAAAATTATATACATACATATATATACATACAAGGTCGAATCACCTTAAAACACTAGCCAATCACTTCCATTACCCTCCTACAACCCACGGCCACCACCTCCTACTACCCAAGGCCGAGTCTTTACTTTCTTCCAAACAAGGCAGTGAGCACCCAAGCACCAAAGGCCAAGGTTGAGCCTATCTATGAGCTTTAGTGCAACCTTAGCAAGCTAAATTTTTCAAAATAGCGAAGCTATAATCATATTAAAGCTAGTTCGATGGAATCTAAAGTCGAAAACTCTATTTATACTATGATATTTTGGATGATATTGTTTGGCTATGCTTAGTTGTGATGATTGTAGACCATGTTTGGATATGATAATAAGTTTGTTTGAATGTGTAAACAATTTACATTTAATACACGTCCAATAACACAAAAAAATCACTTTCCTTTAATAAATGAAATGGTGTATATGAGATTGTTCTGCCTCTTTAAAATGGTTTAAAATGATTTGAAAATGTTTTATAAATATTTAAAAGTGTATCAACAAAGTTTGGAAAGGATATGAAAATTGTGTTAAAATAGGCGCATCGCATAACGGCAGTTTGCGATTTCGCGTTGTAAATGTTTAAATCCATTTATAAGATACAATCGGATTCGAAATTCTTTGTAATAAAAAATTTTCAAACTCTTATAATCATAGTTTTCAAACTAAAGAAAATGATCAAGATTTCATTTAGTAGATTTTGAAATATGAGCAAATCAAGTTTTCAAAATAATCGCGCTTTGGCGGTTCGGAAACCAAACCGATAAATTCTTTAAAATTGATATTTTTAATTCTTCAAAAATTTGGAATAAATTCTTTAAATATATTACAATGTTTTAAAAGAAATACGAGTTATGAAAATGGATTTCTAATGATAGAAAAGTTGTTTTGATCAAATAAGCCTTAAAAGCACTATTCGTAGCACTTTTTCTAGCATTTTTAATAACTTTTGAAATATGACTTTCAACTTAAGTATTCTTTCCCAAATCTTTTGTAAATATTTTCAAATAAATAATTCAGTATTTTAAAGAAAACGTGGAGGTTTTATATTTTATTTTAAGGAGTTTAAATGAGTGATTTAAAAAAAGCTATTATAATTAAGTGATATAATCTTAGCTCTAAAAGCCTATAAGTAAACTGGATTTTTCTATTCGTGAGATTCAGATGTGAGGTGCTTAAACTATGGAGATGTTCAAGAGCGACTAGTGTCCTGGTTCACCTGGCCTCTTTCCTGGATAGGGATATATAAGGTCGAAATGTTAGAAACGATGCAAGTATAAAAGATTTAATTTTTTCCAAATTTAATACAACTTGGATTGTATAGAAATAATCTTCTTATACACGATAATAAATTTTGAGAAGAGAATCCATACTATCTGTGGGTATTTAAAAGTTGATTTTACTGTTATTCGATGGATAGTAACGATTGAATACAGAAATTGATATTGAGTAGAATTATTATAATTTCTATCGACCTTTTTTACTCAATAAGGTTTAGCAATGTGATTTATGAGAAATGATTTTGATTTGGTATTTCCAAAGTTAAAGAGAGGTTCAATGATTCTGTATATACTGGAAAAGAATATGATTTAAAGATTTATATCTCTAAAAGAGATATTTTATTTGATAAAAGATATTAATAAATAAAATGATAATCACTCTCAAACTGAACATCGTCTAGCGATGATTTGTTCGAAGGAACCATGATCGGAATTTGGTGATTCCTATCTGAAAACCACTTCGAACCAATTTACGCATTCGAAGGTAAAGACATGGAATGATAATAAATTAGAAGATGGAATGTATGGCTGCTTGTTACTAACGCTCGAGAGAAATTTCCCATATTATATATATATGTATGGAAGTTATATCTTCATTTGATCTTTGATGCAAGGGCTGCTCACTACTATCCTAGGGGTGATTCCCAATAGGATGTAGTAGGAGAGTTCCTTCGATTTGTCCTGTTCCTAGACAACTTATATGGACGAATGTTTGACATTGCATTTCTAGAATACACGTACATTGATTTTTACAAACGTACATCTATTTGGTGGTGTAGGAAGCAACTCTTTTACACTTAAAACCCTTATCTGAGATGTACGAGCTCATAGGTTGTACATTTGTGGAAATCAATAATGTGCGATGGAATTGGCAATGTGGCATTCAAAGTGGAATGTTTTATGTGAAAGGTAATCGTTACCTTGGGCCTAATCACCCGGAAACGGCTTAAACAGGAGATGCCGTAAGGCTATGTGGTTCGCAGCCATTAGTGTGATATCCCGGAATTTTGGGCAATATCAATTTAATAATCTATGTTAAAATTAAATAGATTTGATAATATTGTTAATAATAAATATGAATTGATTTAATAATCTTCTTTAATAAATATTTAATTGGTGATTTTTATCTTTTTAAAAGCTAATTAATTATTTTCTATTTATAATGTATATATATATATATATATATATTTGTATATATTGTAAATAGATAAGCTTTGTTTTAAATTTAATAAATAAAGGCATGTTTTCTAATTTTAATATTTTTGTAATTTGGAAATTATGATTTAATTTAAAATATATGGTTTTAAAATATTTAGGATAAATGTAAATTGATTTAAATTTATATCTTAGCTTAAGTTTAAGATTAATTAAAAGGTTTGTTTTAAATTATTGTTTAATAAATATGATATATTAATTTATTTAATAATAATAATAGGAATGTATAATCTCTGTTATAAATTATTTGAATTTGACAAATTACTATTTTCAAATAACATTATTAATGTATTGTTTTATATATATAAATATAAATAGATTTTAAAATAGAAGTGTTATTTTCAATTTTAATATGTTGTTATATATGTATATATATAACTTGATTTTAAAAATTGGATTTTTGAATTTATTTTGAATTTAAAAGCTTTGAAATTAAAAGGAGTAAATATTTAAAATGTTTGGATTTTAAAGATATTTATATAAGCTTTTATTTGTATATATATATATATACATAGCTTTATTTTATTTTCTCTAAAAAGTAATTCATAGATATAAATAATAAATATATATAGAGAGAGAAATAAAAGACAATAAGTATTTAAGTTAGAAATGGAACATAATAATAGAGTAGGTAAATTCTAACATCTTGTTAAGTATAGAAACTTAGTTATATTGCAAAGCTTAAGACTAAAACAAGGCAAGAAAATGAACACTTGAAGTTCTGGAAAACACATGTTTGCAAGGCTGTAGACATAAGGGAAAATGTATTTATGTTTGCACAGGGAAATGGGTATGAACACATAAAAAGAAAACTATATAAGTACATACGAAATAAGATAAAGAAAGATAAGTATGTAGACATGGAGACAAGCATTAATGCTATATCTCTAGTACACAATGTAAGATCTTATCAGCCCCAAGGAAAGAAAAAAATCTCTGAACATTTTTGTACCAGTAAAATAAACAATCCAGTAAAATAATAATCATGTAAACCTTGTTCTATTTATCAATCTTCTCTATCTCTTTTCGTTCATTAAAAAGAAACTTAACATACCAGAAGTTTTATTTCAACTGAAGTTTTATTCAACTCAACTTAAACAACAATTCTACTCAATAAAAATGAAGATCAGATTAAAGAGAGATTTTTGCTAGCAGTTTCAAGGGCCTGTTTTCAAAATCAAGGCTCTGTTCTTCCTTTTCTAAAAACTGGTGAGTAACATTTCTTTTTAAAAGTTTAAGTATATAGTTGTGTTGCATGTTCAACTCTGAAACAAGTATGCTGTGAATATATTTTAAACTCTGTGTGTATATATGTGAATGTTTTGTTGTGTGTGCACTGCTATGATCTAGATGCTTCACTGATTTTAGTTTCCAGGTTCTAAATCAGTTCATAAATCAATTGCTCTTGATCAAATCTTTATTAGTACTTAAGTCTTGAACAAATTGTGTTTGTTATATCATAGATTTATGTTTAAAAATTTGTTTAAGTGAAAACAAATTTGTATTGCCTCTGGAAATACTAAACAACACAGAAAATTTAAAATAAGTTGAAAATCAATTACCCTGATTCTTTGATTCAGGAATCTGAATCAAATACTAAACTAAAACTTGATTTTTGAAACTAAAATTTCGATTTTTAGAAATGGGATTTGAGTACATTTTTAGTTTAACCAGCAAATGGTAATTTGGAGTTTTCTGGTGATCTCTGTGATCTGGGAGATTGTAGTTTCCAGTGATGATGCACGAATGATTGGAGAGTAAGGGAAAATTGTCAGGATGGCGATCAGGTGAACGTGGAGGCGACGGCGATGTTTTCTTTTTCGTAGACCTAGTTTTGAGGTGCCAAGGATTTTCGTTCGTACGACGTCATCGTTCGATCGAGTGTCAAGCGCTGCTGGGGTTTGGTAGAGGAGTTGTTGACGTAGCGGTGGCCAGAATTTCAGGGGTTTCGGTGGACGAGGCGGCGAGGTCGGCAAAGTTTTCCAGGTTTGGTGGTGTTTTCTAGTTTGCGTTCCAGGTTTTGGGTAGCCGAGATTGTTTTCATTTTCAAGGAGAGAAAGGGGTGTTGATGATCCGGAGTTGGTATTTGCGGCATGGTCGACTTGCTCGGCGACGCGATGATGACCGAAGTCGATCATCGACGGTGGGCACGTGCACCGTGCATTTTGATATCCTGATGAGCTTTGGGTTTGGTTAGGAAGAGCACTCGGGATTTACTCGAGTTGATTCATGTTTTGCTCGAAGCCTTTTGATGTTTTACTCGAAGTAAACTAAGGAGGCTCGGGTAGTTTTTGTTCAGAGTTTAAACCTGTACCCAGTTTAACAGTTTTAAAATGTTGGTTTTAAATTGGAAACAAAGTTTAAGCTAAGTTTTAAAAATCAAAGTGTAATAATGAATTTAAGTTAGTTTTGAAACTTACTTTGGAAATAAATCAAGTTTTAAATTTAAATTGGTTAACTAATTGAAAGTATATTTTAAGGAATTTAAAAGTAAGTTTAAAGGTGAATATTGTTTTTAAATGTGTTTTAAACTTTGTTAAAGTTAAATTGGTATTCATTTTTTTAAGTCTTAAATTTAAAGTGAAATTGGAAAGTAAATGTGATAAGTATAATTACTTAATGTAATAAATGAAGCATAATTATTTAGTAATGTGATTAAGGGTAATTACTTAAAGATAATTACTTAATTAAAAGTAATTAATTAATGGTTAAAGTTGATTAAGTAATTGAGAATAATCACTTATTTTAATCAATTAAGGATAATTAATTAATGGTTAATTTATTAATTAAAGATAATTAATTAAATGGTGAATTAAATAATTAAGGGTTAATTATTTAATAATTAAAGATTAATTAAGTTACAGTTAAAACTTAAATTAATTAAATAATTAGTGGTTAATTAATTGGTTATTAAGATTAATTAATTTGTAATTAATAATGATTAATCTAAGTTTAAATTACTTAAGAAAAGAAATTAAAGGATTGCTAATAGTTTAATGAAGGTCATTAGCTAGGATTATTTAATAATAAATTAATGTGATTAATTTTAATAATTAATTAGATAAATTAATTAAAGATAAACATTTGTGAAAATGTTTAAGTGTAATTACTTAATGCAAGTAATTAAGGAATTAATTACTTAATGTAATTAATTGAGTTTAAACTTGATTAGTTTAAGTTAATTAATTAAGTTTAATTAATTTTAATTAATCACTAGATGATTTGATGGGTAATTACTATATGTAATTAATTGAAGATGATTTAAATATGAAAGTAATTTGGATTAAATTACTTTGTGAAATTAATCAAGGGATTAATTAAGATAATTAATTAAGGATTATTAAATGAAGTAATTAAGGGTAGTTAATTACTGAATGGGATTAATCAAGAGTGATAGCTATGGTTTAAGTAAAGATTTATTTACTTAATGTAGTTAATTTAAATAGAATAATTAATTAAAAATGTAATTAAGGATCATTAAAGTATATAATTAATGATGTAATTAAGGGTTGATTCATTAAGACTAATTAATCAATAATAAGTGTTTTTGAGAAATTAATTAATGTAATTAATTAAGGATAAATGTAATTAATTATAGTTAATTAATTAATAGAGTAATTAAAGATTAATTACTATATTTGGTTAAGGATAATTAATTTGTGAAATTAATTAAAGAATAATTACTTGAATGTAATTAAAGGATAATTAATCCAGGATGATTAATTAAGATGGAAATTAGAGAATAGTTAATTAATTGATTTGTAATTAATTAATGGTTATGTAAGCAAGATTTATAATGATGAAGTAATTAATTTAATTTACTTTAAATTAATTAGAGATAAGTAATTAATTTAATTCATTTTAAATTAATTATAAATGGTGTGATTATTAATCCTTGTTTATGTATGGATGGATGATGTTGATTTCCTTGAATGGTTTGAAATCTCAGATATGAGATAAGTAATGCTATATGATATGGTTGCTTTGGTTGAAATGTGATAATAATATGGATTATCTGTTGTGATGATATTATGTATTATCTATCTGTGATATTGTGTATTATCTATCTGTGATATTGTGAATTATCTATCTGTGTGTATATGGATAATGAAATGAATTGTTTTAACTTTAAAACAACTTGGCCTTAAAAGATACGTTTTGGATTTCGATGAGACCAGGATCGGGTTTCCAGATTTGGATATTTGAAAACCACATCGATCCAAATTAACGATAGGTCGTGAATCTCAAGTGAAGATGAAGATTCAAAGTGCAAGGGTTATTGTCGTTAACTCTGAGGATGATTCCAAAATGAATGTAACGAGATAATGCCTTCGGTTTCGTTCGAACCCGGAACGAACTTGTATGGATTGAATGCTTTCAGAACATCGTCAAGTGGACGATGAGCATTCTAAGTGATGTGTTCTGATGAGGTAATCGTAGCCTCAAGCCTCATCAACTGGGAATGGCTAATATAGGGGAGGTGCAGCAAGGCTTCGTGGGTAGCACCCACTTGAGAGCGAGATTTTCCCCTGTCTAGATGTCCCTTTATATTCGGCTGTGTGGGCAGTTGTGGCCACAACTGCTGGGGTTGTTTCATTCGGGACTGTCCAGTAAGGGATGGTTCCGGCCTTGTGTTGTAGGGGATTGGGAGTAATCCTCGGTACGCTGATCTTGGCCGAGTACTGTGACGGGTGGTACCCCAGTAGCCCTGCCATTGTATGGAATCCAATCTCCAATAAGTGCCATCGGATTTGATTGTATTACCCACTTGTTGGCTAGTATGCTGGAATTTAATCATGTAACAATTTCAGCTATTTCTTATTTACTTGAAAACCCTAGACCTATTATAATATCATAGAATTTCCTATCAAATGTTTGGTTAGCGTAAGGTAAAAACTTTTCCATGTTTATGTGTGGAAAGTCTTACGTGATACCTTTTCTTTTCAAAGCTTTTCAAAGTTAAGCAACTTTAACCTGTTACTCATACCAGACCCATGTCTGACCCGGAGTTTATTTTCTGTTTTCTTAAACTCTTGGGTACTCAAATTTTTACGAGTAGCCAAGGGATTCAGGTTAGCTTTGACGATTTATGGAGGAGCAATGGAGCAGGAGGCTTCAGCGTTATAGATATGTATAGTGTTCCGCTGTGTTGGTATCTCTGTGTTGTATCTCTGTATTGTTTGAGTTGTATTAACTAGACAGGTGTTTATAACTATCTAGTATGTGATGTATTATCTGTGTAACTCTGATTGATGTTGTATATTATGTAATATTTATGTGATTAATATAATTTATTCGTTCCGCTGTTGAGATTCTAATTTTGTTTCTTCTTTCTTCTTTATCTTTTCTCTTTTCTATCCCTTTCTTTCTTATAGATGATGCAACTTTCTGGTTCTAGAAAGTTGGGTCATCACAATTAGGGTATGATCATCACTTTTCTAGATTACCCTCAATATATCGGGTATGTTGTGTATGTTATGAGAGCTCTCGGATAGGTCGGTAATGACCAGGGTGATGTCATATTCGGTTCTATCCGCCACTAGATGGGTCCAAGTGCAGAGGTTTCAAAGGTGTTGATCCTCGGTACATCCCTCTAAAGATGTACTATACAGAAGGTAGTTCCTTACCTTGCCATTGTATAGAATCCATTCTCCAATATGTGTATTCGGACTTGATTATAGAGCCTATTATGCTAGAATTTAACTAATGTAATAATTTCAACTTAGATTATATAATTTTACTTGAAAAGTTTTTTCAAAAGAATGTCATTAAAAATAATATTCCCAGATTTTGCACAGCAAATGTTTTGGTTGTCATAAGGTAAAAACCTGTTCCATGTTTATATGCGGCGTAGTCTTATGAGATACCCTTTGTTTTCAAATATCCATACTTTGAGTTTCTCACACCAGTCCCACGACTGACCCGGAGTTTATTTTATTTTTCCTTAAATTTTGGGTGCCCTATTTTTCTAGGCAGCCAAGTAGTCGGGTTTAACTTGGAGCATTGTGATGGAGCTTGAAGTCTAGAGCTGAAGGTGTTCCTGTAGATAGTTCTCCATTTCCATTTCCATTTCCACTACACTGGTTTACTGATTGTATTCAGCATTTATAAGGACAGAGATTTATAACTATCCAGACTAATTTATAAGATAGACCTTGATAAATGTATTTAAAATTTCCGCTATAAAGATACATATATTGAAATAATATATGTTATTCAATTCGTATAAGATTTCGTTCTGTCTTTATTTCATTTTACTCCATGGTAATCTACCTCTCCGACACTTGGGTCGGCATATTAATACCAAAGATTAATTAGTGTTGACCTCTGAGGGTTGAGGAGGCCGATGAATACCCCAAGTTATATTAACCTTTGACATCTATTTGGCAGAAAAATCCATATTCTGCTATAATTGAGTTAAGTAGATTATTTGAAGAAACTTTTAGTGGAATAAATCACTGTTTTGCTAATATATTGATTTGGACATTGAACTGTATGCAAGTTAACCTATATTGGACACGTGATGGTTTAGTCAGTGAATGCTAATTAATTTTATTTACATATATCTTGGCATTTGAAAATACCTGTTATATGACTTGAAAACAAATTTAAGGAAATGGTAGCTTGATCTAGTATTATTGTGGACGCCAAAACAAATTTAAGTTTTGGTTTTAATGTAACTTAAATTTTATTAACAATTTGAGGTTAAGTGTTCATAAAAATATAAAAGATGTTTTAAAGATAATTAATTAACTATTTCTTTGGAAAGATTTTAAAGTAAGTTGGTTAACTATATTTCTAAGGATGTGTTTAAAGTTATTTTTATTTGGTTAACGGTGTTAAAAGTTAATTGCTTATTTTAAATATGAGGGTTTTAAATTAATTAATTTATTAAATTATGATGTTTAAAGGTAATTATTTAATCGAGTAAGAATGTCATAAAGGGTAAATTGTTTTACAAAAAGGATTTACATAGTAAAAGTGTGATGACCCACCTTTCTGATCCTTGGAAACGACACTCGGTATTCATGTGTCATTTTCTAAGCATCTGAAAGATAAGTTATCTTAGAGTGAAATAAAGAACAGAACAAGACAGAATAGATAAACCTCATAGTGGAATAGTTACAACCCAGAAAGATGAAGATTTAGGTCGAGTACGACCTAACATGTTGGTAAGTCGGGTACGACCTAAGGAGGAGGCTAACGGGCTAAATCTTGGTGAAGAGTTGTGGGAAGTTGAAGTTTTATGTCGTATGCGACCTAACGAGTTCGAGGATCACGAGCTCCGACCTAACAAGTGCTTTAAGTCGTTCCAACGACTTAGTGAAGATCGGCAATGACTTAGTGGATATTCGCGAGTTAACAAGCTAAAGGAAAAGGCGCTCGAACGAGCTAACTGTGCCGAGTCACGACCTAAGGAATCTACCGACTTAAGAGTTAGGTCGCATGAAGCTGGTTATCTCTTAAGTCGTCTGCATGGTAAGTCGTTACATGATTTAGGTCGTTACCGACCTTAGTTAAGTCGCTGAAGCAATGCCGCATGCTTTTAAGTCGCTCACTGATGATAAGTCGTTCAAGTGTTAAGTCGTGAAGTTTTAGGTCGTTTCCGACCTATGTGTTGTAAAGCGTTGAGTTGTATTTCCTTATGACGTTTGTTTTTAGGTCGTGTATGTTGAGTCGTAGACGATCTATATGTTGTATTGTAAGTGTGGAATTGTATGTACTGTATTGTTTTCTTTGTACTGATGCTAAGTCGTGGCCGACCTATGGTAAGTCGTAAGTCGTGGCCGACCTATGGTAAGTCGTAAGTCATTGCCGACTTATGTGTTGTCTGTTTTGGTGTGTTGAGTTGTAGCCTATAAATAGGCATGTGTGGTCATTTTGTAAAGGTTGTTGATTTTTGAATAAAATTCTTGTTTGTTAGCTTTGTGCTTTCAATTAAATTGGTAGTTGAGTGTAATCTCCTATCTCCACCTTCGACATTCGGGTGCGCTCGAATCTTCGATCGTTGAAGCCGATTCGTGGAATCAAGTGCGCTTGATCAACGCTCGAAGAATTGAAGATCTCTTTTCACGGTATTGTGCGCGATCAACGTGTCAGAGATAGCTAGAATTCGGTATCTTCGGATCAACGAATTTGGGCATTTCAGTATTCATCAATCCACCGATTGCTACTTTCATCGATCTACCTTGTTTTTGTTTAATCCGCTGCATCAGTTTGGTATTAGAGCTAGACTTAGCAAATCATAGTTAAGCCGAGTCTTGGAGCCAATATTCTTTCGAAGAATTTGAAGTGTTAGAGCCGAGAGCAAGTTAGGCCGTGCATCATTTGAAGCCGTGCATCATTTGGTTCATTGTGTTCATCGCGAAGTTGCAACAAAGTTGAAGTTTTTGATCCATTTCATTTTGGATCAAAGGAGGAAAAGTGTTTGAATCTTGCGTGGAAGATTTGCGCGCCAAAGTTGGAAGTAGAGCCGAGATTTTGAAGTTGAAGATTGTAAATCATTTGGTATCTTTTGATTTGTCCAAGCCGAGAATTGAAGTATTTGAGAAGTTTGAACCATGCCGCCGAGGAGAGCTAACCGCCATCAAAATATTGAAGCCTTGTATCGAAGGGAAGAGGCCGATCAAATGGAGCAACGTATGCATGAAAAATTTGATGAAGGTATTGGTAGATTGGAGAGAATGATGCTTGAATTGAATCAAAGTAGAAGAAGAAATTCACCCGAATCAATCCATGGAGGAAGTAGAGTTTCGCCACATTCAGATTGGGAGAGGAGAGAAAATCATGATCATAGAAGTGCTGATAACTGTAGTAGGAATGATGATGATCGTGATAGAAGGAATGTAGATCGGAGGGATGTTGGTGGTAGAAGTGGAAGTGGAAGAGATGTGGGTGGACGGGATAGACAACAATATACATCGGATTTTGAGGAGGAGTATGACGGTGACAGGGGAAGTGTTCAATTCCGAGATCGAAATCAGGGACGACGTCAGTATCGGGATGTTGAAGATGATCGACATTGGGAGTCAGGGATGAAGATGGAAATACCGGAGTTTAAGGGTGGAATGGTAGCGGAAGAATTTCTTGATTGGTTATCAAATGTGGAGGAGATTTTTGACTTCAAGGAAATTCCTAAACACCAAAGAGTGAAATTAGTTGCTACAAGGTTGAGGGGTAGAGCTTTGGCATGGTGGCAGCAAACCAAACTTACACGTGAACGGATGGGGAAGTCAAAGATTGAATCTTGGGAGAAGATGAGGAAATTGATGAAAGCCACATTCTTACCTTATAATTATCAATCACTTATGTATCAGAGGCTGCAAAACTTGAGACAGGGGACGAAATCTGTGAATGACTATGCTGACGAATTTTATCAACTGATTGCAAGGAATGATATTATGGAGACGGAGGAACAACTGACAACCAGATTTGTTGGAGGGTTGCGAATGCAGATACAGGATATGGTTAACATGTTTGATCCCAGATCAGTTGCTGAAGCACACCAGAAGGCGTTGGCTTGGGAGAAACAGGGAAGACGAGGAGGTGGTGTGTTTACAAATTCCAACAATCCAGTGAAGGGTGTTAGTGGAAGTTCTAATGTTTCAAAAGTTGTTGCAAAACCAGTTGGGAAGGCGAAAGTCAATAATGGGTTCAAGTGTTACAATTGCCAAGAAGTGGGCCACAAAAGTAATGAATGTCCAAAGCCGAAGAAGAGAGCTATGATAGCGGAGGTTGAGGATGAGGATGAGGAAGCTGAATGTTCCAATTCACCACCTGATGAGGAGGAAGAAGAAGTGTCAGGAGACGAAGGTTGTAATCTGATGATGAGGAGGTCTTGTTTGACACCAAAGCAAGAGGAGGATTGTAGTTGGTTGAGGAGCAATATTTTTCAGTCGACATGTACTATTCTGGGGAAAGATTGCAAATTTGTTATTGATGTTGGAAGCTGTGATAATATAATTTCTTCAGAGGCTGTGAGGAAGTTGGCATTGAAGACTGAGAAACATCCGAAACCGTACAAGTTGGCTTGGTTGAGAAAAGGCGGGGAGGTGAAGATTGGACGAAGGGCTTGTGTTAAATTTTCGATTGGGAAGAAATACAAAGATGAAATTTGGTGCGATGTTGTATATATGGATGTCTGTCATTTGTTGCTGGGGAGACCGTGGCAATATGATAGGGCGGTGCAACATGATGGGCGAAACAACAGTTATAGTTTCATGCTTGAAGGTACTAAAATCACTTTGGCTCCTAAGAAGCGACAACAAGAAGAAAACAAACTGGAGGAGATTGAAGAGCTGAAAACTTTATTATCTTTGAAGGAGTTTGTTAAGGAGGTTGAGGAAGAGCCGGAAGTATTCTTGTTAATTGGGCGTGAGAGCAGTGAAGAGGTTGAAATTCCAGAAGAAGTGAAACCAGTATTGAAAGAATTTGAGGATGTATTTCCAGAGGAGTCACCAAAGGAGTTACCGCCACTGAGAGACATTCAACATCAAATTGATCTTGTTCCGGGAGCAATGTTGCCACATAGACCACATTATCGAATGAGTCCAAAGGAACATGAAGAATTGAGGAGGCAAGTGGAAGAATTGCTTGAACAGGGGCGTGTGCAGGAAAGCTTGAGTCCGTGTGCTGTGCCAGCTTTGTTAGTACCGAAGAAGGACGGGACGTGGAGAATGTGCACTGACAGTCGAGCATTGAATAAGATTACTGTCAGATATAGATTTCTGATGCCGAGGCTTGATGATCTGTTAGATCAAATCAGTGGGTCTGTGATCTTTTCAAAGATTGATCTTAAAAGTGGTTATCATCAAATTCGAATTAGACCTGGAGACGAGTGGAAGACGGCATTCAAGACGAGGGAAGGATTGTATGAATGGCTGGTCATGCCGTTTGGTCTATCGAATGCACCGAGCACGTTTATGAGAGTGATGAACCAAGTTTTTAGGCCATACATTGGGAAATTTGTGGTGGTATACTTTGATGATATTTTGATTTACAGTACTAGTACCGAAGAACATGTTCAGCATTTGAAGAAAGTGTTAATTATTCTTCGTGAAGAACAATTCAATGCTGCTACAAAGAAATGCGTTTTTATGGCGAGGAGTGTTTTATTTCTGGGATATGTTGTATCGGAGGGAGGAATACAGGTTGACCAAAGTAAAGTCGAAGCAATTAGAGATTGGCCACAACCCAAGACGATAACAGAAGTTCGGAGTTTTCACGGGTTGGCTTCATTCTATCGAAGATTTATTCCACACTTTAGCAGTGTGATGGCGTCTGTTACTGATTGTACGAAGGGCAAGCAGTTTGCATGGACGAAGGAAGCAGGGGTTGCTTTTGAGCGAATTAAAGAACTCTTGACGTCAACACCAGTTCTAGCATTACCTGATTTTCAGTTGTTGTTTGAATTACATACTGACGCATCGAAGGTTGGAATTGGAGGGGTGTTGAGTCAGAGGGGGCGTCCTATTGCATATTTCAGTGAGAAGTTATCAGGAGCGAAGATGAGATATAGTACGTATGATGTGGAATTTTATGCTGTTGTACAAGCCATTAAACATTGGAGACATTACTTATTTCACAAGGAATTTGTGCTATACACTGATCATGAAGCTTTGAAACATCTGCAAGGACAGGAGAAAATTTCAGCAAGGCATGCATCATGGATTGCATATCTGCAGCAGTTTACATTTGTTGTGAAACACAAATCTGGGGTTACGAACCGTGTGGCAGATGCGCTAAGCAGAAGGAATCATTTGTTAACTACAATGAAGGTCGAAGTGACAGGGTTTGATGTGCTACCAGAATTATTTGTTGAAGATCCTTACTTTATGAAGTTTGTAGATAAAGTCAAGAGTGGGGAGACGGATGAGTTCGTGATGGTAGATGGTTTTCTGTTTAAAGGAAATCGATTGTGCATACCTAATTGTAGTTTGAGAATGAAGATTGTAAAGGAGCTACATGAAGAAGGACACGTGGGTAGAGACTGTACACTACAGCTGATTTCTCAATCTTATTTTTGGCCGTCGTTGAAGCGGGAAGTTGGAAGGTTTGTGAAGAGATGTCATATTTTCCAAGTTTCCAAGGGAATAGCGACGAATGCGGGATTGTATATGCTGTTACCCGTGCCTATTAAACCATGGGTTGATATCAGTATGGATTTTGTTTTGGGATTACCGAGAACTCAAAGGGGGAATGATTCGATATATGTTGTAGTGGACAGGTTTTCAAAGATGGCACATTTCATCGCTTGTAAGAAGACAGCTGATGCCGTCCGGGTTGCTGAGTTATTCTTCAAAGAGGTATATCGTTTACATGGTTTGCCGGAATCCATTATTTCTGATCGGGATACCAGATTTCTGAGTCACTTTTGGCTAAGTTTGTGGAAGATGGTCGGAACGAAGTTGAATTTTAGCAGTGCTTATCACCCGCAAACAGATGGGCAAACGGAAGTGGTTAACAGATCGTTGGGAAACTTGTTGAGGTGCCTTGTGAAGGATAATCTGAAGAGTTGGGATGTGAAGTTATGTCAAGCAGAGTTTGCTCATAATCATGCTGTAAACCGTAGTATGGGTTTTAGTCCATTTCAGATGGTGTATTCAAGCTTACCAAAGGGACCGTTGGGTTTAACGGTAATACCACACTCGAAGGGGACAGTTAAGAAAGCTGCTGATTTTGTTGAAGGGCTGACGGAATGTCATAAAATTGTTCAGGTACGATTGGAGAAAGCAAATGAAAAGTATAAACGAACTGCAGATTTGAAGCGAAGAAGCGTTGAATTTAATGAAGGAGATTTAGTATATGCTGTACTAATGAAAGATCGTTTTCCAGTAGGAGCATACAATAAACTGAAAGCACGAAAGATTGGTCTTGTAACGATCATGAAACGGATCAATGAAAATGCTTATAAGTTGAAGCTGCCGGAGGATGTATACACGTTTGATGTGTTTAATGTTAAACATCTTATACCATATCATGGGAATGAGTTTGGTATGGAAGAAGAGGGTGCAAATTCGAGGACGAATTTTTCTCAACCTGGGGAGGATGATGCAGCCCAGAAAGATGAAGATTTAGGTCGAGTACGACCTAACATGTTGGTAAGTCGGGTACGACCTAAGGAGGAGGCTAACGGGCTAAATCTTGGTGAAGAGTCATGGGAAGTTGAAGTTTTATGTCGTATGCGACCTAACGAGTTCGAGGATCACGAACTCCGACCTAACAAGTGCTTTAAGTCATTCCAACGACTTAGTGAAGATCGGCAACGACTTAGTGGATATTCGCGAGTTAACAAGCTAAAGGAAAAGGCGCTCGAACGAGCTAACTGTGCCGAGTCACGACCTAAGGAATCTACCGACTTAAGAGTTAGGTCGCATGAAGCTGGTTATCTCTTAAGTCGTCTGCATGGTAAGTCGTTACATGATTTAGGTCATTACCGACCTTAGTTAAGTCGCTGAAGCAATGCCGCATGCTTTTAAGTCGCTCACTGATGATAAGTCGTTCAAGTGTTAAGTCGTGAAGTTTTAGGTCGTTTCCGACCTATGTGTTGTAAAGCGTTGAGTTGTATTTCCTTATGACGTTTGTTTTTAGGTCGTGTATGTTGAGTCGTAGACGATCTATATGTTGTATTGTAAGTGTGGAATTGTATGTATTGTATTGTTTTCTTTGTACTGATGCTAAGTCGTGGCCGACCTATGGTAAGTCGTAAGTCGTGGCCGACCTATGGTAAGTCGTAAGTCGTGGCCGACTTATGTGTTGTCTGTTTTGGCGTGTTGAGTTGTAGCCTATAAATAGGCATGTGTGGTCATTTTGTAAAGGTTGTTGATTTTTGAATAAAATTCTTGTTTGTTAGCTTTGTGCTTTCAATTAAATTGGTAGTTGAGTGTAATCTCCTATCTCCACCTTCGACATTCGGGTGCGCTCGAATCTTCGATCGTTGAAGCCGATTCGCGGAATCAAGTGCGCTTGATCAACGCTCGAAGAATTGAAGATCTCTTTTCACGATATCGTGCGCGATCAACGTGTCAGAGATAGCTAGAATTCGGTATCTTCGGATCAACGAATTTGGGCATTTCAGTATTCATCAATCCACCGATTTCTACTTTCATCGATCTACCTTGTTTTTGTTTAATCCGCTGCGTCACATCATATAGCAATGGTTTAAGCATACATACAACAAGCATTCCTAGGCATTAAATTTGAACATAAATATAGTTTTAAAGCTTTGGTTTTTTAGGGTAAAATTTTACTTACTAACTAGTTTGCTAACTAACATTTACTTAACATGTTTGCATCTATCACACATATACATTTCCAAACCAGACATGAACAACTTCACATCATATCCAAACCAAGCAAGTAATATATATTATAATGTAACTAAAGTAAAATATTTCCCAAAAAAAAGTTAAGAGTTTTAGTCACCAAATATTTTTAGAAACTTGAAATAAACTTTAAACCCGTAGAGCTTGAAAACCACCAAAAATCAACTCGGAAGGGTCATCTTCTCCTTGGTTTTTAGACATGTTTCACTCGAAATTTGGTAAAGTGGTTAGAAGGAAAGTTTTAGGAAATTCTTTTCTCTATAATTTAAAAAAAAAGAAACACTCAATTATGATTTATTTTGAAGAAGATATGATCGAAATAAAAATGACCATTTTCGGACTTGGAATTCTGGGTCCAAAAACACTCTATAAACAATTGATATTTTGACATAGCAATTCTCGAAATTTGTAGAAGTGGTCAACATAAAAGTTGTAGCCACTAAAATTTGACAAGGTTTAACAAAAATGAAAAACTTGATTTGGTGTAGTATGGTGGAAGTTACGGCCGAATGAAATGTGAGTAAAAATGAAGGAAGTGGAGCATTGAAATAAAAGAAGGAGATATCCAAAATAATTTTTTGAAAGTGATTTTAAAGTAGAAAACTATAGTTTTTAATACTTAGAAAATATTTATGAAGCCATTATAGAGATTATGAAGCTTGGAAACATGAATGAAGAAGTTTTGAAAGATGAAATGATATAATGGAAAAGAGAAAATGTAGAAAAGGTTTTATATAAAATGAAAAAGCACAATTACTAATCTACCGTTAGTACTTTGCCCTCCACTCCCCGAATGCCACCTCACCATGTCTCCTCCTCTTCATGTACCACATGCCACCCTAATCCTCCCCCTTTTCATGTCATAGCCAACATGAAATAATGACTAAGTTGCCAAAATGTCAAATCTTGTCTCCTCTAATGTAACTATTTTCTATTTATTTTTTTATTTAGTTGTCAAAGTATCACATCATCATTATCTTAAGTTAATTAACTTAATTAAACCTAATTATAATATCTTAATCCATATTATATAATTAGTCTATGTGTGCATACATATAAGAAAGTGTGCACAACATATTAAATAACATTTATACGATGAAACGTCAAAAATTCGAAAAACAGTTTTCAGTCACATTTTCTGTTTTTCATCGAACTAAATATTTTTGTAAACTAAATTTGAAAACTATTTTATCTTCAATATTTATTATTTAAAAATGTTTTTATTTTTAATTATAAAACCTACTATTTGAATATTTAAAATTAATTAAATATTCAGAAATTATTGTGGTGGAATTTTGGGTCGTTACAAAAAGGGATTCGTAAAAAGAGATTTATAAATGATATTTTGTAAAGGAGTTTATAAATCATTTTAGACTTTTATAAGGAAGTTTTATAAATAAATTTGGGATTTATAAAAAGTATTTATAAATAATAAATGGGCTTATAAAAAGGGAATTTTTGTTATGAAGGATAAGTGGTTTGGTTTTATTGTAAGTAACGTTTTAAGTGAAATTTTTTGCCTATTAATATATGAATTTGGAAAGGAGGAAATCTTCCTTAAGTTTGGTAATATACCTATACTGTTGAGATAAGTATATGGTTGTATTTTCTAAGTATTGAAAAAATAATGTTTAGTGGTTATACTTATTCCATTGAGATAAGTATATGGAAACAATTTCCAAGTATTTACAAAGTGTTTTAATTAATAAAAATATTAATTAAAGAGGCTTAATGGTTGCTTATGGGCTTAATCATGCCTAATTCTTAGGAAATTAAAATATCTGATGTGTAATTTGTTTTATTTGATAGCTAAATAATCGACTATCGAACCTTGGCATAAAAGGATCCTTTTTTAGTTTAGTGGTATGAAAACTCTCTTTCCATACTTAAAATCGAAGGATATAACTCGAGAAATATCTGGGAGAAACACATGAGTTATATGACACAGTCATCATCGATGATGCTATACCGTGCATATAAATCTCGTTTCGTTCTCCTACAACAAATGATAAGGAGATCCGTCCACATAAATCATTAGGGTGTGATCTTAGCTCCTATGTATTATCTGTATATTTCAAAAGAACCGGAGTTGAGTTTACCAGAAAAACATCGGTTGGTTTTTGGAGTGCCTGGTAAGCGAGGGAGTGTACTTATATCAGATGACTCAAAACCGTAACCACACCAAAACCATATACGTGTTCCATGCTTTGGAGGAGTTTCGTGATCTATTTAGATGTGGGGATCCATGTGTGATTCCGAGACCTATTGAGGTATAGGAATCCATGTGTGATTCGATGTCTTTTGAGATGCGGGAATCCATGTGTAATTCCGAGACCTATTGAGTTATGGGAATTCATATGGCGATGCCAGGTCTGTTTAGGTGGCGACTCGTGTGCTAGAATGTTGGATGTAGCCTCACCAGTGGATATGACTAAAACCAGAGATAGGATGTATAGTCGAGGGTTTAGTAACCCATAAGGATGCAGTCAACTCTATCCTAGAGTTACCTATGATTGTTGTGCATGCGAGAGCGATGCACTCGGTTTGACCAATGGTGGCCAACTATGTATTTCATATGGTACATTACTAGGGATGTATGTTGTTTTGTAAGGATATCTTTGATCCTTGTATAGGAGGACCATTCTTAGAGGTTCTGAGGGCCCCACCATGTAATCCTATACAATTAGCGAACGGGCCTTAATATTTTTCGATTGTATACCTTTTTTGTTGTGATTTATACCCCCAGACATCACAGCTACTTGGTTATTATATTTTCAACCCCTGGACATTATTATAATATCATTGGATTTTCTATAAAAGTGTTTTGGTTATCCTAAGGTAAACACCCGTCCATGTTTATATGCGGTGTAGTCTTAAGAGATACTTTTATTTCTAGAAGGTTTGATGACATTAAGTAATCCATTTGATTCTGTTTCTCATATTATTTTTACCAGACTGACCCGGGCATTGTTTTCTTATAATTCTTGGGTCAGCCCGAGTATGTTTTCCAGATTTAACTAGACACTTTTGAGCTTTTAGGAGACGAGCTAGATGCCTCCATGACGTACTTCCGTATTTTTCTTTAATCTTCCGCTATTTGTTCTTGTTGTAGTATCAGGAATTGCAAGGACATGTTGATATAACTATCCAAGATAATGATGATTTAGTGTTGTACTCTAATTTATGTATGTATATTAAAGTCTCTTTCTTTTGTAAGGTCTTGTTTAGTATTATATATTACTCGTCATGTTTTTGTGAGATTCTGCCTTCCTTATTCTTCCCTCTTTTCCCCAACGATATATCTTTCCGACACTTGGATACTCGGCACGTAAATACTGTGGATGTATTAGTGTCGACTTCTGAGGGTCGAAAAGGCGGGTTGTTACATGGGCTTAATTAATTACACACTAATTTTGGCCAACGACCGTCTAAACTTAAAACAGACAAAACTTCCTAATCGTAAGTCCTTTATTCTAATATAACCACCCTATAGAATGGGAAACCATCATCCCCGAGCAATGAAACTGGTTTGAGACCCCAATTCGACTCCTATCAAAAGTTATAACCCAAATAAGATTTTAGGGTCAAAATGGTCACATAGAAATTCAGGAAAATTTATAGATGTGTAAAATGTCCCTAAGAGTCATATCATAAAATTATAGAATCATATGATGTAATATTAGTAAAATAAAAATATTTTACGATCCCTCGATACGTAAAAATATAGGTCGTTACAGATATAGTTGAAGATGATAATATTATATGTGTTTGTTCTTCACAATATGAAAACCCTTAGATTTCAAATGACAGTTTGGCATATAGTGCAGTGAATGTTTGCGTAGTGTTATGAGTGAATACATGTTAGAAATCGTGTCTGAACCACGTTAGAATTATTGGTAGAAATCGACTAAAGGTGTTGATCGATTGCTTTACGCATTCGTAGAGCAAACTATTCTAGGAAGTTCATAACCGGTCGACCATTTGTACCCCAAGTGGTCGCCGCCTATACTGAAACCTGGAGCAATATGATCCAAGCTGAATGTGTTTGATATATAGTGTTTGTGTGTATATTTGTTTTCTACAAAGAAGTGTAATATAAAGACGTTTTACTTATTTATGTGTGTGTATTGTTTATATATAGAAGTTTAATATAAAAAAATTTGTGTATTGTCTTTTAAATAAAAGTAAAGTATAAAATAAATTGTAAGATTGTTTTGATTACATGAAAATATTTTATTATGGATACCAAGTATTTTGAATAAAAAAGATTTCCTATCTAATTGATTTTTCTAAAGTAATTAAATATATATAGTTACACTATTGTTTTATAATCAAAGATGGGAATATCAAAAGTTATTTTTTTATAATAAATATTGATTATAAATTGATATAACTTTGTTTACATAGTAAATGATTAAGTAAATATTTGTTTGTCGTGTATTATTGTAGTATGGTGTGTGTTTGAACCCAAAATGACACAAACACCTAGAAGTTATAGTTGAGGATAAAAGTGAAGAATTAAAATAAAAATGAGCAAGAAAGGACACACAACAATTTATAGTGGTTCGACAAATCAAGGCCTATGTCCACTTTATAGTTTTATTGCTAATATTTTGACTTGAAAGCAGAAGTTCTTAGGGGTCGGTACAACTTCGACACTTAAATTTTTAGAATTACAATAATATAGAGGAGGGAAGAACTAGAGCAAAAAAAATCTTGAAAAATGAGTCCCGCCCTCATATTTATAAAAGCAGGGGCCTAAAATCTCGCATAAAAATATCTCAGAGCCATTACCCACGATTTAGACTAATTCTACAAAGAAAGTAGGTGCACCTCATCAGTTTGTATGGGTCTATACAACTCTAAGGTTAGGGGTTGATAACGACCGATAGAATAACCAATGGTTGTCTACAACTCTTCGTCTTGGCTCATCTAATGGTTAGCTTCATGATTCCATAGTTGTTTGCACCAATAATAGCTTGTTTCTAGGTCCAAATAACGGGGTTGTGGAAGAACAAGTTGCGGCTTCAAGTGTTCATGGAGATTTATGGAGAACTGCATTGAATCAACAAAACAACATTGGAAATAGGCTCTTGGCATCATGTAAGACAAAATAGGGGTTGGTACCAACCCATAACATAGGTGGACCCGTCCTGCTTTGATCTTTGGTTGTTCTTGTGTTGGTCTTATGACTTTGTTTGTGTTTGGTTTCTGGACTTTTGGGCTGCCTCTTCGGGCTTCCTACCTTGATAACTCCAAGTTCGACTCGCCCAATCTGTCCAAATATGATCTGGTCAAAAGGCTGGATAATAGTTGCCTCCCAAAGTACATCTCGTTTTAAAAGTGATGTACTTTGAATTAAGACAAGTTAGAGTTGTTGTGAAGGACTCCACTGCATGTTCCGGATGGTCGTTATCCTTCTTGCGAATCGTTACTGTAAAGAGTTATGTCCATACCAATTCATCGGGATGCTTGACCAGTGTCCAGTGTTATAAATTTAGAGTATGCTCTCTCAGTCTATTGTTCTAAGCTTACTACTTTTGAACTTGTTCCTCTTATGAATTTTCCAGGTTTAAGTATGCTTTTCTTTGGCTCTAGTCATTGGGTGTCGAATGTGATTATGTACACGTATACACGTGCACTCTATTGTAGAAGCTCTCGATCCTGCACATGTACTAATGTAGGCATATGTATGTCATTATATTAATTATTGTTATTGTTCTTTGTGTAGGTAGACTCGCTCTTGGTTACAGTTGTTGGAGTCTGTTTTTCTTTTAGGCTGGCGTTGTGCTGGTTCAGCCCCCGATTTTGTTTTCAGCCTAGGTGTGATAAAACCCATAATTTTCTTTTCAAGTTCTATTTCGAATGTGAATAATAAAGACTCTTTTTTTGTCCAATATTTGTGTGAATTTGTCTAGGTATTTGAGAAATGTGCTTTCCATTCAATGTATCTACGATCCATTTCTTATCAGGATTATTGTTAGAAAGACTGCCATTAGCCTATTTCGTTATTTGCTGGCCTTTCATTGTAAAGCAATCATTGAAGCACCAATCTCTGGCATTTACATGTAACCATATCTAATTCTAGAACCCAGTCGAACTTTGATCACCAGGAAAGGTGGTTTAGGCATTCCTTTTGGAGGAACTTTAAATGCGATCGCACTTGCCTCTAGGCATCGATTGAAGTAAACTGCCTTGAACAGTAAGTCAGGCATCCTTCTATAGGATGCATGTTTCAACCATGGCAAATTCCGGGCATTGGTTGGGGGCAAACCACTTAAGATCGAGGTTTAAGTATCCTTTGCTAGGGTAGTAACATTCGATCGTGCCAGACTTAGGGCATCGATTTAAGTTTATAAGTAAGATCCTGCCTTCCACTGGGAGCAGATCTTTTCTCTCGCCTACCATAGGCAAGGAACTTTGGCCTTGCCATCCTCTAGGTAAAATACCAACGCTCTGCCAAACTCTGGGCATGAGCAAATTAATGGGGGTTCATGTCATGTCCACTTTGATTTGTCCCCATGACGAGGGCAAACAGAGTTGACTGGCATCTAACTTCGTATGCAAGGAAGGTTAAACTTCAAGAGTCCGATCATGGACCATAGAAGTTTGGTCCGTACCTAGCTTCGGGTACCTATACACCTGTAATGACTTTAGTCAATTATGTATAAATTTATTTCTAAGTGAAATAGCATCGCAAGTGTTCGCTATTTCATGCCATCAGGAGTGAAATCTCGTCAATCAGCGCAAGCCTGAAAGTTCCATCTCCAAGCTTTTATTCTATCGTGTATGAACCTTCCCAACTCGGACCTAGGTTTCCCGAGCCTGGGAAGATTGGTTTGAGAACCAGGTCACCAACTTTAAAGGCCCAATTCCTGACCATAGCGTTATAATTTCAGGCGAATTGGTGTCAGTGTGCAGCTGCCCTCAACTCAGCTTCGTCACACTTCTCATCGATCATATCAAGAGACTCCAACAGTAGTTTTTATTAGTTCACAGATTGTAGTGAGTCACTCGATGAGAAGGTACTTCCAATTCATACAGAAGCATAGCCTTTGATCTGTAGGCTAAGGCAAATGGGGAATGGCTAGTTCCTGACTTATGGGTTGTACGGTAAGCCTAAAGTGCTAATGGAAGTTCATCTACCCACTTGCCCTTGGCCTTTTCCAATCACTTCTTAATAATTGTAGTAACCTAGAATTTCAGTCATTTACATTTGAATATTTAATTGAGTTTAAATATTGAAAAGTTAATTATATAAGTTAAATAACCTGGATTTTAAATATAATGGTTATTTGAATATTTGGAATTGTTTAAATGATTAAATCTTGAATTTAATGTGAATGAAAATGATTTCGAAAGCTGATTTAAATTCTATTTAAATAAGAATGAAGATCATAAACTTTTAAATTTGAATTAAAAGCAATTGAAATATTTTAAATAATAATTCATTTCAATTAACGTGTGAAAATAGCCTTCCGGGGCACTATCTCGGGTTTCGACGAAACTAGTGTCATTGGATCCATAATAGTAAATTATTATATATCGATGAATTTCGTGGCGATCGGACATATCGTTTGGTCACGCGAGCTCGAAACGCGTAGGAATTAATTAAATGAATTTAAATTGACATAATTTGATTTTGGAAGTTAACTTCTATAAATAATGGAATTGGCTCCCGATACTAGTTCCATTATGTTAAGAATAGGGGTATTATATATAAAACGCCAGACGTCACGCCTCATTTGGAGTTCGAAAATTTAACGCGTGAATGGTGCTTAGAAAATTTTAATAAAAGGACATCAACATTTTCATTTTTGCATAACCCCAACTAACAAAACCCTAGCCGCCATTAAATAACAGCTTCATCCAACGACCATGCTTGATCGGAGCCACTCTATCCACTTTCGGCCATTGGCTTCAACTGCAAACTTTTAGAGCTCGACAAGATGAAGGAAATTAATAGTCATGATGGACTTCAGTGAGGCGAGATGATAAGAAAAAGGCTCCATCCATTGGCAGCCTTTTGTATTCGTATAGGTGATCGGTGATGATCTGAGGGGCGATTCGGGCGGCGGGAGGTAGAGGAAGGCTAGGCGCGGCGGCGAATGGAAACACGTAGACGGGGATGCCAATCGAAGAAAGTCGCGATTGAGTGGGCTTAAGCATGGCCTGAAAACGAATGTGATGAGGAAGGGAAGGTGATTTAAAGTTCTAAACTTAATTAGTATATGTTAATTAAAATTTAAATAATCTCAACGTTCATTAATTCATATCTAATTCATATAAGGTCCAAATTCAACGCGATAAGTTGCGATGCTATTGTATCAGCAAAGTCTACGATATAGAGTTAGATTGGATGGATTTGGAGCTAGTAGAAATTTGGGTTAAAATTGAATGCATGTTCAATTTTAATTCAAATCGGAGCGCTTTGGCGATTTCTGGAATTTATGTGAGTTAATTTACCTCTCTGGCCCACTTATATTTCTATATAAGTATGGATAATTTTATTGTTGATTGTTTGTTGACTATTTGGATGATTTAACTATTTTATTTGTTGGTTTGGATATATTCCCGCCCTTAGAGCGGATGAGACCCTATTACGTTCCCGTGTATGAGTGGGTGACCCTTGTATACGATCCCGCCTCGAAGCGGTTGATTTATATTTTATGATTATATATTGTATGTGATGTAGGGGACCGGTTGAGGGGATCCAACATGATTCCTCATACTGTTGATTTTACTTTTCATATATTATGATATATGATGTGTTGGATGTCATATTTGATGACATTGATATAATTACTCTTATTTAGTTCTTTAGTAGTACTAGGCCTTATTTTTGGTATTTTAAAATACTATAAAATGATAATTTTGATTTAGAAGGGATTTCAAAGTGATTTTGAAAGTATATATGTTTTAATAATTTTTAAATTGTAAAAAGGAAGGAATTTATGTTAAATAAAATAAAAGTATGATTTTCGGTATTTTAAATTAACTGTTTTTGTGAAGTGTTAAATAAAGATTTTTGAATAGTTTATAAAACGAATTTATAAAAATGATATTTTATAAATAAAGAAAAAGATTTATAAATGGAATTTATAAATATATATATAAATGGATTTGTAAATGAGATCTATAAAGAAAAGGATTTATAAATGGATTTTTTATAATAAATGAGATTTAGAAAAGAACAAAATTTATAAATAGAATTTTATAAATAAAGAGATTTTATAAAAATAGAAGTTTTATAAAATAGAAATGAGATTTATAAACACAGTTTTATAAATATAGAAATGATTTATTTTGAGATTTAAATATGGAGTTAATCATTTTAAAAGAGGTTTATCTTTTAAATGAATGTTTTGAAAGTGATATTTTCAAATGAAGTTAAATGGTTTAAAAGAGATTTAAAATGTGTTAAGTGACGAAAACATAGATTTCAACATTTATTGTTGTAATGGACATTTTCTGGAAAGTGAGGAAGGCATGGACTATAACACTGTTGTTATAGTAAATGATTTCTGAAAGAAATTTTCTATATAGTATATGAGATTTATATATATATATATATAATCGAATCCCTATATTAGTGTTTTAAGTTGTCGTAATGATGTTTTAGGTGATACTCATTTTTACCTAATAAATTGCTTTTTGACCTTCCGTTGTGAAATATACTAATTGTTTCTTATGTTCGTACTAAAGGCTTGGTAGCATAAGAAGCATTGCTTCTTATATTTAATACCCATTCTGAGGCGTATGAACTCCGGATTTGTACATTTACAAAAATCTATTTAGTGTGTCTCCAAAAGTGTTATTAAATATATTTATACCATTGATATAAGTATATGGAAATGTTTTCCAAATATCGAATAGTTGAAATAGTTTTGAGAATATAGTTTTTTAAAGATACTTTGAGTAAATATTTAGAAATTGATTTAATTAATAAAATATTAATTAAATGTGCCTAGTGACTACTTATGTGCTAGATTTTATTTGTTGCTTTGATAGTTAAATAACCGACTATCAAATTTGGTCATTTTTGGTTCCTTGACTTGATGTGGGAATTCACTTAGCTCGAAGCCGACTGAGTAGACTCGATTATCGTTTGGGTTAAGAATGTTGATTCGAGTAGTGCGAAGTGACTATGGTACTCCAATCTACCGGGCTTCCTTCTTGGCTAAAGGATAACAAGTTGAGAGTTGGAAACGTGATATGTCTACAAGACTTGGTTTCCGTATGAGGTTGAGAGCCTCTTTATCATTATTGATCCAGAGAGACCAGGATCAGATTTATCAGAAAACCACTTTACACCAACGTACGCGTTCGAAATTGCAGGTCTATGATTATTATTTTTGAAGACAGCGATCTTCATGATGCATGGCTACTTGCCACTAGACCCGCAATGCATATTATATACATATGGTGGCAATAGTGCTTTGTTATGAAAATCTTCAATACGCAAGGTCTTCTCGCTACTAATCCTAGGGTTGATTCCCGACAGGATGTGGTAGGTGGTTCCTTCAGTTGGTCCTATTCCTAGATAACTTGTATGGACAAATGTATAATGTTGCATTCTAAAACACATTGATTGATCTTTATAAAACATATCATCTATTTGGTGGCCGAGAAGGCACCTTCTCTTAGCTTAACACCCTTTCCTGAGACATACGAGCTTAGGAGTTATACGTTTGTAGAAATTAGTTGTGTGATTATGGAATGACAATGTGACATTCAAAGTGGAAGGATGTACTACAAAAGGTAATCGTTACCTCAGACCTCATACCCAAAAATGGCTAAAGCAAGGTAGATGCGGCAAAGCTATATGGTTCGCAACCATTAGGATATGATCATCCCCTTCTAAATATATTTATTCCTGCTATGACGTTGGATTTTAAATTACTGTGGTGTATGTGAAAGGAGCTCTCGGATATGTCGGTAACGACCGAGGTGATGACATATTCGGTATTATTTAGTTAGAGGTAGGTCGTTCTTGTATTGGCAGAGGACCATTGGTTGGGCCTTGGTACATTCCTCTAGAGATGTACTACCGGAAGGTAGTCCCTTACCTGGTCACTTGTTGGAAATCCATTCTCCAATACAAACTTGCAATTTTAGTTGTAGAACCTATTATGCTGGAATTTAATAACGGTAACAATTTCGGCTATGATTGACATTATTTGTATACTAGACACTAGTATAATATAACAGAATTTGATATGAAATGTTTTGGTTATTGTAAGGTAAAAAACCGTCCATGTTTATGTGCGGCGTGGTCTTACGAGATACAATTGTTTTGAAAAGTTTTTGATAACCTTAAAAATTCAGTTGAGATGTGTTTTCTCACGCTGCTTTACCAGAACGATCTGGGCATTCTTCTCTTTCAATGCTCGGGTCAGACCGAGCATATGTACAGATTTAGATTTGGAGGTTAGGCAGACGAGCTGGAGGTCTTCAGGTCGTATTCACGTATATGTTTATTTTTCCACCACATTAATTGTTTATATTATTAGCACTTGTGATGACAGATTGTTATAACTATCCAGGATGATGATTGTGATTTGTTATTGTACTCTGATGGATATATGCATATTACAGTTTCTCTTTTATAAAGATCCTTGATATAATATTATATGTTGTTCCACTGCGATTGTGAGATTATATGTCGTTTTAGTTTCTTTTTCTCTTATTCTTCTCTTCTTCTTTCTTCTTTCTTTCCCATAACTATCCATCTTTCCGTTAAATTTGGATTGGACATGTGTGGTTTATTGTAAGCTTGAACTGTGCAAATTTGTGGGTCATTACAAGAATGGACTTGATAATCTTGTTTACAGCTATAACCTGTTCATTCGTTTGGGGGTGTGCCAACATATTAAATCTCTTCTCTACACGATAACGGAAATAGAAATATTTAAATTATGTACTGTCGAATTAGATCCCATTATCGGTAACGATTGTCTGTGGAACTCCAAAATGATAGATGATATCCCAAACAACAAATTTGATTACTTTCTTTGTGGTTATCATAGTTAACGGCTCTGCCTTAGCCTATTTGGTGAAGTAGTCAACTGTGACGACGGTGTACCTCACGCTGCCTTTAGATATCGACAAAACACCGATGATATCAATTCCCCAAACTGCAAACAGCCAAGGACTGACCATTTGAGTAATCTCCATTGGTCGAGCTCTTGGAATTTTAGCAAATCTTTAGCACTCATCACACTTTTGGGTGTAATCAGCCGTGTCTCGGTTGACAATTTGCTAGAAGTATCCATAGCAAAGAATCCTCTTCATGAGAGTTTCCCCCCCAATGTGGTTGCCATAGGCCCTTTCATGAACTTCTTTTAGAACTCGCTTGGCCTTGTCGTGAGCAATACACTGAAGTATAAGGACAGAAAAACCTTTTATGTAAAGTACTCATTTTTGCATGATATATCTCGAAGCTTGACGAAGGAGCTTTCATCGCTTGTTCCTTCTGTTTGGAAGGATTCCTCTCTGCAAGTAGCCTTTTATTGGAGTCATACATGACTCCTTTTCTAGTTTAGCCTCCGAGATCCAATCGACATCCATCTCAATGCTCGAAGCTAATAATACTTCCACTGGAACCAAGTCCATGAGCCGTGCATCTTCGTAACTGGCCAACTTAGCTAGTGAATTGGCCTTTTCATTTTCCTCTCTGGGATTCTGAGTGACATCACGCATGCCTCCGAGCGTTGATCGAGAGTAACCACTTAAGATATAATTTTAGGTACCCCTTTTCGGGATAGCGATATTTGATTGCGCCAAGCTTCGAGTACTAGTTTAAGTGAACTACTTAAGAACGTAGTTCCTACATCCTCAACTAGGACGTTTATTTCCAATCACTCCTAACTTTTGGCATCGATTCAAAGTTCTAGGTAAGATTCCACCTTACGCCAGGTATGGATCTTTCATTTTGCCTACTCCGAGCTAAATTTTAAGGATTGGACGGTCTTGCCGCGTCCATTTTAGTTTATACTCCTACTCCTACACCAATGGCGAGGGTTATTATACGGACGGTCAGGTCACATCTACTTTAGGGTTTATACTCCTGCTCTCACATCAAGGACAAGAGTTGGCCGATGGATGGTCGTGTCATGTCCATCTTTAGTTTATACTCCTATCCACAATCCAATGATAATAGTTGGCTGATGGATGGTCATGTCATGTCCTTATTTAGTTTATACTCCTGCCTCCAATCCAAGGACAAGAGTTGGTTGATGGACGGTTGTGTCATGTCCATCTTTAGTTTATACTCTTGCACCTAATTCGAGGACAAGAGTTGGCTGATATCAATCTCTAGATATTAAGAAGAACTTCAAGGGTCCGATCACGGACCGTAGAAGTTTGGTTGGCACCTATCTCTAGGTACTTTCATACTTGCACTATACACATGTAGGTTCATTCGAGTCAGTCAAGTCATAACTCTTAAGTAATAGAAAAATAAAGTCTCTGACGTGGAAAGCCATTTTATTTCATAAAAGACGAGAGACGACAAAACCTGTCTTGGACCTTCCCAACGTTGTCGGGACAATGCTGGTTCTCAAAAGATTAGGGGTCGAGTGTGACTGTCGACTTGGTGGTTTAGACCTTCCTAATGTTACCGGAGCAACATCGGTTCTTAGAAAGTTTGGGGTCGAATGTGACCGTCGACCCGACGGTTCGTACCTTTCCGATGTTGTAGAAGCAACACCGGTTCTTAGAAAGTTAGTGCATGCAACTGTCGACCAAGCGGTTTGTACCTTCCCGATGTTGTCGGAGCAATACGGGTTCTCAGAAGGTTAGTGATCGAATGTGACCGTCGACCCAGTAGTTCTATTGGTTCAAAAAGTGTCATGCGGGTGTGGTGCATAAAATTTACTTGCGGGAGCATGGTTCCTTTGGCTCAAGAAGCAAAATTTATTAATGAGTAGAAGAAACAACAAGTCTTGCCTATTTACAGTGCCTCCAATGTTACTGGGAAGTTTTATTTGCGAAAGGAGATTAGATAACGAAGAATAGGGCAGCATTGTTATAGGCTACTGCTTCATCGATTGGTGACCGGTTAGTTGATGACCAGTCTTTCATTAGCTCGTCTTGGCCCTTGACTGCTGAATTCGGGCAATTCAGTTTGAGCAAGTTGATGTATGGTTGGAGCTTGTTATTCCTTATTAGCTCCTCAATTAGACTTTTCAAATGTCGACACTCATTAGTGCTATGTCCGTGAGTTCATGAAAATGATAGTATTTTCCCGATCGTTTCTGTTCATCGGTTGCCTCTCTCCAAGGTGGCTTCTTGTATTACTCCATCCCTTGCATGGCAAGGTAGATATTTTCCAACGTATCAATTTGAAGTGTACATTCATCTGATTTCAAGTTCCTTGGGCGTTCATGCTTGGAGCTTGATTCCTTTCCCTCTAATTATTAGAACCCCTAGCTTTAATTGTTGTGTTCATAGAGTTTCCTCCGATCTGCTTCACAGCGACATGCTTTGTATCACTTTAGTTGAACCCCTAGCACCATTCCTCTAGAGACGATTACTTGCTTCTTCCAAGTGTAAGTACTTGCTAGCCTTTCTATAGAAAGTATCCATCGTCTATGAGCGCTTCCTTTTCAACTAATCCCTGAAATCCAAGTCGGGATGAAACCCCCTAATCAACGCCATTATTATTATGTCATCCTTGGGATATGTAATTTATGTCACTGCTGTGTGGAACCGCTTCAAGAAGTCCTTCAACGACTCTCGATCGGCTTGGAAGAGGTTTGACAAAGACATCACATGTTTCAAATGCGTAGTATGTAAGTGAAACTACTCCATAAACTTTTGCGACAACTCAACGAAAGATGATATAGATCTCGCTGGAAGGGCCGAGTGAATCGCATCATAGCCACTGGGCTGTCAACGGATGCAAACGGATGCAGATATGGCTGTATCCGCATCCGCATCCGAAAATTTAAATCTGCATCTGAATCCGCATCCGATATCCACGGATATCTGAGATTAACATCCGTATCCGCATCCGCGGATATTTTTTGGATATATGAAAATATCCACATCCGAAAATAAAAAGCAGATATTTCCGGATATCCGAAAATATCCGAAATATCCACATCCGAAATTGAATAAGATTTTTATTATACTAATATTTTTGAACTAAAACAATTACTTTCTCAAATGACAATACACACACTACAATACTAATCAGTTTTTCAAATGACAAAATGACAACACGCATAATATCAAACAAGTTTACACGATATTACATCAATTCAAATGATAAAATAGCAACATACATAATAACAAAATGACAACACACATAAAATTTCGGATCGGACGGATGTTTTTCGGATACGGATATGCCCGCATCCGCATCCGATTTTCTTTTCGGATATCGGATATCCGCATCCGCTTTTCGGATATCGGATAATATCCGTTTTTTCGAATACGGATTCAGACGGATTTCGGATTTTTCGGGTATCCATTGACAGGCCTAATAGCCACTCCTTCTAAGAAAATTGGGAAACAATGGCATTTCACGTAGACCTGTCAATGGATACCCGAAAAATCCGAAATCCATCTGAATCCGTATCCGAAAATATGAATATGACCCGATATCCGAAAAGCGGATGCGGATATCCGATATTCGAAAATAAGTTCGGATGCGGATGTGGATATGAGTGTATCTGTATCCGAAAAATATCCGTCCAATCCGAAAGTAAAAACATTTATAACTATTGTTATTTTAAATAGACACCATATTAAATTGTAATTAAAGTTTATTACCTATTTCAAATTTGAGAAGACAATTTCAGACAACCGTCGGATTCCATATCCAAGGCCAACATACATTTACACTGTAAAACCCTAATTGTATTCACGCTTCCCTTCCTACTTCCCATTCATTTCCAGCCGCACTCAAAAAATTGAAAAACCAATCGTACACCCTAACCCTAAAATCTAAATCAATGCTCTCACTCCGCCGCTATGCTGCTCCATGCCAAATCCCACGTCTCAGCTCCGTCGCACCGTCCCAAAAACCCTACGTCTCACATCTTATGCATATTGCTTGAAGTTGGAGTGTCGTGTGTCGCTTGTAGCCAAAACCTGAACTTGAAGTGCCAACACGTCGTGTGTTGCCGCCTTGCTCCAACGATCTTCCCTGGTATTAATTAGTTAATTAGCTCTCTGGTATTTTTTATTGTTTCATTTACTATTTGGTTAATTTTCTCCAACGATTTTCCCTAGTATGATTTACTGTTTGTTTACTATGTTATTAAGAGGAAACCTGAACCATTACTGTGTTATTGTGTTTCTCATTTTCATTAAGTTGAAAATGGAAAAGTAATCATGTTTCAATAATTAGTTTAAACAGATAAAAAGTATAAAAATCATCAGCTTTATTGAATGTAAACAACACTTGCAGCTCTGTTGAATGTAAATAGCAGCTCTATTGAATGTAATCACCAGCTCTATGGAATGTGGATAAAAAGTTGAAGCAGCAGCTCTATATCGCTGCTATAAACAGCACTAGAAAGTCGCTGCTATAAACAGCACTAGAAAGTCGCTGCTATAAACAACACTAGATTGTCACTGCTGTAAACAACAACACTATAATGACTATATTTTTGCAACTTTATTAGTCTAATAAGAAATAACCTTATATCATTGAACTGTCAAATGAAATGAAAAAAGACTGAAAGAAGCTAATGCTTTGGGTATATTCTTTGATGACCTTTTATATAGCATTGTTTGTTAACAGCAGCGAGCAGCTCCTGTTTACTACATCCACCTGTTGTAATGTGCACATATAATGTGTTTGTTAATAAGCACCAAAAAAAATTAATTGGTACTATAGATAACTGATGTACTTGAGTCATAGTATGGTATTAATTCAAAATGAGTGGACACTACAGATCCTTTTCTTTCCAAATTCCAAGTTCGAGCTGACCAATAATGTACATTAATGTCTTTTTATAGTGTTTTCACATATTGACGGTGTAAAGTGATGCTATGAATTTAAAATCCTTTGCAGTTGTATTGATTATCAAAATTATTCTATTTAACATAATGATTCATTTATACTTTTCTTTGTAGGAACTGTTAAAAAGCTATGGTAAATGGAAGAAAGAACAATAGTTGTCTTTTTGTTTTACTTTGTTTTTGTTTATTTGAATTGTAATATCGCATGAACTCATTTAATTATATGTGTGTTGTTATTTTTTTCATCTAAAAAACTGATGAAGTATTGCACTTTATGTGTGAATGTTATCTCCGAAAATGAATGTTTAAATTATGATGTTTTAGTTTAAATATTTTAGTATAATAAAAAATTGTTCAATTTCGAATGCGGATATTTTTGGATATTCGAAAATATCTGCATCCTATTTTCGAATGCGGATATTTTGGATATCCGAAAAAATTCCACGGATGCGGATACGGATGTTAATTCTTTGATATCCGTGGATATCGGATGCGGATTCGGATGTGGATTTAAATTTTCGGATGCGGATACAGATATAGCCATATCCGCATCCGTTTGCATCCGTTGGCAGGCCTAATTTCACGGCATCGGGAGCTTTGACCGATTCCATATGCCACTCATATCTCATCAAAATGCTACCTAGGATCCATTGTTCCTCCGTACATCGGCATCGTCGACATTACAAACCTTCGGGGATATCTCTCGCGTAGAATGTTTTCAGTAAATGGATTCCGACTAGGAGAGGTACCCCATTCATCATTGGTTTTGAACTGATTTTCGCTAACAAGTCTTCCAACTGTATCCTCCAGGTAGTCCGGATCAACAAGTTCGACTGAATGGCGATAATCGGGCTCCGCCCTAAGTGTTCAACCCGACGAACACTCTTGGTTTGGCTCCCGATACCTAGGTTCCCCTGCCTTCGGGAGATCCATTCGTACAACAGTCTCCTCTATTTGGTTCACGTGAGCAACATCATCAATAACAACATGATTTTTCAAATTCTAATCATCAACAGCGTGTCCAAAAGTCAAATCCATACCGCCTTCCAAATGGCGAGCTCTAGGCCCACCATCAGATGGGTCGGTACCGATCCCTAAATTTGAGCCTGAAGCTCGTCCTCTTCCTTAGCGAGATGTTTCAGCAGTGTCCTGGGTCTTTTTTTGCTTTTTATCTCTCCTTCTCTGCTCGGATGATGAGGAACTTTCAGACTTCAAACTAGAACTTCTCCTGCTTCTCCTACAGCTGCCTTGAGTAAGCTAATTCAACAGCCTTAAGCTTTGCTGCATTGTTTGATTTATCTCATTCTAACTAGCTTGGGATCTTTCTTCCATCCGCTTCATCATCCTATCCATCTCCATTTTGGTCACGATGCCAGTTAAGGTTTGGATCTCGGTCTGTCCTGGTTGTTGTGCAACTTTATCCACATGTTGAATATCCTAGTTCTTAGTATCTCTGGTATTGATAGCACGTTCTTTTCTTAATGGGGCTATTACAAGTAGCTTCTCTTAGATTGTTGAAAATCTAATTAGTAGAATCAAAAGGTTGAAGAATTGGATCTATCCCTTGGATATCAGAAATCCAGTAATAGATGATGGATCCAAATAGCCTGAGAAACTCCGTTCTCAGTGAAAGCACTAAAATGTTTGAACCAAAAGGGCACAAACACCCAAATGTTATAGTTGAGAATAATAACCAAGTAGTTAAAATGAAAACGAGCAAGAAAGGACACATAACAATTTATAGTGGTTCGACAAATTAAGACCTACATCCACTTTATAGTTTTATTGCTTATATTCTGACTTGTAGGCAGAAGTTCTTAGGGGCCGGTACAATTCTAACACTTAGATTTTCAAAATTACAAGACTATAGAGTAAGGAAGAATTAAAGCCAAAAGGATCCTGAAAAATGAGCCCTGCCCTCCTATTTGTAGAGATAGGGGCCTAAAATCTCATACAAAATATCTCCAAGTCGTTATCCAAGATTTAGACAAATTCTCCTAAGAAAGTAGGTGCCACCACATTAGTTTGTATGGGTCGATACAACCCCAAGGTTAGGGGTCGGTACCAACCCATGTAATGGCCAATATGGCTGTCTTCAACTCTTCATCTTAGCACATCTAGTAGTTAGCTTCGTGATTCCATAGTTATTTGCATTAATATTAGCTTGTTTTTGGGCTCAAATAACGAAGTTGTGGAAGAATAGAGTTGCAACTTCAAGTGTTCATGGAAATTGATGGAGAATTGCATTGAATCAACAAAACGACATTGAAAATAGGCCATTGGCATCATGTAAGACATGTAGACAGAAGATGGGCCCCTCAAGTGGAGGAAATAGAGGTCGGTACCGACCTATGGGTAGCGGTCGATACCGACCCATAATATGGATGGACCCATCTTGCTTTGATCTTAGGTTGTTGTTGCGTTAGCCTTATGACTGTTTGCGTTTGGTTCCTGGACTTTTGGGTCGTTTCTCTGAGCTTCCTACCTTAATAACTTCAAGTTCGACTCGTCCAATCTGTCGGAATATGGTTTGGTCAAAAGGTTGGATAAAACTGTGTTATATGGATTTTTGTCACCATCAGTGTTTGATCTTATATACTTGTTACTTATTCATTTAATTACCCATATATTTATCATCATTCATGTATATTTTGTTATGCTATATGTTGTCGTGTATGTGTTACATGTATTTATAAATATATGTGTAAATGTGCCAAAGGCCAATTGAAATGTAACATGCTAGAAATGTTAACGTCCGCTTAGTGATACTTTGATCAAACGACATTTAGTAGGGGGTAATATCGTTAGTGAGAACGTGATAAATATTAATAACTTGATCGAAGTGTGGTGATACATGTATATGCTATTTATTCACTTCTAGCTGGATTGCCTCAATGTTGCACCCAAAGTTGTGGAAATTCGACCCTACTGCCATATGTCCAAACATTTTGCGGCATGGACATAAAAAGCGAGGTAAGGCGATGTGATGTAATAGTGTATTCATGGAAAGCATGGAGAGCTGGTGTGGTGGTATGATTGACACATTGTAGCTAATAGATCGTGTGGGGTTACCTATAACTTTGGATCAAAGGAGGGGGGAATCTCTTGGTGTCGATTCAACCTCGAATCAGACTAAGGTTGTTTTAACATGATGTATTACTATGTATCTATATCTCTTTTGGGCTACCTTTTGGGCGATTGAGAAGACGATGATGGAGATGCGTAGTGTGTTTTGTTGGTCAGCGATAACGATGCGTGATGATGTTATGTATATATCTGCGATGTGTCAGTTTAAGGGTGTTGTTGCATATCTTTCTAGGTAGATGTGTACTTAGATTTGTGGTGTATTATTTTGTGATGTCCCTGTTACATTAACATTAATTTTATATGTTTATTATCTTTTTAGTTGCTTCCGATGGTGTAATTTTGGGATGTGTGTGTTTTTTATGTGTGTGTATATGTGTGTGTATACTGTTTTCACATTACTCTTTTCTGGAAACTCCCCATATGCATGCTTTGAGTCGAGACAAAATACGTGCCTTTGAGTTGATGCATTGTATTTTCACGTATCTGCGTTGACTTAAAGCAGTGTATATGGTGGTGCACTCCTTTCGTGTTCTTTACTCCATGCTTTAGGATGGTAAACTCCCTCTAATAGCAAGTGTACTAAATGGGGTGTCATAACGTAAGGCCTATGTGTAACTTTAATATGAACTGTGTTATGTAAAACCACTACATTACCACCATGGATGCATTATGTACCATGATGTGAACGATTGTGAAAATGACACCTAGGTAAAAGTTAATGTGTGACATTAAAATGTTGACTGCACAACACTTTACATTGGTTTGATTGTTATTCTACCGTTATGAATAAGCGAGGGAAAAACACATTCCGCTTGGCAGCCTGGTCTCACTTTGAAGTGTTTTTACAGTGAAATTTTACGCACACCAAACTTTATGCCAGACTCGTGTTTTTATTTGGTTTTCCCCATCAACCCATGGTAATCATTTGAGTAGATCGGGTTTATATGATTATACAAGTTACCTTAAAGATGAATACAACTACAAAGACGAAACCAGAGGTTTAGTTATATATACTTATATTTTGTATTATGTGTGTAAACCAAGATTAATTGATTAAGCGAACATGTTGATATCTACATATGTCGAACATGTCACTCTTATCTATGCCTTATCGTATATTTACTCCTACATGGGAATGTTTTTTGAGAAAAAATGTAAAAAAATAATGTAATGGAAAATTTTAATTTAGATGCTCAATGTGCTTATTGTTAGAAAGAAACACTGGTCATATTTGTCACTTGAAAATAATTCCATTGATATTTGTAACATAACTGGTGTTCAGTTTTGGATCTTGAAATGACAGGTGTTACATATAAATACGTTTAAACATAATTAATTGATAATCATGAGATTTAGTGATATACTACTGCTCCATATGGAACATCTTACCATCCATGAATATTAAGAGACCGATTTTCACACCAAAAACTGATTTTATGCTAACAAATGAATCTTCGATATAGCATATTGGACTTCACATGTGAATGTATTCATACTTTGTTCTACCACAAATTCCCAAATTTGTACTATCTTGGAGAAATCAAATTCAAAGTTGGAAATGTTCGGATAATAGAGGAACAATAATGAAAATCATGAACAACTCAACAAATGCGGGTTTCATCATGTGCTAGACAGTTGGATCAGCCCTGGACCTGTGCCGCCTTGGCAATGGCCCAAGGCCTATTAGATTAAGGGGCCCACATTCTAGTAATAAGTATATAAAAAAGTATAACGATTTTTCTTTAATGAATAAACATCCGATCTTAGCGGTTGTAGGGTTAAGTTGTTTGATTTCTACATAGCACTTGAGTTTAATTCCCAAACCTCTATACATTTTCACATTTCAACTATTTATTACCTTATTTTTAAGCACCATTTCATTCACGGTACAAACAACCCTATTGTCCAAAATGAACCTGGATCGAGCCAGACATACTAGACAAAAATTGGATTGCTAAGGAAATTTACACATAATCAAACCGATCGTTAAAGATGTTTGTGTACGGGTTTGCAAAACCAAATTTTATGAAGCCAAAAAGACGAGAAATATCCTTTCGACATGTTAATTAGTTTTCTCCATAGATGTCTCCAACTTTAAATTTTTTCAATATTATCATCATTTGATATGTAACTACAATTAATAAAAAAAACCTAAATTAATTTTTTTCTTTCGAAATAATTTGATTGAAAGGTCAGTTCCTCCCCGTCATGCAAGTATTCCCAAAAAACTTTTTTATGTTAGGTGAGATTTTCATATAAAACAGCTGGTCCTTCCCGATAATTTTTGACCCCTCACGAGTCCCCTGTGAGAAATGCGGATTAAGGATCTTAAGGCTAGAATTAACACTAGAGAGGGGGTGAATAGTGTTTAAAGAAATTTGTTTAAAAAAATGAACACAGAATCAAACACAGATGCAAATATAAAGTAAAAGCAGTAAAGGAAAGAACACACTGGATTTTATACTGGTTCGGAGTTACCCTACATCCAGTCCCGCACAACTAAGTACGGATTTCCTTTCAAAACCAATTCAACAATTACAACCCTCGGTTTCAAGGCTACGAGGTACACCCTCCAGAATAACAATCCTCTGGGTAGAGATACTTGATTTCCGGGGCAACAAGTTCACCCAATTGATTTCCAAGGCTACAATCACACCTTCTCTCGCTCGATTGATTACAAAAAGTCTATAACTCAGATTAGCACTTGGATCTTGTGGAGATAGTGATGGAGAATCACACTAGAAGTAATCGAGTATGATTCGATGTTGATTTCGGTAGAGTAATGGTATGATTTTGTATTAAGAAATGTGGAAGAAGAAGAAGAGTGAAAACCAGAAAAAAGCGATTAAAAATTCGTTGAAACTGACCCCTATTTATAGAAGAACAACAACCATGACCATTCATGAAGAGTTATGGCGAATAGACACTTCTTTTGAAATTTGAATTTTGAAACCAACTACACTATGTCGACATGGGGTACTTGGGCATGTCGACATCCCAAAGGGATTTTTGGTGTTTTGATTTTCTTTGAAAATAACCTCTATCTTATATTAAAATTATTTTAAACTTTATAAATATACTTAACTATAGTTAAAATACATAAGTAAATATAAAGAACAATATATACATAATTTAACTATAATTTAAATCAAAGTATAAATAATTTAAAAGTTAAATATATTATTTGAAAAGATAGTTTAAAATCAAGAGTAATTTTGACTTTGAAATTAAAGATGTTTTTGAGGCTAAAATTATTTAAAATCAGGATAGAGAGTTTTGAATCTTTTAAAAGGAAAGTTTTGAAATCATTTTGAAAACAAGATAATTTTGTAAAATCATTTGAATTAAAATTAGTGGATACAAAACAATGTCCCACTAGATTTTCGTAGGTTCCATCCTACTTAGGGTTCCATCCCTTTAACGGGCTCGAAGTGGATTCCATTCCACGAATAAATTGGATATTAAGATGTCAGTGCCTTTCTATGAGTTTTAACAATATTCCTAACTATATAACTTATCTTGGAAACTTGAACTCTTGAAATTCTTGATACTCATGAGTCTTCTATCTCTATATCTTGAATCTCTATACTGTACAGTCTTCATTCTTGATACCTACATGGTTAAATCCTGCATATACATATATATATCTAAACTTGTAATGTATATATTTTATAATCTATTCTAAGGTTGTTGTCATCAAAACCGTCATCTCATCATCTCATGGACTAACAATCTCCCCCTTTTTGATGATGACAACCTTTGTTTATAAAATATTCCTTTTATCCTAATAACTCCCCCTAAAACTAACAACTCCCCCTTAATCTATGCCTAACTATCATATTTTATATTTCTCCCCTTTTGTCATCAACAAAAACTTACTCCCCCTTATTCTTGAACTTCAGTACCTGCATTGATAAACTATATAACGGAATATATAATATATAGATTAAGAAGTAATGATACTTATGAGCATAATAACTTAATTAAAGACTATATTCATTTCAGTGTATATATATATGTTTCACACACCAAACTTCAAACCAAATAAAATCAATCCACACAAAGTATCAAATCAAACCAAATTAAATCAAACAAATTAATTCAAACAAATTAATTCAAACAAATCAAACAAAGAAAGAAAATTAAATGTTTCGAGGAACATCTACCCATCCATCTTCTCCAAATATAGGGTCTGCTTTAATTGCATCCCAATTCTCATTGTCATTGGTGAGAGAGACAGGAGGATGTTCTTCATTATAATCCTTGTGTAGAGAGGAGATCATCCATCGTATTGCATCGAAATGTCTTTTTTGCTTCTTGATCATCTGCATTTGACTCAACTCTAAGTGACGCTGGTTTCGTAGAATAAAAGAGAGAAGATTCTTGAATGAATTGAGTGTTTCTTCAAGATTTTCAAATAGATTGTGAATAGGATTGGCCATAATTGAATTAGAGAAAGAAATGAAGGATATAGATAATGAGAAATAAATTTCAGTGAAGATTTCTGGAAGAAAAAGGTATATATAGGTGTAGAAATTCGTTTGAAATGAATAGACATTTGGTAGTTATTCAAATTTCAAATTCAAAATCAATAATCACTTCTGACCAGTACATGTCGACATGGTCTTCTAGGGGATGTCGACATGGGTTAGTGAAAATTTATGACAATTTTGATTTTGTGAATAATTGTGTATATATATAAATTTATATAATATACTAACATTTATTCAGGAGATAAGATAAGCTAGATAACAGAAAGGAAATTCAATTTCATTACGATAATACATAGATTAAGCATAATGAACTACACGAACATTCGAAAGAAAAACAAACTAAGACAAATACAATAAGATACTAAAAGATAAAACTAGTTAGAAGATGAAGATGATGAAGATAGTCCAAGTTTCTTGCTAACTTTTGATAAGAACTTGTTCATCTTCGAAGAAATGTTATCCAATTTCTTACTAACAGATCGTTTTAAAATCCGTTGATTCTCCACAATTATCTTTTGGTTTTTGAGAAGGGTTTTGTTGGAAGGATTGGAAGGATATTCGATGCTTTCCAAAGAGGTTTCACCTTCTTCTTCTTCTTCTTCAATTTCCATTTCATCCCCTTCTTCTCTTTCTTCCTCTTCCTCTTCTTCCATTTCCTCATGAGCCAAACGCTCTTCCTTTTCGGTAAGGGGTTCATAAGGTTGAAAAACATATGGGATTTTTATGAGAGAAATGTTTGAGATATTAAAAACTTTCCTTGAAATAAATTCTTCTCCTTTGAAATTTACTCCAAAATAGTTGAAAATCCGAGTAAGGTAAATTCCATGATATAAAGTGTTTTCTCCCATTTCAAAATTTTTAGGACGAAGTTCATCCAAAATAACTTGTGCCCAATTGCTATCATAATTTCCGAAAATAGCAAAAAGTGCTTTGCACACTTTTGAAGTAGGATTGTTAAAATTTCCCGATCTTGGGGTCAAAGTATGTTGTAAAAGAAGATTGACAATTCTTTCTTTAGGACGAAAGTTTCGATTCTTAAATTCAAAGTTTTCATCTCCTTCAAAAATATGATGAAATGTCTCACGATCATGTTCATCAATTTGAAAACTAGAAAGATCCATTCCCGTGCTTTTGCAATTGAGAATGGTACCCAAAAGGTCACAATTCAAAACAATTTGAGTGCCTTTGACATTACTCCAAATTTCATTCTCATTTCCAATATAAAAACCACGGTTTAAATTAGCATAGAAGATTTTGACAAGATTAGAATAACAAACAAAATCATTTTGAGAAGAGTCAATAAGACTTAAAACACCATTGTTTGCAAAAAGAGGATCAATTTCATAAGACGAAAAATCTTGAAAAATAGCAAATTTTTCCGGGATGGACTTTGGCATAATTAGCATAATTGATGTATGCTTTAATTGCCTCCGGATCATTGAATAATTGCTCTTTGATTTTTCTGGAAATTCTCATGGTTGAGGGGTTGCTTGAAGAAGCCATTAGAGTATAGAGTAGAGAATTTGAAGATATGAAGAGAGTTTGAATTTGAAAATGAAAGTGAAAGGATATGATAAAAGATAGTGAATAAATAGACTTTCAAAGGACATATTCTTTGGTCAAAAGGTATCTTTTAGAGAAATAAATGAAGTGAAAAGGTGGAGGGAAATCAAACATTTGAATTCAAAATTTGAAATTCAAAATTCAGGTAGGCATGTCGACATCATGGTAGGGGCCATGTCGACATGTGGCTTTGAATTTTCATGACATGATTTTTCTTAAGTTATCTAATATACATATATATAAATATTATTATTAATGTCTATATTTCTGAAATATCATAATATATTTCAGAATGTGTTAAAAATAATAAAAATAATAATAAAATAATAGTAAAAAATAGAAAATAAATTTTAAAATTCAAACAACATATCAATTCAAAATCAATCAATCAATCAATTCAAAAACAACCAATCAATCAATCAATTCAAGCATGCAATTTCAGCCAATGTATTGTAAATGTGTACCTTTTTCAGAGTTCGTGTCTTTGGTATCGACTAAATCGAGAATTGCTGTAAAGCATAGATTTGAATTATCTTTCTTCTGTTCATCGTCGCTGGAGGATGAGTCAGAGTCAACTAGAGTAGCAGTGAATGCACGTTTCCGTTTCTTTGCAGAATCATTGTTTGTAGGAGAGTTTTGCTTATCTGGATGCAGACAGTCTCTTTTGATATGACCCGGTTCGTCACAATTGAAGCATTTGATAAAGTTTGGTACTGTAGTCTGATTACCAGAATTCTTAAAGTTGTTTCTCTTGAGATTATTCATCTTTCTGTATTTCAGAAATTTTCGAAAATCCCTGGTCATAAATGCTATCTCTTCACCATTATCACTGTTTGAATCTGATCCGTCGGTTAATGCATTGAATGCCATTGATTTCTTTTCAGATGCTTTGCTTTCTCTTCTCCCTATCATTTGAACTTCAAACGACATTAGATTTCTAATCAATTCTTCTATCTTTAAAGTACCGATGTCATTTGCCTCTTCAATTGCAAGTGTCTTTTGATCCCATTCTGGAGTGAGAGAATTCAAAATTTTTCTGACTTGATCTTCTTCCGAAAATTCCTTTCCCAAAGATATTAAAGAATGCACAATATCTTGAAATCGACTATACATATCTGAAATAGACTCATTAGTATTCATTTTAAATAACTGAAACTGATTTGTGAGCATGGAAATTTTGGTCTGTTTAACTTTGCTTGTTCCTTCGTAAGTTACTTGCAAAGTTTTCCAGATTTCATATGCAGACTTAAAAACTGACACTCTATTAAATTCATTTCTTTCAACTGAACAAAACAGAATATTCATTGCTTTAGAATTATTTTGTGCAATAGTCTTTTGCTCAGTGGTCCACTGTGCAAAATTAGTTGTGGGTTCAGAATATTCAGTTTGTGTGATATTCCATGTTTCTAATCCTACAGATTGTAAATATATTTTCATCCTACATGCCCAATATGCATAGTTACTGCCATTAAAAAGTGGTGGTCTGGCAGTAAACTGATCTTCTACAAATGAACTAATGTTGGTGGAAATAGCAGTACTAGTGTTAGTAGCCATTTTAAAACTTTTCAAAATTCAGATTATGAAACTTTTGAAAACAAAGCTCTGATACCAAATGTGAGAAATGCGGATTAAAGATCTTAAGGCTAGAATTAACACTAGAGGGGGGGGGGGTGAATAGTGTTTAAAGAAATTTGTTAATCTTTTTGATTTTATCTTAATTTGTTAACAATGTATACACTAATTAGACACAGAAATGAACACAAAATCAAACACAGATGCAAATATAAAGTAAAAGCAGTAAAGGAAAGAACACACTGGATTTTATACTGGTTCGAAGTTACCCTACATCCAGTCCCGCACAACTAAGTACGGATTTCCTTTCAAAACCAATTCAACAATTACAACCCTCGGTTTCAAGGCTACGAGGTACACCCTCCAGAATAACAATCCTCTGGGTAGAGATACTTGATTTCCGGGGCAACAAGTTCACCCAATTGATTTCCAAAGCTACAATCACACCTTCTCTCGCTCGATTGATTACAAAAAGTCTATAACTCAGATTAGCACTTGGATCTTATGGAGATAGTGATGGAGAATCACACTAGAAGTAATCGAGTATGATTCGATGTTGATTTCGGTAGAGTAATGGTATGATTTTGTATTAAGAAATGTGGAAGAAGAAGAGGAGTGAAAACCAGAAAAAAGCGATTAAAAATTCGTTGAAACTGACCCCTATTTATAGAAGAACAACAGCCATGACCATTCATGAAGAGTTATGGCGAATAGACACTTCTTTTGAAATTTGAATTTTGAAACCAACTACACTATGTCGACATGGGGTACTTGGGCATGTCGACATCCCAAAGGGATTTTTGGTGTTTTGATTTTCTTTGAAAATAACCTCTATCTTATATTAAAATTATTTTAAACTTTATAAATATACTTAACTATAGTTAAAATACATAAGTAAATATAAAGAACAATATATACATAATTTAACTATAATTTAAATCAAAGTATAAATAATTTAAAAGTTAAATATATTATTTGAAAAGATAGTTTAAAATCAAGAGTAATTTTGACTTTGAAATTAAAGATGTTTTTGAGGCTAAAATTATTTAAAATCAGGATAGAGAGTTCTGAATCTTTTAAAAGGAAAGTTTTGAAATCATTTTGAAAACAAGATAATTTTGTAAAATCATTTGAATTAAAATTAGTGGATACAAAACAATGTCCCACTAGATTTTCGTAGGTTCCATCCTACTTAGGGTTCCATCCCTTTAACGGGCTCGAAGTGGATTCCATTCCACGAATAAATTGGATATTAAGATGTCAGTGCCTTTCTATGAGTTTTAACAATATTCCTAACTATATAACTTATCTTGGGAACTTGAACTTTTGAAATTCTTGATACTCATGAGTCTTCTATCTCTATATCTTGAATCTCTATACTGTACAGTCTTCATTCTTGATACCTGCATGGTTAGATCCTGCATATACATATATATCTAAACTTGTAATGTTAGTATTTATATATTTTATAATCTATTCTAAGGTTGTTGTTATCAAAACCATCATCTCATCATCTCATGGACTAACATCCCTCATCCTTTTCTTCTCACCTCAGCTACTAGGGTGAAATTTCATCCACCTGAGACCATGGCTCTCTTTCAATTGCTCATGTTCTTCATTACAATTTTATCTCTGTCTACCTTTTCATCCTCATACTCATCGTCAAATTACAGTAAAACTAAGAAAGTTTCAGTCGATCCTTACTATGAGACCCTCTGTCCGTATTGCTCCAGTTTTATTGTTAACTACCTAGCTAAATTGTTTGATAATGGACTCATTTCTGTTGTCGATCTTGGTCTCATTCCATACAGAAATGCAAGGATGTCGTCTAATGGCACCGTTACTTGTTAGGTTTTATCTGTATTGTATTTTCGCATACCTACGTTGACTTAAAGCAGTGTATATGGTGGAGCGCTCCTTTCGTGTTCTTTACTCCGTGCTTTAGAACGGTAAACTCCCTCTGATAGCAAGTGTACTGAATTGGGCGTCATAACGTAAGGCCCATGTGTAACTTTAATATGAACCCTTGTTATGTAAAACCACTGCATTGCCACAAGGGATGCATTATGTACCATGATGTGAACGATTGTGATAATGGTACCTAAATAAAAGTTAATATGTGACATTAAAATGTTGACTGCGCAACACTTTACATTGGTTATGATTGTTATTATACCGTTATGAATAAGCGAGGGAAAAACACACGCTTGGCGGCCTGGTCTCACTTTGAAGTGTTTTTACAGTGAAATTTTAGGCATACCAAACTTTATGTCGGACTCGTGTGTTTATTTGGTTTTCCCCATCAACCCATGGGTAATCATTTGAGTAGACCGGGTTTATGTGATTATACAAGTTATCTTGAAGATGAATACAACTACAAAGACGAAGCCGGAGATTTAGTTATACACACTTATATTTTGTATTGTGTGTAAACCAAGATTAATCGATTAAACGAACTTGTTGGTATCTATATATGTCGAACATGTCACTCTTATTTTTGCCTTATCGTATATTTACTCCTACGTTGGAATGTTTTTTGAGAAAAAATGTAAAAAAATCATGTAATGGAAGTTTTTAATTTAGATGCTCTATGTGCTTATTGTTAGAAAGAAACACCAGTCATATTTGTAGCATAATCGGTGTTCATTTTTGGATCTTGAAATGACGGTGTTACATATAAATATGTTTAAACATAATTAATTGATAATCATGAGATTTTTGTGATACACCACTGCTCCATATGAGACATCTTACCATCCATGAATATTAAGAGACCGATTTTCACACTAAAAACTGATTTTATGATAACAAATGGATCTTTGATATAGTATATTGGACTTCACATGTGAATGTATTCATACTTTGTTCTACCACAAATTCCCAAATTGGTACCATCTTGGAGAAATTAAATTCAAAGTTGGAAATGCTCGGACAATAGAAGAACAATAAAGAAAAGCATGAACAACTCAACAAATGCGGGTTTCATCATGTGCTAGAAAGGTGGATCGGCCCTGGGCCCGTGCCGCCTTGGCAATGGCCTAAGGCCTATTAGATTAAGGGGCCCACATTCTAGTAATAAGTATATAAAAAAGTATATCGATTTTTCTTTAATGGATAAACATTCTATCTTAGCGGTTGTATGGTTAAGTTGTTTGATGTCTACATAGCACTTGAGTTTAATTTCTAACATCCATACATTTTCACATTTCAACTATTTATTACCTTTATTTTAAGCACCGTTTCATTCATGGTACAAACTGCCCTATTGTCCAAAGTACAAAATAAATCTAGATCGAGCCGGACCTACTAGACAAAAATTGGATTGCTAAGGAAATTTACACATAATCAAATCGATCGTTAAAGATGTTTGTGTACGGGCTTGCAAAACCAAATTGTATGAAGCTAAAAAGACGAGAAATATCCTTTCAACATATCCATTTGAATATCTCCAACGTTAATTAGTTTTCTCCACAAATGTCTCGACTTTAAATTTTTTCAATGTTATCATCATTTGATATGTAACTACAATTAATAAAAAAAACATAAACTAATTTTTTTTTCTTTGGAAATAATTTGATCGAACGGTCGGCCTTCATGCGAGTATCCCCAAAATTCTTGTTTATGCTAGGTGATATCTTCATATAAAACAGCTGGTCCTTCCCGATGATTTTTGACCCCTCACGAGTCCCTCACGAGTCCCCCATCCTTTTCTTCTCGCCTCAGCTACTAGGGTGAAATTTCATCCCCCTACGACCATGGCTCTCTTTCGATCGCTCATGTTCTTCATTACAATTTTATCTCTGTCTACCTTTTCATCCTCGTACTCATCGTCAAATTATAGTAAAACTGAGAAAGTTTCAGTCGATCTTTATTATGAGACCCTCTGTCCGTATTGCTCCAGCTTTATTGTTAACTACTTAGCTAAATTGTTTGATAATGGACTCATTTCTGTTGTCGATCTTGGTCTCATTCCATACGGAAATGCAAGGATGTCGTCTAATGGCACCGTTACTTGTCAGGTTTTATTTGTCTATCAGTAGTTTTTGCTCTACATCCTTTTTTTACTAAACATTTGTTGTAGTTGTTTATTTCTATTGTTGTATTTGAAAGATTGGATTTGATTTGTATGTCATAAAAAATAAAAATAAGGGTTTAACACCCCTCTTTAAGCACCCCGGTTAAGATAATAAAAAAGTTGTTTCTAATTTTACCCTTTTAACACTGATAAGTGACCTGAATGATTACATCCTTGAGATTGGAAATGCAGGTATAGCATGGCAGTGAGTTCAATTCTTCCATGCACATCCTGAAGAATTCCAATATCTAGGATTACAATGAAGCAAGGGTTCAATAGGCGGAATCAAACCATGTATACAAATTGAGAGCAGCTCTATACCAAGATCCAAAATTAGCAAACAAATTAAGAATCAAAACTTTATTAATCATAATCCTAAAATCAACACACAAATTATTATTGCATACCAGATTAATACTTGGATTGGTAATAAAGACTTAAATGAAATTTCTGGAATGAATTTCCTGATAAGTTGTAGATGCACCCTTTTATTTGGCAACGATAATTTAGATGGTAATTTGTCAAGTATAAGAAGAAAGAAAAAGAGAAGGGTGGTTGTGAAATAAATGAAGGGGTAAACAGAAATATTTGGAGTGTGCTTTTTTTCACAACAGATTGGGGTTAAAGCCACTTTGTTTTTTTGTGTGGGGGGGGGGGGGGGGTGGTGCAAAATAAAATAAGCCTAAAATAAGAAAAGAGAAAATCAAAAATTACAGCCTTATAATCAACTTACAGTTGACACCTACTATTTTTTTACTTTTTGTATGTACTCATGAGTCGTGATATGCAAACTTTATTAACACGTCCTTTTCAATATGTACTACCAAAATATCATCGAACAACCGAGCCACCATTTGTTGCAAAGTCTATTCTTCACAATCTTCATCTCTAAAAATTCTTGTTCAACATAGCTGTTTGAATGCCAAAATCATTGCTAAAGTTATATCTTGTAAGCCAGCGAGTATTAGGCTTGGCAGTGGATACCCGAAAAATCCGAAATCCGTCCGCATCTGTATCCAAAAAGTCAATAAATGTTCGATATCCGTAAAAACGGATCATCCGAAAATTATCCATTTGGTTTTTTTATTAAGATTGTAGTTAATATTTTGTATATTTTTATGCAATGAAACACATGTGTTTAATTTTCTATTATGTTAATAGTTTGTATTATATGAATTTAATGCGTATTAATTGCTTAAAATCATTTATTACCGTCATATTTGTTTATTTTTCGCACTTTTATAATCAAGAGATTGAAAAAGATTAATGCTAAACCAAAATTTTCTATTTATATTTCTTGATTTATCGATCGTTGGCGGATATGATATCATCCGATATCCGTCCGTATCCGCATTGTTAGCGGGTATGATAATTATCCAATATCCGTCCGTATTCGTGGATACAGATATTCGATATTCGAAAAATGATTTCGGATGCGAATGCGGATATGCCACTATCCATATCCGTAAGTATCCATTTACATGAGTATTCTAAGTCTCTATTATCTTGAACCGTAAGTCAAAATAATATTGCTTTGTCCTTTTAAAGTCAAACATTTAATATTTGAGTGCATTTATGATAAAATTTTCCTGCTGATTTTAAAGAGCCAAAAGATCAGCAGTTGAAAAGTTTATTTGGAATAACTTGAGCTACTTGATCAATTTTTAGTTAGAAAGAAACACAAGAGTGATGATTTTTGACATGCAATACAAAGCAATAATTCAAATTTCACCTCTTTGAATTGACCATTTATCTCTCACAAATGTAATAAAATGATGAACAATTCGACATGGGAATGATGAAAATTTGTCCTTATGTAGCTCTAAGATAAGCTACATATACAACAGTATTTAAAATAGAAATAAGATGATATGTGGAAAAGATGTAAACTCAGTCTAACAAAATACCCCGCCTATCAACTCTCATAGTCTGAAGTAGTCTTTTAGATTGGTCGGCTAATATCATAATTTTTTTAAGTGTCTTGATTCAGTGCTTGTGATGACTCATTTGTGATTTCCAGTACAGAATTCATTAAATGTAAAGGACTAACAAACTAAATATTTTATTGCCTCCAGTAAACTAAGTGCATCAAACTTTTGATCCCAACTTGTACAATAATGACCACATAGCCAACGACACACAAGGCTAGTAAGAGTTCTATGAATATCACCAAGGGTTCTCGCCTTGACCACAAACAATTTCTTCAGTTGCTCAAACTTGAGTTATTTTGATAGCTTGTGACACTTATACAATATCTTGCCATTACACAAGCCCCAATCACGTTAATATTTTCAAGAGATAAATTAAAATGTCCAACAATAACTATATTGTTTCGTTACCACTACAAGGGCTAACTGAAGTTGATGAGCTAAACAATAAACAAACCATGCATCCACATTTTCATTTATGGTTATAGTTTAAATCCATTATATTCGCCTTGCATATTACTAGCTCCATTGTAGCCTTTTCTACGCAATATAGAAATGCTCAGCCTACGAGCAAAAACTAAACTATTAAATGTCTTTTATTCCTTTGCTTTTGATTGAGTAAATCACAATATTGGTAAAAGCTATGTCACGAGGCAATATTAAAACCTCTTCATGCTCTCGAAGCTTCTTTTTTTCCCAATTGAAAGACCTTTTACCAACAAATATATATCCACCAAGGCACCCCTTTGCTTATAACATTCAATTTCAAATGAATGACGATAAAGACAAACGCAACATCGTTTTTAAACACTACATTCAACCACTAAGGTTCGCCAAATTATGAAGGATTATATCTTGTGAATATATCATCAAAATTTCTTTTTATCTTAATTATATGTTTTCGAGGTTGGCATGTTCGTTAAATAATGCACACTTTGCACTCTTGGACAAACATTGATTCATAATCTATAATACTACTTCTTAAAACTTAGATCTAACAGGTTTTGATAAATCATTTTGAGTCCCAGATAGTTCAATACATCATTTATGGATAACAGTTCCGTCTATCAATCGTTGAAAAATAATACTTCAACTTTTGTCCGAAAGCATAAATTTTACTATAATGCGCAATCAATTTATTATCAGATCAAGCTTCAAGTTAACAATAAATATATGTTTTATATTTCTACTATTTATGCTTATCTGCTCCAAAATCCGCATGACTTATTGTCATACATTTAACTAATTTAAACAAAATAACAGAAAATAGGATTCTAGCAATGCAACAAAAAGAACTCGTTCTAACTAGCAATCATTGTGTATTAGTCATTCTTTGCTACTCAGCAGATGATGGTTCATTTTATTCCATTTTACTGTAAACTACTGGTTACTAGGTAATGGGTACGATGAACTTGTGTATACAATTTGTAGAGGGACACCAAAGTCAGGAAGTACAACTAAGCCCGTGAAAAAAGTAACAAGAACCCGATATAACTGTTAACGACTGTTAACGTTAAAATGTGAACGCCAACACCCGGTGTGTGTAGTAAGATTGTGAAAGCACCACCCGTGTAACGGGAACAGAAATCAAGCAGGAAAATAGCAGAAATGCAGTAAAAGACAGCAATTTATAGTGGTTCGGCTTGAGATTTAGCCTACGTCCACTTTGAATCTCTTTATTATTGAATCTGGTTACAAATTGATACAAATCTCCTATGAAAACAGTACAACTCGATCACAAGAAACAATCTTGACTACTAGCTCAATCTTCGGCGATGAAACTCGATGAATCCATGTCGGATGTTAAGAATTTCTCTCGAAGTTTGTTGTAGTGTCTTGAATGCTTGAAGGATCCTTGTTTGCTGAATGATTGGAGAGTTCGACAGAGTAACGGCGCTTTAGAAATGAATTGCCAAAAAGTCCCCTCCATGTTGGAAGTGGTGGGGTATTTATAGGAGCTGATCTGGACTCAGGAATTTTCTCTAAGTATTTAAGTCGTAGCCGACTTATGGTAGATCGGTGGCGAGTTAAGGAATAGGGTTAGGTCGGTGGCGAGTTAAGGGATGGTTGTTGCTGACCCATCCTGTGGCTGTCTTTGACAAGTATTAAGTCGTTGCCGACTTATCAGACCTTAATTCGTGAGACCTTAACTTGCAGCCTTTAAGTCGTAAACCCACTAAGTCGTAACCCGTTAGGTCGGAACCTTCTTAAGTCGGAGCCTTTCATAACTCGGAATCTTCCTTAGGTCGTAGCTCTTGAGTCACAGATTACCTTAAGTCGGCAGGCTCCTAACTCGGCACACCTCTTAACTCGGTAGCTCTTCTCAGTAGTTAGATCGGCAACTGTTGGGTCAGATCTCTCCTTAGGTCGTAGCCTGTTAAGTCGGAGATCTTGTTAACTCGGAACTTTCCTTAAGTCGGTTACGCCTTTAGATTGTTAGGTCGTCCTCTTTCTTAGGTCGGCAAGCACCTTAACTCGGCATACCTTCTTAAGTCGTCAAACACCTTAACTCGGCATACTGCTAGGTCGTGAGTCGAAAAGGGGTTAACATTTGCCCCTCGAAGTATATGCCTAAGCCATAGGTCGTATGCTTCGATTCTCTTAATTCTTTGGTTAGGTCGGTAACGACTTAACAAATGCCTTAGGTCGTACACCGTGCAAGTCGACTCGCCTTCCAGCATATAAATAGTTGCATCCTTCTTCCTCTTCCTCATTTGTTCCTTTTCTCGAATCTGCCATTGACGCACTTTAGAGCTTTCAGAGATAAACTCCAACCATCCAATCGCCGATCATCTTCTTGTTATACTTCGTAAGTCGATCTGGTCATCGTTCACCCATGCTCACTGTCGAATCGATAACTCCCCAGTTTTTGACTTCCATTTGTGTTTAGATGCTGCGATTCATTGTGCATAACTTTTTGATTGTTCGTCAATCGCCATCGACCGTGTTGTAATTGTAATAGGGCAGTAATACATTGGATTCGCAGCAAATTTGATTCGATTTGAATTGGCTCCTTGGGTGGTCCAATGGTGTGATGGAACGAGGATCGTTGTTGACTGTGAGGCTATTGGGTTAACGGGTTAAGAGTTAGGGAAGAAAATTGGTTGAGGTATTGGCTCGGTCACGACCTAGGGATTTCACGCGATCCAGTGACTTTCCTGACTTAAGTCGGAGCCGACTTAGCAGTTTCATGCGACCTAGGTTTTGAGTCGCTTCCGAGTTAGGACTTAGAGGATTTCTGGCTTTGACCCATAGGGAATCTTCCTTAGGTCGTCACCTAGTTAGGACTTAGAGGATTTCTGGCTTTGACCCATAGGGAATCTTCCTTAGGTCGTCACCGAGTTAGTACTTAAGCTTTCGGCCACCCAACAGATGATTTTTGAACTGTGCCTGAACTTCGAACTGTTGAACTATGAACTGAGTTGCATGCATTTTACACATTGCTTCAATTTTGCAAACTAACAATCCTGCTTAATACAACATTCACAGAATACTGGGACGAATATACTATCACCGACTGCCCACATCGAGTGACGGATTAGTTGATAACGAGAAAGTTAAATTAAATGAATATGAACGAGATGCTGTACAATAACCAATTCAAGTGAAGTATTAAAACAAAATCATAATAGTCAAGTGAAACTGACTTGTCTGTATTAACACTGCACTTGATCATTGACAAGTTCTGAAATTCTGTAATCGATTAATTGTCAACTAATTTAATTCCAGTTATGCTTGTCGTTTATTTTCATTAGTTTTTTGCACAACACTTCACACTTTTAGGGAACGTGCACCTTCACATTTGAACATTCAGCTGATTGTGTAGAATGTCTTCTCCACAAGAAGGAACAGAGCAAGCTGAAGATGTATTTCCAGTTGCTATCCCGCTGAACGATCCTCCGGAGAGGACTCCTACTACTTTGAGCCATAAAGCCTTTCGTCAACTATGCATCCAGTTTGGCATTGCTGAGGCTGACACTTTGCTTCCCGAAATAAATGATACTGCTGACAGACCGCCCCGTGGCTTTGTCGCAGTTAACCGCCAAATGTGCTTGAACGGAGCTATCCCCCCATTCAATGACTGCATTCGAGAACTTCTTCTTCAACTATCTATTTCCCCTTTTCAGTTACATCCCAATGGCTATGCCATCTTGCTGGGACTATGCGTGCTTTTTAGGAGAACACTGGGCCGCTTCCCTACCTTCGGAGAAATTCGCTATCTTTGTACTTTTGCCAAAAATAAAGATCATCCCTCCATCATAGTTGTAAGGAGTGCGAGAAATCGTAAGTTGATCACCGGTCTCCCTGAAAGTGTTCACAGTTTCCTGAGCCCGTTCTTCTATGTTCGCTGCCCTCCTGGGTTTTATGCTATTTGGAGAATAGGGAGTAAGATCACTTGCATTTGTTTCTTATGTTCTTTCAAACTTACCGAAGTTCGGATTATCAAGTGCTAACTTCGCTCTTTTTTCCTTTTCAGCACTTCCTCCTCCTTCCAAAAATCTCAGTCACAAAGTGACTTTCGAGAGGCTTATGGCGGTGCCTGTAGAGGAGAGGAGTATCCAATTTCTATTAGATGATGAGCTTTTGCACCAATTTGGGCTTCTGCACCCTTCCAGGTCGACTCGAATTCATGAAATTCCTAGCTCTGATGCAGAAACATCGGCTGCTTCGGGTTCTCAAGCAGAGGCGTCAAATGCCCCAGTTTCTGCGGAAGAAGCTGCATCAAAAACACTTGTCATGGATACTGCTTTGATAAAGTGCTCCGGATCCACTGATGTTGTAGGGTTGGCTGGCAAGTCGGCACTTCCCCCAATTATTGAGGAAGAAGAGAATCCTCGAGCTTCTGAAAAATCAATTGATGTGGAAGTTGAGAAGGAGAAATCTGCTGAACACTTGGGCGATGACACCTTTGATGGCTTGAGTGACATTATGATAACTTCCCAAGAGCTTTTCGGGGATAGCAATCAAAAAGCGACTTCTCCCGTTGTCGAGGCGACTTCTATCCTTAAACAAACCCAAATGCCTACTACGCCAATCGTCCCTGTTTCCACACTAAAGCGTGGTCTGTAATTTGACGCATGTAGTTTGCACGCCACACACACTTAGGACTTTTCAGCACTTATAAGCATTTATCCTCTTTTTCCTGGAAATTTCTAAATTCTACCCTTCTTCTGCTTTCAGGTTCTTCAATGGGACGTACAGGTTCATATTATGACTCATTCAAGTACCGTGGAGGCCGCGACACCTATGACTTTAGGAAGTACCTTGATACCCCAAAAGAAACAGATGAAGAGAGGGCTCGAAGGAAAGCCCAGGAGAAGCGGGATTACGATCAGTGGCAAAGAAGGAAAGATGCCGAGCGATATGACTCTTCGCATAGGAGTGACTACTCTCATAAGCGGAAGTCTTACGATGATAAGGGAAAAACTCAGATTGCCGATGAACCGAGCAAGCGATCTAAACCGACTGACGCGTCTGAAATTTCTGAAAATACTGACGCTCCCATTCCTTCTGATATTCTGGCTAGCTCTCCTCCTTTGAAGAAATCTGACATTCAGACTATCATTAGCAGACCGCAATATCAAGTCAAGGACGGCCCCCCAACACTTCAGAGCCGTTTTCCGAATTGGTGCCTAAAAGGGGTGCGCTTCGACTTGGACATAGTTCCGATTGATAAGCAGGCAATGCTGAGAAATGTCGACGCTGTCAAGCTTGATATTGAAAGAATGTCTGGATGGCAGAAGTTGGTTGATGAACTTCAAAGGGTCAACCATCTTAACCTTGAGGCGATGATGACGATGGAGAATGATAAAGCAGAATGGGACAAATGGCGTAAGCAGCATGACGCGGAAATGACGAGTATTGCAGATGACAATGCAAAGCTTGCGTCTGAAGTTAAGCAGCTTAAGGAAAATCTCGCTTCTTCTTCTGCATCATATACTCAAAAAGAAGAAGTCTTTCAGAAGCAAGTGCGGGACGCACATGCTGCACAAAGAGATGTAGAAATGAAGCTTGCCGCCGAACAGCACGTTAATGAGAAGTACCGCACAGAAAACGCCGAACTGCGGGAAAATGTCACCTCCCAGAACATGGAGATTGAGTTACTAAAGTCTCGACTTGCTAAAGTTGAGGCAGAGCGTGATGAGGCTACCGCTGGCCGGATCGTTGCCGTTGCCGAAAAGGAAGCGGCTGAGCAATCACATGAGGCGACGAAAGCAGACGTCAGCTCTACCTTATTTGACTTTTATTTACACAGCGTTCTGGGTCGTGGGAGCTTCTCTTTTCTTGGTCCCGATTATGAAATTACATTGGCTGAAGTGTGGGAAGTCGCGATGGATATGCTTGGCGGGGCTGGCTATAATGAGCTGGAACTTGAGGAGCGCTATCTCAATGATGAGGATCGCGCCGCTCTTGTTAAGGGGAAGGAGCTACTTGCCAAAGTACGAGCTGAAACAGCGGGAGAAGAGCCTCCAAAAGAAGAAGCTCCTTTAACTGCCCCCGTTCAGACTTCCACTTCAGCCGACGTTAATATTATAGATTCCAGCCCTCATTCTCTACATTTAGCCAAAGTTGCCCAGGAGACTGCAACTACTCCTACTGAAGATGAGGCACTGGATGATATTGAAGCCGAGAAGTTCAAGGTGGATCTTGTAAAGCCAACTCCTCCAGGTACTCTTGGTGTCATCTCGGGTCTAATGAACCAGTCATTTGATTTAGCCGAATTCGATGACCTTCTTACTTGTTACTTAAACTTTGATGAACCGATGCCTTCTTTATTTTCGGGGGATGCTGATTTTAACTTCTTTTCTTCTACAGCGGAGGCACCAAGCACTACACAAGCTTTCACTCCTTCGATTGCCATTCCTCTGTCTTCCCAAATTACTCCTCCCTCTGCTTCCCAACCGGGATCACAGGCAGAGAAAATCGAAGCTCTTCAAGGCTTGGATGATCCGGCTGCTTCTCAGGAACAGAAGGCGGAGGATTTTGAAGACATCGAGAAGACCCCGGAGCGGTCTCTTGACGACGATACAAAGCTTTCAACATTGCTGACTACTCCGGGGAGTGAGTCTTCTTCAAAGAGGAAGGGGAAGCGTGCTGTAAGGAAAAAGAAGAAGACTTCCACTGAAGAGGAAGCAGTAGTTGATCCGGCTGTACCGCTTTCTCCTTCTGCCCCTGCCCGTTCTCAACGACTTCAAAAGCTAATCATCAGACCGGGAAAGAGTTCCAAGGGTGGTGAGAAGAAGGAATAATCAAGCTGGATTTTCTACTTTTTATTTTTGCTCTTTGCATGTATTGACCGGGGATTGTGCGGGTACCGGTCCTCGCTTTTGCTTTTTGAGATATCTGCACATGTAAAGAATTTTCATAGTACAAAATAAAACAATTATTTTACTTGTACAAACTCTTGTGTATGTGAGAATGATCTATCTTTTATTTTAAGTGTAGAACAAACGATTCTTCTTATTTGTGCAAACTTTCTGTCTGCGTTTGAGAATGCATTTATTCCACATCTGTTTTCCGTGGTATTGCAACGAACTTGTGGCATGTTGCTTTCATTAATGTAATTGAATTGTACAGTATTGCCCCCATGCCGTAAGTGCATTGCAATATTCCTAGTTTTTTTTTTAAGACTAATACTCTTACTTCAGAGGACAATTATTCCGCTTTTAATAGAGTATATCCAGTCTTTAGAAGAATTTTTATTTTCTCTTTCTGAAGAACGCTTCAACTTTCGGGGATAACCACTTTTATTCATTAAGAAGTGAATTTCCCTATGAAGTGAAATGAACCTTTTCTGAAAGAATTTTGTAGCCTTTTTCAACCCCCTTTTTTTTTATGGAGGAACCTTTCTAGATGAACAAGTTAGTCCTTCCTTCCTTTGGGAGTTGAACTGTGCTTCTGGACGATGCTTTTTGTTTAAGCATTTTATTTTGGGACATGCCTCCGGAGAGGGCTCCTCTTAAAGAGTTGTGCCTCCGAAGAGGTCTTGTGCCTTCGAAAAGGGCTTGTGCCTCCGAGGAGGGCTTGTGCCTCCGAAGATGGCTTGTGGTGCCTTGGGAAGGATATGTGTGATATCTTTTAGAGAAAGGAAACTAATTAATTGCTACCCAATTAATTAGTCAAAGAATTTGTTATATGAAGAAAGAAAAGATTGTTGATGTAGATTGATTTAAGCAATGGAAATTTATGAAAACATAGATTTTTTGTCATTTATGTGCATTGGAATCAATCTGTTAGGTGTGGCTCACATTGTATTAGAGTGAGTGCGTAGATTGGATTATGATTAGTCCCACATCGTATGATATTCTAAAAGAAATCAGCATATATATGAGTTTGGTAGCATGTAACAACAAGGGATTCCTTTTGTTACAAATAAATGTTGCCATGAAAATATATGTACTTTAGGGGATGTAGGGATATCCAGTTATGACGCTGGCACCAAAAGAGCTTCGTTCAGTGGTCTTGCCTTTTCTACACTAAATGAAGTGCGCGCATAGCGGAAGATGCGAGGGGGTGCCGAAAATTACAACACAAACAAAAATTACTTGCAGTCTGTAGATCATGAGGAAGATCAGTGAGTCAATCCATCAGAGGCAAGCTTATAGGCTAGTGAAGAGATGGCAATTCTGATTTTGAAGAGCTACGAGTTTGAAAAGAGTAATAATACCACTTCGTAAACTAAGCAAAAAAATCGAGATGAGAAAGTACAACATATTTTAGAGAGCGATGGACTTTCGATAGCAACAGAATTTGGAGAGCTGTCACCAATTTTTATTTGAGCAAAAAAAAAGTTTTAGTCGTGGTTTGTATATCGAATATTAAAGGTGTTTTTTCTAATCTTAGAAAAATTGAGTATGGTCCTTTGTCCCTCCTGACCTCTTGGTGAATCCGTGTCTTAGCAATTACGGAATGATTTTATGTTATATCATTTATGCAATGATGATTGAATCAGATCTTATTTGTTTCCGTTTGTTACCAGACTCCATCTTGTACATGCACTGTATTGTTTTCATCCGTTGGGAGTATCAATTCTTTGTTTCCAAATTGTATCAGAGCAAACTTGATTTAACGACTTCCACATATTTTTAGGAATCCTGTCACATTTTCTTCTCTTTTTATTACTAATTTTTTTATTTCATTATATTATTTTCCTTTATTTCCCCTTCTTTACTAGTTGGGGTGCTTATAAACTACAAAATGTAGCCATAATTAAACTTGATCAATCTTTTTTTTTCTTTTTTAATTTTGAAAAGCGTTTTTCATTGTTTTTAATTGTTTCTGCAAGCCTATGATCTTGAGCACTATGTTACACGAGTTTCCAAATGTCCACCTCCTATAGAAGATGAAAAGAGTTCAAACCCTTATTTATCGCATGGTTCACTATTTGTAAGTTTATCTTGCTAATGTCACTCGATGCTTCTTCTTATATGACTTTAGACGAAGGACAATATTTTACATATCAAATGTACACTTCATCATTTCTGAAATACAATTTGTTTGGTGAAACTTTATCCTTCTGAAGCAAACCAACTTGCATATTTCTTGCAGCTGCAGGTAGTCAACCTATTTAAAGTATTGAACTTTACCATAAAATCCTAGATGGTTTGGACTCCTCTTATGAGTCAATTTTGAGTTTTCTTCTACTGTTCTTGTACCAGGGAAGCTTTTGCTTTTGATTTGTTCATTACATCACTTTTTAACTTTATCTTACCGTTCAATATCTTTCTCTATTCTATTAATCTTGAGCTGATGCTGTCATATATTTTGCTGATGGACCTTCAACTCATGATGGACTTTTTGCCGTTTATTTGTTATGTGAGCCATATGACATCTGATTGTTTCAAATGATTTGAAAGGCTGTCAATCCATCATAATTTGCTCCACCTCCTGCTTCATATGCTACAAACCCTTCCTTGTTATGTATGTGTATAAGTAATGTTCAACGACACAACCCTTTTGCATGGATGTTCATATGCTACAAAATTTTAGAGAATTGAGATTATATAGCACATGACCTGATTAAGGTTTTAAATCTCGGATTTTGGTCATGTTTCGTCTCGGAATTTTGTATAATTTTCATACAAACTATCATATCGGTGGAGATCTCAGACGAGATGATTGCATATCGGGTGTACATCTCGGATTGACATCTCGGTTCTTAAAATGCATTTCGAGAATATCTCGGGGTATATCTAAAATTGATGTATTAAAAATTTATTTAACAGCTATAATTTTTTCAATCAAAATAAAAATTGTAACATACTTGATTTGCATTGAAAAAAAGAATGTTTTGAAGAAGAGTGGTACCTTGATTGGCTTAATTTATTTGGTAATGATTGAATAATATTATCTTATTTGAACATTAAAAATAAAGTCTTTTGTTGTGACTTATCAAGATAAGAAGAAAATTATGTTTAGGGCGTTAATGAATTGTAATTGGATTGAGTAGTTTCTTTCGAATCTATATGAAAACAAAAAATATTTTGTAAAAGAAGAAAATGATATAATTTCGGGTTGCCATATTTTGAGTGAGATTTGAATATTTCGGACGAAATGAGTGTCAAGGGAGATCTAAATAAAATTTGATGTCCTGTCTCGTCTATGTGTGAAAATGAAATCTCGGAGTTGATATCAGGCAATATATAGGAGATTTAAAAGGGTCGAAATGATAGGAATGCTACCAAAGATGACTGTCACACACACCCACATATATATGAGTTAAGATTTCGGTTTTTGTTTCAATTTCATTCGTTTTAGATTTCCAAAATTTCGGTTGATATAATTTTTTTGAGTTATGGTTCCATTTTGAACTTTTTATATAGAGATACATTAATAGATGGTACATACTTGTATTTACAAAAGTACGTATTATAGAAAAAAAGTCGATTCAGTTATTGATTTTTACTGTCTTTTAATGTTATTTTTGCTGAGTTTGATTAGAATTTACAAAAGTATTACAATTTTTATGAACCTATTTGATAAATTGTCGTTTTCTTCTTCACATTTTTCTTGTTTGACTTGTTGTCATTTTTATTCTAGTACATATCTATTGCAAATTTTTCATTTTTTATTATTTTTTGAACTATTTATCAGTATGTGAATAGCAAATCCAGAATTTAGGCCGAAATACTGGATTCAATCCCGGTTATCATAGAAACCGGCATAGAAAGACCATAATGATCAATTTCATCATAATTTTTGAATCATATATGTATGTATGTATATATGTATGTATATATATATATATATGTTATCCCGCCTTTTAGCAAGGTCGTGACACTAAGGAATTGACTATAAACCAAAGACAGTTCGTCCCAAAGATTGATTCTACGCAGGCTTGCTATGGATATCGATGAATTTTGTCCGAGTCCGGATCAGGCTACAATTGATATGACTCGACGAGAAAGGCCATAGAAGCCAGGGTTCCAAATTTCAAGTCAATCCGAGTTCGTATGTTCAAGATATGATCGATACAAGTCAAGAAAATCAGCATATTCGCAACCCATCGTTTCGCATCGATCTCATTCGAATCCATCGGCGAGCAGTTGTTCGAATCCATCAAGTTCCAGTGGTTCGTATCCATCAGGGGAGTATGTTTCGTTCGTATCGATCAGTAACCCTCTGTTCGTATCCATCAGACGACCACTACTTCGTATCCATCATGGGACCTCTGTTCGTATCCATCGAGCATTGCACTGATTCGTATCCACCAAGTATTGCACTATTCGTATCCATCCTATGGCTTCAACTTCGAATCGATCCAGTGTAGTTAATTCCGATCGATGCGAACAAGACTAAGTCTATCGATACGAACAGAACTGTACGATCGATACGCGCCGTGCATTGTGAATCGATACGAACGAAGTCATTTCCTTCGATACGAAAAGAATCAATTCAATCGATACGAATTAAGCCATCTCCATCAATTCAAACTATGCAACGGTCTTCGATACGAACGAGGCGAAAGCCTTGAAACGACTCGATCAACTCGGCATAAAAAGTGGATCGATTCGAAGAGTGCGCGCCACGTCAACCTACTAGCACACGCCTGGATCGATTCGAACGCGACAGCCTCCATCAAAACGCAAATTTGCATCGATCATATCTCGCAATCCACAAGTCCAAATGCCATGAAATTTTTACAGGAGCTTGCGTACAAGCCAAAGAAGGTTCATGCCAAGTTTCGACTCCATTGGACAAAATCTTGATCGATACGAATTATGTTCGTATCGATCACGGATCGAGACGAAACTTCATGGGATCGATCGCGTGGGCTCACTCACGTGCCAGAAGAAGTCTCCCGAAGTTTGAGCCAGATATTTGCAGCCTACACCTATAAATAGCACCCAGGAGCCTACAGAAAAGAGATCTTTTTGGCTTCTCAACGTCCAGACTCTGCCCGATTCAATATTGCACTCCATAGCGGCTGTTGTACTCGAATTCTTTCATTATAATCTGCTGTAACTCATTGTAACCGGCAAGCACATCAATAAAAGATTAACTTTTGGAGTGGACGTAGGTCGGAGATAGCCGAACCACTATAATTCTTGTGTATCTGTCTGTTTCCTTCAATTTTAAGTTTATTATTCTTCATTTTTTATCATCTACATTACTTAGATCTGTGATTGGTGATCATTGATTGTTGATCTGTGTTCATACACTGGTGCTTTCACGATATTTGGGGTTTGTGATCAATTTTGGCGCAAACCATATATATATGGGGGAAGGATTTGCATTCCCCCTCTTATTTTAACACTTTTAGATATGTTAATATTCAAAGGGATCTCAGGGAGATTTAAATGAAAGGGGATTTAAATGATTTGGAAGGCTGTCAATCGACCATGAAAACAATCTTTAGTAAAAGCAACGACCTTCATAATTTCCTTCACCTCCCGTTTCCTATACTACAAACCCTTGTTTTTTAAAATACCTAGAGAACCAAACTTCATTGTGGTGTGCGTGCACGCGGGTATCCATGCAAATGTTATTGAATTCCAACAAATGTAAATATCTTAAAATGAGTTGGGCAGAAATCGAGATTGGAAAAACATACATACATATACATGCACAAACATACATATACATACATATCATACATACATACATATATATTTGTGTGCGCGCGCGGGTTGGGGATGCGAGGTGGGATATGTGTGTGCATGCATGCATGTAATTGGGTTTTAGACAATGGCGCTTCCAATCATATAAAAATATCTTAGTCAATCAACACATTTATTATGAGTATATATATACACAAATTATAATCAGGTAAATGTTATGGATCATTCTACTAATTTCCATCTTGCATACTGGCTTCAGTATTTTACCAACTGAATCATAAGTTTCTTCTATCTAATGTTTTGTGTGTTTCAGAAACTTTTACATTATATTTTCTCAGTTTCTCATTTTCGTTACGAGTACAAAGTCAAATTTGAATTTACTAATGTTCCTAATTCGTGAAATATCAGTTCATAAGGAAAATAGTCGTTCATCGGGGTGCATCTGTAGGAACTTTTAATATATATTTTCACTTCTGTTTTCTTGTGTTTCTACTATGGTGGATGAAAGAACCATTTTAAAGTTTTGGCATCATAGATTAGGGCGTTCATTGCAACATATAGTCAAAGTTGTTGTCTTGCCATTTACTTTTAGTATATAATTTAATGTTTGCCTTTTTTCCATTCTCGTTTAAAAAATAAAAGTCATAAAAAACCTTTTCAATTTAATTCAACACTTTATGCTATTCCATTAGATTTGGATGTTCAAATGCTTGGGCTTCATGTTGATTTTATCTAGTGAAGGTTCTTGCCAATGTATATTATATTTGTTGACGCCTGAGTTGTTTTACTTGGAAAACTGAATATGATATAGTTGTGAATTTAAGTGGTTTACTTTGTAAAGAAAATATAGTTCACTATTATTCTTCAGAAATAATGGTTTACATGAAGCCACACAAAAAAGGCACTGATTTTATCGAGAAACAATTGTTGTCAAATTTATATATATCTTTGTTATTGCAGCCTGTATTTAACAAAATGTAGAATGTTGAGTACTGTTAAGTTGCCGACTTATAATTGTTTTTCTTCTTCTGATAATATAAAAACTCAATAATAAATTATACACTTGATTTAGGTGGCACTAAAAATAAAAATATCAATAACATGCTCTACTGTTTTTTGGTGTATGTTCTCTTTATTTATTTATTTATTATTATCATGCTTGCTTTTTCGGAAATATGTTTTAATAATTGATATTGTATATATGCAGCATGGGCCTAATGAATGTTTGCTCAACACCATTGAAGCTTGTGCCATCCATACCTGGCCCGATTTGGTAAAGCAATCATTTTCTTCTCTAGTTTAGCTGTACAGTATTTATATTACAAGAAGGGGTCATTGGACATCCAAATAATCAACTTGAACCGAAGAATGTAGTTAATGTATGTATCAATTGATGCAGCTTACCTCGTATATACATATTATTTATGCATATACATGGTTGATACTACAAATACCAAGAATTTACAGTATTGCAGTTTATATCATGAACAAGGTTTGAGAACATGATCTGAGAAAATATTTTATCTTCTTGTTGTAGTCTTCACTAAATCTTTATCCCTCATTGACGGTAACTCCTCCACTCCCCCTCATGCATGACTCTTATCTTTTTTACCTTTTTTTTTTTCTATTTTTTTAGTGTAAATAAAAACTTAATCCCAATGATTTATTTGCAATAATCCAATGCTTATCATATCAGTAAGGTAATGTTGAAAGATCTGCAAATTTGCCAAACTAGTTTATAAGCCCACCCAAACTAGCTTATGGTTCTTGGAAATTTTAACCTATGGAAGCATGGTCAATGAGCTCATGCGAATATATACTAAGTTCAACCAAGAAAAGTATATTACTTTATTTCTGCCAGTAGGTAGGTATAGCTAACAAATTAAAGCTAAGCTGCAAAATTCCATTATGTTTTGTACATCTCCGCTGTCCATGTGGATATTTTCCCCTGTGTCATGTCTGATATCGGTGAAATTTTGTTTGATAAATTTGCTAGTTATGATTTATAAGCATGGTTCAAGATTGTTGCCATTCCGGTTTGATTTCAGTGATTGCCGGAACGAAATTTGATCTAAATTCTGATTCTGATCCGAGCTCCAGTTCTCGGCTAATTTCAGTTGTTGGTCAAGTGCTAATTTTTTAACACAACCATTTCATTTTTATGCAGAAAGGACCAATTTTTTTAGAAAGACTGCCAAACTTTTGTTGTTTTGAACCCAATTTGAGCAGTGAATACACGAAGTAACAATTTGATCAACTTTTTAAATGTACATTACATATTCTATTTTCGTAAATACTGTGCACTATATATTAAAGTATTTCTGTAGGGAAAATACTGAAATCCAAAACCGGAAATTGATATTTCCTAAATTGACTGGAATTTCCAAATTTGATGAGTAGTTCAAAAATCTGAACGAAATGGAAACCGAAATTTTAAACATCGGTTTCAAGTTCATGATAATCATCTAATGCGACCACTAAACTTCTGTAAAGTCTGGAGCAAGCTATAAAAATCGCTAGGCGGGACACTAGGCGGCAAGTATGGACTAGGGATTAATCGTTTAAGTGGGAATTAAACGAAGCTAGGCGTTTTTTATTATTCATGTATTTCAGTTTAGTTTTTGGTAGTTAGCTAGCATTAATTGATAAAAATCGAAAATTTGAGTGTTTGGATAGACTTGACAGAAGGAGGCAAGAACCCATAAAACTAGCACGTAGATGCTTATTCGAAGCGTCAATCTTCAGTTAATGCCTAACCTGCGCCTAGATACCTGTCTGGATTCTTTGATGAGGCGGTAAGACCTGCATAGGCGGATGGCTAGGTGTAAGCCTCGTCTAATGCCTAGGCAGAGGCCTAGAAGGATTTTCACAACAGAGGTCCGGAGCCATTCGAGCCATTCACAATGTGCCCAGCTTCTCTCTCTAATACACACACACACATACATATACATATACATAGACACACACACACTGTGTATAAATATAATTCCCCTTTAAATTAGTTTGGTACTCATTACCTTGCATAACATGTTCATTCTTATGCAGAACAAACATTTCAGATTTATTTACTGTGTCGAGCTTTTAGTGACGAGCCATAATTACAAAGAATGGGAGTCTTGCTTTGAAAAAACTGGATTGAGTTCGGAAGCTGTTTTAGATTGTTATAAGAACGGAAAGGGGGGACAGGTATATTGAATTATTATTATATGCATTGAAATATCTAAATATATGTGGATTGGTGTGCTTGATAATTTTAGTGGATTGCCAAAGCTGCGTGATAGAATTAATATAGTATTTAACTTAAAGGATGTATGAGACAGTAAATAAACACAAAGAATGAGAGTCTTGCTTTGAAAAAACACTGGGTTGAGTTTAGAAGCTATTTTGAACTGTAGTAAAAATGGCAACTGGGAACAGATACAATGAATTATTATATTATATGCATGGAAACTAGAACTGTATGTTGACCAGCGAGGGTTATGATTTTAGCAGATTACTTAGCTGTAAGATAGATTTCATAAATATTTAGAAAAATCGTTTAGGCTCCTTCAAATCACCATTAATTAAATGGGCTATTGCACCATAAAATTAGCAAGTCATCCTGAAATGCATTAAATTTAGAGATAAGTCTATGAGAATAACATCTATCACTTCGCTATAAACTAATGATTTTGAACCAACTCGTTCATAGACAGTTTGAGATCAATCTGCATCTTCTAAGACGGTCTTAAAATACAGACCAATTTTGTAATTCACTCTTGAATCTTAATCTAAAGACCAACCAAAGACTATATATTTGGTTATTTTTGGTGAACAAATAACCGAGATCATGATTCAGTATTAAAAAGGTTAAAGTCGACTTCCAATCTCGAAATATCTTAAATTTGAAACTAATTGATGACTGAAATTCAGTCTAAGATATAGTTGAATATATATGTTTGACTCAAGTTGGTTCAAATTAATATATTTTTCAGACAAATTTGAGACCAAAGTTAGTGTCTACTTGGGTAGCCCACCCCCACCCCACCCCCACCCCACCCCCACCCCACCCCCAATTAGACATATTTATCTCAGATTATTTGGTCTAGTTACATATGAGTTCAGGATCAATTGAAGTACAGTTACATGTAATTAGACCATTTTTAAAATTTGTCTTTATATTCAATAACGTGGATTATACATATGCGACTAACGGACTCATTAAAGACTACAATTTGATGTTAAATAAAATTGTATGGACCTAATTTTGATTTAACTCATTTAAATTTTTATTCTACCTAACCAAATTTGAATTAGAAACAAAACTTGAGATATAAATTTGGTATATCGAGCTCCCCAGAGTCCGCTATCGTACGTGAGCCTCGTGCACTGGGTACCACCATTTGTATCAAGGTCCCAAGCTGTGACGCCCCACTCCGAGATCCACTTTAGTAAAGATAATTAACAAGTAATTCCGTCTACTAAAGCGGAGAATATGGCTTGTTAGGAGCGACCATCTATAGCATTGTCTTAAATATCTATTGAATACGTCGACAAATGCTATATTTTTTTTTCAACTCGAGTGGGTCGACATATCCAATAAATACTTAATCCAATGCCATAGGTGGCTGTAGGATCCAACAGAACAAAACACAACTCAAATGCAATAAACATCACAGAACAGACAACCATCACATATCCATATATATACATGAACAGATACATCCTCAGCGTTACACAAAATAATACAAGTCAAGTGGTATGACGACCACTATATACTATACAAGCCAAAAAGGATCAACATATGGATAGTCATCAGAGTAGCAATTGTCTTTTTTAATTGGCATAATAACTATTCTTTTATCATTATGATTAGTCATATTGTCTTATCACATTTAAATGGATATTTTCCATTTATGATCCAAATTTATTTAATAACAGCAGAAGCTTTTTATGTCCTCCTTATAAATTGTAGGAATTTTATTCTTTCTTCCGTCTATGTTTTATTTTCAAATCCCTACAATTATCACTGTTTTAACACACACACACATATATATATAATAATAATAACTATTCTATTCTATTAATCCTCCCTCCTACCATTTTACATTTAAATACCAACATGTAATAATTTCGACGATTATTTACAGTATTCTTCCATGTTTTCTCTTATTGGTTTACATTATCCATATATTTAATTTTTTTATGTTATTTTAATCTTTCAAATAAATTTAGGTAACTAATATTTATTAATTAGTATAACAAATCCTTAAAAAATGATAATATGTGTGCCACATCTATATTGACAGAAGTGGTAAAATTATTTTTTCATTCAATTCCATATGGTTTAATATTTACAATTATATACTAAATTATATTTATTCTCTTACGTTACTCCATATTCAATAATTTTCTCTAAAATTAGTATTTTCTTGCAAAGAAACACATACACAATTTTTTCCCAAGATTCTCTTACACTACATACCAACTATTTTCTTTCTAAAGTTGTTATTTCATTAAAAACAAACATATACACAATTTTTTCTTTCTAAAATTAGTATATCATTACAAACATATATAACCTTTTTTCTTTCCAAAATTGGCACGTCAATAAATTTTATTCTGTTAAGAACGATAGAAAAATTAATGAGAAATTGTGAATATAAGGACTTTTTATTTTTGAAAAATAATAAATATTTTCGAGTAGTATGTTTTTGTAAAAATGTTAAATTTTAATTATGTATGCTCGTAATTTACATGAATTAAATGATAAACATATATTATATTTTAGTTTGAAATATTATGCTTATGTATTTTATTGTCTTTTCGAGATAACTGTTAATTATCTTTTGGAAAGTTTTACTATAAAAAAGTTATTTTGATATGAAACAACAAATAAAAAATTAAATTATTTTTTACATAATTTAATCAACAACATGATTTGTAAAGTTCCATGTTTTATTTTCCCTTGTCATTTCTTTTAATCATTAAATAAATATTTTGTTTACCACTGTAATAATATCATATACTTATTTTTGATAAATATTTTAATTTTTGATGCAAGAACTTTAAATGCATAAAAATATATTGGTCATTACTCTTACACTTTCTTTTTTACGTACTTTCGTCATTGACTAAACTAATATTTGAAATTTAATTTATATATCATTTATCTTTTAATCAAATGTACTAAAAGCTAAATGTTAAATTCAAAATGTAGCACATAAATATTAATCTTTAGAAATTTATAAAATTATTATTTTAAAATTAATTAGGATACTAACCAACATTTATTTGTATAACAATTATTAAATTTTAACATGATAAATTATTAATAATGAGAATTCCATAAAATAATTTCAACCGTGTCTTTCTGAAATACCCAAATTACTCTTCTCTCCCCTGTTCTTTTCGCGTCTGTTCATAATGGCAAAATTTTCTTTTTGCGTCATTCTCCCCTAAAATTAAAAATAAAATAAAAAGCCACAGCTCTCAATTTGGCTGCAAACGACACTTAAGCAGTTTCTTCCTTCCCTTCACATTTCTTCTTGATTTCGTCTCGTAATAAATTATTATATTAATATACCTCATTTTTATTTTTATCAACAAAATTTTCAATTTAATTTTTATTCAAATATAAACATACATAAATCAAATAACAAAAAATACAAAAGTAGAAAAATAACAAGTCTAATCTATAACTCGTTTGTCTCAAAAAATTCACCATATATTGTGGAACAAGTTCTATTGTTTAATAATATTTATAAAATAATTTTTCTACAACATACTGTGCAAGCAAAATAGGACTTAAAAATAAAATCAAGATTTGGGATTTCTGTTTTGGTTTCTGTCTTCTAAGAATTTATAATATTTTGTCATTTCAATTTTTTTGAATATCTCAATATCATTTTTGATTTTAGTTCACAATTTGGTACTTGTACACAACTGCATTGTTACAAGAGTGTTAAAATAAAATACCTAAATATTTAAGGGACAACACATATTTATTATAACACAATTACTATTAACACAAATCTAATAAATAATAGTAAATCAAAAGAATTTTCTGTCTTTTTATCAATTCTAGGAATTTTCTCCCATCTTATTAATTCTATTCATATATTTTATTTTCAAGTCCATACAATTATCATTATTATAATTATTATTTATATAATAATTATTATAATATTCTACTTATCCTCTCTCCTTCATTAAAGCTCATGGTCAAAACTATTATAATCATTGTTATACTTTTCGTCATCACTATATCACTTGGATATATAGAAAGCTTGGCATAGATTAAAATTCTAGAACTATCCATGGTTAATCGTGAAGCACAAACATTAATGTCCATAGTTCAATTTGATAACATTTAATAATTAACCGATTTACATTAACGACTTTGACTTTAAGTTGACTACTAATTACAGTGATATCATCTTTTTATTCAAAGGAGACGAATACTCTTTTGAATAATGTTTTGTTTCAAATAGTTCAACTTATTCAACTAACACGATCATTGTTGCCACGTGAATGACCATAACCAAAGTATAGTTTAGACACTTGAGTTTTATAATATTCTCAAGTTAAAAGACTACTGCACATCGTCACATCAGATCTTTAATTTGATTTTATAATTAACATATTGAAGACTCTCGATGAGTCGTTCCAAATTATTCTAGACAATCACAGGTACGTAACCCTTTGATACCGCATATCATGAGTACTTCACCGTTTATCATATGAAGAGTGCTACATACATTAGTTTCAACGGATGTATCAATATTCCGTTCTCGGTACATTTTGATTAAGAATATTTAAGAATAAATATTTGTTTATACGATTTAACATTCATGATTAGTAACTCATTTGTGATTGCAATCGATAAAATACTTATTCTAAGGATTTTCTACTTGTATGCATTTAACATATTTAAAACATTACGTATATCCTAATATATAAGATATATAATAGAAAATAAACACTAAGTTTACTTTATTTCAAAAGATGCGCTATAAGAGTTAAGTTATACAATCAAATTACATAATTGGCCTTATGACATATCCTTAACTCTATCGTCCTTTTGATTTCTCCACACCAACCGACATGGGTGATACATTGTCCGTCATTTTAAAAATCAATACATCATTACTCTTTTTGGTGTATTAATATCTCATTTTCAACGCATTATGATTATAAACCCGAGCGTTACGGCACGCGCTTCGCGTATGGTGATGGAAAACGCTACGCACGTGAATTGTTTTTCTACAAACCGTATATTTTTACCACATTCAAGGAAAAATGATTTACATAAATATTTGAACATATTTTTACGTTGAAATCATATGTAGTTAGTTTGAATTTTTATTTTTAAGTTGCAACATCTAGTTTTTTTTATAGTTTGATTTTTCATTTGTTATTAATTAATAAATAACGAATTTGTAAAGAATGTTTATTTGTTGGATCCTATTTTAAAGTGATATTAAGATTTGGTAATATTTTCAGAGAGACGTTTTGAATTTTTGTAAAGGAAGTTTAATTGGTAGATACTATTTTAAGTGATGTTAAAATTTAGTAATATCTGTAGAGGAGCGTTTTTGGTATCCACATTGACACTAAAAAAGTATGGCGCCAAGGATATTACAACTATTATTAAAGATTTAAGGGCAAATGTTTATTTATATGATTCAAAATTCATGATTACGAGCTCACTCGTAATTGTAATCCACACAATGCTTGTCCTAAAAATTTCCGTTCCTATGTTACAGAATGTACTCACAACATTATACACACGATATTGATATAACATATGCAATGGAAATGAAACTACAAAAAAAATGTTTTATTTCGAACAAAAGTAATATTCATGAGTGAAAAACATAATCGAATTACATAATTACCCCAATGTGCACCCTTTAACTGAAAGTTTTCAGATGCTTATAAAAAGCTTTGATACCAAATAAGCAAACGCCTAATGGATCTACTATGGCCCGAATATAATTATTAGCATATGTACTAATAATATTCCAATAAATAAAACAAGTGCTAAGTAAGTAAAAACTTAACTTAAGCAAACTCAGTAATACTGCAGTGGAAAGTAAATAAAATAAAATAAGCACATGATAATTTTTTATATTGGTTGAAACGACTTCTCGCTCGACCGACCTCTCAAATTTTCCACACATGCTTCTTGCTCGACCGATTTCTTAGATTTTCCACACCGCCGACTTCTTGAACTTCGCAACACTTGCGGACTTCTCGGACTTGCACATCTGAGACACTTACACTTCACCTCAATTACAACTTCAAGTTGACAGTAAGTAACTATATATTCAACATTGGTTTGTCACACTTCAGTACAAATAGCCCTACAACCCTCTCGAATCTTATAGTGTATATGTCTGGGTTTAGGGAGATAAAGATCACATTTTTTTTTAAATGCACAAACAATCTAAAAGGACCATGTAAATAATATGAACTTTGAATGTTTTGAAATCACAAAGAAAAACATGAAGAAGTTTTACAATATTGAAAAACCTTTGTAGAACTCTATTTATGGTAGTAAGAGTTACTATGAAGAGTTGTGACGTTAGAGAAGAGTTAGAACGGTTAGAAATGTAATTACAATAGTTAGAAACATGTAACAACCATTTTCGAATTTGAACAGGTGTCTTTTCAGAAATTTTAATTGCCGGTCGTTTCAGCACACGATCAGTTGTCTGGTAAGGTGTGACCAACCAATTGGTCCATGTCTGAAAATGAACTAAAATTTCAGAAAGGAATTGGTCATTTTTTCCTCACTATAGTCAACTATTTTGGGTTAATCAGTCGAGTGGACAGGGGTTCAATAGATTAGTTCACCCTCACCGGTCAACTGACCATTGTTGATTTTTGGGCAGTAAATCCTGTCATCAACAAAAATGTTTGAAAAGAACAAAACTTGGGTAAATACATTTAGTGGTACAAATAGTAAAACACACGCGTATTAGGAAGTCACACTATTTAAAAAGATAGTACCAATTTTATGTTTCCAGTTGTGTCTTCTTCATTTCCTTGCTCACTCTCATGATCCAAATGATGGTATATATCATATAAATCATTGTTTGACCTTGATACCCTCATCTTGTGTTGTCATATAACACAAGTTGGCCGTCTCATTATCCTTGTCGCTTTCAGAAGAAAATGAATAATCCCATATAAATTGTAAAGCTCGTTTCTTCTTCTTATCGGCTTTTGATTTTTGGGAATTCCTTTCTTCTTTGTTATCTTGTGGTAGTCTCTCCTTAAGTTCGCTTTTGTCGCAATTGTTGCATTTGAGATTGAATCTATCTTTGGTAGAATTTCCAAATTTCATGCTTTTGTTACCATTATTTCTTCTGCATTATTCTTTGAATTCTTTGGTCAACATGTTTAATTCATTTTCGTCAACATCTAAGTTGTCATCTGTCTCAAACTTAAATGCTAGTGTCTTCTTTTCTAGCTTATTTCCTCTTTTAATCTGCAACTGTACTTCATAGAACATTAGATTTCCTATTAAATACTTTGAGTTTTGAATGGTCATTAATCTCTTTGATAGCCATTTTCCTTTCCCACTCATCAGATGGAGAATTTAACATTTCTTAATACAATATCAAAATCGAAAAAAGTAACTCCTAGTGAAATGAGTGCACGTGTTATATCTTGCAAACGAGAGTACATATCAGTGATGGTTTCATCTAGTTTCATTTAAAAATCTTCAAATTTACTCTTCAGCATTGAAATTTTGGTTCGTTTTACTTTGGAAGTACCTTCTTTACTTGTAAAGTATGCCAAATTTCGTATGTTATTTTACATTGTTTTAGTCAATGTCCTTTTGTTCTCTGGTTAATGCACTAAAGTTAGCGTAGTGGGTTCCACATACTCAACTCGAGTAGCGTTCCAAATCTCAAAACCATTAGCTTGCATGTAAATTCTCATGCGTAATATATGTAATTTGTGCTAGTAAAGAGTGGAGGTCTTGCAGTAGATTTACTTTCCGCAAAAATGACAAAATTTGCGGCGATGTTAGCAATTTCAAAAAATAATTTAGCAGTTTTTCCAATTTTTTTGAAAGATCTGCTCTAAAATGGAAGTTCTTGGATGCTTATAAAAAGCTTTGGTACCAATGAGGGAACATGAATGGAAATGCTTTGGCCTAAATATAACTATTAAGCTTATGTATTAATAATTTTCCAGTAAGCAAAACTTTAAGTAAAAGTGCTAAGTAAAAAGTTAAGGGAAGCAAACTGAGTGATACTTCAGCGGAATGTAAATAAAGTAAAATAAAATAAGCGCACCAGGTTTGAACCCCGTCCTACAGTCTCCAGCAGATTTTCACTGTCACCATACCCTCACTTCACCTGAAGAAATTAGCTTCTTGAACTTTGCTAATTCTCCACAAAGACGTCTTCCTGCCTGATCAATTTTTTGGATTTTCCACACCGTTGACTTCTCAAACTTCACAGCACTTTCCGACTTCTCGGACTTGCACAGCCGTGACACATACACTTCGCCGCAGTTACAACTTCAAATAGAAGATAATCTTGTCAGTAATTGTGTCTTCGACACTGATTTGTCACACTTCAGTTCAAGTAATCCTATTAACCCTCTTAAAGAATAATAGTGTATGTGCATGAGTTTAGGAGGATAATGATCACAAAAGATGTTTGTAACACCATTATTTGTTTGATATCATCGAAACACTAAAAAGTGAGTTCTAACATTAATTCTATCAATTAGTACCAAAATCTAAAAGAAAGTCCTATCATTTTCGAAGCATTCTCTTTGGTAGTTAGAAACAAAACCTTCAAAGAATACCGAAATAGTTCTAACATTAACTCTATCAAAGCATTCTTTTTTGTTCAATAAAATACATTTAAAATAGTTCTTTGCAACAAGTCATCTTTAAAAATACTGAAAATATAAAATTTGGAATTATTGTATGGTAAAACATGTTTCGTTATGTAATTATTATCATTGAAGCAAAAGAAGAATCAAAATAAAATAAAATTGTATAATATTAGATAATTACGATTATAGTAAAATGGAAGAAATTTGTTGCAAAGACATACATTGATCGGACTCGATGGTGTTTGACAAATCCCAAAAAGAATACGAGATGAGCTTTGATCTAGAGTTGATGGCTAGAATGAAAATTGATCTTGATGGTTTAAGAGATTAAATTTAGGGGAATTACAGTCGCTGGCATCTGAGTAGAAACAGTATGTATCTTGGTCAGACCTTAAAAGAGGGGTTGATAATGATTTGTTTTGGAAATCTGAATTGGTTTATTTTACAGTTATTCTTCTTTAACTGCAATGACGTAGAGTCATGATTGGTGGACTTGATCGTTTTGAAGGATTAGTTTATTGGTTAGTGAGTGCTATTTTGATGTTTTGTTGTTAAAGTTATGAGTTTGATTATATTGGAAAAAATAGAGATAAAGAAGAAAGATGTTATAATAAAAAAGCAGGGCAGGGAAAGTAAAATTAGAGTTTTAAGTTTTTTATAAAATAATTGGGTAGGTTAAGTGAATGTCGGGGTTCATAGTTCCAAAATGGTGACCAATGTAAAATGTAATATTTAAAGATTTCTTTAATTAATTTTGATCGCGGATTGATCAACTCAAAACTCATTGTTTTTTTAATCATAATTTAATTTAAACTTTTAAGTCTAAGAAGACTTTTGCTTATAATTTGATCTCAAATATCTTCAACCTCAATCATTATTATATAGAATAATGTGGATAATTGAAATGGATTAAAGGCTAGATGGAAGATTAACAGAAGTTGGTCTTAAAAAAAAAAAGACTAGCAAAAAATTGGTTGAGTTTATCCTTAAATTAGAAATGTAATAAAAACAGAAGTTCTGATATCTAATCCAGTTTTTAAGCATTCATTCTAGTCTCACCGTCAAATTGTGGACAAGTGATTTTGTTTTATAATTGAGACAAAAAAGATATAGAATTTTAACCTAAGAAATTTAATGTTGTGACCATTTTTTTTCACTTCGGTTTTAAATTTTGGATATAGTAAAATACTGAACTTGAGTTTTCCATAAAGATTTTTAATATCAACTATAATATTTTTTTAAAAAAAATAGATGATTGAAAATGTTTAAAAATTGAGATTGAAAGATGTTAAATTGAGATAGAAAATTTACATTTGAGTCTGATTTTTTGGTTTTTGTTTGTGGGCTTAAATTAGAGTGATAACAAAATCTAAATGGTCTGATATTTAGTCTTCATATTTTTCTATCTGTCGTCATATTGAAAAAGTTGATGGTTTAGGTTGTTTTTAAAATTAAGACCAAAAGACTATCAAATATATGTTAAATTTTTGGTGTAAAATAGAGTATAGAACTAAATAATTTTATCTTAGTTGTTTTTTCTTTTAAATTACCACCGTTGAATTGAAAAGCATTTATGGTGGAGACTGTTTTAGAGTTGAGAATGAAAATATATTAAATTTTGTTCTCAAACGCAACTAATATTAAAATGGATAAATATCGGAATTAAATTTGGTGATGACAAAGACCAAATTATTGTCTAATTTGGGCTTTTACATATGAAACATTGGACTTGCAGAGTTGAAAAAATAACTACTTTTGTATCAAAACAAACTAATATTTAAAACCAAGCATTTCTTAAATGGGATTTTCGGCTTTGCCCCTTAAAATGTTTCACGACATTTAAAACATCCATCTCAATAAAACATTTTAAATTATACCTTAATTTTTAGAACTCTTCCAAATTAAAAAATTGTCAGATCAACATGCAATATCATTGCATTCCTCAATCCATTTTTCTCTTTGCATATATTTCAACTAATTGTTAAAAAAAAAAACGATGGGAAAAAACATTCAGTACAATTTTCAAATATTTGCGGTAAAAACTGCACTACATATACATGGAGTAACAACTGAATCAATTTTTTTTGACAAATTTTGCACGAAAATGATTTTACATTTAGGTTAGGTTCAAGATTTCGATTTTCGTTTTTATTTTGTTCATTTAAAATTGTCGAATTTAAGCAAGGTTCAAGATTTCAATTTCCGTTTTCATTTTGTTCATTTAAGATAACCGAAATTTCGGTTATCATTCCGTTTCGGAATTTGGTATTGCTTTTCTGTAAAAAATAGATTAATAGATAATACATGTATTTATGAAAGTAAAATATGCATTATACATGAAAAGGTTGATTAGATAATCGGATTTTATTGTTTTCCATATTATTTCCGTTGAATTGAGGTTGAATTGAAAAAAGTGTCAAGAATTTTCTTTAACTATTTGGACCTATGTTGTTTATTTTTTTGCCGTCTTATTTGATCCTGTTGTCTTCCAAATTTTTTAGATGTTTGTTGCATTTGTACTATTCTTTTAGCATTGGATGAGCAAATCTAGAATTTACACCAAAACTGAAATTTGGACTGAACTTCATTTCGGTTATTACCGCAATGATTGAAATGAGAAAGAGTGTTAAAAATATCCAGACAAAAAAACACACAAAAAAAACAAAAAAAACAAACAGACAAACAAAAAATACTTTTTACTCTAAAAATAATAATTTTGCAGTCAACAAATTCTTTTAATCAGTTTGGTTTTTAGATGAAAGTGAGATCGGAGTCATCGGACATTGTTTAGTCTCAAAATTTGGTCCTAAATCAAAGAAATTCTTATATGCCATGTACTATATTTTAGTGTATTGTCAACTACATAATTTTTTTATTATATGTGTTTAGCATTATTTCTAATTATTTCGTGAGAAATATTGCAAACAAATAGCGACCTGTGAGGAAGCTTTTCTAATGCAAATTATAGAATTTACTAATGACGGGGTGTTGAATGACATATTATGTATTAGTTCTCCATTTTTCTTCAAGCTGATATCAGCCACTCCATATATTGTTTTTCCGACACCATGATTGCAGTTAAATAGATTATGCTTGATATAAAAATAAAAAATTGAACTTCAGAAGCTTCATAGATTTAGAGTTTGACACAATGGGGGAGGCTTTTAAGTGTTAATGTCTAACATGTTAAAGTTGGTTACATAGATGAAGATAGAACAAAGTGACAAACGATTATTATATGCAATTACCTAGCAGACCGTCATTTCCTAGGGTTGTTGCTATTTGCCAATATGAATGTTTTTATGTCACAAATTCTACACACGTGCACTTTTCTGATGATTGATATAAATGTGTTTGTTTTGCAGCTTATACTTGAATATGCAGAGCAAACCAATTCTCTTAAGCCTCCACACAAATATGTTCCATGGGTAGTAGTGAATGGGCAACCACTTTATGATGTTAGTTTCCTTCCCCTTTTTTTATACTTAATTTAAATGCTTACAGTTGTCTGCACAGGGTATCACATATGAGGAACATAACATGTTGATTATCTTCATATTTGTATTTAAATGGTTATAATTGTTTGCCCAGTAATACTATAAATGATTTTTTTTTTTGATTTTCGGTCGATTATTTATATGCTTAGCTCAGCTAGAATATTATATATATATATCTACTTTGGAGCATGAGCAAGAGGTTACATGCAAACAATTCCACCTAAATATAATATGGAAGATTTGTAAAACATCCTTTTAAGTTTCAAAATACACAGCTGTCCCCTTCCAAAAAATTGTTATAAAAAAGACTCGTATTTTCAAGTTTCAAGATATTTGCAGAAAACTCTGCAAATATTTGCAGAGAATCGGTATTTATTTGCAGAGTTTGCAAAGAATTCTGCCAAGTTGTTCAAAAAAAAAAAAAAATGTTTTGATCATAGAAACATGTAATTATTATTCAGATGTAATTTTCAAAAAAAAACAATTTTTTTTACTGAAATTATAAATAGGGAAGTAATTCAAAATATGTTTTTGGGAATGACTTTTCATGTATTAATTTTGAAAATAAGAGGCGGAACCAAATTTCGACAATATAATATCCAATAACAAATTTAAAAATTAAACTAAAATTTGTTATTGATGGTTGGAAGGGTGTTGTCATTTCTTTGATGATTTGGTTATTTGGGGAGTTCAAAGACATTTGTATCTTGTATTTTGTATGATTAAAATTAAATAATATTAGCATATTTCAGGATTATGAAGATGTTATGGCTTATATATGCAAAGCTTATGAAGGGAAGCCTCCACAAACATGCAACAGCTTGCCTCTTTTAATGAGCATTGATCAGAAAGCAAATCGAGCACAACATGTCTCTCTTGTTTATAGTTCTGCTGAAAACTAGCTAACGAGCTTAAGTGCTGCATATTTAGTATTTTCATCGGTATGTTATTGTCCATAATAGTTGTATATATAGTTATATTATATGCTTGAGTAGGTCAATATAAATGTATGGTAAAATTGCAGAAGGAATCCGACACTCTTATACATGTAATGATTTTGTGTTAAGCTTATGATGTTCATATACCTTGCTTGTTACAGGTGGTGTCCTTGACTTCAAAACCGCATTATTTCAACTTTGCTACATGTTAACTTTCTTTGTTGACTTAAGCTGTTTACTTTTGATTGTAAATATCAATTTTGTAATGGGTGGTATACTATTAATGGATTGATAGTTTTATTTGGTATGTAGAGCTCTACAAACAAACGAAAATACAAAACTTTCACATCTAAATTTTCATAAAAGAGCAAGTGCAGTCCCTAGTTCTAAAGAAAATAGACGTTCATAAAGTCCAAATTAGTCAATGTCAGGTTTCTTTAAAATTTCCATGAACAAAATAAATATTTTTGGATTGCTTTAAAACATATCAAGTTTAGCGTTAAATGCGTGAAAAACATAATAATAACAATAAAAATAAAACCACAATATGAAAATGAAAAGGGAAAAAAAAAAATTGGTTTTTAGTTTGATGCAAATAAATCATGAGTGCCATACCCATGTTCTTATATATATATTCTTACGGCTTTAAGATTTACACAGTTTAAAACCAAACGAAATTTTAAAATTATATGTATGTTCAAATCTACATATAGAATATAATGTCAATAAAAAATAGGACAAATTTTCAAAGTGGGTTAGTTTTCGAAACAATTTCGCGATCAGCGCTGGTTTTGAAACTTATTACCAAACATGGTTTGTTTGTGCCCAGTCAGCAATTAAGTCAGTAAACGTGTAACTGCCCAGATATAGGTGCAACTCTTAGTTGCGCCTATATTTTTTTCAACTGAATATGCGCAACTAAGAGTTGCGCATATATTAGCATGTATGGATTTACTTTAGGCGTAACCCATAGTTGCGCCAGCTTTGCTGTGGTTCAGGCGCAACTATGAGTTGCGCCTGCACAAGTTTCTGCTGCCATACAAAGACAGCAGCAATCCATTATCTCCCACCCCATTTCATTTTCACAAACTCCTCCCTTCTTCCTCAAGCCCGAACCCAACACCCCCAAGCCCTAGTTTTAGGGTTTTTCTATAAATTTCTCTTAAATTTTGCAAATTTCTTCATCAATCTTCGATTAGACCAAAGCACAGGTTTCTGCTGCCACACACTCACATTACAATTTATTCATCTTTCTAAATTTCCCAATTCCGAACCTAAGCCACAACAATCTTTGCAAGGTAATTGAGTAAACCATATTTTTGAATCTTTTGACATTTTGAAATTTTTATGTTTTTGTGTTGATTTATAGTTCCATGCCTTTCAGATTAAGCTAGCCGAACCGATATGGATAATTGGGAGATCTCAGATGAAGTATTAGTGAAACATGTTGAACAGATGGAAGCTGAATATGAATTTTTTCCTGAAACTCAGTTTGAAACAGTTCCTGAAACTCAATTTGAGACAGTTCCTCAAAATATTGGTGTTGATGTTATATCTGCTTTGAATAATCAAGTTTGCTAAAGTGAACCGAATCAAAGACCGGGGAAACAAATTAGCCGCGAAGCTCGAGTGAGACAACCAACACATCCAATCTGTCACCGTGGAGGTATTTGTGAGGTAGTTATATGTAAGACTCAAACAAATGCTGGACGTCAGTTTTACGGATATGCTGGTTACCTTGATCATATAACTAACCCGAAAGGCGTTCAGTGCCGTAAATTCTTCAAATGGTTAGATCATTCTTTGACCCCTGGGGAATTAAGTATGCACTAGAGACGCAAGCCAAAGTGAGATGATTGAAAAAGGAAAATAGTATGCTACGACATCAAGTAAGCTATTTGTTGTCCTTAAATCCAATTTGGAAAGGGGTCTAGTAAACTGGTTAGTGCAATTGTTATGTAATGGTTCTGTATCAGACTTTTTTAATGGAGTTATGTATGCATTAGTTTTAATGAGTGTTGTATTACTAGGTTGTTTTATTACTTGGTTGTTGTAATGGTTATGCAATATTTGATGTATTACTGTTTGGTTGTTATGTTTATTTAATGTTTGATGTAATACTTTGTTGTTGTTCCACGTTGCGTACTGTGGATAATATGTACAAAAGCTGCGTATAAAATAAATCAAAGATTCAAAACATAGCAACTAACATAAATGTTTGATAATATAACTTTTAATATTAAAGTTGCGTACAGAATAAAAATAGAAGTTATACAGTATACGAATGACATAAGTAGTAAAAACAAGTAAATATTTTATTGCTTCCCGCACGTTCTTCTCTTATGACCTAAGTTACCGCATTGTCCACATCTATCATGTCTTCTGTCCCCTATTTCATCCATAACTCCCCTAATTCTTGTGGACCTGGGTCTTCCTGTATTCCTACACGTTGGCGGCGGGAGTATAGTTGGGCCTTTATGTATATCCCAATATCTACTGTCTGGCACAGGATGAAAAACCAGAGAATAACTATGTCTATAATTGTCTGTTTTAAACCAGGATGAAATAAGATCATGGTAAGCTCTGTTCGCTCCTCCTCTACATCGTGCACATGCAGCCAAAACATGAGAACATGGAAAATGGGCAAGAATAGGAATATTGCATGAACAATTGTAGTTGTCATTGGTAATATTTACCGTGTAGTTGCACGCGTTTGTGTTTGTTACTTGCCACTCCGTCAAGCTGAACCTGTTAATGCTCATATTTCGTGCTTCTGCTGCACATTTTTCCATCATTTTTTCATAAGTTGGCGTGAGCGCAGATGTGTAATCCAGTCCATCAGTACGTCTTCTGTAGAAGTAGCTATTAAGACGATGAAATGTACGTGCTACTAACACTTTTACTGGTAACGATCTTGCACCTTTTAGAACTCCATTGAAACTCTCCGAAGCATTAGTAGTTATCATACAAAAACGTTCACCGTTGTCCTTGTAAAGAGCCCACTGTTCATCCTTATGTCCGAGACTTTTATCAATCCATCCGTCAGCAGCCGGACTTACATTTTCTAGTTGCTATCTTATTTCTTTGTATGTTAACTCGTCTCTTACTTCAGTACGAGCATGAAATAAGTTTTGCAAAATCTTATTACCAAAACCAGCCTTTTTGAAGTTTGCTTTCAAATGATGAAGGCAGAAGCGATGATGATGTGGTCTTCTCCACTTCTCTTGCAAGGCGGTTGAAATTCCTTTCATTCTATCAGAAATAAATGTAATGCATCTTGCATTTGAAGATGGAATTAAGTGTCCCATGCATGAAAAAACCATCCCCAATTCTCCGCCGACTCGGTTCGTACAATAGCAAATGCTAAAAGAAAAAGAGAGTTGTTTGCATCAACTCCTGTAGCCACAAGCAACGTATCTTGATATTTACCATATAGATGTGTTCCGTCAATAGAAAGAACAGGAGGACAATGCTTGGAACCTTCAAAGCTCGGTCCAAATGCCCAGAAAGCTCCCCAAAATTAAACGCCTTCTATATTTACATGATAAACAGTGTCTGGATTGCATTTCTGTATTGCACGAAGAAACTGTGACAAGTCATTGTATGAAGATTCCCAATCGCCAAATATTTTAGACACGGCTTTGCTTAGTCCTTTCCAAGCTCTCATGTAGCTTATTTGAATTTTGTACGTATTTGCCATAACCTCTTGAACAAATTTTGCAGTGTAACTTGGGTTCGATCGAACATGTGGAAGGACTTTGGTACAGATGAATTTGGCCGTTGCTTGTTTATGGTTCGAGTTGATGATTGGATTTGAGAAATTGTGATCACCAGCGTATTTTTTTATCACCCACCACCCAACATGATCTCTTTCAGAAACAATTGCATGAAGCCGCCACAGACAATTAGCATCAATATGACCTATAGCAGTGAACTCTCTGGTACGAGACTTTATTTTTTCAAATGAAACTGAACATTTTATCGACCATTCACTTATATTTTCAATTAAAGTTTCCTTTGATTTAAAAATCATACCAACTTAAGGACCTTTCTCCACACATTCTAGTCCAAACATTTCATCGGTAAGTTGAAATTCGTGCATAATAGATCTTTCCATGATTGTATCATTGCATTGGTCATCCTCTAACGGTTCTTCCATCTCGATATGCTCATTAATGTCATCTACTTCCTCTGGAATATCATCTAAAGGAGCATCATTGTTAACATTCATAGCATCTATCCATGTTTCGTCTTCGTCAAGTGAAGTAGCGATTTCCATGCTATCCAAATGAGAAATTTCATTATCAGCATTTCCATCCTCCATATCCTCAGTTTCAACATCTTTATCTTCAATTTCTTGCAAGTATTTGTTTGAATTCGGAGTTGGAATTGACTATGGAGGATACGATGGATATGACATGAAACCATACCCGGGTGACTGTGATGGATATGGCATGATACCGTAGTCGGATGTCTGTGGATAAAACCTGTAAACAAACATTTGAGTATTAAGTACAAAAAACATGAATGAAATATACATACATCACATATAACCAGACCCAGCTGTTTGTGCGTAAATGTTCGGTGGCTGGTAGGAGTAGTGTGGGTAATACATTTGACTTCACACGGTAGTATTACTGGGTCCAGGTTGGCTTGCATAATCAAAGATTCGAGCTTGCTGTTCAGATGTTTGTACCAACCCCGTCTTATTAACATAGAACTCGATTACTTTCATCCTCATGCAAAATATAGAATCGACATCGTCATCATCGTTCACCTCGATAGCGATTGGGCCATCATCCGTTACCCGTTTACTTACCAACGAGATGTCAAATTCGGTAGAAGCAATGTTTGTAGCTTTGAAAATTTCCGTTTGCAACTCAAGAAAAGTACAACCCTTCCTCACTTTAGATCCTTTATGTTTTCCGCCAACATAGGTTGGCTTGCTATTTTTGTCGATGACTAAATCACCATCATAGTGACAAATAATCGGCACGGTAGTCCTAGATCTAGCAAATTTCAAGAAAGTAAATGTCAATAATAGATCTATCAAAATTAGCAGAGTAGGGTTTCAAAACTTTACCTCAACTGTAGATGAAAGTGAAATCTTGTGTTGATCTTTGTCGATTTAATTAAACGAATTTGAGTGGAATCTTGTGTTGATGAAAGTGAAAGTAAGAGCAATGGAGTTTTAGATTTCTGAAATATGGTGGGTTTCAGGAGTTATGTTTATTTGGGGAGGAGTACAGGGGTTATAAGTTGCTATTGGGCCAGCAGGAGTAGCCCATGAATACAAGCGCAACTTTGAGTTGCGTATAGACATGTAACAGGTTAGCGCACCTTCGAATTGCGCATTGATATGTAACAGGTTAGCGCAACTTTGATGCGCGATATCGTGGAAATATTTCTACGCAAGTCAAAGTTGCGCATCTGCTTATACAAATGGGCGCAACTTTCAGTTGCACCCGTAACTTACTGCCAAACAGTAGCTCACATATGCAAACAACTTGTACATTTCATACAAAACCATCATATTTCATGCAAATATAATTCAACTATATATCGAAAACAACAACAACTTGTTGCAAACCCACAAATCTATTAAACAACGTATATATCTTGATTGTACAATAACGAAGTTCATCTTCAAATTTGAATACAAGTTCAAGACAACATATTACAACTTCAAACGAAAGCAACCAAACTACAAACCATCATAGCACCTATCTTCTTAAGTTTCTTAGTTCGCTTGATGTTCTTTGAGTTTGCATCGGAGGCGGTTGAGATGGTCCAGCTGCAACTATGTCCTGCCCTGGCTGGCTGCCTTGTGAAGAACCCCCCGTGCCTCTAAAATGTCTTTTTTAACTTATGTGTTCATATATTTAAGGAGAATCATGCACATGCATATATAAACTTGTACAAACCATGTTAACTTAGTTTATATTGTGCGCATGTATGTTTAACATTGTGTTATAACCTTTTGAATAACTTTAAACTAGTGAAAAATCGATATTTTTGAAAATAATTTCCGGTCACATTTTCTGTTTCTCTATGAACTATATATTTTGATAAACAAATTTTGAAAACAATTTTCTTATCGTCGGTTATTATTTAAATTAGTTTTATTTGTTAATAAAAATCCATTTATTAATCATTTAGAATAAATTAAAATATTCATTTAAATAGCGTTTAAATTCTAGGTCGTTACACTCTCCTCCCTTAAAAGAATTTCGTCCAGAAATTAGCAATAAAGGAGATAATCTAAACCATGCAAAAAGCTATATATTCATATCGTAAAACACATACAAAGATATGCACTAAGCATCCATAGCAAACAAACAAACACTATACATACAACAGATAATCAACTAACTATCCTAACATCAACTCGAGATAGGCCTCTCTCATATGATCCACCGTCTTCCAAGTGTAGTCTCTAGGATTCTCGCTTCACTAAATCCTAACTAGTCGCATCACCTTGTTACACAACCTCTTTTCATCCTGATCCACGACATAAACCAGATGTCTAACAACCGTCAAATTCGGTTCTATTTCCAGTTCCTCTTGAACCGATGGTTCCATAATCAAAGATGGGTCATGAACATATTTCATCAAATGTGACACGTGAAATACATTATGAACTGTCGCTAATCTCTCTTTCAACTCGACACTATAAGCAAGCGATCCGATCCTCACAAGAATATGGAAGGGTCCAACATACCTAGGAGCTAACTTCCAGCTTTCCAAATCTAACAGTTCCTCTTATTGGCGAAATCTTTACGAACACCGAGTCTCTAACCACAAATCCAAATCTCTTCGCCTCTTATCCGCATAACTCTTTTTGCGATCTTGAGTCTCCTTCATTCTTTTATTAATCACTACAACCTTCTCTGTAGCCTCTAGGATCATGTCCGATCCAAGGACTAATCAATCTCTCGTCTCAACCCAACATGCTGGCGACTTGCACGGTCTTCCATATAGGGCTTCATACGGTGCCATCCTGATGCATGCTTGAAACCTATTATTGTAGTAGAACTCAACCAAATGCAAATGATCCTTCCATGATCCACCAAAATTCAGAATACATGCCCTCAAGAGATCGTCCAGAATCTAATTCACTCGCTCCGTCTGTCCGTTTGTTTGGAGGTGATATGCCGTGCTTAAGCTCACCTTTGTCCCTAGAGTTGTTTGCAATGCTTTCCAAATTGACTAGTAAATATGGGGTCTTGATCACTTACAATTCTCACAGAAACTCCATGCAACCTGACTACTGATAAAATTTCAGCTAAAGAAGCAGTGGTCGTTGTTGGTTTTACCGTAATAAAATATGCGCTCTTCATTAGTCGATCTACGATAACCCACATCCTTCATTTCCTATTCAGGTTCTAGGTAAATCATAAAATCCATTGATATCATTTCCCATTTCTAATTGGGTATTTTCAAAGGTTGTAATAATCCGGCTGTCTTCTGATGATCACCTTTTATTTGCTGAATGCACGAATACCTACTAACATAGGCTGAAATGTCCTTCTTTATTCCTGGCCATAAAAGTACTCTTTTCATGTATCTATACATCTTATGAACTCCTGGATGAATACTTAACTTAGATTTGTGGCATTCCAACAAAACTTCCTGCCTCAGCCCATCCACATCTAGAACACATAAATGTCCATTCATCCTTAAAGTACCTCAATTACCATCTCAAAATCCACACATTTACCCTCCTCAACACCTTGCATTAATCCTTCCAGTAACTCATCCTTTCTCTGATTTCTCATAATCTTTTCTTGAAGTGTCGGGGTAACCTCCAAAAGAGTCAAAAAAGCATTCCTATTTAAGGCATCTGCCACCACATTAGGTTTTCCTGGCATATAAAGAATATCCAAGTCATAAGCCGCCAGAAACTCTAACCACTTCTGTTGCCTCAAGTTCAGATCCTTTTGAGTAAAAAGATACTTCAGGGCTTCATGATCTGTAAAGAGCTCAAAATTTTCACCTAATTAAAAAAGAAAACTTACTCCTAGAATCTCTAAAGATTAGAAAGAAACTTAGAGGAATAGAAGTATCCTTATGCAGCAAGTAGTGTCTCTACATTTTCAATGCAAAGATAACAGCCAACAACTCCAGGTCATGCGTAGCATAGTTCTTCTCGTGAGGCTTCAACTGCCAACTTGCATATGAAATCACTCTACCATGCTACATCAATACAACTAGGTATCCGTGTAAACTGTGAACCCACTATTACCAACAGCCAAAACTGGTGCATTGGTTAATCTCTTCTTCAATTCCAAAAATGCCTCTTCACACTTTGGAGTCCATACAAACTTCTCCTTTTTCTTAGTCATCTTACTCAGATGGGATGAAATATTGGAATAATCTTGAATAAACTTCCTATAGTATCTAGTAAGACCTAAGAAACTACAAACCTTGATAGGAGTCCACGGTCGCTTCCATTCCTAATTAGCTTCCACCTTCGCTGGATCTATAGAAATACCTTCTCCTGTCACAATATGTCCTAAGAATCTTACTTCCGATTTTCAAAAATAGCGCTTAGAAATTTTTTCCATTAGGATAAGTCTCCTCAATGTCTCCAACACCACTTCCAAATGATGTTTATGCTCTTCCTTAGATTTGGAGTAGATAAGGATGTCATCAATGAAAACTAACACAAACTTGTTAAAGAACATCTCGGAAAACATGGTTCATGAGATCTATAAAATATGTCGGCGCATTGGTTAGCCCGAAAGGCATAATCAAACACTCAAAGAAACAATTAGGGCCTCTAAAAGTAGTTAAAGGTATACTGCCTTCAGCAACCCTCAATTGATGGAATCTAGTAGAAGATCCATCTAAGAAAATACCATAGCTCCATGAAGTTGATCAAAAAGATCATTGATGTGGGGTAATGGATACTTGTTCCTAATTTTTAGCTTATTCAATTCCCTATAGTCCATGCACAACCTTAAAGATCCATCAGACATAGCCGTAAACACCGCAACAGATCCCCAACTCGAACGACTGGGTTTAATCAATCCTCTCCTTAACAGGTCCTGGGTTTGACTTATCAACTCCTCTCTCCTCCTCTGAGCCATCCTTCGCTTAGGTTGAACCACAGACCTTGCACCAGGGATCAAATCAATGCGAAGCTCTATCTTTCGTTGTGGGGTAAACTTTTACATTCTTCGAATACATCGAGAAAATCCTTAACAACTTTAATAGACCCTAAATTTTCTTAGGATGCCTCCAGGGCATACAGGAAACTACACATATAAATATCAGCCCCTTACACGGTACATTACCAATTCTTCCCAAATTGTTTACTAACGATACAGTTCTTTTATTACAATCTTAAGAAAATCCATATTTCGATAACCAATCCATACCAAGAATAATATCAAATCCTTCAAAGTCCAAGACAAACGGATCGCAAGAAAAGTGATAAGAAAGGCAGGAAATTACATCTTCACGAATCATATTCAAATGGGTTACACTGCCTATGGGGATAGACACATACATAGGGTTTTCTATAATACTAGGAATAAGATGAAATTTACCTACTAATTCACAAGAGATAAAACTATGAGAGGCACCAGTATCAAATAATGCTCGCACAAAAATACCATTAATCAGTAAGGTACCTTCAAGGACGCCTTTCCCCTTCACATCCATTGAAATGGCATACCCTTGGGCTGCTACACCTTCTTCATGAGTGGGCAGTCCTTTACCATATGGCCAGGCTGACGACAATTAAAATAGAGAGTCTTTTAGACCATCAGAGAGATGTGTCCGCTTTGCTGCTTTGGAACTTCATGATTCGAACAATACCTGGAAATATGTCCTTTCTGTAACAACCAGTAAATTTTAACTATTTTAATAACGTAATTAACTGAAATTTTGTGAAATTTTAAATAATTAAATTTTGAAATAAAAAGTTGATATTTGGAATACGTCAACTTAAACATAGCAAATGGTAAATTTTCACCTGATAATATGGAAGTTTATTTTTTTGTGTAATTTTATTTAAATTTAAATCAGTTAACATCGATGATAATTAAATGTTTTCCAAACCTGAATATTTTTACACAATAGATTTGTAAACCGTCTTCTGAGTGAGACGTCATATTTCTTTTCGTCAAATTTGGACTGCTATTGCTCCGTTTATATTATTTACAGTGTTTTAGTAGCATTTTTGGTACCGATTATCGACTTTTGATAGGATGATGATATCACTGATATCTGTGTACCGTTTTGATCATATCGTCATGCTGATCTTTATAATATATTTATTTGTGTGTTTTTAGGTTCGGTACGCGACAGAAACAATGAAACCGTGCATCGTATTGATACCGAAATTAGCGACTTTTGGGATTTCCTTGCTTTTCAAAATTTGAACCGCTGGCCACAACAATAAATTGCTTCAAAATTTTCAGCTAAATCAATGTGAGACCGTTGCCATTTCCTTTCCTTTTCCCATTGCTTTATATTTATTGGGTAGGTTTTTTTTGCCCATTTGTCTGCCTTGTTTCTGTTCAATTTCTTCAACCTGTCCCCTTTCCTTCTTCATTTCTAGCTTGCTAAAACAATGAGGAATAATAATATATATATATATATATATATAATATACGAATTCAAATGGTTACTATATTGGAGATTTCGTGCTCTGCGCCTCCCTCCCCTATCTCTCTCCATCAAAGCCGAAACTCTACCCATCACCGCACCTAGCAACCACGAACCACCTCTCCATCCCTCAGTCATCCACGCATCCCTTCCCCCTTCATTTCCCGACCACCAACCTCGCCCCATCTCCCCTTCAGCCGAGACCCCATCACCCTGTAGCCTTTGCCGTCACCTCCCTATCAACTGCTCCTTCCTCTCCTTTGCTCGACATCAGTCCCTTCCGACCCAAGCACAGCCTCTCTCCTTCCTCTCCGCCCCTTTTTTCTTCCTCTTCTCTCCCAGACCGAGACCCACCATCTTCTCCACCTTATCAAACACGTAAGCCGCAACCCAAGACCGAAGCAACCTCTGCAATCCCTCCGAGCGGCCCGACCTTGCAGCTGCCTATATATGCATATTGCCTTAATTCGTATGTTAGGTAATATATAAATATTTTATATTATGTTGTTGTGTATATATATATAAAAGTTATTAGATATATAGTATGTTAAATTGTTTACTTAAACTATGCTGCATTTGGAACAGTTTTAGTAGTAATATATATATATATATATAAAGATTTTGTATAGCTGTTACATATATACTATGTATATTTTTTTTCCAGAACTTTATGTCAACAGCTATATGTATATACCGATACGTATAGCAATCACTCACGATTAACGTTCTTATATTTATTAAATTTGATTTCAATTGAAATGACAATTGAAATATGCTGCTATTAATTATTTAAATTGCTATACATATGCTATTATCTGTATCTGTTCACCTGTGACATCTGACACCATGATCTGTTAATTATCTTATCATTGATGATATATGCTTGTTGCTAATTGTTATATTATTATCACATAGGTTATCACTCTGCAAGTTCCCTGTTAGCATAGAATTCCCTATGAGTTGAAATGATACATACCCGAACAATCTTGTAGAATAGGAGAAAATCGTTATAGGTTGAAATGATAAACCCAAGCGATTTTCATTTAATTGAATTTGGGATTGCGGGTTGAAAAATATATACCCGTATATATTTAAATTGCGGATTGAAATGATAAATATCTGTATCACTTGACCATAGGATAGAAAATTTTATACAAACACCATGGTCTATATATATATAGTTTGTAATGATTTCCATAGTTTTAAAAAGGATATATATATATATATATGTGGTTTTACATAAATATTGATTTTAAATATTATATATATGTTATTTTATAAGGGTTTAAATTTTTAGATTTTTAAAATTATATGTTTTGAATTATAAAGGTTAAAAAATTTAGATTTTAATTTAAAGTGGTTAAATGAATATTTCAAGTTTAAATAAAACTGAAGAAAATATTTAGTTTATTTGTAATTTGAGGCTTATTTAAATGATATTAGATTTTATTAAGTGAATATTTTAAAATTAAATAATGATGAAGATAAAGTTGGATATAAATGAAATTATCAAATTTAGTTTTGAAAACGTTGAATATTTAAAGATTTGAAATATATTGAAATTGAAATGGTATATTTTGTGGTTCAAATCTATATTTGAAATCGATATAATTTGAAATGGTTTACTGAGAACTGAATTGATGAATTGAGATTGAATGAAATTTGAATTTTTGAATTCGAGTTGATTTTAATCGATTTATGAAATTTGAGGAAGCTATTTTTAAATTATATTTAAAACTATTTATATATTTTACTTTATAAATTTTTAATATAAACTATTTTAATATACTAATTATTTTAATATAAACTATTTTTAATATAAACTATTTTAATATACAAATTATTTTAATATAAACTATTTTAATATACTAATTATTTTAATATAAATTATTTTTAATATAAACTATTTTAATACTAATTATTTTATAAACCATTTCATTATATATACTATTATTAATATCTAAATTGTTCAAGTGGGAAGTTATGATTTCAAAGTTATGAATTTCAAAGTATTATGTTATCAAGTGTTATGATTTCCAAAGTGTTACAAATTCTAAGCTTTATAATTTCAAAAGTGTTATAACTTTGAAGTGCTATGATTTTGGAAATGAATATATTTGAAGTGAAATGATATCGTATTGATATCGTTTTGAAATGGAAATGATATTTTGGTTTTGAAGTATAAACTATTTTGAAATGACCGCGGTGTGATAATAACGTTTAGTTATTAAAGAGACCGAGATCGGTTATTGTCACACTCTCTGCCAATACCGAAAACCACTTTAACAACCGTGTACGCGGTGGAGATTCCAGAATGAAGTAGGATGGTGGCGACGATTCTATTGAGGTATATACGTGGACTTGACTCCCGTGAGTTAGTTTAAGGTGGCTAAAACAGGAGCAATTGACGGGCCAAGTGAGGTAGCTCCTCCGATCGGACACACTTCTTCGATTGCCATTCTATTACTTTGTGATTGATTTGGCATGGACCTTTGATTTGGGAGGGTGGCTCGAGGTGGGCGGTGGTTGCTGCTATGCGTTACCACCAGCCCGTAAGTGTAATTGGTATATCTACCCTGGCATTGCCTAGTTGTGCCGTGTCACCTACCTAATCGAGACCTCTACGAGTTTGTTTTGTACCATACCTATGGAGTGCCCTCTTACGACGCCCAGTACGGGGGAGATTACGGTACTGTATAGACTATGGGAATATATAAAATGTGTTAAGGGGGATATGGATAACGCCTTAATGCTATTTTAATAGTTTACTTTACTATAGACATTATTATAATAGCATATATTACTACATAGTAGATAGTTCCACGGATCCTTAGAGGATGGTTATCCCAAACATCCTTTAAGTTACTTGTATTTCAGTTGATATTTCACATGAGTTGGATTTATTGATATAAGAATGTTAATCCTGACTTGAGTGTTTTGTGGTTTGCTTTACGCTCGGGTCAGACTGAGTGTCACAACATTCGAGACTCACCTTTGGGGTTTGGAGCTTCGCTTGGAGATCCAACCATCTATTCAGCTTTCAGTTATTCAGTTGACTCCAGTGATATATTCAGATTTTATTGTTTAACTATTGTATTGAAAATTCTATGTATTCGAGACTTCTGTTGTATCTTGTTTAACTCTGTTATATATATAGTAGCTTCATGAACTACTATTCTTTTGTTTCCGCTGCTTATTGTTATATTACTCTGTGTCTGTGATTCTGTGATTGATTTATTTACTGTATATGTTGAGTTTTGCCAAACATAAATAAACAATCTGATATTTTGAGCAATTCAAGTCCGACATGTGCGGATGCGAATGGTTGAAAATATCGGGATGTTACACTTTCTACTTATAAATGTAACAACCAGTAGCCTTAGGCTTGCCTCCTTGACTTCCTCCACGTCTCCCTTTTCCTTGATTCTTCCAATTTGGATTAAACTTCCTCTGGTTAGAACCACCTCCACTGGTATTTCTACCGGTTGGTGCTACTGGAGTAATATTTTTCTTTTCCAAGGCCTCGTATCTAAGATCTAAATCAACTAAATCCACAAAAGTGCCTTTAATATGAGCAGTCATTTTCTCATTGTGCTCTTCCCTCATACCTAAAACAAACACCTCGTTAATCTTCAACGGGGTGTTGATCAATTCCAGACCAAAACAAGATAACTCATTGAACTCCGGCTCATACTCTGCTATGGACAGATTCCCCTGCTTCAAGTCCATGAAGTTGTCGTACATCCTCGTCCTTCCAGCCATTGGAAAGAATTGGTATTTAAAAATTTCCTTATATTTGGCCCACGAAAACTCGTCTTCTGAAATATTTGTAGTAAAGGAGTCCCACCAAGCTGCTGTTCACTCTTATAGTTGCCAGGCTACTAAGAATCTTTTCTGCTCATCTGATAAACCAAGACCTTTAAAAATATTTTCACAAGATTGCAACCAGGCTTGCACATCCATGATAGACTCAGTTCCTTTAAATGGTTTCCCTCCTAGGTTGGTATAATCCTTGCAAAAGGTTGCGAAATTCACTCTTGGATGCTCGAGCACTGCCTCTTCGGTAATCCGAACTCCTTCAGGATTTGGGGTTCGACCATTTGTAGTCGTAGTGTTACTTGCTCCCTTACCTCATCTACCTCTATTATTCATGTCTTACTACCTGACATAGTAAGATAATTCTTAGAATACTTGGACGAGATAAAACTTAACAAAAGGGTACTAATCAAACCTATCAAGCTGATCTATCTACCATATATATATACGAATAAAAATTACAAATACGCACTCTCAAAGTTTACCCTAACTCAAAGCATAGGTGTTCACTCAACCTAGGCTCTGATACCAAAATTGTAATGACCGCCTTTCTTGCACTAAAAGAACAACCATTAAGGGTAGAAGAAAATGAAAGATAAGAAGGAACTACACAATCACAGAATCTCACCATGAATAAGAATACCATACAATAGATGACATAAGACATTATATAGTCATTTCCATAATAAATAATACATCAGAGTTATTACATCACAACATCAACTTGACCGTTATAACCACCTGTCCATCATAAAATACATAGATTGTACATAAACACAGTGGAATAAGATAATTAACTAACGGTGAAGCCACCTACTCCAGCTCCTTGAAAATGCTTCCATAAGAAACCTGGATCACTTGGCTACTCATAAAAATTTGAGTACCTAAGAGTTTTAGGAAAAGAAAATAAAACTCTGAATCAGACATGGGTCTGGTGTGAGTAAACACAAACAGCTTAATTGTTTACCTTTATAAAACAATTTGAAAATCAAAGGTATCAGGACTATGCTACACATAAACGCGGATGAGTTTTTACCTTATGAAAACCAAAACACTATATATAGAAATCCAGTGATATTATCATAATGTCTCGGGTTTTCAAATAAATAATTCACATAGCTGAAATTGTTATATTAATTAAATTCTAGCATAATAATTATACAACTAAGATCGAAGGCACTTATTAGGAAATGGATTCCATACAATGGCTGGGCGATTGGGGTACCGCCCGTCACGGTGCATCTCTAGATAAAATAACACCGAGGACCTCGCCTGGACTATCCTACTATCAAGGTGTAAAGATATGCATATGAACAAATGTTCCATATGCTTAAATTATCATGACCTACTTATCGAAACTAACACCCTTGTATTCATCATATTTTCGAAGTATGGTATTATATGATAAGTACAAGTTGACTTACTTTCAATAAAATGCATCATCATTTTATTACAGCTACTTTAATTCATTTGGCTACTTAATAGCATGGACAAGAGATCCTGGCTTTAAAACAATTCACTTAAACAAGAAACTTGGTTAAAAATAAATAGTCGATAGGGTTTTAAAAGAAACTTTAAAATAAATAAACTTAAATTAAATCATAAGTTTAAAACTCAGTTAACCCTTAACTAATCTTAAATTAAATCAAAATTAAATCATCAATAACCCTAATTTCTTTATAAGTAAACCTGCATTATACTTTAATTAAATAACATTTATTTAAGAAATTAAACCTTAAGTGGAAATTAACCTTTTATTAAATAATAATTTACTAAATAATTAACTCTAATTAAATATATAATTAAAATAATCTTGATTAAATAAAATTAATTTTCTTTTATCTTAATTAATCATTATTTAAAACTTACTAATTAAAAATAATTAACTTAGTTAATAATTCTTAAATTCTAATTACCTAACCTAATTAATTAATTAATAATTACCCTAATTAATAAATTAATTTAGTAAATTATTAAATAATTATAAACTTAAACTTTTGACTTAATTATTTTGAAATGATTTTTAAAAATAATTCAAAAGAAAACACTTAAAATTTGAATGACGGAATATCTCGTACTACATCCATAGCGACTTTCGCTATGAGCGCAGTTTGCTAGAGTTGATTTCTAGGTAAAAACTTCACCTTGTCTCTAGATACCACATCTTTGAAAATACAAATGGAAAAGTTTTGAAATCTTTAAACAAAGGTGAAAACTTGGAAAACATTTTCAAAATTCATAATTAGAAAACAAGCTTTCGTTTTCAGATCGGATCTCAAGTCTTTTGTGACTTTGTTAAAGCACTAGCTTTCACAACCATCTCACAACATACTTGGTTTTGTTTCACAAAAAACATTACCACCATATCATAAACCAAAATCACATATCCATATCCATACACATATCCAACATATCAACATATTATTCAAATCATAAAATTACCCCAAACAACCAACTTGCAATCATATATCATCCAAAAACATGATATTTCAACATGACAACATTACTTTCACAACTTATAAATCATTAAACCAAGTTGTTTTCTTTTCTAGAAATATTAGTTTTACTGATCGAAAATTTTCTAAATCAAAGTGAACTTTTGCCAGGACTTGAAAATGCTTTAGAATATTGCAAATTTGAAACCTTTTAACCCTTGACCACTTGAATTTGGCTCGGCCTAGGCTAATTGAACTTGGCCTTGGGGTGATTTGGTCTTTGGCTTTATTGTTTTGGGGTGGATGAGCTTGAGTGTTGGAAGAGAAGGTGTTGTAGCAGATGTTGGATTTTGTGAACTAAAGAAGAGATTTTAGCCAAAAGAAATGATTAGCTCAAGCTCTTTGGAAATTAGCAATGAATAAGCAGGTTGTAAACATGAAAATATGAAGATAAAGGGTATATATAGGCCTAGGATTTAATTAAAATAATATAAAGTGATTTATATTTAAATATAAATATGCATGCACTAACATACTTCCTCCCTCCCCTCAAATCCGTCCACTACACCCCCTTGCTTTCAACTATTCATGCCATGTTCTCTAGTGTACTTGTGTTGAAAATGTATATTTTTATATGTTATGCACATATATATTTATTAAATAAATTTTATTTTAACTTATGTGTTTATATATTTAGGGAGAAGCATGCACATGCATATATAAACATGTACACACCATGTTAACTTAGTTTGTATTGTATGCATGTATGTCTAACATAGTGTTATAACCTTTTGAATAACTTTTAACCAATGAAAAATCGATATTTCGTAAAATAATTTCCAATCACATTTTCTATTTTCTATGAGCTATATATATTGGTAAACAAATTTTGAAAACGATTTTATTATCATTAGTTATTATTTAAATAGTTTTATTTGTTAATAAAAATCCATTTATTAATATTTAAAATAAAATAAAATATTCATTTAAATAGCGATTAAATTCTAGGTCGTTACACCTAAAATATCATCAGCCTGGACAATTATAATGGTCTGTCCTTACAATTGCTAATAAATACAGAATAAGAAATACAGCAAAAAAAATACGTTAGGTCTAAGAGCCATCCAGTTCGTCTCCTGAAGCTCCAAGCGTCCATCCCTAAATCTAGAAAAGTACTCGGGTCTGACTCAAGCATTGTAAGATAAAAAAAACTGGATTAGTCTGGTAAACCAGAGTGAGAAACTCAAATCATTTGGATTATTTAATGTTATAAAACATTTCAAGAATAAATGTATCTCATAAGACCACACTATAAATAAACACGAATGAGTTTTTACATTATGATAACCAAACCATTTTTATTAGAAAATCTTATGATATTATTATAATGTTTAAGGTTTTATATATATATATATATATCATGACTCAAATAATTGCATCTCACATTCTAGCATATTTGGTATACAACTAAATCCATAACACATGTATTGGAAAATGGATTCCATCGATAACAAGACTAATGGGGTACTGCCTATCATAGTAAACTTCTAGAGAAAATGTACCAATGGCCTCGCATGGACCTCTCGTCAACACAGAACCGACCTACACCTTCCTGGACAATACTGAATATATCATCACATGGTTGCGATCATCAACCGTACCCGGGTCCAATGATACATCCAAAGAATATCAATCTTGATTGGGTGATGACCATAACCTAATGGTAGCGAACCACATAGCCCTGCTACATATCTCGTGTTTTAGCCATTACTAGATGTGAGGCTTGAGGCTATGTTTTACCGTTTTAGAAAATCCCACTTAGAATGCTAACATTGCCTCCAAGCAACAATGCAATGCCAGCATTCATCTATACAAGTTGTTCGAAATATGAACAAACCAAAGGCACTACTTGTAACGACCCCGAATTTTGTCGTTTTAATTCATGAATATTTAATTTATTTAAATATTCAACTAATAGTTTTAATAATTAAATAACTCTCTTTTAATTTGTAACTAATGGTAAGAAATTTTTGAATTTTATTTCCACAAATGGGCAGTTCGATGAAAAACTGAAAAAGTGACCGAAACCCGCTTTTCGGATTTTTAGCTTTTATCGAATGACAAGTATTAGAAAGTTGTTTTCCCTTTTCATACACTCTAAAGCAACATGTAAATGACTTTTTAAGTTATGAGCACTTTTTTCAAATGAGAAAATAAATGAATAAAATAGTAATATAATTTAATAAATATGAAATGAAATATAATAAAGTAAATTTGAAGTGATGGATAAGAAGTTCGAATTTACATTTCATGATTCTTTAAGTGTAAAAACTAACTAAAGTACATTGATCACTCTAATATCGAACATTTTTTCAAATGAAAAGTACTTTAATGGTTTAGGAAATGATGGCAAGGTTAACAAATTACATTTAAGGGCACTTTGGTCTTTCCTTCCATAGTTTTATTTTATCTTATATATACACTCTTCTCATTTCATATTTCATTTTCCATAAATCTTAACTTTTTCTAATTTTTTTTGAAAAATCACATCTTTTAGCTTAAAAATTCTTAGTTCACTCAAAGATCAAAACTTGAAGCATTTCAAACCATGTAAGGTGAGATATTCAAATCTTTTTTAGTGCTTTCAATGAAATAATAAATGTTGTGTATTTGGTTAGTAATTAGATTTTGTTATAAAAACCATGTTTTATGTAATTGCCAAAAAACTGTATTTTTGTTGATATTTGCTTTGAGATAGAAGTTGTACTTTTTGTAAATGGACATGCATAAAGATAAATGCACACAGTTCTTCCTCTTTCCATTTACTGTTCTTTAAAAAATGAAACAAAACATCCCGTCTGATATTCAAAAATCTTTATCTTCAAAATTATTTAAAATAAGCCAAAATGATCAACTGTACAGTTGTTCATCATAGTATGTAGTTTTTTTTTATAAAATAGTCGTGGGTTTTTTCGTCGAGTATAGTATGAGAAATCTACCATTTACCGTAAGTGGGTCGAGTGATGTCAATTTTTCAACGAACATGAATTGAGGAATGGAGTGGGTAAGTATCAAATTTATTGCAAAATGATAAATATTTTGTGTGTGATATATTATTCATGATTTATTGAAGGTCTATATCATAATCAATACAGGGGATGTTGTTCTCGATATTTCCTAGGCTGCTTATAAAAGCAGAATGTCTGCGTGTTGGCCAAGGTGGGAAAATATCTCACCCCACATATTAGAGTGTATCTGGCAGGATTTCTATGTAAGTGTAAATTTGTATTTCATTTTATATATAATCATTGCATAATTTTTTGAATAAGTATAAATGTATAACTATTTTTTCCAATGTGCAAGGGGCGGTAGACTTACAGGAATCCAGCTTTTCCCTTTGCAGAAATCATTAGATGAAAAAAATATGAAAAAATTACCACGATACGATGTCAAACATTAAAAAGGGATGGAAAAGCCCGATTGGATGATTGTAAGCATATGGCAAGCTTGGGTTGATAACTGAAAAAGTCCAAAAGCAGTTGTAAGTTTACTAATCTTGTATATTTATTAAGAATTTAGTAGAATTAGTAAAATAATTGCATCAATTTACAAATGTGAAATATAATGTTTATTTTAAATTTGCAAGCAAAGTCAAAGCGGAATTCTGTAAGTAGAAATAAATATCATGTCATACACCGCGGGGGTTCCAATTCATTCCAGCATTACCGTCAAGAGTTGGTAAATTTATTAATTACGATTATAAATATTTATTACATTGTATAATTTTATTATATGTATAATAATAATAATACATAATAATTTTATAAAATAGAGCATGATCGTCCCGTCTCCTACGTGGAATTGTTTATGCGTACTCACGCCATCGAGCCTGTAAATGAAGATGATTCAATAACATATGAATTGCATGACACAAATTCACAAGAGGCTAAGCATATGTTAAATTATAAGTTACAAATAACTAAAATAAGGTAGTATGATTTTTAATTATAATTCTATTTGTAATCCAAGGATAAATTCATCCAAGAATGAGAGAAACTGCTCGAGGGAACAGAGGACTAGCTGACCGTTGAAGAGGAGGACCGGATTTTTGATGTTATTATGGAACCGCCAACGCAGAATATGTGTTGTGGTTTTGGAAACCAAGAGGTAATGTGTTTATGTATAATATATTTATGAGTAATGTATAACACATTGATTTTATTAATAACAGTATATGTGTTTCGTATACTTTGGTAAAAATGTTACAGGTTAGATGCAGGCAAAACACCTATCAAAAAGCTCAGGACAATCAGGGGATTGCAGAGTTGAGAGCTCAGATTGTTGACTTGGAGGATAGAAATAGGAGTAGGTGTGCGGAGATGTACTAGATGCTTGACGAGTGCATTGCTGTGTATATGCAATAACATGGTACATTTCCTTCATTAGCGGGAATTGAGGCGATGAGGATCAGTAGGCATAATTTTTTGTTTATGTTGCGAGGTAGTTTGACTATGTATATATACGCACTTTGAGGTGGGTTAGGTAGTTTGACTATATTGCTAAGTAGTCTGACAGTTACATATAATTTGAGGTGGGTGAGGTTGATGTGATTTGATATTTATGATCCATTTTCAAATGTTGTTGGATAAGTGAGGTTCATTTGAGATGATGTTTAACATATTTTAAGATATTGACATATGTTTGTGATTTGTGGTCTACTGTTGGATGTTTGAGGTTAGGTTATCGTATATATTGATGTTTTTTTATTGTTGATGTGATATATTTTACGATATATGTGATTTGGACTTTGATAAATATGATTTATACAATATGCGATGCATATTGTTATATATGTGTTGCTTGGGGTTGAGGTGTTGCTAAAATAAAAAAGCTTCAAATTTCTGACTACTTCCGACGGCTTACAGGTTGTAGTTTTCTGATGGCTTAGGACGGCTATCGATGGATTATTGGTGAATGTGTGGCCTTCCACTTGTACACGATGAGACATCAGAAGCCGTTAGAAGTTTCGACGATAGCCGTTGGGATAATGCCAACAGAGCCGTCGAAAAGTCCGTCGAACAACAGTTGTTTGTCACCCAATATTTCGACAGTTTTTTCATCGGCTTCCGACGGCCGTCGACGAAAATTAGCCGTCAGATTTCCTGTTGCTTATTTTAGTGACCATACTATAAATGTCATTTTTTCTAGATGGCTTATATTTGAGTATAATCAAGAGTTAAATAAAGTTTATCTTCTTTACTTTTATTTATTATCTTCTTAACTTTATGTGTTAATCCAGATATTAATTCATTTTATATTTTATTACTAAGATAATGATAACTGGTTTCATTATGTTGAATACACCTTACTTGTTCCTTCATAATTCTACAACTATTTCTATCAAGCCCAAAATAATTACATTATGTCTCCATGTATTTTTCCATTCTCGCCATGAAAGACCAAATTATGTTTAGCAGCAAGGCATTTTACAATAGAAATAAACCATTTTAAAACTCCTTCCCAATATTCTTTCTATTTCTAAATTTCTATTTACATACCATTTGCTCATATGAAATATGTGATCATTACTAGTTTCATGATTTTTAAGCTAATCACCAAGACGTTTCCTATCATTTAGACAATCATTTGCTAATTGACTTGTATTGTTGGTTTGTTTCGTTGTAAATAACTTACAATAGAAAGACGATACTTTATTTTACTCCTTTGAATAAACTAGATATTTTCATCTATTGGTTTCTCTATTTTGTAGAATTTGTGTATAATATTATGATGTAAAATGTCTATTGAATTTGCCTAGGGAAAATTTGGTATCATTATATCTTCTAGGACCCTTTTTATTAGTTTATCTCTTAAAACAGAATCAAGAGCATCCCAATTTATTACATCGATCATATAAATCAATATCATAAATTCTATAATATTATTTTCTTGATCTACTTCTATAGTTTTTGGTTGGTTTAATGTTTTTTCGATTTGTGTTTTCAGTAATGTTTGAATAAATTAAGTTCTCTACATTGTTTGAGTGATCTAATATTTCTTCGTTGTTTGGTTGATTTAAGCTTTCTAAAAGTTTATTGATTTAGTTCTCCCACATTTTCATATGAAGTTTCAACCTTTTCAGATTTATTAGCAACTAATTTATCTAGTGCTCCTTTTTGTGATTGATTCAATTGTTCTAATCTTTTTTTCCTTTAGTTTATCATACTAGGATGGATACTTTCTAATACATAGCATGTTTGGTATATTACAATAACACTTTAATACTTAAAATAACAGTGGTAAGTATAGTAAAACCCAATTTTACAACTGATTTGGCTATCTGAATATTTTGTACTCTCTAATACTGGGATACTTATAACAAAGAAGATAGTAATAAATTAAACCATTAACACATGCCCTAAGATTGAGTCTAGAAGAACATATTTGGAAATTTAAATTAAATCAGTAATACAATAATCAAATTTATAACTAAATTCAAACATATTAGGTTAAAAGACAGGTTTATAAATGATTTCTAACATGCTGCTAAATAAAATTTATAAATCACTTAATTTAGGTTATAAAAAGAAATATATCGGCCAACAAATTTGATGATCAAAATTTAAAACGGCAAAATTTGTAATAACCAAATTTACGGTATTCAAAATTTGAAATAAAAATAAAGTAAAATAGAGAGTAACTTTTTTATATAAATCTACTAAAACTGGTGATAGATTATCTTAGGATAGTAAACATATATCCCCTTATAATTAAAACACAAAACTTCAATTGTATCCTATAATTAACCGAAAAAAATCAATTTTCATATAGAATTTGTCTTTAGCTTTCAGAAGAAGCAACTGATTTAGTCATAAAATCTAAGCTTCGATGTATATATTTGGTTCTTTGAAGTAAATGCTGACAATAGTCAAAGAGAAAGATAGGTTGCTAGAAAGATTTTAAAATCAACTTCCTTTGATTTTTTGCTGAGACCTTGATGATATATAGTTTTCCTTTCTCCAAGGGACCATGATTTGCTTCTCAATATTTTTTTCAATAAAACGTAGAGTTTCTTTTGGAAATAATAGAGGAAGGATGCAATGATACCCATGATTGAGTGATTGACTTGGTACATAATTTGAGGTTTGCCCTACTAGAAAATAAAACTCTCTTAACCCAATTTTATCCTAAGACACAAAATCTACATATTTACGGAACAATTCTTCTTCTGTGCTCTCCTTCCTCATGAATTGCTCAATCATCTTCTTTCTTCATCATATTTTCAGGTCTACGTTTAATTAATTTTCTCAATTCCTATCAATCATTCCATTCTCTCATTTTTCTATGATGACGTATCATAACATGAGCTTTACACTAATTTTATTCTTCGATTTCATTTTCCAGTATCTAAAGATTCTAAACCCTACACCCATACAGTTCGTGCTCTGGATCAATCACCATGCATTCTACAAATACTTCTTCGTGCCTTTTCCAAATAAATCGCTGCTTATTAGACGTTCTTACTTTTTTATAGCATACTAAATTAGTACATGAAGGAGTAAATTGCTGATGGTAAATTCTTCGTTTGAGTGATCTAATATTTCTTCGTTGTTTGGTTGATTTAAGCTTTCTAAAAGTTTATTGATTTAGTTCTCCCACATTTTCATATGAAGTTTCAACCTTTTCAGATTTATTAGCAACTAATTTATCTAGTGCTCCTTTTTGTGATTGATTAAATTGTTCTAATCTTTTTTTCCTTTAGTTTATCATACCCGGATGGATACTTTCTAATACATTGCATGTTTGGTATATTACAATAACACTTTAATACTTAAAATAACAGTGGCCAAGTATAGTAAAACACAATTTTACAACTGATTTGGCTATCTGAATATTTTGTACTCTCTAGTACTGGGATACTTATAACAAAGAAGATAGTAATAAATTAAACCATTAACACATGCCCTAAGATTGAGTCTGGAAGAACATATTTGGAAATTTAAATTAAATCAGTAATACAATAATCAAATTTATAACTAAATTCAAACATATTAGGTTAAAAGACAGGTTTATAAATGATTTCTAACATGCTGCTAAATAAAATTTATAAATCACTTAATTTAGGTTATAAAAAGAAATATATCGGCCAACAAATTTGATGATCAAAATTTAAAACGGCAAAATTTGTAATAACCAAATTTACGGTATTCAAAATTTGAAATAAAAATAAAGTAAAATAGAGAGTAACTTTTTTATATAAATCTACTAAAACTGGTGATAGATTATCTTAGGATAGTAAACATATATCCCCTTATAATTAAAACACAAAACTTCAATTGTATCCTATAATTAACCGAAAAAATCAATTTTCATATAGAATTTGTCTTTAGCTTTCAGAAGAAGCAACTGATTTAGTCATAAAATCTAAGCTTCGATGTATATATTTGGTTCTTTGAAGTAAATGCTGACAATAGTCAAAGAGAAAGATAGGTTGCTAGAAAGATTTTAAAATCAACTTCCTTTGATTTTTTGCTGAGACCTTGATGATATATAGTTTTCCTTTCTCCAAGGGACCATGATTTGCTTCTCAATATTTTTTTCTATAAAACGTAGAGTTTCTTTTGGAAATAATAGAGGAAGGATGCAATGATACCCATGATTGAGTGATTGACTTGGTACATAATTTGAGGTTTGCCCTACTATAAAATAAAACTCTCTTAACCCAATTTTATCCTAAGACACAAAATCTACATATTTACGGAACAATTCTTCTCCTGTGCTCTCCTTCCTCATGAATTGCTCAATCATCTTCTTTCTTCATCATATTTTCAGGTCTACGTTTAATTAATTTTCTCAATTCCTATCAATCATTTCATTCTCTCATTCTTCTATGATGACGTATCATAACATGAGCTTTACCCTAATTTTATTCTTCGATTTCATTTTCCAGTATCTAAAGATTCTAAACCCTACACCCATACAGTTTGTGCTCTGGATCAATCACCATGCATTCTACAAATACTTCTTCGTGCCTTTTCCAAATAAATCGCTGCTTATTAGACGTTCTTACTTTTTTATAGCATACTAAATTAGTACATGAAGGAGTAAATTGCTGATGGTAAATTCTTCGTTTGAGTGATCTAATATTTCTTCGTTGTTTGGTTGATTTAAGCTTTCTAAAAGTTTATTGATTTAGTTCTCCCACATTTTCATATGAAGTTTCAACCTTTTCAGATTTATTAGCAACTAATTTATCTAGTGCTCCTTTTTGTGATTGATTCAATTGTTCTAATCTTTTTTTCCTTTTGTTTATCATACCAGGATGGATACTTTCTAATACATTGCATGTTTGGTATATTACAATAACACTTTAATACTTAAAATAACAGTGGCCAAGTATAGTAAAACACAATTTTACAACTGATTTGGCTATCTGAATATTTTGTACTCTCTAGTACTGGGATACTTATAACAAAGAAGATAGTAATAAATTAAACCATTAACACATGCCCTAAGATTGAGTCTGGAAGAACATATTTGGAAATTTAAATTAAATCAGTAATACAATAATCAAATTTATAACTAAATTCAAACATATTAGGTTAAAAGACAGGTTTATAAATGATTTCTAACATGCTGGTAAATAAAATTTATAAATCACTAATTTTAGGCTGTAAAAATTGTTGGAATTCCTAAAGGTAGAATGAATGGAAATATACAAAGTCCCACATCGCCAAATTGTTGAAAAGTATATTGGTTTATATATGCCTTTCTCAAGAGGAGGTTGGGGGCCTGGGGCTCCCAAATGTATGCTTCGTTGTAAGGAGGGAGATCATGCATCTCCACCACACGCGCACGCCGCCGTCCGACCGAACCGGGCCGGGTTTGGGTCTAATATGATACTCGTATTTTTACTACAAACTGGACCGGGCTTTCTGACAGATGCGGATCTGTTCGGAAGCGGACGCGGGTTGAATAGGCGCGAACAGTAGCGGAACCCGTTAGAAGCAAACAGATGCGGCGCGAGCGGGTGCGAAACAGATCCGTTAGAGGGCATAGCAGATAGACACGACCATTCGGAAGGGATACGGATCACTATAAATAAGGAGGAAAACTGATCACTTTCCTCACTCATTTTCCAATTCTGAATCTCTCTCTTCTCCTCTAACAAATGCTGGTTCAAATCACAGAGTGATATACTCATTACAATTTCGAGCAGAATTCGTCTGTTGTATCTTGGGAGAATTCTGAAATAAAATTCTTAAGGAAATCGTTACGACGAGCCTCAGATATATTTCAGTTAGAATTCTATTTTATTCTACATTCTATCCTTTATTTTGGTTATACTATTTATTCAAAATAGTATAACGCTGTTGTTGTAATTTATTTACAACAATCATATTGTTATAATAATTAACACAGAATTCCAGTGTAGTGGAAATCTGAGTTATAAACTTGTGCGACGAGTTTATAATTGATTATTCTCTGTTTTGGTATACTAGATGTATAACATCTTAAGAATTTTACTGTTTTCTTACTAAAACAGAGATGACAACAGTAGAATTTTCAAAGACTACTACTCACAACAGACCTGAACCGTTCAATGGAGATGGTGACGACTTTTTAACATGGCAGAATCAGATGTTATTTTACCTCACCACACTCGGTCTGCAACGGTATCTCGAGGAGGAGGAAGCAAGGAAGCAGATGTTGCTACGTGGAAACATTCCGATTTCCTATGTAGAAACTATATTCTGAATTGTCTCGACAAGGTGCTATACAAAGTATATCAACCTCTAAAGACAGCAAAAGCACTCTGGAATGCACTTGCCACGAAGTATAAGACGCATAATATCAGTCTTAAGAAATTCATTGTAGACAAATTCATGGACTACAAGATGGTCGACTCCAAACCGGTGACTGCTCAACTGCATGAACTACAAATCATTATTCATGAACTCGAGGCGGATGGTCATAAGGTTGGAGAATCGTTTTTGGTTGAAGCCATCACGGGAAAACTGCCGCCGTCGTGGAGAGATTACCGCAATTATCTAAAGCATGAAAAGAAGGAAATCTCTTTACAGGATCTCATAGTCCGATTGAAAATTGAGGCAGATAACCGTGGAATTACAAAACAAAGCGAGGAGGCATTTGTGGCTGAAGATTCAAAGACCAAAAACAAAAAGAAGAATTTCCAGAAGAAAAGGAAAGCTCCAGACAACAAACCAAAAGACAACAAACGAACCAAAAAGTTTAATGGTGAATGTTGGGTTTGTGGAAAGGTTGGACATGCCGCTAGAGATTGCAGACTCAAAAAGGACCGCAACAAAGAGGCAAATTTAGTAGACAACATAGAAGTGGATGAGTCCAACTTCTCGGCAGTTGTATCTGAATGCAATATGGTTCAGAATCCTAACCAATGGTGGGTGGATACAGGCGCTACTCGTCATGTCTGCTCTGACAAATCCATGTTCTCTACATACAAGAAATTCGATCATGAAGAGAAACTCTATATGGGTAATTCTGCAGTATCTATGATCGAAGGCAGTGGCACAGTTATCCTCAAGTTTACTTCTGGAAAAACTGTCAAGTTGAATGACGTGCTCCACGTTCCAGACATATGCAAGAATCTCATCTCTGGTGCAGTATTATCAAAGAAAGGATTCAGAATGGTGTTCGAGTCAGACAGGATGGTTCTGTCGAAAGCTGGAATGTATATCGGAAGGGGATATTTATGTGATGGCCTATTTAAGGCAAATGTAGCCGTTATCGGCAATAAAACAATGTATTCTTATTGTGCTATTAATAAAATTGAAGTTTCTTACTTGCTTGAGCACGAAATTTTACTATGGCATGATAGATTAGGACACGTAAATTTCCGAAAAATGAAAATATTATCAAACTTGGGATTAATTCCAAAATTCCAAGTAGATAAGAACTACAAATGTGAGACATGTGTAGAAGCAAAAATGGTTAAAAAACCATTTCAATCTGTTGATAGAAGCACCGAACCACTAGATTTGGTTCATACAGATTTATGTGATTTTAAATCATTACCTACAAGAGGTGGGAAAAGTACTTTATCACGTTTATTGATGATTATATGCGATATTGCTATGTATATCTTTTGAATAGCAAAGATGAAGCAATTACATCATTTATAAAGTACAAAGCTGAGGTAGAAAATCTGTTAAATAAAAAGATCAAGATATTGAGATCTGATCGAGGTGGAGAATATGAATCACCATTTGAACAGTTCTGTGCCGAAAATGGTATAATTCATCAAACAATAGCTCCATATTCACCACAACAAAATGGTGTAGCCGAAAGGAAGAACAGAACGTTAAAAGACATGATTACCGCCATGCTTTTAACCTCTGGTCTACCGACGAACTTGTGGGGGGAAGCCTTAAATATGTCTAATCACATATTAAACAAAGTCCCTCATAATAAAACAGGAACAATTCCATATGAGATATGGAAAGGACACAAACCAAGTTTTAAATACCTCAAAGTGTGGGGGTGCTTGGCAAAAGTTCCAGTTCCGCCTCCCAAGAAAGTCAAACTTGGACCAAAAACAGTAGATTGTTACTATTTAGGGCCAGCCCAAAATAGTAGTGCCTATAGATTTTTGGTATTCAAGTCTGATATAGCTGATATTCATGTTAATACAATCATGGAATCTAGAGATGCCTCATTCTTTGAAGACGTGTTTCCGCACAAAAGGAATGAAGGGAATAATGTCCCTAAAAGGATAAGAGAAGAATCAAGCAATTCACATGAAGATGAAACTCATCATGAGATTGAGGAAGTTGAACTAAGAAGAAGCGTAAGGGCTAGAACTTCCAAGACATTTGGTTCGGATTTTTTCACATATGTGTTAGAACACGAACCTCAAACGTACAAGGAAGCAATGTCATGTTCTGAATCTTCATGTTGGAAAGAAGCAATCCAAAGTGAGATTGATTCAATTCTAAGTAATAAAACTTGGGAAATTGTTGATATTCCACCTGGAATAAAACCTATTGGCTGCAAATGGATTTTCAAGAAGAAAATGAAAGCATATGGCTCTATCGACAAGTATAAAGCCAGATTAGTAGCCAAAGGATATCGTCAAAAAGAAGGAGTAGACTTCTTTGATACATATTCGCCAGAAACACGAATAACCTCTATAAGAATGCTAATAGCAATTGCATCAATTTATGGTCTAGAAATTCATCAAATGGATGTAAAGACGACATTCTTAAATGGAGATCTCGATGAGGAGATCTACATGGAGCAACCTGAAGGTTTTATTTCCAAAGGAAATGAAAACAAAGTTTGTAGATTAGTAAAATCATTATACGGACTAAAAAAAGCTCCAAAACAATGGCACGCAAAATTTGATAGTGTCATGATGAGAAATGGTTTTCGTATAAATGAATGCGATAAGTGTGTTTATTATAAACAAGTTGGACAATCATATGTGATGATTTGTTTATATGTTGACGATATGTTAATATTTGGTCCAAATACTCAGGTAATAGAGACCATAGAGAAGATGTTAACTAGCAATTTCGATATGAAAGATTTAGGAGTTGTAGACGTTATTTTGGGAATCAAAATAATAAGAACTCTAATGGAATTGAATTGTCTCAGTCACACTATGTAGACAAAGTGATTGAAAAATTTCAAGACTATGGAATTAAAGGAGTGAAAACACCTTTTAATCCATCAGAAGTACTGCATAAAAACACTAATGAAAGTGTAATGCAACTGGAATACTCTCGTGTAATAGGATGTCTCATGTATCTCATGAATTGCACAAGACCAGATATAGCTTATGCAGTAAGTCGACTGAGCAGGTATACAAGCAATCCAGGAAAAGAACACTGGAAAGCACTAATGAGAGTGCTTATGGAAAATATCCTGCCGTCTTAGAAGGATATAGTGATGCAAACTGGATTGCAGATTCAGAGGAATCAAAATCGACAAGTGGTTATGTCTTTACCCTAGCAGGGGCAGCAGTATCATGGAAATCTACTAAACAAACATGCATAGCTCGATCCACTATGGAATCAGAGTTCATTGCATTAGATAAAGCAGGTGAAGAAGCAGAATGGCTTCGTCACTTTTTAGAAGATATTCCGTTTTGGCCTAAACCTGTACTGGCCATATGCATACACTGCGATAACCAAGCAGCGCTAAGCAGAGCGCACAACTTTGTGTATAATGGAAAGTCATGACATATTCGACGACGCCATAACACAGTTAGGCAGTTACTCTCTAATGGAACTATTCTATTGATTATGTGAGGACAAATGATAACCTAGCGGTTCCGTTTACTAAAGGTTTATCCAGAGAGAAAATTGACTGCGCATCGAGGGGAATGGGTTTAAAAGCCTAAACCACCAAGAGTTATCTTATACGGAAACCTATCCTAGCGACTGGAGATCCCACGGACTAGGATCAATAGGCAAACCAGTTCTGAATAACTCAAGACGTAATGCATTTGCTTGGACATAGTCCAACTCCATTCCTATGGTCCATAATATAAATGCATGCCTACAGAAGTATTTATAGGTTAAAACTATGTTTTTTAATAATGACCATGTCTTGGAAATAACAAATGGGGTATATGTAGGATACTCTTAATGGTTGCGATCACCTATGTAAGTGTGAGCTGGGTCGGCTCTATGAGAATATTAAAAGGCTTTTATTCTCTGAAACACTCGCAGAACCAAGTACTGTTCAGGACCAAAATGAACACAACCAAGAAATTGGATGAGAAGGGAATTAATGCTTCGTAGAACTTATTTTCTGGATATACAATAAAGGCTGACGGTCCAAGATGAAATATTTCACCGATTAGCCAAGTAAATCCGATAAGTTTTAACTAGGGAAAGTTCAAAGTGAAATATCTACTTATCCATGATAAAGCATTAAATCCATATATACTCTGTGATATTTTGCTTTGTGTGGGGGATATGTATATTATCATTCATGTGGGGGATTGTTGGAATTCCTAAAGGTAGAATGAATGGAAATATACAAAGTCCTACATCGCCAAATTGTTGAAAGGTATATTGGTTTATATATGCCTTTCTCAAGAGGAGGTTGGGGGCCTGGGGCTCCCAAATGTATGCTTCGTTGTGAGGAGGGAGATCATGCATCTCCACCACACACGCGCGCGCCGCCGCCGCCGTCCGTCCGACCTAACCGGGCCGAGTCGGGTTTGGGTCTAATATGATACTCGTATTTTTACTACAAACTGGACCGGGCTTTCTGACAGTTGCAGGCCATACGAACAGATGCGGATCCATTAGAGGGCATAGCAGATAGATGTGACTGTACGAAGAGGTACGGACGCGACTGTTTGAGCGAACGGGTGCAGACACGACCGTTCGGAAGGGATATGGACCACTATAAATAAGGAGGAAAACTGATCGCTTTCCTCACTCATTTTCCAATTCCGAATCTCTCTCTTCTCCTCTGATAAATGCTGGTTCAAATCACAGAGTGATATACTCATTACAATTTCGAGCAGAATTCGTCTGTTGTATCTTGGGAGAATTTTGAAATAAAATTCTTAAGGAAATCGTTACGACGAGCCTCAGACATATTTCAGTTAGAATTCTATTTTATTCTACATTCTATCCATTATTTTGGTTATACTATTTATTCAAAATAGTATAACGCTGTTGTTGTAATTTATTTACAACAATCATATTGTTATAATAATTAACACAGAATTCCAGTGTAGTGGAAATCTGAGTTATAAACTTGTGCGACGAGTTTATAATTGATTATTCTCTGTTTTGGTATACTAGACGTATAACAAAAAGAAGTATATCGGTCCACAAATTTGATAATCAAAATTTAAAACGGTAAAATTTGTAATAACCAAATTTACGGTATTCAAAATTGGCAATAAAAATAAAGTAAAATAGAGAGTAATTTTTTTATATAAATCTACTAAAACTGTGATAGATTATCTAGCTTAGGATAGTAAACATATATCCACTTTATAATTAAAACACAAAACTTCAATTGTATCCTATAATTAACCAAAAAAAGAATCAATTTTCATATAGAATTTGTCTTTAACTTTCAGAAGAAGCAACTGATTTAGTCATAAAATCTAAGCTTCGATGTATATATTTGGTTCTTTGAAGTAAATGCTGGCAATAGTCAAAGAGAAAGATAGGTTGCTAGAAAGATTTTAAAATCAACTGCCTTTGATTTTTTGCTTAGACCTTGATGATATATAGTTTTCCTTTTTCCAAGGGACCATGATTTGCTTCTCAATATTTTTTTCTATAAAACGTAGAGTTTCTTTTGGAAATAATAAAGGAAGGATGCAATGATACCCATGAATTGAGTGATTGACTTGGTACATAATTTGAGGTTTACCCTACTATGAAATAAAACTCTCTTAAGCCAATTTTATCCTAAGACACAAATCTACGTTTTTACAGAGCAATTCTTCTCCTGCGCTCTCCTTCCTCATGAATTGCTCAATCATCTTCTTTCTTCATCATATTTTCAGGTCTACGTTTAATTAATTTTCTCAATTCCTATCAATCATTTCATTCTCTCATTCTTCTATGATGACGTATCATAACATGAGTTTTACCCTAATTTTATTCTTCGATTTCATTTTCCATACAGTTCGTGCTCTGGATCAATCACCATGCATTCTACAAATACTTCTTCGTGCCTCTTCCAAATAAATCGCCGCTTATTAGACGTTCTTACTTTTTTATAGCATACTAAATTAGTACATGAAGGAGTAAATTGCTGATGGTAAATTCTTCAATTCGGTTTCTAGTTCTTCAACTGAATCTCATACCAAATTTTGGTTACGGATCTAGGAAATCAAGTTTTGATAATAAGGTTTTTTTCTTCACAAGCATGTTACGATATTAGAGTTTATCACTTTCTTTTTATTCTTGATTTTTTCGATCCTTTTAATATTTTTTTTAAATTTTGGTTGATCTATTCAATAATCAGTTAGTCATCAGCTTTAAGCAATGTATTCCACATTGAAAGTGTTAGCTTTTTTTATTTATAGAAACCTAGTTAGATATGATGGAAGATACGAATTTTTCCTGTATGTACAGTTGTTAGATATTGGCTGAAAGGATATCTTAATTTCAAATAAAAATATTTTTTATAGTAAATTTGTGTTGTATGTTGCATTTAGCATGTTATGCAGGAACATTTCTGTGTACATTATTTAGGTATATATTTAAATTAGTGTATACTATGTAGAACTGACACTTTCTCTTCAAGAGATGGTAAGGGGAAAGTCGGTCAAACACATTCTGCACTACGATTACATTATGAATATAAATCACTAATCCATAATGGTCTTCTTTTTTGCTTGGATGCCAATTATTTTGTTGGATTAGATTTTAGGGGAAAATGCCATTTTAGAATTGATCTTCCACGAAAAATAGACAAATATGTTGATGGATGGTTTCATATATATGCGTGGTCCATCATATGGTTCGTTTTCTCAGTCAGACGGTCACTTACAGTATCACTACAAATTAAAAATGAACGATACGTTTCACATTTAGTCAACTTTGATAGTGGCCCATGGTCATTGAAGGCTAGGTTGGCATAAAAGGTCCGATAAGATGGATAAAAAATGGTTAGATTTGACAATGAGAGCATAACTTCTTCAGTCTCATGTCAAATCTAACATTTTCTATCGATGTTATCAGAACTTCTACGCCAATCCCAGCCTTCCATGACCATGGACCACTACCAAAGTTTACCAATTTCCAAACATATAGTTTTTTTTAATTTGTAACGATACTGTAAGTAACCTACTGACTGACAAAGAGGATCATCTGATGGACAAGGCATACGAAACCATCCATCACCATATTTATCTGGTTTTCTGGGAAGGACAATTCTAAAATGTTAATTTCCCCAGAAATCTAATCCAATAAGGTTTTTGGCATCCAAGCAAAAATGAAGGCCATTATGGATTAATGATTTATATTCATAATGTATTCTTAGTCCAGAATCAAGCGTTTGACCAACTTTTCCCTTACCATCTCTTGAAGAGAGAGTCTTGATTCTACGTGGATGATAATTAATAAGGGTTGCCATCCTAACTATTATAATATTAAAATGCAGCGAGATCTAAGGATTGAAACCTAATCTTATAACATGAAATCCATTGGTATAGTCATATTGCATATTTATGTACCTCCTTGTTGCGGGGCTACAGCTTTATTGTTTGCTCAAGTTTAACAATGCATAGGAAAGTAAAAATAGGTAATATTATTAACAAGATTGATCAGAATATAAAACTTATAGTGAACTAATAATTAGCATGCTTTTGAATGAACAGGGAGTAATATAAATAAAATCTGATTATGCTATATTACACAAATATATTTGTATTATGGGTAGCATACCTAAACTTGTTGATTAAAAAATGGAAATGCCGCTAGTATTTACAAAAGCAATGCATACATGTAATAATTACTCAATCTTTTTATATGGAAATTAAAAGATCATGAAAGCATCTTTTGGTTGTTGGAACATAAACTTTATATGTTGTACTGCTAGAAGAAGATGCCAGAATAAATTATAACTAGGGTCACTCCAAATCACCTCTAGCTAGATTGCTCCTTATAAAATGAGTAAAATAATGTCTTTTTTTACTTCCTTTAATTTTTTTCTTTTTGTTAGAAAAAAGTAACAGTGCTCACCTAGATCTCCATTTTTTCATGAAGGAAGGCCCTTGCTTTAGAAAATCAGAAGTTTCTCCAAACAATAGCCAGCCCATTGTTCCTGGTGGCAACCCTATCAAGGTATATCTCATTCCATTCCATTTTATTAGAAAACAAGATATTATCAATATACTTATAATATATTCTAATATTACTCCAAGCAAACCCATTTTTTATGTAGTTTCCTCAGTGTTTTCTTCTTCCTTTTTAGCTCTCAACTAATCATTTATACAATCCCATTATTTACTCTCAGGTTCACACGTTAAAGAGATGAGTTGTTCTTCTCTTTTCCTCTCTTTCTTTGTCCCTGCCTTATATATTAGCCTACATAGCTATATATGTACATGTGTGTATGCATACAAACACAGGAAAAAGATGCACATTTTAACTTAGAATGCTTTAAGCTAATTATGTCATGATTAGGGTTAAGTATATATATGATTGAATCAATATGGGATTACATAACAATAACATTAGTCTATGTCTATGTGTAGATCAAACATGCACTTCATAGGGGCAATACTAGAATAAGTACAATGATTCAATAAACTAATATTACATGCTCAAATTAGTTTGGTTACATAGTTCTAGCTCTCATATCTCCCCATTGTAAAGAGAGCAATATTTCATAATGATTGATATAGTACAAACCTATTTATCTCAAGAATCTAAAAATTGGAGCCTTAAAATCATGCTTGCATAGCTAACATTGATAATAGTATGTTATTTCTTTTTGACGCAACTGCTGATCCTTATTAATATAAGTTTACCGCTAACTAATCTTACATTAGAAGTTAAGCAAGTTAAATCCCCTAACTTATGGCAATTGCACTACTTGGTTAGCACATTTCATTTAAATTAAAAATTTTATAAAAATAATTTCCAGTGAACAAATATAAGAAAACGAACGTAGTTTTGTGTAGATGTTCAAACTTGCTAGAACACAACACTTGATTTATATAATGTTAATGTTATGAATATGTCTCTAATTATAATTTTTGTAGCTGCTATTCCATATTAAGTCAAGATTCTAGTTGTTTTAAGCCAAAGAAAAAAAAATTCAAATGAATATAATATGTCTTATAAAGATCAAAAGTAAAGTTTTGTTAACACGGTAAATTTTTTGCACATCCTTCTCATAATAGCTTTTGTCTCTATAAACTTTAACCCTTACATAGCTTTTGTTACTTCAGCTACAAGTCGGTGGGAAGACAAATGAATGACCAAACTGATTTATGTCAAAGATTTCATACAAGATAGTATTTTACTTTGTATTCTTAGTTTTCAGCTAAATAGTAAAACAATATATTTACAACCGATTTGTTTAAACAACAGAGTGAACAGATGTCAAGGTTTTCTTGATATGAAACCCGAAATTTAACTAAATGTATGTGAAGTATGGGTTATAAACTAGTTGTGTGCAAACATGAAACCAACAAACTTCATGAGAATATTTTGAAGTGCAAAATTCATGTCAAAATGAACAAGTTTATCTTATTATGTTGCTCAACTATGAACCCATCACATTATCTCGGTTAATGTGTTAAATTTTTAGAAACTTAGTTGACTTAATTAATTTCTAGTAAAACATAGTTAATTTTTATAGAACTTGTTAAATTAGTTAATTTTCATAAAACTTAATCGAAGTTTACAAACGAAGTTAAATTAGTTGAATGTTTATCATAAAAGAGTTTTTGTCTTCTGAATATATCTTTTGATGGGGGTACTAGGGAACTTATATATAATAATGAAAAAACCAAGAATTTTGAAATATAATTTTACATGCTTTTTTATCTTCAAACTATATCTTTTGATTGGGATATACTAGGAACCAATAAAGTAATTAAAAAAAAATCTTCGACTAAAACTTCACTTGTGTTTAGGTTCACCTTTTGACTGCGACTTGATACATGCATTAAATGTTTTGTTCCAAACATACCTTTTGATAGGGGTACATATGAAACTAATATACTAATCAAGAAAACCAAGTACATGGATTATAAATTCTAGTATGTGCAGGTTCCTCATCAGACTATGACCTAATATAGGCATTCGCTGTTATGTTCCTAATATTGAGTTCTTTGGGTTGCTTACTGAAGTTACTTCTGTAACTTAATTTGATATATTTGCTTACTCCAGTTTTAATGTGCTTCAAACTTCTTTTACTTATCCAAGATAGTAAAATGCAAATACAATGTATGATTTTCAACCTTAGAAATAATCATTTACATTATATGTCTATTTTACCTTCTAGGTGTCAACAACAAGCAAGGGGTATTGGACAATAAGTACTATTTGCTTATAGATGGTTATGCAAGATTTTTACCTCCACTAAGCTACTAATAGAAGAATTATTTATTACCTTGCTTTAAATTTTACAAAGAATCTGACTTCTTTAGACAAAAACAGAACTCATGTAATCATAACCATGTTTGCTTCTGAAATTCAGGAATTTTGAATTTGCTGAGGCTCCCAATAATTTATTCAGCCAGTCTAATGCCTGCAGTTAAAATCAATGGATTAAGTGATGTAATTTTTTATAAAGAGAATGGAATATCATGTTATTATTTAGAACTACATTTAATAATATAAAATCCAACTATTGCGTTTTCAAGAAAATGGCCTTCATAAAGCAGCATGAAGTTATTTTCATGTGTCAATCACTTGATTAAAAACCCTACTTATATAATTTAATGTAATTTAAATGCTTCTGAGCATTTTAAATCTTCATTAAAAACTTGGCTGAGACCACCAACTTGATAATCTAATCTTTAGTTACTAAGCCAATTCACCAAACATAGCATTATATGCAAACGTTTTACTTTCCTACTTCCCACCATCCAGCCGCTATCATAAATGTATGTAGATGAATGTTCTCGTAAAGAACACAAACATATCAAAAGAAAGTTTTCAAAATCTACCATTGTAATTGTCAAAAATGTGATTACATTGAATATGCGATTCACAATTTATATCTTGATTTGATTCAATCACTAAATTTTATGATTTAAGATTTGAAATCCGATTTGTAAGTGAAGTATATTCATTAAGTCATATGTTGGTTGATACTAATATTTGTTCCTTCGAGGTAACACTAAGCTACATGTTTTTGTCCTATATTTTATGGATTATATCTTGTAAATTGTCATTATAGTTTAGAATGTTTGATTCATATACCTTTCCATAGGTAAAAAAGGTACAAATTATGTTTTAAGTTGTTTTAAAAACACTTTTTGCTGATAATTAAACATCAAGTAAGTATTATATCTTTGTAGAATTAATAGCAAAATGAGTGACCGTTCATAGGTGTACCGTATACTTAAAGATGGATATATAAATCTATAATTTGTTGATGGTGTCAACAAATTTATTGATTACGCATTTCTACAAGTAGAATATGGAGGAACTGCTAGGTGTCCTGCTCTATGTGAAAAAATAAAAAATTTCATATAAAGGAAGAAATTTTGAAGCATTTACTACTAAATGGTTTTTTTCCGCATTATTCTACATGGATTTTCCATGGAAAGGAAAGAAGTTGGTGAACCAACATTGTCTGAGGCGGATTCAAATAATTAAATGATGACAACCCATATAAAGATATGATAATAGATGCGATGAGCGTTGGTTATGATGTGGAAGTGCAGCCATTATATCTCCAATCACAAAAGTTTTTACACAAGTTAAAAGTGGCTGATGAACCACTTTGGGATGGATGCAAACTTGCATGTGCGAACATGATAGGTCTTAAATCTCGACAGGGTATGATAGAGGCATGTTTTAATGATATGAGTGCACTAATTGACAACATGTTGCCTGAAGGGCATAAGCTAATTCGAAAATTTTATGAAGCTAAAAAAATTGAAACATCTTGGGCTTGGTTAGAAAAAATTGACGTTTGTTAGAATTTTTTCATGTTGTATTACAAAGAAAATAATATGAAGTTTGTGATATTTGTAAAAGTCCCCGTCATAAGACTGAAGATACTAGCAATAATTGAAAAAATATTGCTATAAAATAACTTCGATACTTCCCTATCATTCCAAGATTGAAAAGGTTATTTATGCCACAAAATCATGCTAAAGACATGACATGGCATTATTACAATAAGTCAACCGATGGTTCAATGGCTCATCCAATTGATGGTGAGGCATGGAAAGAATTTGATCGTCAAAATTCGAATTTCGCATCATCCGATCGAAATGTCTGATTGGGCTTATGTACGGACGGGACTTGTGGCGATCCGAAAATTCGAATACTTCGCCTTCGAATATCGTAAGATTTTGAAATATAATTAAGTGTTATAAATATGACTTTATAACCTTGTTAGACATCATTTAATTGATGAATAACGACAAGAAACTTGTTTTTAAGATTTGTTTAAAAGATACAGTCTTTGAAGAAAAATAGATATTGTGATCAAAAATCAGTTTATCGGTAAACAGCTTTTCGATCGATATAAGTTTTTCGTACTTCTGCGCACTCGTCTAATGATTAAAGGAACACATTAGCAACTAATTAATACAACATTTCTTCATAAAGCTTGGAATGTTCTAGAAGCTTTGATATGGATGAGATATTATCATGAGAAGGGTATAACGGTAATTAACGTAAAGGAGAAGTGACAGGAGGTGAAGCTTTCATGGCATGGTAGAGGGGGGAGGGATGAATGCAAGCTTAAAGACCATTATTATTAAGTCTCTATAAGGAGAGTCATAACATAGAGTATAGTCACAAATTCAAAGGTAAAGTTATCATAAAATCAATGGCTTCTTCTCCTTCTTCATCTCTTATGTTCTAAAGACTATTATTTCAAATCAATTTCAAATCCACTCAAACTTAGAGTAGAGCCTTGGGATAATAGTACAACGCTTTCCACCATGTTAAATATTGAAGAAGCGAAGTCATACTCCCCAAGCAAGAGAAGGCCATGAGCAAGATGGGGTTTGGGAGGGCAAGAGCAAGGTGGGAAGCAAGGAAAAGAGGAAGGAAAGGAGGTTGCTATTTTGGGTTTGGACTTGTGTTCTTAGATCTTGGTTATTGTTGGATTAAAGGTGAGTTAATAGCTCACTTTGAATGAAAATATAACACATATATGTTTGTGTTTGATTGTGTTTATGTTGTTTGAATTGTTGTTGATATACGTTAAAATATTGGTTTGAATTCTTTCTTTGAAAGTAAGTGACATATGTGATCATGTATATGGACTTGAACAAACTTGGAAAGGACTTGAATGGATTTGTATGACATAAGAATAGGCCTTGAACGAAGCACATAGGTTATAGACAGACTTCAGTTTAGATTGGATTTGGATTTGAAAGTGCATTTCTAGCGATAGTCGATATAGATGCATTTCGGATTTGCCTTATTTTTGGGGATTGCTATGGAACTTTGTAAAGAAATCCTTAAGATTTTTTGCCATATTTGTAATTTTTTATATGTATGTTTGTTGCCACTAAAAGCTTGAATGGTAAAAAGTTAAGTAACATCTCAAAAAATGACCAAAACTTCACTTTTGCAAAACTGCTCCGTTTAGCATTGATTTTGGACTTTAAAAGGTTAAAAGATATTTAAATTTATGTGTATTGTTTTATTTTTTTACATATGTTTACTAACTCATATTAGAGCATTTCAAAAGTTGGTTGATATCTTTATGAATATTTAAGAAATAGTTGTGAATTTTTAAAGAAGAGATATTTTGTTAAAAACATGTTCTTTTAAAGTTTTAAGGAAAATTGTAAAGTTGTTAATTTCAAGTAACATTTTAGACAAATGTTTTAAAACATATTATAATTATTTTACACCATTGTAAAAGTATATGCAAATGTTTTCAAAAAGGGGCTAGAATTTCCAAATGGCCAAATGGTTAATTGTTTAATTACTTGCTTGAAAATAATTAACTATGTTTAATACTAAAAGTCGATGAAGTAAGGCTTACTTATTTATTAGAGTTAAGATTGATGTCAAGTAGGGACAGAGTAATAGAGCTCTAATCTGCCGGTTTCCCTCATGACCAATTGATAGTAAGTCAGAAAATATCGAAAACATGTTAATCATGTTCATTTCTTACTTGTTTACGGAAATCATTAATACTATACTTAACACTAAAAGCCGACGAGTTAGATTTATCTATTTGTGAGATTCAAGAATGAAGTTCTAGGCAAGGCTTTAATGCAATTAGTGCTCTAACTTATCTGGCTTCACTCTTGATTGGGGAAAGTTAAGTTGGAATGTCAAAACGAATTAACTGTACGAATCATGATTTGTATAAGCAATTTTTTTGAATACATCATCGATTAGCGGATTATCGATCTTGACCTAATGTTAACTCAAGGAGTTATCGAAAGACTCTGCGATTTCATTATAATAAGAACCCCAACGGAGGAGTATTAGTATGAAATGCCTCTAGCTTTCGCTTACTTTTGAAAAAACTGGAATTGAATTAGCCGAAAATTCATCAAATTAGTTTTAAAGAAGCCGGGACCGGTAAGTGTTTTACTTATCGAATGCCACTTCAAAATCAGTATACATATTTTATGTGGGAACTCAAGATCTTTTCGAGATGCTCGAATCAATGTAGCGATTCGTGATCTGTCGAGATATGGGAATCCATTAGGGTATTTATGTTCTATTTAAGTAATGAAGACAAGTATAAGAGGTGCCAAACGTAGCATCGACATCAAAAATGATAGAAGACAGAATATGGGCAGAGTATGGGAGGTTTCAAACCTACGACATGATATATTAACTCTATATCTAGAGTATGCTTAACGATTGTTGGCCGGCGGGAGTTGATGATTTTTGGGATCACGTGTTAGGGAATGGACCGACTATGTTTTCCTTTGAGGTGTATTTTATGTAGAGGTATACGATGCTTGGAGGTAGTTTCTTACCCTTGAGCAGGAGATTGGATTTGGCATCGACCGAAGAGATTTCCTTGGAAAAATCCATTATGCAAACGAACCATGATAGTTTTGATTTTACACTAAATATGTTGTGGTGTGATGAATATGATAGAGTTAGGGGTATGCCCTAGTGGCAATTATGTAATTTGTTACATATATCTAACTCGTTGAACAGTCTTGTTCATACTAAAGGTGTTTCTTTCTATTATATACTTAATATAATATGGTTATATTAATTAATTAATTTAATTAAAAGTATATTTAATAGAAAATCCATAAATGGCATTTTTTGTGATAGTAGTTACAAAGTGTTGTAGCCGTGAGTAATTTATCATAATAAAACAAATATACCATTTTAAATGTTCCTAGTCAAGATGCATCGAGATTGGATATCGGTGTATCCGTTAAGACTAGAGTATGTAACTCTCTCCAAATGTTGGGCAGTGTATTACTCATGACTACCGAGGGCTTCATTCCCAACCTTAATTACACACTTTATTTTATCTTTCTAGATCTCACAGGCGGGATAAATGTACTAGTCACTTCGCATACTCCTTTTGTTATCACATTTAAGGAAATGATTTCAATTTTATTGTTTAAGTGTTATAAACAATTCCTCTTAACCATTCATTTAAACTCTTCTTTAAATTACCAAATCGTCTTTAAAATAATAAATTGTTTATTTATAGACATTTATAAAAAATTCGGGAAAGAATAATTAAGTTTAAATTTATATCTCTAAAGTTTACTAAAAGTGTTGTAGAAAAGTGCTGTAGATAGCGTTTTAAAAACTTATTCGATTAAAACAACTTTTCTATCATTTGAAAATCAACATTTATAACTCAAATCTCTTTTAAAACATTTTATCATATTTATTAAATATATTTCATATTTTTAAACATTTAAAAATTTTCATTTTAAAGAATTTTATACTTTTGTCACTTAATTGCAAAAGCGTGGTTTTCCGGAAAATTTGATTTGGACATATTTTAAATTCTTTTAAATGAAATCTTGATTTATCTTTTGCACTTGAAAATTATTGTGGGAAGAGTCCGGAAAATTCTTATTTCAAAGTATTCCAATTCCGAATCCATTTAATAAATGGATTTAACTTTTGCGGCGTGGAATCACGAATTACCGTTAAGTGACACACCTATTTCTAGTTGATTTTCAACTCTTTTCAAATCTTTTCCAAAATTAGGTTAAATTCTTTTAAAACATTTCTAATTCATTTAAAACCATTTTCTCATGATTTTAAAAGAGGTTAGCAAGCCATATATGCTTTTGAATTTAAACAAGGAAGTGATTATTTTTATGATTTTTCGACGTGTAATTTATCGTGACTTATTATGATATAAACCAAATAATCATTCAACATCCGTATAACATCCAAACACGATATCAAGCAATATAACAAGTACAAAAGCATGTCATAATATAAAAGTAGATAAGAGGTAAAGTTTTCTCACCTTGGATGGAATTGGACTAACTTAAAAATAGTTGTGAGTTTCCTAACTTGAATCGAGAGCTCAAGAATTTTTGGTATTAGGTTTCTAAGTAGCTTGACTTGACTTGTGGAGGCTAGTGGGCTCACGGCATGGGTAGTGGGGGGAATTGGGCTCGGCTAGGGTGGTGGAACGTGCGGGTCTGGGTTAGAGGGAGAAGGAGGAGGAGTTTGGTTATGGTTTTGAGGTGTTTGGATGAATATTGCTTTTAGTTTATTTTTGAAATAAATTTTAGCATTACTTTTCTAATGATGGAAGCCATGGAAGGAGAAGGAAAAGCCTAGAAAATAAGAAGAAAAAGTGTGGATAGAAGTGAAGAAATGGTTTAGTATTTATAGAAAAAGGTTGAAATAAAATATTATTATGTGAAATGATCAAAATACCCTTACTTCAACTTAAAGTAAACTCCATTTTTTCAACACTTAACATCACCTTTAACGTCATAACATTATGTCTTAATCACTTAAGCATTAAGAAAGATAAAATAAGATTTTGTTATATTTGATTTAATATGTTATGTCATTTTGTGCTTACTTTTTGTTAATGAATTTCGAAAATATTCTAATCTTGTTTAGAAAAAGTAATCTTGTTTAGTGACTTCATTAATACTTACCATGTTTAAAAATGTGTGCATTTATATGTAAATAATGGTGCAATGACGTTGCGAGAACTTTTGTTGAATAAAATGTTGAATTTTGACAAAACATTTTACGGTCACATTTAGACGTTTTTGTTAAACTTCATATATTTGTTAACAAAACTTGAAAATAAACTCATATTGTTATTTTAAAATAAAAAGGACTTATTTATAAATTAAAATAATTTATTTAATTATTAAATTTAATTTTACTGGAAACCGACGTTTGTCACCTTTTACCGATATAAGCAAAAGTTCCTATTTTTGTGTAAAAATATATCTTAAAATCTTACATAATATTATTTATGTTATAAAAACTTATATTTTAATATTTAAAGTCCGTTAAATATTATATCTTAGTGTGATCGAATCTTGGGTCGTTACAGATGTTATCTCATAGGCTTTTGGATTAAAACTTCTTGCTTAATCTATTAATTAATAGATCTCTTATTACATTTAAATTTACTCCATCCCTAATAAAACTACAATATTGCTGAAAAATGTTGAAATAAGGTTTTATTTTATTTAGGTGCCATTTTATTTCATTGTTTCATAATTAATTACCCAGTGTTAAAATTTAATCAGTCGGTTAAACGTTGTTTACTATTTTAATCAAATTATCAACTGATTAATTAAAATTTACATTTCAAAATTAAATTAACCACTTAACTAATTTTTAAACTATAGAATTCTCATATTTAGCCTACTTCAAAATATGGAATGTTACCGTCCTTGCTTTTAAATGAATTTTGCCCTTGAAATTCAAATTAGATAACTAAATGCACACATTAGCACATAAAATGTACAACAAAAGTACATAAAATACACTCGCTATCTACAAATATAAAAATAAATCTAATGTATTAGTTCATTTACTAGCACATACCAAACGTACTACTGCCATCATGTAACACCTCATATTTTTATAACATTATATTATTTATGATATTTAATTAGCTAAATTAAATACAATAATGTGAAGATTAATAGATTGAGATTTGATTTATCTAAGGGTAGTCGTGCCATGTTAAATGTAAATCAAAATGAGAATAACATGAATAAGTGGATTAGGAAATAAGGAAGGGAAAAATGGAAAATAGGAGGCTTATACCCTAAACCCTTAGGAAAGGAAACACTCGTTCATTTTCTTTCTATCAAACTAAAACATCTTAAGGCTGGGCACCATTTTCAATCTCAAGGGAAGAAAAAGCTAAGCTTCTCAAAAGAAAGTGGTTAATCAACTTGTTCAACATTAAATCTCGCATCATTTAATCTCAAGTTAAGGTGAATGACTACTACATCCCATTTTCTTATAGTTTTCAGTTTTAAGTTAGATCTGAAATAATTTTGCATTATTATGCCATGTTTTAGATAATTAAATGTTTATATATACCTGTTGATGAATTATACATGTTCATATTAGTTTTTATGATATGTTTGATATGAAAACTCTATTAAATGACATCAAAACGCCTTGAAAATTTAAATATAGGTCGGAAATTATATTTTAGAGATGGGTTTCAATTTTTATAATTTTCTGAATTAATGTGGATTTTATATTAACTTTCTAGTAAAGAAAATGATTTATTGGGTTATAAATTATTTACGGCTAAATAGTTAATTATTTGGTTTTGAAATTTACATATGTTAGAAAACATATTAAAATACATTTTTTGGAATTTTTCCAAATTTTTCCTAAGGGTTTTGATGCATATATAAAATTATTTAAGGTATGCGACTTAAATGTTTTATATATTTAATTAAGGAGAAGGGGCATTTTATAAAATAAAATCATTGTTTATTTCTGATGTTACTGGCAGCACTTTTCTGAAAAATATTTAGTAACCAATAAGAATTTGACAAAAAAGGCAGGTTAGTTGGAAAGTTTTCTCATTTAAGTTAAAAACAAGAAAATCATTCTTTTGGCATGTTCCACCACTTTTGGCACAAGGGGTTCCGACCCAGACCTTTCGACATCATTGGTTTCAAAACCAATGCGCATGGTATCAAGCTACTTGGTACGTAGCCTATTAGACAAAGGCGAAGGTGCACTTGGTCGAAACCTTAGGCTCTGAAGGGGTTGGTGTAATTGTTTTATAAACCAAAAGTAATGCCTGCTTTGCTTTCGAAAGAGATGGTTACGACTCGGTTGTTTTCGACTGAGACAAATATTTAAAATAAAGATTTAATGCTTTCGTAGGGGTCAAAACCCATAGCTGCAGCCTTTCTATCTTTCGAAGTCAATGGGTTTCGAAGGGGTCGAAAGGTAAACTCGTCTTTTAAAATCAGCCGCTTCACCCATGCTTTAGAAGGGATGGTTTCAAAACAATTGCTTCTTGCTTAGGAAAAAGGTTTCGAAAGAGATGACTTATATGGTTTCGAAAGTTTTTTTCCACATGTTTTAAATTGGACCCAAAGAGATTTCGAAAAGTTTAATTTTAATGCTTTTGAAAGGTACTATTAGGTTTCGAAGGAGTCGAAAGATATATCAAGTTTCGAGGGAGTCGAAAGGTACTATTAGGTTTCAAAGGAGTCGAAAGGTTCTATTTTCTGAAAGGATTTCGAAGTAGTCGAAATGTACTATTGGGTTTCAAAGGAGTCGAAAGGTACTATTTTCTGAATGGTTTCGAAGGAGTTGAAAGGTGCTATTTTCTGATGGTTTCGAAAGGGTTGAAATGAAAGGTTTTTCCAAGGTTTTCTAAGGCAATGTTTTCAAGTGTTTTAAGATAAGATGTATAATGTTTTATTACTTTCGAAAGGAAAGATTTCAAAAGTTTCGAAAGGGTTTGAAATATGGTTTCGAAAGGAAAGATTTTGGCTTTTCGACCTAGATAAACAAAAGGGTTTTACTTGGTTTCGAAAGAGATGCTTTCGAAGGATTTAGAAAGGGGTACTTTCAATGGAATCGAAAGGGGTACATTCAAATATTTCAATGTTTTCTTCAACTAAAGTTGATTAAAGTATATATATAACATGGCAAAGTGATTTTGAGTAAAGCATAGAGATTATATATTTTCCTTGTACGAGTTTGTTTTATAGGTTTTAAATCATTTTGAAAAGGTTTTCAAGGAAAATTAAGGGAAGAAATCCCTAAGTGAAAATGACTTAGATATTAGAATACCAGATGGGACTGCTATAGGGTCGCGCCATATATATTAGCTATTGGCTCCATCAATTTGTTGCCTAAAATTCCAGTGTGTAGGGCTTGGTCACTGGTAAGACTAAAATTATGATTACACATGGAAAGGAATATATGTTTGTGCACAGATAGGTTATTGGTGTGCTCGAAAAACCATTAGGATCAGGTAAACCTAGGAGGTGATTAAATTAGGGACAAACCGTCCAAAAGAGAAGCATTTAACAAATAGTTAGGGACAAACCGTCCAGAAGAGAAGCATTTAAAAGATAGTTAAGGACAGATAGTCCAGAAGAGGAGTTTCTATCAGATGTTAGATTAATTTTTTTTATATCGTCTGGTAGGCCCGAGTCAGCTATAGGTTAAAAGTTAGCCAAACAAGAACTTATGTGTTTGAACAGATAATGCATTTATTACCTGATATTTATGTATGTTTACATAATGACGCCATACAGTATTTAACCAGTTTTGGTTGCAGGAAAAGATTTTGCAAAATATATTTTGAAAGGATGTTAGTAAGGGGAAACCCGTTACGTTATGCGGCATGGTCTCACTTAACATTATTAACCGAGATGTATAATATTATTCACACCAGGCTTTATGTCTGACTCGAAGTTTATGGTTTCCCCTTAAACTCTCAGGTGCTCAAAATTGATTAAATGCAAAAACCTCTACCCTTGCAAAAATTCAACCATGGTACACCTCATCTATGTGCCTTCCATCACATCACACTCCATTATTGTACTACTTAGTAATTTGACACTTAAAATAAGAAAGAAAAGTCTTATTTTAGTTAATCCTTTAATTATTTCCAAACCTCTTATTTAATATACTAATTATATTTTAGTGCTAACCACTTTTTTGTTAAATGTGTATGTACAAATATAAGTGTGCGTGCAATATCATTTCAACAACTTTAGTTCGATGAAAAGTCGAAAATCCAAAAAATGGATTTTGGTCACATTTTCATTTTTCGCTGAACTATTTGTTTTTGCAAACAAACTCTCATAATGAGTTTATAGTTATTACTTATTAATAAGAAGAGCATTATTTGATTATTAAAAACCATTAATTGAATATTTAAAATTTGTTAAATATTACAAACCAAGCGATAAAATTCCGGGTCGTTACATCATTCCCCCTTAAAAGAATTAAACCCAAAGTTTTATCACAGACAAACAACTAAGAAAAAAACCAACATAAATACTTAACATTTTCCACAAGCCCGTACAATATACATGGATCATCCATACGTAATATCCGATCATTTATTTGGATATATAAATTTCACATCTAAATTAGTATGGATCACTTTAACTTTTCCATTGCGAAACTCTAATCCGGTTCCTTGATCTAATACTTATGTTTTCCTTACAAAGTCCTAAAATATGATTGAAAACACTCAGATCATACCGAGAATCCATCTCAAGCGCTCACCATCGAGAAATCGAGTGAAAATGCCTAGTTTAGACTTGTGTATAACACCCGAAAATCATGTGTTTGAACTCTAGATCAAGACTAGTTATGCAAATAAAATGATTCATGTCCTACTTATGGTTTTATCTTTTTAGGATGACTTAATAATTATACTACTCCAATTCCTTTTACTTCCAAAAATTATTTATGAAAAAATTTCATAAAAACATAACTTAAGTTTTAAACTTGTATAATACCCTACTATATCCTAAGAGATTATACGACAATCCAATTTAATCTTTTATCTCTTCTTTTTTTCCTTAAATTCAGGTGCAGGTCCAAAGTAAATCTTGGTCTTAAACCCGAGTCGACCTCTTTGACCTCTTTACCTATTTGGTCTGGTAAGTAGCTAATAAGAGTAGGATGCTGGTATCCAAACTCATTCCTAGATTCTACTTTTCCTTAGATACCTCTAAGGTAAAGATGTTTTATTAGTCAGCCCAATAACATCTAAATTTTTTTATAAAAACCTTCTCATTAAATTTAACCCATTAAAACTTGTGTTAAATTATTTCTTCCCTAACTAAGAGGGATATAAACCCATATTGAAAATTCCATTTGTCAACACACTCTTTTTATCCTAATAGCTTTTTATTTTGAATCCATTTTCCTTAAGGAAACTTAAGAACTAAATACCCGGTTTATATTTAAATTTTTTTTTGAAATGATACTATATATTTCAATCCATAGAAAATATACATATAAATTGAGTAACCCAAAATGATACCAAGGAACCGGGTCCTGCCAAGTTGTATCATACATCCCTTTACCGAGAAGGATAATACTTAATAGAAGTGCTTGCCATCGGAACACATTTCTTACATATTTTTAGTCATTTTCAAGCCACTCGAACTAGTCAACATAAAAATACCTCTTCTCTTTCGAATCATATTTTGAAACAATACTATATATATTTCTCATATATATATAATAGCTTTAGCACTTTATCTACTAAAACTTGCTTTAGGTTCGATCATATTTGAACTCGTTTCGATCATACAACTACAAAGAGAATAATTTACTAAGCGCACTACAATGTTTTCCTAAGAAAACATTCGATCATTACTAAGAAAATTATCGAAATCACCGTAAAATTAATCGAGACTGATTCCCCAAACTATCCAATGAAAATATATATTACTTAAAAATTTTCTTTGAAAATACTTATAATTATAATACTTTCAGGTATTACTATTATTGATTTTTCGAAAGATCATTTGAAATCCTTTTGTAAATATACCAGGATTTAAATTCTCAAAAGTCCTCTTTACTTTGTAGGAGACGCATATTATAAACCCGATTTATAAAATAATCTTTAGTCATTCCTTTTTATATCAAAATGAGCTTTATAACAACATTACTACCGAATACCATATTGCCAAATTGAGAAACTTAATTAACGAGGTGTTCGTATTTAATTTAACCAAAATAATAACTGCTTATAAACTAGCCAATCATAAATAATCAATTAACAAACAATAATCAATGCTTTTAAATTGGACGAGCATGACTAATCAAATAGTAAATGATAATAATTGAATATTATCATTTCCAGCAAATAAACACATCAAAAAAACTATATCAATTTTTGAAAATTATTTTTTATACATAAAATATAATCCTAGGTAATATTATTTCATTTTCTAATTTCAGCACAATATTTTTTTTATAGCACTAACAAATATTCCTCTCATATATAATGCACACAACTCATTCTAGGGTGTTACTAACCCCATCTCTAATGAGTTTACACCTCCAAGGCATAGGTGTTCACTCAACATAAGCTCCGATACCACTGTAACGACCCTACATTTTCAACCCTAAAAAGTCGATATTAATACATCCACGACATTTACGTATTATACATCCAAGTGCGGAAAGATAGACTGTTGGGGTGAAAGAAAAGAAAAGACAGAATAGAATCTCACAATGTGACGAGTAATATAGAAGATCCAAGTGATCTTTATAAAAAACTTAAATATACATACAACAACCAAAGTAAACTTATGTAACGACCACCTTTCTTGCACTAAAAGATGAGCCATTAAGGGTAGAAGAAAAAGAAATATAAGAAGGAAATACACAGTCATATAATCTCACTATGAATTGGAATAACATATAATAGATAACATAAGACATTATATCGTCATTTCCATAATAAATACTGCATCAGAGTACATTACAACTTCAACTGGACAGTTATAACTACCCGTCTATCACAAAATACATAAACTATACATAAACACAGCGTAATAAGATAATAATTAGCTAACGGTGAAGCCACCTGCTCCAACTCCTTCAAAATGCTTCTGTAAGAAACATGGATCACTTGGCTACTCATAAAAATTTGAGTATCCAAGAGTTTTAGGAAAAGAAAATAAAACTCCAAGTCATACAAAGGTCTGTGTGCGTAAACTCAAACAACTTAATTTTTTACCTTTATAAAACAATTTGAAAATGGAAGGTACCTCGTAAGGCCACGCCGAACATATACATGGATGGGTTTTTACCTTACGAAATCCAGAATAGGTTATATAAAAATCCAGTGATATTATCATAATGTTAAGTTTTTCAAATAAATAATTCACATAGCCGAAATTATTACATTAATTAAATTCTAGCATAATAGGTATACAACTAATACCGAAGGTACTTATTGGGAAATGGATTCCATAAAATGACCGGGCTACTGGGATACCGCCCGTCACGGTACATCTTTAGATAAAATAACACAGAGGACCTCGCCTAGATCCCCTACCAACATAAGACCGACCTACACCTTGTTTAATAGTACCGAATAAGATCACCCCTCGGTTGGGATCAGCAACCGTACCGAAGCATACATGAATTGCTAGTAAGGACTCTAGATAGGGGTAACATTACCCTAATAGGAGTGAACCACTTAGCCTTGCTGATCTCCACTCTTTTAGTCATTCCCGGTTGAAGAAGCTTGAGGTTACATTTACCTTTATTATAGCATTACCATTTGGAATGCTAACGTTTCCTTCCATATGTTGACACAATGTCACCACTCATCCATATAAGTTGTTCAGGAGATGAACGAACCGAAGGCACTTCATAGCCATCATCTTGGACCTGGTCTTTGTTATTTCCAATTCGAACATTTATGTTAGTTCGAAGTGGTTTTCAGATTAATATCCGATCACGGTCTCTCCAAACCAATGCTCGATAATTGTAAATGGTCAAGTTGTTTATAGTAGACTATCCCACTATCAGAGTGTAAAGATTTACATATAAACATACGTTCCAAATGCTTAGATTATCATGACCCGCTTATCAAAATTAACCCTCTTGTATTCATCACGTTTCTGAAGTGTAGTACTTTGTGATAAGTACAAGTCGACTTACTTCCAATAAAACGCGTCATCTTTTTATTATAACTATTTTAATTCATTTGGCCACTTAATAGTATGGACAAGAGATCCTTGGTTTTAAAAAAATTCACTTAAATAAGAAACTTGGCTAAAAATAAACAACCGATAGGGTTTTAAAAGAAACTTTGAAATAAATAAACTTAAATTAAATCATAAGTTTAAAACTCAGTTAACCCTTAATTAAATCATCAATAATCATAATATTATTTATAATTAAACTTTAATTCTACTTTAATTAAATAACATTTATTTAAGAAATTAAACCTTAATTAAGTGGATAATGAACCTTTTCTTAATAATAATTTACTAATTAAATAACTATAATTAAAAAATTAATTAAAATAAACTTGATTAAACAAAAAATTAATTTTCTTTTATCCTAATTAATCATTATTTAAAACTTACTAATTAAAAATAATTAACTTAGTTAATAATTCTTAAACTCTAATTAAAAATAATTACTCTAATTAATAAATTAATTAAATTAATTTTTAAACAATTAAAAACTTAAATTTTTTGACTTACTTAATTATTTTTAAATGATTTTTCATAAACAATCCAAAACAAAACACTTAAAACTTGAAATCGCAAAATTTCCCGAACTTGATCCACAATGACTATCGCTATGAACGCAGTTCGCTAGAATTGATTTCTAGGTAAAAACTTCACCTTAACTCTAGCTACTACATCTTTGAAAACAAAAATGGAAAAGTTTTGAAATATTTAAATAAAGGTGAAAACTTGGAAAACATTTTCAAAATTCAAAATTGGAAAATAAGCTTTCATTTTCAAATCAGATCTCAAATCTTTTGGACTTTTTTAAAGCACTAGTTTTCACAACCATCTCACAACATACTTGGTTTTGGTTCACAAACAAAACTACCACCATATCATAAACCAAAACCACATATCCATATCCATACACATATCCAACATATCAACATATTATCCAAATCACAAATCTATACCAAACAACCAACTTGCAATCATATATCATCCAAACAACATGATATTTCAACACGACAACACTATAATTTCACAACATATAAATCATTTAAACAAGTTGTTTTCATTTACAAAAATATTAGTTTTACTCATCCAAAATTTTCTAAACCAAAGCGAACATTTTCCATAACTTGAAAATGCTTTATAATATTGCAAATTTGAAATCTTTGGACCCTTGACCACTTGAATTTGGCTCGACCTAGGCAAATTAGGCTCAGCCCAAATTGGTTTGGGGTAGATGAGCTTGAGTTTTGGAAGAGAAGGTGTTGTAGGAGATGTAGAATAGGTTTTGTGAACTAAAGAAGAGATTTTAGCCAAAAGAAGTGATTTTTATCTATTTTTAAAATTATAAAGAGGAAGCCATAGATACTTTAGCTCAAGCTCTTAAGAAATTTGGAATAAATAAGAAGGTTGCAAACATGAATATATGAAGATAAAGGGGTATATACAGGCTTAGGATTTAATTAAAATAATGTAAAGTGATTTATATTTAAATATAAATATGCATGCACTACCATACTTCCTCCCTCCCCTCAAATCTGTCCACTACACCGCCTTCACTTTCAACTATTCATGCCATGTTCTCTAGTATACTCGTGCTGAAAATGTGTATTTTTGTATGTTATGCATATATATATATATATTTATTAAATAAATCTTTTTTTAACTTATGTGTTCATATATTTAAGGAGAAGCATGCACATGCATATATAAACATGTACAAACCATGTTAACTTAGTTTATATTGTGCGCATGTATGTTTAACATTGTGTTATAACCTTTTGAATAACTTTAAACCAATGAAAAATCGATATTTTTGAAAATAATTTCCGGTCACATTTTCTGTTTCTCTATGAACTATATATTTTGATAAACAAATTTTGAAAGCAATTTTATTATCGTCGGTTATTATTTAAATTAGTTTTATTTGTTTATAAAAATCCATTTATTAATCATTTAAAATAAATTAAAATATTCATTTAAATAGCGTTTAAATTTTGGGTCGTTACACTCTCCTCCCTTAAAAGAATTTCGTCCAGAAATTAGCAATAAAGGAGATAATCTAAACCATGCAAAAAGCTATATATTCATATCGTAAAACACATACAAAGACATGCACTAAGCACCCATAGCAAACAAACAAACACTATACATACAACAGATAATCAACTAACTATCCTAACATCAACTCGAGATAGGCCTCTCTCATATGATCCACCGTCTTCTAAGTGTAGTCTCTAGGATTCTCGCTCCACTGAATCCTAACTAGTCGCATCACCTTGTTACACAACCTCTTTTCATCTTGATCCATGACATAAACCAGATGTCTAACAACCGTCAAATTTGGTTCTATTTCTAGTTCCTCTTGAACCGATGGTTCCATAATCAAAGATGTGTCATGAACATATTTCATCAAATGTGACACGTGAAATACATTATGAACTGTCGCTAATCTCTCTTTCAACTCGACACTATAAGCAAGCGATCCGATCCTCTCAAGAATACGGAAGGGTCCAACATACCTAGGAGCTAACTTCCAGCTTTCCAAATCTAACAGTTCCTCTTATTGGCGAAATCTTTACGAACACCGAGTCCCTAACCACAAATTCCAAATCTCTTCGCCTCTTATCCGCATAACTCTTTTTGCGATCTTGAGTCTCCTTCATTCTTTTATTAATTACTACAACCTTCTCTGTAGCCTCTAGAATCATGTTCGATCCAAGGACTAATCAATCTCCCGTCTCAACCCAACATGCTGGCGACTTGCACGGTCTTCCATATAGGGCTTCATATGGTGCCATCCCGATGCTTGCTTAAAACCTATTATTGTAGTAGAACTCAACCAAATGCAAATGATCCTTCCATGATCCACCAAAATTTAAAATACATGCCCTCAAGAGATCCTCCAGAATCTAATTCACTCGCTCCGTCTGTCCGTTTGTTTGGAGGTGATATGTCGTGCTTAAGCTCACCTTTGTCCCTAGAGTTGTTTGTAATGCTTTCAAAATTGACTAGTAAATATGGGGTCTTGATCACTTACAATTCTCACAGAAACTCCATGCAACCTGACTACTCATAAAATTTCAGCTAAAGAAGCAGTGGTCCTTGTTGGTTTTACCGGAATAAAATATGCGCTCTTCATTAGTCGATCTACGATAACCCACATCCTTCATTTCCTATTCAGGTTCTAGGTAAATCATAAAATCCATTGATATCATTTCCCATTTCTAATTGGGTATTTTCAAAGGCTGTAATAATTCGGCTGTCTTCTGATGATCACCTTTTATTTGTGGAATGCACGAATACCTACTAACATAGACTGAAATGCCCTTCTTTATTTGTAACGACCCAGAATTTTTGATAATTAAAATTCGAATATTTAATTGATTTTAAATATTAATAAATGGAATTTAGAAGTCGAATGATTTATTTCTCGAATATTGGATTTAATTGGATAATTAAATCGATAATTTAATAGTTAAATTCCAGAGATAATTGAAAATTGAGTTTAAAATGATTGAAGTTGATTAGGAAAATTTTATTTAATCATACTGGAGTTATAGAAAGGTTATAGGACTTTCAGAATCGAATTTAAAATTAATTTGTGAAAATTGAATATTTTAATATTTAATTATCGACTGTAAAAATTGCCAATTTTCGAACAGTCTCAGGATTGAACGAGATCAGTTCCATTGGATCCGTAATAGTTAGTTATTATCGAATTTCAATTTTCGTAGCAATCGGAGTTGTCGTTTGACCGTGGCAGCTCGAAACGCATCGATATCGTTTTAATTTTAAATCGTCGAGTTAAAATAGTCATTTTTCAAACAGTGTCGGATTTCGACGAAACCAGTTTCATCGGATTCGTAATGTGATATTATTGTAAGGTTTCAAATTTCATAATTTTTGGATTTATCATTTGTCCGGTACAAATTAAAACGCCTCGAAATCGATTTAAATCGGTTTAATTTAAATTGATCGTTTAATTCCATATCTTGCACAGACGATCGAATTAGCTTCCGAAACACGTTCCATTGCGTCCGGAACGTGGGGTAAACCCCAGAAACGCCAGTCACCGCGCGTAAATCGGAGTTCGGAAAAATCACGAATGAATAGTGTTCGGTAGGAAATATATAAAAGGACCCATCCACCTTCAAAATTGAAAACCCTAATTCCTTTAAAGCCAGCCGCCGTTTCTATATTCTTCAATGGCCAGAAACGTCCCTTCTTTCCTCCTCGATAACTCGTGATCCAACCATCATTTCGAAAATCTTCCAACTGCAAAAAGGTAGAGCACATCCCCCTCTATAGATCCAACGGTCGTGATGACTTATGGCGTGGCGTTGGCGAAGTTATGGGGCCCGAAAGTTGCTCGTTTACATGAAGAAACCTCGGCCTAGTGATGCTCGAGTTCGACAGGAATTGGAGCGGTGGTGGAGCCGGCCGTGGGCTTCGAGTTGGAGCTTACCGATCGTCGCGTAGTCAAGCGAAGGGAGTACGGTTCGAAACCCTAGTTATTGAGTTGGGTTCGGCTTTGCTTACCTGGGAGCGACGTGAGGGAGAAGGAAAGGAGGAACGGCCAAGATCTCCTGTTTGAAATTCACGGCCCAGATTCAGTGAGATTAAAAATTAAAAATAAAAGTTAATTGTTTTGTAATTATAAAGGCGTAAACTTTAAAAATTGATATCTTTGTCATACGTTATCAGAAAAATACGAAACCAAGTGCGTTGGAATCGTCTCGACAAGCTCTACGCAGTGCAACTGATTTGGAGTCGATTGGAGTCAATGAAAATTTTGGGTAAAATTAAACGTCTGTTTAGTTTTATCCGAAATAAACGCTGGAATCAGAATTTAAAATCAAGGTGAGATCTTCTCACTCAAATTTGAATGTGGAATTATTTACAGTTATTGATGGATGATTGACTGTTTGAATGTGCTATTAGATATGATAGGATATATCTATATATATATAGCAGTATATACATATTGGCATATGTATATATTGGATTGATGATTTTCCCGCCTCGTATAGCGGATGAGACCCTATTGCGCCGTTAGTAAGCGGAATTTTATAAAAACCCATATACCGCGATAATTCCGTACTGGAGCGGAATTGGTATTGTGCTAACGTCTGTGGATGCAGGGAAACAGGTTGGAGGGATCCAACTGGATTCCTCACCGTATTGATTATTTACAGATATTTTGATATATTCTGTTATCATATTGATATATGATTTGACTGTTGTGATGGACTAATTGATGCTGTTGCATCATCGGATTCAGTTTTGAAAAGTAAAAATAACGACTTTTACTTTAAAAAGAATTTTTAAAGTGATCTTTGAAATTATATGTTCTATTGAATTGTTGAATTGATTTATTTTTAATAAATAAACGTCTAGAATTTTGAAGTTATAAAAGTTAAGATTTTTGTGAATTATGACCGTAAGGTGATTTTTGAAAATAAAAGTCGATTTATTTATAAAATGGTTTAAGTTGAGATTTTTGAATAACTATAAACGATTTGTATAAAAAGATTTATAAAAATTGATATTTTATAAATCGAAATATTGGACTTATAAAACGAATTTTTTATAAGTGTTAAAAAGAAGTATAAAAAGGATTTCATAAGTGAATGAAATAAATAGATTTATAACGTGAAGTTATAAAGTGAATAGATGTTGTAGAATAAACGATTTATAAGTAATTCACTTATAAATTTGACTTTTGCACTTAGATGGGATATAAATAGAAATTGCAAAATGAAATGATTTTTGTAAGTTGAAATCGTTATAAAGCACAAATGTGATTTATAAACGTTGTTTTATAAATCCGAAATCACTCATTCTTATAAGTGAATTTTTGAAGATAAATAAAATGAGATTATAAACCAGAGTTGTTATAGAAAATAGAAAATGGAATTTATAAACGTTGTTTTATAAATTCGAAAACAAATCGATTGAATTTGATAATTTAAATATAGAAGATTATCAAAGGAGATATATTCGCGATTTTGGATAGCGAATTATTATCAAAATAAAACGTGTAGAAAATAGTGAAATGTAAATAGTAAAGTATATTCACGATTTTGGATAGTGAATATATCGTTAAGTAAAATGGATAGTTTTGGAAAAGTGATATTAAAAATGAAGTTAAACATTTTAGAGATGGTTTTAAAATGTATTATGATATCGAATACATAGATTTCAACATTTTTATTGTTGAAATAGACGTTTCGAAGAATAAGGAAATGATGGACTATAACACTGTTGTTATAGTAAATGATTTCCGAAAGGAAATGTTTTGATGTAGTATTGGGATTCATATATCTATCTAAATTTCGAATCCCTATACTAGTGATTTTGAGTCGTCGTAACGATGTTTTACGCAACATCCGTTTTGACTCAAATAAATGTTAAAATGTATGATTTCCTTAAAGAATGAATATATACTTAATATTGATTTAAGTATATCGAATATTTTCAAATGTTGAAAATAAATGATTTGTGAAATACTTATTATTAAATAAGTATGGAAATGCTTTTCCAATATGAAATGAACTGTTTTGAGATTTTATCTTTTAAAGGATAAAATGAAATGTGGAAATTGAATATTTGAAATTTGTTTTCAAAACGGTTAAGTGTGGAAATTATATATCTAGTAAAGATATTTTTGAAGATGAAATAATTTGGAAAATTATTTGGAATCTGATGATGTTGCGCATCTTTATTGATAGTTAAATAACCGACTATCAATAATTACCTTTAGATAGATATTTGTTGTGAATTGGATGAATTTGAATGCCACACTTATTTTTGAATAATCGCTCACTATTCGGGTTAACCGGGAAAGGACCATGGGGTCGTATAACCCATTCCGAATATGTGATACGTCGTTATGAATCGCATTTGAAGACCGGTGTTGAAGACCGGATATTTTTGAAAACGGAAGGATTACCGTCGAGTTACTCTACATCGACTGATCTTCGATTTAGAGGTTTTATCACCCTTAGTGACGGGAAGTCCTGACGTGATTGAAAATTATCCGGATGTGCAAGGGCTTCGTGAGAAGTGCCTTCGGTTCTGTTCGATCCCGGAACAGACTTTTATGGATTGTGTGTCTGACGTTACAATTTGAGATATAAAGCTGATTTCTTTCAAATACATTTCTGTTGGTGGCGGAGAATTTATTCTCTTAGCTTAACACCCTTCTCTGAGACGTACGAGCTCAGAGGTTATGTAGTTGAAATTTATCAGCGATATATCCCAATTTGGTAACGTGGCATACTGAGTGTTGCTGTGAAATGATCAGTGTTTGGTCATTTGTGATATGATCATTTGTTTGATCTTATATCTTTGTGATCATAGGTTGATCATTTTGTTTGACCCGAAGCAGGGCTTTGTAGAAAGCGTAGCTTTGTGGACGAGACTTCATCGAGCCTCACACCCCGGAAATGGTCGAAACAGGAAGGATGCGGCAAGGTTCTAGGGAGTAGCGCCCCTTAGTGTATGTCATTCCTTCTGGATAAAGGTGGTATCATGGTATGGAGCCCAGATACTTAACCTCTGTGGTTACTGCATTATTATTTCTATGTGGTTTGTTGGAAATCGGGGATCCTCGGGAAGATCGGTGACGATCGGGGGATGGCATACGCGTGTCAGTAGTTACCTATTTTTGCAGAGGTAACCCGGCCTTGTGTTGGCAGAGATCCGGTTAGGTTCTCGGGTCGTCTATTCCAGGGACGTACCCATCGTGGATAGGAAGTTCCTTTGCCTGACCATTTGTTGGAAATCCAAAGAAACAATACGAGCTTTGTACGGATTTAGTTGTAGAACCTATCATTCACTTATGGTGGCGCCCCACTGTTTGGATGGTAGCTATAGTAGGCATAAGTGCGGAATGTCTATGCTGGCTAAGATTTATATTATACTTTCGAAATGTTTTCTACACTATGCACTAATAATAATATCAAAAAGGATTTGATTTTGCGTAGTAAGCATCTTTGACTATCATAAGAAGAAATCTCCTCCAATTCTGCGTTTGCATTGTGTGTGTGGTGGGAGGTCTTATGGTAGTCTCATTTTTCAAAAAGCATTGCGAATTTGTTTTCTTTTCTTTGTGAAAGAATAACTGTTTTACGATCTCACACCAGTCACCATGACTGACTCGGAGTTTATTGTTCCCTTCTAAACTCTGGGTGCCCACAAATTTCCACACGGGCAGCCTAGAGTTATATTATCAGGATATTCTGGATATTCTGGAGCTTGGAGATATTCTGGATGACGAGACGTAGTATTTGTATCTGATAGTATTTATTCCGCTGTGTATTCTGTATGAGGATAAGTTTATATAACTGTCCATTGTTGTATATTGACTCTGATGATTGATGTATGTATAAAATGATATAGTTCTTTGTTTTAAAGATTATTGATTTATCTATTATATATTGTTCCGCTGCGATATGTGAGATTCTGATAATTGTTTTCTGTTCTGCTCTTGTTCTGTTGTTGTTTTTCTTTCTTTTTCTTCTATCTTCTTCTTCTTCTACTTTTTCTTTTTCTTAAAACCATAACTTTTCGGGTTTCCGGCATTCGATGGCTCAGCAGTCGATAAAGTGAGTATCGATGTTGAATTTTCGAAAGTCGAAAATTTTCGGGACGTTACAAGTGGTATCAGAGCATATGGTTAAGCGACAACCCTGCTCTGTTGGGTGTTACTCATTTGAGATAGAGTCAGCAGTGCTCTAGAATGAGTTGAGTGTAATAATAGATACGAGTGCGTATTTGTTAGTGAATATAAAATTGTTTTATATTGTGATGATTGGTTTGTTGAGTGGTATATGGATTCTGGTCGGTATTGTCCGTACAACTCTATCGATAGGGATCTCTAAACACTTATATAGAACAATTCGGCACAGTATTGTTTTAAATAGGGTAAATGAGATAATTTTGCCCAAAACTATTTTTGTGTAGAAAAGAAGTGTTTTTCTATAAAGTACTATAGTATATGGTTGCATGGATGATAGGAAGTAATAATAGTGAATTATCATCACTGAAATTGAATAAGAAATTCAAATCGTAACTCCAAAGTAAAGAAATAAATTCACATATGAATGAAATTTAAAGAATGTAAATTATAAATGTGATTTGTAATTTAAAACGGAATTCCAGAGAAGTTTTTGGAAATGTTTGAAAAGAATTTGAAAATTTTGGAGATTTGGAAAGTTTAATTCCTTTTTGATTTGAAAATGAATTTCAAAGGTTTTGAAAAGTATTTGGAGAAATGAAAAGCTCTAAACTCTTTTCGGTCGCTGGAAAATAACTTCGATGATGACCGCGGCATCGTTGGTGTTCATTTTTGGGTTTCCAAAAGAGAAATTGCTGTCCAATTGTTTTAAAATGGAAGTTGTTTGAAAAAAAATTTGGATTTTGTTTTGGAAATTCAAAGGATAATTTGAATTGTTTTCAAAATGGTTTTGAATGAAGTTGATAACTTGTAAAGTTTAAAGTTTAAATAAAAATCCATTTAACGAATGAAATTTATAAATGTGAATTGAAATATAAAGAGATGAATTCATATATGAATAAAAATTATGAATATGAATTGTAAATATGATTTACAAATGAAAATAGAATTCAAAAAGGATAATTGAAGATAAAATTCATAATAGAATTAGTAATATGAATGTATGGATGATTTTATAAATCAAGATGTAAATAAGTCGAAGACTTATAAAATATTTGGAATTTGATAGAAATGAGATTCAAATTGAAAATGAAAGAATGTGTGAATGAGTAAATAAATTTGAATAAATGAAGTGAATAAGATTAAAACTGAATGTTGAAACCGAATTTGAATAAGTGAATTAGAATTGGAAATGGGTTAGTAACTGAAACTAATTTAAAATGATGCAGTTGTGAATGACAGATAATTGATAAAATTCAATATTTCAGAATTGAAAGTAAATTGAATCCAAATTTAGTTGAAATGGTAAACTAAATACAAATGAATGGGAAATGTAAAATTGAATGAGAATAGATATATAACTTCAACAGTGAAGTAAAACTGTATAAGCAGTCTATATTGAAATTTTGTAATCGAATTTGCAAAATGTTTGAATGTGTAACTAGATATTATGGCTAGTAGGATATACAGGTATAAAGGAATTGGAATTTAATTTCGAAGAAAAATTTGAATGGCTCGACAAAAGGTAAGTATTTGAATTCGAATATGAGATTTGATGACTTATTTCTCTAGCCGCTTGGCTTTTTCTTTTTGAAATCTGAGAGTCCGTAGGGACGTTTTGTAGTCGTACCGTATTAGCCGCGCAAAGGAGACGCTGGCGAAATTTTTCGGAAATTTAGGGCGTTAGCAAATTTTTGTGAAAATTTTGAAAGTTTAAAATTTGAATTTAAACTCGAATTTGAATTGAGAAGTTAAACAATGTTGTTTGAACTTATAGTTGAAGTTGGAAATTTAGTTGAATGATAATGAATCTTTAGTAGAAAGATTTGTTTTGAAGAATTGATAAAACTATTGAATTGTGAGAAAATAGTAGACGAGTTAAGGACCTTTCTTCCTAACTTGTAATTTCGAGGACGAAATTCTTTTAACGGGGGAAGTTTGTAACGACCCAGAATTTTTGATAATTAAAATTCGAATATTTAATTGATTTTAAATATTAATAAATGGAATTTAGAAGTCGAATGATTTATTTCTCGAATATTGGATTTAATTGGATAATTAAATCGATAATTTAATAGTTAAATTCCAGAGATAATTGAAAATTGAGTTTAAAATGATTGAAGTTGATTAGGAAAATTTTATTTAATCATACTGGAGTTATAGAAAGGTTATAGGACTTTCAGAATCGAATTTAAAATTAATTTGTGAAAATTGAATATTTTAATATTTAATTATCGACTGTAAAAATTGCCAATTTTCGAACAGTCTCAGGATTGAACGAGATCAGTTCCATTGGATCCGTAATAGTTAGTTATTATCGAATTTCAATTTTCGTAGCAATCGGAGTTGTCGTTTGACCGTGGCAGCTCGAAACGCATCGATATCGTTTTAATTTTAAATCGTCGAGTTAAAATAGTCATTTTTCAAACAGTGTCGGATTTCGACGAAACCAGTTTCATCGGATTCGTAATGTGATATTATTGTAAGGTTTCAAATTTCATAATTTTTGGATTTATCATTTGTCCGGTACAAATTAAAACGCCTCGAAATCGATTTAAATCGGTTTAATTTAAATTGATCGTTTAATTCCATATCTTGCACAGACGATCGAATTAGCTTCCGAAACACGTTCCATTGCGTCCGGAACGTGGGGTAAACCCCAGAAACGCCAGTCACCGCGCGTAAATCGGAGTTCGGAAAAATCACGAATGAATAGTGTTCGGTAGGAAATATATAAAAGGACCCATCCACCTTCAAAATTGAAAACCCTAATTCCTTTAAAGCCAGCCGCCGTTTCTATATTCTTCAATGGCCAGAAACGTCCCTTCTTTCCTCCTCGATAACTCGTGATCCAACCATCATTTCGAAAATCTTCCAACTGCAAAAAGGTAGAGCACATCCCCCTCTATAGATCCAACGGTCGTGATGACTTATGGCGTGGCGTTGGCGAAGTTATGGTGCCCGAAAGTTGCTCGTTTACATGAAGAAACCTCGGCCTAGTGATGCTCGAGTTCGACAGGAATTGGAGCGGTGGTGGAGCCGGCCGTGGGCTTCGAGTTGGAGCTTACCGATCGTCGCGTAGTCAAGCGAAGGGAGTACGGTTCGAAACCCTAGTTATTGAGTTGGGTTCGGCTTTGCTTACCTGGGAGCGACGTGAGGGAGAAGGAAAGGAGGAACGGCCAAGATCTCCTGTTTGAAATTCACGGCCCAGATTCAGTGAGATTAAAAATTAAAAATAAAAGTTAATTGTTTTGTAATTATAAAGGCGTAAACTTTAAAAATTGATATCTTTGTCATACGTTATCAGAAAAATACGAAACCAAGTGCGTTGGAATCGTCTCGACAAGCTCTACGCAGTGCAACTGATTTGGAGTCGATTGGAGTCAATGAAAATTTTGGGTAAAATTAAACGTCTGTTTAGTTTTATCCGAAATAAACGCTGGAATCAGAATTTAAAATCAAGGTGAGATCTTCTCACTCAAATTTGAATGTGGAATTATTTACAGTTATTGATGGATGATTGACTGTTTGAATGTGCTATTAGATATGATAGGATATATCTATATATATATAGCAGTATATACATATTGGCATATGTATATATTGGATTGATGATTTTCCCGCCTCGTATAGCGGATGAGACCCTATTGCGCCGTTAGTAAGCGGAATTTTATAAAAACCCATATACCGCGATAATTCCGTACTGGAGCGGAATTGGTATTGTGCTAACGTCTGTGGATGCAGGGAAACAGGTTGGAGGGATCCAACTGGATTCCTCACCGTATTGATTATTTACAGATATTTTGATATATTCTGTTATCATATTGATATATGATTTGACTGTTGTGATGGACTAATTGATGCTGTTGCATCATCGGATTCAGTTTTGAAAAGTAAAAATAACGACTTTTACTTTAAAAAGAATTTTTAAAGTGATCTTTGAAATTATATGTTCTATTGAATTGTTGAATTGATTTATTTTTAATAAATAAACGTCTAGAATTTTGAAGTTATAAAAGTTAAGATTTTTGTGAATTATGACCGTAAGGTGATTTTTGAAAATAAAAGTCGATTTATTTATAAAATGGTTTAAGTTGAGATTTTTGAATAACTATAAACGATTTGTATAAAAAGATTTATAAAAATTGATATTTTATAAATCGAAATATTGGACTTATAAAACGAATTTTTTATAAGTGTTAAAAAGAAGTATAAAAAGGATTTCATAAGTGAATGAAATAAATAGATTTATAACGTGAAGTTATAAAGTGAATAGATGTTGTAGAATAAACGATTTATAAGTAATTCACTTATAAATTTGACTTTTGCACTTAGATGGGATATAAATAGAAATTGCAAAATGAAATGATTTTTGTAAGTTGAAATCGTTATAAAGCACAAATGTGATTTATAAACGTTGTTTTATAAATCCGAAATCACTCATTCTTATAAGTGAATTTTTGAAGATAAATAAAATGAGATTATAAACCGGAGTTGTTATAGAAAATAGAAAATGGAATTTATAAACGTTGTTTTATAAATTCGAAAACAAATCGATTGAATTTGATAATTTAAATATAGAAGATTATCAAAGGAGATATATTCGCGATTTTGGATAGCGAATTATTATCAAAATAAAACGTGTAGAAAATAGTGAAATGTAAATAGTAAAGTATATTCACGATTTTGGATAGTGAATATATCGTTAAGTAAAATGGATAGTTTTGGAAAAGTGATATTAAAAATGAAGTTAAACATTTTAGAGATGGTTTTAAAATGTATTATGATATCGAATACATAGATTTCAACATTTTTATTGTTGAAATAGACGTTTCGAAGAATAAGGAAATGATGGACTATAACACTGTTGTTATAGTAAATGATTTCCGAAAGGAAATGTTTTGATGTAGTATTGGGATTCATATATCTATCTAAATTTCGAATCCCTATACTAGTGATTTTGAGTCGTCGTAACGATGTTTTACGCAACATCCGTTTTGACTCAAATAAATGTTAAAATGTATGATTTCCTTAAAGAATGAATATATACTTAATATTGATTTAAGTATATCGAATATTTTCAAATGTTGAAAATAAATGATTTGTGAAATACTTATTATTAAATAAGTATGGAAATGCTTTTCCAATATGAAATGAACTGTTTTGAGATTTTATCTTTTAAAGGATAAAATGAAATGTGGAAATTGAATATTTGAAATTTGTTTTCAAAACGGTTAAGTGTGGAAATTATATATCTAGTAAAGATATTTTTGAAGATGAAATAATTTGGAAAATTATTTGGAATCTGATGATGTTGCGCATCTTTATTGATAGTTAAATAACCGACTATCAATAATTACCTTTAGATAGATATTTGTTGTGAATTGGATGAATTTGAATGCCACACTTATTTTTGAATAATCGCTCACTATTCGGGTTAACCGGGAAAGGACCATGGGGTCGTATAACCCATTCCGAATATGTGATACGTCGTTATGAATCGCATTTGAAGACCGGTGTTGAAGACCGGATATTTTTGAAAACGGAAGGATTACCGTCGAGTTACTCTACATCGACTGATCTTCGATTTAGAGGTTTTATCACCCTTAGTGACGGGAAGTCCTGACGTGATTGAAAATTATCCGGATGTGCAAGGGCTTCGTGAGAAGTGCCTTCGGTTCTGTTCGATCCCGGAACAGACTTTTATGGATTGTGTGTCTGACGTTACAATTTGAGATATAAAGCTGATTTCTTTCAAATACATTTCTGTTGGTGGCGGAGAATTTATTCTCTTAGCTTAACACCCTTCTCTGAGACGTACGAGCTCAGAGGTTATGTAGTTGAAATTTATCAGCGATATATCCCAATTTGGTAACGTGGCATACTGAGTGTTGCTGTGAAATGATCAGTGTTTGGTCATTTGTGATATGATCATTTGTTTGATCTTATATCTTTGTGATCATAGGTTGATCATTTTGTTTGACCCGAAGCAGGGCTTTGTAGAAAGCGTAACTTTGTGGACGAGACTTCATCGAGCCTCACACCCCGGAAATGGTCGAAACAGGAAGGATGCGGCAAGGTTCTAGGGAGTAGCGCCCCTTAGTGTATGTCATTCCTTCTGGATAAAGGTGGTATCATGGTATGGAGCCCAGATACTTAACCTCTGTGGTTACTGCATTATTATTTCTATGTGGTTTGTTGGAAATCGGGGATCCTCGGGAAGATCGGTGACGATCGGGGGATGGCATACGCGTGTCAGTAGTTACCTATTTTTGCAGAGGTAACCCGGCCTTGTGTTGGCAGAGATCCGGTTAGGTTCTCGGGTCGTCTATTCCAGGGACGTACCCATCGTGGATAGGAAGTTCCTTTGCCTGACCATTTGTTGGAAATCCAAAGAAACAATACGAGCTTTGTACGGATTTAGTTGTAGAACCTATCATTCACTTATGGTGGCGCCCCACTGTTTGGATGGTAGCTATAGTAGGCATAAGTGCGGAATGTCTATGCTGGCTAAGATTTATATTATACTTTCGAAATGTTTTCTACACTATGCACTAATAATAATATCAAAAAGGATTTGATTTTGCGTAGTAAGCATCTTTGACTATCATAAGAAGAAATCTCCTCCAATTCTGCGTTTGCATTGTGTGTGTGGTGGGAGGTCTTATGGTAGTCTCATTTTTCAAAAAGCATTGCGAATTTGTTTTCTTTTCTTTGTGAAAGAATAACTGTTTTACGATCTCACACCAGTCACCATGACTGACTCGGAGTTTATTGTTCCCTTCTAAACTCTGGGTGCCCACAAATTTCCACACGGGCAGCCTAGAGTTATATTATCAGGATATTCTGGATATTCTGGAGCTTGGAGATATTCTGGATGACGAGACGTAGTATTTGTATCTGATAGTATTTATTCCGCTGTGTATTCTGTATGAGGATAAGTTTATATAACTGTCCATTGTTGTATATTGACTCTGATGATTGATGTATGTATAAAATGATATAGTTCTTTGTTTTAAAGATTATTGATTTATCTATTATATATTGTTCCGCTGCGATATGTGAGATTCTGATAATTGTTTTCTGTTCTGCTCTTGTTCTGTTGTTGTTTTTCTTTCTTTTTCTTCTATCTTCTTCTTCTTCTACTTTTTCTTTTTCTTAAAACCATAACTTTTCGGGTTTCCGGCATTCGATGGCTCAGCAGTCGATAAAGTGAGTATCGATGTTGAATTTTCGAAAGTCGAAAATTTTCGGGACGTTACATTATTCCTGGCCATAAAAGTACTCTTTTCATGTATCTATACATCTTATGAACTCCTGGATGAATACTTAACTTAGATTTGTGGCATTTCAACAAAACTTCCTGCTTCAGCCCATCCACATCTAGAACACATAAATGTCCGTTCATCCTTAAAGTACCTCAATTACCATCTCAAAATCCACACATTTACCCTCCTCAACACCTTGCATTAATCCTTCCAGTAACTCATCCTTTCTCTGATTTCTCATAATCTTTTCTTGAAGTGTTGGGGTAACCTCCAAAAGAGTCAAAAAAGAATTCCTATTTAAGGCATCTGCCACCACATTAGGTTTTCCTGGCATATAAAGAATATCCAAGTCATAAGCCGCCAGAAACTCTAACCACTTCTGTTGCCTCAAGTTCAGATCCTTTTGAGTAAAAAGATACTTTAGGGCTTCATGATCTGTAAAGAGCTCAAAATTTTCATCTAATTAAAGAAAGAAAACTTACTCCTAGAATCTCTAAAGATTAGAAAGAAACTTAGAGGAATAAAAGTATCCTTATGCAGCAAGTAGTGTCTCCACATTTTCAATGCAAAGATAACAGCCAGCAACTCCAGGTCATGCGCAGCATAGTTCTTCTCGTGAGGCTTCAACTGCCAACTTGCATATGAAATCACTCTACCATGCTACATCAATACAACTAGGTATCCGTGTAAACTGTGAACCCACTATTACCAACAGCCAAAACTGGTGCATTGGTTAATCTCTTCTTTAATTCCAAAAATGCCTCTTCACACTTTGGAGTCCATACAAACTTCTCCTCCTTCTTAGTCATCTTACTCAGATGGGATGAAATATTGGAATAATCTTGAATAAACTTCCTATAGTATCTAGTAAGACCTAAGAAACTATGAACCTTGATAGGAGTCCACGGTCGCTTCCATTCCTAATTAGCTTCCACCTTCGCTGGATCTACATAAATACCTTCTCTTATCATAATATGTCCTAAGAATCTTACTTCCGATTTTCAAAAATAGCGCTTAGAAAATTTTTCCTTTAGGACAAGTCTCCTCAATGTCTCCAACACCACTTCCAAATGATGTTTATGGTCTTCCTCGGATTTGGAGTAGATAAGGATGTCATCAATGAAAACAAACACAAACTTGTTAAAGAACATCTCAGAAAACATGGTTCATGAGACCTATAAAATATGTCGGCGCATTGGTTAGCCCAAAAGGCATAATCAAACACTCAAAGAAACAATTAGGGCCTCTAAAAGTAGTTAAAGGTATACTGTCTTCAGCAACCCTCAATTGATGGAATCTAGTAGAAGATCCATCTAAGAAAATACCCTAGGTCCATGAAGTTGATCAAAAAGATCATTGATGCGGGGTAATGGATACTTGTTCCTAATTTTTAGCTTATTCAATTCCCTATAGTCCATGCACAACCTTAAAGATCCATCAGACATAGCCGTAAACACCACAACAGATCCCCAACTCGAACGACTGGGTTTAATCAATCCTCTCCTTAATAGGTCCTGGGTTTGACTTACCAACTCCTCTCTCCCCCTCTGAGCCATCCTTCGCTTAGGTTGAACCACAGGCCTTGCACCAGGGATCAAATCAATGCGAAGCTCTATCTCTCGTTGTGGGGTAAACTTTTAACTTCTTCGAATACATCGAGAAAATTCTTAACAACTTTAATAGACCCTAAATTTTCTTAGGATGCCTCCAGGGCATAGAGGAAAAAACTACACATATAAATATCAGCCCCTTACATGGTACATTACCAATTCTTCCCAAATTGTTTACTAACGATACAGTTCTTTTATTACAATCTTAAGCAGATCCATATTTCGATAACCAATCCATACTAAGAATAATATCAAATCCTTCAAAGTCTAAGCCAAACGGATCGCAAGAAAAGTGATAAGAAAGGCAGGAAATTACATCTTCACGAATCATATTCAAATGGGCTACACTGCCTATGGGGATAGACACATACATAGGGTTTTCTATAATACTAGGAATAAGATGAAATTTACATACTAATTCATAGATGAAATTTACATACTAATTCATAAGAGATAAAACTATGAGAGGCACCAGTATCAAATAATGCTCGCACAAAAATACCATTAATCAGTAAGGTACCTTCAAGGATGCCTTTCCCCTTCACATCCATTGAAGTGGCATACCCTTGGGCTACTACACCTTCTTCATGAGTGGGCAGTCCTTTACCATATGGTCAGGCTGACGACAATTAAAATAGAGAGTCTTTTAGACCATCGGAGAGATGTGTTTGCCTTGCTGCTTTGGAACTTCATGATTCGAACAATACCTGGAAATATGTCCTTTCTATAACGACCAATAAATTTTAACTATTTTAATAATGTAATTAACTGAAATTTTGTGAAATTTTAAATAATTAAATTTTGAAATAAAAATTTGATATTTGGAATACGTCTACTTAAACATAGCAAATGGTAAATTTTCACCTGATAATATGGAAGTTTATTTTTTTGTGTAATTTTATTTAAATTTAAATCGGTTAACATCGATGATAATTAAATGTTTTCCAAACCTGAATATTTTTACACAATAAATTTTTAAATCGTCTTCTGAGTGAGACGTCATATTTCGTTTCGTCAAATTTGGACTGCTATTGCTACGTTTATCTTATTTTCAGTGTTTTAGTAGCATTTTCGGTACCGATTATCGACCTTTGATAGGATGGTGATATCACTGATATCAATGTACCGTTTTGATCATATCGTCGTGCTGATCTCCATAATATATTCATTTGTGTGTTTTGAGGTTAGGTACGCGACGAAAATAATGAAACCGTGCGTCGTATCGATACCGAAATTAGCGACTTTTGGGATTTCCTTGCTTTTCAAAATTTGAACTGCTGGCCACAACAATAAATTGCTTCAAAATTTTCAGCTAAATCAATGTGAGACCGTTGCCATTTCCTTTCCTTTTCCCATTGCTTTATATTTATTGGGTACGTTTTTTCTGCCCATTTGTCTGCCTTGTTTCTTTTCATTTTCTTCAACCTGTCCCCTTTCCTTCTTCATTTCTTGCTTGCTAAAACAATGAGGAATAATAATAAAAAATATATATAATATACGAATTCAAATGGTTGCTATATTAGAGATTTCATGCTCCGCGCCTCCCTCCCCTATCTCTCTCCATCAAAGCCGAAACTCTACCCATCACCGCACCTAGCAGCCACGAACCACCTCTCCATCCCTCAGTCATCTACGCATCCCTTCCCCCTTCATTTCCCGACCACCAACCTCACCCCATCTCCCCTTCAACCGAGACCCCATCACCCTGTAGCCTTTGTCGTCACCTCCTTATCAACTGCTCCTTCCCCTCCTTTGCTCGACATCGGTCCCTTCCGACCCAAGCATAGCCTCTCTCCTTCCTCTCCGCTCCTGTAACATTCCCCCTTTCTGACCGCCTCCAGACCAAACCACGACGTCTCCAGTCGACTCCATCGTCCACGGCAACCCAAAATGCTTAAAATAGTAAAACTAAAACTGCTCTTCAACCCAAGCTCTAAAAATTATAATTCTTGTCTTAAAAATCTTAGTTTTGTATGAAGTTTCGATTTATACTCCTGAATATTTAAAACAAGAAATTTGTTTTTTAATCATATTTACAGTTGAGCTTTGTTTTCTGGGTTTCCAGAGTAAATCTCAAGTTGATTCAACTTATACAAATTTTTACCACCTAAATTATAGTCAAACAAATCACTTTTGTTTATATCCCATACTCAAACAATAGCTAGATCAAGAGATGAAAGTTTATCTTCATATTTACTAAAACAGATAACAGGGTGTCAAGAAAACAGATATACATAGATTACAATCATATATATTCAAGATGCATATCATCACAGAGAAAAGCATGGTCCAAATTATCTTAAGTTATATTTTAAAGAAAAATGTTACTCACATGACAACTACCAACAACAAAGAAACCACAACAGAGCTCACTGCAAAGAGAAGTGCCACAGTGAAACTCAAACACCAGCATGAAACAAAATGCATCTCAAATAAATGCAGACAGAACAGTGAGGTACAAATATCAACTTGGATGCACATTGCAATGTATATGCAACCAAATAGGGTAACAGAAGTGAATGCAGTTAACATCGGGTGAAGTGGAAGAACAGTGCAACTCCATGCCAATCAACCAAGCAGGAATACAACAACTGGAACCGATCACAAGTGCAACCACTACAATGTATATGAGGTGCAGACCACAGAATAAAAATTTACAATGAAATCAAAATGCAAATATCAACATTGATGCACTGCAGTTCGACAGACCAACCAAGGATGAAACAAGAAAAATGGTGAATGACCAAGTTCAAAATATACGTATTAATCTACTCGAAGTCAAAGCCTACAGAAAATCAGGATATTCAATACCGAGAGAATCAAAGAATTCATAGCCGTGTGTGACCAATTCAAAATCAAAAATCAGTGGTAAACAATTTTCTCAAAAATTCAAAGCCGTGAAAATCACGAAATCAAGAATATGCGAATTCGAACTAGATGTGAGGGGGGAAAACCACTCACCTTCGATTGGAACGGACGCGAGCGAGAGATGATCTAGCTACTGAAGTTGAAGCCGTGGCCCTCTAGAAGACGAGCGCGATCGAAGTAGGAACGGCGCTTCGCAAAGCCCTAATTTTGAAGAAGACGAGGCCGAAGTCCAAAATTTCACCGGAGAGAAGTCAAAGCTCCAATTCGCCAGCAAGACGAACAGAGACCAAAAGCCCTAGTTCGCCAGAGAATCGAGAAATCGCCGAAGCCCTAAGTTTTTGAAAACCCTAATCTCGAAAGCCTCAACGAGCAAGCGAAGAAGAAGCCGAAGCCAAGCACGAACAAGCAAAGCCGAGCGCTCACGGGAACAAAGGGAATGAAGCCCTAATTCGGTTGCAAAGAGGAAATCATCGCCGCCATTTTTTTTCTTTAGTTATTTTTAGAACTAGGGTTTTGAATGAGAAAAAATGAGGGGAAACGGGTATACTTAATCACGGCACCAATATCAAACGTGGGCCAACATTGAAATTTAAAGCCCATTTAACTCTTAACACTTAACAAAATTTATAAAAGAATTTTAAATCGATTGACAAACTCCTTTACATTATTTATGAATCCCGATTCAATTCAAATTCAATTTTCAATAGATTAAATTCTAAAATTTAATCGCCCAATTTATCCTGATAATTTGAAATTCGAGTCAATTCATCTTTCAAATATTTAAAATTCATTAAATATTTTCAATTTGAATTATTAAAATTTCAGGGTCGTTACAGCTCCTTTTTTCTTCCTCTTCTCTCCCAGACCGAGACCCACCATCTTCTCCACCTTATTAAACCCGTAAGCCACAACCCAAGACCGAAGCAACCTCTGTAATCCCTCCGAGCGGCCCAACCTTGCAGCTGCCTATATATGCATATTGCCTTAATTCGTATGTTAGGTAATATATAAATATTTTATATTATGTTGTTGTGTATATATATATAAAAGTTATTAGATATATAGTATGTTAAATTGTTTACTTAAACTATGCTACATTTGAAACAGTTTTAGTAGTAATATATATATATATATAAAGATTTTGTATAGCTGTTACATATATACTATGTATATTTTTTTTTCCAGAGCTTTATGTCAACAGCTATATGTATATACCGATACGTATAATATATTTCCAGAACTTTATATATATGTTGTTAGTTTACGTAAGCATACTTAATTTTAATATATATATATATATGTTAGATATATATATATATATATATATATAAAGTATATGTCAGTATATGAAAGTTGTATATATAGAAGATAGTATATATGTATTTCGTGTATATATATTGATTGTATTTAAGACATTTATAATAAGTATGTTTAGAATCTATGTGAAAAAAAAATCGAAAGATGTTAATACAGTCTATATGTATATATATAAATTTTCTTGCTTACATATAAATAAAGTTAATTCATATATTTATACTTGGATTTTTAAATATATGTAGTTTTATATGAGTTATACACTGTGATAGTTTATAGACAATTGACTAGAATTATATGGATACATATAGTTAACAAAGTATGTGACATTGACTTTTATGATGTATAAATATTGTTTTAAAATATAATGTATATATGGTTTATATACATTTTATAGCCTAAAAACCTGCCACTTTACTTTTGGATGTTGACTGAGCTTGCTTGGCTATTACATGTCATATATATTATAAAGATTTTCTCGTATTCTGTTTTATAAATATTATGTGTAAATTATATATATACATTTGTTAGCATATATAAGTTATAATAGTGTTATATATGTTATTATATAAACTTATACTGATATGTTGTATATAAATTATATATTAGTGATATATATATTGTTGATTTCAAAGTATATATAAGTATTTATTTCAAATTTTATTATGAACATATGCTGATTTCTATATATGTGTTGAAAGGTAAATGTAAATTTTAATTATTTATTTATTAAGTATTGATTTAGAGAAATGATATATGTTTTGATTTTTGTTAATGTTTGATTTTTCCAAAATATACTATAAAAGGTCTATTTTGTTTAAAATATGTGTAAGTTAAATATTGATTTTGAGATATATTATAAAGATTTTATTTTATTTATTTTATCTTATTTTAATATGAGTTAATATTAGAATTTAAATTATATATATTTTTGTTCTCATCAATTCCTATTTATCAGTTTGTCCGTCGAATTCGTGTCAATCTAGCTTTGTTTTGGAATTCGTGCTTGGATTCGTAACTCATCTCATTCTCGTTCATCTCTGGCCTCGAAAGGTGAGCAATCACTCACGATTAATGTTCTTATATTTATTAAATTTGATTTCAATTGAAATGACAATTGAAATTTGCTACTATTAGTTATTTAAATTGATATACATATGCTATTATCTATATCTGTTCACTTGTGACATCTGACACCATGATCTGTTAATTATCTTATCATTGATGATATATGCTTGTTGCTAATTGTTATATTATTATCACATAGGTTATCACTCTGCAAGTTCCCTGTTAGCACAGAATTCCCTATGGGTTGAAATGATACATACCCGAACGATCTTGTGGAATAGGAGAAAATCGTTATGGGTTGAAATGATAAACCCAAGCGATTTTCATTTAATTGAATTTGGGATTGCGGGTTGAAAAAATATATACCCGTATATATTTAAATTGCGGATTGAAATGATAAATATCTGTATCACTTGACCATAGGATAGAAAATTTTATACAGATACCGTGGTCTATATATATATATAGTTTGAAATGATTTCCATAGTTTTAAAAAGGATATATATATATATATGGTTTTACATAAATATTGATTTTAAATATTATATATATGTTATTTTATAAGGGTTTAAATTTTTAGATTTTTAAAATTATATGTTTTGAATTATAAAGGTTTAAAAATTTAGATTTTGATTTAAAGTGGTTAAATGAATATTTCAAGTTTAAATAAAATTGAAGAAAATATTTAGTTTATTTGTAATTTGAGGCTTATTTAAACGATATTAGATTTTATTAAGTGAATATTTCAAAATTTAATAATGATGAAGATAAAGTTGGATATAAATGAAATTATCAAATTTTGTTTTGAAAACGTTGAATATTTAAAGCTTTGAAATATATTGAAATTGAAATGGTATATTTTGTGGTTCAAATCTATATTTGAAATCGATATAATTTGAAATGGTTTACTGAGAACTGAATTGAATTGATGAATTGAGATTGAATTAAATTTGAATTTTTGAATTCGAGTTGATTTGAATCGATTTATGAAATTTGAGGAACTATTTTTAAATTATATTTAAAACTATTTATATATTTTACTTTATAATTTTTTAATATAAACTATTTTTAATATAAACTATTTTAATATAATAATTATTTTAATATAAACTATTTTAATACTAATTATTTTATAAACTATTTCATTATATATACTATTATTAATATCTAAATTGTTCAAGTGGGAAGTTATGATTTCAAAGTTATGAATTTCAAAATATTATGTTATCAAGTGTTATGATTTCCAAAGTGTTACAAATTCTAAGCTTTATAATTTCAAAAGTGTTATAACTTTGAAGTGCTATGATTTTGGAAATGAATATATTTGAAGTGAAATGATATCGTATTGATATCGTTTTGAAATGGAAATGATATTTTGGTTTTGAAGTATAAACTATTTTGAAATGACCGCGGTGTGATAATAACGTTTAGTTATTAAAGAGACCCAGATCGGTTATTGTCACACTCTCTGCCAATACCGAAAACCACTTTAACAACTTTGTACGCGGTGGAGATTCCAGAATGAAGTAGGATGGTGGCGACGATTCTATTGAGGTATGTACGTGGACTTGACTCCCGTGAGTTAGTTTAAGGTGGCTAAAACAGGAGCAATTGACGGGCCAAGTGAGGTAGCTCCTCCGATCGGACACACTTCTTCGATTGCCATTCTATTACTTTGTGATTGATTTGGCGCGGACCTTTGATTTGGGAGTGTGGCTCGAGGTGGGCGGTAGTTGCTGCTATGCGTTACCACCAGCCCGTAAGTGTAATTGGTATATCTACCCTGGCATTGCCTAGTTGTGCCGTGTCACCTACCTTATCGAGACCTCTACGAGTTTGTTTTGTACCATACCTATGTAGTGCCCTCTTACGACGCCCAGTACGGGGGAGATTACGGTACTGTATAGACTATGGGAATATATAAAATGTGTTAAGGGGGATATGTGTAACGCCTTAATGCTATTTTAATAGTTTACTTTACTATAGACATTATTATAATAGCATATATTACTACATAGTAGATAGTTCCACGGATCCTTAGAGGATGGTTATCCCAAACATCCTTTAAGTTACTTGTATTTCAGTTGATATTTCACTTGAGTTGGATTTATTGATATAAGAATGTTAATCCTGACTCGAGTGTTTTGTGTTTTGCTTTATGCTCAGGTCAGACTGAGTGTCACAGCATTCGAGACTCACCTTTGGGGTTTGGAGCTTCGTTTGGAGATCCAACCATCTATTCAGCTTTCAGTTATTCAGTTGACTCCAGTGATATATTCAGATTTTATTATTTAACTATTGTATTGAAACTTCTATGTATTTGAGACTTCTGTTGTATCTTGTTTAACTCTGTTATATATATAGTAGTTTCATGAACTACTATTCTTTTGTTTCTGCTGCTTATTGTTATATTACTCTGTGTCCGTGATTCTGTGATTGATTTATTTACCATATATGCTGAGTTTTGCCAAACATAAATAAACAATCTGATATTTTGAGCAATTCAAGTCTGACATGTGCGGATGCAAATCGTTGAAAATATCGGGATGTTACACTTTCTACTTATAAATGTAACAACCATTAGCCTTAGGCTTGCCTCCTTGACTTCCTCCATGTCTCCCTTTTCCTTGATTCTTCCAATTTGGATTAAACTTCCTCTGGTTAGAACCATCTCCACTGGTATTTCTACCGGTTGGTGCTACTGGAGTAATCATTTTCTTTTCCAAGGGCTCGTATCTAAGAGCCAAATCAACCAAATCCACAAAAGTGCCTTTAATATGAGCAGTCATTTTCTCATGGTGCTCTTCCCTCATACCCAAAACAAACACCTCGTTAATCTTAAACGGGGTGTTGATCAATTCCAGTCCAAAACAAGATAACTCATTGAACTCCGGCTCATACTCTGCTATGGACAGATCCTTTGCTTCAAGTCCATGAAGTTGTCGTACATCCTCGTCCTTCTAGCCATTGGCAAGAATTGGTCTTTAAAAATTTCCTTATATTTGGCCTACGAAAAATCGTCTTCTGAAATATTTGTAGTAAAGGAGTCCCACCAAGCTGCTGCTCCCTCTTATAGTTGCCAGGCTGCTAAGAATCTTTTCTGCTCATCTGATTAACCAAGACCTTTAAAAATCTTTTCACAAGATTGCAACCAGGCTTGCACATCCATGATAGACTCTGTAACGATTGGATTTTTCGACGCTCGAAAGTCGACATTAATACGTCCACTGTATCAAATGCCGTGCAATCGAATGCCGGAAAACCGAATCATTAGGGTTAAAAGAAGAGGTAGAAGAAGACAGAAGAAAAAGAAAGAACATAAAAACAGAAACAGAAACAATATCAGAATCTCACATTCGCAGCGGAACAATATATAATAGATGAATCAATAATCTTTAAAACAAAAGACTATATCAGTTTATACATACATCAATCAGAGTCAATATACAACTCAATACAACAATGGACAGTTATATAAACTTGTCCTCACACAGAATACACAGCGGAATAAATAAAAAAGTACGGTAGTACGTCTCGCCATCCAACTCATCTCCAAAGCTCCAGAATACCCAGAATATCCTGATAACATAACTCTAGGCTGCCCGTGTGGAAAATTATGGACACCCAGAGTTTAGAAAGGGAACAATAAACTCCGAGTCAGTCATGGTGACTGGTGTGAGATCGTAAAACAGTTATTTTCACAAAGAAAATAAAATTAATTCGCAATGCTTTTGGAAAATGAAACTACCATAAGACCTCCCGCCACACACACAATGCAAACGCAGAATTAGAGGAGATTTCTTCTTATGATAGTCAAAGATGCTTACTACGCAAAATCATTGGATTATTATTATTAATGTTTAGTGTGGAAAACATTTCGAAAGTATAATATCAATCTTAGCCAACATACAACCATTATTGTATGCCTACTATAGCTACTATGTTCAATAGCAGGTTACCGCCATATTCCATAGCAGGTAATACAACTAAAACCGTACAGGGCGCGTATTGTTTCTTTGGATTTCCAACAAATGGTCAGGCTAAGGAACTTCCTTACACCGAAATAGAAACGCCTCTGGAAAGACGCCCCGAGAACCTAACCGGATCTCTGCAAACACAAGGTCGACGCTACCTCATGCTTTAACCAAGCCGTAACTAGGTAACTAACACACGAGCTATGCCATCCCCCGGTCGTCACCGACCTTTATCTGAGGATCCTCAACCACAAAGTATAATAAATTTGCAGCATCAACAAAGGTAAAATATCTGGGCTCCATACCATGATATCACCTTTATATCCAGAAGGAAATGACATACCCTAAGGGTGCTACCCCTAAAAACCTTTGCCGCAACATTCCTGTTTCGACCATTACCGGGTTGTGAGGCTCGACGAAGTCTCATCCATAAAGCTACGCTTTTTCACAAAGCCACGCTTTTTCACAAAGCCACGCTTTTTCACAAAGCCACGCTTTGATCAACAAATGATCAACAACACTTCGTATGCCACATTACCAAATTGGGAATGTGTCACTAGTAACCATCAACTACATAACCTCTGAGCTCGTACGTCTCAGAGAAGGGTGTTAAGCTAAGAGAATAAATTCTCCGCCACCAACAGAAATGTATTTGATAGAAACCAGCTTTACATCTCAAAGTGTAATGTCAGACACACATCAATACAAGTCCATTCCGGGATCGAATGGAACCGAAGGCACTTCCAAAGAAGCCCTTGCAATCCGGGTATTCACTAATCACGTCCAGACTTCCCATCACAAGAAGAGTGATATAAATCTCTATACCGGAGCAACTCGGTGCAGAGACATTCGACAGGTTGTCCTTTCATTTTCGAAAATACTCGGTCTTCACACTGGTCTTCAAATAATGTCCATTCACGACGTATCACTATTCGGAATGGGTTATATGACACAAAGGTCCTCTCCCGGCTAAACCGAATAACGAGCGTTTGTTTTAAAAACAAATCAAGTGCCATTTCAAAGGCAAATATTGATAGTCAGTTATTTAACTATCAACAACATTCACAACAAACATCCAATTTAAATAATTTTTCCCAAATTATTTATTTTCAAAATATCTTCACAAGATATATATTTTTCCACACTTTAACATTTGAAAACCAATTTCAAATCACATTTTCACACTTCATCACTTTGAAAACGAATTTCAAATCATATTCACTCGCAGAATAAAATTCCCGATATTATTCATTTCCCTTTTTCTTTATAAATTCCCACTGTGAATTTAAATTTCCAAATATTTACTTTCAAACACCAAATCAATTTCAAATTGATTTTAAATTGATTTCAACCCCAAATCAATTACAAATTGATTTCTAAGTATATTTCAAATCCCAAATCATTTTACAAATCGATTTCCAATTTATTTCAACACAAATCAATTTTTCATTTAACATCGAATAAATTTCCATATCAATTTCCCAAAGATTTATCTTTAAATACTAAATCAATTATCAATTGGATTTCAAACAAATTTATCACCTTTTAAAATAAATTCCTTTATCTCTTCCAAACCATATAAAATTCCATATTAAATAAATTTCCCAAATTTCGAATAATACTATTCAAATCCATTTATAAAAATCCTTTCACCATATTTTGGAAATAATTCGATAAGATTACAAAAAATCAACTTTACGCTTTTAAAATTCCTTCTTGGAAATTCAACTAATTCTTTCAAAAGAATTTACTTAAAATTTCCAATTTTAATTTTCAAAAATCCAATTTCATTTATTTCTGGTATCCAACGATACCAAAAATACATTCGGCTAAATTATAGCCTTCAACAAATTCAATCACAATATAATCATTCACAGATTATAAATAAATAATCACACAGCATATGAAACAAATTCATACAGCATATGAAGCAAATTCATATAATTTTGAGGAATTAAGTTGGATCCCTCCAACCTGTTTCCCTGCATCCACAGACGTTAGCACAATACCAATTCCACTTCGAGGTGGAATATCACGGTATATGGGATTAATAAAAATATCATCCGCTATTATGCGGCGCAATAGGGTCTCATCCGCTATATAATGCGGGAAATTCAACTCCAATATATACATATTCCAATATATATATATTGCTATATATATACTACTATATATACTATATCACATCCAAACAGTCAATCAATCAATAACTGCAATTCAACTTTCAATTTTGAGTGAGAAGATCTCACCTTTGATTTTGTTTGCTTTCCAATTCAAACCGGCTTGTTTCTTTGCAATCTTAACCTTGTATAAATATTTATACAGTTTATCAATATTTGAAATAAATTGAACAATTAATTTAATAATTTTAATTTAAACAAATGTTTTCATTTAAACTAATTATTATTATTTATCATTTTTTTTCTTTTCTTTCTTTCTTAAAATCAAACTAGTAGGCTTAAAATGGATATAAGCATATACATTTTTATTTCTCATTTAGAAACTCCATAAGTATATTTATAAAAATAACCCGTATAGATTTTAAAAATCAAATCTTTCTATAAATTCCTATAATTTCCAAAACTTATATTTTTTTTATCAAAACAGAATATTTTATACCTTTACTGTATATACCTATATATATATATACTTCTAAAAATAATTTATTGATCTTAAAATCTAATTTATATAAACTTTCAACATTCTTTTAAAATTCTAATTTCCTGTATATATATATATTTTTTATTTTTTTATTTTTTCCAGTCACTACATTTAAACATTTATATAGATATTCTAACTAAAATAAAAAAACTGCATACCTAAATCTCACTGTTAATCAAGCAACCCAAGCCTTCTCGACGTCGTTCACGTGATTCCTCCCGAAGTCGAAACCCCCTACGCCTGCTCCAGCTTCGCCGATCGAGCACGCCATCACCTCTTCGTCGATGCAGCCTTGCTCGACTTCATTTCTGCCGAGTTCGAAAATCGAACCCAGTGCCTCGCGACTTCGCCTGCGTCGAATCCTATATCGAGATCGCAGCCTCGACGAAACGCGAACCAACCTTGCTGTTGAACATCACCCAAATCAATTTCAGTCGCCTCCTTCACGAGTTCGCCTCCCAGTCGCGAAACGAACCTCGCGACCATCACCGTTGTCAGCATCGCACCACCCTTCCTGACGTCGTGGCTTCACTGCCAACAACCACCAATCGAGCACGCATCATCGTGCTTTTGCAGGCATCGCGATTTCACGCGACTCGCCCTGGTCCTACCCTTTCGCCGCCACCAGATCTTGAGTTCGATCGAACGAAACTTTTTCGTTGGTTTTTTTTGTTTTTTTCGATTCAAGAAAGGGGTAGAGAGGGAGTCGGGTTTCGAATGGCTCATGAGAAATTTCCCTTTTTTACAATCAAATTCGTTTTGCTGAGGAGGGAAGAATAAACGAAGAACAAAGACTCGATTTTCAACTGCCATTTTATTTGAATGATAGAGTTTTGTTTTTCTTTGATTTGCTCGGCTAAGTGATTTAAAACGAAGGAGAAAATACCTCTGCGCATTCAGAAGGTAGGGTGGCTGATGGAGACGTTATAGACTTTGACCGTTTATTATATTATATTTTTTTATTCAAAATATCTCATTTCACAATACGCGAAATCTCGAACTCCGAATCAGACATGCCGACAGGCGTTTATAATGTTAAACCCCTATTCTGAATGCATTAGAAAAGGTTTCGAGTCCAAATTTGATCGTATGGAGAAGATAGCTTTTTGGACCAGTTATAATATTAAATTTCGATTTAATTTCAGCGCGTTTGCTTATCGTACGGCCAAACGATCACTCCAAACATTACGAAAATTGAAATCCGATAATAATACAATATTACGGATCCAATGGAACTAGTTTCGTTGAATTCTGAGACTGTGCCTCGGAACGCTATTTTCAAATATCAGTTTAAACGATAAAATTTCAAAACTGAACAAAACAGTTCCAAATTCAATTCTGAAAGTTCCAATACCTTCAGAATTATCAATATAAATTTTCTAAGCCTTGAAAATATTTTTACTCAGCTTAAAACTGAAGATTCAAATTTTTACCCAGATTTAACAATTAAATTCAATAATTAAATTGCCAAATTCATTCTGATATTTGAATTTCAAATTAAACTAACTTCCAGATATTTAAAATCAATTAAATATCCTGATTTCCAATATCAAAAATTCAGGGTCGTTACAGACTCAGTTCCTTTAAATGGTTTCCCTCCTAGGTTGGTATAATCCTTGCATAAGGTTGCGAAATTCACTCTTGGCTGCTCGAGCACTGCCTCTTCGGTAATCCGAACTCCTTCAGGATTTGGGGTTCGACCATTTGTAGTCGTAGTGTTACTTGCTCCCCTACGTCATCTACCTCTATTATTCATGTCTTACTACTTGACATAGTAAGATAATTCTTAGAATACTTGGACAAGATAAAACTTAACATAAGGGTACTAATCAAACCTATCAAGCTGATCTATCTACCATATATATACGAATAAAAATTACAAATACGCACTCTCGAAGTTTACCCTAACTCAAAGCATAGGTGTTCACTCAACCTAGGCTTTGATACCAAAATTGAAATGACCACCTTTCTGGCACTAAAAGAACAACCATTAAGGGTACAAGAAAATGAAAGATAAGAAGGAACTACACAATCACAAAATCTCACCATGAATCAGAATACCATACAATAGATGACATAAGACATTATATAGTCATTTCCATAATAAATAATACATCAGAGTTATTACATCACAATATCAACTTGACCGTTATAACCACCTGTCCATCATAAAATACATAGATCGTACATAAACACAGTGGAATAAGATAATAATTAACTAACGATGAAGCCACCTACTCTAGCTCCTTGAAAATGCTTCCATAAGAAACCTGGATCACTTGGCTACTCATAAAAATTTGAGTACCTAAGAGTTTTAGAAAAAGAAAATAAAACTCTGAATCAGACATGGGTCTGGTGTGAGTAAACACAAACAGCTTAATTGTTTACCTTTATAAAACAATTTGAAAATCAAAGGTATCAGGACTACGCTACATATAAACGCGGATGGGTTTTTACCTTATGAAAACCAAAACACTTTATATAGAAATCCAGTGATATTATCATAATGTCTCGGGTTTTCAAATAAATAATTCACATAGCTGAAATTGTTATATTAATTAAATTCTAGCATAATAATTATACAACTAAGATCGAAGGCACTTATCGGGAAATGGATTCCATACAATGGCTGGGCGATTGGGGTACCGCCCGTCACGGTGCATCTCTAGATAAAATAACACCGAGGACCTCGCCTGGACTATCCTACTATCAGGGTGTAAAGATATGCATATGAACATATGTTCCATATGCTTAAATTATCATGACCTACTTATCGAAATTAACACCCTTGAATTCATCATATTTTCGAAGTATGGTATTATATGATAAGTACAAGTTGACTTACTTTCAATAAAATGCATCATCATTTTATTACAGCTACTATAATTCATTTGGCTACTTAATAGCATGGACAAGAGATCCTGGCTTTATAACAATTCACTTAAATAAGAAACTTGGTTAAAAATAAATAGTCGATAGGATTTTAAAAGAAACTTTAAAATAAATAAACTTAAATTAAATCATAAGTTTAAAACTCAGTTAACCCTTAACTAATCTTAAATTAAATCAAAATTAAATCATTAATAATCCTAATTTTTTTATAAGTAAACCTGAATTATACTTTAATTAAATAACATTTATTTAAGAAATCAAAACTTAAGTGGAAATTAACCTTTTATTAAATAATAATTTACTAAATAATTAAATCTAATTAAATATATAATTAAAATAATCTTGATTAAATAAAATTAATTTTCTTTTATCTTAATTAATCATTATTTAAAACTTACTAATTAAAAATAATTAACTTAGTTAATAATTCTTAAATTCTAATTACCTAACCTAATTAATTAATTAATAATTACCCTAATTAATAAATTAATTTAATAAATTATTAAATAATTATAAACTTAAACTTTTGACTTAATTATTTTGAAATGATTTTTAAAAATAATTCAAAAAAAAAACACTTAAAATTTGAATGACGGAATATCTCGTACTACATCCACAGTGACTTTCGCTATGAGCGCAGTTCGCTAGAGTTGACTTCTAGTTAAAAACTTCACCTTGTCTCTAGATACTACATCTTTGAAAATACAAATGGAAAAGTTTTGAAATCTTTAAACAAAGGTGAAAACTTGGAAAACATTTTCAAAATTCAAAATTAGAAAACAAGCTTTCGTTTTCAGATCGGATCTCAAGTCTTTTGTGACTTTGTTAAAGCACTAGCTTTCACAACCATCTCACAACATACTTGGGTTTGTTTCACAAAAAACATTACCATCATATCATAAATGTACCCGATATTTTCAACCATTCGCATCCATTATAAGTGTATAGGTAGACACTCATGCCGGAATTGAATGGCTCAAAATACCGCGTTGTAAATAAAATTTGGCAAATCTCAGAATATATAGTAAATAAATATAATCACAGATCACAGACACAGAGTAAAATAATGCAACGGAAGTAAAAGAAATAGTAGTTCATGAAGCTACTATATAAATATATCAGAGTTACATAAGATATAACATAAGAAATAGAGTACAACAGAAGTCTTAATAAAATAACCAAGTACAAGCTGAGTAGAACAACGAAATTGAAATAGATAGGACATGACAAGCAGATAATCTCCAGCTATTCAAATCTCCAAGAGAGTGGAAATCCAAATCTGTGAATAACTCAGGCTGACCCGAGCGTAAAGCAAAACACAAAACACTCGAGTCAGGACAATATATACTTATATAATGTAAACCAACTCAAGTGAACTGTAATAAAGGTACAAGTAACTTAAAGAATGCTTGGGATCGCCCATTCTTTAAGGATCCGTTAAACTATTTACTATGTAGTAATATACGCTATATATAGTAGTGTCTAATTAGTAAAGTATAATCATATAGAAAATAGCGTTAAAGGGATGGTGAACCTTAATGCGGTCGGATCTTTAAACCAAAATCGTAGTGGGCTCGATATGGTAGGTGACACGGCACGCAAGGCAATGCCAGGGTAGATATACCAATTACGCATCCGGACTGGTGGTGACGAATAGCAGCCACTACCGCCCACCTCGAACAACACTCCTAAATCAAGGGTGGCCACCAAATCAATCACAAGTAATAGATTGGTATCGAAGAAGTGTGTCCGATCAGAGGTGCTACCTCCTTGGTCCGTCAATCGCTCCTGTTTTAGCCACCTTATGACAACTCACGGGAGTTAAGTCCACGTATATACCTTTAGGATCGTCGCCACCATCCTACTTTATTCTGGAAACTCCACCGCGTACATAGTTGTCAAAGTGGTTTTCGGTATCGACAGAGAGTATGTCCATATCCGATCCCGGTCTCTTTAACAACCAATCGTTATTATAACCCGTGGTTATAATTTAACACAGTTTATACTTCAAAATAGAATATCATTTCAAATCCAAATCTTTATCAAAATAAAGATTAAATCAATTCCAAACCATTTCAACATAATTAAAATATCATATCATTTCAAAACTTCATTTCAAATCATTTCAATATATCAAAATATCATATCTTTCCAAAACTTCATTTCAAATCATTTCAATATATCAAAATATCATATCTTTCCAAAACTTCATTTCAAATATATTAAAATATCATATCTTTTCAAAACTTCATTTTAAATCATTTTAATATATCAAAACATCATATCTTTCCAAAACTTCATTTGAAATCATTTTAATATATTAAAATATCATATCTTTCCAAAACTTCATTTCAAATCATCATTTAAGTTCAAATCCAAATATTCAACTTTAAATACCTTTTTAAATTCAAGATATCATTCATTTATTATCATTTCAAGTCACCCTTTTAAATAGTTTATATTTCAATCAAAATAATTCATTTAAACCATTAAAAGTGTAATTATTATACTTTCAAATCAAGTATTAAATTTCCAAAGTTTTAATTCAATTCAATCATTTATTTTAATTAAATTTCCATAGACCACTTCAAATCTTATAAATTTCAATTATACGTTTAATCCACAAAATAACTATTCAAATTATAAAATAAATTCCAAAGCTTTATTATCCTATATTTCATAAGTCCAATATCTTTTAAATAGATTCAAATTACAAGTAAACCAAATATTTTTCATACTAATATAAACTTCAATTATTCATTCCAAGATTTAATATCATTTATTTAATTTAAATTTAAACCATTTAATCACCTTTCAAATAGTTGTATTTCCCAAATCAACTATTCCATTTAAATCATTTAAAATCTATTCATTATATTTAATAATTACATATTTAATTTCCAAAATTTAATCGTTTTCAAAGATCATTTATTCATTTGAATTTATTAAACAAAGAAAATTCAACTTTCGCAGCACTTAGGAAATGCTACGAAATTTTATGTTTTAAAACAGTTCATTTACAAAAGACAGCATTTAAATGCTGTAATAAGTTTCTTTTAATTTCTAGTAAACTTTGGTTAAATTAAACAACTATAGCACTTACAAAGTGCTATAATAACCTTTAGATTCAATTCATAGCTTTCAAAAAGAAGAATTCATTCATAACTTGGAAAACCATTTTTCAATTCAATCTTGAAATTCCTTTAATTAAACTGGAATTTCATTTCTTATCTGAAAGCTTTTATTCTTTTTTAAACAACAGTTTCATTTTGGAAATCTGATTCATTCATACGAGTTAGACTTCTTGGGTTAAATTCAAATTCCCAAAATTATACTTTTAAATGGTTTAAATTCAGATAAACACATTTATAACATTTTCAATCTCTAGTTTCAAATCATAGGATTCAATTTCAAACTTGAATTCAAATTTAAATCAAATTATTTAAATTTTCAAAACTCGATTAAGTTATTCAAAATAACTTTTATCTTTGAAATTCTATTTCAAAAGCTTTTCACATTAAACCCAAATTTCCAATTTCAAAATCAATTGAAATTAAAATTTCAATTTCAAATACATTAAATTTAAATTATCTGTGACTTAACCGATTTCCACGTGAAATCCATATTTGTGTGTGTAATAGTGTAGTCCGGGGTTTGAACACAATAGTGCAACACGATGAATCATCATAGATCAAAATACAGGATATAGTTGATAAGCGATATAACTATAACGCTCATCTTCATTCACAGATCACAGATATATATCACAGATAAGTAAATTACAGATCACAACATAAATCAGGGTATATCACAAAGCATCATATATCAAGGATATCAAACAATTCAATTATTCAGTCAAGTCCAAACATTCGTAATTAAAATTTATTAATCATTTGATTACTTCCCTTAAGTAATTTAGTAATCACTTATTCTCAATTAAATTTAAGCAATTAATTATCTTAATATAATTGTCCTTAATTAATTAACTTTAATTACTTTCCTTAATTAATTTATCTTAATTAATTTATGAAAGTCTCATCTATGATTTTACTAACATATAAATTTCTTAATTCATTATTTGAATATATATATATATATATATATATATATATATATATTTAACTCATATTTACAAAGTGATTTCTTAATTCATTTAAACTAAATTAATATTTTAAACTTGTAATTACAAATTTAATCAAAATAAATTATTTATTTCACTCTAATTTCTTGATGGTTAAAGAAATTTAAATCTTAAATCTTTGTTTACTTAAAGAAGAATTCATTTTCATAATTGATTAAATTCCACTTCCAAATATTAAAACTTTTATACCATCTTTCCCTTTGAAACTCCATTTAAATTTCCAAGTTTAAAACGAACACAAATTTAAACTTTGTTCATTTTATAAAACTATCTTTAAAAACTTAAAATTTCAAATTAAAAACGACACTTAGTTATAAAGAGATTTAAAAAAAAACAATTTCACTTAAGTTAAATATTTATTTATTTAAATTATTTTAATTTATATCCCTTTTCAAAAATCTGGAATTAACACTTAATTATCTCAGTCTAACATGATTTAAAATTTTAAAACTTAATAATTTAAAAAAAAACGATAAAACTGGTCGATGTTAAAACTGGAAAAAAGAATGACCCGAGTTTCTTTAGTTTTGCTTCGAGAAAATTGCAAGATTACCCGAGCCAGAATGCCATTTTCTCGAGTACGTACTCGAGTCGCCTGGGTACTGTTAAAAATTGAGATAACTAACCTACCCGAGATCCCTATATACTACTTCGAGTAAAAAATACGAAAACACCCGAGTAAAACGTAAGCTTTCCCGAGTAAATTCCCACGTTTCCCAGACCCAAGTTTCGCCAGCCTGACCAAAATCATGGTGCAGTATGTATTTTTACTTGATACATCTGGATTCTTAAAACAAGAAGTTCGATTTTTAAACTTATTGAAGTTAAGCTTTGTTCTTTGGTTTCCAGGGACACATACCTGTTAGTTTAACTTATATCAATTTTAATATTTAGATTTCAACTAAACAATCAGTTTTTGTTTACATCTTAAGTTCTAACAAAGGTTAGATCATGAAATGGAGATTTGTTTCTATCTACTTCAAAGCAACAGGTAACAGAGTGTAAATAAACGAACATGCCCAGACTTGCACAATCATACACATACAGGAATATGTATCATCTCAGAGAAAAAAACATGCTTTATCTAAACTTAGGTTATGTTTAAAATATATGTTACTCACCAGCTTTATGAAAAAGAACAGAGCACCCATGTTGAAACAGTTTGAACTTGAAAAACTGGAAAATGTTTTCCACTTTGATCTTCTTGCCTTGCTGTTGTCTGATGTTTAATTGTATTTGATGATGTAGAATGAAGTCTTGTTCAAGTTTATAAATGGAAGTTTTTATTCTTAGTCTTGTTTAGTTCGAACTGAAATGGGAATAGCTTCCAGGTTGAAGTTTTAAAACAATTTACAGGGTTAATATTTTTTTCCCATTGTCAGAGATTTTTATAAGGGTACTTTTGGTACAGGTCCTTATTAAGTTTCAAAATTCACGAAAAGTACTTCACTAAATTTCAGTGTAAATTAGGTCCCTGTTTTTTATTCACGATTATTGCAGAGCATGATGCAACATTTCATAAAAGTTGCTGACATTTCCGCAACATTTCTGTACACTGTGAACATAGTGTATGAAAGTTGCTGAAATATCAATACTTATTTATAAAAGTTGCTGATATTTCAGCAACATTTATGTACACTGTGAACACAGTTTATGAAAGTTGCTGAAATATCAGCACTTATTTATAAAAGTTGCTGACATTTCAACAATAATTTTTCTTTGTTTTTACAATAAAACTTTGACACAGATAGTTGCTGATATCAACACTTATTTATAAAAGTTGCTGACATTTCAGCAATAATTTTTCTTCATTTCCAGAAAACAAGGACCCGCTTTACAATGAAACTTTGACAGGGACCGGCTTTACAATATGAAAGTATGATAGGGATGCCTCCCTAATTTCCACTTTTTATAAAATGTGGAGGCTGAAAGAAGTTTTATGCAATTCGTATAGATTATGTTTGCTGCTAGGATATGCACATTTAATGCTATTACTACTTGATGTTCCCTTTGATACTTATCCATATTTTATACACTTGCCTTAGACTTAAACTACAAGCTATAGGTATAATATATTTTTACTTTGTATTTTGCTTTTGTTTCCTTAAGTTTTGCAGGCATATATCCTATTCGAACATTAGTTTATATTTTGAAACATGATTGAAATGTGATCCTTTACTTTGTAATTTATAGCTTATCTTTTATTCATTTATCTCTATTCATACTCAAATATTTATTTTACTTCTATCTTTGGTTTAAATATTATTATTAATTTTACTTTAATACCATTTGTCTTGAATTTCTATATATATATATATTTTCATAAACTTAAATTATTATTAAACCATTTATTTACGATTTAAATTCAAATCAAATATATATTATATTATTTCAAATTTAGTCAGATATGTTCAAATACAGATATATATTCTCATATATACAAAAATTTTAAATTTTTAAACGATTTATACAAATATACTTGGATATCGGGGAAACTCGCATCACCGCATCAATTAATTTCACAATTTTAATTAAAAAAATTAATAAATTATCATTTTAAATATTTATAAAATTTGGGGTCGTTACACCCATGGTCATTGAAGGCTAGGTTGGCGTAAAAGGTCCGATAAGATGGATAAAAAATGGTTAGATTTGACAATGAGAGCATAACTTCTTCAGTCTCATGTCAAATCTAACATTTTCTATCGATGTTATCAAAACTTCTACACCAATCCCCGCCTTCCATGACCATGGACCACTACCAAAGTTTACCAATTTCCAAACATACAGTTTTTTTTAATTTGTAATGATACTGTAAGTAACCTACTGACTGACAAAGAGGATCATCTGATGGACAAGGCATACGAAACCATCCATCACCATATTTATCTGGTTTTCTGGGAAGGACAATTCTAAAATGTTAATTTCCCCAGAAATCTAATCCAATAAGGTTTTTGGCATCCAAGCAAAAAAGAAGGCCATTATGGATTAATGATTTATATTCATAATGTATTCTTAGTCCAGAATCAAGCGTTTGACCAACTTTTCCCTTACCATCTCTTAAAGAGAGAGTCCTGATTCTACGTGGATGATAATTAATAAGGGTTGCCATCCTAAGTATTATAATATTAAAATGCAGCAAGATCTAAGGATTGAAACCTAATCTTATAACATGAAATCCATTGGTACAGTCATATTGCATATTTATGTACCTCCTTGTTGCGGAGCTACAACTTTATTATTTGCTCAAGTTCAACAATGCATAGGAAAGTAAAAATAGGTAATATTGTTAACAATATTGATCAGAATAGAAAACTTATAGTGAACTAATTAGCATGCTTTTGAATGAACAGGGAGTAGTATAAATAAAATCTGATTATGCTATATTACACAAATATATTTGTATTATGGGTAGCATACCTAAACTTGATGATTAAAAAATGGAAATGCTGCTAGTATTTACAAAAGTAATGCATACATGTAATAATTACTCAATCTTTTTATATGAAAATTAAAAGATCATGAAAACATCTTTTGGTTATTGGAACATAAACTTTATATGTTGTACTGCTAGAAGAAGATGCCGGAATAAATTATAACTAGGGTCACTCCAAATCACCTCTAGCTAGATTGCTCCTTATAAAATCAGTAAAATAGTGTCTTTTTATACTTCCTTTAATTTTTTTCTTTTTGTTAGAAAAAAGTAACAGTGCTCACCTAGATCTCCATTTCTTCATGAAGGAAGGCCCTTGCTTTAGAAAATCAGAAGTTTCTCCAAACAATAGCCAGCCCATTGTTCCTGGTGGCAACCCTATCAAGGTATATCTCATTCCATTCCATTTTATTAGAAAACAAGATAATATCAATATACTTATAATATATTCTAATATTACTCCAAGCAAACCCATTTTTTATGTAGTTTCCTCAGTGTTTTCTTCTTCCTTTTTAGCTCTCAACTAAGCTTTTAGCTCTCAACTAATCATTTATACAATCCCATTATTTACTCTCAGGTTCACACGTTAAAGAGATGAGTTGTTCTTCTCTTTTCCTCTCTTTCTTTGTCCCTGCCTTATATATTGGCCTGCATAGCTATATATGTACATGTGTGTATGCATACAAACACAGGAAAAAGATTCACATTTTAACTTAGAATGCTTTAAGCTAATTATGTCATGATTAGGGTTAAGTATATATATGATTGAATCAATATGGGATTACATAACAATAACATTAGTCTATGTGTAGATCAAACATGCACTTCATAGGGACAATACTAGAATAAGTACAATGATTCAATAAACTAATATTACATGCTCAAATTAGTTTGGTTACATAGTTCTAGCTCTCATATCTCCCCATTGTAAAGAGAGCAATATTTCATAATGATTAATATAGTACAAACCTATTTATCTCAAGAATCTAAAAATTGGAGCCTTAAAATCATGCTTGCATAACTGACATTGATAATAGTATGTCATTTCTTTTTGACGCAGCTGCTGATCCTTATTAATATAAGTTTACCGCTAACTAATCTTACATTAGAAGTTAAGCAAGTTAAATCCCCTAACTTATGACAATTGCACTACTTGGTTAGCACATTTCCTTTCAATTAAAAATTTTATAAAAATAATTTCCAGTGAACAAATATAAGAAAACGAACGTAGTTTTGTGTAGATGTTCAAACTTGCTAGAACACAACACTTGATTTATATAATGTTAATGTTATGAATATGTCTCTAATTATAATTTTTGTAGCTGCTATGCCATATTAAGTCAAGATTCTAGTTGTTTTAAGCTAAAAAGAAAAAATTCAAATGAATATAATATGTCTTATAAAGATCAAAAGTAAAGTTTTGCTAACACGGTAAAATTTTTGCACATCCTTCTCATAATAGGTTTTGTCTCTTTAAACTTTAACCCCTTACATAGCTTTTGTTACTTCAGCTACACGTCAGTGGGAAGACAAATGAATGACCAAATTGATTTATGCCAAAGATTTCATACAAGATAGTATTTTACTTTGTATTCTTAGTTTTCAGCTAAATAGTAAAACAATATATTTACAACCGATTTGTTTAAACAATAGAGTGAACAGATGTCAAGGTTTTCTTGATATGAAACCCGAAATTTAACTAAATATATGTGAAGTATGGGTTATAAACTAGTTGTGTGCAAACATGAAACCAACAAACTTCATGAGAATATTTTGAAGTGCAAAATTCATGTCAAAATGAACAAGTTCATCTTATTATGTTGCTCAACTCTGAACCCATCACATTATCTCGGTTAATGTGCTAAATTTTTAGAAACTTAGTTGACTTAATTAATTTCTAGTAAAACATAGTTAATTTTTATAGAACTTGTTAAATTAGTTAATTTTCATAAAATTTAATCGAAGTTTACAAACGGAGTTAAATTAGTTAAATGTTTATCATAAAAGATTTTTTTGTCTTCTGAATATATCTTTTGATGATGGGGGTACTAGGGAACTTATATATAATAATGAAAAAACCAAGAATTTTGAAATATAATTTTACATGCTTTTTTATCTTCAAATTATATCTTTTGATTGGGATATACTAAGAACCAATAAGTAATTAAAAAACAAAAATCTTCGACTAAAACTTCACTTGTGTTTAGGTTCGCCTTTTGACTGTGACTTGATACATGCATTAAATGTTTTGTTCCAAACATACCTTTTGATAGGGGTACATATGAAACTAATATACTAATCAAGAAAACCAAGTACATGGATTATAAATTCTAGTATGTGCAGGTTCCTCATTAGACCACGACCTAATATAGGCAATCGCTGTTATGTTCCTAATATTGAGTTCTTTGGGTTGCTTACTGAAGTTACTTCTGTAACTTAATTTGATATATTTGCTTACTCCAGTTTTAATGTGCTTCAAACTTCTTTTACTTATCCAAGATAGTAAAATGCAACTACAATGTACGATTTTCAACCTTAGAAATAATCATTTACATTATATGTCTATTTTACCTTCTAGGTGTCAACAACAAGCAAGGGGTGTTGGACAATAAGTACTATTTGCTTATAGATGGTTATGCAAGATTTTTACCTCCACTAAGCTACTAATAGAAGAATTATTTATTACCTTGCTTTAAATTTTACAAAGAATCTGACTTCTTTAGACAAAAACAGAACTCATGTAATCATAACCATGTTTGCTTCTGAAATTCAGGAATTTTGAATTTGTTGAGGCTCCCAATAATTTATTCAGCCAGTCTAATGCATGTAGTTAAAATCAATGGATTAAGTGATGCAAATTTTTATAAAGAGAATGGAATATCATGTTATTATTTAGAACTACATTTAATAATAAAAAATCCAACTATTGCGTTTTCAAGAAAATGGCCTTCATAAAGTAGCATGAAGTTATTTTCATGTGTCAATCACTTGATTAAAAACCCTAGTTATATAATTTAATGTAATTTAAATGCTTCTCAGCATTTTAAATCTTCATTAAAAACTTGGTTGAGACCACCAACTTGATAATCTAATCTTTAGTTACTAAGCCAATCCACCAAACATAGCATTATATGCAAATGTTTTACTTTCCTACTTCCCACCATCCAGCCGCCATCTTAAATGTATGTAGATGAATGTTCTCGTAAAGAACACAAACATATCAAAAGAAAGTTTTCAAAATCTACCACTGTAATTGTCAAAAATGTGATTACATTGAATATGCGATTCACAATTTATATCTTGATTTGATTCAATCACTAAATTTTATGATTTAAGATTTGAAATCCCATTTGTAGGTGAAGTATATTCATAAAGTCATATGTTGGTTGGTACTAATATTTGTTCCTTCGAGGTAACACTAAGCTACATGTTTTTGTCCTATATTCTATGGATTATATCTTGTAAATTGTCATTATAGTTTAGAATGTTTGATTCATATACCTTTCCATAGGTAAAAAAGGTACAAATTATGTTTTAAGTTGTTTTAGAAACACTTTTTGCTAATAATTAAACATCAAGTAAGTTTTATATCTTTGTAGAATTAATAGCAAAATGAGTGACCGTTCATAGGTGTACCGTATACTTAAAGATGGATATATAAATCTATAATTTGTTGATGGTGTCAACAAATTTATTGATTACGCGTTTCTACAAGTAAAATATGGAGGAAATGCCAGGTGTCCTGCTCTATGTGAAAAAATAAAAATTTCATATAAAGGAAGAAATTTTGAAGCATTTACTACTAAATGGTTTTTTTCCGCATTATTCTACTTGGATTTTCCATGGAAAGAAAAGAAGTTGGTGAACCAACATTGTCTGAGGCAGATTCAAATAATTAAATGATGATAACCCATATAAAGATACGATAATAGATGCGATGAGCGTTGGTTATGACGTGGAAGTGCAGCCATTATATCTCCAATCACAAAAGTTCTTACACAAGTTAAAAGTGGCTGATGAACCACTTTGGGATGGATGCAAACTTGCATGTGCGAACATGATAGGTCTTAAATCTCGATAGGGTATGATAGAGGCATGTTTTAATGATATGAGTGCACTAATTGACAACATGTTGCCTGAAGGGCATAAGCTAATTCGAAAATTTTATGAAGCTAAAAAAAATTGAAACATCTTGGGCTTGGTTAGAAAAAATTGACATTTGTTAGAATTATTTCATGTTGTATTACAAAGAAAATAATATGAAGTTTGTGATATTTGTAAAAGTCCCCGTCATAAGACTGAAGATACTAGCAATAATTGAAAAAATATTGCTATAAAATAACTTCGATACTTCCCAATCATTCCAAGATTGAAAAGGTTATTTATGCCACCAAATCATGCTCAAGACATGACATGGTATTATTACAATTAGTCAACCGATGGTTCAATGGCTCATCCAATTGATGGTGAGGCATGGAAAGAATTTGATCGTCAAAATTCGAATTTCGCATCATCCGATCGAAATGTCTGATTGGGCTTATGTACGGACGGGACTTGTGGCGATCCGAAAATTCGAATACTTCGCCTTCGAATATCGTAAGATTTTGAAATATAATTAAGTGTTATAAATATGACTGTATAACCTTGTTAAACATCATTTAATTGATGAATAGTGATAAATTTTTTTTTAAATTTGTTTAAAAGATACAGTCTTTGAAGGAAAATCGATAATGTGATCGAAAATCAGTTTATCGGTAAACAGCTTTTCGATCGATATAAGTTTTTCGAACTTCTGCGCACTCGTCTAATGATTAAAGGAACACATTAGCAACTAATTAATGCAACATTTCTTCATAAAGCTTGGAATGTTCTAGAAGCTTTGATATGGATGAGATATTATCATGAGAAGGGTATAACGGTAATTAACGTAAAGGAGAAGTGATATGAGCTGAAGCTTTCATGGCATGGTGGAGGGGGGAGGGATGAATGCAAGCTTAAAGGCCATTATTATTATGTCTCTATAAGGAGAGTCATAACATAGAGTATAGTCACAAATTCAAAGGTAAAGTTATCATAAAATCAATGGCTTCTTCTCCTTCTTCATCTCTTATGTTCTAAAGACTATTATTTCAAATCAATTTCAAATCCACTCAAACTTAGAGTAGAGCCTTGGGATAATAGTACAACGCTTTCCACCATGTTAAATATTGAAGAAGCGAAGCCATACTCCCCAAGCAAGAGAAGGCCATGAGCAAGATGGGGTTTGGGAGGGCAAGAGCAAGGTGGGAAGCAAGGACATGAGGAAGGAAAGGAGGTTGCTATTTTGGGTTTGAACTTGTGTTCTTAGATCTTGGTTATTGTTGGATTAAAGGTGAGCTAATAGCTCACTTTAAATGAAAATATAACACATATATGTTTATGTTTGATTGTGTTTATGTTGTTTGAATTGTTGTTGATATACGTTAAAATATTGGTTTGAATTCTTTCTTTGAAAGTAAGTGACATATGTGATCATGTATACGGACTTGAACAAACTTGGAAAGGACTTGAATGGATTTGTATGACATAAGACTAGGCCCTGAACGAAGCACATAGGTTATAGACAGACTTAAGTTTAGATTGGATTCGGATTTGAAAGTGCATTTCTAGCGATAGTCGATATAGATGCATTTCGGATTTGCCTTATTTTTGGGGATTGCTATGGAACTTTGTAAAGAAATCCTTAAGATTTATCGCCATATTTGTAATTTTTTATATGTATGTTTGTTGCTATTAAAAGCTTGAATGGTAAAAAGTTAAGTAACATCTCAAAAAATGGCCAATACTTCAATTTTGCAAAACTGCTCTGTTTAGCATTGATTTTGGACTTTAAAAGGTTAAAAGATATTTAAATTTATGTGTATTGTTTTATTTTTTACATATGTTTACTAACTCATATTAGAGCATTTCAAAAGTTGGTTGATATCTTTATGAATATTTAAGAAATAGTTGTGAATTTTTAAAGAAGAGATATTTTGTTAAAAACATGTTCTTTTAAAGTTTTAAGGAAAATTGTAAAGTTGTTATTTTCAAGTAACATTTTAGACAAATGTTTTAAAACATATTATAATTATTTTACAGCATTGTAAAAGTATATGCAAATGTTTTCAAAAATGGGCTAGAATTTCCAAATGGCCAAATGGTTAATTGTTTAATTACTTGCTTGAAAATAATTAACTATGTTTAATACATAAAGCCGATGAAGTAAGGCTTACTTATTTATTAGAGTTAAGATTGATGTCAAGTAGGGACAGAGTAATAGAGCTCTAATCTGCCGGTTTCCCTCAAGACCGAGTGATAGTAAGTCAGAAAATATCGAAAACATGTTAATCATGTTCATTTCTTACTTGTTTACGGAAATCATTAATACTATACTTAACACTAAAAGCCGACGAGTTAGATTTATCTATTTGTGAGATTCAAGAATGAAGTTCAAGGCAAGGCTTTAATGCAATTAGTGCTCTAACTTATCTGGCTTCGCTCTTGAATGGGGAAAGTTAAGTTGGAATTTCAAAACGAATTAACTGTACGAATCATGATTTGTATAAGCAATTTTTTTGAATACATCATCGATTAGCGGATTATCGATCTTGACCTAATGTTAACTCAAGGAGTTATCGAAAGACTCTGCGATTACATTATAATAAGAACCCCAACGGAGGAGTATTAGTATGAAACGCCTCTAGCTTTTGCTTACTTTTGAAAAAACTGGAATTAATTAGCCGAAAATTCATCGAATTAGTTTTAAAGAAGCCGGGACCGGTAAGTGTTTTACTTATCGAATGCCACTTCAAAATTAGTATACATATTCTATGTGGGAACTCAAGATATTTTCGAGATGCTCGAATCAATGTAGCGATTCATGATCTGTCGAGATATGGGAATCCATTTGGGGATTCATGTTCTATTCAAGTAATGAAGACAACTATAAGAGGTGCCAAACGTAGCCTCGACATCAAAAATGATAGAAGACAGAATATGGGTAGAGTTTGGGGGGTTTCAAACCTACGACATGTAACTCTATATCTAGAGTATGCTTAATGATTGTTGGCCGGTGGGAGTTGATGATTTTTGGGATCACGTGTTAGGGAATGGACCAACTATGTTTTCCTTTGAGGTGTATTTTATGTAGCGATATACGATGCTTGGAGGTATTTTTTTACCCTTGAGCAGGAGATTGGATTTGGCATCGATCGAAGAGATTTCCACGGAAAAATCCATTATGCAAACGAACCATGATAGTTTTGATTTTACACTAAATATGTTGTGGTGTGATGAATATGATAGAGTTAGGGGTATGCCCTAGTGGTAATTATGTAATTTGTTACTATATCTAACTCATTGAACAGTCTTGTTCATACTAAAGGTGTTTCTTTCTATTATATACTTAATATAATGTGGTTATATTAATTAATTAATTTAATTAAATGTATATTTAATAGAAAATCCATAAATGGCATTTTTTGTGATAGTAGTTACAAAGTGTTGTAGCCGTGAGTAATTTATCACAATAAAACAAATATACCATTTTAAATGTTCCTAGTCAAGATGCATCGAGATTGGATATCGGTGTATCCGTTAAGACTAGAGTATGTAACTCTCTCCAAATGTTGGGCAGTGTATTACTCATGACTGCCGAGGGCTCCATTCCCAACCTTAATTACACACTTTATTTTATCTTTCTAGATCTCACAGGTGGGATAAATGTACTAGTCACTTCGCATACTCCTTTTGTTATCACATTTAAGGAAATGATTTCAATTTTATTGTTTAAGTGTTATAAACTGTAACGACCCGGAGATTTCGAACCCGAAATTTCCAGATAGTTAGAAGAAAAAGAAAAGAGATAGAAGAAAGAAACAGAAAGAAGAAAGAAGAACAGAGAACACAACATCTCACATTCGCAGCGGATTAAATATAATAACAAATAATAGCATTTTATAAAAGAAAGCTGTAATTGTTGCTTTACATACAATTCATCAGAGTTACAATCATTACAATAGACTGGATAGTTATAATTAACATGTCTCCGACTACAATCTATATATATATACACAATCTCATATGAACAACGGAAAACACTCTATACGTTCCTGCCATCCAGCTCGCATCCTGAGCTCCAGAACGTCCTTACCTGAAAATCTGTAATACTCGGTCTGACCCGAGCATTACATCAAAGTAACACCCGGGTCAGGCTGGAAACCAGCGTGAGTAAACTCATCTAACATGAAATTTAAATCCATAGAACTTATTTAAATTTTAAAAATAGCTTGAAAAAGTTTAAAATAGATAAATAGTTGAAAAATAGTTATTAGTTTGTAAAATAGTTGTAAAATAGTTAAGTAGGTATAAAATAGTTAGATAATTGCAAAATAGTTTTAAAATAGTGATTAGATGTAGGTAACTGAAAAATAGTAATTAGTTTATAAGACAGTTTCAAAATAGTTAAATAGTTCCAAAATAATTGTAAAATAAGTATGAGATAGTTTGGGTTTAAGAAGAAAGATTATAGTAAATAGTTTGGAAAATATATTTGTATTAAAACAATTTATTTTGAAAAATAATTCAGAGCCAAACTGTTTAATTTCCCAATCTCCATTTCCAATTAATTTCCCATCAATTCAATTTAAGTTTTCACTTCCATTTAAATTGACTTAATACTTCAATTTCCATTGAAATTGATTTATTCCCAATTCAAGTTAAATAAATCCTCAATTTCTTTCCTAATTCAAATCAAATTCCATTTGATTTTAAAACTTATACATCTTAAATCACAATTCTAATTAATTCAAATCAAATTCAATTTGAACTAATTCTATTCAAATCTCAACTTAAAACCATCTCGAATTATATAAATTCGAGTTAATTTTTTTTTTCTTTTATGTTGATTTAATCCCTTAAATCAAATCATCTTTTACTTTTTAAATTAAATCAACCTTTATTTTTAATTTAACAACTTAAATTTTTAAACCATTTAATTCTGAATCCAAATTCCAAATTCCATTTTAAAATTATCTTTACTTAACTTATTTTAAAGTTCAAATTAAAAGTTCAAAGAAATTTTATCTTCAAAATTCAATTTATTGCCAAATTTTATCTTCCAAATTTGAAACTGATTCTTAAACAACTTTTAAGTTACAATTTAATTCTTAACATTTAAATCTTAAGTTTAAAAGGGATTCCATATCCTTAATTTCAATTTAAGGTTTTAATTTTCATTTATCTCAATTATGGATATATTATCACAATCCATTTCTTCATTCATTCAAACAAATCAAATTCACCATTTTAACTTTCCAAGTTAAATTTCAATTTCATCTTAAAATTTCGAATTCAAGTTGTTCATTCTAAACTCATTTAACCTTCCTTAAGTTAAATTCAATTTAATCCAGTCAACTTTACCCAATTTGAATTCTCATTTCAAATTTTAAACTTTATATTAATTCCCACTTAAGTTTTAAAAACTTATCACATTTCCAGAAAATTCAAAACTCAACACTTAGTGTTTACTTCCAATCAACTTTGCCCTTATGTATATATCCAACATATATACATATTTATTTCATTTGCACTTCAAGTCATACTTTAAATTTTAAACCATTCTTGGTTTTTTATTTCAAAACAAATTACTTTAAAATAATTTTCAAGTTTTCTGGATTTAGATTTAAAATTTCACAATTTTAAATTATCTTCAATTCCAATTTATAAGTCATACTTACATCCATGCAAACAATTTTCATATTATAACTTTAATGATTATCTCATATATCAGATTATCAAACACTTTAAGGTTTTAAATCAAAGTTTACTCACCTCTTTTGTTTTGAACAGAGCAGCCTGTTTCTTCGATTTAAAACTGGAAACTTAGTTGATCTTTTACTTTGAAAACTGGAGACTGCTTGCTGTTATAATTTGAGTTGAATCTACTTTGTTTTGACAAGAATCTGGACTGAAGCTTGAAAATGCTTTGAAATCTGAAGCTTTGATGATTCAAATAGTTGATTGTTTATGAATTTCTGGTTATAGTTGTATACAGGCTTTGAGTTTCTTGTGATTTGTAAAAATGTTTTTCTTTACAGGGTTTTGGCTTCTGATTTGTAATGTTTACAGGGTTTCGATTTTTAAGAAGATGAGAGGAGGTTTGAGAAATATGTATAGCCTATTTTTATTTATTTATCTTAAGTATCATGTATATATTTTAATTAAAGAGATTCATTGCCACTTGTCTTTTGCATGTTATATAAAAGCTACAAATGTCAAAACCAAAATTTTATATATTTTCTTATGTTTTTATTAATTTATGTTTTATTGTTTTATATTTTTATATTCATACATTTTCTAGTATTTATAACTTTTAAAAGAGAATGATTTTAAAATCTTAATTTTATACTAATAATAATCATATTGTGACGACCCGGAATTTTTGAGCATTTGAAATTGGATATTTAATCGATTTTAAATATTCAATAATTAATTTTTAACTAGAATTTCAAATATCACTATTTATTTGATAATTAAATTATGGAATTAAACAATTGGAATTGGGTAAAAATGTGAAATCTGAATTTTAAGCTGTTAAAAATAATTTGAAAGCTTGTAAAATCTATATTGATAATTCTGAAGGTAATAGAACTTTTGAAATTTAATTTAAAGGTGATTTGTTCAGTTTAAAAATATATCGTTTATATCGATATTTAAAAATAACCGTCCGAGGCACAGTCTCGAAATTCGACGAAACCAGTTCCATTGGTTCCGTAATATTGAATTATTATCGGTTTTCAATTTTCGTAGTATGTGGGGTTGTTGTGTGAGCATACGATTGTAAAACGCGCTGAAATTTATATCGAGACAATTTGGATTTTTGATTCAATTTAATATATGTATATTAACATACAAATCAACATCAGCCTACTTTTATCTCCCATCGCAGTATTCTTTTCTTTCAATTGTCAGTAAAGCTAACTGTCTTAGGCACGCAAATATTTTCCCCCTTTTATTTCATTTTACAGCCGACAGAGAGAAACATATCGTTCACAAATTAAAATGGCCGAGCAAACCATAGTTTTCCTCTTTTAAACTTCATCTCACCTCATCCTCCTCCTTTTAGTCCAGTCGAAAGATGATGGAGACGAGATCGATTCCCAGAAAAAGGAGTGAACGCGAGCCTCTATCCCTCTAAATTCTATGGTTTCGATCGCTAATTTCAGGGAACAGTTCGCGATCTCCTTTCGAGGAGCGTACGCAAAATCGAGTCGATCAAGTGGGGCGACTTCGTGGAGGCTATAGATTTCTAGGTCGAGATCGAGGATTTGGGGGTCGCGACTTGTTTCTTCTACTGCTAGTTCGAGCTCGAGATCGAGAAGTTCGATCGAGCTAGGGCATGAGGCTGCATCGGCATCGCGCGTGGTCGAGAGTTTCGTAAGAGTAGGGCTTGGCAGGTTGGAGTTGATTTCGGTGAGGCGGATGCCATATCAGGATCTGGCATGCACGAAGTTCGGGGAGGAACAGACAATTGGAAGGGAAGAGAAGGAATAGGGTCTTGGGCCGGTTCGTTTGGTGAGCCTCTTTTTCTGTTTTTAAAACTTGAATTCATATTTTAAATTGAAAGAAACTAAAGCTTGGAAAATTTGCAGTAAGTTATAATCAGTTCTGCTCTGCATTCAATTTAAATAAATATATATACATGTGTTTATATATGGATTAAGGAGATGCACCCCTGTGACCAACTGATTATTTTTATAAAATATATACTGATAATCTTCTTTATAAATTCAATAGTGGAATAAACTATTTTAGTTACTAAAGATTTTAAAAGATGTATATAGGTTGTTTTAATAAGAATAAAATAAAATACACATATATACCTATATTTATTAAGCTTAATTTTATCATAATGGAGATTAATTTGTTAACAAGCTTATTTAATGATTTTGTCATTAAAAATATATTTATTAAAAGAAGATTGCTTTAAAAATTTAATCTGTTAGTTAAATTAAATTATTAGTAAAATTAAGTTTGTTAAATGGTAATTTATTGTTCGATTTAATTCAAATATTAATAAATCGTATAAATTGTTTATTCAAGGACAAAAATCGGAAAACCAAGGCAATAATGAAGTGGACTGCAAACGTAAATTCAAGGTGAGTTAATCTCACTCAGTTGAATTTAAATTTAAATGGTTAAATTTAAATAATTGATTGAATGGTTGCATTGATTGAATATGCTATACTATATATAGTAGTATATACCAATATATATATATTGGCATATGTATATATTGGAGTAGTTGATATTCCCGCATTTATATAGCGGATGAGACCCTATGCGCCGCATAATAGCGGATGATTTATATAAATCCCATATACCGCGATATTCCACTTTGAAGTGGAATTGGTATTGTGCTAACGTTTGTGGATGCAGGGAAACAGGTTGGAGGGATTCAACTGGATTCCTCAAAATTATTTAGATTATTTGATATTCTGTTCTATGAATATTGATATCCTGTGATGATTTTATTGATGATTGAAATATTGGATGATATGGTTGGATTGAATATTTCAATAAAAAGGAGTTATCAAAATATATTGAATTGGATTTTGAAAGAAATAAAAGAGTAAATTTTAAGTAAATATTTCAAGTGAATTGGAATAAGGGAATTTCGAAATAACAAGGGAAATATTAACTTTAAACTAAAGTGATATTAAATTTAAAGAATAAAGGATTTATTTTGAATGTAAGAATTAAATTTAATTAAAGGCTAAAGAAGGAATTTTGGAAGTTTAAAATTGGTATTTTCAGTTAAAAAGGGTTTTAACTCAAATAAAGGAATAAATCTAAGAGTTAATGTATTTTGAAATAAATGAAGTAGTAAAGGAAATTTATTTCAAAGTAAAGTAAAGTAAATTGGAAAATCAATTGGAAATTGATTTAGTTGTTTAAAATTGGAATTTTAAAAGAGAAGTGAGATTTTGGAATTTATAAACTGGGTTTATAAAGTAAAATAAAATATCAGTGGATATTAGAAAATATAAATTCAAGGTGGGAATTTAAAAAGGGATATGAATTGGTTTGAAATAAATGTTGATTTATTTTAAAAGATGGAAATGAGAAGTGTATTTCTCTGGATAGCCAAGTACGTTTTCAAAGCAATTTTAAATATAAGTTAAAAGTTTTAAGTATGTTTTAAAAAGCATGTTTTAGAAAATTGATTATTCTAAATGTTAATTTTCAAAGTAGGTATTTTTAAAATCTATTATTGTAGTAATTATATAAAAGTGATTTGCTATTCTGTTTTAAAAAGAGAAATTTAGTTTATATTTATAAAGTGGTTTATTTTAAAGTATATATTTTTAATAAAGTATTAAAGTAGTTGATTTCAATGTTATAAAATATATTTTAAAATAAAGTGTTTTTAAATTATTTTAAAATCTAAAAGTGTTTTGTACTTGGTGTTTCAGAGAAATAAATATTTGGAAATGTATTCCGTAAGCGGAAATTGTTTGAAATTGTTTTCAAAATGAGCTTTGAAAATTGGAAATATATCTTGGAAAGATATTTGGGCAAATAAATAATGTGGGAAATTATTTAATTGTGTGATGGTTGCTTATGGATGTTAATTGATAGTTAAATAACCGACTATCAATATTGGCCAATGCGCTGATCGTTTCGAAGAGACCGGGATCGAGTTTCCGTATACCGGGATTCTAGGTCTGGAGACTCGAATACCACTTCGATTCGGTTTGTACGTTTCGTGTAACGATTTCGGAGTCGAAGATGGAGCAGTGAAGTGCAAGGGCTAGTCGCTACTAATCCTGAGGATATTTCCAAAATGGATGTAGTAGGAATAGTGCCTTCGGTTCCGTTCAAACCCAGGACGGACTTGTATGGACGAATGCTTGCGAAACATCGTCAGCGGACGATGGGCATTCTAAGGGATATGTTCTGAAAAGGTATCGTTTAGCCTCGAACCTCATCAACCGGGAATGACTGAAAATCAGGGGTTATGCAGCAAGGCTTCGTGGGTAGCTCCCACTGGAGGGTAAGGTCATCCCTGTCTAGATGTCCCTTTTTATTTCGGCTTAGTGGTGCGGTTGCTGATCCCAACCGTGGGGTGATTTTATTCGGGATCATCCAGTAAGGGATGGTTCCGGCCTTGTGTTGCAGGGGAGCGGGCGTACTCCTCGGTACGGTGATCTAGGCCACGTACTGTGATAGGTGGTACCCCAGTGCCTAGTCATTCGTTGGAAATCCATTTTTCCTACGTGCCTTGTACGGTATTTGTTTGTATTACCCACTTTTGTGGCTAGTATGCTGGAATTTAATAATGTAACAATTTCAGCTATTTTAATAAGTATTTGTGAATAGACACTATTATAATATCAGAGGATCTTATAAAAAGTGTTTTTAGCTATCGTAAGGTAAAAACCCGACATGTTTATTTGTGGCGTGGTCTTACGAGATGCTTTTGTTTTCAAAGGATTTTTGAAACTTTAATAATCAATTGAGTGTGATTTTCTCACGCTGGTATTCCAGACTGACTCGGGTATTGTTTTATATGATGCTCGGGTCAGACCGAGTATTATAAATTACAGGAAATGATGATGTGGAGCTGGATGGCGATACGTACTTTCATATTTGAGTTATATATTCCGCTGTGTATTCAGATTGTGAGGACAAGTTATGATTACTGTCCAGTTGTATGATATTGATGTGATGTACTCTGATGATGTATTGGGATGATGTATATATAAACAGATATAGATTTCTTTTTGTGTAAAGATCTGTTATTACCTATTATAGTTTATTCCGCTGCGTAGGAGAGATTCTGTTGTTGTTTTCTATTTTTCTTCTTCTTCTACCTCTTCTTCTTAACTCAAATGGTCCGGTTTTTCGTATAGGAAAAATTCGGGTTGTTACAGTGGTATCAGAGCTTAGGCTGGCGACAACCTTGGCTCTGGTGGGAATTTTGAGAGTATTAATAGATATGAGCGCGTATTTGTTAGTGAATATAAAATGGTTTTATATTGTGTTGGTTGATTTATTGAGTGGCATATGAACCTTCGTCGGCACAGTCTGGACAACTGTATCGAAGGGGTTTCTAAACACTTGAATAGAACAGTTCGACACAATATTGTTTTAAATAGGGTAAATGAAATAATTTTGCCCAAATTATTTTGTATATAAAGGAAATAATTATTTGAAATTATTATAGTATATATTTGGATGCTTGGTTGTTAGAAAATGACCATAATGAGTTAGTCTCATTATTGAGTAGAAATTGAAACTTATAACCTAAGTTGAAGAATAATTTATATAATAAGTGGAATTTGAGAATGTAGTTTATAAATGGAAATAAACTCCATATACAAATGAAATTTGTAAATGTAAATTGTAAATGTGACTTATAATTTGAAATAAAATGTGATAAAATTCCAGAGTAATGTTTGGATATAAAAAAATTGGATGGATTTTTGTTTTGGGAAAGATTTAAATTCCTTTGGATTTAAAAATAGTTTTTAAAGGTTTTGGGGAAATAATGGTGATATTATTTCATGAATATTTTTGAAATTGAATTCATATCTGGTGGGATTTGGGATTTAAAAATGTTTGAAATGTTTTAAAGTGATAAAAGCATTGAATTCTCTTTCGGTCGCTGGAAAATAATTTCGGTGATGACTGCAGCATCATCGATGTCTATTTTCGAGTTTCCAAAGAGAAATTGCTACCAAACTGTTTTAAATTGGAAATGATTGTGAACTGGGTTGGTTTTGGAATTCAAAGGGAAATTTGTTTGGTAAAAGCAGATTGTTTTGGAAATTTGGATTTGATGTGATTTACCAGATATGTATGAGTTATTTATGGATTCAAAATGGTTTTTGGAATAAAATCGGGCAATTGGATTCTGGAAATTCTATTTAAAATATAAATATAGAAATTTAAATGAATCAACAACATAAAGTATAGAATGAAGTTGATTGAAATAAGAAAAGAATGAAAGTTAAATTCTGGGATTATAATTATGAGATGAAATTAACTCAATGAGTAATATAACCTGGTAGATAAAAGAGTTAGAGAACTTGAAGGTGAATGAATTGTAAAACTTGTATAAAATTGTATCCTAGAATTAAAATTTAATTCGAGTATATGAAGGTGAATAAAATATATTTGAATTTAACTTAAGATAAGTTAAATAAGAATTGAGAATTGGAATTGAGTTAAATATAAGTAAGTTGAAGTCGAATTGAATTGGATATAAAGGTAATGTAAAATGCTTATAATTGTGTAAAGAAATTCATATTCTTAAGTTCTTAAGTGTAATAATTTGAAATTGATTATAAAGATGGAAATGGACTTAAATGAATAGTCCTAGATCTTAAGTAAGTAAGTTAAACTTATGAATAGAAATGAAATTGTAAGTCATAAATGGGAATCCATTACTTTGAACCATTAAGAGTTATAATTTGAAATTGTAATTATCAAATGGAAATGACTAAGATGAGCAATCTTAATTTTTAAATAGATCCAAACTTGAATTATAAAATATATTGAACTTAAGAAAATTAAGTGAAGTGATATTTGGAATTAAAAAGCAAGTATTTAATTTTAACCAGCAAAGGAACTAATGAGATAATAAATTAGTTAATGAAATTGAATTGGGAATTAATGAAATTGGATTAAAATAGTAATGGTTTGGATTTCGAATGGAATCCGAATAAGTGAAAATAAATAAATGGATGGAATTTGATTAAATAAGAATCAAATGAAAGATGGAAATAAAACTTTAAAGGGTTGGTTAAATGGAAAATAAACTTAAGTTATTGACTTAAGTAAATATTGAATGGAAACTGAACTCAAACAGAGGAGTGGTTTAAATAAGTTGAGAAATAGTTATTGAATGAATTAACTTGGATTGTTTTCGAGCTAAATAAAATTCAATTTTTGGAAGTTGGAGATGAATTGAATTTAAGGAAAAAAAAAAAAATTTGGAAATGAAGTAGTAAATAAATATAAGAAAATTTATATGAACTTAAGAATTGAAGAATGAAATTCTTAAGAAAATTTGTATTGGAAATATACTTAGTAATTTTGAAATGGAAAATAAAAAAATATATATACTAAGTGAATAGTTGAATGAAGACTAAAACTGAAGTTGTGAAATGGGATAGTTGTGAATAAGGGGATAACAATCAAAATGAATGTGAATAAAAGAAAATTGATATAATTGGTAATCAATTGAAATTTATACGTAAGATGTACGTATATTATTTTATTCGCATAGCTATTTGGTCCAGGTGTCGAACACAGAATTTCGAGATAGTTTTATCGATCCGAATTAGGATTTTTCACTCGATTTTCAACGGCGAGCCTGGATATGGATTGTTGATTGATTCTGGATATTCTCTATCATAGTTTGTGACTATGCAAGGAGAATGACGGTTTCTGATCAAGAAACCAGATCTGAGTCCGCACTAGGAAGTCGGGTGGACAATACTAGTTCGGAAGTGAAATTGTGTGATCGATTGAGCGATCGAATGTGATATTGCGTACGAATGATATATGTGCATCGTACGGGCTTAAGTAAAACAAATATTGGAAATTTGTAAAGGAAAGTATAAAATGACTTTGGAATTGTGATTGAATATTATTGCTTAGTAGGATATACAGGTGTATAACAGCAATGAATAAATTGGGATTTTTGATTTAGAAGATAAAATTTAATGGCCCGACAAAAAGGTATGTATTTGAATTTCTATATGAAATTTGATTGGGTTTTGGATCCAGCCACTTGGCTTTTTGTTTTCTTTTTGAGATTGGGAGGCCATAGAGCCATTTTGTAGTAGTACCGAGCTAGCCGCGCAAAGGAGACGCTGGCGAAATTTTTCGGAAATTTAGGGAGTTAGAAAAATTTTGGGAAATTTTTGATAATTCAAAATTTGAATTCAAATTTAAATTTGAATGGATAAGTAGGTGGTATGAGTTGAACTTATGAATAAGTTTGGGAAGTTAAAATATGATTAGTGTATCATTAATAAAAGATTGTTTGGGTATTGTTAAAACTATTTGGATTTGAGAAATAGTAAACGGGGATTGAATCATTCTTCCTAACTGGTAATTTCGGGGACGAAATTCTTTTAAGGGGGAAGGAATGTGACGACCCGGAATTTTTGAGCATTTGAAATTGGATATTTAATCGATTTTAAATATTCAATAATTAATTTTTAACTAGAATTTCAAATATCACTATTTATTTGATAATTAAATTATGGAATTAAACAATTGGAATTGGGTAAAAATGTGAAATCTGAATTTTAAGCTGTTAAAAATAATTTGAAAGCTTGTAAAATCTATATTGATAATTCTGAAGGTAATAGAACTTTTGAAATTTAATTTAAAGGTGATTTGTTCAGTTTAAAAATATATCGTTTATATCGATATTTAAAAATAACCGTCCGAGGCACAGTCTCGAAATTCGACGAAACCAGTTCCATTGGTTCCGTAATATTGAATTATTATCGGTTTTCAATTTTCGTAGTATGTGGGGTTGTTGTGTGAGCATACGATTGTAAAACGCGCTGAAATTTATATCGAGACAATTTGGATTTTTGATTCAATTTAATATATGTATATTAACATACAAATCAACATCAGCCTACTTTTATCTCCCATCGCAGTATTATTTTCTTTCAATTGTCAGTAAAGCTAACTGTCTTAGGCACGCAAATATTTTCCCCCTTTTATTTCATTTTACAGCCGACAGAGAGAAACATATCGTTCACAAATTAAAATGGCCAAGCAAACCATAGTTTTCCTCTTTAAAACTTCATCTCACCTCATCCTCCTCCTTTTAGTCCAGTCGAAAGATGATGGAGACGAGATCGATTCCCAGAAAAAGGAGTGAACGCGAGCCTCTATCCCTATAAATTCTATGGTTTCGATCGCTAATTTCAGGGAACAGTTCGCGATCTCCTTTCGAGGAGCGTACGCAAAATCGAGTCGATCAAGTGGGGCGACTTCGTGGAGGCTATAGATTTCTAGGTCGAGATCGAGGATTTGGGGGTCGCGACTTGTTTCTTCTACTGCTAGTTTGAGCTCGAGATCGAGAAGTTCGATCGAGCTAGGGCATGAGGCTGCATCGGCATCGCGCGTGGTCGAGAGTTTCGTAAGAGTAGGGCTTGGCAGGTTGGAGTTGATTTCGGTGAGGTGGATGCCATATCAGGATCTGGCATGCACGAAGTTCGGGGAGGAACAGACAATTGGAAGGGAAGAGAAGGAATAGGGTCTTGGGCCGGTTCGTTTGGTGAGCCTCTTTTTCTGTTTTTAAAACTTGAATTCATATTTTAAATTGAAAGAAACTAAAGCTTGGAAAATTTGCAGTAAGTTATAATCAGTTCTGCTCTGCATTCAATTTAAATAAATATATATACATGTGTTTATATATGGATTAAGGAGATGCACCCCTGTGACCAACTGATTATTTTTATAAAATATATACTGATAATCTTCTTTATAAATTCAATAGTGGAATAAACTATTTTAGTTACTAAAGATTTTAAAAGATGTATATAGGTTGTTTTAATAAGAATAAAATAAAATACACATATATACCTATATTTATTAAGCTTAATTTTATCATAATGGAGATTAATTTGTTAACAAGCTTATTTAATGATTTTGTCATTAAAAATATATTTATTAAAAGAAGATTGCTTTAAAAATTTAATCTGTTAGTTAAATTAAATTATTAGTAAAATTAAGTTTGTTAAATGGTAATTTATTGTTCGATTTAATTCAAATATTAATAAATCGTATAAATTGTTTATTCAAGGACAAAAATCGGAAAACCAAGGCAATAATGAAGTGGACTGCAAACGTAAATTCAAGGTGAGTTAATCTCACTCAGTTGAATTTAAATTTAAATGGTTAAATTTAAATAATTGATTGAATGGTTGCATTGATTGAATATGCTATACTATATATAGTAGTATATACCAATATATATATATTGGCATATGTATATATTGGAGTAGTTGATATTCCCGCATTTATATAGCGGATGAGACCCTATGCGCCGCATAATAGCGGATGATTTATATAAATCCCATATACCGCGATATTCCACTTTGAAGTGGAATTGGTATTGTGCTAACGTTTGTGGATGCAGGGAAACAGGTTGGAGGGATCCAACTGGATTCCTCAAAATTATTTAGATTATTGATATTCTGTTCTATGAATATTGATATCCTGTGATGATTTTATTGATGATTGAAATATTGGATGATATGGTTGGATTGAATATTTCAATAAAAAGGAGTTATCAAAATATATTGAATTGGATTTTGAAAGAAATAAAAGAGTAAATTTTAAGTAAATATTTCAAGTGAATTGGAATAAGGGAATTTCGAAATAACAAGGGAAATATTAACTTTAAACTAAAGTGATATTAAATTTAAAGAATAAAGGATTTATTTTGAATGTAAGAATTAAATTTAATTAAAGGCTAAAGAAGGAATTTTGGAAGTTTAAAATTGGTATTTTCAGTTAAAAAGGGTTTTAACTCAAATAAAGGAATAAATCTAAGAGTTAATGTATTTTGAAATAAATGAAGTAGTAAAGGAAATTTATTTCAAAGTAAAGTAAAGTAAATTGGAAAATCAATTGGAAATTGATTTAGTTGTTTAAAATTGGAATTTTAAAAGAGAAGTGAGATTTTGGAATTTATAAACTGGGTTTATAAAGTAAAATAAAATATCAGTGGATATTAGAAAATATAAATTCAAGGTGGGAATTTAAAAAGGGATATGAATTGGTTTGAAATAAATGTTGATTTATTTTAAAAGATGGAAATGAGAAGTGTATTTCTCTGGATAGCCAAGTACGTTTTCAAAGCAATTTTAAATATAAGTTAAAAGTTTTAAGTATGTTTTAAAAAGCATGTTTTAGAAAATTGATTATTCTAAATGTTAATTTTCAAAGTAGGTATTTTTAAAATCTATTATTGTAGTAATTATATAAAAGTGATTTGCTATTCTGTTTTAAAAAGAGAAATTTAGTTTATATTTATAAAGTGGTTTATTTTAAAGTATATATTTTTAATAAAGTATTAAAGTAGTTGATTTCAATGTTATAAAATATATTTTAAAATAAAGTGTTTTTAAATTATTTTAAAATCTAAAAGTGTTTTGTACTTGGTGTTTCAGAGAAATAAATATTTGGAAATGTATTCCGTAAGCGGAAATTGTTTGAAATTGTTTTCAAAATGAGCTTTGAAAATTGGAAATATATCTTGGAAAGATATTTGGGCAAATAAATAATGTGGGAAATTATTTAATTGTGTGATGGTTGCTTATGGATGTTAATTGATAGTTAAATAACCGACTATCAATATTGGCCAATGCGCTGATCGTTTCGAAGAGACCGGGATCGAGTTTCCGTATACCGGGATTCTAGGTCTGGAGACTCGAATACCACTTCGATTCGGTTTGTACGTTTCGTGTAACGATTTCGGAGTCGAAGATGGAGCAGTGAAGTGCAAGGGCTAGTCGCTACTAATCCTGAGGATATTTCCAAAATGGATGTAGTAGGAATAGTGCCTTCGGTTCCGTTCAAACCCAGGACGGACTTGTATGGACGAATGCTTGCGAAACATCGTCAGCGGACGATGGGCATTCTAAGGGATATGTTCTGAAAAGGTATCGTTTAGCCTCGAACCTCATCAACCGGGAATGACTGAAAATCAGGGGTTATGCAGCAAGGCTTCGTGGGTAGCTCCCACTGGAGGGTAAGGTCATCCCTGTCTAGATGTCCCTTTTTATTTCGGCTTAGTGGTGCGGTTGCTGATCCCAACCGTGGGGTGATTTTATTCGGGATCATCCAGTAAGGGATGGTTCCGGCCTTGTGTTGCAGGGGAGCGGGCGTACTCCTCGGTACGGTGATCTAGGCCACGTACTGTGATAGGTGGTACCCCAGTGCCTAGTCATTCGTTGGAAATCCATTTTTCCTACGTGCCTTGTACGGTATTTGTTTGTATTACCCACTTTTGTGGCTAGTATGCTGGAATTTAATAATGTAACAATTTCAGCTATTTTAATAAGTATTTGTGAATAGACACTATTATAATATCAGAGGATCTTATAAAAAGTGTTTTTAGCTATCGTAAGGTAAAAACCCGACATGTTTATTTGTGGCGTGGTCTTACGAGATGCTTTTGTTTTCAAAGGATTTTTGAAACTTTAATAATCAATTGAGTGTGATTTTCTCACGCTGGTATTCCAGACTGACTCGGGTATTGTTTTATATGATGCTCGGGTCAGACCGAGTATTATAAATTACAGGAAATGATGATGTGGAGCTGGATGGCGATACGTACTTTCATATTTGAGTTATATATTCCGCTGTGTATTCAGATTGTGAGGACAAGTTATGATTACTGTCCAGTTGTATGATATTGATGTGATGTACTCTGATGATGTATTGGGATGATGTATATATAAACAGATATAGATTTCTTTTTGTGTAAAGATCTGTTATTACCTATTATAGTTTATTCCGCTGCGTAGGAGAGATTCTGTTGTTGTTTTCTATTTTTCTTCTTCTTCTACCTCTTCTTCTTAACTCAAATGGTCCGGTTTTTCGTATAGGAAAAATTCGGGTTGTTACAGTGGTATCAGAGCTTAGGCTGGCGACAACCTTGGCTCTGGTGGGAATTTTGAGAGTATTAATAGATATGAGCGCGTATTTGTTAGTGAATATAAAATGGTTTTATATTGTGTTGGTTGATTTATTGAGTGGCATATGAACCTTCGTCGGCACAGTCTGGACAACTGTATCGAAGGGGTTTCTAAACACTTGAATAGAACAGTTCGACACAATATTGTTTTAAATAGGGTAAATGAAATAATTTTGCCCAAATTATTTTGTATATAAAGGAAATAATTATTTGAAATTATTATAGTATATATTTGGATGCTTGGTTGTTAGAAAATGACCATAATGAGTTAGTCTCATTATTGAGTAGAAATTGAAACTTATAACCTAAGTTGAAGAATAATTTATATAATAAGTGGAATTTGAGAATGTAGTTTATAAATGGAAATAAACTCCATATACAAATGAAATTTGTAAATGTAAATTGTAAATGTGACTTATAATTTGAAATAAAATGTGATAAAATTCCAGAGTAATGTTTGGATATAAAAAAATTGGATGGATTTTTGTTTTGGGAAAGATTTAAATTCCTTTGGATTTAAAAATAGTTTTTAAAGGTTTTGGGGAAATAATGGTGATATTATTTCATGAATATTTTTGAAATTGAATTCATATCTGGTGGGATTTGGGATTTAAAAATGTTTGAAATGTTTTAAAGTGATAAAAGCATTGAATTCTCTTTCGGTCGCTGGAAAATAATTTCGGTGATGACTGCAGCATCATCGATGTCTATTTTCGAGTTTCCAAAGAGAAATTGCTACCAAACTGTTTTAAATTGGAAATGATTGTGAACTGGGTTGGTTTTGGAATTCAAAGGGAAATTTGTTTGGTAAAAGCAGATTGTTTTGGAAATTTGGATTTGATGTGATTTACCAGATATGTATGAGTTATTTATGGATTCAAAATGGTTTTTGGAATAAAATCGGGCAATTGGATTCTGGAAATTCTATTTAAAATATAAATATAGAAATTTAAATGAATCAACAACATAAAGTATAGAATGAAGTTGATTGAAATAAGAAAAGAATGAAAGTTAAATTCTGGGATTATAATTATGAGATGAAATTAACTCAATGAGTAATATAACCTGGTAGATAAAAGAGTTAGAGAACTTGAAGGTGAATGAATTGTAAAACTTGTATAAAATTGTATCCTAGAATTAAAATTTAATTCGAGTATATGAAGGTGAATAAAATATATTTGAATTTAACTTAAGATAAGTTAAATAAGAATTGAGAATTGGAATTGAGTTAAATATAAGTAAGTTGAAGTCGAATTGAATTGGATATAAAGGTAATGTAAAATGCTTATAATTGTGTAAAGAAATTCATATTCTTAAGTTCTTAAGTGTAATAATTTGAAATTGATTATAAAGATGGAAATGGACTTAAATGAATAGTCCTAGATCTTAAGTAAGTAAGTTAAACTTATGAATAGAAATGAAATTGTAAGTCATAAATGGGAATCCATTACTTTGAACCATTAAGAGTTATAATTTGAAATTGTAATTATCAAATGGAAATGACTAAGATGAGCAATCTTAATTTTTAAATAGATCCAAACTTGAATTATAAAATATATTGAACTTAAGAAAATTAAGTGAAGTGATATTTGGAATTAAAAAGCAAGTATTTAATTTTAACCAGCAAAGGAACTAATGAGATAATAAATTAGTTAATGAAATTGAATTGGGAATTAATGAAATTGGATTAAAATAGTAATGGTTTGGATTTCGAATGGAATCCGAATAAGTGAAAATAAATAAATGGATGGAATTTGATTAAATAAGAATCAAATGAAAGATGGAAATAAAACTTTAAAGGGTTGGTTAAATGGAAAATAAACTTAAGTTATTGACTTAAGTAAATATTGAATGGAAACTGAACTCAAACAGAGGAGTGGTTTAAATAAGTTGAGAAATAGTTATTGAATGAATTAACTTGGATTGTTTTCGAGCTAAATAAAATTCAATTTTTGGAAGTTGGAGATGAATTGAATTTAAGGAAAAAACCAGATAGTTAGAAGAAAAAGAAAGAGATAGAAGAAAGAAACAGAAAGAAGAAAGAAGAACAGAGAACACAACATCTCACATTCGCAGCGGATTAAATATAATAACAAATAATAATATCAGTTATACAAAGAAAAACTGTATTTGTTAATTACATTTTAATACATCAGAGTTACAACATTCACAAATGTACTAGACAGTTAAAATTAACATGTCTCAGACAACTATAATATCACAGCGGAATATACTCCATACGTTCCTGCCATCCAGCTCGCCTTCTGAGCTCCAGAACGTCCTTACCTGAAATCTGTAATACTCGGTCTGACCCGAGCATTACATTCCTGATAATAAAAGATATCCGGATATGTAAATGAATTTGGAAATATAATAAAAATTAAATTATAAATATCTGGATAAATATTTTATAATCTACTAATATAATTATTTAAAATTGGCAAATTATTCTTTTAAAATAAATAATAATGTGTTGTTATATGTATATATATACATATGAGTAGATTTTACATAGAATTGGATTGGAAAATTCAAGAATAAATATATATGATTATTATTAGTATAAAATTAAGATTTTAAAATCATTCTCTTTTAAAAGTTATAAATACTAGAAAATGTATGAATATAAAAATATAAAACAAATAATAGCATTTTATAAAAGAAAGCTGTAATTGTTGCTTTACATACAATTCATCAGAGTTACAATCATTACAATAGACTGGATAGTTATAATTAACATGTCTCAGACTACAATCTATATATATATACACAATCTCATATGAACAGCGGAAAACACTCTATACGTTCCTGCCATCCAGCTCGCATCCTGAGCTCCAGAACGTCCTTACCTGAAAATCTGTAATACTCGGTCTGACCCGAGCATTACATCAAAGTAACACCCGGGTCAGGCTGGAAACCAGCGTGAGTAAACTCATCTAACATGAAATTTAAATCCATAGAACTTATTTAAATTTTAAAAATAGCTTGAAAAAGTTTAAAATAGATAAATAGTTGAAAAATAGTTATTAGTTTGTAAAATAGTTGTAAAATAGTTAAGTAGGTATAAAATAGTTAGATAATTGCAAAATAGTTTTAAAATAGTGATTAGATGTAGGTAACTGAAAAATAGTAATTAGTTTATAAGACAGTTTCAAAATAGTTAAATAGTTCCAAAATAATTGTAAAATAAGTATGAGATAGTTTGGGTTTAAGAAGAAAGATTATAGTAAATAGTTTGGAAAATATATTTGTATTAAAACAATTTATTTTGAAAACTAATTCAGAGCCAAACTGTTTAATTTCCCAATCTCCATTTCCAATTAATTTCCCATCAATTCAATTTAAGTTTTCACTTCCATTTAAATTGACTTAATACTTCAATTTCCATTGAAATTGATTTATTCCCAATTCAAGTTAAATAAATCCTCAATTTCTTTCCTAATTCAAATCAAATTCCATTTGATTTTAAAACTTATACATCTTAAATCACAATTCTAATTAATTCAAATCAAATTCAATTTGAACTAATTCTATTCAAATCTCAACTTAAAACCATCTCGAATTATATAAATTCGAGTTAAATTTTTTTTTCTTTTATGTTGATTTAATCCCTTAAATCAAATCATCTTTTACTTTTTAAATTAAATCAACCTTTATTTTTAATTTAACAACTTAAATTTTTAAACCATTTAATTCTGAATCCAAATTCCAAATTCCATTTTAAAATTATCTTTACTTAACTTATTTTAAAGTTCAAATTAAAAGTTCAAAGAAATTTTATCTTCAAAATTCAATTTATTGCCAAATTTTATCTTCCAAATTTGAAACTGATTCTTAAACAACTTTTAAGTTACAATTTAATTCTTAACATTCAAATCTTAAGTTTAAAAGGGATTCCATATCCTTAATTTCAAATTAAGGTTTTAATTTTCATTTATCTCAATTATGGATATATTATCACAATCCATTTCTTCATTCATTCAAACAAATCAAATTCACCATTTTAACTTTCCAAGTTAAATTTCAATTTCATCTTAAAATTTCGAATTCAAGTTGTTCATTCTAAACTCATTTAACCTTCCTTAAGTTAAATTCAATTTAATCCAGTCAACTTTACCCAATTTGAATTCTCATTTCAAATTTTAAACTTTATATTAATTCCCACTTAAGTTTTAAAAACTTATCACATTTCCAGAAAATTCAAAACTCAACACTTAGTGTTTACTTCCAATCAACTTTGCCCTTATGTATATATCCAACATATATACATATTTATTTCATTTGCACTTCAAGTCATACTTTAAATTTTAAACCATTCTTGGTTTTTTATTTCAAAACAAATTACTTTAAAATAATTTTCAAGTTTTCTGGATTTAGATTTAAAATTTCACAATTTTAAATTATCTTCAATTCCAATTTATAAGTCATACTTACATCCATGCAAACAATTTTCATATTATAACTTTAATGATTATCTCATATATCAGATTATCAAACACTTTAAGGTTTTAAATCAAAGTTTACTCACCTCTTTTGTTTTGAACAGAGCAGCCTGTTTCTTCGATTTAAAACTGGAAACTTAGTTGATCTTTTACTTTGAAAACTGGAGACTGCTTGCTGTTATAATTTGAGTTGAATCTACTTTGTTTTGACAAGAATCTGGACTGAAGCTTGAAAATGCTTTGAAATCTGAAGCTTTGATGATTCAAATAGTTGATTGTTTATGAATTTCTGGTTATAGTTGTATACAGGCTTTGAGTTTCTTGTGATTTGTAAAAATGTTTTTCTTTACAGGGTTTTGGCTTCTGATTTGTAATGTTTACAGGGTTTCGATTTTTAAGAAGATGAGAGGAGGTTTGAGAAATATGTATAGCCTATTTTTATTTATTTATCTTAAGTATCATGTATATATTTTAATTAAAGAGATTCATTGCCACTTGTCTTTTGCATGTTATATAAAAGCTACAAATGTCAAAACCAAAATTTTATATATTTTCTTATGTTTTTATTAATTTATGTTTTATTGTTTTATATTTTTATATTCATACATTTTCTAGTATTTATAACTTTTAAAAGAGAATGATTTTAAAATCTTAATTTTATACTAATAATAATCATATATATTTATTCTTGAATTTTCCAATCCAATTCTATGTAAAATCTACTCATATGTATATATATACATATAACAACACATTATTATTTATTTTAAAAGAATAATTTGCCAATTTTAAATAATTATATTAGTAGATTATAAAATATTTATCCAGATATTTATAATTTAATTTTTATTATATTTCCAAATTCATTTACATATCCGGATATCTTTTATTATCAGGATTTTATCTGTTTAATTGATTAAAACAGTTAATTATCCAATTAACAGATGTTCAAAAATCTGGGTTATCACATAAACAATTCCTCTTAACCATTCATTTAAACTCTTCTTTAAACTACCAAACTATCTTTAAAATAATAAATTGTTTATTTATAGACATTTATAAAAAATTCGGGAAAGAATAATTAAGTTTAAATTTATATCTCTAAAGTTTACTAAAAGTGTTGTAGAAAAGTGGTACAGATAGTGTTTTAAAAACTTATTCAATTAAAACAACTTTTCTATCATTTGAAAATCGACATTTATAACTCAAATCTCTTTTAAATTTTTTTATCATATTTATTAAATATATTTCATATTTTTAAACATTTAAAAAATTTCATTTTAAAGAATTTTATACTTTTGTCACTTAATTGCAAAAGCGCGATTTTTCGGAAAATTTGATTTGGACATATTTTAAATTCTTTTAAATGAAATCTTGATTTATCTTTTGCACTTGAAAACTATTGTGGGAAGAGTCTGGAAAATTCTTATTTCAAAGTATTCCAATTCCGAATCCATTTAATAAATGGATTTAACTTTTGCAGCGTGGAATCACGAATTATCGTTACGTGACGCACCTATCTCTAGTTGATTTTCAACTCTTTTCAAATCTTTGCCAAAATTAGGTTAAATACTTTTAAAACATTTCTAATTCATTTAAAACCATTTTCTCATGATTTTAAAAGAGGTTAACAAGCCGTATATGCTTTTGAATTTAAACAAGGAAGTGATTATTTTTATGATTTTCGACGTGTAATTTATCGTGACTTGTTATGATATAAACCAAATAATCATTCAACATCCGTATAACATCCAAACACGATATCAAGCAATATAACAAGTACAAAAGCATGTCATAATATAAAAGTAGATAAGAGGTAGAGTTTTCTCTCCTGGGATGGTATTGCACTAACTTAAAAATAGTTGTGACTTTCCTAACTTGAATCAAGAGCTCAAGAATTCTTGGTTCTAGGTTTCTAAGTAGCTTGACTTGATTTGTGGAGGCTAGTGGGCTCACGGCCGTGGGTAGTGAAGGGAATTGGGCTCGGCTAGGGTGGTGGAACGTGCAGGTCATGGGTTAGAGGGAGAAGGAGGAGGAGTTTGGTCATGGTTTTGAGGTGTTTGGATGAATATTGCTTTTAGTTTATTTTTGAAATAAATTTTAGCATTACTTTTCTAATGATGGAAGCCATGGAAGGAGAAGGAAAAGCCTAGAAAATAAGAAGAAAAAGTGTGGATAGAAGTGAAGAAATGGTTTAGTATTTATAGAAAAAGGTTGGAATAAAATATTATTATGTGAAATGACCAACATACCCTTACTTCAACTTAAAGTAAACTCCATTTTTTCAACACTTAACATCACCTTTCATGTCATAACTTTATGTCTTAATCACTTAAGCATTAAGAAAAATAAAATAAGATTTTGTTATATTTGATTTAATATGTTATGTCATTTGTGCTTACTTTTTGTTAATGAATTTCGAAAATTTTCTAATCTTGTTTAGAAAAAGTAATCTTATTTAGTGACTTTATTAATACTTACCATGTTTAAAAATGTGTACATTTATATGTAAATAATGGTGCAATGACATTGCGACAACTTTTGTTGAATAAAATGTTGAATTTTGACAAAACATTTTACGGTCACATTTAGACGTTTTTGTTAAACTTCATATATCTGTAAACGAAACTTGAAAATAAACTCATATTGTTATTTTAAAATAAAAAGGACTTATTTATAAATTAAAATAATTTATTTAATTATTAAATTTAATTTTACTAGAAACCGACTTTTGTCACCTTTTACCGATATAAGCAAAAGTTCCTATTTTTGTGTAAAAATATATCTTAAAATCATACATAATATTATTTATGTTATAAAACTTATATTTTAATATTTAAAGTACGTTAAATATAATATCTGTCACGACCCGACTTTCTATGCCCAGAAAGACGTATCGTGAATTAAGAAAGAAAGGGATAGAAGAAGAAAAGAAAGAAAAGAAGAAAGAACAACAACATCAGAAACTCACAGCGGAACGAATGAAATATAATATATCATATAAAATATTACATAGTATCATATACATCAGAGTTACACAACTTATACAACACATATTAGACAGTTATAAACATCTGTCTATTTCATACAACTCAAGATACAATTCAAACAAAAGACTCAGATCAACCAACACAGCGGAATACTATCTATCTACGAATGCTGAAGCCTCCTGCTCCATATCTCCTCCATAGATTCGTCAAAGCTAACCTGAATCCCTTGGCTACTCGTAAAAATTTGAGTACCCAAGAGTTTAATAAAACAGAAAATAAACACTTGGGTCAGACATGGGTCTGGTGTGAGTAAACGGTTTAAATTGTTTAACTTTGAAAACCTTTGAAAGAAAAGGTATCTCGTAAGACTTCCCGCACATAAACACGGAAAAGTTTTTAACTTACGATAACCAAAACATTTGATAGGAAATCCAATGATATTATAATAGGGTCTAGGGTTTTCAAATAAAATACAGAAATAGCTGGAATGCTTACATCTCACGTTCCAACATAGTTGGGCACAACTAATACGTACGGCACTTATTGGAAATTGGATTCCATACAATGGCAGGGCTACTGGGGTACCGCCCGTCACAGTACGTGGCCTAGATCACCGTACCGAGGAGTACGCCCGCTCCCCTGCAACACAAAGCCGGAACCATCCCTTACTGGATAATCCCGAACAAGACAATCCCGTAGTTGGCGCGACCAACCACACACTAAGCCGAATAAAAGAAAAGGGACCTCTAGACAGGGATCTATCTTGCTCTCAGTGGGTGCTACCCACGAAACCTTGCTGCACCTCCCCTGTTTTAGCCATTCCCGGTTGATGAGGCTTGAGGTTACGATTACCTTTAATCAGAACATATCACTTAGAATGCTCATCGTCCGCCTGACGATGTGCTGAAAGCATTCAATCCATACAAGTTCGTTCCGGGTTCGAACGAAACCGAAGGCATTATCTCGTTACACTCGTTTTGGAATCACCCTCAGAGTTAACGACAATAACCCTTGCACTCTGAATCTTCATCTTCACTTGAGATTCACGACCTATCGTTAATTTGGATCGATGTGGTATTCGGGTCTCCAGACCTGGAATACCGGTATACGGAAACCCGATCCCGGTCTCATCGAAATCCAAAACGTATCTTTTAAGGCCAAGTTGTTTAAAGGTTTAAACAATTTAACTTATCTATATTCATACAGATAGATAATTCACAAGGCACAATTGATAATCACATTATCATTTAAACAGATGATTCATAACCAAATAGGTAATCCATATAAACATCACAATAGTTAATCTATATTCCATCATAATGCAACCAAGCATTCATACCACACAACATTACTTATCTCATTTCTGAGATTACATCCATTCAAGACAAATCAATGTCATCCATTCTTATATAAGCAATGATTTACTTAATCATAACATAATTAATTTAAAATTGATTTAAATTAACTATCTCTATCTTTAATTAATTTAAAGTGAATTAAATTAATCACTTCATCTCTTAATTAATTTAAAATAAATTAAATTAATTACTTCATTATAAATCTTACTTATATAATCATTAATTAATTACAAATAAATTAATTAATCTTCTCTAATTATCCACTTTAATTAATCACCTTGATTAATTATACTTTAATTACATTTGAGTAATTATCTTTAATTAATTTCACAAATTAATTATTCTTAATTAAATACAGTAATTAACCTTTAATTACTTCATTAATCAATTAATTATAATCAATTACTTTAACCCTTAATTAATTACAATTAATCATTTATCATTTGATTAATTAATCTTAATTAATTAACTCTTAATCACATCATTAATTAATTATAAACTAATGATCCTTAATTATAATCTTTAATTATTTTATTTATTTATATTAAGTAATTAACCTTAATTAAACCACAATTATTAATCACCTTTGATTAATCTAATCCAGTAATTAACTTCCCTTAATTACTTTTATTAATTAATTACCTTTTAATTAATTACCTTAACAAATAATTAATTACCTTATTAATTAACCTTAATCCTTCAATTAAATAAATTATTTAATTAATAACACTAGGTAATTAACCTTAATCACTTCTTATTTAATTACTTTCATAAAATAATCATCCTCTAATTATTTTATTAAATAATCTACCTTTACTTAATTACATCTAGTAATTATTCCTTAATTACTTTATTAATTAATTATACTAAATTAATTTATAAATGATTATCTCTAATTAATTATCAATTAATTTAACTTAATCATTTAAATTTAATTAAATGATTCTTAACTTACTATATTAAAGGTTCTTAATTAAGAAACTATTATCTTAATTAAATCAATTATTTACCAATAACACTTGATAATTAAAATAATTTAATTATCTAAATTTCCTTTTCAAATTTAATTATCTTAAATTAAATCAACATTCTAAATACTTAAGAAAATTCTTATTTTAATTAATTACTATATCTTAACCATTAAACCTTAATTAAATTAAAATATAAGATTTAGAAATCAATAAATCATTAAACACATTTTAAATTAAACCTTTAAATCTTTAAAACTTTTCCCAAGTTATTAAATATAATTAAATACAAATTTATTTCAAAATCTACTTATTTTATTTTGAAACTTAATATTATAAAATATATAAACTTGTTTAAACTTTGTTTTAAACTCAGAAAATATTACAAACAAAATTTCTTTTGTTTAAACTTTAAAACATTTCCTGGATTTTCTTAAAATCTGCTTTCACCAAAAACCCGTGTAAAAGTTTAGAAAACTCGAAGTAACACTCGAGCAAACCCTAGAATTCACGAAGCAAACGCGAGACAACTCCCATTCTTCCCTGCTTCGAGTCGAACTCGAATTCCCCTGGATAAAAACCCGAGCCTCCAACCTTCTTCTCCAAACCCATAACCCAGATGCACGCCAACGTAGCCATGCACGTGCACATCTTAGCTGGTCGACGACGATCACTCTTTCGACCTCCGGCAAGTCAGACGCCATCACGCTATCACGTACGACCATTCCAAACTTCGTGATTCGAACGAGATTCGAATTCGACATACTGAACCCATCAGTTCGAAAACGCCATCACCAGAAAATCAACGTCCACGGCAACCAAAGCTTCGAGAAAACCCACCGTCTCTACCGTAGCTTCATCACGACCCCTGGCACCCACGGCAACCCCTGCGATCGCCTCTGGTAGCCCCTAGTTGACGCGAAAACAAGAAGAACAGGACGTCAAACTACAGGGGGTTAAACCCTACATCCTCGAATTCCGATCAACCCCCTCATCAATAAATTCCAAATTTATTTTTCCTGTGATCCTCACCTCCTTCTCCACCTTCGATCTCAATCCCGTCCCCAAGTTTGCCGCCGATTGCCGTAAATTGATCAAAATACCCACAACAGTCAAACTCCAATTTCTCACTAAATACGAATCTAAAAATGTCAATTTAACCATTAAAAATCTTGATTTTCTATCACTATTCCAATCATGTAATCAAAACTAAGAATTGGATTTATAAAATTTTGACCCAATTCGAATTTTACTGTAATTTATAAATTTCCAGACAATATAAGTTATAAAATTTCCAGAACTTATTTTTATTAGTAATATTACATGATTCCACACATCTTTTATTTACAATTCAAGAGTTATCAGAGATTAAATGATGAGATGTAGATATTTAAAAAGAAAATCAAACTCTGTAAACACACAGAGCCTATATTCAAACATATACTAGTTATTCACAGGCAACAATACTTGTATACATGCATGCATCCATTTCAATTCAATATTACGGTTAATACATGAATTTCATTCATATAACAAAATGGAAACAAGATTTAAAACTGTTTTTAAATTCTTAGTTTACTCACCAGAAATTATAAAACAGAGAACAGAGAACAGATTTTGTCCCAGGCTTGTTCCAGACTGATATTGATTTTGAACTTGCATTTCTATTTGCTTTGTTGAATTTAAACTTGCTGTTGATCTTTGAAACTGATTTGTATTTGAGAAAATTTGAAACTGATGTTGCCTTTGATCTCCTTTTGCTTTGCATGTTCAGATTTACATTTCTTTTGAATTTGATTTCCAGGTTTTCATTCTTCTTTGATTCCAGGTTTTTTTTTTCTTTAGATTCGAATTATTTTTAGTAGAGAATGAAGAAGTGAAGATAGTTTAGAGCTGAAGAAAGAAAATTGCAGATCTTTCTTCCATTTTTAAAATTTTAAAACTTTAATTATCAAAAAGAAAACAAGATAAAGCCACTTGTCTTTTAAGTATATTATCTAGCTTACACCTATGCATACAAATTTACAAATGTCTTTAGACCTCCTTAATATGCTAACAAGTGTTACTCTTGTTTTAATTAATTTATTTAAGTTATACATATGTATTTATGAAATATTTACATATATATAATGTATTTACCTTTTATAAATAAGCTTTTAGATCCTATATAAATATACAAATATGAATTCATGTAAAAATTTATTTATAATAACTTATGCTTTGATCAAATAAATATAATATATTTTTATATGCTTGAGAAACTTATTTTAACTTTATATATATTTTTACAAATCAATTTATCTTATGTTTGAATTTTATAACATAACTCCAATCACAATATATATACATATATATTATAATTTGAAAACATATCCTTTATTAAATTAAAGACTCCCTATTTATAATATATACATCAATATATATACATTATAAATAGAAAACATTTATATAAGCTTTGGAAGATAAATCTTACCAATTTTAAATTGTTTAGAAAAGATATTAATAAATATTGCCAATTTAAAATATTATTAACTTTTAAAAGAATTAAACTTGTCAATTTATAAAATAAAATCAACAAATCAATTTAATTATTAATAAAGATTATTAAATTGATATTGCCAAAATTCCGGGATATCACATTCCTTCCCCCTTAAAATAATTTCGTCCCCGAAATTTAAAAGCAAAGATAATTTAATAACCCAGCAAATTTTTAATTTCAAACAGCAAAGCATACCTATCATCTAGTTACTAACAACCAAAGCAACCAATCAAACCTAACTAACTATTCTGATACAAATCAAGATAGATCTTCATAATACTATCTAGAGTTTCCTAGGTATAAATCACCGGAATACTCGCTCCACAGAATCTAACAATACCACTATGATCCAGAGCTCCTCTTTTCTTTAGATTCACCAATCTGAACAAAATATCAGATCATACCCAAGTCCAACTCAACTTCCAAATCCATCTGAACTGCAGATTCTACAATCAGTAATAGATCATACACGTACTCCCTCAGAGATACGTGAAATACAACGAATTTCCAGATATCCAAACTGGCCATTCAATCCTGTAGACAAAGAACTACTTCTCTCGAGAACACAGGAAAATCCAAAATACTTTTGGAGCTAACTTTCCAGACTTACCAAATCTGATAGCTTTATAATCGGAGAAAACTTAAACAATATCCAATCTCCAACCCCGAATTCCAAACTCTGTCTCATATCTGCATAACTCATTAGACGATCCTGGGCTACCTCATCTCTTCCTGGTCAGCTCAACCTTCGCTGATGCTTCTTGAAACAAATATGAACCAAGCACAAAATGATCTTCAAATCTGCTGAAATCCACAAACTCTACTCCACAAGAAATAGAAGACTGAACTTCCTTCTCCCAGATTCCAGAAAATTCTATACCCACTTAGAAATTCACATAAACTTCTTGTAGAAATCTGAGGTTACTTCCTTTCTTGCACAGCTACTACCTTTGCTTTCGCTGCACAACTCTGATTTTGAAATAGATGAGAATGTCGATGAACTTGAGCACAAACTAGATCCACAAACAAGCGGGAACATTGGTTATCTTAAAAACATAACCAACTTCTCAAAGAATAGACGAGTCCTCGGTCAAGGGTACTGTCTTCAGCTATCCTTGGCTAGAGGAAACTCGAAACTAGAAACAGAAGAGAAAACACAGATACTCTATAAAATTCTAAGATGCTTTACCAAATCCTTATCTAGGAACAAATCGATATAAACTAAATCTTTACCTACGGGCAACCTTTGACCTCTTCGATAACTTTTACTTTCTCTTGAGATGCCTCAACTCCATACAAAAGATTACTCAAGATGAACTCTCAAACTAATCGCAAGTCACTTTTGCGATCCTACCTAGTTCGGATTCCAAAGATACTGTTCTCTCTTTACCAATTAAAACAGCCTTAAGCTTTTCCAAACAAGGTTAACCCTTCAAGAAAAACTTCACCATCTACTCGGACTGCTGATAGAAGAACCACAAAGATTCCGGAACCATCAAAGAAACGAACCACACTGCTGCTTCCAAACTCTATCTCGACAGCACACCGAACACTCCGAGCTGTACTGCTATCACAGCTAACCAAGAACTTCTAATCCAAAGGCTTCTCAACTAAAACCATCAACTAACTTCACAACGGACCTCCGAGATGGCAGACATTCCAAAAGAAAACTCGGCTCCAAACCAAACGCCAATAACTTACTCTTCTTAAGGGAAACAATGAGACCATGTCCGAAGAACAACTAATCGACCTTAGTCCCATACTTCCAAACAGATAAAACTCTCTTACTCGATATCAAAGAATTCCTATACAGCCGAGTCTTTCCTATGGTAGACATCAACTGTTCCTCCAATACCTTCTTAATCTTGCTCCAAAAAGAACACCTCCTTCGGGAACATCCATAGATACTGTGTCTTATCACACAGCTACTCCTTCCTGAAGTCGCCAAGCTACCATCACTTACTTCTGCACAACTGATAGATTCAACTCTAGAAAATCTGCTCACCCGAGCTCAACCAATCTTACATTCCAATAATGGACTCCGAATCTTGAAAAGGATTTTCTTCAGAGATCCGAGACATCCTTACTCCATACTGCCAACTTACTCGAGACGATATTGGGTTTACAGTCTCGATATATACTTCCAACCTCAAACATTCAAACTTCAACTATTGGTAATGGTGTTACACACACTACCACCTTATCTACCTTTATAACTTATATTGGAAAACCCGAACAGGTAACCCAATAAATAGGTAGAAATACATAAATATATATATTTAAAATGATATATTTTTTTTTATATAGAAATTATTTCTGGGTAAAATTATTTCATCTACCTCTTTAAAACAATATTGTGTCCGTTGGCCTGGTTCAAGTGTTTAGAGATCCCTATCAATAACGTTAGCTACTCGTATTGACCAGAATCCATATACCACTCAACCGATCAATTAACACAATATAAAACCATTTTTATATAACTAACAATTACGCGCTCTCAAGATAGACACCACTTCAGAGCCTAGGTATTCACTCAACCTACTGCTCTGATACCAACTGTCACAACCCGACTTTCTATGCCCAGAAAGACGTATCGTGAATTAAGAAAGAAAGGGATAGAAGAAGAAAAGAAAGAAAAGAAGAAAGAACAACAACATCAGAAACTCACAGCGGAACGAATGAAATATAATATATCATATAAAATATTACATAGTATCATATACATCAGAGTTACACAACTTATACAACACATATTAGACAGTTATAAACATCTGTCTAATTCATACAACTCAAGATACAATTCAAACAAAAGACTCAGATCAACCAACACAGCGGAATACTATCTATCTACGAATGCTGAAGCCTCCTGCTCCATATCTCCTCCATAGATTCGTCAAAGCTAACCTGAATCCCTTGGCTACTCGTAAAAATTTGAGTACCCAAGAGTTTAATAAAACAGAAAATAAACACTTGGGTCAGACATGGGTCTGGTGTGAGTAAACGGTTTAAATTGTTTAACTTTGAAAACCTTTGAAAGAAAAGGTATCTCGTAAGACTTCCCGCACATAAACACGGAAAAGTTTTTACCTTACGATAACCAAAACATTTGATAGGAAATCCAATGATATTATAATAGGGTCTAGGGTTTTCAAATAAAATACAGAAATAGCTGGAATGCTTACATCTCACGTTCCAACATAGTTGGGCACAACTAATACGTACGGCACTTATTGGAAATTGGATTCCATACAATGGCAGGGCTACTGGGGTACCGCCCGTCACAGTACGTGGCCTAGATCACCGTACCGAGGAGTACGCCCGCTCCCCTGCAACACAAAGCCGGAACCATCCCTTACTGGATAATCCCGAACAAGACAATCCCGTAGTTGGCGCGACCAACCACACACTAAGCCGAATAAAAGAAAAGGGACCTCTAGACAGGGATCTATCTTGCTCTCAGTGGGTGCTACCCACGAAACCTTGCTGCACCTCCCCTGTTTTAGCCATTCCCGGTTGATGAGGCTTGAGGTTACGATTACCTTTAATCAGAACATATCACTTAGAATGCTCATCGTCCGCCTGACGATGTGCTGAAAGCATTCAATCCATACAAGTTCGTTCCGGGTTCGAACGAAACCGAAGGCATTATCTCGTTACACTCGTTTTGGAATCACCCTCAGAGTTAACGACAATAACCCTTGCACTCTGAATCTTCATCTTCACTTGAGATTCACGACCTATCGTTAATTTGGATCGATGTGGTATTCGGGTCTCCAGACCTGGAATACCGGTATACGGAAACCCGATCCCGGTCTCATCGAAATCCAAAACGTATCTTTTAAGGCCAAGTTGTTTAAAGGTTTAAACAATTTAACTTATCTATATTCATACAGATAGATAATTCACAAGTCACAATTGATAATCACATTATCATTTAAACAGATGATTCATAACCAAATAGGTAATCCATATCAACATCACAATAGTTAATCTATATTCCATCATAATGCAACCAAGCATTCATACCACACAACATTACTTATCTCATTTCTGAGATTACATCCATTCAAGACAAATCAATGTCATCCATTCTTATATAAGCAATGATTTACTTAATCATAACATAATTAATTTAAAATTGATTTAAATTAACTATCTCTATCTTTAATTAATTTAAAGTGAATTAAATTAATCACTTCATCTCTTAATTAATTTAAAATAAATTAAATTAATTACTTCATTATAAATCTTACTTATATAATCATTAATTAATTACAAATAAATTAATTAATCTTCTCTAATTATCCACTTTAATTAATCACCTTGATTAATTATACTTTAATTACATTTGAGTAATTATCTTTAATTAATTTCACAAATTAATTATTCTTAATTAAATACAGTAATTAACCTTTAATTACTTCATTAATCAATTAATTATAATCAATTACTTTAATCCTTAATTAATTACAATTAATCATTTATCATTTGATTAATTAATCTTAATTAATTAACTCTTAATCACATCATTAATTAATTATAAACTAATGATCCTTAATTATAATCTTTAATTATTTTATTTATTTATATTAAGTAATTAACCTTAATTAAACCACAATTATTAATCACCTTTGATTAATCTAATCCAGTAATTAACTTCCCTTAATTACTTTTATTAATTAATTACCTTTTAATTAATTACCTTAACAAATAATTAATTACCTTATTAATTAACCTTAATCCTTCAATTAAATAAATTATTTAATTAATAACACTAGGTAATTAACCTTAATCACTTCTTATTTAATTACTTTCATAAAATAATTATCCTCTAATTATTTTATTAAATAATCTACCTTTACTTAATTACATCTAGTAATTATTCCTTAATTACTTTATTAATTAATTATACTAAATTAATTTATAAATGATTATCTCTAATTAATTATCAATTAATTTAACTTAATCATTTAAATTTAATTAAATGATTCTTAACTTACTATATTAAAGGTTCTTAATTAAGAAACTATTATCTTAATTAAATCAATTATTTACCAATAACACTTGATAATTAAAATAATTTAATTATCTAAATTTCCTTTTCAAATTTAATTATCTTAAATTAAATCAACATTCTAAATACTTAAGAAAATTCTTATTTTAATTAATTACTATATCTTAACCATTAAACCTTAATTAAATTAAAATATAAGATTTAGAAATCAATAAATCATTAAACACATTTTAAATTAAACCTTTAAATCTTTAAAACTTTTCCCAAGTTATTAAATATAATTAAATACAAATTTATTTCAAAATCTACTTATTTTATTTTGAAACTTAATATTATAAAATATATAAACTTGTTTAAACTTTGTTTTAAACTCAGAAAATATTACAAACAAAATTTCTTTTGTTTAAACTTTAAAACATTTCCAGGATTTTCTTAAAATCTGCTTTCACCAAAAACCCGTGTAAAAGTTTAGAAAACTCGAAGTAACACTCGAGCAAACCCTAGAATTCACGAAGCAAACGCGAGACAACTCCCATTCTTCCCTGCTTCGAGTCGAACTCGAATTCCCCTGGATAAAAACCCGAGCCTCCAACCTTCTTCTCCAAACCCATAACCCAGATGCACGCCAACGTAGCCATGCACGTGCACATCTTAGCTGGTCGACGACGATCACTCTTTCGACCTCCGGCAAGTCAGACGCCATCACGCTATCACGTACGACCATTCCAAACTTCGTGATTCGAACGAGATTCGAATTCGACATACTGAACCCATCAGTTCGAAAACGCCATCACCAGAAAATCAACGTCCACGGCAACCAAAGTTTCGAGAAAACCCACCGTCTCTACCGTAGCTTCATCACGACCCCTGGCACCCACGGCAACCCCTGCGATCGCCTCTGGTAGCCCCTAGTTGACGCGAAAACAAGAAGAACAGGACGTCAAACTACAGGGGGTTAAACCCTACATCCTCGAATTCCGATCAACCCCCTCATCAATAAATTCCAAATTTATTTTTCCTATGATCCTCACCTCCTTCTCCACCTTCGATCTCAATCCCGTCCCCAAGTTTGCCGCCGATTGCCGTAAATTGATCAAAATACCCACAATAGTCAAACTCCAATTTCTCATTAAATACGAATCTAAAAATGTCAATTTAACCATTAAAAATCTTGATTTTCTATCACTATTCCAATCATGTAATCAAAACTAAGAATTGGATTTATAAAATTTTGACCCAATTCGAATTTTACTGTAATTTATAAATTTCCAGACAATATAAGTTATAAAATTTCCAGAACTTATTTTTATTAGTAATATTACATGATTCCACACATCTTTTATTTACAATTCAAGAGTTATCAGAGATTAAATGATGAGATGTAGATATTTAAAAAGAAAATCAAACTCTGTAAACACACAGAGCCTATATTCAAACATATACTAGTTATTCACAGGCAACAATACTTGTATACATGCATGCATCCATTTCAATTCAATATTACGGTTAATACATGAATTTCATTCATATAACAAAATGGAAACAAGATTTAAAACTGTTTTTAAATTCTTAGTTTACTCACCAGAAATTATAAAACAGAGAACAGAGAACAGATTTTGTCCCAGGCTTGTTCCAGACTGATATTGATTTTGAACTTGCATTTCTATTTGCTTTGTTGAATTTAAACTTGCTGTTGATCTTTGAAACTGATTTGTATTTGAGAAAATTTGAAACTGATGTTGCCTTTGATCTCCTTTTGCTTTGCATGTTCAGATTTACATTTCTTTTGAATTTGATTTCCAGGTTTTCATTCTTCTTTGATTCCAGGTTTTTTTTTTCTTTAGATTCGAATTATTTTTAGTAGAGAATGAAGAAGTGAAGATAGTTTAGAGCTGAAGAAAGAAAATTGCAGATCTTTCTTCCATTTTTAAAATTTTAAAACTTTAATTATCAAAAAGAAAACAAGATAAAGCCACTTGTCTTTTAAGTATATTATCTAGCTTACACCTATGCATACAAATTTACAAATGTCTTTAGACCTCCTTAATATGCTAACAAGTGTTACTCTTGTTTTAATTAATTTATTTAAGTTATACATATGTATTTATGAAATATTTACATATATATAATGTATTTACCTTTTATAAATAAGCTTTTAGATCCTATATAAATATACAAATATGAATTCATGTAAAAATTTATTTATAATAACTTATGCTTTGATCAAATAAATATAACATATTTTTATATGCTTGAGAAACTTATTTTAACTTTATATATATTTTTACAAATCAATTTATCTTATGTTTGAATTTATAACATAACTCCAATCACAATATATATACATATATATTATAATTTGAAAACATATCCTTTATTAAATTAAAGACTCCCTATTTATAATATATACATCAATATATATACATTATAAATAGAAAACATTTATATAAGCTTTGGAAGATAAATCTTACCAATTTTAAATTGTTTAGAAAAGATATTAATAAATATTGCCAATTTAAAATATTATTAACTTTTAAAAGAATTAAACTTGTCAATTTATAAAATAAAATCAACAAATCAATTTAATTATTAATAAAGATTATTAAATTGATATTGCCAAAATTCCGGGATATCACAATATCGTAGTGTGATCGAATCTTGGGTCGTTACAGATGTTATCTCATGGGCTTTTGGATTAAACTTCTTGCTTAATCTATTAATTTATAGATATCTTATTACATTTAAATTTACTCCATCCCTAATAAAACTACAATATTGCTGAAAAATGTTGAAATAAGGTTTTATTTTATTTATGTGCCATTTTATTTCATTGCCTCATAATTAATTACCCAGTGTTAAAATTTAATCAGTCGGTTAAACGTTGTTTACTATTTTAATCAAATTATCAACTGATTAATTAAAATTTACATTTCAAAATTAAATTAACCACTTAACTAATTTTTAAACTATAGCATTCTCATATTTAGCCTACTTCAAAATATGGAATGTTACCGTCCTTCCTTTTAAATGATTTTTTCCCTTAAAATTCAAATTAGATAACTAAATGCACACATTAGCACATAAAATGTACAACAAAAGTACATTAAATACACTCGCTATCTACAAATATAAAAATAAGTCTAATGTATTAGTTCATTTACTAGCACATACCAAACGTACTACTGCCATCATGTAACACCTCATATTTTTATAACATTATTTATGATATTTAATTAGCTAAATTAAATTTAATAATGCGAAGATTAATAGATTGAGATTTGATTTATCTAAGGGTAGTCGTGCCATGTTAAATGTAAATGAAAATGAGAATAACATGAATAAGTGGATTAGGAAATAAGGAAGGGAAAAATGGAAAATAGGAGAGGCTTATACCCCAAACCCTTAGGAAAGGAAACACTCGTTCATTTTCTTTCTATCAAACTAAAACATCTTAAGGCTGGGCACCATTTTCAATCTCAAGGGAAGAAAAAGCTAAGCTTCTCAAAAGAAAGTGGTTAATCAACTTGTTCAACATCAAATCTCGCATCTTTTAATCTCAAGTTAAGGTGAATGATTACTACATCCCATTTTCTTATAGTTTTCAGTTTTAAGTTAGATCTGAAATAATTTTGCATTATTATGCCATGTTTTAGATAATTAAATGTTTATATATACCTATTGATGAATCATACATGTTCATATTAGTTTTTATGATATGTTTGATATGAAAACTCTATTAAATGACATCAAAACGCCTTGAAAATTTAAATATAGATCAGAAATTATATTTTAGAGATGGGTTTCAATTTTTATAATTTTCTGAATTAATGTGGATTTTATATTAACTTTATAGTAAAGAAAATGATTTATTGGGTTATAAATTATTTACGGCTAAATAGTTAATTATTTGGTTTTGAAATTTACATATGTTAGAAAACATATTAAAATAGGTTTTTTGGAATTTTTCCAAATTTTTCCTAAGGGTTTTGATGCATATATAAAATTATTTAAGGTATGCGACTTAAATGTTTTATATATTTAATTAAGGAGAAGGGGCATTTTATAAAATAAAATCATTGTTTATTTCTGAAGTTACTGGCAACACTTTTCTGAAAAATATTTAGTAACCAATAAGAATTTGACAAAAAAGGCAAGTTAGTTGGAAAGTTTTCTCATTTAAGTTAAAAACAAGAAAATCATTCTTTTGGCATGTTCCGCCACTTTTGGCACAAGGGGTTCCGACCCAGACCTTTCGACATCATTGGTTTCAAAACCAATGCGCATGGTATCAAGCTACTTGGTACGTAGCCTATTAGACAAAGGCGAAGGTGCACTTGGTCGAAACCTTAAGCTCTGAAGGGGTTGGTGTAATTGTTTTATAAACCAAAAGTAATGCCTGCTTTGCTTTCAAAAGAGATGGTTATGACTCGGTTGTTTTCGACTGAGACAAATATTTAAAATAAAGATTTAATGCTTTCGTAGGGGTCGAAACCCTTAGCTGCAGCCTTTCTATCTTTCGAAGTCAATGGGTTTCGAAGGGGTCGAAAGGTAAACTCGTCTTTTAAAATCCGCCACTTCTCCCATGCTTTAGAAGGGATGATTTCAAAACAATTGCTTCTTGCTTAGGAAAAAGGTTTCGAAAGAGATGACTTATATGGTTTCGAAAGTTTTTTTCCACATGTTTTAAATTGAACCCAAAGAGATTTCGAAAAGTTTAATTTTAATGCATTCGAAAGGTACTATTAGGTTTCGAAGGAGTTGAAAGGTACTATTAGGTTTCGAAGGAGTCGAAAGATATATCAAGTTTCGAGGGAGTCGAAAGGTACTATTTTCTAAAAGGGTTTCGAAGTAGTCGAAATGTACTATTTGGTTTCAAAGGAGTCGAAAGGTACTATTTTCTGAATGGTTTCGAAGGAGCTGAAAGGTGCTATTTTCTGATGGTTTCGAAAGGGTTGAAATGAAAGGTTTTTCCAAGGTTTTCTAAGGCAATGTTTTCAAGTGTTTTAAGATAAGATGTATAATGTTTTATTACTTTCGAAAGGAAAGATTTCAAAAGTTTTGAAAGGGTTTGAAATATGGTTTCGTAAGGAAAGATTTTGGCTTTTCGGCCTAGATAAACAAAAGGGTTTTACTTGGTTTTGAAAGAGATGCTTTCGAAGGATTTAGAAAGGGGTACTTTCAATGGAATCGAAAGGGGTACATTCAAATATTTCAATGTTTTCGTCAACTAAAGTTGATTAAAGTATATATATAACATGGCAAAGTGATTTTGAGTAAATCATAGAGATTATATATTTTCCTTGTACGAGTTTGTTTTATAGGTTTTAAATCATTTTGAAAAGGTTTTCAAGGAAAATTAAGGGAAGAAATCCCTAAGTGAAAATGACTCAGATATTAGAATACCAGATGGGACTGCTATAGGGTCGCGCCCTATACATTAGCTATTGGCCCCATCAAATTGTTGCCCAAAATTCCAGTGTGCAGGGCTTGGTCACTGGTAAGACTAAAATTATGATAACACACTGAAAGGAATATATGTTTATGCACAGATAGGTTATTGGTGTGCCCGAAAAACCATTAGGATCAAGTAAACCTAGGAGGTGATTAAATTAGGGACAAACCATCCAAAAGAGAAGCATTTAACAAATAGTTAGGGACAAACTGTCCAGAAGAGAAGCATTTAAAAGATAGTTAAGGACAGATAGTCCAAAAGAGGAGTGTCTATCAGATGTTAGATTAATTTTGTTTATATCGTCTGGTAGGCCCAAGTCAGCTATAAGTTAAAAGTTAGCCAAACAAAAACTTATGTGTTTGAACAGATGGTGCATTTATTACCTGATATTTATGTATGTTTACATAATGATGCCTTACAGTATTTAACCAGTTTTGGTTGCAGGAAAAGATTTTGCAAAATATATTTTGAAAGGATGTTAGTGAGGGGAAACCTGTTACGCCATGCGGCGTGGTCTCACTTAACATTATTAACCGATATGTATAATATTATTCACACCAGGCTTTATGTCTGACTCGAAGTTTATGTTTTCCCCTTAAACTCTCAGGTGCTCAAAATTGATTTGAGTAGGCTGAGGGATTAAGGTTTTTTAGGTTTTAGTAGGATGACGAAAAAGGCTACCGGAGGCAAGCAGGAGGCTAACGGATAGCTACTTGGGAGTTGAAGTTTTATGTTTTGTTGAATTTCCTCTACGTTTGTATTAAGTCAATTATGACTATATGACTCTGATCATCCAAGGGGGTATCTTCATATACCGCTCTTGGCGTATTTTATAATAAGTATATTTTAGCTGTGCCTTGGAACATATAAGATTTATGTATTAAGAATATGGAACATCTGTTTTGAAATTTAATGAAGAAATATTGTTTTGAAATCTGCGATTTGTTTCATATTCCAGTGTTTCTGATATTATAGATACCATTAGCATAGCCATATTTAGTCTCCGAAATTTAATACTATAGATGACTGCAGTATCTGTAGTGCTTAGTTTTAGGCTTCTATATAGGGGATGTTACAGCTTGGTATCAGAGCATGGTTTATGAAATACTTCAAATAAAAATGGGTTTGGAAAACATAATCCTTAGTAATTAGAGTTAAGATCGGGGTATGGGATAACGCTATAGTAACGTACTTGTATTTGTTATATATAAGTATATGCTATATCTGTAGACTCCTATCTTAGTTAGGCTATTCATCTGTATCTCACGAGGCTTGAATAAAGATATGGAAGGAAGAAGAGGAAGAGTTAACCTTAGAGGAGAGAGTACCACCACTAATGGAAATTCCCGACCAAATGCTAGAAGAGGTCCAGGTCAGGCTCAAGCTGAAAATGTTGGTGTAGGGGTTCCTCAAGTTGATATGGGAGCCATGTATCAATTTTTCATAAACATGATGCAAGCAGGAATTGCAGCTGGAGTTGTTGGAGGGAATGCTGCTGGAGGAGGAGTCCAGGAAGCTCCGATAGGCAACCACTATGCTAATTTGAGCAGAGACTATATTAGGCTTGGAGGGAACACTAAATATGGATTTTTGATTGATTCTGGAGTTCTCTGTCATAGTATATAGCCATGCAAGGAGAATGGCGGTTTCTACACAAGGAACTGGATTGAAATCTGCACTAAAGGGGTCGATTGGATGATACTAATTCGAATGTGAAATTGTGCGATCGAGCGGTCAAATTTGATATTACGTATGAATGGCATATGTACATCTTACGGGCTTTATCATAATAAAACATCGACAATGGAAAATGCAGGTTATATAGTTGGATAATTATTGTAAGTAAGATACATGTATATAAAGCAAAAGCTAGTTTGATGTTTTTGGTTTCACGAGTAAAATTTGGTTGCCCGACAAATAGGTACATGTTTATATTGTTTTTTGGTTTGATGGTTTTATGATTAAGCCACTTGGCTTTTGTTTTCTTTTGTTGGTTTGGGCCCATAGTGGCGATTTGTAGTTGTTTCGATCTTGCCGAGCACAAGAGACACTGCCGAAATTTTCCATAAATTTAAAACAAAGTGTTATAAACCAAACTTCTTTCTCCAATTTCTTGAAACCATTTACTATAACAAGAATGTTATAGTCCATAATCTATTTCCTTTTCTTAAAAAACATTGATTACAACAATGGTGTTATAATCATAATTTCATCCACTTCTAAAATTATTTTCAAAAGGTTTTTAAAACATAGTTTTAAAAACTTCTGTACAAACACCACTTTAAAATTATTCTTTAAAAGCAATTTGATTTGGAAAGATAATATTTTTTCTTTATAGATATATTGCTTCATAATATCAAATAATCCTTAAAAATCATTTATATAAATTTCAAACCTCTTTTAAGGACTTTTAAACAAAGTTTAAACTTTCCATTGAACTCATAACTTAAAACCATCGCTTTTTAAAAAGTATTCGACTTTGAAAAATTAAAGGGATTTCCTTTAAATAAACCACTTACTTAAATATTCAAAAATATTTAAAACTTCAAACTCCTTTTAAAATACTTATATATCCTTTATAAGATACATTTGAAAGGATTTTATAGTTTATCTAAAGAGAACAACATTTTACTTCACAAAATTCATATCTTTCCAAAGTGCATCCATAGCGACTATTGCTATATGGATTATAACTTTTAAACGACATTCCTTTCAATATTTTAAACCACTATAAGTATGGAAAACACTTTACTTCAAAATAAAAGTTTAAAGTCGATTTAAAAATCCATAAGAATAACTTTTAAAATACGGAAAGAGGTTTAGCGACCACTATGGTACTTAAATAAAGCTACCATTTATTTCTATTCTAGAAAAAATTCAACTTTCCAAGCCAAAACACTGTCATTTACAGAACAATAATATATGTAAATAAATATCAACAAGATAAAGAACTCCTTAGATACCAAAATAAAATCTTTCAGAGTGTATTCATCACGATTTTCTATGAGACACTCCGACTTTCTTTTGCTTTAGTCTCCTACAAAGCAATGGTTATTTATGTCATCTGCTTCCAAGCAGGAATCAACAAATTACATAACCAAGTAATATAAAATTATACAACATATATAATCTATATTTTACATCAAATAAACATTCACTTTTAAAATTTATTTAAGTGAGCTAGCTCACCTTTAAATGCAACCTAAACCTCGAGACAAGCTACTACTTCTTAATACCACCCAAACAACTAGCACAACACCTCCTACCATCACCCTAGCTCACAACCAAGCTCCCTAGCCTCCCTATTGCTCATGTTCAACCCCATCCTTCTTCCTTTTGCTCTCAGGCATAGGCCCTTTTTAGGGGCATGTGCTCTAATTTTTCTTGCCACAACTGCTAATGTGTGTTGCTAAGTTGTTTCAAAGCTATGGAAAAAGGTTGAGAAGAAAAAGGTTTTTTTTTATATTTTGTTTTTGGCTTAGGAATTTATATTTGAATGAAGAAGGAAAAAAATGGAGGCAAGAAGAAAGTAAAGCGAAGAATGAAATGAAAAGTGGAAAAAAGGAGGTAGTGGTACTCTTTTATAAACATGGAAAGTTGGCCAATTACACATACTAACCCTTAGATAAAAGTCCTCTCTACCCTTGCAAAAATTCAACCATGGTACACCTCATCTATGTGCCTTCCATCACATCACACTCCATTATTGTGCTACTTAGTAATTTGACACTTAAAATAAGAAAGAAAAGTCTTATTTTAGTTAATCCTTTAATTATTTCCAGACCTCTTATTTAATATACTAATTATATTTTAGTGCTAACCACTTTTTTTGTTAAATGTGTATGTACAAATATAAGTGTGCGTGCAATATCATTTCAACAACTTTAGTTCAATGGAAAGTCGAAAATCCAAAAAATGATTTTTGGTCACATTTTCATTTTTCGCTGAACTATTTGTTTTTGCAAACAAACTCTCATAATGAGTTTATAGTTATTACTTATTAATTAGAAGAGCGTTACTTGATTATTAAAAACCATTAATTGAATATTTAAAATTTGTTAAATATTTACAAACCAAGCGATAAAATTCTGGGTCATTACATCATTCCCCCTTAAAAGAATTAAACCCAAAGTTTTATCACAGACAAACAACTAAGAAAAAAACCAATATAAATACTTAACATTTTCCACAAGCCCGTACAATATACATGGATCATCCATACGTAATATCCGATCATTTATTTGGATATATAAATTTCACATCTAAACTAGTATGGATCACTTTAACTTTTCCATTGCGAAACTCTGATCTGGTTCCTTGATCTGATACTTATGTTTTCCTTACAAAGTCCTAAAATATGATAGAAAACACTCAGATCATACCGAGAATCCATATCAAGCGCTCACCATCGAGAAATTGAGTGAAAACGCCTAGTTTAGACTTGTGTATAACACCCGAAAATCTTGTGTTTGAACTATAGATCAAGACTAGTTATGCAAATAAAATGATTCATGTCCTACTTATGGTTTTATCTTTTTAGGATGACTTAATAATTATACTACTCCAATTCCTTTTACTTCCAAAAATTATTTATTAAAATTTTTCATAAAAACATAACTTAAGTTTTAAATTTGTATAATACCCTACTATATCCTAAGAGATTATACGACAATCCGATTTAATCTTTTATCTCTTCTTTTTTTCCTTAAATTCAGTGCAGGTCCAAAGTAAATCTTGGTCTTAAACCCGAGTCGACCTCTTTGAACTCTTTACCTATTTGGTCTGGTAAGTAGCTAATAAGAGTAGGATGCTGGTATCCAAACTCATTCCTAGATTCTACTTTTCCTTAGATACCTCTAAGGTAAAGATGTTTTAGTAGTCGGCCCAATAACATCTAATTTTTTTTATTAAAACCTTCTCATTAAATTTAACCCATTAAAACTTATGTTAAATTATTTCTTCCCTAACTAAGAGGGATATAAACCCATATTGGAAATTCCATTTATCAACACACTCTTTTTATCCTAATAGCTTTTTATTTTGAATCCATTTTCCTTAAGGAAACTTAAGAACTAAATACCCGGTTTATATTTAATATCTTTTTGAAATGATACTATATATTTCAATCCATAGAAAATATACATATAAATTGAGTAACCCAAAATGATACCAAGGAACTAGGTCCTGCCAAGTTGTATCATACATCCCTTTACCGAGAAGGATAATACTTAAGAGAAGTGCTTGCCATCGGAACACATTTCTTACATATTTTTAGTCATTTTCAAGCCACTCGAACTAGTCAACATAAAAATACCTCTTCTCTTTCGAATCATATTTTGAAACAATACTATATATATTTCTCATATATATATAATAGCTTTAGCACTTTATCTACTAAAACTTGCTTTAGGTTCGTTCAGATTTGAACTCGTTTCGATCATACAACTACAAAGAGAATAATTTACTAAGCGCACTACAATGTTTTCCTAAGAAAACATTCGATCATTACTTAGAAAATTATCGAAATCACCATAAAATTAATCGAGACTGATTCCTCAAACTATCCAATGAAAATATATATTACTTAAAAATTCTCTTTGAAAATACTTATAATTATAATACTTTCAGGTATTACTATTATTGATTTTTCGAAAGATCATTTGAAATCATTTTGTAAATATACCAGGATTTAAATTCTCAAAAGTCCTCTTTACTTTGTAGGAGACACATATTATAAACCCGATTTATAAAATCATCTTTAGTCATTCCTTTTTATATCAAAATGAGCTTTATAACAACATTACTACCGAATACCATATTGCCAAATTGAGAAACTTAATTAATGAGGTGTTCGTATTTAATTTAACCAGAATAATAACTGCTCATAAACTAGCCAATCATAAATAATCAATTAACAAACAATAATCAATGCTTTTAAATTGGACGAGCATGACTAATCAAATAGTAAATGATAATAATTGAATATTATCATTTCCAGCAAATAAACACATCAAAAAAACTATATCAAGTTTTGAAAATTATTTTTTATACATAAAATATAATCCTAGGTAATATTATTTCATTTTCTACTTTCAGCACAATATTTTTTTTATAGCACTAACAAATATGCCTCTCATATATAATGCACACAACTCATTATAGGGTGTTACTAACCCCATCTCTAATGAGTTTACACCTCCAAGGCGTAGGTGTTCACTCAACATAAGCTCCGATACCACTGTAACGACCCTACATTTTCAACCTTAAAAAGTCGATACTAATACATCCACGACATTTATGTATCGAACATCCAAGTGCCGGAAAGATAGACTGTTGGGGTGAAAGAAAAGAAAAGACAGAATAGAATCTCACAATGTGACGAGTAATATAGAAGATCCAAGTGATCTTTATAAAAAACTTAAATATACATACAACAACCAAAGTAAACTTATGTAACGACCACCTTTCTTGCACTAAAAGACGAGCCATTAAGGGTAGAAGAAAAAGAAATATAAGAAGGAACTACACAATCATATAATCTCACCATGAATTGGAATAACATATAATAGATAACATAAGACATTATATAGTCATTTCCATAATAAATACTGCATCAGAGTACATTACAACTTCAACTGGACAGTTATAACTACCCGTCTATCACAAAACATAAACTATACATAAACACAGCGTAATAAGATAATAATTAGCTAACGGTGAAGCCACCTGCTCCAACTCCTTCAAAATGCTTCTGTAAGAAACATGGATCACTTGGCTACTCATAAAAATTTGAGTATCCAAGAGTTTTAGGAAAAGAAACTAAAACTCCAAGTCAGACATAGGTTTGTGTGAGTAAACTCAAACAACTTAATTTTTTACCTTTATAAAACAATTTGAAAATCTAAGATACCTCGTAAGGCCACGCCGAACATAAACATGGATGGGTTTTTACCTTACGAAATCCAGAATAGGTTATATAAAAATCCAGTGATATTATCATAATGTTAAGTTTTTCAAATAAATAACTCACATAGCTGAAATTATTACATTAATTAAATTCTAGCATAATAGGTATACAACTAATACCGAAGGTACTTATTGGGAAATGGATTCCATAAAATGATCGGGCTACTGGGATACCGCCCGTCATGGTACATCTTTAGATAAAATAACATAGAGGACCTCGCCTAGATCCCCTACCAACATAAGACCGACCTACCCCTTGTTGAATAGTACCGAATAAGATCACCCCTCGATTGGGATCAACAACCGTACCGAAGCATACATGAATTGCTAGTAAGGACTCTAGATAGGGGTAACATTACCCTAATAGGAGCGAACCACTTAGCCTTGCTGATCTCCACTGTTTTATTCATTCCCGGTTGAAGAAGCTTGAGGTTACATTTACCTTTATTATAGCATTACCATTTGGAATGCTAACATTTCCTTCCATATGTTGACACAATGTCACCACTCATCCATATAAGTCGTTCAGGAGATGAACGAACCGAAGGCAATTCATAGCCATCATCTTGGACCTGGTCTTTGTCATTTCCAATTCGAACGTTTATGTTAGTTCGAAGTGGTTTTCAGATTAATATCCGATCACGGTCTCTCCAAACCAATGCTCGATAATTGTAAAGGGTCAAGTTGTTTATAGTAGACTATCCCACTATCAGAGTGTAAAGATTTACATATAAACATACGTTCCAAATGCTTAGATTATCATGACCGCTTATCGAAATTAACAATCTTGTATTCATCACGTTTCTGAAGTGTAGTACTTTGTGATAAGTACAAGTCGACTTACTTCCAATAAAACGCGTCATCTTTTTATTATAACTATTTTAATTCATTTGGCCACTTAATAGTATGGACAAGAGATCCTTGGTTTTAAAAAAAATTCACTTAAATAAGAAACTTGGCTAAAAATAAACAACTGATAGGGTTTTAAAAGAAACTTTGAAATAAATAAACTTAAATTAAATCATAAGTTTAAAACTCAGTTAACCCTTAATTAAATCATCAATAATCCTAATATTATTTATAATTAAACTTTAATTATACTTTAATTAAATAACATTTATTAAAGAAATTAAACCTTAATTAAGTGGATAACGAACCTTTTATTAATAATAATTTACTAATTAAATAACTATAATTAAATAATTAATTAAAATAAACTTGATTAAAAAAATTAATTTTCTTTTATCTTAATTAATCATTATTTAAAACTTACTAATTAAATATAATTAACTTAGTCAATAATTCTTAAACTCTAATTAAAAATAATTACTTTTATTAATAAATTAATTAAATTAATTTTTAAACAATTAAAAACTTAAATTTTTTGACTTACTTAATTATTTTTAAATGAGTTTTCATAAACAATCCAAAACAAAACACTTAAAACTTGAAATCGCAAAATTTCCCGAACTTGATCCACAATGACTATCGCTATGAACGCAGTTCGCTAGAATTGATTTCTAGGTAAAAACTTCACCTTAACTCTAGCTACTACATCTTTGAAAACAAAAATGGAAAAGTTTTGAAATCTTTAAATAAAGGTGAAAACTTGGAAAACATTTTCAAAATTCAAAATTGGAAAATAAGCTTTCATTTTCAAATCAGATCTCAAATCTTTTGGACTTTTTTAAAGCACTAGTTTTCACAACCATCTCACAACATACTTGGTTTTGGTTCACAAACAACACTACCACCATATCATAAACCAAAACCACATATCCATATCCATACACATATCCAACATACCAACATATTATCCAAATCACAAATTTATACCAAACAACCAACTTGCAATCATATATCATCCAAACAACATGATATTTCAACACAACAACACTATAATTTCACAACATATAAATCATTTAAACAAGTTGTTTTCATTTACAAAAATATTAGTTTTACTCATCGAAATTTTTCTAAATCAAAGCGAACATTTACCATAACTTGAAAATGCTTTAGAATATTGCAAATTTGAAATCTTTGGACCCTTGACCACTTGAATTTGGCTCGACCTAGGAAAATTAGGCTTGGCCCAAATTGGTTTGGGGTGGATGAGCTTGAGTTTTGGAAGAGAAGGTGTTGTAGGAGATGTAGAATAGGTTTTGTGAACTAAAGAAGAGATTTTAGCCAAAAGAAGTGATTTTTTTTCTATTTTTAAAATTATAAAGAGGAAGCCATATATACTTTAGCTCAAACTCTTAAGAAATTTGGAATAAATAAGAAGGTTACAAACATGAATATACGAAGATAAAGGGGTATATATAAGCTTAGGATTTAATTAAAATAATGTAAAGTGATTTATATTTAAATATAAATATGCGTGCACTACCATACTTCCTCCCTCCCCTCAAATCTGTCCACTACACCGCCTTCACTTTCAACTATTCATGCCATGTTCTCTAGTATACTCGTGCTGAAAATGTGTATTTTTGTATGTTATGCATATATATATATATATTTATTAAATAAATCTTTTTTTAACTTATGTGTTCATATATTTAAGGAGAAGCATGCACATGCATATATAAACATGTACAAACCATGTTAACTTAGTTTATATTGTGCGCATGTATGTTTAACATTGTGTTATAACCTTTTGAATAACTTTAAACCAATGAAAAATCGATATTTTTGAAAATAATTTCCGGTCACATTTTCTGTTTCTCTATGAACTATATATTTTGATAAACAAATTTTGAATTTTTTTTTATTATCGTAAGTTATTATTTAAATTAGTTTTATTTGTTAATAAAAATCCATTTATTAATCATTTAGAATAAATTAAAATATTCATTTAAATAGCGTTTAAATTCTAGGTCGTTACACTCTCCTCTCTTAAAAGAATTTCGTCCAGAAATTAGCAATAAAGGAGATAATCTAAACCATGCAAAAAAGCTATATATTCATATCGTAAAACACATACAAAGACATGCACTAAGCATCCATAGCAAACAAACAAACACTATACATACAACAGATAATCAACTAACTATCCTAACATCAACTCGAGATAGGCCTCTCTCATATGATCCACCGTCTTCCAAGTGTAGTCTCTAGGATTCTCGCTACACTGAATCCTAACTAGTCGCATCACCTTATTACACAACCTCTTTTCATCCTGATCCATGACATAAACCAGATGTCTAACAACCGTCAAATTCGGTTCTATTTCCAGTTCCTCTTGAACCGATGGTTCCATAATCAAAGATGGGTCATGAACATATTTCATCAAATGTGATTCGTGAAATACATTATGAACTGTCGCTAATCTCTCTTTTAACTCGACACTATAAGCAAGCGATCCGATCCTCACAAGAATACGAAAGGGTCCTACATACCTAGGAGCTAACTTCCAACTTTCCAAATCTAACAGTTCCTCTTATTGGCGAAATCTTTACGAACACCGAGTCTCTAACCACAAATTCCAAATCTCTTCGCCTCTTATCCGCATAACTCTTTTTGCGATCTTGAGTCTCCTTCATTCTTTTATTAATCACTACAACCTTCTCTGTAGCCTCTAGGATCATGTCCGATCCAAGGACTAATCAATCTCCCGTCTCAACCCAACATGCTGGCGACTTGCACGGTCTTCTATATAGGGCTTCACACAGTGCCATCCCGATGCTTGCTGAAAACCTATTATTGTAGTAGAACTCAACCAAATGCAAATGATCCTTCCATGATCCACCAAAACTCAGAATACATGCCCTCAAGAGATCCTCCAGAATCTAATTCACTCGCTCCATCTGTCCGTTTGTTTGGAGGTGATATGCCGTGCTTAAGCTCACCTTTGTCCCTAGAGTTGTTTGCAATGCTTTCCAAATTGACTAGTAAATATGGGGTCGTGATCACTTACAATTCTCACAGAAACTCCATGCAACCTAACTACTCATAAAATTTCAGCTAAAGAAGCAGTGGTCCTTGTTGGTTTTACCGGAATAAAATATGCGCTCTTCATTAGTCGATCTACGATAACCCACATCCTTCATTTCCTATTCAGGTTCTAGGTAAATCATAAAATCCATTGATATCATTTCCCATTTTCTAATTGGGTATTTTCAAAGTTTGTAATAATCCGGCTGTCTTCTGATGATCACCTTTTATTTGCTGAATGCACGAATACCTAATAACATAGACTGAAATGTCCTTCTTTATTCCTGGCCATAAAAGTACTCTTTTCATGTATCTATACATCTTATGAACTCCTGGATGAATACTTAACTTAGATTTGTGGCATTCCAACAAAACTTCCTACCTCAGCCCATCCACATCTTGAACACATAAATGTACATTCATCCTTAAACTACCTCAATTACCATCTCAAAATCCACACATTTACCCTCCTCAACACCTTGCATTAATCCTTCCAGTAACTCATCCTTTCTCTGATTTCTCATAATCTTTTCCTGAAGTGTCGGGGTAACCTCCAAAAGAGTCAAAAAGCATTCCTATTTAAGGCATCTGCTACCACATTAGGTTTTCCTGGCATATAAAAAATATCCAAGTCATAAGCCATCGGAAACTCTAACCACTTCTGTTGCCTCAAGTTCAGATCCTTTTGAGTAAAAGGATACTTCAGGGCATCATGATCTGTAAAGAGCTCAAAATTTTCACCTAATTAAAGAAAGAAAACTTACTCCTAGAATCTCTAAAGATTAGAAAGAAACTTAGAGGAATAGAAGTATCCTTATGCAGCAAGTAGTGTCTCTACATTTTCAATGCAAAGATAACAGCCATCGACCCCAGGTCATGCATAGCATACTCGTGAGGCTTCAACTGCCAACTTGCATATGAAATCACTCTACCATGCTACATCAATACAACTAGGTATCCGTGTAAACTGTGAACCCACTATTACCAACAGCCAAAACTGGTGCATTGGTTAATCTCTTCTTCAATTCCAAAAATGCCTCTTCACACTTTGGAGTCCATACAAACTTCTCCTCCTTCTTAGTCATCTTACTCAGATGGGATGAAATATTGGAATAATCTTGAATAAACTTCCTATAGTATCTAGTAAGATCTAAGAAACTACAAACCTTGATAGGAGTCCACGGTCGCTTCCATTCCTAATTAGCTTCCACCTTCGCTGGATCTATAGAAATACCTTCTCCTGTCACAATATGTCCTAAGAATCTTACTTCCGATTTTCAAAAATAGCGCTTAGAAATTTTTTCCTTTAGGAAAAGTCTCCTCAATGTCTCCAACACCACTTCCAAATGATGTTTATGCTCTTCCTCAGATTTGGAGTAAATAAGGATGTCATCAATGAAAACTAACACAAACTTGTTAAAGAACATCTCAGAAAACATGGTTCATGAGATCTATAAAATATGTCGGCGCATTGGTTAGCCCAAAAGGCATAATCAAACACTCAAAGAAACAATTAGGGACTCTAAAAGTAGTTAAAGGTATACTGTCTTCAGCAACCCTCAATTGATGGAATCTAGTAGAAGATCCATCTAAGAAAATACCATAGCTCCATGAAGTTGATCAAAAAGATCATTGATGCGGGGTAATGGATACTTGTTCCTAATTTTTACCTTATTCAATTCTCTATAGTCCATGCACAACCTTAAAGATCCATCAGACATAGCCGTAAACACCGCAACAGATCCCCAACTCGAACGACTGGGTTTAATCAATCCTCTCCTTAACAGTTCCTGGGTTTGACTTACCAACTCCTCTCTCTCCCTCTGAGCCATCCTTCGCTTAGGTTGAACCACAGGCCTTGCACCAGGGATCAAATCAATGCGAAGCTCTATCTCTTGTTGTGGGGTAAACTTTTAACTTCTTCGAATACATTGAGAAAATCCTTAACAACTTTAATAGACCCTAAATTTTCTTAGGATGCCTCCAGGGCATACAGAAAACTACACATATAAATATCAGCCCCTTACATGGTACATTACCAATTCTTCCCAAATTGTTTACTAACGATACAGTTCTTTTATTACAATCTTAAGCAGATCCATATTTCGATAACCAATCCATACCAAGAATAATATCAAATCCTTCAAAGTCTAAGACAAACAGATCGCAAGAAAAGTGATAAGAAAGGCAGGAAATTACATCTTCACGAATCATATTCAAATGGGTTACACTGCCTATAGGGATAGACACATACATAGGGTTTTCTATAATACTAGGAATAAGATGAAATTAACCTACTAATTCACAAGAGATAACACTATGAGAGGCACCAGTATCAAATAATGCTCGCACAAAAATACCATTAATCGGTAAGGTACCTTCAAGGACGCCTTTCCCCTTCACATCCATTGAAGTGGCATACCCTTGGGCTGCTACACCTTCTTCATGAGTGGGCAGTCCTTTACCATATGGCTAGGCCGACGACAATTAAAATAGAGAGTCTTTTAGACTATTGGAGAGATGTGTCCGCCTTGCTGCTTTGGAACTTCACGATTCGAACAATACCTGGAAATATGTCCTTTCTGTAACGACCAGTAAATTTTAACTATTTTAATAACGTAATTAACTGAAATTTTGTGAATTTTTAAATAATTAAATTTTGAAATAAAAAGTTGATATTTGGAATACGTCTACTTAAACATAGCAAATGGTAAATTTTTACCTGATAATATGGAAGTTTATTTTTTTGTGTAATTTTATTTAAATTTAAACCAGTTAACATCGATGATAATTAAATTTTTTCCAAACTTGAATATTTTTACACAATAAATTTGTAAATCGTCTTCTGAGTGAGACGTCATATTTCGTTTCATCAAATTTGGACTGCTATTGCTCCGTTTATCTTATTTACAGTGTTTTAGTAGCATTTTCAGTACCGATTATCGACTTTTGATAGGATGATGATATCACTGATATATGTGTATCATTTTGATCATATCGTCGTGCTGATCTCTACAATATATTCATTTGTGTGTTTTTAGGTTCGGTACGCGACAGAAACAATGAAACCGTGCGTCGTATCGGTACCGAAATTAGCGACTTTTGGGATTTCCTTGCTTTTCAAAATTTGAACCGCTAGCCACAACAATAAATTGCTTCAAAATTTTCAGCTAAATCAATGTTAGACCATTGCCATTTCCTTTCCTTTTCCCATTGCTTTATATTTATTGGGTACGTTTTTTCTACCCATTTGTCTGCCTTGTTTCTGTTCATTTTCTTCAACTTGTTCCCTTTCCTTCTTCATTTCTAGCTTGCTAAAACAATGAGAGGAATAATAATATATATATATATATATAATATACGAATTCAAATGGTTGCTATATTGGAGATTTCGTGCTCTGCGCCTCCCTCCCCTATCTCTCTCCATCAAAGCCGAAACTCTACCCATCACCGTACCTAGCAACCACGAACCACCTATCCATCCCTCAGTCATCCACACATCCCTTCCCCCTTCATTTCCCGACCACCAACCTCGCCCCATCTCCCCTTCAGCCGAGACCCCATCACCCTGTAGCCTTTGCCGTCACCTCCCTATCAACTGCTCCTTCCCCTCCTTTGCTCCACATCGGTCCCTTCCGACCCAAGCACTGCCTCTCTCCTTTCTCTCCGCCCCTTTTTTCTTCCTCTTCTCTCCCAGACCGAGACCCACCATCTTCTCCACCTTATCAAACCCGTAAGCCGCAACCCAAGACCGAAGCAACCTCTGCAATCCCTCCGAGCGGCCTGACCTTGCAGCTGCATATATATGCATATTGCCTTAATTCGTATGTTAGGTAATATATAAATATTTTATATTATGTTGTTGTGTGTATATATATATATCAAAGTTATTAGATATATAATATGTTAAATTGTTTACTTAAACTATGCTGCATTTGAAACAGTTTTAGTGGTAATATATATATAAAGATTTTGTATAGCTGTTACATATATACTATGTATATTTTTTTCCAGAACTTTATGTCAGCAGCTATATGTATATACCGATACGTATAATATATTTCCAAAACTTTATATATATGTTGTTAGTTTACGTAAGCATACTTAATTTTAATATATATATATATATATATATATGTTAGATATATATATAAAGTATATGTCAATATATGAAAGTTGTATATATAGAAGATAGTATATATGTATTTCGTGTATATATATTGATCGTGTTTAAGACATTTATAATAAGTATGTTTAGAATCTATGTGAAAAAAAATCGAAAGATGTTAATACATTCTATATGTATATATATAAATTTTCTTGCTTACATATAAATAAAGTTAATTCATATATTTATACTTGGATTTTTAAATATATGTAGTTTTATATGAGTTATACATTGTAACAGTTTATAGACAATTGACTAGAATTATATGGATACATATAGTTAACAAAGTATGTGACATTGACTTTTATGATGTATAAATATTGTTTTAAAATATAACGTATATATGGTTTATATACATTTTGTAGCCTAAAACCTGCCACTTTACTTTTGGATGTTGACTGAGCTTGCTCGGCTATTACATGTCATATATATTATAAATATTTTCTCATATCCTATTTTATAAATATTATGTGTAAATTATATATATACATTTGTTAGCATATATAAGTTATAATAGTGTTATATATGTTATTATATAAACTTATACTGATATGTTGTATGGTATATAAATTATATATTAGTGATATATATATTGTTGATTTCAAAGTATATATAAGTATTTATTTCAAATTTTATTATGAACATATGCTGATTTCTATATATGTGTTGAAAGGTAAATGTAAATTTTAATTATTTATTTCTTAAGTATTGATTTAGAGAAATGATATATATTTTGATTTTTGTTAATGTTTGATTTTTCCAAAATATACTATAAAAGGTCTATTTTGTTTAAAATGTGTGTAAGTTAAATATTGATTTTGAGATATATTATAAAGATTTTATTTTATCTTATTTTAATATGAGTTAATATTAGAATTTAAATTATATATATTTTTGTTCTCATCAATTCCTATTTATCAGCTTGTCCGTCGAATTCGTGCCAATCTAGCTTTGTTTTGGAATTCGTGCTTGGATTCGTAACTCATCTCATTCTCGTTCATCTCTGGCCTCGAAAGGTGAGCAATCACTCACGATTAACGTTCTTATATTTATTAAATTTGATTTCAATTGAAATGACAATTGAAATATGCTGCTATTAGTTATTTAAATTGCTATACATATGTTATTATTTGTATCTGTTCACCTGTGACATCTGACACCATGATCTGTTAATTATCTTATCATTGATTATATATGCTTGTTGCTAATTGTTATATTATTATCACATAGGTTATCACTCTGCAAGTTCCCTGTTTGCATAGAATTCCCTATTGGTTGAAATGATACATACCCGAACAATCTTGTAGAATAGGAGAAAATCGTTATGGGTTGAAATGATAAACCCAAGCGATTTTCATTTAATTGAATTTGGGATTGCGGGTTGAAAAAATATATACCCATATATATTTAAATTGCGGATTGAAATGATAAATATCTGTATCACTTGACCATAGGATAGAAAATTTTATACAGACATAATGGTCTATATATATAGTTTGAAATGATTTCCATAGTTTTAAAAAGGATATATATATATGGTTTTACATAAATATTGATTTTAAATATTGTATATATGTTATTTTATAAGGGTTTAAATTTTTAGATTTTTAAAATTATATGTTTTGAATTATAAAGGTTTAAAAATTTAGATCTTGATTTAAAGTGGTTAAATGAATATTTCAAGTTTAAATAAAACTGAAGAAAATATTTGTAATAAAACTGAAGAAAATTTAAATGATATTAGATTTTATTAAGTGATATTTAAAAATTAAATAATGATGAAGGTAAAGTTGGATATAAATGAAATTATCAAATTTAGTTTTGAAAACGTTGAATATTTAAAGCTTTGAAATATATTGAAATTGAAATGGTATATTTTGTGGTTCAAATCTATATTTGAAATAGATATAATTTGAAATGGTTTACTGAGAACTGAATTGAATTAATGAATTGAGATTGAATTAAATTTGAATTTTTGAATTCGAGTTGATTTGAATCGATTTGTGAAATTTGAGGAAGCTATTTTTAGATTATATTTAAAACTATTTATATATTTTACTTTATAAATTTTTAATATAAACTATTTTAATATACTAATTATTTTAATATAAACTATTTTTAATATAAACTATTTTAACATACTAATTATTTTAATATAAACCATTTTTAATATAAACTATTTTAATATACTAATTATTTTAATATAAATTATTTTTAATATAAACTATTTTAATACTAATTATTTTATAAACTATTTCATTATATATACTATTATTAATATCTAAATTATTCAAGTGGGAAGTTATGATTTCAAAGTTATGAATTTCAAAGTATTATGTTATCAAGTGTTATGATTTCCAAAGTGTTACAAATTCTAAGCTTTATAATTTCAAAAGTGTTATAACTTTGAAGTGCTATGATTTTGGAAATGAATATATTTGAAGTGAAATGATATCGTATTGATATCGTTTTGAAATGGAAATGATATTTTTGTTTTGAAGTATAAACTATTTTGAAATGACCGCGGTGTGATAATAACGTTTAGTTATTAAAGAGACCGAGATCGGTTATTGTCACACTCTCTGCCAATACCAAAAACCACTTTAACAACTGTGTATGCGGTGGAGATTCCAGAATGAAGTAGGATGGTGGCGACGATTCTGTTGAGGTATATACGTGGACTTGACTCCCGTGAGTTAGTTTAAGGTGGCTAAAACAGGAGCAATTAACGGGCCAAGTGAGGTAGCTCCTCCAATCGGACACACTTCTTCGATTGTCATTCTATTACTTTGTGATTGATTTGGCGCGCCTTTGATTTGGGAGTGTGGCTCGAGGTGGGCGGTAGTTGCTGCTATGCGTTACCACCAGCCCGTAAGTGTAATTGGTATATCTACTATGGCATTGCCTAGTTGTGCCGTGTCACCTACCTTATCGAGACCTCTACGAGTTTGTTTTGTACCATACCTATGGAGTGCCCTCTTACGACGCCCAGTACGGGGGAGATTACGGTACTATATAGACTATGGGAATATATAAAATGTGTTGAGGGGGATATGGGTAATGCCTTAATGCTATTTTAATAGTTTACTTTACTATAGACATTATTATAATAGCATATATTACTACATAGTAGATAGTTCCACGGATCCTTAGAGGATGGTTATCCCAAACATCCTTTAAGTTACTTGTATTTCAGTTGATATTTCACTTGAGTTGGATTTATTGATATAAGAATGTTAATCCTGACTCGAGTGTTTTGTGTTTTGCTTTACGCTCGGGTTAGACTGAGTGTCACAACATTCAAGACTCGACTTTGGGGTTTGGAGCTTCGCTTGGAGATCCAACCATCTATTCAGCTTTCAGTTATTCAGTTGACTCCAGTGATATATTCAGATTTTATTGTTTAACTATTGTATTGAAACTTCTATGTATTCGAGACTTCTGTTGTATCTTGTTTAACTCTATTATATATATAGTAGCTTCATGAACTACTATTCTTTTGTTTCCGCTGCTTATTGTTATATTACTCTATGTCTGTGATTGATTTATTTACTGTATATGTTGAGTTTTGCCAAACATAAATAAACAATCTGATATTTTGAGCAATTCAAGTCCGACATGTGCGGATGCGAATGGTTGAAAATATCGGGAAGTTACACTTTCTACTTATAAATGTAACAACCAGTAGCCTTAGGCTTGCCTCCTTGACTTCCTCCACGTCTCCCTTTTCCTTGATTCTTCCAATTTGGATTAAACTTCCTCTGGTTAGAACCACCTCCACTGGTATTTCTACCGGTTGGTGCTACTGGAGTAATCTTTTTCTTTTCCAAGGCCTCGTATCTAAGATCTAAATCAACTAAATCCACAAAAGTGCCTTTAATATGAGCAGTCATTTTCTCATGCTGCTCTTCCCTCATACCCAAAACAAACACCTCGTTAATCTTCAACGGGGTGTTGATTAATTCCAGCCCAAAACAAGATAACTCATTGAACTTTGGCTCATACTCTGCTATGGACAGATCCCCCTGCTTCAAGTCCATGAAGTTGTCGTACATCCTCGTCCTTCCAGCCATTGGCAAGAATTGGTCTTTTAAAATTTCCTTATATTTGGCCCACGAAAACTCGTCTTCTGAAATATTTGTAGTAAAGGAGTCCCACCAAGCTGCTGCTCCCTCTTATAGTTGCCAGGCTGCTAAGAATCTTTTCTGCTCATCTGATAAACCAAGACCTTTTAAAAATATTTTCACAAGATTGCAACCAGGCTTGCACATCCATGATAGACTCAGTTCCTTTAAATGGTTTCCCTCCTAGGTTGGTATAATCCTTGCATAAGGTTGTGAAATTCACTCTTGGATGCTCGAGCACTGCCTCTTCGGTAATCCGAACTCCTTCAGGATTTAGGGTTCGACCATTTGTAGTCGTAGTGTTACTTGCTCCCCTACCTCATCTACCTCTATTATTCATGTCTTACTACCTGACATAGTAAGATAATTCTTAGAATACTTGGATGAGATAAAACTTAATAGAAGGGTACTAATCAAACCTATCAAGCTGATCTATCTACCATATATACGAATAAAAATTACAAATACGCACTCTCAAAGTTTACCCTAACTCAAAGCATAGGTGTTCACTCAACCTAGGCTCTGATACCAAAATTGTAATGAACGCCTTTCTTGCACTAAAAGAACAACCATTAAGGGTAGAAGAAAATGAAAGATAAGAAGGAACTACACAATCACAGAATCTCACCATGAATTAGAATACCATACAATAGATGACATAAGACATTATATAGTCATTTCCATAATAAATAATACATCAGAGTTATTACATCACAACGTCAACTTGACCGTTATAACCACCTGTCCATCATAAAATACATAGATCGTACATAAACAAAGTGGAATAAGATAATAATTAACTAACGGTGAAGCCACCTACTCCAGCTCCTTGAAAATGCTTCCATAAGAAACCTGGATCACTTGGCTACTCATACAAATTTGAGTACCTAAGAGTTTTAGGAAAAGAAAATAAAACTCTGAATCAGACATGGGTCTGGTGTGAGTAAACACAAACAGCTTAATTGTTTACCTTTATAAAACAATTTGAAAATCAAAGATATCAGGACTACGCTACACATAAACGCGGATGAGTTTTTACCTTATGAAAACCAAAACACTTTATATAGAAATCCAGTGATATTATCATAATGTCTCGGGTTTTCAAATAAATAATTCACATAGTTGAAATTGTTATATTAATTAAATTCTAGCATAATAATTATACAACTAAGATCGAAGGCACTTATCGGGAAATGGATTCCATACAATGGCTGAGCAATGTGACGACCGCCCATGACCCCTTCATCGAATCTAGAGATAGTGCGCTGTAAAGTGTGCCAGGCGACCATGGACGATTGTCAGGGTAAAATAAAACAACAGAATCTATCGCATTACTCACAGCGCATGGACAAAATACAATAGAACATATGTATAGTGAAGCTTTACAGAACAAAATGACATCATATAAAACTCCATAATAGTTGAATACAAGCATCCAAATAGCCAATACATCAAGCCTCACTACATAACACTCAGAGAATACAAAACAGCGGAACATCGATTACATATAATAAGAAGATAATATGCAACCCTCCAGCTCGTCTTCGATATCAGCATCGTGAAAAGAGGACAGCACTTGTCACCTGCTACCTAGTCTGCCCGTCCCAAAAATGGACGAACAGCCCAAGGCAATAAGAATTAAAACATAAAGCCTTGAGTCAGACAACAGTCTTAGTGAGCAGTAAATTAACTAACAACATACCAAAAGAGCATAAAGGAAAAAGGAATAGGAATACAACCCTCCCACACCACCTCTTTCTACAATGATAGCCCCCAGACACACACTAAGCAGAAGCAACATAGCAGAGCATACAATTTAAAGTAAAGTAATGATCATTCGAGTCAAGGGCGATGTTTTCCAAGTACCAAGGCCTAAATCAGATAAGCACCCAGAAAATACCGCTCTTGAGTCCGAATGACGATACAACCAAACATCCATGACTCTGGCTATCACTGTTATCATTGCTTCGATATCACCGTTAATTGAATGATCGGCACATTCTTTCAGCCGTCCGTCAAGGGCTAATGGAAACCCCGGTTCTAAACATAACTCCCGCACGTCGTCGCAGCCCGTGCCTAGGACTATCGAATCTGCCCAGAGTACTCGACCATCAACGGTTGGCCGTTGGGACTATCGAATCTGCCCAAACGTACTCTTGCTTAGAGCATGCTAGAACCTTCAACAACGATGCTATCCAAGCCTCCTAGTCATCCTCCTCGACGACTATTCTCATATCCATTCATTATCCTCAACTCGAATCATATCACCGAGTTATCAACATGCTTGGAATGATCCCGTCTGGATTAGACCAAGTCTTCATCACATGATTGCCTCGCTTCATCACATCCTCGCAAAGCCTCATCTCAACATCACATCATCAAATCTACACATAAGAGCTTCATCATCCCGCTACATATGCCACGAGCAGCTTTCCCAATTCAAGAGCCTTTCCCTTAGCTTTTGAATCATCTTCGATCTAAATCTAATCATCAATCATCTAGTTCATAACAATCAATCAAATCAAACATCAATCCAAGCAATCAAGCATTCAAATATGGTCTAAGTAGACAATTATAACAATAATGGCATTTTCGTAATTAATGAGTTGAAAGTCCAATAAGCATGAAAACATGAATTATATCTCTACAAACTTGATGAATGAACTTGCATAGGTTAACATATGATAAAATGGATGTAACATCATCATGAACAATGGATCTACATGGATCTACACTTAGGATGAAGAAAATGCATGGAAATCACTATTTTAACACCAAATTGAACCAACGATCCGATATACTCCTTTGGATCCGTGTGAGAGATAATTACCACTCACCAAATCACCTAAACAAACCCAAATCAACACGCTTCAGATCTGTACAGCGAAGGATCAAGCTTGATCTATCACGAATCCGCTTCAAACGAAGAAATCTCTCTTGAAAAGTTGAAGATCTTCAATCTAAGCTCTTGAATCTTTAATTTGATCTTCAACTTGGATGAATGGAAGCACTAGATTAGAGTGGAGAAAAGAAGTGAAGAAGTGTAGAAGTCGAGCTCTCAAAATGGCAGCACTTCGTCGCTTTGAAATCCGGATCCCAAAAAGTGAGAACAACCCCCTCTATTTATAGCAGAAATCTCTCTAAGTCGCTAGCTCGGAATTAGGTCGTCTGCGACCTACGACCTAAAACCCCTCCGACCTAGAGCCTCTACGACTTAACACTTAGCGCCTAACAACCTAACGTCGTATTCCTCAGGCGCCTCAACGACCTAACAAGGTTACGACCTATGACTTAAGGGGATACGACATAGCACATCAGCGCACCCAAGCGACCTAACAGATGCGCTTCCATGCGACCTACCAAATAACTGGGTTACGACTTAACAGCTATCTCCTAGGTCGCTCGCGACTTAAAACATAGACTTCGACCTAACAACTTAGCAACCCACGCGACCTAACAATGCCGCGACTTAAGACTTAAGCCCTCTTGCGACCTAACACATAAGTTTTCCTCGCGACCTAACGTAAGTCGCGAACAACTGGGATGCGACCTAACACTTAGCCAGAATATGACCTAACTGACTACTGACCTAGCGACCTAACCAAAAACGGAGCTCACGACCTAACTCTTAGGTCGCTAACCTATAGGTCGCTCCACCATACTAGGTCGCTAACTATTATCACTAGTTCCTTAGGTTGCTGCCGACCTATCCCCTTAGGTCGCTAACTAATCTCAGGTTGCCAAATCCTATAAGACGCTAACTCTCTTAGGTCGCTCACTCGACCTAGCCTTTCCCATGACCTAAGCCAGCATACAACCTAACTCCTAGGTCACCCCACCTTCTTAGGTCGCCAACCACGACCTAACACTTAGAAAAATTCTGCCTAAAAATCTGAAATGGCTCAACAACACTAAAATTCCAGATTTTGACAAACCTGTCGATCCGTAAAAATACGGGTCGTTACATTCTCTCCCCCTTAGGAATTTCGCCCCCGAAATTCCAAACAACCAAAGCAATCAAAGACTATTCTGTACGCCTACCATCCATAACAATCAACAAACCATGCATCCAATTCTGCTTAGCGTACAGAATTCTAATACTAGAACAAGTCACAATATCGTGAGATGACACGACACCTTAGGGCCATACCATGAAGAGTTCAGGATGAGCTGCTTTCATCCTCTCTTCGACCTCCCACGTACAGTCGTTATCATCATCACTCCATTGTATCTTGAGCAACTTAACTACCTTCCTCCTAAGCTGTTTCGTGTCAGTTTCAACAACACGGAGCGGCTTACGAGGTCTTCTATCGACTGGATCAACTTCGAAATCTTCACAGCTATCAGCAGAAACCACCGTATTCGAGTCGTGCACATACTTCTGTAGATATGATACATGAAAAACATTGTGCACACCCGACATCTTCTCAGGTAACTCCAACCTATAGGCGAGCTTTCCAATTCGCTCGATGATCGGGAATGGTCCAACAAATCTCGGAGTCAATTTTCCTTTCCTCCCGAATCGGATAACATTCTTCAGTGGAGAAATCTTCACAAAAACCATATCTCCTACGTCGAATTCCAAATCCTTACGACGCTTATCAGCATAACTCTTCTGACGGTCTTGGGCTGCCTTCATTCGTTGCCGAATGATCTCTATACAATCTGAAGTCTGGCGAATCATCTCTGGCCCAAGCATCAGCTTCTCTCCTGTCTCTATCCAACATGTCGGAGAGTTACATGGTCTTCCGTATAATGCCTCATACGGTGCCATACCAATACTTGACTGGTAACTGTTGTTGTATGCAAACTCCACCAAATGAAGGTGATCTTCCCATGATCCTCCGAAGTCCAAAACACATGCTCTAAGAAGATCTTCCAAAACTCGGTTGACTCTCTCGGTCTGACCATCTGTTTGAGGGTGATAAGCTGTACTCAAACACAACTCGGTTTCCAAAACTTCCTGGAAGCTCTTCCAAAATCCACTAGTGAACAATGGGTCTCGATCGCTCACTATACTCTTCGGAATACCATGGAATCGAACTATCCACTTGACATACAACTCAACCAACTTTGATGCAGTCCTGGTCGATCGAACAGGAATGAATCTTGCACTCTTGGTCAGGCGATCTACAATGACCCAAATCCCTTCATTTCCCGTTCTTGTTCTAGGTAGTCCATCAATAAAATCCATCGATATCTGCTCCCACTTCCATGTAGGAACTTCTAATGGCTGAAGCAATCCACTTGGCTTCTTCTGTTCAGCCTTTACCAACTGGCAGTTCATACACTTGGAAATAAAATTTCCAACATCCTTCTTCATACCTTCCCAGTAGTAGGTTCTCTTCATATCCCGATACATCTTATTTCCACCTGGATGAATTGTCAGCTTCGAGTGATGACTTTCCCTCAGAACTTCACTCCTCAATTCATCTATATCGGGAACAACTAGTCGTCCTTGCTTCCGAAGCCACCCCTCTCGATCGACCTCGAATCCTTTATCCTTTTCTGGATCCAATCCAGATTCCAATTCACGGATAATCTTGACAAGCTTATCGTCTCGCTTTTGGCTCTCGCCAATCCTTTCCACAAGAGAAGGTCTTATCGATAAGTTTGCCAACATCTCAGGTTCCAATTCACATCTAGGCCTGAAGTCAAATCCGGCTAAATACTCGAGACTCTTCCATTCTGAAAACATGGCTCCCAATCCTGCATGTCTTCGACTTAACGCATCTGCCACTGCGTTACCTTTTCCCGGAGTATAAGCTATACCAAAATCATATGATGCCAAAAACTCTAGCCAATGTTGCTGCCGAAGATTCAAATCCTTTTGGGAGAAAAGATACTTCAATGACTTGTGATCCGTAAACAACTCGAATCGAACTCCCAATAGATAATGTCTCCACATCTTCAGAGCAAATACTATCGCCGCTAACTCCAAATCATGAGTTGGGTGATTCCTTTCATGCGGCTTCAGTTGTTGACTTGCATACACAACAACTTTATCCCTCTGCATCAGCACTGCTCCAAGTCCAGTACCACATGCGTCGGTGTAAACCACCATCTCATCATTCCCACTTGGAATAGTCAAAACAGGAGCACTCGTCAATCTCTCTCTCAGGATTCCGAAAGCTTGCTCACACTTAGCATCCCAACTGAACACTTGGTTCTTTTTCGTCAATCCTGTTAACGGTGCAGCTACCTTGGAGAAGTCTTTGATAAACCGTCGATAATATCCTGCTAATCCAAGAAAACTTCTCACATCAGATGCATTCTTAGGTCTAACCCAATCCTGGATTGCTGCCACCTTAGCGGGATCAACCGCTATTCCATTTCCAGAAATCACATGGCCTAAGAACCTCACTTCACTCTTCCAGAAGTGACACATCGAAAACTTAGCCTTCAGCTGATGTTTCCGTAAGATTTCCAAAACAATACGCAAGTGCGCCTTGTGCTCCTCTTCCGTTCTGGAATAAATCAGAATATCATCCACGAACACGAGTACGAACTTGTTCAACTGATCTCTGAACACTCTATTCATAAGATCCACAAAATATGCTGGCGCGTTAGTCAATCCAAACGGCATTACCAGCCACTCAAAGAAACCAGATGGTGTCCGAAAAGCAGTCTTCGGCACACTATCCTTAGCCACTCTCAACTGGTGAAATCCCGTTGCCAAATCCATCTGAGAAAACACCTTAGCTTCGTGAAGCTGATCAAACAAGTCATCTATTCTCGGCAGTGGATACTTGTTCTTCTTAGTCACCTTATTCAGCTCACAATAATCCACACACAATCTCAACGACCCATCTGCCTTGGTTGCAAACACAACTGGTGCACCCCACTCGGACACACTTCGCCGAATGAATCCTTTCTGTAAAAGGTCATCAACTTGCACCTTCAACTCATGCTGTTCCCTAGGCGCCATCCGCCTAAGAGGCATCACAACAGGTCTGGCTCCTTCCACTAGATCTATACGAAACTCAATCTCTCTATGCGGCGGCAACCCTTTGACTTCGTCAAAGACATCCTCGAATCCATTAGCGATCGGTACTGATGACAGTCCATCCCGTGGAACAACTAGCGAATACATGAAGCTCATGAAGATGCCTTCTTCATGCTTACATCGTATCACAACCTTTCGCCCCTCCACATTCTCGACTGTCACTTCCAACCTCTCGCAATCAACCTTTGCCGCATACTTCCTAAGCCAGTCCATACCCAAAATAATTCCGAACCCCGCAAAGTTCAGAACAAAGCAATCACAAACAAAAGAGCAACCATGACTCGATACAACTAGACCACGGCATAACATACACAAACAAGACGAACCCCCAACTGGATTAGTCACAACCAATGGCCTATCAACAATATCCGGCTTCAAATCTAACCGGCCTACTAGTTCATTACAAACAAACGAATGCGACGCTCCAGTATCAAACAGAACTCTAACTGGAACACCACATAGGAAAAGAGTACCTTGAACAACCACACTCTTCCCTTTCTCTTCAGCAGTAGGAGCTTTCGAAGACGACGGAACATCTCCCAAAGCATAAGCTTGCACAATCTGCTTGTCCCTCCTCGGTTCTGGGCAATTCTTCCTGAAATGCCCTGGCTTGTCACAGTTGTGACACTTCATCGGCACCTTCGGATTCTTACAATCCTTCGAGAAATGGCCCTTCTGCTGACAATTGTAGCAAGTCACTTCGCCTTTCGGCTTCTTCTGGCCATCCTTACCCTTCTGCTGCTGCTGCTTCCTCTTCTTGTTTCCACCCTACTGGGGTTTAGACTCTTCCCTGGTCCCAGCAACAACAGATCCTTCCTTAGGAAACAGACTCTCATGCCTGAGAGCTTTCTCCACAAGCTTCTCAAATGAATCATCCAAATGATCCACCAACTGCCTCCCAAGATAACTATCCAAGCCGGTCACAAACTTCTCATTCTTCTGATAAGCAGACTCAATATATGACCGGGCATACTTAGACAAAGCTTCAAACTCAGAAACATACTCAAGAACTGATCTCCCTCCTTGCTTGAGCTCCACAAACTTCTTGAACAGAACAGACTTCTGAGCTGTAGAAATGAACTTAGCTTCAAATCTGACTTGGAATTGCTCCCAAGTAATCTCTTCTTCCGGAGTAGTGATGGTAATAGAGTTCCACCAATCAGAAGCTCTCCCTTGAAGCTGTCTCGATGCCAACTTCCTCTTAGTTGCATCATCAATTCCCAAATCACCAAAGATCCTTCTACAAGCATCTATCCACCTCTGGACCTCAATAGTTGATTCCGTTCCCAAGAAAACCTTCCCTCCAAGAGCAGTATAATCCTTGCATAGCTTAGCAAAATCCACTGGTTTCGGAGTTTGGACTTGAACTCCAACATCAACTGCTGCCCCCGGAATTGGTATCCTTCTCATGATCGAAGTCATCATAGCTTCGAACATGGCTGCATAATCAGCAGTCCCCTCAGTAGCACGGCTTTCCCTAGCAGCTGGTCTCCCTCTTCGACTCATTCTCAATATCTATAAAAAGGAATGATTAGAACATCTAGAGAAACAACTGCATAAAGGACTCAAACTCTACTAAGCTACTATATTATATATAGTATTCATCCATCAAAATACAATTACGTCTCTCATATGTAGTTACGTTAGCGAGCGTTGGGTAAAATCGATTAACCAATGCTCTGATACCAAATGTGACGACCGCCCATGACCCCTGCACTGAATCTAGAGATAGTGCGCTGTAAAGTGTGCCAGGCGACCATGGACGATTGTCAGGGTAAAATAAAACAACAGAATCTATCGCATTACTCACAGCGCATGGACAAAATACAATAGAACATATGTATAGTGAAGCTTTACAGAACAAAATGACATCATATAAAACTCCATAATAGTTGAATACAAGCATCCAAATAGCCAATACATCAAGCCTCACTACATAACACTCAGAGAATACAAAACAGCGGAACATCCAGTACATATAATAAGAAGATAATATGCAACCCTCCAGCTCGTCTTCGATATCAGCATCGTGAAAAGAGGACAACACCTGTCACCTACTACCTAGTCTGCCCGTCCCAAAAATGGACGAACAGCCCAAGGCAATAAGAATTAAAACATAAAGCCTTGAGTCAGACAACAGTCTTAGTGAGCAGTAAATTAACTAACAACATACCAAAAGAGCATAAAGGAAAAAGGAATAGGAATACAACCCTCCCACTCCACCTCTTTCTACAGTGATAGCCCCCAGACACACACTAAGCAGAAGCAACATAGCAGAGCATACAATTTAAAGTAAAGTAATGATCATTCGAGTCAAGGGCGATGTTTTCCAAGTACCAAGGCCTAAATCAGATAAGCACCTAGAAAATACCGCTCTTGAGTCCGAATGACGATACAACCAAACATCCATGACTCTGGCTATCACTGTTATCATTGCTTCGATATCACCGTTAATTGAATGACCGGCACATTCTTTCAGCCGTCCGTCAAGGGCTAATGGAAACCCTGGTTCTAGACATAACTCCCGCACGTCGTCGCAGCCCGTGCCTAGGACTATCGAATCTGCCCAGAGTACTTGACCATCAACGGTTGGCCGTTGGGACTATCGAATCTACCCAAACGTACTCTTGCTTAGAGCATGCTAGAACCTTCAACAACGATGCTATCCAAGCCTCCTAGTCATCCTCCTCGACGAATATTCTCATATCCATTCATTATCCTAAACTCGAATCATATCACCGAGTTATCAACATGCTTGGAATGATCCCGTCTGGATTAGACCAAGTCTTCATCACATGATTGCCTCGCTTCATCACATCCTCGCAAAGCCTCATCTCAATATCACATCATCAAATCTACGCATAAGAGCTTCATCATCCCGCTACATATGCCACGAGCAGCTTTCCCAATTCAAGAGCCTTTCCCTTAGCTTTTGAATCATCTTCGATCTAAATCTAATCATCAATCATCTAGTTCATAACAATCAATCAAATCAAACATCAATCCAAGCAATCAAGCATTCAAATATGGTCTAAGTAGACAATTATAACAATAATGGCATTTTCGTAATTAATGAGTTGAAAGTCCAATAAGCATGAAAACATGAATTATATCTCTACAAACTTGATGAATGAACTTGTATAGGTTAACATATGATAAAATGGATGTAACATCATCATGAACAATGGATCTACATGGATCTACACTTAGGATGAAGAAAATGCATGGAAATCACTATTTTAACACCAAATTGAACCAACGATCCGATATACTCCTTTGGATCCGTGTGAGAGATAATCACCACTAACCAAATCACCTAAACAAACCCAAATCAACACGCTTCAGATCTGGACAGCGAAGGATCAAGCTTGATCTATCACGAATCCGCTTCAAACGAAGAAATCTCTCTTGAAAAGATGAAGATCTTTAAGCTCTTGAATCTTTAATTTGATCTTCAACTTGGATGAATGGAAGCACTAGATTAGAGTGGAGAAAAGAAGTGAAGAAGTGTAGAAGTCGAGCTCTCAAAATGGCAGCACTTCGTCGCTTCGAAATCCGAATCCCAAAAAGTGAGAACAACCCCCTCTATTTATAGCAGAAATCTCTCTAAGTCGCTAGCTCGGAATTAGGTCGTCTGCGACCTACGACCTAAAACCCCTCCGACCTAGAGCCTCTACGACTTAACACTTAGCGCCTAACAACCTAACGACTTATTCCTCAGGCGCCTCAACGACCTAACAAGGTTACGACCTATGACTTAAGGGGATACGACATAGCACATCAGCGCACCCAAGCGACCTAACAGATGCGCTTCCATGCGACCTACCAAATAACTGGGTTACGACTTAACAGCTATCTCCTAGGTCGCTCGCGACTTAAAACATAAACTTCGACCTAACAACTTAGCAACCCACGCGACCTAACAATGCCGCGACTTAAGACTTAAGCCCTCTTGCGACCTAACACATAAGTTTTCCTCGCGACCTAACGTAAGTCGCGAACAACTGGGATGTGACCTAACACTTAGCCAGAATATGACCTAACTGACTACTGACCTAGCGACCTAACCAAAAACGGAGCTCACGATCGATTGGTGGCGTGGGAAAGGGGCATTCGATCACGGGGACCTAACTCTTAGGTCGCTAACCTATAGGTCGCTCCACCATACTAGGTCGCTAACTATTATCACTAGTTCCTTAGGTCGCTGCCGACCTATCCCCTTAGGTCGCTAACTAATCTCAGGTTGCCAAATCCTATAAGACGCTAACTCTCTTAGGTCGCTCACTCGACCTAGCCTTTCCCACGACCTAAGCCAGCATACAACCTAACTCCTAGGTCACCCCACCTTCTTAGGTCGCCAACCACGACCTAACACTTAGAAAAATTCTGCCTAAAAATCTGAAATGGCTCAACAACACTAAAATTCCAGATTTTGACAAACCTGTCGATCCGTAAAAATACGGGTCGTTACAATACAACTAAGATCGAAGGCACTTATCGGGAAATGGATTCCATACAATGGCTGGGCGATTGGGGTACCGCCCGTCACGGTGCATCTCTAGATAAAATAACACCGAGGACCTCACCTGGACTATCCTACTATCAGGGTGTAAAGATATGCATATGAACAAATGTTCTATATGCTTAAATTATCATGACCTACTTATCAAAATTAACACCCTTGTATTCATCATATTTTCGAAGTATGGTATTATATGATAAGTACAAGTTGACTTACTTTCAATAAAATGCATCATCGTTTTATTACAGCTACTTTAATTCATTTGGCTACTTAATAGCATGGACAAGAGATCCTGGCTTTAAAACAATTCACTTAAACAAGAAACTTGGTTAAAAATAAATAGTCGATAGGGTTTTAAAAGAAACTTTAAAATAAATAAACTTAAATTAAATCATAAGTTTAAAACTCAGTTAACCCTTAACTAATCTTAAATTAAATCAAAATTAAATCATTAATAATCCTAATTTTTTTATAAGTAAACCTGAATTATACTTTAATTAAATAACATTTATTTAAGAAATTAAACCTTAAGTGGAAATTAACCTTTTATTAAATAATAATTTACCAAATAATTAACTCTAATTAAATATATAATTAAAATAATCTTGATTAAATAAAATTAATTTTCTTTTATCTTAATTAATCATTATTTAAAGCTTACTAATTAAAAATAATTAACTTAGTTAATAATTCTTAAATTCTAATTACCTAACCTAATTAATTAATTAATAATTACGCTAATTAATAAATTAATTTAATAAATTATTAAATAATTATAAACTTAAACTTTTGACTTAATTATTTTGAAATGATTTTTAAAAATAATTCAAAAGAAAACACTTAAAATTTGAATGACGGAATATCTCGTACTACATCCATAGCGACTTTCGCTATGAGCGCAGTTCGCTAGAGTTGATTTCTAGGTAAACACTTCACCTTGTCTCTAGATACTACATCTTTGTTAATACAAATGGAAAAGTTTTGAAAGCTTTAAACAAAAGTGAAAACTTGGAAAACATTTTCAAAATTCATAATTAGAAAATAAGGTTTCGTTTTCAGATCGGATCTCAAGTCTTTTGTGCTTTGTTAAAGCACTAGCTTTCACAACCATCTCACAACATACTTGGTTTTGTTTCACAAAAAACATTACCATCATATCATAAACCAAAATCACATATCCATATCCATACACATATCCAACATATCAACATATTATTCAAATCATAAATTTATACCAAACAACCAACTTGCAATCATATATCATCCAAAAACATGATATTTCAACATGACAACATTACTTTCACAACTTATAAATCATTAAACCAAGTTGTTTTCTTTTCTAGAAATATTAGTTTTACTCATCGAAAATTTTCTAAATCAAAGTGAACTTTTGCCAGGACTTGAAAATGCTTTAGAATATTGCAAATTTGAAACCTTTTAACCCATGACCACTTGAATTTGGCTTGGCCTAGGCTAATTGAACTTGGCCTTGGGGTGATTTGGTCATTGGCTTTATTGTTTTGGGGTGGATGAGCTTGAGTTTTGGAAGAGAAGGTGTTGTAGCAGATGTTGGATTTTGTGAACTAAAGAAGAGATTTTAGCCAAAAGAAATGATTAGCTCAAGCTCTTTGGAAATTAGCAATGAATAAGCAGGTTGTAAACATGAAAATATGAAGATAAAGGGTATATATAGGCCTAGGATTTAATTAAAATAATATAAAGTGATTTATATTTAAATATAAATATGCATGCACTAACATACTTCCTCCCTCCCCTCAAATCCGTCCACTACACCCCCTTGCTTTCAACTATTCATGCCATGTTCTCTAGTGTACTTGTGTTGAAAATGTGTATTTTTATATGTTATGTACATATATATTTATTAAATAAATTTTATTTTAACTTATGTGTTTATATATTTAGGGAGAAGCATGCACATGCATATATAAACATGTACACACCATGTTAACTTAGTTTGTATTGTATGCATGTATGTCTAACATAGTGTTATAACCTTTTGAATAACTTTTAACCAATGAAAAATCGATATTTCATAAAATAATTTCCAATCACATTTTCTATTTTCTATGAGCTATATATATTGGTAAACAAATTTTGAAAACATTTTATTATCATTAGTTATTATTTAAATAGTTTTATTTGTTAATAAAAATCCATTTATTAATATTTAAAATAAAATAAAATATTCATTTAAATAGCGATTAAATTCTAGGTCATTACACCTAAAATATCATCAGTCTGGACAGTTATAATGGTCTGTCCTTACAATTGCTAATAAATACAGAATAAGAAATACAGCAACAAATAAAATACGTTAGGTCTAAGAGCCATCCAGTTCGTCTCCTGAAGCTCCAAGCGTCCATCGCTAAATCTAGAAAAGTACTCGGGTCTGACTCGAGCATTGTAAGATAAAAACATCTGGATTAGTCTAGTAAACCAGAGTGAGAAACTCAAATCATTTGGATTATTATAAAACATTTCAAGAATAAAGGTATCTCATAAGACCACACCATAAATAAACACGAATGAGTTTTTACCTTATGATAACCAAACCATTTCTATTAGAAAATCTTATGATATTATAATAATGTTTAAGGTTTAATATATATATATATATATATATATATATATATCATGACTCAAATGCTTGCATCTCACATTCTAGCATATTTGGTATACAACTAAATCCATAACACATGTATTGGAAAATGGATTCCACCAATAACAAGACTAATGGGGTACCGCCTACCATAGTAAACTTCTAGAGAAAATGTACCGAGGGCCTCGCATGGACCTCTCGTCAACACAGAACCAACCTACACCTTCCTGGACAATACTGAATATATCATTACATGGTTGCGATCATCAACCGTACCCGGGACCAATGATACATCCAAAGAATATCAATCTTGATTGGGTGATGACCATAACCTAATGGTAGCGAACCACATAGCCCTGCTACATATCTCGTGTTTTAGCCATTACTAGATGTGAGGCTTGAGGCTATGTTTTACCATTTTAGAAAATCCCACTTAGAATGCTAACATTGCCTCAAAGCAACAATGCAATGCCAGCATTCATCTATACAAGTTGTTCGGAATATGAACAAACCAAAGGCACTACTTGTAACGACCCCGAATTTTGTCGTTTTAATTCATGAATATTTAATTTATTTAAATATTCAACTAATGGTTTTAATAATTAAATAACTCTCTTTTAATTTGTAACTAATGGTAAGAAATTTTTGAATTTTATTTCCACAAATGGGCAGTTCGATGAAAAACTGAAAAAGTGACCGAAACCCGCTTTTCGGATTTTTAGCTTTTATCGAATGACAAGTATTAGAAAGTTGTTTTCCCTTTTCATACACTCTAAAGCAACATGTAAATGACTTTGTAAGTTATGAGCACTTTTTTCAAATGAGAAAATAAATGAATAAAATAGTAATATAATTTAATAAATATGAAATGAAATATAATAAAGTAAATTTGAAGTGATGGATAAGAAGTTCGAATTTACATTTCATGATTCTTTAAGTGTAAAAACTAACTAAAGTACATTGATCACTCTAATATCGAACATTTTTTCAAATGGAAAGTACTTTAATGGTTTAGGAAATGATGGCAAGGTTAACAAATTACATTTAAGGGCCCTTTGGTCTTTCCTTCCATAGTTTTATTTTATCTTATATGTACACTCTTCTCATTTCATATTTCATTTTCCATAAATCTTAACTTTTTTTGAAACATCACATCTTTTAGCTTAAAAATTCTTAGTTCACTCAAAGATCAAAACTTGAAGCATTTCAAACCATGTAAGGTGAGATATTCAAATCTTTTTTAGTGTTTTCAATGAAATAATAAATGTTTTGTATTTGGTTAGTAACTAGATTTTGTTATAAAAATCATGTTTTATGTAATTGCCAAAAAACCGTATTTTTGTTGATATTTGCTTTGAGATAGAAGTTGTACTTTTTGTAAATGGACATGCACAAAGATAAATGCACACAGTTCTTCCTCTTCCGCTTTCCATTTACTGTTCTTTAAAAAATGAAACAAAACATCCCGTCTGATATTCAAAAATCTTTATCTTCAAAATCATTTAAAATAAGCCAAAATGATCAACTGTACAGTTGTTCATCATAGTATGTAGTTTTTTTTATAAAACAGTCTAAACAGATGTGCATACAATACTTACATAACTAAATATGTATGTAAAGCCCATGAATATATATATTTACATACCTTAGAATATATATATTGTATATACAACTGAAATGTAACATTTATATATTGGAAGAAAAATGACCTGAATATCATACTTAAAACAATATGGATATATTACATAATTTATGTACTTATATATACATCACTATTGACATACAGTCTACACTAACAAGTTTATATATTAACTGACCTAAATATATAGCAACATGCCTAACATTTTAGTTATACACAGACATATATCAACATAATAATTTTTGAAAATTTATATATGTATATATACTCATTCGAATGCCAAATCATTAACAACAATTATCCAAAACCCTGGTATGCAAATATATATATCTATGTAGATACGAACTAACTTAATATATGAGTAAGCAAGTTAAATACCCGTACATACAACTACTAATATAAGAAAAATATATATATACACATTAACTCCAAATCAGTTATGAACGTAACAGTCAATATACAAACTTGTGTAACTTCATATAATATATATATATATATACAAACCTATAAATATATATATAGTCACTCACGCAGGCCTTATATCTCCTTACAGGCAAAACCCCAAACCCAAACAAGATACGAAACCCAACAGACACATATACAAGCTCCCTGTAGGAAGACTAATATCTAACAGAGCATATTATACATATACATTTAAACACTTAATAAAATACTTAACAGTAGATGAAAACTTAGAATATATATATAGCACCTTTGTACTGTATTTAAAATAATAGATATTATTATTTCAAAACACAGCATATAAACATAAATATATACCTTTATTACTATATACATCCATCCCATGTAAGAGCAACAGGGCTTCCATCATGGGTGACGCATAGCTGGAGAAGCAAGGGAGAATAGCTACTGCATGTGTGGACTCACGGCAAGGCTAGAAACTTGGATATTGGCTGTGAGGTCAAGCTGAGAGAAAAAAAAGGAGTTATGGTGGTTCGGCAATGTTCAACTAGAAGCGGACCCTTATAAGCAGCGATGGTGTAGTCAGAGTTAGAGGGTAGGGAAGCAGGGTCGGACGAGAACACAACAGTGGAGTCAAAGAAGGACGGGGTAGAGTTAGAGCAGGACGTAGCAGCGATTTGATGGAGTCGGAGTTGGAGGAAGGGGCGGCAGCGGAATTCGAGCAGAAGGGATTTGACGGGGCGGTAGTAATTTAATGGGGGTGGAGGAAAATTTCTTTTGAATATGGAAATAAGGTGCATGTCACGACAAACAAAGGAGAAATATGGGTAAAGAAAATGAACAGCTGCAAAATGAAAGTGAACGCAACATGAACCACCAAAACAAATTTGACATTGGAAAACCAAAAGGCCAAAAGTTGGAATTACAACAGCTTGATATTTATTATCTCGGAATACAAAATGCAAATGACCATTGGTTTAAACGGTAGAATTGAATGGAAAAAGAGGACCAAACAAAACTCAATAAAGTTACCGATATGGTTGAAGTCTTCGAGATTTTGTCGTATACCGGACTTTGAAACACAAACTGAATACACCGTAGAGATCCGTACGATGCGACGATCAAAACGGTATACAGATATCAATGGTACGATCATCCTATCAAAAGTCAATATTCGGTACCGAAAATGCTGCTAATTTGTCAAAAATAAGATGAACGGAGCAATAGAAATAAATATTTGAAAAAGTGAAAGATGACGTCTTACTCAGAAGATGGTTTAGAATTTTTCTATGTAAAAATATTTAGGTTCCGAAAATATTTTATTTTCATCGCTTTTTAACTGATTAAATTGAAGTAAATTTACGCACGAAATAAACTTTCATATTTTCGAACGAAAATTTACCAGTTGCTATGTTTAACTAGACGCATTCCAAATATCAAATTTATATTTCAAAATTTTATCGTTTAAAATTTCACAAAATTTCAACTAATTACGTTATTAAAACGGTTAAAATTTATGGGTCGTTACAGATAACGTATTCGATACTAGTAGTCAAGTGCTAGGCCGGTCCGGTATGGCAGGGTACAAGATGTTCTTGTCAGACCCGGATGCATTGATCTAGAGATGAATCCATCAGAGGTAGTTCCTTACCTGGTCATAGTTTGGAATCCAATATCCACTACGAGCCTGTATGATTTTGATTGCATACCAAATATTGCTCAAATGTGAGATGCAAGCATTTCAAACCATGTAAAAGGTGAGATATTCAAATCTTTTTTAGTGTTTTCGATGAAATAATAAATGTTGTGTATTTGGTAAGTAATTTGATTTTGATATAAAAATCATGTTTTATGTAATTGCTTAAAAACTGTATTTTTGTTGATATTTGCTTTGAGATAGAAGTTGTGCTTTTTGTAAATGGATATGCACAGAAATATATGCACACAGTTATTCCTCTTCCTCTTTCCATTTACTGTTCTTTGAAAAAATGAAACAAAACATCTCGTATGAGATTCAAAAATCTTTATCTTCAAAATCATTTAAAATAAGCCAAAATGATCAACTGTACAGTTGTTCATCATTGTCTGTAGTTTTTTTATAAAATAGTCGTAGGCTTTTCCGTCGAGTGATGTCAATTTTTCGACGAGCTAGAATTAACGAATGGAGTGGGTAAGTATCAAATTTATTGCAAAATGATAAATACTTTGTGTGTGATATATTATTCATGATTTAATGAAGGTCTATATCATAATCAATACAGGGGACGTTGTTCTCGATATTTCCTAGGCTGCTTATAAAAGCAGAATGTTTGCGTGTTGGCCTAGGTGGGATAATATCTCACCCCACATATTAGAGTGTATCTTTCAGGATTTCTATGTAAGTGTAAATTTGTATTTCATTTTATATATAACCATTCAATAATTTTGTGACTAAGTATAAATGTATAACTATTTTTTTCAATGTGCAAGGGGCGGTAGACTTACAGGAATCCAGCTTTTCCCTTTGCAGAAATCACTAGATGAAAAAAATATGAAAAAATTACCACGATACGATGTCGAACATTAAAAAGGGAGGGAAAGCCCTATTGGATGAGTGTAAGCATATGGCAAGCTTGGGTTGATAACTGAAAAGTCTAGAAGCGGTTGTAAGTTTACTAATCTTGTATATTTATTAAAAATTTAGCAGAATTAGTAAAGTAATTGCATTAATTTACAAATGTGAAATATAATGTTTATTTCAAATTTGCAAGCAGAGTCGGAGTGGAATTCTGCAAGTAGAAATAAAAATCATGTCATACACCATAGGGGTTCCAAGTCATTCCAGCATTACCGTCAAGAGTTGGTAAATTTATTAATTACGATTATAAATATTTATTACATTGTATAATTTTATTATATGTATAATAATAATACATAATAATTTTAGAAAACAGAGCATGATCATCACGTCTCCTACGTGGAAGTGTTTACGCGTACTCATGCCATCGAGCATGTAAATAAAGATGATTCAATAACATACACATTGCATGACACAAAATCATAAGAGGCCATGGTAAGCATATTTTAAATTATAAGTTATTAATAATCACTTTAAATTATACGTTACAAATAACTAAAATAATGTAGTATCAGTTTTAATTATAATTCTATTTGTAATCGAAGGATAAATTCATCCAAGAATGAGAGAAACTGCTCGAGGGAATAGAGGACTAGCTGACCGTTGAAGTGGAGAACTAGATTTTTGACGCTATTATGGAACCGCCAACGCAGAATAGGTGTTATGGTTTCGGAAACCAAGAGGTATTCTGTTTATGTACAATATATTTATGAGTAATGTATAACACATTGATTTTATTAATCACAGTATATGAGTTTCGCATACTTTTGTAAACAATGTTACAGGTTAGATGCAGGCAAAGCAACAATCAAAAGGCTCAGGACAATCAGGGGGTTGCTGAGTTGAGAGCTCAGATTGTTGACTTGGAGGATAGAAATAGGAGTAGGTGTGCGGAGATGTACTAGATGCTGGACGAGTGCATTGCTGTGTATATGCAATAGCATGGTACATTTCCTTCATTAGCGGGATTTGGAGGCGATGAGGATTAGTAGGCATAAATTTTTTTGTTTATGTTGCGAGATAGTTTGACTATATATATATACACGCGCTTTGAGGTGGGTGAGGTAGTTTGACTATATTGCTAAGTAGTCTGAGAGTTACATATACTTTGAGGTGGGTGAGGTTGATGTGATTTGATATTTATGATCCATTTTCAGATGTTGTTGGATAAGTGAGGTTCATTTGAGATGATGTTTAACATATTTTAAGATATTGACATATGTTTGTGATTTGTGGTCTACAGTTGGATATTTGAGGTTGGGTTATCGTATATATTAATGCTTTTTTTATTGTTGATGTGATATATTTTATGATATATGTGATTTGGACTTTAATATATATGATTTATACAAGATGCGATGCATATTTTTATATATGTGTTGTTTGGGGTTGAGGTGTTGCTAAAATAAAAAAGCTTCAGATTTCCGATGACTTCCGACGGCTTACTGGTTGCAGTTTTCTGATGGCTTGGGATGGCTATCGATGGCTTATTAGTGAATGTATGACCTTCCACTTGTACACGATAATACATCAGAAGCCGTTAGAAGTTTTGACGATAGCCGTTGGGATAATGCTGACGGAGCCGTCGAAAAGTCCGTCGAACAACAGTTGTTCGTCGTCCAATATTTTGATGGTTTTTTCCATCGGCTTCCACGGCCGTCGACGAAAATTAAACGTCAGAACTCCTGTTGCTTCTTTTAGTGATCATACTATAAATGTCATTTGTGCTAGATGGCTTATATTTGAGTATAATCAAGAGTTAAATAAAGTTTATCTTATTTACTTTTATTTATTATCTTCTTAACTTTATGTGTTAATCCAGATATTAATTCATTTTATATTTTATTACTAAGATAATGATAATGGGTTTCATTATGTTAAATATACCTTACTTGTTCCTTCATAATTCTACGACTATTTCTATCAAGCCTAAAATAATTCCATTATCTCTCCATGTATTTTCCATTCTCACCATGAAAGACCAAATTATGTTTAGCAGCAAGGCATTTTACAATAGAAATAAATCATTTTAAAACTCTTTCTATTTGTAAATTTTTTTTACACACCATTTGCACATATGAAATATGTGATCATTACTAGTTTCATGATTTTTAAGCCAATCACCAAGACGTTTCCTATCATTTAGACAATCATTTGCTAACTGACTTGTATTGCTAGGACAATGCTTTATTTATTCCTTTGAATAAAGTTGATATTTTCGTCTATTGGTTTCTCTATTTTGTAGAATTTGTGTATAATATTATGACGTAAAATGTCCATTGAATTTTCCTAGAGAAAATTTGATATCATTATATCTTCTTGGACCCTTTTTATTAGTTTCTCTTAAAACAGAATCAAGAGCATCCCAATTTATTACATCGATCATATAAATCAATATCATAAAATTCTATAATATTATTTTCTTGATCTACTTCTTTGTTTTATGGTTGGTTTAATGTTTTTCTGATTTGTGTTTTTAGCAATGTTTGAATAAATTAAGTACATTGTTTGAGTGATCTAATATTTCTTCGTTGTTTGGTTGATTTAAGCTTTCTAAAAGTTTATTGATTTAGTTCTCCCACGTTTTCATATGAAGTTTCAACCTTTTCAGAATTATTAGCAACTAATTTATCTAGTGCTCCTTTTTGCGATTGATTCAATTGTTCTAATCTTTTTTTTCCTTTAGTTTATCATACCAGGATGGATACTTTCTAATAAATGGCATGTTTGGTATATTACAATAACACTTAATATTTAAAATAATAGTGGCTAAGAATAGTAAGACCCAATTTTACAACTGATTGGCTATTTGAGTATTGTGTACTCTCTAATACTGGGATACTTATAACAAAGAAGATAGTAATAAATTAAACCATTAACACATGTCCTAAGATTGAGTATGGATGAATATATTTGGAAATTTAAATTAAATCAGTAATACAATAATCAAATTTATAACTGAATACAAACATATTAGGTTAAAAGACAGGTTTATAAATGATTTCTAACATGCTGGTAAATAAAATTTATAAATCACTAATTTTAGGCTGTAAAAAGAAGTATATCGGTCAACAAATTTGATAATCAAAATTTAAAACGGTAAATGTTGTAATAACCGAATTTACGGTATTCAAAATTGGAAATAAAAATAAAGTAAAATAGAGAGTAATTTTTTTATATAAATCTACTAAAACTGTGATCACTAAAACTGTAGAAAGAAGATTATCTAGCTTAGGATAGTAAACATATATCCACTTTATAATTAAAACACAAAACTTCAATTGTATCCTATAATGAACCAAAAAAAGAAATCAATTTTCACACAGAATTCGCCTTTAATTAACTTTCAAAAGAAGCAACTGATTTAGTTGTAAAATCTAAGCTTGGATGTACATATTTGGTTGTTTGAAGTAAATGCTGGCAATAGTCAAAGAGAAAGACATGTTACTAGAAATATTTTAAAATCAACCACCTGTGATTTTTTACAGAGAACTTGATGATATATAGTTTTCCTTTTTCCAAGGGACCATGATGCGCTTCTCAATATTTTTTTCCATAAAAAAAAAAGAGTTTCTTTTGGAAATAATAAAGGAAGAATGCAATGATACCCATGATTGAGTGATTGATTGGTACATAATTTGAGGTTTGCCCTACTATAAAATAAAACTCTCTTAACCCAATTTTATCCTTAGACACAAATCTACATATTTACGGAACAATTCTTCTCCTGCGCTCTCCTTCCTCACGAATTCCTCAATCATCTCCTTTCTTCATCATCCTTTCAGGTCTACATTTAATTATTTTTCTCAATTCCTGTCAATCATTTCATTCTCTCGTTCTTCTATGAAAACGTATAATAACATGCGTTTTACCAATGCAGTTCCCTCCGGATCAATCACCACGCCTTCTACAAATATTTCTTCGTGCTCTTCCAAATAAATCACCGCTCATTAGACGTTCTTACGTTTTAATAGTATGCTAAATTGGTACATGAAGGAGTAAATTGCTGATGGTAAAGTCTTCAATTCAGTCTCTGTTTCTTCGGCTGAATCAAATACTAAATTTTGATTACGGATCTGGGAAATCAAGTTTTGAAATAGGATTTGGATAATAAGGTTTATTTTCTTCACAAGCATGTCATAATATTACGGAGTTTATCACTTTATTTTTATTCTATATTTTTTTGATCCTTCTGATATTATTCTACATGGATTTTCCATAGAGAGGAAGAGGTTGGTGAACCGACAATGTCTGAGGCAGATACAAATAATTCAAATGATGATAACCGATATAGAGATATGATATTGAATGCGATGGTTGTTGGTTATGATGTGGAAGAGAAACCACCAAATCTCGAAGCACAAAAGTTCTTATCCATGTTCAAGTGGCTGATGAACTACTTTGGGATGGATGCAAAAAAGAGACAAAGTTATATGCATGTGCAAAGGTGATGGCTCTTAAATATCGATGGGGTATGACAGATACATGTTTTAAGGATATGAGTGCACTAATTGACAACATGTTGCAAGTAGGGCATAAGCTAATTCAAAATTTTATGAAGCTAAACAAATGTTGAAACCTCTTGGGCTTGGTTATGATAAATTTGATGTTTTTCGGAATTTTTGAATGTTTTATTACAAGAAAATAACATGAAGGTTGTTTTTGATACTTGTAAACGTCCTCGTTAAAAGACTGAAGATACTAGAAATAATTGCAAAATTATTGCTGTAAAACAACTTTAATACTTCCCAATCATTCCAAGGTTGAAAGGTTGTTCATGCCACCAAATCATGCTAAAGATATGACATTTCATTATTGTAATAAGTCTATCGATGGTTCAATAGCTCATCCAGTTGATGGCGAGGCATGAAAAGAAATAGATTGTCGACTTATGGATTTTGCATCATCTAATTGAAATGTCTGATTGGGCTTATGTGCAGACAATTTTAGTACATTTGGAACTTCTGCAAAAGCTTATTCATGTTGGCCAGTGATTTTAGCAATTTACCATTTTCCCCATTGGAAGTGCATGAAACAACCATTTTTGTTCCCAAAACATAGTCATACCAGGGCCTAAAAGTCATGGAAATAATTTAGACATTTTCTTACTACCTTTGATTGATGAACTATTAGAGTTGTGGGAAGGTGTTTTTGTTTATAATGTGCACAAAAAAGATGGATTTTTTAGAGTGACTTGGATATGGACAAATAGTGATTTTCTTGCATATGGTATGTTGCTCGATTGGAGTACACATGGAAGATTGTCATGTCCTTATTGTATGGAGAAAAAAAGTACTTTACTCTTGGACATGGAGGAAAAGCTTGTTTTTTGATTGCCATCTACAATTCTTGTCACTAAATCATCCATTTAGAAGGCAAAATACAAGTTCAAAAGGAATACCATTGAACGAGATATGCCACCTATTTGACGTTCTGGTGTTGAGATGAGAAAGTTAATATCAAGTCTTCCTAGTATTGTGTTTAGATTTAAATTGGGTAATCAGAAAGTAACAGGTTTTGGTGAATCACATAATTGGGTGCGTAGGAGCATATTTTAGGATCTTCCTTATTGGAATCAAATTTGATTCATCATAATCTAGATGTGATGCATATTGAAAAAAATAATTTTGACAACAGATACAATACATTGATGAACACAGACAATATAAAAGAGTAGACTCGCTCCTGAAAAAATTTGTAGCAAACAACCATGGATGAGCTTAATTCAATATTCTAACATTACTTATTACAAGCCAAAAGCTCCTTTTTGTCTTTTAAAAAAAGATCAAAAAATGTTTGTCAATGGGTTAAATGCATAAGCTTTCCAAATGGATATGCCTCTAACATTCAAAGATGTGTCAATGAGTTTGAAAATAAAATTAATGGAATTAAAAGTCATGATTGTCATGTATTTATGCAAATACTTCTTCCTACTGCTTTCCATCAAAAATATATGTGAAACATTAGTCGAATTTAGTAATTTCTTTCATGATATTTGTGTGAAAAACCTATCTGTTGACTACATGAGTTTGTTGAAAAAAAATGTTGTTAAAATAATTTTGTAAGCTTGAGAAAATATTTCCTCCTTCCTTTTTTGACTCTATGGAGCATTTGCCCATTCATATTCTATATGAAGCAAAAGTAGGCGGTCCTATTTAATATCGATGAATGTATCCTTTTAAGAGGTACGTTCGATATTTTTTTAGTAATTTTATGTATTATTTTTTGATTTCAATGTATGTTCCAGTATTTATACTATTTGAAAAAAATGGGTAATAAGGCATATGTTGAAGGGTCCATAGCTCAAGCATATCTTATTGATGAGATATCAAACTTTACATGATGTTATTTTAGTCCAAATGTAGAAACTGTATGGAATCAAGCTCCATGAAATGATGATGGAGGAGAGATCATATATATGTCTTATGAACGGCTATCAATTTTTTGTCATCTGGGTAGGGTACTATCGAATGCATATATTAAGAGGAGACTGACATCAATAGAACATTGTGTTATGCATAAATATGTACTTTACAATTGCTCTAAATTGAAAGATTTGATGACGTAAGTTTTTTTGAATTCATTGTAATTAGATACCACATTATATAACATCGCCAACAAAAATATAATTTATGCTTAGGAAATGAAAAGTTGAACTACAAGAACAATATTCACAAAAAGATAAGAATTTCATTGATATGATGTTGGAACCAATATTTTCTGATTTGTTAAATCAAATGTAAATTTTGTGGATGTAAAATTAATATATTACACAATTTATGATGTATAAATTGTTCACTTATCGTATAGACTCCATTCCGTCTTGATGGTATTATGCATCAACTATATTTACTTGCACAAGGATCAAGATATTTAGTGGAGTGTTACATATTAACTTTTAAATGGTTATAATTTTCATACAATGTAGTATGGGAAGAATAAAAAACAATGAATAGTGGCGTATGTGTGAAAGGAAGTTGTTGTGATGATCTATAAATTGATTATTATAGGAAAATTAGTGGAGCTATTAAGTTGACTTATCTTGGAGAGAAAAATGAAAATTTATGTTTAATTATGATTGGTTCGACACACTATCATGAGATGGGATAAGAGCACATCATACAAATCGATTGATTGAAGTAAAAAGTAATCTTCGATTTCAAATAGAAGATGTGTTTGTGTTTGCACACAGTGTCAACAAGTTTATTTCACATTTCAACACAGAAATGCATCGACTGAATGATTAACTGTGATTAAAACCACTACAAGAGGCCCTTTTTCATGTAATGAATTGAACTCAGAAGAGAGTACAGATGTGGATCAAGTAGATGAGATATGCCAACCCCCTACTGTTATTTTTGATGATAGCCTTGGTTAACCACTAATAATTGAACATTATGGCATCATTGATAATGAAGAACTAATCCTTGAATAGAAAAGACTATTAATAATAGTGATGAGTCAAAGGAGGATATAGAAGTTGATAGCGATGAAAATGATGTTAATGAAAGTGATTATGAAGTAAATATTGAGGACGAAAATTCTCCCTAGTAGCGTTAAAAAACTATTAGATGGTGTTACGATTACTATTTTGTAACGAAAATATGTTATCATCTTTTGTTGTTTTAAAACATGATACATTGCTAGTTGGAAAATATTTCTAGATTAAAGACTATTGTTTCTTCCAATCTAGATTGCATGTATATGAGAATAATACATGTTACATTTATGATGACTTAAAATATATTTGATGCAATATTAATGCATCCATATACAATACTTTTGTATGTATTCAGAATATTTTGAAATATGCTCATTCTCAATTATGAGCAGAATATTGTGTAACTCTGTAATACGAACTTGTAGCTTATTCCTTCTAAATCTGCATCTATATGTGTAATTATATACTTTAGATAAATATTATGTTGTTTATGGTTTCCGTTTGGATTTAGCGTATCTTTTATTTTCATAGCACATATGACATAAAAATTGTTACTTTATTTAATAAGTATATTGGGCATTTTTTACCTTCAGATATACAATATGGGTTTTTTGTTATCATGCATACACCAAAATGTCGCTGGCAGCATCGAAGGCAAAGATTAAGACTTTATTATAGCGTAGACTTCTTAAACATACTTCGATGTGAATTCTTATCCACTCCTCTATAATTAAGTCACATGTGTAATGTTAATATTGATCCACTGCTCCTTACAAACAAGCTGTTCTTTTTTTTAGAAATTTATAAGTAAATATGAGGTTTTGATTTTATTTTTTCATGATGTTTTTGTTCTTCTTGGGAAGTCTAATTTTTCAAGCAATTCATTCTCTCTTATACCAGAGGCTTTAATATCATTCTCAATACTCTCCAATTTTTCTTGTGCTAATTGATATCATTCTATATTTGTGAAAAATATCTTTAGGCTACACTTGTTTTAGTACATGTTGTATACATAGATACACTAAAGGATCAAATCTAAAGAAGAATTCTTATAGGGCATTTCTAAAGGGACTCTCGAAATAGGTTAGGGGATTTAATTGTTTGGAGTTCCCTTAAAATTCAGTTATAAAAATACCAAAAACATTAAAGAAGTCCAAAATATGCATCTCATGTCTATTTCTTGAGTCCATTACTCCAGACATTGGAAAATGCAACATTTACGAGCCAAATCTTACTTGCGAATGCAGTATAATTTGCATGGATAAGAAGAGAGAGGTTGCAATAATCTGTCCACTAAAGGAAGATAAACAACACTGAAAAATGCATAAAACCTACATATGGACTGTGCATGGCCGTCTTCATGTGCAGTAAACACTAAGCATCGTCCAATGAGAATCAAATATAGTGGAGAAGTTGGTGAAGAATAATGCAATAGAAAATAAAAGGAAAACTGCAAAAGGCTCGACAACTAAAATTCACTGCCATTATTACTCTTATTTCCACTACAACATGAACTGTGTGTGGAATATTTGACCGTGATCTTTGTTTGATGTAAACCTGTCATGGCCAAATAACTAATTATTTCCAACATTATACTATGCATTTGGATCAACCAAAAAAACATAAACCTTTCACTATTACTTCAGTATTTTATTGGAAAAATAATGATAGTGTTGATGTGTACAAGGTTTTAAATCTCGTTCATCTCGGCCGAGATCTCTTTTTCAAGCCTGGGCGATTCGAAACAACTAATTTCGTTTGAATCTCGTCTGACCCAAATCTCGGACGAGATTTCAGTATCTCGTTCGGTATCTCGGACGAGATTTAACAGCGAGATATCGGCCGAATTTTTGAATTTTGGAAAAAATCAACTCTTTTTCCGCATTGGGCTAGCTCATCCTTTACCTTAATTTAAGCCTTCTTAATTGTACTTTTTTAACCCTTATTTCTTATATAAGTCTCATTTAATCTTTGTCTCTTATTTTACGGCAGTGACGAGTGTAAGAAGATGATAAAATCTACATCGATTATGGTAAGTATTTCACTTTATGATTTTCATTTAGGTTTCTGATCCAAATTAATTTACATTCGATTTCTTTTTTCTTTTTTCGACACTTTCTTGAGTTTATTTCCTAACCCTATTTTTTTTGCGGCTATAAATTTTGGGCTTCACTTATTTAACTTTATGTTCTAAATGGATTCCGAATTTGATTTCATTTAGTCTTTGCTGCTATAATTTTTTTCCTCAAAGCTTATTTTTAAGCAGTGAAGGAATTCTATTTCATCTATTAATTTCATTTGATGATTACATGTTCATTCGTACATCATTTTTTTGCTTTTCTTATAATATTACTAAATGTTTGAAATTGTTTGTACTATGTATGCTATTTTCTACGTTTGTTTGAAATATCTATGCTATTAGTTGCTTAATGAGATTTTATTTGCTAATAATTAAATACTATAATCAGACATAGAATATCTTAATTCTACTTGTAGACTTTTGTATTTGAAGTTATAAAATTAAGATTTCCCTTGCAGCACTATAAATCATAAAAGGTAGAAATGAGACATTATATTGTGTAGGAAAGTTAAGTGAATGATCAAACAAAGTAACGGTGCATATGTTATGGTTTGTTTCTTGTCTACTTTATCTCATATGATATTATATTGAACATTATTCATGAAATCTAGTTATTTGTTTATTTTACATGATACAAGTGATATTTTTCCATACTAAATTACTAATGATAAGCGTGTGATATATTCAAGGTAAGTGCATAGTGTTTTTCCTTAAGGTAGTGACTAGTATTATAAATTTAGGTGTATGAAAACTAATTTTCGACATGACATATACTCCGAGATAACTCCGAAATGAATTTTAGAAACCGAGATGTAAATCCGAGATGGACGACCGAGATGCACTCATCTCGTTCGAGATCTCACCCGATACGAGATAAGCTATCTAAATTCTTTAAGACGAGACGTGATCGAAATCCGAGATTTAAGACCTTGGATGTGTACAAAAAGTACAAGGTCGTTGAACATGAAAATCTATGTTTAAGATGGTTAGGGTAGCCAAGGGTGAACACTCCTCGAATGCAATAAACAAGTAAATTTGGCGCATGTTGTTTTATCAAAACAACCGGGTGTAAAGAAAGGGCAAGGCATTAATAAAATTTGCCTACAGTTTAATGGATATAAGTGTCATCGTATCAAATTTGGGTTGTAATTCTCTCGCTTGATTTTTTTTTATAAAGAATGATCTATTTTTCTAATATTATCAGTTGGATATACTGCCTTTCTTAACCAAAATTCCTTAAAAGAAAGAAAGAAAATTGTAGAACTCATTCCTATTTGTAGGTTTCACTATTTTCTTTCTTGCTTCCAAGGAACCCTGCTAGCCAAACTAGTATTTTTGGATCCAAAATAATTGATCATAATTCATGCATTGCGAATTTCATCAATGTTGAGCTGAGCACAAGTATACAAACAAGAAAAAAGTACTACCATAATCTTTGTAATCACTGGTACAAAGTTTATAATTATTCACTTATCACCGCATTAATTTAAAAACAGAATTGAAATACACTATCCGAACAAGTGAATTTATCAAATTAAACATCTCTTCCAATTGCTACTTTTATATATTTTCAAAAGCTTTCTCCATACCACTAACTAAAAGTTTAGAATCTATTTCTGTCTCTTCTCCTCGCCACTGTTAACATTCTATTGTAGCTCACCATAGTCACTGTAAGACTCTAAAAACAATAAATGCAATATTGATTGAATAATTAAAACCACAACTTATCAAAGACATTATCAAAACAACATGAATTCTATTACCTACGGAGCTCGAGCCATCATAAAATTAAACCTTCTTACAAGATGATTGGAAAATTGTATTTTTTCCATAGGTCCAATGAGATTAGAAAAAGCAAGACTTGTGTTTCTTAATGTATGTAATATGTACTTGGAAATAGCCTACAAATTAATAAATATGTCAAAAATATAATAACAGTTGAACCATACATTTCATGATGAATTGCTAACCGACTATTACATAAATGAATATATACCTTTGGTCCTTTATTTTCTAATTAGTTCTAGAATAGTAGCAGTAATGTAACACCACTAATTTTCATTTAACATTATTTAGGATATTTAATTGGATAAATTAAATAGAATAATGTGAGTAATTGGGAAGATTAGATTAATAAATCCAATGTACGTGTCTAAATAAATGAACTAAAATAGGACTTAACCAAATTAAGAAGGAGGAATTTTCTAAGTGGTAAAGTAGGAAATGGGGTTACATTTCTTAGTATAAATTTCTTCCTCCACCTTAATAAACTTTTACTTTCTCCTTCATAACTCCTCACCTATATTTCAACCAGCCATTAAAAGCTCAAGGAAGAACAATAAATTGAAGATAAAGCTAAGGAATTAAAGCTAGGAAATTATCTAATTCTCCAATTAACTAATCAAGGTGAATAATAATGTAAATCATCTCATTTTTTTATTTTGGTTTGGTTATAGATAGTAACTGAATGTATTTTGCTATGCTTATCATGTTTGGATCTAATAATCATTATTTGGATAGAATAATGATTTATGGTGATTTTTTAGGATTTTTATGGAATTAAAATGATGAAATTTATAGTAAAAACCTCAGTAAACGACCTCTAAATAGCTTGATTTTTGGATATGTTGTGTAAAACATAATTTTGGAAATGATTTTTTAATTTCATAATTTTCGGAGTTAATAGGAATATTTTATGAATTTTCTAAGGTGAAAAGGCGTATATTTCGGGTTTTAATTATTAAAAATAATAAAATAAAGAATTCTACTGCGAAATTTTTATATGATGAAGAAAATATTTCAGATTTTTGCTGAATTTTTGAAATTTTGTCCAAGTGATTTCGATTTATTGTGAATTTTCTAAGCTAAAAGCGGCTTAATAAATATATTAAAATATTAATATAATTAATTATTTTGAAAATAATTAATGAAATAGTAAAGCTGATCTATAGCAGATTTTCTCAAACAAATTGCTAAAATATGTCGTTAACCAATAGAAATTTGACAAAGAATTGTTAAAGTATGTTATTAACCAATAGAAATTTGACAAAGAATAAGTGTGGCAGTTTTCAAGTTATTTACGACTCTACCACTGAACCTTCCGACCTTGTCGGAAGCAACCTTTCGTCATAGAACCTTCCGCAGCATTTCTGCACCTTTCTGCAGTATTTGGATGAACCTTCCGACCTTGTCGGAAGCTACCTTTCGTCATAGAACCTTCTGCAGCATTTTGATGAACTTTCCGACCTTGTCGGAAACTACCTTTCGTCATATAACCTTCTGCAGTATTTCGACACCTTTCTGCAGCATTTTTGATGAGCCTTTCGACCTTGTCGAAAGCACCTTCCGACCTTGTTGGAAGCTACCTTTTGATGACAGTTATAAACGTTGCGGAAGCCCTTTTGTAGCAGTTTTCTCCAGCTTTGTTTGCAAACTTCAAATAGGCATAACTTTCTAACCGTAAGCCCATTTTTCTGTTGTGACCACTCTACAAAAAGATAAACCATCATTTGAACACAATGGATTAGGTTAGAGACCTTAGTTCTACACCTATAAAATGTTATGTCCAAAACAAAGTTTTATATTTCCGAAGGGGTTGTTTTCTTTGCTTTCGAATATGTTTGTTTGGTTTTCTTTGCCTTCGAAGGAGATACTTTCGAAGGGGTTGTAAAATTATTTTCTTTTGACCAAGTTTTATATTTTCGAAATGTAAAATTCAAAGTATTATAAGGCATGAGCCTAATGTTTTTAAGAGCTTTCGAAGGAGATTACCTTATGAAGACGAAAGCTAGGTTTCGAAGGTATCGAAAGGTTTTATGATTGAAAAATCTATTTTTAAAGGAAAAACCATGGCTATATTACAGAGGTTTTTATAATGGTTTAAGAAGAATCTATCCTTGATAAGCTAAACCCACATGAGTGGTATTGCTATGTTGTTATATGGCTTCTTCTAATATGAAAATATTCACTTTATAATGCACCCATTACTGCGTTTTGGGGAAAAATGGTAGGAAAACCAGTCAGGTTAACCCAGTAGTGAATATAAATTGAATAAACTATTGAAATGAGTAGAATTGCATCCAAGAGGCCAGGAAGATCAGAATATAGGACGCTAAAATATAAAGGAAAGATGTTGGCAGGGGCCAATAGGTTTTGTAACAACCCGCATATTTTACGATTTGTATATTTAAATATTTTATTTAAATATAGCATCGTTAATCAGATTAAAGTATGAAAAGCTATTTTTTTGTAAACAGTCGAGTTGGGACTCGAGACCACTTCCATTGAGTCCAAAATGGCGTTTACGACTTTTTTGAGTATAAACATCGATATGTTTGGAGTTGGGTGAATTTTGCTATTTTTCTATTGGGCTTTGGGTTGGGTTTCAGCCCCTTTAACCCAACTGAATACTCCACTCAAGCTCCTTCATTAATTCTCATTTTCCTTATAATCTCTAGCTAAAGCAGAAATGGTGGAAGAGAAGGGAAATTAAAATTCCTAACCCTAGTTTTGATTAGGAAATACAAATTCTAGCTCCAACATCAAAGAGAAGCTAAGCTTAGATTGAAGCTTCTTGGGTTAACATTGAAGAGTGGTTGTTCTTGCCTTGCTTTATAGCTTCTCATTCGTGTTTTTGGGTTTAAAGCTGAGTTCTTTAACTCACATCTACGTCTATAGCTATCATTGTTGTTAGGTATGAATTCCTAACACTTGTGCATATTCATTTGCTTTTGATTTGAATTGATTTGGTGAATTTTCCAAATTTTGGTGTTTTGGTCCAATTTTATGAAAATCCTTTTATGGATATTTGGACATTGATATTCGGGGTGTATTGAAGAGCCTTTAAGGTCGGGTTGTCGCTTGGCGTAAATCCTTAGTAGTCGTTGCTCGTCCGATCGCTTCCGATTAGTTTTGGCCACTTTGGCCTAGGCAAAATGGTGCCTAGACCAGGTGACCAGACATCTGGTGACCAAGTCCAGATGTATGGTTTGGACCTGGAGCAAAATGTATGCACGTAGACTTTATAAAAAAAAGACCAGATACTAATTCCAGACGTCTGAAATCTCAGATCAGACGTTTGGATGAGTCTCAGACGTCTGATTTGAAGTTTCAGACGTCTGGGGGTTCTCTGGATAATTTCCAGAGAACGAAACCAGACGTCTGGATTCAAAACTAGACGCCTGGTCATGGCTCAGACGTCTATTTTGGCTATTCCAGACACTTGGATGGCTTTCTGAACTATTTTTTAGAAAACAAATCCAGACGTCTGGATTCCAAACCAGACGTCTGGAAATGTTTATTTTTGCCTATTAAGGCTGTTTTGTGTGGATTTCCTATTCTAATCGATTTTTGTTGATCCGGATAGTTGTTATCACTTATTATCGACTTTGATGACTTCTTTTTCGGAACTTTTTGGAATATCCATTTTGATGGATTTGGTATCGATTTCTTTGGATTTAATTCACGTCTTCGTATGTGAATTTTGGTGATTGATTGTTTCTACGATCATTTCTATGGTTTGTCACTTTAAAATGCAAAGGTTTCTATACCAATAGTAAATATTCAAACCCTTTCATCAAAACGATTTCAACATTTACTTTCAATATCAAACTCGCTTTTAAAACCGTTTTCTGATCTATTAGTATATACAAACCTTTACCTCATTCGTTCGAGAAATCCAATTAAATGGCTTAGCAAAACAAGTGGTATGAAACGCTTGCGTTTACTTTGTCGGTTAATTCTTAGACTTGTTCGATTGAAACTCTTGTGACAATTTTCGAGTGGAAATCTACAATCTGTTCGTAAATATTTAAGTTAAGCCAGTAGTTATGGGACATGAAGCTAAACTCATTTATTTACTAGCTTAGTGTAATTGACACTTCTTGATGATCGATGATGATCATTTTGTGGTTTAGACTAGCGTTGTGCGATGTCTCTTTGTCCACGTGGGGGACTGTACCTCGTTTTATTGAGCTTCATCTCATTTCTTTTATGGGCTAGCGACCCATGTTCTTTTATGGTGTTCGGTTCCTCGGATGTACCGTTATTGTACTACATCGATGTCCCGACTTTTTGGTTCATTGGAAGTACCGTTATTGTACTACATCGGTGTCTCGGATTTTTGGTTCATCGGACGTACCATTATTGTACTGCGTCATTGCTCTTAAGTTATGGAATAGCGTTCCATTTGTGATACACGTGTTAGGGAGTTTTCATGCTCCCGTTTGTGATAGGCCTCCCCCTTTGTGATTTTTGGATTTCTGGTTGATGATTTCTAGAATTTATGTTTCACCTCTTTTTGTGATTGGCAATGGTATGTTTGTCAATAATTGGGGTTTGGTGAATAAAATAAAGAATATGACATTCTTTTTGGTGCTTTGAGATTCTTGAGATATTGTTTGACTTTGTTGTTATTAAATGTATACTTGTCACAGTATGGCATTTGGTTATCATACGTATTTGTTATATCTCTTACCCTATCTCATTTTATCTGATATTTATAGTTAGACTGATCCGTTTATTATTTTCTTTTTAAATAATACTCGGGTCAGACCGAGATGTTTCAGGTGCTCTTGCTTGACTTCATATTTGGGATTATCATCTGATTTTTGGCTAACTACTTTAGATTAGTAGTTTTTGTTATTATACATTTTAGTTATAGACTCCTTGATGTATAATTATTCTTTTGTCTAGAACGTGTATCTATTCTTTTGTGATGTAGTGGATCTTGTTTTACCACTACTTTGATGTACACTTTTATGTGTTATATTCGTATCTGATTCCGCCTTTGTAATATGAATATCTGTGACTGATTTGTGTTATTCTATATTTGTTTCCTAGGTCCACATAGCCACTGTGTGGTAGCTTTGAGTATGAATCGGTATGTCGGATTTCCTCTTGAATTGAAATGTAAGTTATATTATCTAACATATCGGTCCTCGCACAATGCAATTACACAGGTGGTCGCTCCTCAACAGCCTTATTCTTCGTGCTACTTGACGGCATTACCCCGTAGTGTCCTTTGCCAGCGTGAGTATAGAGGTTGGGCGTCACAGTTTGGTATCAGAGCCAAACTTCAGAACAATATAGAATAATCTAGCAAGGATCATTGTCCTAAGTCTTTCTTAGGAATCGTGCCATAGGGTTTAATTCGATTCTTCGTACCGTTCTATCCTATTTCTTTGATGATGCCTTGTTTTATCAATCAAATTTGTTTGATATTCATTCTGAGATTAACCTTTTTTCTCTTTTCTTTCTTTCTTAAAGAAGAGAAATGGTTAGACTTGGTCGTTCCAGCGCCGGTCAATCTAGTGCTACTCCCCAGGATGGAGTATTTATGTCTGCTCAGCAACTTCTAGACCTTGTGAGAAATGCTCAAGCTGCCGGACCTATTCCTGAGCCCGCACATCCTAAATCTGGGTTTGCACGCTTGTGCGGTGATTACACCAATTTGGGTGGAAAGCCATCCAAAGGTTCCGAGAGCGTTATAGAAGTCCAGGCTTGGCTTCGATCATGCGACCACATCTTTTCTCGCATGAATCTTATTGATCTTCATCGAGTCCAAGTGGCTTCTAGTATGCTCCAAGAAAGAGCATTAGACTGGTACGAGCTTCTGATCTTCGAAATTATTGAAACGAACCTTACTTGGGAGCAATTCCGGGAAAGGTTCGTGTTGAAATTCGTGCCAGAAGCTGAAAAAGTATCTTTAGCCCGACGCTTCATAGACCTTGTTCAAGGTGAATCTTCTGTGACGGATTACGTCGCATCCTTCGAATTTCTCTCAAAATATGGGGTCGAGTATATTAATACCCTATTGAAGAAAAATCAGATATTTATGTATGGCTTGAACAAGAGCCTCAAAAAGCCATTACTTCTGAAATTAGAAGTTTCTTTTGATCAACTTGTTGATATTGCTCTTCGACTCGAAGAGGCCGATAAAGATAGTGATGCTGAGGTTAAACAAAACATCAACAAGAAGAGACCTTTTAAGTTCAAGCCTAATCCCATCAAGAAAGGGAAGCAAACAACTTCGGTAGCAAAGACTTCTACCTCTAGTCGTGGGCAATGCTACAATTGTGGTTCTAAGGACCATTATGCGAATAAGTGCCCAAAACCACTTTTTTGTCGTTATTGTAAAAGTTCGGGTCATCTTTTATCTTCCCCCAAACTTCCTAACAAGAAAGAGGGAAAGCTAAATGTTGTTCAAGCCCCTGCTAACACTTCTCGTGGTCAAGGTATTTCTTATTCTATCCTTGATAGCATTATTATATTTCGTGATTTTCCTATTCGAGTTCTTTTTGATACGGGTGCATCTCACTCTTTTATATCAAAAGAACTTGTTGATGCTATGTCTTTGAATGTTGTTGTCTTGATGACTTCATTGATTATTCCGAATCCGGTTAGTGGATCCGCAACACTCAGTTTACTGTGTAAAGATGTCAAGATTATTTTATGTGATTACTCTTTCCATGCTGATTTGCATGTTATGCATTACTTAGGCTTCAGAATGATTTTGGGAATGGATTGGCTTAACCGTTATGAAGCCCATATCCTATGTCCTGAGCGGACTATATATCTTTGACATCCTCAATCTGTTAAGCAGATTTCTCTTGTTCTGAAAGATTCAGATTCAAATTCGAAAGCGTCCTTGTATTCTCTAAATCCTCATGATGACAATAATGATGATGAGGAAGATGTTATTTCTCTCCTTCACATTGTTCGTGAATTTCCTGATATATTTGAGCCCGTTTTAGGATTACCACCTAAGCGGGCAATTGAGTTCAAAATTAATCTAATCCCGAGAGCTCTACCTATTACTCGTCCTTCTTATCATATGTCCAATAAGGAAAATGAGGAGATGCTTAAACAATTATCCGAATTGGAAGCAAAACAGTTTGTTCGATCTAGTTCCTCTCCATGGGGAGCTTCAGCTATTTTTGTGAAGAAATCTGATGGTACACTTAGGCTTTGCGTTGACTACCGCAAACTTAATAATCTCACCATCAAGAATAAATATCCCTTACCACGGATTGATGATTTATTCGATCAACTTAGTGGTGCTAAAGTCTTTTCACAGTTAGACTTAGCAACCGGTTTTCATCAGCTCCGTATTGCAGAGGATAGCAATCCTTTGACATCGTTCCATACTCATTATGGATCTTATGAATGGCTTGTTATGTCATTTGGTTTAACGAATGCTCCAGCTTATTTTGTTGACCTTATGAATCGAGTTTTCAAAGACCTCCTCGATCGATTTGTTCTCATCTTTATAGATGATATTCTTATTTATTCTAAAACCGAGGAGGAGCATGAAAATCATCTTGGTATTGTGTTGGAAACTCTTAGGAGCAACCAATTGAAAGCAAAATTTTCTAAATGCCACTTTTGGCAATCTCGTGTGAAATTTTTGGGACATATCATTTCTGAATCCGGAATTTCCGTGGATTCTTCAAAGATTGAAGCGATTCAAAATTAGAAGAGACCGGAGAGTGTGACGGAAATTCGTAGCTTTCTCGGATTGGCGGGCTATTACTGTCGGTTCATAAAAGACTTTTCTAACATTTCCGTACCTATTACTAATTTGACAAAGAAGGGAGTTAAATACATTTGGTTAGACAAATGTGAAGCTTCATTTCATAAATTAAAAGAACTCCTTTCTGATGCTCCTATTCTTGTGATTCCCGATGGGAATTAAGACTTTGTTGTTTATACCGATGCTAGTCGTGTTGGTTTGGGAGCCGTTCTTATGCAAAGGGAACGTGTTATCGCTTATGCTTCTAGGTAATTAAAGCCTGCCGAGACTAGATATGCCACTCATGATTTGGAGCTCGCGGCTATTGTTTTCGCTCTTAGAATTTGGCGTCATTATCTTTAGGGAGAGAAATTTGTTCTCTACACCGATCATAAATTTTTGAAGTATTTATTTTCTCAAAAGAAACTTAACTTGCGTCAACAATATTGGCTCGAGTTTCTTGCATCTTATGATCTTGATATTCTTTATACTCCCGGAAAAGGAAATCGTGTTCCCGATGCCCTTAGTCGTAAGCAACAAGCGGTTGTTTCCATGATGATATCCGAGTGGAATGATCTCGAGACTTTGTCCACTTGTGAGATTCGAGATCGTGAATCCAATTCATGTTCATCTCTTGTTTTATGTAGCCTTGAGGCTCATCCTTCTCTTTTAGACCGCATTCTTGAAGCTCAAAGGCGTGATCTCGAATTGGCTCTTCTTAGCCAAAGTTGTAGGGATAAAATTGATATTGAAGGTTTGAAAGACTTTGATATTGATGTTCGTGGCAGTATTCGAAAATTTGGTTGACTTATTGTGCCAAATATTATTGATCTTCGTAAAGACATTTTAGAAGATTCTCATCGTTCTAAATTTACCATTCATCCCGGTAGCAGTAAAATGTACGCGGATATGAAGCGACTTTATTATTGGGATGGAATGAAATCTGATATTGCTAACTTTATTAAGCGTTGCATGACTTGCCAACTCGTAAAGGCCAAGCATCAAAGGCCCGGTGGGTTATTGCAACCTTTGGACATTCCCGTGTGGAAGTGGGATCAAGTCTCCATGGACTTTATTGACGGTCTTCCCCGTTCACGTTCGGGTCATGATAGCCTGTGGGTGATCGTAGATAGACTTACAAAATCCGCCCATTTTATTCCCGTTCGGTCCAATCGGACCGTACCTATTTTGGCTAAACTCTATGTCAAGGAAATTGTCAAATTGCATGGAGTTCCTACTTCTATTGTTAACGATCGTGATCCATTGTTTACTTGTGGATTTTGGAAAGGTCTTCAAAAAGCTTTGGGAACGAAGCTTAATTTTAGCACCGCTTATCATCCCCAGTCCGATGGACAAACCGAGCGGGTGAATTAAACTCTTGAAGATCTTCTTCGTGCTTGAGTTCTTGATTTTGGTGGAAGTTGGGAAGATCATATTTCTCTTGTTGAATTTTCCTATAATAATAGCTTCCAATCTAGTATTGGTATGGCACCTTTCGAGGCACTATACGGAAGGCCATGTCGATCTCCTTCTTGTTGGCTTGAGGCCGGTGAGAAGCTGGTTTTAGGTCCAGATTTTATCCGTGATGCCACAAAAAAGATTGACCTTATTCGTCATAGGATGAAAGAAGCTCAAAGTAGGCAAAAATCCTATGCCGATAATCGAAGAAGGAAATTAGAATTTTCTATGGGAGATTTTGTGTTTGTTCGTGTTTCACCTATGAAGGGTGTTGTGCGTTTCAGTCGATCGGGAAAATTAGCACCTCGATATATTGGCCCATTTCCCATCACCGAACGCATTGGTTCCGTGGCTTATCGCCTTTTATTACCGGCTCTGTTTTCTGCTATTCATGACGTATTCCACGTCTCTCAATTACGGAAATGCCTTCGAGATTCCGATTCTGTTCTTGAGCCCGGTGTTATTGAAGAAATTAAAGTTTCGCCTAATTTGACTTATGAGCAACATCCTATTCGAATCGTTGCTTCGGAGGTTAAACGCCTTCGAAATAAAGATGTTCCTCTTGTGAAAGTTCAATGGTCCTCAAATCCTAAGGATTGCTCTTGGGAATCCAGAGAATTCATCGAGCAAACACATCCGGACTTACTCTCTCGTGCTCATTAAGGTAAACTTCTCATTTCAAATTTCTTCTTTTGTGTTGATAAGCTTTTATGGTTGTTACTTTTTATTTCTTTTTCTTAAGTATTGCGAGGACGCAATTTCTTTAAGGAGGGGAGTCTGTAACAACCCGCATATTTTACGATTTGTATATTTAAATATAGCATCGTTAATCAGAATAAAGTCTGAAAAGCTAATTTTTGTAAACAGTCGAATTGGGACTCGAGACCACTTCCATTGAGTCCAAAATGGCGTTTACGACATTTTTGAGTATAAACATCGATATGTTTGGAGTTGGGTGAATTTTGCTATTTTTCTATTGGGCTTTGGGTTGGGTTTCAGCCCCTTTAACCCAACTGAATACCCTATACTCCACTCAAGCTCCTTCATTAATTCTCATTCTCCTTATACTCTCTAGCTAAAGCAGAAATGGTGGAAGAGAAGGGAAATTAAAATTCCTAACCCTAGTTTTGATTAGGAAATACAAATTCTAGCTCCAACATCAAAGAGAAGCTAAGCTTAGATTGAAGCTTCTTGGGTTAACATTGAAGAGTGGTTGTTCTTGCCTTGCTTTATAGCTTCTCATTCGTGTTTTTGGGTTTAAAGGTGAGTTCTTTAACTCACATCTACGTCTATAGCTATCATTGTTGTTAGGTATGAATTCCTAACACTTGTGCATATTCATTTGCTTTTGATTTGAATTGATTTGGTGAATTTTCCAAATTTTGGTGTTTTGGTCCAATTTTATGAAAATCCTTTTATGGATATTTGGACATTGATATTCGGGGTGTATCGAAGAGCCTTTAAGGCCGGGTTTTCGCTTGGCGTAAATCCTTAGTAGTCGTTGCTCGTCCGATCGCTTCCGATTAGTTTTGGCCACTTTGGCCTAGGCAAAATGGTGCCCAAACCAGGTGACCAGACGTCTAGTGACCAAGTCCAGATGTCTGGTTTGGACTTGGAGCAAAAATGTATGCATGCAGACTTTATAAAAAAAGACCAGATACTAATTCCAGACGTCTGAAATCTCAGATCAGACGTCTGGATGAGTCTCGGACATCTGATTTGAAGTTTAAGACGTTTGGGGGTTCTCTGGATAATTTCCAAAGAATGAAACTAGACGTCTGGATTCAAAACTAGGCGCCTGGTCATGGCTTAGATGTCTGTTTTGGCTATTCCAGACACCTGGGTGGCTTTCTGAACTATTTTTCAGAAAACAAATCCAGACGCCTGGATTCCAAACCAGATGTCTGGAAATGTTTATTTTTGCCTATTAAGGCTGTTTTGTGTGGATTTCCTATTCTAATCGATTTTTGTTGATCCGGATAGTTGTTATCACTTATTATCGACTTTGATGACTTCTTTTTCGGGACTTTTTGGAATATCCATTTTGATGGATTTGGTATCGATTTCTTTGGATTTAATTCACGTCTTCGTATGTGAATTTTGGTGATTGATTGTTTCTATGATCATTTCTATGGTTTGTCACTTTAAAATGCAAAGGTTTCTATACCAGTAGTAAATATTCAAACCCTTTCATCAAAACGATTTCAACATTTACTTTCAATATCAAACTCGCTTTTAAAACCGTTTTATGATCTATTAGTATATACAATCCTTCACCTCATTCGTTCGAGAAATCCAATTAAATGGCTTAGCAAAACAAGTGGTATGAAACACTTGTGTTTACTTTGTCTGTTAATTCTTAGACTTGTTCAATTGAAACTCTTGTGACAATTTTCAAGTGGAAATCTACAATCTGTTCGTAAATATTTAAGTTAATCCAGTAGTTATGGGACATGAAGCTAAACTCATTTATTTACTAGCTTAGTGTAATTGACACTTCTTGATGATCGATGATGATCATTTTGTGGTTTAGACTAGCGTTGTGCGATGTCTCTTTGTCCACGTGGGGGACTGTACCTCGTTTTATTAAGCTTCGTCTCATTTCTTTTATGGGCTAGCAACCCATGTTCTTTTATGGTGTTCGGTTCCTCGGATGTACCGTTATTGTATTACATCGATGTCCCAGCTTTTTGGATTATCGGATGTACCGTTATTGTACTACATCGTTGTCTCGGATTTTTGGTTCATCAGACGTACCATTAATGTACTGCGTCGTTGCTCCTAAGTTATGGAATAGCGCTCCATTTGTGATACACGTGTTGGTGAGTTTTCATGCTCCCGTTTGTGATAGGCCTCCCCTTTGTGATTTCTGGATTTCTTGTTGATGATTTCTAGAATTTATGTTTCACCTCTTTTTGTGATTGGCAATGGTATATTTGTCAATAATTGGGGTTTGGTGAATAAAATAAAGAATATGACATTCTTTTTGGTGCTTTGAGATTCTTGAGATATTGTATGACTTTGTTGTTATTAAATGTATACTTGTCACAGTATGGCATTATGGTTATCATACGTATTTGTTATATCTCTTACCCTATCTCATTTTATCTTACATTTATAGTTAGACTGATTCGTTTATTATTTTCTTTTTAAATAATACTCGGGTCAGACCGAGATGTTTCAGGTGCTCCTGCTTGACTTCATATTTGGGATTATCATCTGATTTTTGGCTAACTACTTTAGATTAGTAGTTTTTGTTATTATACATTTGAGTTATAGACTCCTTGATGTATAATTATTCTTTTGTCTAGCACGTGTATCTATTCTTTTGTGATGTAGTGGATCTTGTTTTATCACTACTTTGATGTACACTTTTATGTGTTATATTCGTATCTGATTCCGACTTTGTGATATGAATATCTATGACTGATTTGTGTTATTCTATATTTGTTTCCGAGGTCCACATAGCCATTGTGTGGTAGCTTTGAGTATGAATCGGTATGTCGGATTTCCTCTTGAATTGAAATGTAAGTTATATTATCTAATATATCGGTCCTCGCACAAAGCAATTACACAGATGGTCGCTCCTCAACGGCCTTATTCTTCGTGCTAGTTGACGGCATTACTCCGTAGTGTCCTTGGCCAGCGTGAGTATAGAGGTGGGGCATCACAGTTTGTTATCAGAGCCAAACTTCGGAACAATATAGAATAATCTAGCAAGGATCATTGTCCTAAGTCTTTCTTAGGAATCGTGCCATAGGATTTATTTCGAGTCTTCGTACCGTTCTATCCTATTTCTTTGATGATGCCTTGTTTTATCAATCAAATTTGTTTGATATTAATTCTGAGATTAACCTTTTTTCTCTTTTCTTTCTTTATTAAAGAAGAGAAATGGTTAGACCTGGCCGTCCTAGCGCCGGTCAATCTAGTGCTACTCCCCAGGATGGAGTATTTATGTCTGCTCAGCAACTTCTAGACCTTGTGAGAAATGCTCAAGCTGCCGGACCTATTCCTGAGCCCGCACATCCTAAATCTGGGTTTGCACGCTTGTGCGCTGATTACACCAATTTGGGTGGAAAGCCATTCAAAGGTTCCGAGAGCGTTATAGAAGTCCAGGCTTGGCTTCGATCATGCGACCGCATCTTTTCTCGCATGAATCTTATTGATCTTCATCGAGTCCAAGTGGCTTCTAGTATGCTCCAAGAAAGAGCATTAGACTGGTACGAGCTTCCGATCTTCGAAATTATTGAAGCGGACCTTACTTGGGAGCAATTCCGGGAAAGGTTCGAGTTGAAATTCGTGCCGGAAGCTAAAAAAGTATCTTTAGCCCGACACTTCATAGACCTTGTTCAAGGTGAATCTTCTATGACGGATTACGTCGCATCCTTCGAATTTCTCTCAAAATATGGGGTCGAGTATATTAATACCCCATTGAAGAAAAATCAGAGATTTGTGTATGGCTTGAACAAGAGCCTCAAAAAGCCATTACTTCTAAAATTAGAAGTTTCTTTTGATCAACTTGTTGATATTGCTTTTCGACTCGAAGAGGCTGATAAAGATAGTGATGCTGAGGTTAAACAAAACTTCAACAAGAAGAGACCTTTTAAGTTCAAGCCTAATCCCATCAAGAAAGGGAAGCAAACAACTTCGGTAGCAAAGACTTCTACCTCTAGTCATTGGCAATGCTACAATTGTGGTTCTAAGGACCATTATGCGAATAAGTGCCCAAAAACTCTTTTTTGTCGTTATTGTAAAAGTTTGGGTCATCTTTTATCTTCATGCCCCAAACTTCCTAACAAGAAAGAGGGAAAGCTAAATGTTGTTCAAGCCCCTGTTAACACTTCTCGTGGTCAAGGTATTTCTCATTCTATCCTTGATGACATTATTATATTTTGTGATTTTCCTTTTCGAGTTCTTTTTGATACGGGTGCATCTTACTCTTTTATATCAAAACAACTTGTTGATGCTATGTCTTTGAATGTTGTTGGCTTGATGACTTCATTGAGAATTGCGAATCCGGTTGGTGGATCCGCAACACTCAGTTTACTGTGTAAAGATGTCGAGATTATTTTATGTGATTACTCTTTCCATGCCGATTTGCATGTTATGCGTTACTTAGGCTTCAAAATGATTTTGGGAATGGATTGGCTTAACCGTTATGAAGCCCATATCCTATGTCCTGAGCGGACTATATATCTTTGACATCCTCAATCTGTTAAGTAGATTTCTCTTGTTCTGAAAGATTCAGATTCCAATTCGAAAGCGTCCTTGTATTCTCTAAATCCTCATGATGACAATAATGATGATGAGGAAGATGTTATTTCTCCCCTTCACATTGTTCGTGAATTTCCTGATATATTTGAGCCCTTTTTAGGATTACCACCTAAGCGAGCAATTGAGTTCAGAATTAATCTAATCCCTAGAGCTCTACCTATTACTCGTCCTCCTTATCGTATGTCCAATAAGGAAAATGAGGAGATGCGTAAAAAATTATCCGAATTGGAAGCAAAATAGTTTGTTCGATCTAGTTCCTCTCCATGGGGAGCATCAGCTATTTTTGTGAAGATATCTGATGGTACACTTAGGCTTTGCGTTGACTACCGCAAACTTAATGATCTCACCATCAAGAATAAATATCCCTTACCACAGATTGATGATTTATTCGATCAGCTTAGTGGTGCTAAAGTCTTTTCAAAGTTAGACTTAGCAACCGGTTTTCATCAGCTCCTTATTGCAGAGGATAGCAATCCTATGACATCGTTCCATACTCGTTATGGATCTTATGAATGGCTTGTTATGCCATTTGGTTTAACGAATGCTCCAGCTTATTTTGTTGACCTTATGAATCGAGTTTTCAAAGACTTCCTCGATCGATTTGTTCTCATCTTTATAGATGATATTCTTATTTATTCTAAAACCGAGGAGGAGCATGAAAATCATCTTGGTATTGTGTTGGAAACTCTTAGGAGCAACCAATTGAAAGCAAAATTTTCTAAATGCCACTTTTGTCAATCTCGTGTGAAATTTTTGGGACATATCATTTCTGAATTCGGAATTTCCATGGATCCTTCAAAGATTGAAGCAATTCAAAATTAGAAGAGACCGGAGAGTGTGATGGAAATTCGTAGCTTTCTCGGATTGGTGGGTTATTACTGTCGGTTCATAAAAGACTTTTCTAACATTTCCGTACCTCTTACTAATTTGACAAAGAAGGGAGTTAAATACATTTGGTTAGACAAATGTGAAGCTTCATTTCAAAATTAAAAGAACTCCTTTCTGATGCTCCTATTCTTGTGATTCCCGATGGGAACCAAGACTTTGTTGTTTATAGCGATGCTAGTCGTGTTGGTTTGGGAGCCGTTCTTATGCAAAGGGAACGTGTTATCGCTTATGCTTCTAGGCAATTAAAGCCTGTCGAGACTAGATATGCCACTCATGATTTGGAGCTCGTGGCTATTGTTTTCGCCCTTAGAATTTGGCGTCATTATCTTTTGGGAGAGAAATTTGTTCTCTACACCGATCATAAATTTTTGAAGTATTTATTTGTGATCCACGTGTTGGTGAGTTTTCATGCTCCCGTTTGTGATAGGCCCCCCCTTTGTGATTTCTGGATTTCTGGTTGATGATTTCTAGAATTTATGTTTCACCTCTTTTTGTGATTGGCAATGGTATGTTTATCAATAATTGGGGTTTGGTGAATAAAATAAAGAATATGACATTCTTTTTGGTGCTTTGAGATTCTTGAGATATTGTAAGACTTTGTTGTTATTAAATGTATACTTGTCACAGTATGGTATTATGGTTATCATATGTATTTGTTATATCTCTTACCCTATCTCATTTTATCAGATATTTATAGTTAGACTGATTCGTTTATTATTTTCTTTTTAAATAATACTTGGGTCAGACCGAGATGTTACAGGTGCTCCTGCTTGACTTCATATTTGGGATTATCATCTGATTTTTGGCTAACTACTTTAGATTAGTAGTTTTTGTTATTATACATTTGAGTTATAGACTCCTTGATGTATAATTATTCTTTTGTCTAGCACGTGTATCTATTCTTTTGTGATGTAGTGGATCTTGTTCTACCACTACTTTGATGTACACTTTTATGTGTTATATTCGTATCTGATTCCGCCTTTGTGATATGAATATCTGTGACTGATTTGTGTTGTTCTATATTTGTTTCTGAGGTCCACATAGCCACTGTGTGGTAGCTTTGAGTATGAATCGGTATGTCGGATTTCCTCTTGAATTGAAATGTAAGTTATATTATCTGACATATCGGTCCTCGCACAAAGCAATTACACAGATTGTCGCTCCTCAACAGCCTTATTCTTCATGCTAGTTGACGGCATTACTCCATAGTGTCCTTGGCCAACGTGAGTATAGAGGTGGGGCGTCACAGGTTTCCAGTAAGCCCATGAAAACTGTATGATATTGGCAGGGGCCAACAGGTTAATAGTTAGCCCATGAAAACTATGTATAAAAGAGGATGTCAAATAGACAGGTTCATAGTTAGCCTATGAAAACTATGTGTAAATGACGATGTTAGATAGACAGGTTCATAGTAAGCGCATGAAAACTATGTAATTAGACAGGGAGTCATTAAATGTTTATCCGGTTATTAGTTAGCCCATGAAAAATATTAAGTTAATAGTAATCCTAAAAACTATAATTGAGACAGATAGTAAGAATGAATGGGGATGGGTAATCCATATTTGATTTGCTTGTTTTGCATATCATCATAATGTTTTGAAATACTAAGTTTTTAACCATCGTGGATGCAGGAGCACAGTATATGGTTTTATAAAGGTTTTTGAATACTAGTGAGGGGAAAACCGGTTCTGCTAAGCGGTGTGATCTCACTAGATATCCATTTGGTTTTAGATGATAGACTATTATTCATACCAGGCTTTATGTCTGACTCGAAGTTTTTGTTTACCTCTTAAACTCTCGGGTACTCAATTGATTTTGAGTAGTTTGAGGTTTAGGGTTTTCAAGTTTTCTCATACGAATAAAGCTTCAGGAGGCATGCGTGAGGCAAATGGTTATTTAATGTTTACTTTTCCGCCGTGTATTTGGATGTAAAGACAGATTTATTAGCCTTACTATATACTCTAATCAACCAAGGATGCATGTTCATATGTCGCTCTTGGCGTATGCGTAATAATTATAAATTGCTGAACGTGGATAACGTTTTGGGATTATGTAATGAACACAAAATGTTTTGATTTGAATGTGGAAATATGTTTTTGAATTGTTAAATTTTTCCATATTCTTGTAATCTGTTTATCAATGTATCTAGCACCACCGTATTTGGTCATCGAAGATTAATAACTATGGATGACTGTAGCATCCGTAGCCGTTATTTTTGGGCCTCCAAGTAGGGGGATGTTACAAGTAATATAAATACTTAAAGAGTTTCTTTTAGCCTTTATAATTTTCTTAGATTGTTCGATTGCTTCTAATGGATCAGATTCAGATGGATTTTCGATTGTAGGTAGTGATGCATGCATATGAGAATAATACATGTTGGATTTATGATGACTTAAAATATATTTTATTACACAGACTAATTATTAGGTGGTCTTAAAAGTGTGGCATCAATAGAACCATAGTAAAATGAACATAATGGTGCTGGCTTCCATCTGTGTGTCTTATGATATTTTGTACTCATGATATTTTGTAAAGCTACAATGGTAGGTTCAAAGCTTCGAGGCCACATGAGAAAGGTAACTAGTATAGGATGCAGACAAATTTTTAGAAGATCAGGACGAAATTATAAATCCGAGTCAATAAAAACCTATCAACCACATACGAGGCTGAAGTCTTATGATGGGAATTAGAGGGGAGCGATGCATTGAAAGAGAAGCAAGAGCACACTCGTCTATTTGTGAGGACAGAGCAACTAATATTGTGGAAGTTGGAGGGAAGCAAGCTTTTGAAGCAGAAGTAGATGTCCAAGAGAGAAACAATGCATTAGCAATTGGAGAACATTAGGTGGATGAAGCAAGGGTAGAAAATATAGCTAATAAAATGGAGTGTATTCCAATCAGAGGATATAATACTTCAGTCGATCCTCTTACACAAAAAATGCATCTTGAATGGAAAGGAACTTAGTAAGTTTTACATAATTTAACATTCACATTGCAGAATAGTGTATATTGAATAGTTTATATTTCTTTTGATTGTTTTAGGTCTAAGAATACATCCGTTGCACGTCTTATTAGATCTGTTTGGGATAGGCGATTTGTGGGTTTTAGAATTATGGATCTTAAGGCTAATTAAACACTATAAGGGGGAAGTTGAATAGTGATTTTAATTTATGTAAACCTATTTAGTTTTCTTTCAAGTTTGATATTAAATAATAGATTAACAACACATAATTATACTAACAATCAACCGTAGATGCAATCACATATAAAAATAAAAGCAATAAAGTAAAGTAAAGAGTTAGAGAGATGACACTAGGGATTTTATACTAGTTCGGATTTCTCCTACATCCATTCCCATACAGTTGCTTGTATAGATTTCTTTTTAAATACTAATCGTTAACCAGGCAAAAGGAAAACCCAAATACAATCTCCATTTCGAGGCTAAAGGACAAACGCTCCTGAATTTCCGAGCTTAGGGTTGACTCACTTGATTTGACTGTGCTACAAGCACACCCACTTGATTTCAAACTAGCTACAAACGCACTCACTTGATTTGAATGGGCTACAAGCACACCCAAGCAAATACAAATAGAGTAGATAGTTTTTTTAAAGACAAACTCTTGTACTTTTGATACAATGGATCCTGTAGCCTTTTGCATAACACTTTTGATCCTTGAATTAAGAGAGAGATGTTTCCAAAATAGTAAAAAAGTAGTATTGAATCAACATAATGAAGTATGAATTGATTTTATACGATTTTGAAGAGAATAAAGTATATTTTTCAAGAGAATATTTAAGAGAGTAAGAGAAGGGAAGAAAGTAAGTAATTAGTTATCAAAAAATTCGTTTGCACTTCCCTTTTGAATAGTAAATCAATAGAGGTATCTATTCATGAAAGGTATTTTTGAATAGACACTTCCATTCAAAATTTGAAAAACCATTTGGTAGCATATATGTCGACATATAAGGACAACATATATTGACATACCTTGGTAAATTTTGAAAACACTTTTCTTTTCAAATGTTTTTAAAAAATCCTATGCTTTGTAAAATAATTTGAAAGTAGTATTTAAATATTTTGAACTCTAAAAAACATATATAAAATATTTTTCAAAATTAAAATAATTTATTTTGTTTTAAAATATCAAAGATCGAAATTTGGAGATAAGGATCAGAAATTGCTATCAAGGACTTTAACAATATATATTAATGACTATGTACACTAAATTATAACATCGAGATCTTCTTTTCTTTATATTTGAACTCATGAGTCTTCATATCTTTCTCTTGGGTCCTCATACTGTATAGTATTCGATTCAAGGCCTGTGTATTATTCTGCACTATATGTTATATAAGTTGGAAAATTATTAGTGTTTATATTTTATATGATTGTTGTCATCAAAATCGATATCTGAGGTATTAGCACGATTGGTCGATGTTTCTCCATAAGGGTCGACCTACCCAATAAGATAAAATACCGTGGGTTCCGGTATTTTATTATAATCGATAATTTTGTTTTATTAATTATTTACGTTCCGAAATTATTTATCATCCATCGCTCCTTTATTTGAACTTCGATCGCAAAAATCCAAATATGAAAGTTGCTTAGAAAATTACAGCGAATGTAATGGCGTGGGTTTCATGGTCAAATTCCATTGTTTGCACAAATTCCATTTTTTGAGTCTAATTAATTAATTAATTAATTAACGTAAATTTACAGAGTGTTACATTCCCTATCGGTGCCTTAACCATCTGCTCTCCTCAACCCGACCTACACTCCTAAGTAAAGTGATCCTTCTTTCCAAACTTGTTACATACAAGGTTGGACCTATTCACCCGCCGTTCGTAGCTCGGTTGGTTTGGGAGCTGGGAGATGGGAACCAAAGGACTGCGTCCGGGCAGGTTCGAATCCCAGCGCCAAACCATCAGTGGGAGTTTCAACGTTAAGCATCCGTGTGCGACGACTAAATAAAAGCGGGGTAGACACACGGCGTGGTTTACTTAAGTGAGTATCAATGAATACCATGATCTTAAGGTTTCCCATGAACTCAAAAAAAAAGGTTGGACCTATTCGGCTAAAACTAGCACTTCCCATCCCCAGCTGATGTAGAAACAATAGGCTTCATTGTAGAAACAATAAGCTTCAGTGCCAAACTCTCAAACCTCAAGCCTATATTCACCAAATCTACAGAAGACCATATAAGATGATTAGTCATGTCCCACTTAAACTCGGGATGCATACTTACTATAAACTTCTCATTCTTCTTCAAAAGTATGTCTTCATACCAAGCCTAAAACAAGGCAATGCATTAAACTTATTTTCATACTCCGCAACAATAATAGTATCTTGCTTTAGATCCAAGAAACACCTAAACAACAATGTCTTCCTCACCTTCGGTACAAACTTCCTCCCAAACTCCACCCTAAATTGGTGCTAGTATAAGTCGTTCTCTGGGTCATCCATGGTAATAGAACTCCACCGATCCATGGTGTTACTAGAAAGATGACGAGAACCCAATCAACACTTTATAGCATCACCCAACTCTAAATCCCTAAAGATCATCTCACACGAACTTTACCTTGTCCACACCTCAATAATCGATTTAGTCCCACTGGACCTCTGACCACCAGCCACTCGATATCCCGACAAAGTCAAGCAAAGATCAAAGGGTTGAACTTGCACCACTTCCTCAACTACCCTAGGTTCGACTATAGGAATAGAATTCCTCGGAGCTCAAGTCCCACCATTGGTGATGGTACTACCTCTACCATCTCAACCTTTACCTTCTCCAACATTGGCAGCCAAGCACTCATAATTTGTTGTCTGAATTTATAGAAAAACATCTTTAGAATACTTCGAGATAGATTTATTTAAAGGAAAGATTACTAAGATAAGATTATTGATATGGTTTCTAAGGAAAAGGTTATTTAAAGAAACAGATTTATTTAAAGAATTTTTTTTAAGAGAGAGATATTTTTATAAGTCTAGTTTTGCAATACAAATACTCTATCATATGTACACTCAAATCACTCTAGGACATTACTAACTCTACCTATAATGAGCCATACCTAACTAAAGCCAAAGTATTTTCTAACATTGAGCTCTGATACCAAATGTAACAATCGCCTTTTCGACTCCTAAATGTTAACACTAAATACATCCACGGTATTAGTGTGTCAAGCACTCAAGTGCAGGAAAGACAGAAAGAAAGGGCTATATAAAAGAAAAAACAGAACAAGGAAGAAGAACACAATACTAGAATCTCACAAGCAAAATGATAATATACAATGTCTCAAAAGTGTAGTGCAAAGTGTTACTCCAACATACATGAATCTCAGAGTCACAAAACGACTAAGTACTACTGTCAGCTTGGACAACTATAACTGCTTATCCTCCCAACGTTGAATACGTACATACATAATAGTGAATGAAAATGGAAATAGGTAGATAAATAAGGGGAAGCATCCAGCTCGTCTTCATAAGCTTGAGGCATCCAACTAGAATCCTCTTTACTCAAGCTACTCAAAAGAGTACATGGGGAATTTTAGGAAAACAAATACCACGTGTCAGACATAAGTCTGGTATGAGAAAGTTAGAAATGCGCATAACACATAATGGTACTTTCGAAACCAAACGAATCACTGGATTGGTTTTCCTCTCAAAAGAACCAAACTCAATTGATATTTACATTAGGTGATATTATAGACAATGTCTAAAGTGTGAATATAAATCAGAAAATAGTTGTGATGCTTACATTGGTCACACTACAACATATTCGGGTACAACTACTAAGGTTCGTTCGTATATGGACCTTCCATGAAGACCTCAATAAACAGAGACTGATCTTCGACGATAGGGATCAGAAATCACCTTTCGAGCGTGAATATCTCCAGACAAAATATACCATAAGGAAAACACGATTAGCCCATCATCATAACACTTTCGCGAACAATGTGAACCAACTATCAACAACTCCTGCAGCAACGCCAATAAACATACTATGGATAATGGAGTTGATGACACACTCGGGTTAGCTAATCTCGATAATATGCAGCCTACTATGTCTTTTGTCATTTTTCTAATGTCGAGTTTACATTTGACTTCTTTCACAGGAGTCTTAATTTCTCGAACATAATAGCCTCCTTGATAAATGCTAATGTCGACTTTTCCCTTGGACTTAACCTTAAAATACAACAGTTCAGTCCAATAGCATTTATCCGACATTTTAACACTAAACTCTTCCTTGGACAACCTTAGGATATGACAGTGCAACTCTATTACACTTCGCTTCGATGATCGTTTCCAAAACCGATCGTTATACAAGTTTGAAGTGGTATTTGATAAGCAAAACACTTACCGATCTTAGAGTCTTCAAAAAAATTGATGAATTTTTTGTTAACTCAATTTCGATTCTTCAAAAAGTAAGTAAAAGCTATAGATGTTTCATACAAATGCTAGTCCCAGGGGGTTCTCGAAGCATATGAAGCCGTGAAGCTTTTTGTTACTTCTTAAGTTAATTTGTCCATATCAATAGTCGACTAATTGACAATTGAGTTTCAAGTGATTGATTATGAAAATCAAGGTTCATACACTTAACATGTTTCTGACATGCCAATTAACCATTCCTCGGTTAAGAAGAAAGTCGGTAAGTTAGAGCACTATTACTCCATCTCTACTTGAACATCAATCCTGACACTCACCAATAGAGAAGTCTACCTCACTCAGCTTTTAGTGTTAACCATAGGAATACTAAAATTCCATATTAAAATTTAACTACATGTTCATTTTCACAATGTTACTTCTCATCCCTCCACCTAAATTTTATTGTTTAATAAAATAACTTAGAAATGGTTTAAAGTGTGTGTGTGTGTATGTATACATAATAGGTTATTTATAAAGTTGTTATATTTAATAGAGTTTTAATATAAGCGTAAAGAAGAAAAGTAAAACAAAACCCTTTGTACTTTAATGAAATATTAGACAAGTTTTATAAAGTTATATATGAATAAAATACCTTTTAAAATACCTATAAATAGTTTACAAATAGTTATAGAAAGTATTACTTTAAAAATAGCTACTTAATATTGTTTTGTAAATTTTTACTAATTTAACAAAATAAGCAAATTATATATATATATATATATATATATATATATAATAAGAAAACATTTGCTTTAAAAATTCAAAATAAATTTTTTTAAAATAATTTAAACTTCTAACTTCTTTAAAATACTAGTATATCTTTTATAAAACTCCTTTGAAATAATTTCATAAAATAGCCAAGTAATTACATTTTAAACTTTACTAAAAACTTGTTTTTTTGCAAAGAGCATCCATGCCGACTATCGCTAGTTGGACCATAAATTTTGTAACTTTGTTCTATAAATAAAATAACTTCTAAACTCAATTCCATACTATCTTTTATTTTACTATAAGCGTAGAAAACATCTCATTTTTTTTAAAGATAGAGTTTAAAAAGTAAGATAGAAGAGAAGAGATTCAAAGTGCATTTGTTGGAACTATTGTTATACTGATAAATTCATATCGCATTCAAATTCAAACACCATTCAATCAAATATGCATATATCATTGACAAGTTCAAATCACATCACAATGAAGCACGGAATAACATATACACAAAATATATAAGTAAGAAAGCAAGCAAAAAGCAAGTAAATGCAACGACATCAAGTTTCTCCTATAATGACTATCATTAGCAATAACAAATCTACTCTATTACATGTGCTCTTTAAATATTTAAGCCCAAAGTCCATCCCATGTGCCACTACATATGCACAATATTACAAGTCCGAGTCCATGTCCAATTTCCAATTATACACGCATAATTAGTAAGTCCAAAATCCAATTTCCAATTACATATGTGATAACAAATGCTCGATATAAACAACACAGATCAAGGCCTTCCAAGGCACAGCAAATATACACAATCAAATGATTTTCAAAGCATACAAATATAGGTTTGCAACTTTAATTAGTTAAGCTATTATCATTGTAACGACCCGAATTTTTAGTCGTTTGATTTTTAACATTTAATTTATTTTAAATGTTGAATTTGAAATGTAAATGGAATTTTAATATGAAGTTTATTGATCGAATAGGTGGAATAAGATTAAAGTTCCAAATATAGCGATTTATCGTAATACGGAAATGGTGAATAATTGAAAATTGAGTTGAATAAGAATTGTTAACGCTAAAAAGTGAACGCTAACACCCAGTGTGTGTAATAGAATTGTGAAAGCACCACCCGTTGGTACGGGAACAGAATATAAGCTGAAAATAGCAGAAAAGCAGTAAATGAACAACAGATTTATAGTGGTTCGGCCCGTAATTGAGCCTACGTCCACTTTATAGTCTTTTATTGCTGATTCGGTTACAATTTGATACAATATCCTTCAAAATACAATACAATTTGATCACGAAAGCACTCTTGACTACTAGCTCAATCTTTGATGATGAAACTCGATGAATCCGTGTTGGATGTAAGGAATTCCTCTCGAAGATTGTTGTAGAGTCTCGAATGTTTGAAGATCTTTGATTATTGAATGAGTGGAGAGTTCGACAGAGTAACGGCGCTTTTCAAATGATTTGCCAAAAGTCCTTCCCTCGTTGGAGTTTGAGACCTATTTATAGGAGCTGATTTTCTGAGCAGAATATTTGCCAAGTCTTAGGTCGCATACGACCTTAGTTAGGTCGTAGGTCGCGAGCGACCTAAGCTAGGTCGCAGTCTACCTGCGACTTAAGAAACTAGCTGGTGAAGTTGCACTTGGCTTCATTTGAACAAGTAGTAGGTCGCAGGCAAGTTAAGGAATAGCTGTAGGAGTTTTAGGTCGTTGAAGTCTTAGCTCGTTCGCCTCTTAGGTCGTAGGTCGCTGAGCTGCTTTAATAGTTAGGTCGCGCAATCTGTTAACTCGCTAGTTACCTTAGGTCGCTAAGTCCCTTAGGTCGCTAGCTACCTTAGGTCGTTAAGCTCTTCCTGTAGTTAGGTCGCAAAGTCTTCCTGTTGTTAGGTCGCAAAGTCTTTAAGTTCTTAGGTCGCAAAGTCTTCCTGTTGTTAGGTCGCAAAGTCTTTAAGTTCTTAGGTCGCAAAGTCTTTAAGTTCTTAGGTCGCAAGCTCTTTAAGTTCTTAGGTCGCAAACTTCTCTTAGGTCGTAGCTCCCTAACCCGGTAGGTCATAAGTCCTCTGAATAGTTAAGTCGTAGGTCACTTTAGCAGTTAAGTCGTTAAGACCACTTAGGTCGTAAGTCGTTAACTGTTTAACTCATTAAGTCGTAGCTTCCTGTAGGTCGTTGCATATCCTAAGTCGTTTACTTTGATAACTCGTAGGTCGTTGCTAAAGAGGCGTTAACATTTGCCCCTCGAAGTACACGCCTAGGTTGTGGGTCGTGTGCTTCGACCTTCTCTTGTGCTTTGATTAGTTGTTATATCGTGAACGACTTAGCGAGGACATAGGTCGTGTGGTGCCGGTTCATATTTCATTGCCCTGGGTATAAATATTTTAGGTCGTTACTCCCTCATCTCATCTGACTTTGCATTCTGCCATTAACAAGATTTCAAGCTCTCAAAGGCGAATTCAACTACTCGTCCATCAAACATCTTCAATTTCGTATTGCGTAAGTGATCCCATTCTCTACTCAATCATCGGCTATCACCGAACTATGAATTTCGCTTACCTTATGCCTTGCTTCACGATTTTTGTCTCAATTGATCACCGAGGAAATCGAAATGGTTCGATTTGGCTTTCGGTGATTTGCGAGAAGAAGGGGACGAGTTTCAGTGCATTAGGTTGGCTGATTTGTGATCTTAGAGGGGATGAAGAGGCCATTATCGGGTTGGAGAATTATGAGGAATGGGATTCTTAGTAGAGGAAAGAATTTGAAGAGAGGAACTGATGCTTTGGTTTGAGTAGGAGATAGCTCGAGATCCCCTGAGAACGACCTAACACTTTCTCAGCTTGGATCACGCACGACTTAACTCTTCTGGTTGCTTACTGCAGCATTGGGTTTAGGTCGTTGCCGAGCTAGGACAATGTTATTTTGACTTTTCTTTTGTGCGGCTTACGGCCTAAAAAGTTAACGACCTATCTTGTTGCAATTTCTCATGGATCGTTGACGAGTTAGCACTTAAATCCTTAACTTGCGAGCACATCTGAATGACTGGGTCGTGGATGAGATAGCCCTTAACTCGTAACTCGCGAACTCATCTGAACGACTTAATAACTTAAAAACTCCATTGCTTCGAATTCTTGGACTTGAATGATCTGACTTAAGAGAACATGCCTTGAACATTTGAAAAGCCTTGATGGAATTTGACTAAACTTTAGTTTCAAACTGCCAGAATGAATTGCTTGAACTTCTAACTGCTTGAACTTAAACTTTTTGTTGTACTTTCTTGCAGATCACTTTAATTTTTTAGCTGTCAACCTGTTAAACATAACACTTGCAGAAAAGAGGGACAAATATACTGTCATCGACTGCCCACATCGAACAACAGATTAGCCTATAAGAAATAAGTAACTCAAATGAACTTATGTGTATGAAATGTTGTGAATTGATAAGTTCAGGTGAAGCATTAAAGTAAAGCCTAAACAATCAATTAAAGCTGACTTGTATGCATCAACACTGTACTTGTACTTATAATAACAAGTCCTGGAATTCTTTATTTGACAAAAATCAATCAATTTGATTCCAGTTATGTTTACCTGTTATTTCACTAGTTTTACACAACACTTCACACTTTTAGGAAACGTGCACCTTAATATTTGATCATCCAGTTGATTGTGTAGAATGGCGTCTCAACAAGAAGACTTGGAACTAGCTGGAGAAGTTTTTCCAATTGCTACTCCATTGAATGATCCTCCAGAAAGGACTTCTACCACTCTAAGCCATAAAGTTTTTCGTCAGTTATGCATCCAGTTTGGCATTGCCGAAGCTGATGCTTTGTTCCCTGGAATAAATGATACTGCTGATAGGCCGCCCCAAGGCTTTATCGCAGTTAACCGCCAAATGTGTTTGAGTGGAGCTATCCCCCCGTTTAACGACTGTCTTCGAGAACTTCTCCTCCGACTATCTATTTCCCCTTTTCAACTACATCCCAATGGCTATGCCATCCTGCTAGGGCTGTGTGTGCTTTTTAGGAGAACGCTGGACCGTTTTCCCAATTTTGGAGAAATTCGCTTCCTGTGTTCATTTGCAAAGAACAAAGACCATCCCTCTATCACACTTCTAAGGAGTGCCAGGAACCGTAGACTGATTACTGGTCTTCCCGAAAGCGTTCCTGGGTTCCTGAGCTAGTTTTTCTTTGTTCGCTGTTCCCCGGGATTTTACGCCATTTGGAGAGTGGGAAGTACGACCTTTTGTCTTTGCTCCTTATTTTTTCCGAATTCTTCGAAGTTCGAATTGTCAAGCATTAACTTCTTTTTCTACTATTTCAGCGCTCCCTCCTCCTTCTAGGAACCCTAGTCACAAAACAACCTTCGAGAGGCTTATGGCCGTGCCAGTTGAAGAGAGGAGTGTTCAATTTCTATTGAAAGATGAGTTTCTCCATCAATTCGGACTCTTACACCCTTCTCGCTCTACTCAACTGCATGAAGTCCCTGATTCTCCAGCTACCGAGTCAGATGCCCGCGCTCCTGCTAAAGAACTTTCACTGAAAGAACTTACCATTGAGACTTCATTGGTAAAGTGTTCTACTCCTACTGACATTGCAGGGTCGTCCAGTAAATTAGTGCTTGCCCCGGTTATTGAAGAAGAGGAAAATCTTCACGTTTCTGAAAAGACGGCTGAGGCGGAAGTCGAAAAAGATAATTCTCCCGTGCATCATGGCGACGATACTTTTGACAGTCTGAGCGATATCATGATAACCTCTCAGGAGCTCTTTAAAGATGATGTTTCTAAAGTGATCTCTCCTGTTATCGAAGCAACTTATTCCTTGCAACAAACCACAACGCCTTCTACACAAGTTATTGCCATTTCCACACCCAAAAGTGGTTTGTAGTTTGACGCGCGTAGTTTGCACATCACACTCACTTAGGATTTTGGCACTTATATGCACTTAGCTCCTTTAATTTGAAAATTTCTAAGACTTGCCTTTCTTTTTCAATTTCAGGTTCTACAATGGGGCGAAGTGGCTCTTACTTTGACAAATTCCAGCGTCACGGAAGCCGCGATGCTTATGACTTTAGGAGTTATATCGGTGCCCCGAAGGAAACTGATGAGGAAAGGGCTGCCAGAAAGGCTCACGAAAGGCGAGCTCATGAAGAACGTCGTCGGAGAGAAGATGAAGAGCACTATGGGAGTAGGGACGAGCGACGTGACTCTTCCCGTAGAAGCGACGATCCTTACAAGAGGAAATCTTACGACGACAAGGGGAAGAGTCATACTTCCGATGATTCCAGCAAACGGATCAGACTTGGCGAGAAAGACACTTCTAATATCTCGGAAAAGACTACCGCTTCTATTCCTCCTAATACATCGTCCGGTTCTCCTACCCTTAAGAAGTCTGACATCCAGGAAATTATTAATAGGCCTCAGTATCAAGCCGGGGACGGGCCTCCCACACTTCAGAGCCGATTTCCAAATTGGTGTCTAAGAGGAGTCCATTTTGACTTAGATTTGGTTCCCATTGATAAGCAGGCGATGCTGAGAAATGTCGATGCTGTCAAGCTTGACATTGAAAGAATGTCTGGATGGCAGAAGCTGGTTGATGAACTTCAAAGGGTCAACCATATGAACCTTGAGGCCATGTTGACCATGGAAAACGATAAATCTGAATGGGACAAAGTCTGCAAGCAGCACGATGCTGAAATGAAAAGCATTAGTGATGGTTATGGGAAGCTCGAAGCTGAAGTTGAAAGACTCAAAAATGAGCTTGCTACTTCTTCCACTTCTTATTCTCAGAAAGAAGAAATGCTCCAAAAACAAGTTCGAGACGCCCATGCTGCTCAGCGAGATACTGAAGTGAAACTTGAAGCAGAACAGCATGTTACTAGAAAATATCGTGATGACACTGCTCAACTTCAGGAGAAAATCAGCTCTCGAGACATAGAAATTGCGAGGCTACAGTCTCAGTTATTGAAGGCTGAAAGAGAGCGTGATGAAGCTCTCTCTGGTAAGGTTGCGGCTGAAGAATCCCATAAGGCAACCAAAGCCACCATTGACGCGACTTTATTCGATTTTTATATGCATTGCATCCTGGGGCGTGGGAGCCTTTCATTTTTGGGACCAGAATATGAAGTCACCTTAGCGGAAGTATGGGAGGTAATCATTGACATGTTCGGCGGTGCCGGTTATGCTGAAGCAGATCATCAAGCTACCTATTTAGATGAGAGCGCCCGCGCTGCCCTTGCCAAAGGAAAAGAGCAGCTTACCCGAGTGCGGGCCGAGGCGACGGGAGAGAAGCTTCCTGAGAGAGAAATACCTCCTATTGCTCGTGCTTATACTTCGGCTTCAGCTCACGCGGATATTACTGGCTCTAGTTCTCACTCCACGCCTCCCGCTAAAGTTGACAAAGAAACTGTGACCACTCCTACAGAGGAAGAGGCAATGAAGGACTTTCAGGCTCGGGAATTTGAGATTGATCCCGCCAAACCGACTTCTCCAGGTAACTTTGACGAGACAAATTCAGTGAATCGCTTATTCGACTTAACCGAGTTCGACGAACTTCTTACTTATTACTTAAGCTTTGACGATCCGCTGTCTTCTTTTTTCTCGGGGAATACTGATTTTGATTTCTTTTATTATGCAGCGGACGCGCCGAAAACTGCACCAATTTTTCCTTCTTCAGCTGCCGTTCCTCCTCCTTCTCAAGTTACTCCTCTTCCAGCTTCTCAACCAGGTTCACAGGAAGAACAGATAGCAGCCCTTCAAGGCTTGGACGAACCACCTGCTTCCGAGGAGCAGAAAGCAAAAGATCTGGAAGATAGTGAGAAGACCCCGGAGCAGTCTTTTGACCACGACACAAAGCTTTCTACATTTCTTACTCCGGGGAGTGAGTCTTCTTCCAAGAAGAAGGGGAAACGTGTGGTTTCGAAGAAAGGAAAGAAAAGTTCTTCTACTGCTGGAGATGAAGCAGAAGTCGATCCGGCTGAGTCTCTTTCTCCTTCTTCTCCGATACGGCCTCCGAAACTAATTACCAGGCCGGGTAAAGGCTCCAAGGGTGGGAAGAAGGAGAAATGAGTTTGATTTTGTCTTTTCTGCTTTTTGCATGTATTGACCGGAGATTGTGCGGATACCGGTCTCCGCTCCTTTTTGTAATCTGCACAATGTAAAAAGTTTCCATAGTATTGAATAAAATAGCTATTTTACTTGTACAAATTCTTGTGTATGTGAGAATGCATCTTTTTCTCCTTTTTAGTGTAGAACAAATGATTCTTTTTTTTTTTAACAAACTTTTTGTCTGTTTTTTTTGAGAATGCATTTATTCCACATCTATTTTTCATGATATTGTAATGAACTCGCGGTATGTTGCTTGCACATTACTTTATTCATGTAACTGAATTGTATAGTGTTGCCCCCATACCACAAGTGCATTGCAACATTTCTAGCTTCTTCAAGACTGATACTCTTACTTCAGAGAATAACTACTCCACTTTTAAGGAAAGAATCATTCTGCTTTTAATAGAGTATATCTCGTCTTCAGAGAAGTTTTTACTTTCTCTTTCTTCCTGAAGAACACTTCAACTTTTGGGAATGATCACTTTTATTTGTTTAAAAGTGAATTTTCCTGCACAGTGAAATGAGCTTCTGAAGAAGGTTTTGATTTTGTGCCCCAGTAAAGGGTTTATTTTTGGTACTTCAAGCAAGGTGAAGTACGCCTCTGAAGAGGTCTTTTGGTCTCTGAAGAGAAGCGATTTTGGTCTCCGAAGAGAAGCAATTTTGGTCTCCGAAGAGAAGCAATTTTGGCATTTCAGCACTGGTGAAGTGGGCCTCCGAAGAGGAGCATTTTGCACTTCTACACGGGTGAAATGTGCCTCCGAAAAGGGCTTTTTAGCATTTCATCACTGGTGAAGTGGGTCTCCGAAGAGAAGCATTTTGCACTTCTACACGGGTGAAATGTGCCTCCGAAAAGGGCTTTTTAGCATTTCATCTCTGGTGAAGTGGGTCTCCGAAGAGAAGCATTTTGCACTTCTACACGGGTGAAATGTGCCTCCGAAAAGGGCTTTTTAGCATTTCATCACTGGTGAAGTGGGTCTCCGAAGAGAAGCATTTTGCACTTCTACACGGGTGAAATGTGCCTCCGAAAAGGGCTTTTGCCTCTGAAGAGGTCTTGTGATTGTCTGGAAGTTACTTTCTCATGGTTGAATGGATCCACGGGGCGGACGCAAGTTGCTTGATTGGATGTTCGTTTACACAAACGATCGCAATTAACTAACAAGGGCCCTGTTCCTTCAGCGTGGGAAGGTGCCCCTCCGGTGGTTCCATCAATCTTTTTATTGAGAGAAGCACTTTCGTTTATTGGCGTGCCTCGTTAGAGGGCTTTGTTGACCTTTGGGAAGGAGCATCGGTTGGTTGGTGTGCCAAGAAGGTTGCGTCTCAGGGGCGAGTAGATCCACGGGACGGACGCAAGCTGCCTGATCGGATGCATCACGATCAGTTAGTAAGGGCCTTTTTTCCTTCTGCTTGGGAAGGTGTCCCTTTGGTGGTTCTACCGGCCCTTTTTATTGAGTGGCATACCTCCTTTTGGCTGCTTCTATGTTTGGTGGCCCATGTTGCTTCATCATTTGCTAATCAGCTACCCTTTATTATTGTTTCCAAGCGCGTCTTCCTTTGCAAGTAAATTGTCTTATCTGAAGAAGTGGACTTCACTGTTGGACAACTTCACAGGACAAACGCAAGTTACCTAGTTGGATATCTGTTCGTATTGACAGTCACAACCACTTAACGAAGGTTTGCCTCAGTGGAGTTGCCAACTTTTTATGTGAAGTTCTTCTTATATGGGATTTGAATATGGAATTTTTGGTTGCTTGGTATTTGCTTAATAAGCGATTTGTAGGGCTCGCTTAGCTTTGCGATGGGTGAGCTTTGCTTTAATGACCTGCAATATTAGATCGACATTTTAGCAATACATTTAGAGTATTTACACATCGAAATATAACAAGCATTTTGTAATAGAAAACAAAGAATTCATAGTTTTTCATTATTCAGTCACACTGATTTCTCAGCGGTTTACAATGCAGAAGTCACACATCCATTATCATTTTTACAAATTCAAGTAATGTTGTTCAGTAGATAAGGGATGCTAGTTATTGTTGTTTCAGAATCTCCGGACTGATTTTCCATTTGCACTAGATTCGCGGCTTCGGATTTATATGCCAGAGAAAGTGAAAGATGCCCCAGTTGCAGTTTTGTGGACAATTAGCAGTCGTCCCAACTTCTGCCCGCTGGGTGTGGACCTCCTGTGACAACATTAATGACAAGCTTTTCTGAATCTTGCACTGCAGTGTTGTTGAGAGAATCGGATTGATGGGTAGGACGTTGTTGATCCCGAGTGGATGAGGTTGGATTGACTCCGCTTCCCTTAACGTATTGTTGGAGTTTACCCTGCTTCAGCAATTCTTCAATCACATTCTTTAATTGGCGACATTGGTCAGTGTCATGGCCAGGTTGATTGTGAAATTGGCAGAATTTTCCATTACGCTTTGCACCTCTCGTCATCTCAGGTGGTTTAGGATACCTGACAACTTCCTTTGTTGCAAAAAAGATATTTCTTGGTGTATCAATTAAAGGAGTAAAATCCGAAGGATTAAAGCGGCGAGGTTTCTTTTCATTTCCCTGGCTCTTTCCTCCTTCATTCTCCCTTTTCTGACTTTCAGATTCTCTTTTATTAGATGGGACATTGTTATTATTAGCTTGGGCAACAACCACTTTCGATGTCGTAGAAAGGCTTTCAAGGCGAATGAACTCGTCGGCCTTTTTATAAAAAATTTCAAGCGAGTTCGATTCCTTCATCTTTAGCCATATTCCAAATTTGCTCGATTTATCAATGGCTCGCATCAAATAAGTCAGGATCATACGTGGTTCCGCATTTTCTACTTCGGCTAAAGCTATATTGAAATGGCTCAAGAAAGATTTTATTGATTCTCCGGGCGCTTGTTCAAGGTTAGATAGTGACATTATATCCTTAGCTTTTGAAGCATACAATCTGAACTGTTCTTTGAACTTTTGCGTTAAGTCGGAGAACTTATCTACAGACCGAACTGGAAGCTTTGTGAACCAAAGTAAAGCCACACCTTCCAGGTATACTGGAAAGTATCGACACTTGATCTCGTTTGATGCACTTGCACCGGTCATATGCCAATCGTATTTGTATAGTAAATGATTAGGGTCACTCGTTCCCCTATAGGCTTGGATAGTAGGAGGTACAAATTTCCTTGGAAATTCAGCTTTTAAGATCCTTTCAGTAAACGGAGTTCTGCTCGGTGCAAATCCCCAGTCGTTCTCATTCTCTTCCCTTTGCATGCTCTCTTTCATGATGCGGTCAACCATTTCGGACAGGTACTCTTTATTGTTCAAAGACATCTCCGGGCAGGCATCAGTCCTTCCCTCGGAAGCTTGCTCGGGCATATGTTCATGACAAGTTGGTTGCGGCATAGAACCATCAGCTTGGAAAGGTGGCATTTCAGGAAGAGTAGTTTGATGGTTTTCTGGTTGACGATTTGCCCCGAGCAGGGCAGTTATTCTGTCCATCATCAAAGCGATTTGAGTTTCAATTTGTTGGTATAATCCAGAAACTATGTCATCTAATTCAGCCCTGGTGACTCCAACGGTAGGAGTTGCTTGGTCTGTTGTTGGGGAAGCGGAAGTCCCTTCATGAGCATTTCTGGATCTGATAGGTCTACCTCTTCTTCTAGGAGCCATTATTTCGGATCAACTTCTGGTTTTTAAGAGAGGTTCTCTTTATGAATCTTTGCGAAGCAACGGTGGACGATCGCCCTGAGTTCAATTCTCAGTGAAAGCACCAAAATGTTAACGCTAAAAAGTGAACGCTAACACCCGGTGTGTGTAATAGAATTGTGAAAGCACCACCCGTTGGTACGGGAACAAAATATAAGCTGAAAATAGCAGAAAAGCAGTAAATGAACAACAGATTTATAGTGGTTCGGCCCGTAATTGAGCCTACGTCCACTTTATAGTCTTTTATTGCTGATTCGGTTACAATTTGATACAAGGTATTCTCCAGCTAGCTTGTGACCCAAATGAGGGCTATGAAGTGTGTTTGGTTGGTTTAAGGGCACTAATTGGAGTGTGATAGATGCATTACATGTGCATCTTTAGGCAATCATTACCCAAAATCTTGATTTCAGCTACCTGGGCATATGCTGGCCCACAGCTCCTGCTTAAACTAGAGTTCTTCTCCACTCTTGATCTAGCCTTCAACCTCACAAATACTTTATTTTAATATTGTATCAAATTGTAACCGAATCAGCAATAAAAGACTATAAAGTGGACGTAGGCTCAATTACGGGCCGAACCACTATAAATCTGTTGTTCATTTACTGCTTTTCTGCTATTTTCAGCTTATATTCTATTCCCGTACCAACGGGTGGTGCTTTCACAATTCTATTACACACACCGGGTGTTAGCGTTCACTTTTTAGCGTTAACAAGAATCAAGATGATTTCTAATGTTAATATAAATTCTATTTGAATTAGAGTTTAGTTAATAAGTTTTTAAAATGGGATTTCTGGTAATTTCGTCAAAATTTTGAAATCGTCGATTTAATCAACGCGTTAAAATAGCCTTATAGGGCACAGTCTTGGAATTCGACGAAACCAATTCCATTGGATCTGTAATAGTGTATTATTATCGAATTTTAAATTTCGTAGCGTTTGGATTTACCGTTTGGACGTGCGATCTGAAAACGCATAGAAATAATTTAAATGAATTTAATTTAAATAGTCGATTTAAAAAGTATCTTCTCCATACGGTCGAGTTAGGCCTCAAGATTAGTTCCATTGGGTTTGGAATAGTGGTATAACATTAGGAACGCCAGGCGACACGCCTCCATAGGGATTCGGGATATTCAGTTATGTAAAATGTGATATTTTTATTAGAATATTATAAAAAATAAAATAAAAGGTCAAAGTCGTATACTCGATGCCTCTCCACTAATTTATATCGCGACTTCTCCTTCTTTAGAAAGAAATCAGTTCGAACACATATACATAAAAAAACAAACGCGAGCGCGTTCGAATTTTCACGCGAGGCGACTTGGAATCACGATGGGGAAGACGACTTGATCGGAGCGATTGATTGTGTCGTGCTCGACTCTTTAGAGGCGTGAAGTTTTAGGCATGCGCGAGGCTAGGGCTTCGATGGGGAAGGTTGCGTGCGCGGCCAGGCAGGCGGCGCCACTCGTGGAGATGGGAAGCTCGATGATGTCCCAATGGATTTTAGGGTGGCGCACATGTCTTTGAGCTGAAGCGCCGCGCGTGAACTTTAAGGCGATGGAGACTTCTGATTTTGATTCATGGATACTGGATGATAGGAATTGGTTGGTGGATCTAATGGCGAGGACGTGGTGGTCGTCAGTCGACTGGAGGAGGAGAGTAGGGGGTCCTTGATCGTACAAAGGAGGATGGTTATCTAGATAGGCGAGCTGCTTATCATGGAAGAAGGCTTAATTGATGATTTAAGGGTAATTTCTTAGTAAATTCTGTAATTTAATTTTTATTAATTTATTAAATAAATTTATATAATCTCGAATTATTAATAAAGTAGTAATTCATTTATACGAGGTCCAAAAATCACGAAATCGATCACATTGGATTCGTAGTTGCAAGATCTGTGCAATAAAATTGGTTTGGAATTTTTTTCGGGTCAGCTGGGATTTTAGAAAAATTAAAATATGGATGTTCAGTAAATTAAAAATCAAGGTGAGTAAATATCACTCATTTGGATTTCTAGTTTTAAGTTTGAAATATTAAAAATCTTTTATTGGTTGATTGGTTGAATTGATAATTATTATAAGTTGGATGTATATTATATATATTTATAGTAGTATATATATTAGTAATTGGATATTATTCCCACCTATTGGAGTAGATGAGACTCTATGCGGCCCGTATAATAGCGGATGACCCTATATTACCGCGATATCTCGTCTCGAATCGGGATGAGTATTTTATGTTATCTAACATTTGTGGATCCAAGGAAACAGGATGGAAGGATCCAACTGAATTCCTCAAAATGTTGATTTTAATTCCACATATAAGGATATATGATGTGTTAGAATAATCTTTATAGATTATTTTTGTGATGTGAATTATTGGATGCTATAGTAGCATTGGCCTGAATTTTGGTATGTTAAATACCACAGATATTATTTTTAAATTTGAAGGAATTAAAATGAATTTTGATACGAAAATATTTATGTTAGGATTTGGATTATTTTAAAGGAAATCGAGTTAGATAAAAGAAAATATTTGATTTAGGTTGTACTTAACTATTCGTAAATTGTTTTAAATAGAGATTTTTGAAACAAATTATATAAAGGGATTTGTAAATGATCTTCTAGGAAAAAAATATGAAAAGAAGTTGAAATCGATATTAAAAATAGATTTGAAAAAAAGTATTTATTAAGGAATGGATTCATAAAATGAGATTTTATAAGTGAGATTATTTTTGTAAAGAATGATACTCAGAAATGAGTTTATAAATTTATAAACAATGTTTATAAATAAGGGAAAATGATATCAGTTGATAAATTGGAAATATAGATTCATAGTGTGAATTTATATCGAGTCATTGAAGTCGGTTTGGCAAAAATTAGTGGGGCCTGTTTTTGAATGTGAGAATGATTATGAAATTGAGTTGTGGTTGATGTGATATGAATTGAGAGGGGTTTATAAATTGGAATAGGTAATATTGGATTTTTAATATTGATTTTGTCGATAAATTAATATTGTTTTAAATTGGGATTTCTATTTAATAAACTATATAGTTAAGCTGTTTTGTATTGAAATATTTTCGGAAAATGGATTATTCAAATATTTAATATTTATTGGCATGAATTCACATTTTTATGAAAAGCTTTGTAAATCGATTGGTTTAATTTAAAAATAAATTGAAAATGAATTTTTGATGTTTATTCAAAATGTTTTAATATTTTAAATAATTACATAAATATGTTTAAAAAAAATAAATTATTATTCTTTAAAAATATTTATCATATATTTATATATAGAGTTTTGAAGTGATTAAAATTTTATTTATAAATTTTCTCGAGACTCGTAAAATGGGATTTATAAAATGGATATGATTTGGATAAAGGGGAATTTTATAAGGGATTTGGAGGAAATGAAATTTCAAAAATGTTGGATATGGTAACTTCAAAAATGAAATCTGAATTCGTAATCGAAGTTATAAATTGTTGGTTGGATTTATAAAAGAATATAAATCGGTTTTGGAAATTGTAAGAAGGGATTTATTGATAATGCCGGAGATGATGAGATAAGTTATGAAATATTCTCCGAAGTATTGAAAAGAGGGTTTTGGAAAAATATTTTAAGTATGAAATGATTTATGTAGAAATATTTTTCTAAGTGTTGTAAATTGAATTTGGAAATATTTCTAAGTGTTGAAATGGTTTAAAAACTAGTGACTGCTTATGGATGTTATTCGATAGTTAAATAACCGACTATCAAAATTTGGCCAAATTCATTGATCGTTTCGAAGTGACCGGGATCAGATTTAATTATCCGAAAACCACTTCGATCCGATTTGTGCGTTACGAATTGTGATATTGTGAAGATAATGAAGACAGTGGTCTTGGAGATTCGGTTTGTTCAGACCCAGAACAACTTGTATTGATGAATGCTATCATTGTATTGTTTCTTGGAAGGTAGTGCTAGCATTCCAAGAATGAATAGTATCCTAAAGGTAAACGTAGCCTCAAGCCTCATCAACCGAGAAATGACCAAAACAGGGCACGTAGGGCTATGTGGGTCTCAACCAAGTAAGGTATGTTATCACTTTTCTAGATACCCTCGGATATATTATATTTATGGAAATGGTTATGCATGGAAAAGAGAGCGCTCGATTACAGTGGGAACACCTGGGGTGATAATGTAACGACCCGGAATTCTGGACCATTCGCATCCATTATAAGTGTATAGGTAGACACTCATGCCGGAATTGAATTGCTCAAAATACCGCGTTGTTAATTTAAATTTGGCAAAACTGAACATATACAGTAAATAAATAATCACAGATCACAGACACAGAGTAATAAATGCAGCGGAAATAAAAGAGATAGTAGTTCATGAACCTACTATATAAATGTATAAGTTACATCAGAGTTAAACCAGATACAACGGAAGAGTAATACGATACATCAGATACAAATCAGAATACATCACTGGAATCATCGAATACTGAAAGCAAAATAGATGGCTGGATATTCAAGCAAAGCTCCAACTCCAAAGGTGAGTCTCGAATACTGGTACACTCAGTCTGACCCGAGCGTAAAGCAAAACACAAAACACTCGAGTCAGGATTAACATTCTTATATCAATAAATCCAACTCAAGTGAAATAGCAATTGAAATACAAGTAACTCAAAGGATGTTTGGAATAACCATCCTTTAAGGATCCGTTAAACTATCTACTAGGTAGTAATGTACGCTAAGTAGATAATGTCTATCAGTAATATAAGGTATCAAAATAGTGTTAAGGCATTGCCATTATCCCCCTTAACACATTTTTATAAGCATCATAGTCTATACAGCACTGTAAACTCCACCGTAAACTAGTGGTCTATCAGGGAGTACTCCATAGGTATAACACAAAACAAATTCGTAGTGGTCGCGTATAAAGGGATACAAGTATGACAAGGCACATGAGGCAATACCCAAGGTAGTGATACTACCGTTTGCCTGATCCAGACTGGTGAGAACGCATCGCCGCAGCGATCGCAACACCGTGAAACAACACTCCCAAAATCAAAGGTGCACCAATCGACAACAAGTAATGAGTAGTTCGAAGAAGTGTGTTCACTTGAGGTAGCTGACCTCCATTGGCCCGGCACGGCTCCTGTTTTAGTCATTTCCAATTTGACACAAGTGTCAAGGCTATCCATTATCGTTCTCTTTCTTCAGTCATCACGTACATCATTCCAACTACTTCATTCTGGATCACACTCCGCGTATAGTTATTAAAGTGGTTTTCGGTTTAGACAGAGAGTATGTCCATAACCGATTCCGGTCTCTTTAATAACTTTCGTAATTATTACACCGATTGGTCGTTTATATATTTCAAAACCAAATCAATTACAATTTCAATTAGAATTTGTAAACCAACATTTCATTTCTTTTTCGAAATCAATTTCCAAAATTTACGTTTCCAAACTTCCAAATCATCATTTCAAAATCTTATAATTCAATTTCAATTTCTATTTAAAACAATTCAAATATTGATTCAAGTCCGTATATCAATTTCATTCTGAAATCATTTAAATTAATTTAATTTAACATTCAAATCAATTAATTAAGTTCAGCTTCATTAAATCAAAACTTCCATTTTGAATTAAATTAAATTCATCAAATCAAATTCTTTAAATTTCAAGTCTTTCATTAATTTCAATAAATCGCATTTTATTTCTTGTTAAAGAAATTCAATTTCACTTATTTACTTACTTGAATAATCTTCCAAAACTCAATTTCGATTATTTACGAAGTAAAATTCACTTATTCAAAAGTTCAATTTTTCTTATTAAAGAATTCAATTCAATTTAATCATTAAATACTTCAATCTTATTTAATTATTAAATAATTCAAAACTTAATTATTAAATAATTTCAAAGTTTAATAATTTCAAACTTAATTATAATTTCAAACCTAATTATTAAATGATTTCAAAGTTTAATAATTTCAAACTTAATTCAATCATTTCTCAAATTAAACAACATTCTTTTATCAATTACATTATTAATATTTTGTTTCAGATTATTAAATATTAACATTTTCCTTTCATTAAAATTCAAATTTTAACTTCATTTCAAAACCATATTATTTATTCAAATAAAATCTTCGTTTTATTTTCAATCAAATCATTGACCAATCGGGTTTTATTTAATTTCCTATCCTATGTCAAAGTTCAATTTGGGTATTTATCATTTCAACCTAATTCCAATTCAATTCAAAATCAAAGCATAAAGGGAACTTGCAGTGTGATAACTGGGATGGTGTCAAAGTAAATAAACAAGCAATAGCAAGAAACAATAACAATCCAATAATCAATTCAAATAATCCCGAAATAATCGTATTAATTCGCATTGTTATTTGTACGAATTAATATAATTATTTCTAGAATCTACACTATCATTTCATGTAGATTAAAGATTATTACACTAATTATTCATACGGTTCTTCACTTGTCATTCAATTTCAATTTTAACACTACAACAATTAATCCAATATACGTTCAATGGTACAAAGTGTAATTATCACTATTTACATGTCAATTAATTTAACAAATAAAAGGGGTCATATTCAACTAATCAAATTCAACATATATGTCGATTCAAATTTTTATTTATCCTACGTCAAATTTACTTGCATAATATTTATCACTTTATAAATTTCAATTTAACATCCAATATAAACAACAAACAATCAACCAATTATCAATCAAACAGGATTATCATCGTATAATTAACAAATATTGGTGTTAGATGTCACAGGTGAACTGATACAGGTAATAGCATACATATAACAGTGTAAATAACTGACAGCAGCATATTTCAATTGTCGTTTCAATTGCAATCAAATTTAATAAATAAAAGAATGTTAATCGTGAGTGAGTGCTCACCTTTCGAGGCTAGGGAGATAACAAGAATGTGATGCATGGACATGGATATGCACAGACAAGCTAGGATTTGGAAATAATTTCCAGACAGCTATGAAACAAGCAAGCTGCTATACTACAACCGAGGCGGCGAAACAAGAGCAGAGACGAGCACACAAACAAGGCTGTGATGGGAACTTGAATTAGAATCGATGAATTAAAACAATATCAAACTATTCATATATATTATATTTAAAACTCTAAATCGTTATTTTTGTTTCAAAGTCGAATAAAATTTGTACACAATATGTGTGTGTATATATTTATTTATATTATATTTATTTTCAAATCAAAATAAATTTAAACACAATTTAACTTAGAATATACATATTTCAATAAAACATGTAAACTAGAGTATATATACTTTTGTACACCGGATATATATATTTCAATCATTAAAATAACTATATATATATGCGTAGTTTAAATCAATAGTTAATGAATAAATATGCTATGTAGACTAATAATATAACAGAACAAAAATAGATGAACATATTAAACAAAATAGGCACTCATTCCAATAAAGCATCTACTAGAAAGAATACATAAGGTATAACTTTGTATAAAATTTACATAATAAAAATTACATATTATATATCAGCTGCTAAGTCAAATTAAAATATTAATATAAATTTGTATACACTTAAACATACTGTTTTATGGTAAAACAGTCTAAATAGATGTGCATACAATACTTACATAACTAAATATGTATGTAAAGCCCACGAATATATATATTTACATACCTTAGAATATATATTGTATATACAACTGAAATGTAACATTTATATATTGGAAGAAAAATGACCTGAATATCATACTTAAAACAATATGGATATATTACATAATTTATGTACTTATATATACATCACTATTGACATATAGTCTACACTAACAAGTTTATATATTAACTGACCTAAATATATAGCAACATGCCTAACATTTGAGTTATACACAGACATATATCAACATAATAATTTTTGAAAATTTATATATGTATATATACTCATTCGATTGCCAAATCATTAACAACAATTATCCAAAACCCTGGTATGCAAATATATATATCTATGTAGATACGAACTAACTTAATATATGAGTAAGCAAGTTAAATACCCGTACATACAACTACTAATATAAGAAAAATATATATACACACACATTAACTCCAAATCAGTTATGAACGTAACAGTCAATATACAAACTTGTGTAACTTCATATAATATATATATATATATACAAACCTATAAATATATATATAGTCACTCACGCAGGCCTTATATCTCCTTACAGGCAAACCCCCAACCCAAACAACATACGAAACCCAACAGACACATATACAAGCTCCCTGTAGGAAGACTAATATCTAACAGAGCATATTATACATATACATTTAAACACTTAATAAAATACTTAACAGTAGATGAAAACTTAGAATATATATAACACCTTTGTACTATATTTAAAATAATAGATATTATTATTTCAAAACACAGCATATAAACATAAATATATACCTTTATTACTATATACATCCATCCCATGTAAGAGCAACAGGGCTTCCATCATGGGTGACGCATAGCTGGAGAGGCAAGGGAGAATAGCTACTGCATGTGTGGACTCACGGCAAGGCTAGAAACTTGGATATTGGCTGTGAGGTCAAGCTGAGAGAAAAAAAAGGAGTTATGGTGGTTCGACAATGTTCAACTAGAAGCGGACCCTTATAAGCAGCGATGGTGTAGTCAGAGTTAGAGGGTAGGGAAGCAGGGTTGGACGAGAACACAGCAGTGGAGTCAAAGAAGGACGGGGTAGAGTTAGAGCAGGACGCAGCAGCGATTTGATGGAGTCGGAGTTGGAGGAAGGGGCGGCAGCGGAATTCGAGCAGCAGGGATTTGACGGGGCGGTAGTAATTTAATGGGGGTGGAGGCGAATTTCTTTCGAATATGGAAATAAGGTGCATGTCACGACAAACAAAGGAGAAATATGGGTAAAGAAAATGAACAGCTGCAAAATGAAAGTGAACGCAACATGAACCACCAAAACAAATTTGACATTGGAAAACCAAAAGGCCAAAAGTTGGAATTACAACAGCTTGATATTTATTATCTCGGAATACAAAATGTAAATGACCATTGGTTTAAACGGTAGAATTGAATGGAAAAAGAGGACCAAACAAAATTCAATACAGTTACCGATATGGTTGAAGTCTTCGAGATTTTGTCGTATACCGGACTTCGAAACACAGACTGAATACACCGTAGAGATCTATACGATGCGACGATCAAAACGGTATACAGATATCAATGATACGATCATCCTATCAAAAGTCAATATTCGATACCGAAAATGCTGCTAATTTGTCAAAAATAAGATGAACGGAGCAATAGAAATCAATATTTGAAAAAGTGAAAGATGACGTCTTACTCAGAAGATGGTTTAGAATTTTTCTATGTAAAAATATTTAGGTTCCGAAAACATTTTATTTTCATCGCTTTTTAACTGATTAAATTGAAGTAAATTTACGCATGAAATAAACTTTCATATTTTCAGACGAAAATTTACCAGTTGCTATGTTTAACTAGACGCATTCCAAATATCAAATTTATATTTCAAAATTTTATCGTTTAAAATTTTGCAAAATTTCAACTAATTATGTTATTAAAACGGTTAAAATTTACGGGTCGTTACACTCTCCCCCACTCAAAACTTTTCGTCCCCGAAAAGGAACGAGGTAGGAGAATAGGAACAACCAGAAAGAAAAACAGATTTGAAATACAAAATAACAATTAATTTAAACCATATAAATTCAATTTAAATTAATTAATATTTAACAATTTGGTTAAATCCCTTTGAGTTCACTTAAGTTAAATCAATCTATCTATTTCTAAATTCATTATCTTATTATCCAATTATCTTAAATTTACAATTTCTAAAACCATAAATTTTAGTAGTCTTTTTATTATAATCATATTTTTCCAGCAATTTAAATTCTTCTTTATTCCAAATTATTGTTAAATTTATTCTACTTAATATATCTAATCACATATATTTAACCCATATAAATTAATTTAAAACATAAAAGTTTCGATTTAAATTAATTTACATCTATTAATTTCTTTTAAATTCAAGGTATTTTCATATGTTGATCAAATTTCAATTTATTAATTCTTTCAGAACAAATTTATTAATTCTTTCAAAACAAATTTTTTCATTATTAACTGAGTTTACTTATTATCCTATCTAACTCTATTAACATCTTTATAATCAAAATTTAGTGTATAACATTTATTATAAACACTCAAATTTTATTTATAAATTCAATTTATCTTATATATTATCCAATTACATATTCAACTTCTGAATGATTTAGGTAAGTTGTATTAGAATGCACTTGAACAATATACAAATAAAATTTTCCCAATTCAATTATTCAAGTTTAAATATTTATTCCAAATTTTGGTTTTATTTATAATTAAAATCATCCTTTAACAAAATTTAAGAATTAGATTTCCGATTAACTTTAAACAATTTAGAGATATATATAATATATTTATCAAATCAAATTAAATTTTAAAATAAGATACCGATATATATGTGAATCAAAATATACTGAAGAAATTCAAATCAAAATATATTTTTTTCCTCAAAACAAAACCATAGCAAAGCTACAGAATAGTATCTCCACTTCGAACTCGAAAATGAATGTCGATGATGCGGCCGCCATCACCGAAATTATTTTCCAGCGATAAAGAGAAGAGCACTGATTCAAACATTTAAAATTCTTTGAAATGATTTCAATTTGAAAATATTTTAAAACTATACACCTAAAACTTTCAAATCAAAGTTGGAAATCACCGGAAATTAAATTCTCAAATTCTGATTTAAATCCATTTGAATTCCAAATTAAAATTTTAAACCATGTTCTATAATTTCATTTATTTATCATATTATAATAATCAATGGTTTTCCAAACAATAAATGAAAATCAAATATTATCATTTTTGACAACGGATTCATTAACAATTTAATTTCATAATATAATCATACAAACTTAATTTTATTTACCAAAGTTGAAAACGAAATTTGTGTCAGTTTGCTCTGCTCAAGTGTTTTGGAAATCCTATCGATAGCGTTGATCAGACGAATCGATCGGAAACCCAAATCAACATCAACAACTCAAACAACACAGCATACATTAAAACATTTATATATTTTTTAGTTTACAAATACATTTCTTTGCTCGACGATACATGAATAAATTTTCAAAATAAGGATAGTGTTTCAAATTTGATAGACTCAAATCGAAGAGAAATTTGATTCGAAGATAAGTTCGAAACAAAGATATGATGATTAATAACAAAGTAAGAAGATTGATAAATTTATATAAATCGCGGGCAACCTTAACCGGGTCAACCGTGACTTCAAGAATAAGATCGATGCAGAATTTTGAGGCAAATCTACATTCGATCTCAAGAAATAGAATTCAGGTATAGCGGGAAATAGATAGCATCGTAAACCGAGGATATAGAAATCTCCGGTGAATCGATGCCAATCGTAAAGGAGTTTCACCCATTTACAAAATTTCGAAGATTGGCGAGACCGCCGATTCATTACAAGGGTCATTCGAAGTGGAGTTATGGGATGCTCCAGAATTAAAAGAAGATGAATAGTGAGGGACACGAATGGAATTTGGATCCGCAGGGAACGTTCCAAAATTGAAAGGAATCGAGTCAAAAGGAAGAGATTGAAACTCGAATGAGAGTGATTCTGTAAATACATTTACCCTATATGCTAAGTTTTGCCTAGAGCTACCAAAGCTCTGATACCAACTGTAACGACCCGGAATTTTGGACCATTCGCATCCATTATAAGTGTATAGGTAGACACTCATGCCGGAATTGAATTGCTCAAAATACCGCGTTGTTAATTTAAATTTGGCAAAACTAAACATATACAGTAAATAAATAATCACAGATCACAGACACAGAGTAATAAATGCAGCGGAAATAAAAGAGATAGTAGTTCATGAAGCTACTATATAAATGTATAAGTTACATCAGAGTTAAACCAGATACAACGGAAGAGTAATACGATACATCAGATACAAATCAGAATACATCACTGGAATCATCGAATACTGAAAGCAGAATAGATGCCTGGATCTTCAAGCAAAGCTCCAACTCCAAAGGCGAGTCTCGAATACTGGTACACTCAGTCTGACCCGAGCGTAAAGCAAAACACAAAACACTCGAGTCAGGATTAACATTCTTATATCAATAAATCCACTCAAGTGAAATAGCAATTGAAATACAAGTAACTCAAAGGATGTTTGGAATAACCATCCTTTAAGGATCCGTTAAACTATCTACTAGGTAGTAATGTACGCTAAGTAGATAATGTCTATCAGTAATATAAGGTATCAAAATAGTGTTAAGGCGTTACCATTATCCCCCTTAACACATTTTTATAAGCATCATAGTCTATACAGCACTGTAAACTCCACCGTAAACTAGTGGGCTATCAGGGAGTACTCCATAGGTATAACACAAAACAAATTCGTAGTGGTCGCGTATAAAGGGATACAAGTATGACAAGGCACATGAGGCAATACCCAAGGTAGTGATACTACCGTTTGCCTGATCCGGACTGGTGAGAACGCATCGCCGCAGCGATCGCAACACCGTGAAACAATACTCCCAAAATCAAGGGTGCACCAATCGACAACAAGTAATGAGTAGTTCGAAGAAGTGTGTTCACTTGAGGTAGCTGACCTCCATTGGCCCGGCACGGCTCCTGTTTTAGTCATTTCCAATTTGACACAAGTGTCAAGGCTATCCATTATCGTTCTCTTTCTTCGGTCATCACGTACATCATTCCAACCACTTCATTCTGGATCACATTCCGCGTATAGTTATTAAAGTGGTTTTCGGTTTAGACAGGGAGTATGTCCATAACCGATTCCGGTCTCTTTAATAACTTTCGTAATTATTACACCGATTGGTCGTTTATATATTTCAAAACCAAATCAATTACAATTTCAATTAGAATTTGTAAACCAACATTTCATTTCTTTATCGAAATCAATTTCCAAAATTTACGTTTCCAAACTTCCAAATCATCATTTCAAAATCTTATAATTCAATTTCAATTTCTATTTAAAACAATTCAAATATTGATTCAAGTCCGTATATCAATTTCATTCTGAAATCATTTAAATTAATTTAATTTAACATTCAAATCAATTAATTAAGTTCAACTTCATTAAATCAAAACTTCCATTTTGAATTAAATTAAATTCATCAAATCAAATTCTTTAAATTTCAAGTCTTTCATTAATTTCAATAAATCGCATTTTATTTCTTGTTAAAGAAATTCAATTTCACTTATTTACTTACTTGAATAATCTTCCAAAACTCAATTTCGATTATTTACGAAGTAAAATTCACTTATTCAAAAGTTCAATTTTTCTTATTAAAGAATTCAATTCAATTTAATCATTAAATACTTCAATCTTATTTAATTATTAAATAATTCAAAACTTAATTATTAAATAATTTCAAAATTTAATAATTTCAAACTTAATTATAATTTCAAACCTAATTATTAAATGATTTCAAAGTTTAATAATTTCAAACTTAATTCAATCATTTCTCAAATTAAACAACATTCTTTTATCAATTACATTGTTAATATTTTGTTTCAGATTATTAAATATTAACATTTTCCTTTCATTAAAATTCAAATTTTAACTTCATTTCAAAACCATATTATTTATTCAAATAAAATCTTCGTTTTATTGACCAATCGGGTTTTATTTAATTTCCTATCCTATGTCAAAGTTCAATTTGGGTATTTATCATTTCAACCCGATTCCAATTCAATTCAAAATCAAAGCATAAAGGGAACTTCCAGTGTGATAATTGGGATGGTGTCAAAGTAAATAAACAAGCAATAGCAACAAACAATAACAATCCAATAATCAATTCAAATAATCCCGAAATAATCGTATTAATTCGCATTGTTATTTGTACGAATTAATATAATTATTTTTAGAATCTACACTATCATTTCATGTAGATTAAAGATTATTACACTAATTATTCATACGGTTCTTCACTTGTCATTCGATTTCAATTTTAACACTACAACAATTAATCCAATATACGTTCAATGGTACAAAGTGTAATTATCACTATTTACATGTCAATTAATTTAACAAATAAAAGGGGTCATATTCAACTAATCAAATTCAACATATATGTCGATTCAAATTTTTATTTATCCTACGTCAAATTTACTTGCATAATATTTATCACTTTATACATTTCAATTTAACATCCAATATAAACAACAAACAATCAACCAATTATCAATCAAATAGGATTATCATCGTATAATTAACAAATAATGGTGCCAGATGTCACAGGTGAACTGATACAGGTAATAGCATACATATAACAGTGTAAATAACTGACAGCAGCATATTTCAATTGTCGTTTCAATTGCAATCAAATTTAATAAATAAAAGAAGCTCACCTTTCGAGGCTAGGGAGATAACAAGAATGTGATGCACGGACATGGATATGCACAGACAAGCTAGATTTTGGAAATAATTTCCAAACAGCTATGAAACAAGCAAGCTGCTGTACTACAACCGAGGCGGCGAAACAAGAGCAGAGACGAGCACACAAACAAGGCTGTGATGGGAACTTGAATTAGAATCGATGAATTAAAACAATATAAAACTATTCATATATATTATATTTAAAACTCTAAATCGTTATTTTTGTTTCAAAGTCGAATAAAATTTGTACACAATATGTGTGTGTATATATTTATTTATATTATATTTATTTTCAAATCAAAATAAATTTAAACACAATTTAACTTAGAATATACATATTTCAATAAAACATGTAAACTAGAGTATATATACTTTTGTACACCGGATATATATATTTCAATCATTAAAATAACTATATATATGCGCAGTTTAAATCAATAGTTAATGAATAAATATGCTATGCAGACTAATAATATAACAGAACAAAAATAGATGAACAGATTAAACAAAATAGGCACTCATTCCAATAAAGCATCTACTAGAAAGAATACATAAGGTATAACTTTATATAAAATTTACATAATAAAAATTACATATTATATATCAGCTGCTAAGTCAAATTAAAATATTAATATAAATTTGTATACACTCAAACATACTGTTTTATGGTAAAATAGTCTAAACAGATGTGCATACAATACTTACATAACTAAATATGTATGTAAAGCCCATGAATATATATATTTACATACCTTAGAATATATATATTGTATATACAACTGAAATGTAACATTTATATATTGGAAGAAAAATGACCTGAATATCATACTTAAAACAATATGGATATATTACATAATTTATGTACTTATATATACATCACTATTGACATACAGTCTACACTAACAAGTTTATATATTAACTGACCTAAATATATAGCAACATGCCTAACATTTGAGTTATACACAGACATATATCAACATAATAATTTTTGAAAATTTATATATGTATATATACTCATTCGAATGCCAAATCATTAACAACAATTATCCAAAACCCCGGTATGCAAATATATATATCTATGTAGATACGAACTAACTTAATATATGAGTAAGCAAGTTAAATACCCGTACATACAACTACTAATATAAGAAAAATATATATATACACATTAACTCCAAATCAGTTATGAACGTAACAGTCAATATACAAACTTGTGTAACTTCATATAATATATATATATACACAAACCTATAAATATATATATAGTCACTCACGCAGGCCTTATATCTCCTTACAGGCAAACCCCCAACCCAAACAACATACGAAACCCAACAGACACATATACAAGCTCCCTGTAGGAAGACTAATATCTAACAGAGCATATTATACATATACATTTAAACACTTAATAAAATACTTAACAGTAGATGAAAACTTAGAATATATATATATAACACCTTTGTACTATATTTAAAATAATAGATATTATTATTTCAAAACACAGCATATAAACATAAATATATACCTTTATTACTATATACATCCATCCCATGTAAGAGCAACAGGGCTTCCATCATGGGTGACGCATAGCTGGAGAGGCAAGGGAGAATAGCTACTGCATGTGTGGACTCACGGCAAGGCTAGAAACTTGGATATTGGCTGTGAGGTCAAGCTGAGAGAAAAAAAAAGGAGTTATGGTGGTTCGGCAATGTTCAACTAGAAGCGGACCCTTATAAGCAGCGATGGTGTAGTCAGAGTTAGAGGGTAGGGAAGCAGGGTCGGACGAGAACACAGCAGTGGAGTCAAAGAAGGACGGGGTAGAGTTAGAGCAGGACGCAGCAGCGATTTGATGGAGTCGGAGTTGGAGGAAGGGGCGGCAGCGGAATTCGAGCAGCAGAGATTTGACGGGGCAGTAGTAATTTAATGGGGGTGGAGGCGAATTTCTTTCGAATATGGAAATAAGGTGCATGTCACGACAAACAAAGGAGAAATATGGGTAAAGAAAATGAACAGCTGCAAAATGAAAGTGAACGCAACATGAACCACCAAAACAAATTTGACATTGGAAAACCAAAAGGCCAAAAGTTGGAATTACAACAGCTTGATATTTATTATCTCGGAATACAAAATGCAAATGACCATTGGTTTAAACGGTAGAATTGAATGGAAAAAGAGGACCAAACAAAACTCAATACAGTTACCGATATTGTTGAAGTCTTCGAGATTTTGTCGTATACCGGACTTCGAAACACAGACTGAATACACCGTAGAGATCCGTACAACGCGACGATCAAAACGGTATACAGATATCAATGGTACGATCATCCTATCAAAAGTCAATATTCGGTACCGAAAATGCTGCTAATTTGTCAAAAATAAGATGAACGGAGCAATAGAAATAAATACTTGAAAAAGTGAAAGATGACGTCTTACTCAGAAGATGGTTTAGAATTTTCTATGTAAAAATATTTAGGTTCCAAAAACATTTTATTTTCATCGCTTTTTAACTGATTAAATTGAAGTAAATTTACGTACGAAATAAACTTTCATATTTTCGAACGAAAATTTACCATTTGCTATGTTTAACTAGACGCATTCCAAATATCAAATTTATATTTCAAAATTTTATCGTTTAAAATTTCACAAAATTTCAACTAATTACGTTATTAAAACGGTTAAAATTTACGGGTCGTTACAGATAACGTATTCGATACTAGTAGTCAAGTGCTAGGCCGGTCCGGTATGGCAGGGTACAAGATGTTCTTGTCAGACCCGAATGCATTGATCTAGAGATGAATCCATCGGAGGTAGTTCCTTACCTGGTCATAGTTTGGAATCCAATATCCACTACGAGCCTGTATGATTTTGATTGCATACCAAATATTGCTCAAATGTGAGATGCAAGCATTTCAAACCATGTAAAAGATGAGATATTCAAATCTTTTTTAGCGTTTTCGATGAAATAATAAATGTTGTGTATTTGGTAAGTAATTTGATTTTGATATAAAAATCATGTTTTATGTAATTGCTTAAAAACTGTATTTTTGTTGATATTTGCTTTGAGATAGAAGTTGTGCTTTTTGTAAATGGACATGCACAGAAATATACGCACACAGTTATTCCTCTTCCTCTTTCCATTTACTGTTCTTTGAAAAAATGAAACAAAACATCTCATATGAGATTCAAAAATCTTTATCTTCAAAATCATTTAAAATAAGCCAAAATGATCAACTGTACAGTTGTTCATCATTGTCTGTAGTTTTTTTATAAAATAGTCGTAGGTTTTTTCGTCGAGTGATGTCAATTTTTCGACGAGCTAGAATTAACGAATGGAGTGGGTAAGTATCAAATTTATTGCAAAATGATAAATACTTTGTGTGTGATATATTATTCATGATTTATTGAAGGTCTATATCATAATCAATACAGGGGACGTTGTTCTCGATATTTCCTAGGCTGCTTATAAAAGCATAATGTTCGCGTGTTGGCCTAGGTGGGATAATATCTCACCCCACATATTAGAGTGTATCTTTCAGGATTTCTATGTAAGTGTAAATTTGTATTTCATTTTATATATAACCATTCAATAATTTTTTGACTAAGTATAAATGTATAACTATTTTTTTCAATGTGCAAGGGGCGGTAGACTTACAGGAATCCAGCTTTTCCCTTTGCAGAAATCACTAGATGAAAAAAATATGAAAAAATTACCGCGATACGATGTTGAACATTAAAAAGGGAGGGAAAGCCCTATTGGATGAGTGTAAGCATATGGCAAGCTTGGGTTGATAACTGAAAAGTCTAGAAGCGGTTGTAAGTTTACTAATCTTGTATATTTATTAAAAATTTAGCAGAATTAGTAAAGTAATTGCATTAATTTACAAATGTGAAATATAATGTTTATTTCAAATTTGCAAGCAGAGTCGGAGTGGAATTCTGCAAGTAGAAATAAAAATCATGTCATACACCATAGGGGTTCCAAGTCATTCCAGCATTACCGTCAAGAGTTGGTAAATTTATTAATTGCGATTATAAATATTTATTACATTTTATAATTTTATTATATGTATAATAATAATACATAATAATTTTAGAAAACAGAGCATGATCATCACGTCTCCTACGTGGAAGTGTTTACGGGTACTCATGCCATCGAGCATGTAAATAAAGATGATTCAATAACATACACATTGCATGACACAAAATCACAAGAGGTTATGGTAAGCATATTTTAAATTATAAGTTATTAATAATCACTTTAAATTATACGTTACAAATAACTAAAATAATGTAGTATGAGTTTTAATTATAATTCTATTTGTAATCGAAGGATAAATTCATCCAAGAATGAGAGAAACTGCTCGAGGGAATAGAGGACTAGCTGACCGTTGAAGAGGAGAACTAGATTTTTGACGCTATTATGGAACCGCCAACGCAGAATAGGTGTTATGGTTTCGGAAACCAAGAGGTATTCTGTTTATGTACAATATATTTATGAGTAATGTATAACACATTGATTTTATTAATCACAGTATATGAGTTTCGCATACTTTTGTAAACAATGTTACAGGTTAGATGCAGGCAAAGCAACAATCAAAAGGCTCAGGACAATCAGGGGGTTGCAGAGTTGAGAGCTCAGATTGTTGACTTGGAGGATAGAAATAGGAGTAGGTGTGCGGAGATGTACTAGATGCTGGACGAGTGCATTGCTGTGTATATGCAATAGCATGGTACATTTCCTTCATTAGCGGGATTTGGAGGCGATGAGGATTAGTAGGCATAAATTTTTTTGTTTATGTTGCGAGATAGTTTGACTATATATATACACGCGCTTTGAGGTGGGTGAGGTAGTTTGACTATATTGCTAAGTAGTCTGAGAGTTACATATACTTTGAGGTGGGTGAGGTTGATGTGATTTGATATTTATGATCCATTTTCAGATGTTGTTGGATAAGTGAGGTTCATTTGAGATGATGTTTAACATATTTTAAGATATTGACATATGTTTGTGATTTGTGGTCTACAGTTGGATATTTGAGGTTGGGTTATCGTATATATTAATGCTTTTTTTATTGTTGATGTGATATATTTTATGATATATGTGATTTGGACTTTAATATATATGATTTATACAAGATGCGATGCATATTTTTATATATGTGTTGTTTGGGGTTGAGGTGTTGCTAAAATAAAAAAGCTTCAGATTTCTGACGACTTCCGACGGCTTACTGGTTGCAGTTTTCTGATGGCTTGGGATGGCTATCGATGGCTTATTGGTGAATGTACGACCTTCCACTTGTACACGATAATACATCAGAAGCCGTTAGAAGTTTTGACGATAGCTGTTGGAATAATGCTGACGGAGCCGTCGAAAAGTCCGTCGAACAACAATTGTTCGTCGTCCAATATTTTGACGGTTTTTTCCATCGGCTTCCACGGCCGTCGACGAAAATTAAACGTCAAAACTCCTGTTGCTTCTTTTAGTGATCATACTATAAATGTCATTTGTGCTAGATGGCTTATATTTGAGTATAATCAAGAGTTAAATAAAGTTTATCTTATTTACTTTTATTTATTATCTTCTTAACTTTATGTGTTAATCCATATATTAATTCATTTTATATTTTATTACTAAGATAATGATAATGGGTTTCATTATGTTAAATACACCTTACTTGTTCCTTCATAATTCTACGACTATTTCTATCAAGCCTAAAATAATTCCATTATGTCACCATGTATTTTCCATTCTCACCATGAAAGACCAAATTATGTTTAGCAGCAAGGCATTTTACAATAGAAATATATCATTTTAAAACTCTTTCTATTTGTAAAATTTTTTTTACACACCATTTGCACATATGAAATATGTGATCATTACTAGTTTCATGATTTTTAAGCCAATCACCAAGACGTTTCCTATCATTTAGACAATCATTTGCTAACTGACTTGTATTGCTAGGACAATACTTTATTTATTCCTTTGAATAAAGTTGATATTTTCATCTATTGGTTTCTCTATTTTGTAGAATTTGTGTATAATATTATGACGTAAAATGTCCATTGAATTTTCCTAGAGAAAATTTGATATCATTATATCTTCTTGGACCCTTTTTATTAGTTTCTCTTAAAACAGAATCAAGAGCATCCCAATTTATTACATCGATCATATAAATCAATATCATAAAATTCTATAATATTATTTTCTTAATCTACTTCTTTGTTTTATGGTTGGTTTAATGTTTTTCTGATTTGTGTTTTTAGCAATGTTTGAATAAATTAAGTACATTGTTTGAGTGATCTAATATTTCTTCGTTGTTTGGTTGATTTAAGCTTTCTAAAAGTTTATTGATTTAGTTCTCCCACGTTTTCATATGAAGTTTCAACCTTTTCAGAATAATTAGCAACTAATTTATCTAGTGCTCCTTTTTGCGATTGATTCAATTGTTCTGATCTTTTTTTTTCCTTTAGTTTATCATACCAGGATGGATACTTTCTAATAAATGGCATGTTTGGTATATTACAATAACACTTAATATTTAAAATAATAGTGGCTAAGAATAGTAAGACCCAATTTTACAACTGATTGGCTATTTGAGTATTGTGTACTCTCTAATACTGGGATACTTATAACAAAGAAGATAGTAATAAATTAAACCATTAACACATGTCCTAAGATTGAGTCTGGAAGAATATATTTGGAAATTTAAATTAAATCAGTAATACAATAATCAAATTTATAACTGAATACAAACATATTAGGTTAAAAGACAGGTTTATAAATGATTTCTAACATGCTGGTAAATAAAATTTATAAATCACTAATTTTAGGCTGTAAAAAGAAGTATATCGGTCAACAAATTTGATAATCAAAATTTAAAACGGTAAATGTTGTAATAACCAAATTTACGGTATTCAAAATTGGAAATAAAAATAAAGTAAAATAGAGAGTAATTTTTTTATATAAATCAACTAAAACTGTGATCACTAAAACTGTAAAAAGAAGATTATCTAGCTTAGGATAGTAAACATATATCCACTTTATAATTAAAACACAAAACTTCAATTGTATCCTATAATGAACCAAAAAAAGAAATCAATTTTCACACAGAATTCGCCTTTAACTTTCAAAAGAAGCAACTGATTTAGTTGTAAAATCTAAGCTTGGATGTACATATTTGGTTGTTTGAAGTAAATGCTGGCAATAGTCAAAGAGAAAGACATGTTACTAGAAATATTTTAAAATCAACCACCTGTGATTTTTTACAGAGAACTAGATGATATATAGTTTTCCTTTTTCCAAGGGACCATGATGCGCTTCTCAATATTTTTTTCTATAAAAAAAAAGAGTTTCTTTTGGAAATAATAAAGGAAGAATGCAATGATACCCATGATTGAGTGATTGACTTGGTACATAATTTGAGGTTTGCCCTACTATAAAATAAAACTCTCTTAACCCAATTTTATCCTAAGACACAAATCTTCATATTTACGGAACAATTCTTCTCCCGCGCTCTCCTTCCTCACGAATTCCTCAATCATCTCCTTTCTTCATCATACTTTCAGGTCTACATTTAATTATTTTTCTCAATTCCTGTCAATCATTTCATTCTCTCGTTCTTCTATGAAAACGTATAATAACATGCGTTTTACCAATGCAGTTCCCTCCGGATCAATCACCACGCCTTCTACAAATATTTCTTCGTGCTCTTCCAAATAAATCACCGCTCATTAGACGTTCTTACGTTTTAATAGTATGCTAAATTGGTACATGAAGGAGTAAATTGCTGATGGTAAAGTCTTCAATTCAGTCTCTGTTTCTTCGGCTGAATCAAATACTAAATTTTGATTATGGATCTGGGAAATCAAGTTTTGAAATAGGATTTGGATAATAAGGTTTATTTTCTTCACAAGCATGTCATAATATTACGGAGTTTATCACTTTATTTTTATTCTATATTTTTTTCATCCTTCTGATATTAGGTCTTTGTTTTTTAATTTTTGGTTTATCTATTCAATAATCAGTTAGTCATCAACTTTAAGTAATATATTCCACATTGAAAATGTTAGTTTTTTTTAGAGAATTCTAGTTAGATATGACGAAAGATACAAATTTTTCCTGTATGTACAATTGTTAGATATTGGCTGAAAGGATTTCTTGATTTCAAACAAAAATGTTTTTTATAGTAAATTTGTGTTGTATGTTGCATTTAACATACATGTTATGCAGGAACATTCTGTGTGCATTATTTAGGTATATATTTATATTAGTGCATACTACCTAGAATTGAGACTTTCTCCTCAAAAGATGGTGAGGGGAAAGTTGGTCAAACACATTCTACACTAAGATTACATTATGAATATAAATAGTTAATCCGTAATGGTCTTATTTTTTGCTTGGATGCCAATAACCTTGTTGGATTAGATTTTAGGGGAACTTGCCGTTCTAGAATTGGCTTTCCTGGAAAAACAGACAAATATGCTGATGGATGGTTTCGTATATATGCCTGGTCCATCAGATGGTTGCTTTTCTCAGTTAGCCAGTTACTTAAGTATCGTTACAAAGTCATGAAGAATGGTATGTTTGGCAATTGGTCAACTTTGATAATGGCCCATGGTCATCGAAGGCTAGGTCCGACATAAAAGGTAAAATAAGATCGATATAAAATGTTAGATTTGACAATGAGAGCATAACTACATCTGTCTCATGTTAAATCTAACATTTTCTATCGATCTTATCGAAACTTTTATGTTAAACCTTAGCCTTCCATTTCCACGGGCTACTATTAAAGTTGACTAATCGCCAAACATACGGTTTTTTTATTTTTTGAATTTATAACGATACTGTAAATATCCTGCTGACTGAGAAGAGGATCATCTGATGGATCAGGCATACGAAACCATCCATCACCATGTTTGTCTGGTTTTCCAAGAAGGCCAATTTTAAAACGATAATTTCTCTCAAAATCTAATCCAATAAGGTTATTGGCATCCAAGCAAAAAAGAAGACCATTATGGATTAATGATTTATATTCATAATGTAATCTTAGTCTAGAATCAACCGTTTGACCAACTTTCCCCTTATCAACTATTGAAGAGAAAGTCTCAATTCTATGTGAATTGAAACCTAATCTTATAACATGAAATCCATTGGTATAGTCTTATTGGAACATAAACTTTATACACTGTACTGCTAGAAGAAGATGCCAGAATAAATTCTAACTAGGGTCACTTTAACTCACCTATAGCTAGATTGCTCCTTTTTTTTCTTTTTTCTTTTTCTTTTTTGCTTCCTTTTCCTTTTTCGTTTGTTTGTTAGAAAAAAAAGTAACGCTGCTCACCTGGATCTCTATTTCTTGACGAAGGAAGACCCTTGCTTTAGAAAATCAGTTTCTCCAAACAATGGCTAGCCCATTATTCCTGGTGGCAACCCTATCATGGTATATCTCATTCCATTCCATTTTATTAGAAAACAAGATATTACCAGTATACTTATAATATATTCTAATATGACTTCAAGCAAACTCATTTTTTAAGTAATTTCCTCACTGTTTTCTTCTTCCTTTTTAGCACTCGACTAATCATTTATATAGTCCCGTTATTTACTCTCAGATTCACACGTTAAAGAGATGAACTGTTCTTCTCTTCTCCTCTCTTTTTTTGTCCCTGCCTTATTTGTTGGCCTACATAGCTATATTGTACATGTGTGTATGAGTACAAACATAGGAGAAAGATGTACATTTTTCTAACTTAGTATGCTTTAAATTAATTATGTCATGATTAGGGTTAAGTATATATGATTGAATCAATGTGGGATTACGTAACGACTGCATTTAGTGTATGTGTGTGTGTGATCAAAAAGGCACTTCATAGGGACAATACAAGAATAAGTACAATGATTCGATAAAGTAATATTACATGCTCAAATTAGTTTGGTTACATATGTCCAGCTCTCATATCTCCCTATTGTAAAGAGAGCAACAGTTCATAATGATTGATATAGTACAAACCTATTTATCTCAAGAACCTAAAAATTGGAGCCTTAAAATCATGCCTGCATAGTTAATATCGGAGTATAGAGTTATCTCAAACCTGTAATAGTTTAGTATCACATAGTATTGGGCCAAGCCCATATAAGACCAAGTCTATTGTATTCACTTATAAATACATTCCGTTGTATCTGTATTTCATTATCAAGAAATAATACAATCTCTTTTCATTTCAATACTCTCATATTCTTTACATGGTATCAGAGCGTGTTAATGCTTAACAGCATATGATTTGAAAATCTCTTCTCTCATCAGAAAACTTTCATCATCTGAGAGTAAAGTATACAGTTTAACAACTGTATACAAATCAGCAAGAAGATTCATCATCTAGTGCTGTGCCGTGCCAATAAAAGATAATATCAGAGGAGTATCATCATATATTATCTTCTTGGCTGCATCAGACTATCAGAATTCAAAAGATTCAGTTTGAATCATACCTGGAGTGCCTTGCCAAGAAACTGCTGTCAATTTCAATCATCCAGTCAGTCTCTGGCTGCAGCTCCTCTTTCTGGTAATCTTTTTCCATAATATTGCTTTCTTGCTTTGATAATGGCAGAAGAAAATGATGACAGTGCTGTCTCTCCCACATCTGCATCCAAATCCACCCAGAATCAATCCAGTAGTACCCAAGAACTCCTCAAAACCATCATTAAACCACATAGCCAAATCATAACCATCCCTCTTGATGAAACCAACTATTTGCTGTGGAAATTTCAAGTGGAAACTGCAATAAAGGCCTATGGTCTCCAAGAATATGTTCTTGGAACTATCAGTAAGCCTCCAAGATTCACTGCAGATACACAAGGAAAGTTAACTGATAATCAAGAATATGTTATTCATGAAAGGCAAGATAGTTTAGTCAGTTCTTGGCTATTATCCTCAATAAGTGCAAATCTCTTGCCACAGCTAATTGGATGCAAAACTGCATATGAGATCTGGCACACAATAGAGCAAAATTTCAGCTCTCAATCTGGTGCAAGAATTATGCAGTATAAAAGACAACTACACAACTTGAAGAAAGGCAATCAGACAATGAGAGAATACTTGTCTAAAACTAAAACCATATGTGATCAGTTAGCTTCTGCAGGACACAATGTAAGTGACACAGAGCAAGTATTGTATCTACTAAGTGGTTTAGAAGAAGAATATGAATCTGTTGTAGCTGTAATATCATCAACAGAAAGACTACCAAATCTACAGAATGTTCATTCTATACTATTGGCACATGAAGGTAGACTTGAACAAAAAAGATCATCAAATCCTGAATACTCAGCAAATTACATTGCTAGCAACAGAGGAAGAAATCAAGACAGAAATTATGGCAACAGAAATCAGCCCAATAATGGTCAAAGAGGTGGTCAGAACAACAGATCAAGGGGAAGAGGTGGCAGATACAACAACAACAATAACAGGATAAGATGTCAAATCTGTGAAAGATATGGTCACACAGCAAACAGATGTTACTTTAGATTTGATGCAAATTACACACCCTCTCAACAAAGCACTAACAACTCAAGACAGAGTGATCCTAGTGCTAATATGGTTAATGTTCAACAAGGAAATAAAGAGCAATCTGAATGCACAACCGATCATTTAGCAAAAGCAGAAGACATACAAGACAACAGCTGGTACCCAGACTCTGGAGCTACCAACCATGTCACAAACAATCTCAACAACTTGAATCTTGGAAACAAAGAATACAGAGGTAAACATTCTTTATATATGGGTAATGGTAAAGCAACTCACATAACACATACTGGAAATGCAAGTATCACAGGTGCAAGAAAATTATATCTCAATAACCTTTTGAGAGTACCAGTTATCAGAAAAAATCTGATAAGTGTTTCAAAATTCTCAAAAGACAATAATGTATACTTTGAATTTCATCCCAAGTTTTGTTTAGTAAAAGATGCACTAACAGATGAAATTCTTTTGCAGGGTAAAGAATGTAGGGGTTTATACAAATTTGATGTTGGCAACTCAAGAAAATTTGAAAATAGAAAAAATTGGTGTAATATGTCTGAAACAAAATGTAATGAAAGCTATAACTATGATATTTGGCATGCTAGGCTGGGTCATCCCAGCATGAAAATTGTAAGACATATCTTGAGCAATAATGAGATTCATGTTACAAATATTCCCTCATTTTATAATTGCACCTATTGCCCCATGGGTAAAAGTCATAAACTTGCATTTCCAGACTCAAACACTGTATATGATCAACCACTACAACTTGTTGCTACAGATTTATGGGGACCAGCCCCAATATCTACTGATTATGGTTACAAGTATTATATTTCATTTATTGATGCTTTTTCTAGATATGTATGGATCTATTTTTTAAAGGCAAAATCTGAGACTTACAATGCAGTAATGCAGTTCATATCTAGTGCTGAAAAGCAAACAAGTTGTCAGGTAAAAATTATTCAAACTGATGGTGGTAAAGAGTTTTTACCACTCAAAGAATTCTTTCAACAGAAAGGAATAAACCATAGAACAACTTGTCCTCATACCTCTGAACAGAATGGTCTCATTGAGAGGAAGCACAGGCACATTGTGGAAACTGGCCTGACTCTTCTTGCACAGGCATCTGTACCTCTGAAATTCTGGCCTGATGCCTTTTCCACTGCTGTGCATCTTATCAACAGATTACCAACCAAAGTTCTACAATTTAAGAGTCCAATTGAGACACTAACAAAGGTCAAGCCAGAATATCAGAGTTTAAAGGTGTTTGGATGCCTGTGCTTCCCCTGCCTGAGACCCTACAACACACATAAATTGGATTTCAGGTCTGCTCCCTGTACCTTCCTAGGCTATGCAAACAATCAAAAAGGCTACAAATGTCTTGATAACAAGGGCAGAATATACATATCAAGGCATGTAACCTTTAATGAGTTTGAATTTCCATTTATGAAATCTGAATACAATACTACAAAGAAACTATATAACCCAAAAATATCAATACCTGCTGTACCTGAGATAGTCATACCTGTCGAAGGACAGACATCTCAGAGTGAAAACAATGTTGCTCCACAACAACAAGTAACTAGTAGTATATCTAATCATGATGAATCTGAAAGCTCGTATCAGCTACCACATCAAGACCACAGCAGTCAAGCAGATCACTACCAAATATTGAATGGCACTCAACCATTCAATACTCAGCAGGAAAGCACAGTGGAGGACACAGCTCAACAGACCAATCCTGCAAACAGTGGTCATCACATGGTAACAAGGTCAAAAAGTGGCATATTCAAACCAAAGATATACAATGCTGAATTATCAAATGAGGAACCAGTTACTTATTATCAAGCTATGCAAAATGAGAAGTGGAGAACAGCCATGATGGAGGAATACAATGCTCTTATAAAAAATAAAACCTGGACTCTTGTCCAATTACCTGAACACAAAAACATCATAGGCAGCAGATGGACCTATAGACTTAAGAAAAATCCTGATGGTACAATTCTAAAACACAAGGCCAGGCTGGTGGCAAAAGGATACTCACAACAAAGTGGATTTGATTTCACTGAAACCTTTTCCCCAGTTGTGAAACCAACCACCATCAGAATTGTATTAACCATAGCCTTGTGTAAGAATTGGACCATTAAACAATTAGATGTAAATAATGCTTTTTTAAATGGTGTATTGCAGGAAGAAGTTTTTATGGAGCAACCACCAGGATTCAAACAACAAGGCAGTGAAAAACTGGTGTGCAAGCTAAACAAAGCAATTTATGGACTCAAGCAAGCACCAAGAGTGTGGTTCGACAAGCTAAAACAGACTTTAGCCAGTCTTGGCTACATCTCAACAAAATCTGACAACTCTCTCTTTGTTAATTTTTCTAATGCAACAGTCACTTATATACTTATTTATGTTGATGACTTTATAATTACAGGCAACAGTGAAGCAGAAATTAGTAAAGTCACACAACAACTAAACAAGGAGTTCTCAATCAAAGATCTGGGAGAACTAAGTTATTTCCTTGGTATAGAGGTCAAAAGAACAAATGACAACAAGCTACATCTATGTCAAAAGAAATACATATCAGAAATTCTGATAAAAGCAAAAATGGATAAGGCAAACCCTCTTCCAACACCTATGACTAGCAGTTCATACTTATCAAAAACAAAAGGTGAACCTATTGAAAATGAGAAACTTTACAGAAGCATTGTTGGGGCACTACAATATGCAACAATAACAAGGCCAGACATATCTTTCTGTGTAAATAAAGTCAGCCAATTCATGCAACAGCCACTAGATGATCACTGGAAAGCAGTTAAAAGAATACTGAGATATCTCAAAGGTACAATAAATCATGGACTTACGCTATATGCAAGCAAGACACTCAATATCAATGGATATGCTGATGCTGACTGGGCCACTGACAAAGATGACAGGAGATCAACGACTGGATACTGTATTTTCTTGGGTAAAAATCCAATATCTTGGTGTGCTAAAAAACAACCTACAGTATCTAGATCTAGCACTGAAGCAGAATACAGAAGTGTGGCTAGTGCAACTGCCGAAATCATGTGGGTAGAATCTCTACTAACAGAGTTACAAATCAAAACTGACACTACAGCAATTATTTGGTGTGACAACCTAAGCACAATATCTCTCACTGCAAATCCAGTTTTACACTCTAGAACGAAGCACATAGAACTGGATCTGTACTTCGTTCGAGAGCAAGTCATAAAGGGAAAACTACGTGTGAATCACATACCTTCCTCCTACCAAAAGGCAGATATACTTACCAAAGCATTATCTAAGATCAACTTTACCAGATTCAAGGGTGAACTGAATATCAACGAGGCAGATCCAGGTCCAAACCATAAGATCTCTACCTACTTGCCAGCAACAGAAGGATCTGTTCATCGAAGTAAAGCAACAAATCCTCCAGATCCAGTTGTCTCAGCAGATCGTCAAAGCAAATCTGTGGTCTGCTCGTCTAAATAGAGCCTCAACTCTTCCAGATCTAATTTTCTCTGCTCACAAGTGGACAAGCTCATGCTAATATGGCTTCCTCGACCTGATAAACCACCACGCAAGTGGAGATTTACCAGATTCAACGAGTTTTTGGACAAATCTTTCGAGAAAACAAAACTCTCGTGGCGGCCATTAAAACTCTCGAGAAACCCTAACCCTATCACTGGTTTGAGGGGGGGTATCGGAGTATAGAGTTATCTCAAACCTGTAATAGTTTAGTATCACATAGTATTGGGCCAAGCCCATATAAGACCAAGTCTATTGTATTCACTTATAAATACATTCCGTTGTATCTGTATTTCATTATCAAGAAATAATACAATCTCTTTTCATTTCAATACTCTCATATTCTTTACAGTTAACATTGACAATAGTATGTCATTTCTTTTTGACGCAGCTGCTGATCTTGTATTAATATAAGTTTGCCACTAAATGATCTTATGTTAGAAGTTAAGCAAGTTATACCCCTTAAATTATGTATGGCAGTTGCACTTCTTGGTTTGTACATTTCATTTCAATTAAAAAATCTATAAAAACAATTTCCAGTCAACAAATATAAGAAAAAGAACGCAGCTTGTGTGATGTTCAAACTTGCTAGAACACAACACTTGGTTTATAAAATGCTAATGTTATGAATATGTCTCTAATTATAATTTTTGCAGCTGCTATTCCATATTAAGTCAAGATTGTAGTTGTTTTAAGCCAAAGATAAAAAGGAAATTCAAACGAATAGAATATATATTATAAAGATCAATAGTAAAGTTTTGCTAGTATGGTAAAACTGCTGCACATCCTTCTCATAATAGCTTTTGTCTCTGTAAACTTTAACCTCTTACACGACTTTTGTTACTTCTGCTACACGTCAGTGGGGAGACAAATCAATGACCAAATTTGATTCATGTCAAAGACTTCACACAAGATATATAGTATTTTGCTTCGTATTCTTAGTTTTCAGTAAAATAGTAAAACGGTATATTTGTAACTGATTTGTTTAAACAATAGTGTGAACAGATGTCAAGATTTTCTTGGTACGAAACAAGAAATTTAATTAAATGTATGTAAAGCATGGGTTAAAACTAGTTGTGTACAAACATGAAACCAGCAAACTTCATGAAAATGTGCAAAATTCATGTCAAAACGAACAAGAAGTTCATCTTATTATGTTACTCGACTCTGAACCCATCACATTATATTAGTTAACGTGGTTATTTTTTAGAAAATTAGTCAACTTCGATATTTTCTTGTAAAACATAGTTAATTTTTTTATAAAACTTGTTAAATTAGTTAATTTTCATAGAACTTAATTGAAGTTTACAAACATAGTTAACTTACTTGAATGTTTATCATGAAAGATTTTTTTGTCTTTAGAATATATCTTTTTATGGGGATATTAAGGAACTAATATAATAACGAAAAAGCCAAAATTTTTGAAATATAATTTTACATGATTTTTTTACTTTCAGACTATATCTTCTGATTTGGATACACTAGGAACTAATAAAGTAATAAAAAAACAAAAATCTTGGACTATAACTTCACTTGTGTTTAGGTTCGCCTTTTGACTATGGCTTGATACATGCATTAAATGTTCTGTTCCAAACATACCTTTTGATGGGGGTACATAAGAAACTAATATACTAATCAAGAAACTATGTATCATGGATTATGAATTCTAATATGTGTAGGTTCCCCTTCAGACTATAACCTAATATGGGCATTCACAGTTACAACAGATAAACAAAAATGTGTAACTTCATTTTATATATTTTCTTTTTCCAGATTAAGTGTGCTTCAAACTTCTTTTACTTATCCAAGACAGCAAAATGCAACTACATTATACAATTTTCAACCATAGAAAAAATCATTTACATTATATCCATTTACCTGTCAACAACAAGAAGGGGGTGTTAGATAATAAGCAAGCACCTTTTGCGAAGAATCTGACTTCTTTAGACAAAAACAGAGCTCATGTAATCTCAACCATGTTTCATTTTGAAATTCAGGAATTTAGAATTTGCTGAGGCTCCAATTAATTTATTCAGCTAGTCTAATGCCTGCAATTAAAATCAATCTACAAAGTTATGTAATCTTTTTTTTAAAGAGAATGGAACATCATGTTATTATTTAGAACTACATTTAATAATAAAAAATCCAAATGTTGCGTATACTTGGAAACGGCCTTCATAAAGCAGCATAAAGTTATATGGACAAATGCTAGTCACTTGATTAAAAATACTAGTTATATACATTAATGTAATTTACACACTTCCGAGCATTTTAAATCTTCATTAAAATACTAGTTACTAAGCCAATCCACCAAACCTGGCATTATATGCAAATATTTTACTTTCCTACTTCCCAACATCCAGCTACCATCATAAATGTGTGTAGATGAATGTTCTCGTAAAGAACACAAACATATCAAAAGGTAGTTTTCAGAATCTACCACTTTAATAGTTAAAATGCGAATTCATTGAATATGCGATTCATGATTTATATCTTGATTTGATTCAATAATTAAATTTTATGATTTAAGATTTGAAATCCGGTTTGTAATTGTAAGATATTCATAAAGTCATATGTTGGTTGATACTGACATTTATTCCTTCAGGGTAACACTAAGCTGCATGTTTTATTCCTATGGATCATATCTTGTAAATTGGCATTTATTCCTATGTATCATATCTTGTAAATTGGCATTATAGTTTAGAATGTTTGATTCATATACCTTTCCGTAGGGTAAAAAAGGTACAAATTATGTTTTAAGTTTGTTTAAAAAAGCCTTTTGCTAATAATTAAACATAAATATAGTTTTATATCTTTGTAGGATTATTACCATAATGAGTGATCGTTTATGGGTGTTCCGTATACATAAAGATGGATATATATATTTATATATGTATATATATATATATATATATATATATATATATATATATATATATATATCAAACGGTTTTTCTCCCCCATTGGGGGGAGAAACAGGCGATTTTCAATTTCACAAAGGATCTCTGTATCCATTCTACCATGTAAAGCCTGAAAATGTGTTTTTTAGTTTTACCAAATCATTCACTTCCAAGTCGTGTTTCATAAAATTTGGGTATACATATGTCGATTTCATTCAATTCGACTTTTTGATTTGGGGATCTACAAGCATTCGCGGCGAAACTAATTTCTGTGTATAAAATCATATGCTATCCTCGAAGATTACGGATCTGGTAAGCAATATCAGTGGTGAAACCGAGTTTGTTAATAAAATTTTATGCCATATTTGCTTCAATCTGACTAGCGAATGAGGTAATATCCCTACCACTGTTTCACGAGTTTAGGATTCTGGTGATTCTTATTGGGCAAATTCTATTTCAACCCGTAATTTTACTTAGTAGCCCCCCCTTCAAAAAATAAATTTCTGAAGACAAAAATACCCTTAAGAAGTTTTTTTCTCAATTCTTCCAACTTTTACGTAATTTTTCACTGTTCTAAAACATCGAAACTCCAAAACCCTACTTTCCAACTTTTACGTAATTTTTTTATTATTTTGGAAGTACCACGCTGGGTTAAAACATAATGTTGTTCCAGTACGGAGCGAACAAATGTGGTTGGTAATATAACCACGTAGTGCCACTACGTGGTTATATGATAAACCACGTAGTGCCACTACGTGGTTATATGATAAACCACACATAGTCTCTACGTGGTTAGGTATCTAACCACGTCTTGTCAGTGCGTGGTGAACACAGAAACTCAAAAAAAAAAATAGTACAGATAAGTTTAGGGGTAATTTTGGAACAAACGGAGGGCTACTAAGCAAGTTTGGGGGTTTACAATCTTTTTAATATTTTGGGGGGGCTACTAATTGAAAATATGGGTTGAAATAGAATTTGCCTTCTTATTGATTTGGGATCTGGAAATCAAATGACAACTTATTTAAATATCCCTATGTTTTTCATACAATTGGTAAACTTGAGAATTTTTAGGATTATATCAAAGGGCAATTCAAAAATTTGGGTTATTTCCGGCAACCCGTAGAGATTCAAGGTAGTATTTTCTGGGCGTGTTTTGATAGTGGAAGGCACAACAATCTTTTCAATTTTTGGTGCCTAGTTGTTTAGATTATTTTGAGGGATCTGCAAATCAAAGAATACTCCTAATGTTTCCCTACGATTATGATTTACAATATTTGCTACGTTATAGTTTTGATCTTCGATATATGAGATGATGGCAAATCTTCGTACCATCCATTTTATTCCAAGTTAGGTTTTCATTTCTGGAATGGCGAACCTATTCCATTTCAAAATCAACGAACGTCTAAGAGTTCTGTGGCTTTCTAGAAGAGTGTGGCTTTACTGGCAGTGCACTTGTTTTGATCGATATATGGATAGTATTCATGGTTGTCGCTCTTCGTTCTTGACATCAAAAAACGATAGAATTTCGGAACCGCGATTAAGAATTAAAGATCATATGCAAAGGGTCTATACTCGATTTCAAGTCCGTCAAGGTCATCGAATTTGGATCTTATTTTCACATCTAGGATTTGTTCGTCCTTGCGATTCCAAGATTCAAGGAATCGTGTGGATGTCGACGTAAAACTTCATATTAGATATTGGTGGGTTTGGTTCGATTTTGGATGTGACGCCCCACCTCTATACCCACGCTAACCAAGAACACTATAAGGTAGTGCTGTCAATTAGCACGGAGAATAAGGTTGTTGAGGAGCGACCATCCATGTGACTTCTTTGTGCGAACACCGATATGTCAGATAGACTAGGATGCATATCATTTAAGAAGGAAATCCGACATACCGATATAAACACAAAACTATCACACGGTGGCTATATATATCTTCGGAAACAAATATAGAAATAAGCATAACACAAATCAGTCACAGACAATTCATATCACAAAGGCGGAATTAAATATGAATATAACACATGAAAGTGTACATCAGAGTAGTGGTCAAATAAGATCCACAATAACACAAAAGAATAGATACAAGTGCAAGACAATAGAATATGCATACATCAAGGAGTCTAATCTCAAATGTATACAACAAAAACTACTAAATTATAGTAGTTAGCCAAAAGTCAGATGATGGTTCCAGATAGGAAGTCATGAGGAAGCACCTGTAAAATCTTAGTCTGACCCGAGTATTATTTAAGAAGAAAATAATAAACGGATCAATCTAGCTATAAATATCAGATAAAGTGATATAGAATAAGAGATATGGCATAAACATATAATATCCATAATGGCATACTACTATAAGTATGAAAATGATAATCAACAAAAGATTAATCAATATCACAAGAATCTTCTCAAAGATCCAAAGAGGGCATCATACCCAAAACTTGTATTCGTGACAAGTTAATGACACACGAAAGCACCAATGTGAAAATTGATAAAGCATATCAATAAAAATCACGAAAATAGGTGAAGCAATAAATTCCAGAAATCAACACATGAAATCCAGAAATCACAAAGAGGGGGAAGTCCGAACACACGGACGAAAAGCTATCTCATGGAAGCTATCCATTTAATCTTTCGAACACACGAAAGGAAGTCCGAACACACGGACGGCCCGAAGACCATGGGGTGCTACCCCATATATGTGATGGCGAAACATCACACAAATGGTGTCTATACTAACCTTGAAGCCAAAGAGGTACGTGTGAGTCGAAATCACACATATGAGGTCTAGTCTAACCGTGCAGGCAAAGAGACATCGCACAATTGCTAGTCTAAATCATAAAAATGATCATCATGATCATAAGGAAGTGTCAATTACACTAAGCTAGTAAATATATGAGTTTAGCTTCATGTCCCATAACCACTAGCTTAACTTAAATATTTACGAACAAACTGTAGATCTCCACTAGGAAATTGTCACAAAAGGGTTCAATCGAACAAGTCCAAGAGCTAACCGACGAAGTGAACGCAAGCGTTTCATACCACTCGTTTTACTAAGTCGTTTAAGTCGATTTCTCATCCGAGTGAAGTAAAGGCTTGTATATACTAGTAGATTGGAAAACGGTTTTAAGAAAACGAACTTTTGATATTTAAAATAGTGTTGAAATCGCTTTGATGAAAGAGTTTTGATATTTACTACTAGTATTGAAAACCTTTATATTTTGAAGTGACAAAACATAGAAGTGATTGTAGAAACAATCAATCATAAAAATTCACATTCGAAGACGTGAATAAAATCCAAAGAAATCAACTCAAAATGCATCAAAGTAGAAGTTCTATTAAATGCTTTTTAGATAAGATCCCCTACGAAGAGGGATACGGGGTTCGACCTAGATCCATCAAAACGGTACGACCCAGTTGGCAAAGAAATCGACACTAGATCCATCAAAATGGATATTCCAAAAATCCCAAAGAAAAGAAGTCATCAAAGTTGGCAATAAATGATAACAACAAGTAGGGAAGTAACACGAATCGATTAAATTTGGAAATCATGCAAAACTGGCGAAATAGGCAAAATAGCAGCAGGTCGGTCGGCCGGATACAGAGCTCGGTCGACCGGACCCTGTTCTGAAAAATAGTTCGGGAAGCAGGTCGGTCGACTGAGCTCTGTAGCCGGTCGACCAAACCAGAGGCAGAGAAGCTCGGGTAGCAGGTCGGTCGACTGGACCCTGAGTTCGGTCGACCGGAGCCTGTTACCAGTTCTGCCAAAACAGAGGCAGGGAAATGCTGGGGTAGCAGGTCGGTCGACCGGACCCTGTAGTCGGCCGACCGGAGCCTGTTACCAGCACTCCCACGCCTACCAAATGAATGTCAATCCCTTCCGAATTTCGATCGGTCGAGCAACGACACTAAGGGTTTACGTCCATCGACTACCCGGCCATTTAAGCTCTTCGATTCATCACCAAAAACATGATCAAAACATCAAAGTTAGGATTTTCAAAGAATCGAACTCAAAACACTAAAAATTGGAATATTCACCAAATCAATCCAAACCAAAAGCAATTGCACAAGAATAAGTGTTAGGAATTCATACCTAACAATCGAAGATAAATATAGATTAAGATGTGAGATAAAAATCTCACCTTTGAACCAAAAAACAATGAATGAGAAGCTTGAAGACAAGGGAAGATCAACCACACTTCAATCTCAACACAAGAAGCTTGAATCTAAGCTTAAAAGAGAAACACTTCCCAATTTAGGTTTAGGAATTTTCTAAATTTGAAAGGAGAAAGGGTTGGAGAAGGAGGAGTTGATGCTTACCAATGTTTCTCTTTGATTTTGGAGCAAGAATTCAAGTCTACAAGAAGAACTAGGGCTTGGAATATCTAATTCCCTTTCCTTTCCACCATTTTCAGTTTTAGCTTGAGTTTGAGGAGTGGGAAATGAGTGAATGGAGAGGAGGGGGCTGAGTTAGGGTATTAAGTTAGCTAGTGGGCTGAATCCAAACCCAAAACCCAAATAGAAAAAGTAGCCAAATTCGATTAACTCCAAACATATCGAAGTTTATACATAAAAAGGTCGCAAACGGCATTTTGAACTCAATGGAAGCGGTCTCGAGTCCTAATTCGACTGTTTGCAAAAAGTAGCTTTTCGGACTTCAATCCGATCAACGATTCTATATTTAAATATAAAATCGACAAATATGCGGGTTGTTACATTGGACGTGGGTGATTTTGACGATTTGCATTGGCAGTTGTTAGTGGAAGCATGGAAGCGGTTACATAAAATGGAAGAACGAGTTGGAACTGTGTAGCGGTTAACATGATGATAGCGGTTACCAAAAGCGGTTACCAAATCCTGGTTAATGGATCACATGAAGCACGCATATGAGTGATTGCAATTTCAAACTGGAATGGTCCTAGCATTCTAATACATAGAAAAACATGTATATGAGTTAAAGGGCAGGGCTTGGTATATGTTTGTGATATGTACTGATATGTATTGTGTATTACATAGGGCTATATTAGGTTTATTAATCGCGCTAGATTGGGTAGATTGGTGGTTATAGGAGTTTGTGTTTGTAAGAGGTGTGCTGTTGTGTTATCTACATTGTACTAATGCGTGTACTATTTTTGTTTGTTATTAATAAATGAACCCATTTTCAATATATATATATATATAATGTGTTGATGGTGTCAATAAATTTATTGATTACGTGTTTTTCTACAAGTAGAATATGGAGGAACTACTAGGTGCCCATGCTTCATGTGAGATAACAAAAAAATTTAAATAAAGGAGGAAATTTTGAAGCATTTACTACTAAATGGTTTTGTTCCACATTATTCTACATGGATTTTCCATGGAAAGGAAGAAGTTGGTGAACCAACAACATCTGAGGCAGATTCAAATAATTAAAATGACGATAACCCATATAAAGATATATTAATGGATGCGATGGGGGCGTTGGTTATGATGCGGAAGAGTAGCCACAAAATCTCAAAGCACAAAAGTTCTTACACATGTTAAAAGTGGCTGATGAACCACTTAAGGATGGATGCAATATAGAGACGAAGATACCTGCATGTGCGAAGATGATGGCTCTTAAATCTTGACAAGGTATGACACAGGCATTTTTTAAGGCTATGAGTACACTAATTAACAACATGTTGCCTGAAGGGCATAAGCTAATTCAAAATTTTTATGAAGCTAAAAGATGGCTTGGTTAGATAAAATTGATGTTTGTAAGAATTTTTTCATGTTGTATTACAAAGAAAGTAATATGAAGTGTGTTTGTGATATTTGTAAAATTCGTCATCACAAGACCGAAGATACTAGAAATAATTGAAAAAATATTGCTGTAAAATAACTTCAGTACTTCCAGATCATTCCAAGATTGAAAAGATTATTCATGCCACCAAATCGTGCTACAGGCATGACATGGCATTATTATAATATGCCAACCGGTTTTTCAATGGCTCATCTAATTGATGGCGAGGCATGGAAAGAATTTGATCGTCGACATTCAGATTCTCATCATCTGATCGAAATGTCTGATTGGACTTATGTATGGACTGTTTTTGTGGCGAACCGAAAATTCGAATACTTCGTCTTCCAATTTCGTAAGATTTTAAATATAATTAAGTGTTATAAATATGATTTTTTCACCTTGTTAGACATCATTTAATTGATGAATAATGGCAAGAAACTTGTTTTTAAATTTTTTTACAAAAATATAGTCTTTGAAGAAAAATCGATAATGTGATCAAAAATTGGTTTATCGGTAAACAATTTTTCGATAGATATAAGTTGTTCGAACTCTTGTACACTTATCTAACGATCAAATGAGCACATTAGCAACTAATCAACATAACATCTCTTCATAAAGCATGAAATGTTCTAGAAGCTTCGATATGGATAAGAGATATTATCATGAGAGGGGTATAATGGTAATTAACATAAAGGAGAAGTGATGGGAGGTGAACCTTCCATGGCATGGTGTGGGGGGGGGAGTTGGGTGAACGCAAGCTTAAAGAGCAACATTCTTATGCATGTATAAGGAGAGACATACCTTGGAGTATAATCACAAATTCAAAGCTAAAGTTATCATAAAATCAATGGCTTCTTCTCCTTCTCCATCTCTATGTTCTAAAGAATATTATTGCAAATCAATTCCAAATCCACTCAAACTTGGAGTAGAGCCTTGGGTTAATGGTACAACAACTTCCACCATGTTAAATATTGAAGAAGCAAAGCCACTCCTGAAGAAAGAGAAGGCCGTGAGCAAGGAGGGGTTTGGGAGGGCAAGAGCAAGGTGGAAAGCCAGGAAAGGAGGTTGCTAGCTTGGCTTTGGACTTGTGTTCTTAGTTCTTGGTTATTGTTGGATTAAAGGTGAGTTAATAGCTCACATTGAATGAAAATATAACACATATATGTTTATGTTTGATTGTGTTTATGTTGTTTGACTTGTTGTTGACATATGTTACATTATTGATTTGAATTCTTGCTTTAAAAGTAAGTGACATATGTAATTCATGTATATGGACTTGAATGAACTTGGAAAGGACTTGAATGTACTTGTATGACATAAGACTAGGCCCTGAACAAAGCACATAGGTTATAGATGGACTTTGGTATAGATTGGATTCAGATTTGAAATTGCACTTATAGCGATAGTCGATATAGATGTAGTTTGGAATTGCCATGTTTTTGGCGATTGCTATGAAACTTTACAGAGAGATCCTTAAGAGTTTCTCACTATATTCGTAATTTTTTATAAGTATGTTTGTTGCTATTAAAAGCTTGAATAGTAAAAAATTAGGTAACATCTCGAAAACTGACGAAAACTTCACTTGTGCAAAACTATATGTTTAGCCTTGATTTTGGACTTTAAATGTTTGAAAAGATATTTAAATTTATGTATTTTGTTTTATTTTTTTACATCTGTTTACTAACTCATATTAGAGTATTTCAAATGTTGGTTGAGATTTTTATGAATATTTAAATATTAGTTGTGAATTTTAAAGAAGAGATGTTTTTAATTATAAGTTTTAAGGAAAATTGTGAAGTTGTTATTTTCAAATAATATTTTGGATAAATGTTTTAAAACCTATTATAAGTATTTTCAAGTATTCTGAAAGTATATGCAAATGTTTTTGAAAAGAGTCAAGAAGGCAGGATCATTGTAAGCCCATGAAAGCTATGGTTAGATATTGGTAGGGCCAATAGGTTTGTAGTTAGCTCATGAAAACTATATCCGGATTAAGATATTGACAGAAGTCAATGGGTTCCTAGTCAACCCATGAAAAGTAGGAAAAAAGGAAAGATATTGGAGTTACCAATTGGATGAGTGCAAGCATATGGCAAGCTTGGGTTGATGAGTGAAAAAGTCCAGAAGTAGTTGTAAGTTTACTAGTCTGGTACATTTATTAAAAATTTAGTAGAATTAGTAAAATAATTGGATTAATTTAGAAATGTGAAATATAATGTTTATTTTAAATCTGCAAGCAGAGTCGGAGCGGAATTATGCAAGTAGAAATAAAAATCATGTCACACACCATGGGGGTTCCAAGTCATTCCAGCATTACCGTCAAGAGTTTGTAAATTTATTAATTGCGATTTTGAATATTTATTACACTGTATAATTTTATTATATATATAATAATAATACATAATAATTTTAGAAAAGAGAGCATGATCGTCCCGTCTCCTACGTGGAAGTGTTTATGCATACTATCGCCATAGAGCGTGTCAATGAAGATGACTCAATAACATACACATTGCATGACACAAAATCACATGAGGCCATCGTAAGCATATTTTAAATTATAAGTTACAAATAATTAAAATAATGTAGTATGGGTTTTAATTATAATTATATTTGTAATCGAAGGATAAATTTATCCAAGAATGAGAGAAACTGCTTGAGGTAACAGAGGATTAGCTGACCGTTGAAGATGAGGACCAAATTTTTTACGTAGTTATGGAACCGCCAACGCCGAATAGGTGTTTTGGTTTTGGAAACCAAAAGGTAATGTGTTTATGTATAATATATTTATGAATAATGTATAACACATTGATTTTATTAATAACAGTATACGAGTTTCGTATACTTTGGTAAACAATGTTACAGGTTAGTTACAGACAAAGCAACTATCAAAAAGCTTAGGACAATCCGGGGATTGCAGAGTTGAGAGCTCAGGTTGTTGACTTGGAGGATAGAAGTAGAAGTCGGTGTGCGGAGATGTACCAGGTGCTGGATGAGTGCATTGTTGTGTATATGCAATAGCATGGTACATTTCCTTAATCATTAGCGGGATTTGGAGGCGATGAAGACCAGTAGGTATAATTTTTTTGTTTATGTTGCAAGGTAGTTTGACTATGTATATATACGCACTTTGAGGTGGGTGAGGTAGTTTGACTATATTACTAAGTAGTTTGAGAGTTACATATACTTTGAGGTGGGTGAGGTTGATGTGATTTGATATTTATGATGCATTTTAAGATGTTGTTGGATATGTGAGGTTCATTTAAGGTGATGTTTAACATATTTTAAGATATTGACATATGTTTGTGATTTGTGGTCTATTGTTGAATGTTTGAGCTTGGTTTATCGTATATATTGATGTTTTTTTATTGTTGATGTGTATTTTATGATATATGTTATTTGGAATTTGATATATATGATTTATACAAGCTAAGATGCATATTGTTATATATATGTTGTTTGGTGTTGCTAAAATTAAAAAAACCTTCAGATTTGTGACGACTTCCGACGGCTTACAAATAGTAGTTTTCTGATGGCTTGTGTAATGACATAAAATTTTCGTTATTTGATTATAAATGTTTAATTAACTTTAAATATTTAAAATAATTGAATTTTGGAATTTAATAATTTACAATTGAAATATAGGGGATAATTAAATATTTGAATTATGAATTAAAAGTCAATTAAATGGATTTATTAATTTTATTTAACTCCTTTTAACTAATAAATAATATTGGCGAATTCAATTTGTAATTTTATTTACAAATATAAAATAGATTGGATAAATATCGATAACTAAATATTTAAATCTATGAAATTTGCCTCCCGGGGCACAGTCTCAGATTTTGATGAAACAAGTTTCATTGGATCCATAATAGTGAATTATATTACATTGTCGAATTTCGTAGCGATCAGACGTACCGTTTGGTCCGGCGAGATCGAAACACGTTGAAATTAATATCGAAAGTTTAATATAATTACTAGGTTTAAAAACCTATCTTTTGCATATGCTCGAATTAGGCCTTGAAACAAGTTCCATTGCGTTCAAAATAGGGGTATAACATATAGAACGTCAGGCGGCATACCTCGTTTGGAGTTCGACATTTTTGGGTATGTTTTGTTGAATATTTTAATATAAAATATAGACATATGTACATATTCCCCTTGATTTTGGCCATACCCTCCATCATGCTACCTCATACCCATGCCCATACCAGCCATCATACCCTTCACTCATTTAAGCATGGTCTCTAAAGCAAGAATGGTCTTCCCTCTTTTAAAATCCAAGTTCAAAACTCAAAATAAAAATATATACACTTATAAAAATCTTGATTCTTGCTTCATTAATTTTGTTTGCTTGAGATCTTCTTGCCGAGGTGTTTGGCGGACTACGGCATCATAGTGGAGAGGCTCGACAGTTTTGTCAATTGATGGTTTGATTGGGATTTTGATTTCTCGGTCATACAGGTAGAGTTGGGTGGATTTGAGCTTGGTTTTGGATTTGTCGATGGATGGAGCTTCCGGTGGTAACAAGTTGGGGGCTGCGGCCTCATCTTGGAGGAGGCGACAATCGCCAGTAGCGCATTTTAGGGCAGAAGTCACGATCGGCTAGGGGTGTCCGAGCGGGGCGAGGCGATGGCGTTGTCGGAATTTGAATTCGACAACCGAAGCTCCGTATCAATGCGTACATGGCCATGGAATTTTGGGTTCATGTTTTACTGTGCATGCATGTGTTTAGATTTGGGGGAAGAAGAAGAAAGGACGGAGAGGGGTATATTTGTAATTTTATACAAGTTGTTTAAATTTTAATTTTTAAATTATCGATAACTTATAAATTTTGTATCTCTCTCATACGAGTTCGGATTTGAATGCCGTTTTTTGCATTGGACTGATGTCATCGAAATCTACGCGATGGAATTAGTTTGGATGGATTTGAAGTCAAAATTTAGGGTAAAATCGAGTGGCCGTTCGGTTTTAATCCAAAATCGGGCCGTTTCGACGGAAACGAAAATCAATGTGAGTTTAACTCATATTTAATTTATTTTTATTATATCATATTAATGATGTTATAAACGTTTATTGATTGTTTGGATGTATGGTTAAATTGTTAATTGCTTGTTTGGTTGAATTTTCATTTGGAAAATTGATGACGAATTAAATTGACCTTTATAAAACCATATGGTTATCTATATAATATCCATAACCATTGTTTTGTAGGAAAAATCTTTAGAGAGACCCAAAGGGGGTTTCTCGCCTATAAATTATTTTATATAGATTCATATGCTGTTATATGGATGATAATTGAATAAAATCCTGGTATTCCATCTAATAGTTTAAATGTTGTTATAGCGATTTCTACTATACCGTCGTTTATTAAATTTCATCCCTAAAACTCTGTCGTTTGAACTTAAGCTTGTGTTTCCGCTAAAAAGAATATTGAAAATTTATTAATAATTTTGATTAATGATAATTTAAATTAATTAATAATTTAAATTAATTAATTTGAAATTTAGTAACCAATTTAATAAATGATGTTTAAAATTGGTTTATTATTACATTTAATTAATCATTTTTGTTAATGATGTTTTATACTCAATTAATTGCTTTACTACTGATTATTTGAGTTTAATTAGTTCTTTTAATTAATGGTAATGGAGTTTAATTAATTTATTTAACTTAATTAATTATTTAAATTAACGATGATAGAATTAAATTAATTATTTCAATTTATGATAATTGAAATTAATAATCATTTTAATTGGTGATATTTAAAAATAATTAATCTTTTTAAATAATGATATTTGAATTTTATTAATCATTTTAATTAATAATTGTTTTTAAATTTAATTACTTGTGTTAACTAGTAATATTTGGAATTTAGTTAAATCATCTTAATTAATAATGTTTTATAATTAAATAAATCATTTTAACAAGTGATGTTTTAATTAATTGTTTTAGCTAGTGGAGTTTGAATTTAATTAATCCAATTAATTTATGATTAATTGAACTTAATTAATTGTTTTAATTAATGGAATTTAAAATTATTTATCATTTTAATTAATGACGTTTGAGATTAATTATTCATTTAATTAATGATTATTTGAATTTTATAAATCCTTTTAACTATTGATATTTAAAATTAATTAACCAATTTAATAAAAGTGATTTATGTAAATTATTTGATATAATAAATTTGGTTTAATTAACTGATTTAAAAGTTAATAAAATGATTTAAAGTCTACTAAATGATTTATAAAGATTTTTAAAGTTGATTTACCATTGTTATAAAAGTGTTTGGAAATAATTATCTATTTTACTACAGAAAACGGATTTGTTTATTTAAAAGAAATTTTAAATGTGATTAATTTTCTTTCGAGATAATAAATATTGTTTCAAAGTTATGCAAATTGGAACTCGATTATTGGGATGTTAAGTTGGATAACCTTCTAGGTGTTCTGTCTGATGTTGGTTTAGGCAGATGGGTTCGCGCGCTTGGAAAAATTATTCTCTTAACGTTTTAACAATCAGGAACAATTTATAAAAGTGTTTTACTAGTAAGGAAATCATGCAAAAGTTTAGTTCGTTTTTAAAATGATTCGTTTATGCAAATGAATTATTTCCATAAAATGAATCATTGATATTATGGAAATGAATTATTTCGATCTTTCTTCAGTAATCCGGGTTTTTTTCTCCTAGCAGCAAGGTGAGCTACTGCTCACAATTTCTAGCTGAAGCAAAAGCTTCAAAATGCCAAAATCTTACCGAAAATAACTTCAATACATTGATATTATGTTTAGTGTTTTTGGTGGAATATGAGTTTGTATGTCACTTTGCACATCATTTTCTCACAATTCCGGCAATGAAATGCTGCGGGATTTTCTTCAGTTGATAGCCTATGTGTTGTAGTATATGCATGCCAAATTTCATTGCAAAACATATTCGTTTGATGCTTGAAAACTGCACTGCAAAATCAATGCATAGCCTGGAAATCACCTGTACACATTTTGTGTTGTGTTGCTGCAAACATGGCCTGAGTCAATGTTTGAGACATCATTACTTTCTCATACTTTATCAAAATTGAGTGGTTCTTTTTGCAGATTGAAGTAGGAGTGTTGAGATACATTCCTGCAAATTTTCATGACAATCTAGGTTCGTTTGCTATTTCGAAACTGCTGTCGAACTTGTACTCACAGCTTGCTGTAATTTAGTGTTTAAAACCTTGTTTTGGTCCAACTTTGAAATGACGCAGATTCTTCGTTTCAAATCAGATTTAGGTTATTCTTTTTTTAGATTGAAGTAGGAGTGTTTAATTACATTCCACCAAATTTTCATGACAATCTGCGTTCGTTTGCTATTTCGAAACTGCTATCTAACTTGTACTCGCAGGTTGCTGTAATTCAGTGTTTAAAACCTTGTTTTGGTCCAACTTTGAAACGACCCAGATTCTTCGTTTCAAATTGGATTTGAATGGTTCTTTTTGAAGATTGAAGTAGGATTGTTGAACTACATTTCTGCAAAATTTCAAGTCATTCTGACACAGATAACTTATTCAAACTCGCCATCGAATATATAGTCGCGACTTGTTTTGGATTTTTTGTGATGGTGAAGGCGTTTCTGGCGATGGCATGGGTAGCGTAGGGTCGGGGTAGGTGGCAGCTGTCTTCAGTATGGAGGCGATGGCCTATGGTGATCTCTGACGGCGACGAATTTGGTGGAGGCATGGTCATGTTTTTGAATTCCTAAAGATGATGTGAATGAGAGAGGGAAGGAGATGAGATTAGTTAATTTGGTGGTAATTAATGTTGTAATTAGTGATTTAATATTATATTATTCAAATCGAAATCTTGTTTAATCAATAACTTTCACATACGAGGTTCAATCGAGGAGCGGATTTTTTGGTTATGCTCATGATAACGTAAGCTTCGCAATGAAACAGGTTTGGACGAATTTGGAGATAGTTTAAATTTTGGGTAAAATCGGACGTCGTTCGATTAACGTTCTAAACCGGATCGCCTCGACGACAATAGAGATTTCGGTGAGTTAAACTCACCTTTTTGGTTAACCAGAAATATTATATAGTTAATAAAAAATTTATTGACTGAATGTTTGGACGATTGATTATTTTATCGGTTGGTTTGGATTTATTCCTGCATAGTAGCGGATAACCCATATTATATAATTATATACTGTTTGTGATGTAAGGGATCAGGTTAGAGGGATCCAACTGAATTCCTTGCTATTGTTGATTTATTTCTAATAAAACCCATGTTATATGAATTATTGGATATGAAATCAAATTAATCGACACTATTGGTTATGACGTTGTTTATGTTCAAAACTAAAACCTGTAGTGATAGAAAATCAATATCGATATTGGTTAAGTGTTGGGTAGCTATAGGCCTTGAATTAGTATTTTTAAAATACTATAAATTGTCAATAGAGTTGGAGTTGAATTTTTAAGACAGGAAATGATTTCAAAATCTGAATTTTGGTTTCCAAATATTGTTTTTAAAATTACTTATTTATATTTAAAATTATTTTAAAAGTTATTTACTTATAATTAATATTGTTTTAAGATTTGTATATCTTATAGTGTTTTGAGGTTATTTTTATTTAATACCTTTTTAAAGATTATTTTTTTATACTTAATGTTGTTTTGAAGTTATTTATCAATATTTTAATACTTTGGAAGTTAATTATTTTAAAAATAAATATGGCTTGAAATTTATAAAAATGATTTATTAATAATTTTTTGGAAATTAATTATTACTATTTAAAATAATGGTAAAGGTTAATTATTTTTGTTTATTTAATAATGTTTTGAAATTATTGATTATTAATTTTAAGAGTTTTAAAGTTAATTAATTATTACTTATAATGTTTATTATTGATAATTATTATTATATAATAATGTTTTTGAAGTAAATGATTTTTATTTATTTATAAATGTCTCCGAGACTTATAAATAGAGTTTATAAATAGTCTTGGGTTTATAAATTTATTATAGGGGTCTTATAAAATGGTTTGAAGACTTAAAGGAAGATTATCTACAAAGTAAAAGAGTTTTATAAATGTTTTAGATATTTATAAATGGGTTTATGGATTTATAATAAGAGTTTTATAAATTGTTTTATGAGTATATAAAGTGTTTTTAAATTTGTAAAAGAGTTTATAATTAGAAATGGAGGCTGGGTTTATAAGGGGTTCAATAATGATTTACAAACGGTTTCAGAGATTTATAAAATAGTTTTATAATTGGTTTTAGAGATTTATAAGGGATTTATAAATGATTTCAGAATTATATAGAAAGTAATTATTTCTCAGTTTTTGTGAATATACTTATATCAGTAGGATTAGTACATAGATATTTTCCAAGTATTAAAAAATATAAGGGTTTGTGAATGAATCATTCTAAAGGTATGGTATAAAAATATTACAAAGTGATTTTAACTAACGAAAAGGTTAATTAAGGGGCTAGGGATACTCATGTGCTCAACCAATGTTGGTTTTCATTATGGAATAAATTCCTATTTTGGATGTGTTTTGTGGATAGCAAAATAAGCAACTATCAAAATTTGGACCTAAAACATAGGAGAAACACGTGAGTTATATGGCATAGTCATAGCCGATGATGTTGTACTATGCGTATAATCTTGTTTTGTTCTTCTAGGAAAAAGGGTAAGGAAATCCGTCCACTAACGATAAGGAGGTGATCTCCAATCTTATCTTTAACTGTTTATTCCCAAAAGAACCAGGATTGAGTTTACCAGAAATTATCGAATGTTGTTTCGAAGAGACCATGATTGGATATGTTATCCGAGAAACACTTCAATCCAACTCAAGAGTTTCGAAGTACAGACATCTTGAAGATGATGGAATTGAAGACAGAGCTCTCAAGTGTTTCGTTCTGTCCTAGAACGAACTTGTATGGATGAGTGTTGGCATTACATTGCTGCCTGGAGGGCAGTGTTAGCATTCCAAGTAGGAAGTGCTATAGAAAAGGGAAAAAGTAGCCTCAAGCCCCATTAATCGAGAATGACTAAAACAATGGATATGCAGCAGGGCTAAGTGGATCGCTCCCAAGTAGGGTATGGCATTCCTATCCAGAGTCAATATTATCTCTCATTTTTATGCTTTAGGGCCCATTAACGGAGGGGTGATCATATTCGGTACTATTAGCCAAGCAGTAGCCCAGTCCTATATTGGCAGGGGATCCTGGAAAGGTCCTCAGTGTTATTTTACCTAGAGATGCATGGTGACATGCGGTACCCCAGTAGCTCGGTCATTGTATGGAATCCATTGTCCAATAAGCATCTTACGGACTTAGTTGTGCCGAACAATGCTGAAACATGAGATGTAGGCATTTCATCTATATTCATATTTTACTTTGACCCCTATACATTATTATAATATTAATGGATTTTCTATAGAAAATGTTTTAGTTATCGTAAGGGAAAATCTCATCCGTGTTTATATGCGGCATGGTCTTACGAGATACCTTTATTTACAAAGGATTTTTGAAACTTTAAAATTTGAATAGGTGTGTTTATCTCATGCTGGTTTACCAGACTACCTCGGGTGTTATTTTATTATAATGCTCGGGTCAGACCGAGCATATTACATGTTTAGTTGGACGTTTTTGAGCTTTAGGAGACGAGCTAGAGGCCAGAGACGTATTCACGTACATGGTTACTATTCCACAGTATTCTTTGTTGTATTTATCAGCAATTGTGAGGACATGTTATTACAGCTGTTCGGGCTGAAATAGGTTACCATACTCTGATGCAAATAACGTTAACGTCCTCGTCCATTTGCGCTTCTTCCTCTTCTACTTCTTCTTCGTCGTCCTCTAATGGATTATGAATACATATGTTAGAGGAATCATCTTCAATAACAATTGGGTCTGCATGACTATCCATTAGAAATTTTTGCAAATTTCTAAGAATCTTGCCTTGTTTCTCTTATTCCTTTGCCATCCTTATTTGCATGACTTGTAATTTAGTCAGCATTTGCAGGGAATTCTTCATAGTTTCCTCGATCTTCATTACTTGAGCCAATGTAGTTCGTAGAAATGGACCAGAATTAGGAGAAGGGAAGGACAAGGTTGCATTTTGGTTTGATTTAGAAGAGGAGGCCATTATTTTATATTTTCAAAAGTTTATTATAGAGAAAATGAAGTGAAAAGACAGAAGAATTCGAAATACAGTGATTATATAACCACCAACCTAATTTTAAAGGGAAAATCAAAATTTCAAATTTTACCGTTGTATGTCGACATAGGGGGTAGGGCCATGTCGACATCCTTATGAAAATATTGACAATTATATTTTTCTATATTTATTTAAATATATATGTTACTATATATATATTCTATATCTCAGTTATAGAACAAATACCTGGTTCTCTTCTTAATTTAGTAAAAGTTGATTGATTCAAGAGTTTGGTCAGAATATCAGCTATTTGATTCTCAGTGTTGATAAATTTAAGAGAGATAATCTCTTTACTTATATTATCTCTGAGAAAATGATGTCTGATATCAATATGTTTGGTTCTAGCATGATGAGTAGGATTTTGGATAAATTTATTGCACTTGTATTATGAATATTTAATCCAAAGTCCTTTAGGGTCTGTTGCATATAGATAACTTGAGAACAAGATAAAACAGCAAAGATATATTCTGCTTCAGTTATTGATAGTGAGACGGTATTTTTCTTTTTACAAAACCAGGAAACCAGAGAATGTCCTTAAAAGTGACAAGTTCCACTTGTACTTTTTCGGTCTGATTTACAACCAACATAGTCAGCATCACAATGTGAGATTAAATCAAATGAATCATTTTTAGGGTAAAATAGACCATAGTCTAAAGTGTGTTTGACATATCTTTGGATACGTTTAACAACTTTTAAATGAGTTTCTTTGGGTTGAGATTGGTATCGTGCATAGAGACAGACACTATGCATGATATTAGGCCTACTCACAGTTATATAGAGTAGCGATCCAATCATTCCCCTGTATAGTTTTTGATCAACATCTTTTGACATGTCTTCTTTATTCAAGGCTTCATTGGTTGCCATAGGAGTGGGTTTTCCACTTGCAGTGGTCATACCAAACTTATTAATTAGATCTTTAGCATACTTTTCTTGACTAATAAAAATACCACTATCTAATTGTTTTATTTGCAATCCTAAAAAGAAAGTAAGTTCACCCATATGACTCGTCTCAAACTCTGTTGTTATTATTTAAGAAAAATCTTTGTTCATTTCATTGTTTGTTGATCAAAAAATAATATCATCTACATAAATCTATACTAATTGGATATCATTATTGTTCCTTTTAGTAAAAAGAGTATTATCTACTTTACCAATTTCAAAATTTGATTGTAATAGGTAAGATCTTAGTTTGTCATACCAGGAGCTTGTTTCAGACCATATAAAGCTTTCTTTAATTTGTAAACATGATTTAGAAACTTTTCATCTTCAAAAAGTGGGGGTTGTTCAACATAAACATCCTCTTTAACAAAACCATTTAAAAAGGCACTCTTGACGTCCATTTGAAATAATTTGAAGTTGTAGTGGTTTGCAAAAGCATGTAGAATTCCAATGGCTTCTAATCTTGCTATGGGTGCAAAGGATTCATCAAAATCTATTCCTTCTTCTTGACAATAACCTTGCACGACTAACCGAGCTTTATTTCTAACAACCTCACCTTTTTCATTCATTTTATTTTTATAAACCCATTTAGTACCTATTATAGTTTTGTCCTCGGATCTAGGAACAAGTTCCCACACATCATTTCTGGTGAATTGATTCAGTTCTTCTTGCATAGCAAGAATCCATGAATCATCAGATGATGCTTCCTTTGGATTTTTGGGTTCAATAGTTGATATAAATGCTACATTACTCATATTGTTTAGTTGATTTCTAGTTCTAACAACAGATTCAATATTTCCTAGTATATTTTCTATAGGATGATCTTTTAAAAGCCTGATCATTTTATTAGGATGAATAATTTCACAATTTGTTTCATTTGATTCATTATTTAAAGTGACAAAATCATCTTCATCATTTATTTGAACAAAATCTTTGAAATTTTCATCAAAAGATACATGCATTGTTTCTTCAATGGTATCAGTTTTTAAATTGAAAACTCTATATGCTTTACTTCTATTAGAATATCCGATAAAGATTCCTTTGTCCGATTTAGTATCAAATTTATCCAAATTGTCCTTTGTATTTAGAATAAAGCAGTTACTTCCAAAAAAATTAAAATAAGATATCTTTGGTTTCTTATTGAAAAGAAGTTCATATGGTGTTTTATTGGTTAGAGGTCTAATTAAAATCCTATTCAAAATGTAACAAGTTGTAGCGACTGCTTCAGCCCAAAAATTTCTTGGTAATTTACTATCTGAAAGCATAGTTCTTGCACACTCTTGAATCATCCTATTTTTATGCTCTACCACTCCGTTTTGTTGTGTAGTTCTTAGAAAAGAAAATTTATGAGTTATTCCTTTTTGATTACATAAATTCTCAAAATTTTCATTTTTAAATTCTCCAACATGATTGCTACGAATAGTTTTGATTTTTAAAGAAAGTTGACTTTGAATTCTTTTTGCAAAAGTTTTAAATAAATCAAAGGCATCACTTTTAAGTTTTAAAATTTTTTTCATGTAAATCTAGAATAATCATCTACAATTACAAAAACATATATACTATGATTTATTGACTGAATTTGAGATGGACCAAACAGATTTAAATGAAGTAACTCAAGAGGTTTTGAAGTTGAAATCATATCTTTCAATTTGAATGAACTCTTCCTAAGTTTTCCTAATTGACAAGCATCATATATATATCTACTTTAAAATCAATTTTAGGGATACCTCTTACTAAATCAAGTTTTGAAAGTCTAGACAAAAGTTTGAAATTCAAATGCCCAAATATTTTATGCTAAATCCAAGGGTCACTTGTATTAGCCAAAAGACATAGGTTATCATTTGAGATTTTCATACTGAGAATATAAATATTTTTCTTCCTAATTCCTTCAAAGATAATATTTGATTTATTATCTTCGATGTGACACTTATCCTTTTCAAATTTAATTTTGTAGCCCTTATCACATAGTTGACTTATGCTAAGTAAATTGTGTTTTAAATTCCTAACTAACAAAACATCAGAAATAGTAGGAGTTTTAGAGGTACCGACATTGTCGATGTCAATCACATATCCTTTTGAGTTGTCCCCAAATTTGACCATTCCTCCATCTTCATAAATTATGTCATTCAGTATTTCCGGATTGTCAGTTATGTGTCTTTAACATCCACTATCAAGTATCCATTCGTTTTTCTTGATTTGCACCATTTCCATTAAGTGTTGATTTTTCAAAGGCCGTATAACACATCTGTTCCTACACAACACACCAATTCGGTAGATAAGTTGATTTTCTATAATAACAATATGTAGAATTATGAGACAATGATGATTTGGACAGTTTTGAACTAGTGTTAACAGAATCTCTAAAAATTGTCATTTTAAACTTTTTCAAAATTCAGATTATGATAACTTAGAAAACTAATGCTCCGATACCAAATGTTGGAAATGCAGATTACAGATCTTAAGGTAGAATTAACACTATAAGGGAGGTGAATAGTGTTTAATGGATTTTATGGAATTTTGGAAGTCTTTTCAAATTAAACACAAACAGATGCAATTCACAAACACCAAAACAATCACAGAATCTGACACAGAAGCAAATAGTACATAAAAAGCAGTAAAGGAAAGAACACGCGGAATTTTATACTGGTTCGGAGTTACCCTACATCTGGTCCCACACAATTTCTTGTACAGATTTCTTTTCAAATATAATGTCGATAATACAACCTCGATTTCAAGGCCACGAGATACACCCTCCTGTCTCCGAGTCCAGGGCAAACTCTCTTGATTTAACCAGGCTACAAGATCACCCAATTGATTTACGGGCTACAATCACACCCACTTGATTTACGTGCCACAATCACACCATTTCCAATAACACTTTGATAGATTGAGAGACTCAATACACTTCTTTGATTACAAATGATCGTATAACTCTAAATAGCACTGAGATCTTTGGGAGAGAGTGGCAGAGAATCAAACTAGAGATGATCGAGTTTGATTCACTTAAGAGTTAACCCTTTGAATACTTTTAAGAAGGGACCCTTTTATATTGAATTGGTGTTATTTAAGAGTTAACCCTTGAGATATTTCTATGTTTTTCATCACTTTAAATTCGAGTAAATCTATATTTATATCATTCCTTTTTTATTAAAGTAATGTTTCCCTTATAAGACTTATATCCTATTATCAATTGCTATATATCTTGTTCAAGTTAGACTGACCCATGTATTTATTACTCGGGTTAGACCGAGTTACAGGTTAGCTCTCTTGGCTTTTGCTTAAGCTGTTCACTATGGATCCACCTATCGACTTTTGGATTAGATGCATAGTTTTTGTGTAGTGTATTTTGTAGTGTGACTCGATTATGTATATTCTTTTATGGGGGACTTGATGTATGTATATATTGTGGTTGTATCGCCAACCACGTATGACACTTTGTATTGTACTTGATGTATGTGTATATATATATGACTGTGTTTGCTGTTCTGTGATCTGTGATTATTACTTCTAATATGTTTTGTTCTGAATTGATCCTGTAGCCAACATGGTATTGTATTAGAAAAGAATTAAGTATGTCGAACCACTAAAGATGAAATGAAAAAAAAGAACACATTATTGACATACTTAATGCTTATTTAATACAAGACTATGGATGTTCGCTCCTAAACAGGCATATTCTCTACACTAGCAGACAATATTACCTAGTAATACTCTTTGTTAGTGTGGGTCTCAAGGTGGGGTGTCACAGCTTGGTATCCGAGCTGAATTCAGAACAAAATAATAAACACAGAATAGTTTACATACTACGATACATCAAGTATAATATAAGTGAAAACATCGTTCCAAATTGAAGTTGTTTCTAATATTGTCCTTAACCTTTTCGGGTCCTTTGGTGGTAGATAAGTGGGAATACGTCTAGTAATGTAATTTTTAAAGTCCATAGTATTCCTTATTTAATGAATTTAATTGATGATATCTACCTCTTTGAATAATTCAGTCTTATCTTAACTTTCAGCTTATGGCTGGAAGAGGAAGTGGTCGCACTTTAGAGGCTGAGCCATCCAATGGCTCACGCCCCGATGGTGTGTACATGTCGACTGATTAAATTCTAGAGCTTATCTGGAGCACTCATCCCCCAGCTCTAGCTCGTTCTTCTCCTTCGTGCAAATCCACATTTGCGCGCATGTGCTATGACTTCACACATGTAGGAGGCAAGCCATTCAAAGGCTTGAAGTCAATCTTAGAGGTCCAGGCATGGCTCCATACATGCGAGCGCATTTTTACTCGCATGGAGATTTCTAGTCATCATCGCGTTCTTGTCGCATCTAGTATGTTGCAAGAACGTGCATTAGATTGATATGGGTTGCTCATGGAAGAGATTGATGACTCTACTTTAGTGTGGGAGCAATCCAGAGAGAGATTTGAGCTTATGTTCGTTCCAAAGTCTAAAAAGGCTATTCTAGCTCGATGTTTCCTTGACCTTAAGCAAGGGAAGTCGACTGTTTCTGAGTATGTGGCATATTTCGAGGCCTTGTACAAATATGGTCTCGAGCATATTAGCACTTCATATAAGAAGAATCATAAATTTTTTTCTGGCATTAAGAAGTATTTGAAGAAATCCCTTATGTTTCAGCTCAAGTTATCTTTTGAAGAGCTTGTGGATGTGGCCCTTCATCTCGAAGCGGTCGAGAATGAGAAGGATTGTGATGTTGAGATGAAGGCTCGGAGAAATCCGAACAAAAAGCGCTTTCCCTTCCATAAATCTAGATCTTTCCATCCAAGCAAGAAGAAGAAGCAAGGCGGTTCTAGTTCGCACTCTCATGTAGCACCCCCTTCAACTAAAGTTTTGGCATGTTACAACTGTGACTCTCGTGATCATCTTGCTAGAGACTGTCCTTAACCTCGTAGGTGCCTTTATTGCAAGCAAGAAGGGCATTTGATCTCTTTGTATCTTAAGAAGAAGAAGGATTCTTGTTCAGGAAATCTTAGTATGGCGAAAGCATCTGGTGGTCCATCTCAGCTCTGAGGTACATCTTCTATTCTGGAAGGTTCTATTTTATTTCATGATTGTTCTATTCAAGTTCTATTCGATACGGGTGCATCACATTCATTCGTATCGAAAGAACTTATTGATGTTATTCCATTGGATGTTTCTTGTCTCGTTACTTCTTTAAGGATCGCGAATCCTATCGGGGGATCCACGACCCTTTGCTTGTTTATGTGAAGATGTTGAGTTATTTATTTATGGTTTTCCTTTCCGTGCGAATCTGCACGTGATTCAGTTTCTTGGTTTTGATATGATTTTGGGTATGTACTGGTTCGTTCGATACGAAGCCATAATTCTTTGTTCCGAGCGAGTTATATATCTTCGACATCCCGATTCACCCGCACAGCTCTCTCTTATTATTCGGAATGTCAATCATGATTCTAAGGCGTCCTTATTCGCTCTTAAGTCCCGAGATGAGGAATAAATATCTCGGATTCTCGTTGTGCATGATTTTCCTGATATATTTGAGCCTGTTTCGGGTTTGCCACCCAAGCGGGCTATCGAGTTCCGCACTGACCTCATTCCAGGAGCATAGCTAGTTAGTCATCCTCCCATGAGGATGTCAACAAAAGAAAATGAGGAACTCAAGAAGCAACTTTTGGAACTTGAAACAAAACAATTTATTCGGTCTAGGTCTTCACCGTGGGGAGCCGCGGTAGTATTCATGAAGAAATGCGATGGGACTCTTAGGCTATGCGTTGATTACCGCAAGCTTAATGAGTTAACCATCAAGAACCGCTATCCATTGCCTAGGATCGACGACATGTTCGATCAGTTAAGTGGTGCTATGGTCTTTTCTCAACTTGACCTCACCATAGGATTTCCTCAGCTTCGAGTTGCGGAGGACAGCATCCCCCTCATAGCATTCCACACTCGATATGGATCTTATGAGTGGCTCGTCATGCCATTCGGTTTGACAAATGCTCCTATACACTTCGTCGATCTCATGAATCGAGTATTCCGGGAATACCTCGATAAGTTTGTTCTTGTATTCATTGACGGCATTCTTGTTTATTCTAAGACTGAAGATGATCATTCCTATCGTCTGAGAATTATTTTTAGTACCCTTCGACAACATCAACTCAAAGAAAAATTTTCTAAGTGCCATTTTTGGGAAAAACAAGTCAAGTTCTTAGGCCATGTAGTATCTTCTGAGGGCATTTCGGTCGATCCATCTAAGATCGAAGCCATTCAAAATTGGAAGAGACCTGAGAATGTCTCTGAGATTCGTAGCTTCCTTGGATTGGTAGGTTATTACCGTTATTTCATCAAAGACTTTTCCCGCATCGTGCTTCCTCTTACTAGCCTTATGAGAAAAGGTGTTCGATTTATCTGGTCTGATCAGTGTGAAACTTCTTTTCAAAAATTGAAAGAACTTCTCACTAATGCTCCTATCCTTGTGGTTCCCGAAGGGAACCAAGATCGTATTGTCTATATCGATGCCAGTCATTAAGACCTTGGTGTTGTTCTTGTGCAGAAGGATCGGGTAGTTGCCTACGCTTCAAGGCAATTACGTCCGAACGAGGTTCGGTACGCTACCCATGATTTAGAGCTAGCCACCATCGTCTTCGCATTGAAGATATGGCACCATTATTTATTGGGTGAGCACTTTATTCTCTATACCGACCACAAGTCACTAAAGTATTTGTTCACCTAGAAAGAGCTCAACATGCGACAACAGCATTGGCTCAAATTCTTAGCTTCTTATGACTTTAATATCCAGTATACTTCGGGCAAGGGGAATCAAGTTGTTGATGCATTGAGTCAAAAGCAATCAGCTGTTGTTTCCATGATGCTTGTAGAATGGAAAGCTTTAGAGACTCTATCCATTTGTGATATCCATGATTGTGCTTCTACTTTAGAATCTCCTATTTTATTATATAGCATGGACGCTCGTCCTACTCTATTAGATTAGATTTCCAAGGCTCAACGGCAAGATTCCAATATTTCGTCTCTTATTCGAAAGTGTAAGTCTGAATCCCACGATGACATTGAGATGAGGGATTTCAGCATCGACAGCTATGGATGTCTTCGTAAGAAGAATAAATTAGTCGTGCCATCTATTCCAGTTCTTAGGCGGGACATTTTTTTAGTGTCACCATTCTAAGTACACTATGCATCCAGACAGCAGCAAGATGTATGCTGATATGCGTCGGTTATATTATTGAGAAGGTATGAAGCGTGATGTGGCAAATTATGTGAGTAATTGCATGACTTGTCAACTCATCAAAGCAGAGCATCAACAACCTAGTGGTCTCCTTCATCCTTTGGAGGTCCCGTTGTGGAAGTGGGACCAAATCTCTATGGATTTCATTGATGGCTTACCTCGTTCGAGGTCGGGCCATAGGAGCATTTGGTTTATTTTGGATCGTCTTACTAAGTCCTCACACTTTATTCCTATTAAGTCTAATAGGATGGCATCTTATCTTTCGAAGCTTTATATTAAGGAAATCGTGCGATTGCACGGTATTCTTAGTTCTATAGTATGTGACCGTGATCCACTTTTCACGAGTCACTTATAGCAGAGTCTTCAGCAAGCTTTAGGCAGAAAGCTTAATCTCAGCACTGCTTATCATCCATAGTCTGATGGACAGACTGAACGGGTGAATCGTATTCTTGAGGATTTACTTCGAGCTTGCATTCTTGATTTTGGTGGTAGCTGGGAAGATCGTATTCCTTTGGTTGAGTTCACATATAATAACAGCTATCGGCATGGCTCCTTTTGAAGCCTTATATGGAAAGCCGTGTCGTTCTCCTTCATGTTGGCTTGAGTCCGTGGAAAAGCTTATATTAGGCCCTGAATCTATTCGTGAAGCATATGAGAAGATCATTCTTATTAGAGAAAGAATTAAAGAGGCACATAGTCGCCAAAAATCCTACGCGGACAACCGTAAGAAGCCTCTTGAGTTTTCTGTTGGTGATCTTGTCTATATTTGAGCATCTCCTTTGAAAGGAGTGGTACGCTTTAACCAAACTGGGAAATTGGCACCACGATATACAAGGCCATTTCCTATTACAGAGCGTATCGGACCTGTTGCTTATAAAGTAGCACTTCCCGATCGGTTTTCTAGAGTTCATGACATATTTCACGTCTCTCAGTTGTGGAAGTGTTTACGAGATTCTGATTCTATGATTGATACTGTGCATTAGAGAAACTTGAAGCCTCCCTGATTTATCATTCATGCTACACCCTGTGAGAGTTCTTGCTTCGAAGGTTAAGCACCTTCGAAACAAGAATGTGCCGCTCGTAAAGATTCAATGGTCAAATAATCCCAACAACTGCACTTGGGAAACTAGAGAATATATCGAGCGATCTTATCCTGGATTTCTTTCTTTTTACACAGAAGGTTAGAAATTTTAAATTTAAGCTATCTATTTCCTTTACTTAATGAAATAAATCATGTTGAATACAGCTCTTCTCTAGAAATTGCGAGGACGTAATTTTTATAAGGAGAGGAGTCTGTAACAACCCTAGTTTTTATGATTACTTGTAGTATTAAATTATAACAGTGGTTATAATTTGATATTGGAAGGATAAAATAAATTGGAGATGTAAATTTGTTAAAATTGTTTATTTTAAATAAACAATGAGTATTGGTGAATAAATTTGATTTATGATTTGTTGGTTGGGAATTAAGTTGAATAAATTGTCAAAAATGGGAATATGCTAATTTTGGGTTAATAAATTAATTGAGTAATTTAATTCAATATTAATTTGTTGGAATAGATGTAAATTGTTGCAAATAAAGTTTTAAAGACTTTATTATGTTAGTTTGAGAGAAAAATGAACATTTTATGATTTTAAAATTGAGATAATGCAATAATTTTGTGAATTATTGTCAAATGTGAATTTTTATTAACTTAAAAGGAAGAATTAGAATTATTATGATGTATTTTATAAAAATAAAAATGGAATTTTTGTTAAAAATAATATTTTGATGTAAAAATGAAGTTTACATGGTTTGTTGTAGTTGTTTTGACAAGAAATTAATTTTTGTACAAATTTTTATGATAAAAATGGTGTTTTATGTAATAAAAGGTGTAAATTGATAAATTTAAGTAAAAATAAGGTTTTAATGATAGAAATTAATTTTTGTACAGTTAAAATGATTTTTACTATGTTGTGAAACATTTTTTGTAAAACACAAACAATTGTTGTAAAAATTTATTTGGTTGTAAAATGTGAAAATATGTGTTAATATTGAGTAAAAGAGTGAAACCATGAGTATACTTAGCCAAATTTTCACTAAGTATCAAAACATATGCAATTGGACTAGTGGGTAGTTGGTTTGAGTCCAAAACTCAAGTTTTGGAATGTTTAAAAGAAATTGTACGTACATTCTCCTTCTCATTCCTTCTTCAGCTTCTCAAAACAAACAGACAAAGAAAATAATGGCCTCCTTTTTAACAAATTGAAATTTTTTGCTCCAATTCTAGCTAAAATTAAAGAGAAAATTAGCAAACCAAAGATTAAAACAGGTAATCAAAGCCAAGACTACAAATTATTTCATCAAAATTTTGACCTTGAAAAGAGATTTGTCTGTAACTCTATTTTCTCCTGTCTGCATGTTGTATTTTCAGTTTCTACAGGTCATTGAAGGTTCTTTTGCACCAAAAGCTAGCATCTTGCCTCATAAAACGCTCAAAATCCTTGCTAATGTGAGTACAACTCACAAATTCTAACTTCAACAAGCTGCATGCTGCTATTCAGATCGATTTTGCTTTACTGTAACAATATTTCTTGCTTGAATTTTCACAGTAAAAATTATTTTCCATAGTGCTTCTTTGTGTGATCATAACTCTTTTATTTTGCCACGAAATCATGCCGGATTTTCTTCGAATTGTAGTTTGAGTGTTGTAGTTGATGCATGCAAAAATTTACAGTCAAATTCATCTTGTAGATACCTGAAACTGTTACTCAAAAATCAAGTCGAACGAAGGGAAAACAACCTGTACAAATCGCGTATACAGGTCGACCAAGCAACCTCAGGGGTCGACCTAAGCAATGTAGAGGTCGACCTATAGGTCGACCTGTATATTGAAAAATTTCCTGCCTTGTTCGTTTTGTTCTACGATTTTTTCCTATTGACTCAACGATTTTTGCTACTTGTTTTTGTGATGTTTTGAGATGCTTTTGAAGGGCTCTAACCTATCAATAGGTAAGCCAAAATTTTGGTTGATCCGAACCCCTGATTGACGAGTTTTTGGGACGTTTTTATATGTTGAATTTCGGTGATTTTCGACGATTTCTATTGTTTTTAAGCACGGATTTTCTAAATGATTTTTGAAATGATTTTTATATTAAACTAGCTTTTGAAATAAATGCTTTACAATATATAAAATTATTTTTAAAGCTATTAAAAATTTATATTCTTTATAATAAAGAGAAATTTTCAAAGAATTATTTTCCAAACGATTTCAAAAATTGTTTTAAAAGCTAGTTTTCGCAAGCAAATTATTTTCTATGTAAACTACACTATTTTGCACTCTTCATTACACCAGAAAAGCGATTTTGCCACGGCTTTGAGTCGTGGCTAATTAATTTTGCTACGGCCCAAAGCCATAGCAAATTAAACTTTTGCCACGGCTCAGAGCCGTGGCTAAATCAAAATTAGCCACGGCTTTAAGCCGTGGCGAAATTAAAAATAGCCACAGCTCATAACCATTTTAACTACAGCTCAAATCCATTCCTTAATGCAATTTCATGATACATAGACATTCTACATGTAGTTTCGAAATATATATAGTACATGGAATAAATAACATGAATACAAAACGAGCAATAGATGACAAACCCATCATTCTACATGATGCACACAATTTATAATACAACTGATACAAGTGCTTGATTACAAACTTACAACTTTCAGTTCATAATACAACTTCATTTCATAGTGAAAGCATCAGTTCATAGTAAAACAAGTAAACAACATCTATTGTACACTAAAAACACTAAACAACAAGAAAGAAGTGATTACTGAATTCGCCAAGCATATACTTCATCATAGTATAATGACTGCAGTTCTTAGTGAAGCAACAACATCCAGTAGCACTGACCAAGCACCATACCTGTGCATAAATATAATTAAGTTTATGAAGAAATAACATAAGATATCAAATGTATCATATAAAAGTTGCATTTAAAGGACTCGAAATAACAAAATTTTGTGTACTTTTTTATGTATCATGAAATTTTCTTCTCTCTGTACTTTTTTATGTCAACTTAAACTTTGAAAAATAAAACCTTTACAGAATCATCAATTTTTCAAGAAAGGGTTATTCCTTGTGACCATGTTGGTGTGATATAGACTTAACAGGTTGTCTACTTGAAAGGTACACATCAGACATGAAAAAATTCCTAATCAATTGTACTCATCATATTGCACCAAAGCAGAATATAGGAACTATTTACGTAGAACAAAATATTCCATATCGAAGAAAAATATTTAAGAAAAAAAATGATACCAAAATGGATGATGAAGGCTTACAAAATTCAGTTATGCATCACAGTTCTAAAATTATTTCTTATATTCAACAGCTTCAAAATGTCATGAAACAGGTAATTTATTTTCTTATGCATATATTTTTCCTACCAATTTTAAAGAGATCAATTCTAACAGATGCATGCATGCATTTTTTTACATTTTCTTATGACAATTTTAGATGGATCCAAAAAAAGCTATGCTAATGTTAAGATATAATTTAGAGATGATGAAATATTAATTAATGCAAAAAGTATTTAATTTTTTTGATTAATCACAGTTAATTTACAAACCAGTATAACAATTGATATCTAGAATATTAATATTACCCAATAGATGTAATAAGCACCATTGTCCCAGTGGTTAAGTGATTCGGCTTTGGTGCGAGAGGTCACAAGTTCGAAACTTGCGTAGCATGATTCGAACGTTTATTGACATGTGGTATGTTGTCTCGGTGACATAATGTATATAAAGTACCATTTCAAAAAATATATATTTGAAATATTATAATATTATAAACCTATTATTTATAATATTATTAACAGTTAATTTAAATAGGTCAATAATAGGTCAGCTTGTATTATTAAAATTTCAGGCTTGAATTAGGAAACTACTTTAATGATGTCATATTATAACTATTATTGAATAGGTTAATAATAGTTATTTAAATAACTAGTTATGTATGCTCTCTTTATATCCTATTATTAAGCTAATTGTTATTTATAATATTATTAACAGTTAATTTATTTTTATATTATATTCCAAAAAGTATTATATTGATACTATTTCCGATACAGCAATATTAACAATAATGATATCATATTATAACTCTAGGATAAAGAAATAGAAATATTTTTGTCATGTCTAGAATTTTCAACTGTTAACAAACTCTTATACATCATTACTTATAAACGAATAGTTACACGATCCAGATAATAGTTGGAATTGCACTTTCAACTTACTTAAGAATGCAAAGAGCTTGGTCGAATTCTAAAGTGTGCAAGTAACCAATACATAAGATGTTTAGTAAATAAGTAAGCTTTCTATCCTATCTTAAATATAACCAAAACTTGGTTTGAAATTTGCAAAATAGAAGTGTTTCTTATAACAAATCTTTTATCCTATAAAATTTATGCACCTCGGAAGAGCTGGAGTGATGAAATAACCTAGTTCCATGTGAGCGCCTTTTATTATAAAATTCTTTGGACTCCCTCTCACATTATACAAGTAGCAAAGTCTATTTTGTACTAGTATTTTAGGCTGACGAAGTGTTGAGTTGCACGAGAATGCTTAGCAGCGGTTCCGTTGACCTGGTTAGATTTACTTAATGGGTAATGATGCTTCATTTGTTTCCGGTTAATATAATTTTCTATTGACTTATTCTTATTATTAAATCTTAAAACATTAACATTCATATATAGTCTCTGAGTAGCAGACTATAAATTAATATGATGTTGTTACATTTTCAATCTAACTGCTACTGCATTGACTATGATTTTCTAAAGTTTAGTTGCGTAAGTCGTAGAGATATATGTTAGAAAATAGAAATATTAGTGTACATACAAATACAGTAGTAAAGATTGAAGTTGGTTTTTGGATAAAATGACTATGATACAAGGAATAGATGTACTGCTCACTGAATTACAACATTTACAACGTACATCTCTACCTAAAGTCTGAACATCTCTTATCTTTTGTAATATTTATAACATGGTCATGGATATTTTAGTCCAACGGTGTTCTTTTCCGCATTCGTACCATAATGGTACGTTTGGGAGTGTAATTTTAGTTTTGCCTTGTTTTCCTCTCTTTAAACCATTATTGACTTATTTAAATTAACTGTTTATGTAGAACAAAATATCATTAAAGTAGTTTCCAGATTATAATAGTGTATATTCGGTAAACGATTATTATAGGAACTGTTTATATAGAACAAAGTTACTCTAATTAAAGATGCTTATGATGCATGTGTGATGAAGTAGATACATGTGATTAGTTGGATCAATTATTGGTTTGGTCATCACGCAATCATTCTTTTCATCCAAACAGGGGAAGATGTCAGCTATTACAAGACATGTGGGATTCACAACAAGCAAATGGGATTCACAACAAGCAAATGGGATTCACAACAAGCAATGAATCAGCAAAAATGTTAGCTATTACAACTACATGAACCGTGACATCAGAAGTGAACTGTGACACCAATTAAGTACTGTGACACTACATAAGCACTGGAACACTACATGAGCTGGTCCATCGCTAGCTATAAAAAAATAAAAAAAGAACGAAAAAAACCCAACACTATGCCACTAAATGGCTAGTCCAAGTCAATACAGGTTTATCGTACCAAGGTCGGTTCCAGGATGGAACTATATCAACTTACAACTGATCCTAACAAGGTTCGTCTAGAAGGTATTATCTATGGAAAATCAATAATGGTTTGAAACACAACAACAAAATACAAATTAAACACAAATTTGATTATTAAACCGTAAAAAAAGATGATGGAAAAGCGCATGGTTAAAAGCATCGCCTGTCGATATTTTAAGCAAAACTACATGGCTATTACAAGAAAATGAAGTGAAAATTGTTTTTAAAAGCATTGAGAGATGTTATTATAAGAAATATCTCGATATAGTAGTGGTCACTTTTCTCTTCATTTTCATTAACAATGGTTTTTCTCTTCATTTTACTTAGGGGCAGTTATCATGCAGGCGTGACAAAAGCATTAATTAATATTGCTTTTAATGATTTTCCCCCGCTTCACTGTTATTTATATTAAGCTATTCCGATGTATACCAATACATATACTAGTATACTTAGGTATTTAATTAATTTTAAATATTCTAGATATCAATTGTTATAAAGGATCATAGAGCACTTTTTTTGAACATATCTTATGTTACTCAATAATAGGTTTATTAATCAACTAGTTATTTAAGAAAAAAATGATATCTATTGTTATAATATTATTAACTACTTTTAATAAAATTACTCAATAATAGGTCAGCTTGTATTATAATAATAGATGTGAAATATCACTAGTTCAAAAATAAAGAGAGCATACATATTTCTTAATTAATGAAAACCAGTAGGTATATTTATGTCTATTCCATTTTCTATAAATCATATTGAGTTTCAGTGAAATACTTCTTATCATAATAATAAATGCTTATTTTATAGCCCGGATATATTATTGTCTTCGGTTGTTGAATAAAGATCAAGAAAACATGATTGTACGGTTGAACATGTAAATAAAATTTGATGGTGGATATTTAATTATAATAACTTTAGCTTGTCTATCTGTTTTGTGTTATGTACTATATACAATTGATATATGTAAATGATACTTTTATGTGCTGATAGTATCATGTCCACATCTGTACCCAAAATCACTTTTGGATATCAAACAAATATCTGATATTGTCTTATCCGCTAGCAGTTAATGACTCTAAAGGTATAAATAGAAAATCTCAGTTTAACATAGACTAGTTTATGTCATGAATATTATAAAAGTACACAAAAAAATAAAAATATGATTATGGAAAATAGTCTTAGGCAGTGAATATGCATTTATATTACATATAATATATAAAACTGTAAATTTCTATTATTCATTATAGAAAAAATAGACTGAATATAAACTAGTATATTGACAGATAATTATCAGATGCGCTTTTTCCCCTTTTGCATATTAGATATTCATCCCTTTTTCAGATGTGGATTTCAGATTAACAAGCAGAACAATAAGGACACATACACGATTATTTATTTACGATATTGTAGTGGTAACTGGACATGTAGAAAACAAATCATCGAGGAATTAGACTTTTGTATTTTGGCTGCCTTCTCAAGTTGAGTTCTTCCTTGTGATATAGAAGCAAGGGAGCTTTCAATATTGGAGTCTATATCATCTGCTTGTTGAAAATAGACCACGGTCAAAATTTTCTCACTGCACGCATGAGTGCGAATTACCAATGATAGCTAGTCATCTTAATTACCAATCATAGCTCCCTGATCATGAACTAAGAGAGCGAGATCTTTAAAGATTTCATGAACTTCCCCGATTTGCTGTTGAACCTCCTGTATTCCCTATTCCCTTTCCTCAATAATTGCCTCACTGAATATGATATCACTGTCTAATAACATCTCTTGCCTGAACATACCATGAAAATAAACATAGTTATATAGAGCTAAGATAACATGTTTGTGCTTCATGTCCTAACTTGTTACTGTTTTCATAAGAGGAAGATGTCAATAGAAACAAATGACATAGTTACAGAGAAGTAAATAGACCAAAAAAATACTAGAAAAGGGAAAAAGAGATTGCTCAAGTTTACCACCTTCATTGGATTAACTGATGCAATGGTTTGTCTTTTTGACTTTGATGCTTTTGCTTAGAGTCTTATTCGGAACATGATACAAGGTGCAAGCTTGAGCTGCTTGCTTCGCCTGGCTTCCTGCATGAATGAAGATATCATCATTCGTAGTATGCAATTTATCAAATAACAAGTTTACATTGGCTTTAGCGAAAATTGTTTGAGATCATCAAGCTGCTAAACACTCAAATAATGCTTTTAAATCCATGTTTTAATTTTATTCATACGATTTTTATTTCCACTGCAATTTATTACTGTTATTTACCATTGCTTAATTAACTCTTCTTACTGTATTACTTTTCGCAGTTCAACTACCCGTTGTTATGTTTTGTTGTATGCATTCTAACTTGTTACAAGAAAAATTATCAAAAGGTAACAAAATAAAATACATAGTAAATAAATAAAAACTAGAAATCCATCTCCAATAGGCTCCCACTTAACCGACGAATCGAGACGAGAAGGAAGAGTTTACAGCACCTTGCGACCAATCATCCCCAAAAGGAACGACATGTTCGATGCCATCAAGTAATGGCCGTAGCAACTCCTCAAAAGGAAAATGGTATCGGACTTCTCAGGGAACTCCACCTTCCATCTGGCTTTCCGTACCGACCCTTGATGTCTCAGGAGAGGCAAGAGGCTGCACCCAAATTTTAGGTGGGGATGAGATCATTCATCATAAGTTGATTAAGGAACGCCTGGATAAGGGAGACTTGACGGAAATTGATGTGGATTCAAGGAGCGGCAGAAATTAACGAGTTATGGTGCGGGATCAAAATTGTTAGGGCGAGGATCGAAAATAATGAGTTAGGGAACGGGGAGTTGTTTTTTGAGGAAGGCGTTAGGTTGTATACTATAAGGTGGGGGAGTTAAAAAATTAGGATAATTTTGCAACGGTCTGAAGCCATTGCAAAATTACCACGGCCCGTAACCTTGGCAATTTATTTTAGCATAGCCCAAAACTGTGGTAAAATTGCCACGGCTCAAGACCGTGGCAAATTTTCCACGTTGGGGCGTGGCTAAATGGATGGCATGGTGTAGTGTTCAAACGTATGAGAAAGAGAATTAAACGATTTAGTAAAACATGTGGTATGGGGCATATGTGCTACTTTTTCTGTTAATTCCTGACTTGTTCGTTTGAAGCTATGAACCTTCGGGTTGTTATTTGTGAATGCCATTCTTTGGCGTGTTTTGGAGATTTGTAAATTCCTATTTTTAGGAATTATTTGAGATTACCAATGTAACGCCCCACTCCGAGACCCACATTAGCAAAGAGTATTACAAGGTAACACTGTCTGCTAATGCGGAGAATAGAGCTGGTTAGGAGCGACCATCTATAGCCTTGCCTTAATTGTCTACTGAATACGTCGACAAGGTAGCATATATCTATAATTTTCTCAAGTGGATCGACATATCCAATAAATACTTAACATAAAGCCATAGGTGGCTGAAGGATCTATCAGAACAAATATAATAACTCAAGTGTAAAACACATCACAGAACAGTAGGTCATCACATACATTTACACATATACAGATACATTACAGAGTATACAAAATGATACATGCCAAGTGGTAAAGTAAACCAAAATATAGAGACGAGTCAAAGAATATATATCAGAGTTACAACCAAAAAGGACTACACAAAAAGCTATAACAAAAATGAGCTAGCGGAATACTCCATGCGAAAGCAAAATAGGCTAAGTCCAATGTACCTAACCTGAAACATCTCGGTCCGACCCGAGTATAAAATACACGGGTCAGTCTAGCTAAACAAATCAGTGAGATAAACTAAATGATAATGAACATACAAGATCATAAAGTACCAAAAATATCTCCAAAAGAGATAACCAAATCATCTAACATAAGATGAATCAAAACAAGCGTCATATCATCGGCAATCCCAATAGACAAAGGATATCATATCCCAAAACAAGCAAAAAGGCAAATGACAAATACCAATAAAGGTAACACAAGTTTCCACAAGGTAATCACTATATATCGTGTGGTTCAAGGAACCTACCCCGAAAGGCGATACACTAGGGAAATATAATTGTCAAAGAAACAAAAGATGCTCGAGCTCAGTACTGTAACAAGGATCCATACGTCCGAAGGCAACGCCAAAAAGCAACGCCCGAAGGCAATGCCAAAAGGCAATGCCCAAAGGAAACGCCCGTAGTGGCGGTATTGGACACCACTGTCCAGCGGACTGTGTCACAACTCTAAGAAAGGAACCCGGAAAATGTTAACGTGGGTCCCATACCCTACATTTGCACTAAACGGTTTACTAACCGTTAGTCAATTTCACACTCAAAGCAGTACAAAGTTCACCTCATCTCATCGGTAAACCAGACCTAAAGGTCAAAACAGTCAAACGAATAGATTAGGAATTAACTAAAAAGGTAAACGCACATGTTCATAGCATGCGTTTTATTTAATCATTTAATTCTCCTCCCTCTTCGCTCGAAGTTCAAAATTGTGTGTGTGTTTTGAATAGAAATTATAAATTGGAGAAACGAGCTTTTAATACAATTTGAAAAGATCATTTTATAAAAATCCGTGTACGAAATCAAAAAGGAATCATCAAAATCAAACATGCAATAACAACTAATTGGAATCGACACAAATCAATTAAAATTGGAAACCAAGCAAAATAGGCAAATATGGGCTGAGACAAGCAGGTCAGTCGACTGAATGCAAAGGCCAGTCGACTGAACCAGAAACCCGAAAGTTTCAGTTCCTGCAGTCAGTCGACTGACTGCAGAGGCCAGTCGACTAACTACAGAAAACAGAGACTTCCAGTTTCTGCGGACAGTCCCAGAACCTCCCGGTTTCTACAGCCAGTCGACTGACTACAAGGGCCAGTCGACTGACTCGCACTGGGACTGTTTTTTCAGCCTATCCAAATGAAGAGCAAACTCTTCCAATTTGCGATCGGACGAGCAATGGGCGTTAGGGGTTTATGCTAGTCGACAACCCAGCCCTATTGGCCCTTCAATACACCACCGAAAGCATGATCAAACATCAAAGCTAAGATTTTTAGAGTTTTAGACTTCAAAACACCAAAAATTGAAATGTTCATCAAATCATTTCAAATCAAAAGCAAATGAACATGAATAAGTGTTAGGAATTCATACCTAACATCAATGATATCAAGAGAAGTAGATGTGAGTTCAAAACTCACCTTTTTAACTCAAAAAAAATGATAAGCTCTAGAACAAGCAATAGGTTAATCTCTCTTCTACACCACCTCAAGAACTTCAATCTAAATCAAAGATGAATTTTTCTCTAAGTTAGGGTTAAAGAAATTTCTGAGAATTGAAGAGGGATTGAGATGGAGAAGAAGAAGAGGATGCTTACCTAAGCTTCACTTGGATTTTGGAACAAGAATTTGAGATTTACAAAGAAACTAGGGTTTTGAATTTTAATTTCCCATTCCTCTCCCCATTACCACTGAAGCTAGGATGTTAGGAAAATAGGAATGAAGTGAAGAGGAGAGGTGGACTGAGTTAGGGTAATAAGAAGGTTGATGGACTGAACCCAAACCTAAAAGTCCAAAAAGAAAATAGCAAAAATTCAACTCGCTCCAAACATATCGATGCTTATACTGAAACAAGTCGCAAACGCCATTTTGGAATCGATGGAAGTGGTCTCGAGTCCCAATTCGACTATTTGCAAAAAGTGACATTTCGGACTTTAATCCGACTAACGATGCTATATTTAAGTATAATATTTAAATATACAATCGTAAAATATGCGGGTTGTTACAGCCAATCTTTGGCGAACATTGAGGTTTGAGATCAACTATTTTAGGAGTTATGATCTATGAAAACCATATATTGACTTTTGAACATGCCAATGATATGAAGGAGATATGATATTTTTGAGATTTTTTATTTTATTTATTTTGGCATTGACTAACAGTTAGTAAACTGTTAAGTGAGAACGTGTGGTATGGGAAGCACCGTTAACACTTTTCGGGTTCCTATTTGAAAGTTTGTGACACATGCATGAGTATTTGCCAGTAATAGACCTTCGGGTCATCACGAGTTATATGTGACTTCAGTCACCACGAGTTATATGTGACTTCGGTCGCCACGAGTTATATGTGACTTCGGTCACCACGAGGCTTATGTGACTTCGGTCACCCCGAGATATTATGACTGTCGGGTCCATGAGATAGGTACCTAATATATATAGTACTGGACATGAGTTTGGCACGTGCAGCATTGCTACGACATGCAATCGAGGATTTGGATCCAGTCCGGGAGTTTTCTAAATTTTGAGTTTTATTTATGATTTCACCATTTTCAAGATGATTGTTTTATTTATTTATAGCCTAGAGCTATATGAGAATTTATTTATAAATGGCGATTTCATTTATGATGTTTTGAACTCTTATTTGAGTTCCACGAGCTATGAGATATCGGAGATTTCTGTGTTTCCTTCTGAGATTTTACATGATTGTTTATCAGAATTTATATCACAAGTAACTTTTAAGAAGGGACCCTTTTTATATTAAGTTGGTGTTATTTAAGAGTTAACCCTTGAGATATTTCTGTGTTTTTCTTCACTTTAAATTCAAGTAAATCTGTATTTATATCATTCCTTTTTTATTAAAGGAATGTTTCCCTTATGAGACTTATATCCTATTATCAATTGCTAAATATCTTGTTCAAGTTAGACTGACCCATGTATTTATTACTCGGGTCAGACCGAGTTACAGGCTAAGTCTCTTGGCTTTTGCTTAAGTTGTTCACTATGGATCCACCTATCGAATTTTGGATTAGATGCATAGTTTTTGTGTAGTGTATTTTGTGGTGTGACTCGGTTTTGTATATTCTTTTATGGGGGACTTGATGTATGTATATATTGTGGTTGTATCGCCAACCATGTATGACAATTTATATTGTACTTGATGTATGTGTATATATATTACTGTGTTTGTTGTCCTGTGATTTGTGATTATTATTTCTAATATGTTTTGTCCTAAATCGATCCTGTAGCCACTATGGTATTGTATTAGATAAGAATTAAGTATGTCGAATCACTAAAGATGAAATGAAAAAAAAGAGCACATTATCGACATAGTTAATGCTTATTTAATACAAGACTATGGATGGTCACACTTAAACAACCCTATTATCTACACTAGTACACATTATTACCTAGTTATACTCTTTGTTAGTGTGGGTCTCGGAGTGGGGCGTCACATTGGACCTCTTCAACTCTAGTTGATTCATTACAACTAACATTGGTTGGTATCATGCGCATCGCTATTGGGTTGTCATTGAATTTATAAACGCGATGAAGAGGAATGACCACGTCATCGTTGCCGACATGGCATTTCCATAATTAATATTAAAACTTTTTATTTACTAATAAAAGTAAGTTCTTTACTACCAACCCCTAATATTTATTAAAATCTTATTGGTTAACAAATATTTTGTCATAATTCTTTTTAGAAATTTTCCCATCACCAGAATTTATCATTCCCAAAACAATTTGCAAACCATTAACTTATATTACTGTTTTAATATAAATATTTAGCTTTTCTAGCCAAATAAATTTATATAAAATCAAAAATTCATGGGAGAAATACCTAAAAACCATAATAATTCTAATTTACTATATTCTTTAACATATAAAATTTTCAGGGCCTAAAACATTATTTAGTATTTTTAATAATTAAAACCCGAAGTAAACCATTTTCCAATCGAAGGAAATTGACCAAAAATTCTCGTTAAATTGGAAAATTATGAAATTAAAAACTCACTATTAAAATAATGTTTTTAACATCATATCAAAATCTCAAGTCATTTGGGTTTTATATGATAGGTTTTATAACTCAAACATATCACCTAATTTCATAACTAAATTCTATAAATTCACCTATAAGCGTATAATCATTCAAACTATCACATGCAAACTGTAGAAAAATACATAATTCACCTATAAGTTGTCCACCAACTGCACCTTTAACTTCTTCATCTCGGTAAATGTCATTCTTCAAAGCGGTCTACTTACGAGTTTAGCTCCAAGTATAAGATCTATTCGAAACTCAATAGATCGTTTCGACGTTAGTCCTGTAATAGACTCAAAAAACATCCGCAAATTCTATAACTATGAAACCCGATTCAACTCATCTCGTCCTCTATTACACCCAATAAAGCACAAACATCAAAACTTGGATTCTATATTGAGTATACAACTCGGTTACTACTATTAACGTGTCTTAGTGATATTTTCTTATCATGGCAAAATATCCTAGCATTATATTTACTTAACCAGTCCATACCCAAAATAATCCCCAAGCCTATGAAATTAAGCACATGCAAACTGCAGGCAAATACATAACCTAATAATGCAAACTCTATATGGTCACATCTCATCCCTAGAGTTGCATGCCCTCTTATCGAATTTGCAACCCTTAAGGAAGCAATTATGTATGAGGGTTCTAGGTTAAGATTATCTACTAAACAATGAGATATAAAAGAATTTGATGCACCAGTATCAAAAAATACTCTAATAAGTATACCCTAAATCAAAAACGTAACACCCATTACAGCTTATCCTTTCTCCTCTGTTGTTTGTCTCGAGGTAGCCAGTTCTAAAGTAAATACTTCTTCTTTTTTTGCCTTGGCCACCTACAGACATTTGTTCTTGTAATGCCCCACTTGGTCGTAGTTAAAGCACTTAATGTTCTTCTTCTAGACAACTTCCTTTCCTTGCCAGTTCAACATTTTAAGCATAATGCCCTTACTTGTCACACTTGTAACACACATAAAACCTCAGACTTCCTTTCTTGGCAACTCCACCTTTCTAAGCTCTCTTCTTCTAGTAAAACTTTCTCTTCTAATTTTGTTCACCCTAACTTTCTACTGGCTTGTTATTACTGAACAAAGCAAGCATCTCTTCATTTCTAAAAGCCATTTCCATAACTATATCACATGGATCCCTAAGATGTGGTAAAGTTGCCCTAGCAAGCTCAGTTCGCATTCCACGGATGAACTTCTCATTCCTTTTGATAACCATGTCAACGGTAGCATACCCATATCTTGACAACTCAAATCTAGTTGCATATGCAAGCAATGCCATATCACCTTACACCAACTCAGCAAACTTTCATAACAGAGTAGACATGGCAATTTTTGACATAAACCTCTCTATAAGCTTTCTCCTAAACTCCGACTAAGTCAAGCCGAATTTAAGGTACTCTTTTACTTCAATTCCATTTTCATCTATTTACATATATTATATTTATTACATTGAGTATTTATCTTCTATCTTTTCTTTTGATTTGGAATAAATCGAATTAAATAAATTTAAAGTTTTCAAAAGATTATGTTATTATGTTCAAGTAAACTTGATCGTATTTTAGAACAATTAAATTTTTTATAATATATGAAGTCGCTAATTTATTTAAATGGTTAGGTCAGACAATTTGATGAAAAAAATCATGTTACTATGCTCTATGTTTTGCCTATATATTTTTTTGTCCTTAGTTTTTTTATATGTTTATATACATGCATGCATCCATATTTTTTCAAAAGAAATTTTTTTTATTTTAAAAGAAAATTTTATATATTGTTTCATCATTAAAATTTTCTATTTACTATAAAATTAAAGAAAGGAAAGAATTTGGAGAAGATTTTATATAAGTATAGTTTAATCTGTCTTTCCTTTTTATTAACAAAACATGCTAAGTAATTATACTTTTAAAATTTAGAAATTTTCATATATAAAGTGTTATGATCGGAGTTTAAATGAAAATTTATTAACGTTTGAAGTTTTTGGATAACAAACAATTCAGAACCAATTAAGAAAGTAAAAGTTAATAACTTAACATTAAAATAGGGATCAGGTATAAATGTCAATTTTAAATATAAATGTTAACTAAGGATGCTCAATCAAATTAAATCTAATTAAGAAAGTGTATAAGAAAATAAATTGGACGTGGAAGTAAATAAGTATTAATTAATATTAAAATAAACACTAGTAAGAAAGAGCGTTAACATTTAAGAGAATGAAATGGTATGAAATAAGTGTAATTGATTGATGTTAGCTACACTTACAATTAATGTGGAAGAAGAAATTAACTTTCATTTAATGTGGAAGATAGAAATTAACGTTAATCAATTTTGCGAAAATAGTAATAAATTAATGTTAGCGGATACTTAGTGCCTAAGGTAGGTTAACGTTAATCAGATTAGAATAAAAAATGGTATGAAATATACGAAAAAGGAATTAAAGAAAAGGACATTCATTAATCAACATAAACGCTTAACATATATACAAATATAATGGAATTGATTTCCGTGCCTATAAATACAGGCCTAACCCCTCACTTTTCTTTTTATATTTTCTGAATCATGGAGCAAAACTTCGCCATTTTCTTTTCTCCATAAATCAAGGAAATATAGAAATTATAAAAAGTATATTTTATAAATATTTATGTGGAGAATAGCAGAAAATAAAGAAGAAGAAGAAGAAGAATAAGAGGTGAAGAAATTCTACAAAGGAAAGGTAAATCCCAATCCAAATCTAAATTTAATTCAAATCTTTCTTAGATCTAAATTTCTAAAACGTATGTGTATGCTTGCGTTAAATGTATTTCGAGAGTCAAACTAGAGTAAAAGTGGTTAGATCTAAAGGTTTAGAAAGCTAAAAAGATGAGTGAGAAAAATTATATACCTTTATATAATACTGGATTTATTTCATTGGAAATATATTCCTTGTAATCCTGAATTTCATTGTTTGGAATTGGAGGCTTAATTATATGCGTGTAATGAAATCTAAAACCCTGTCTGCATATTTTATTATTGATAAATTAAATTTAATATCGCACGTATATGAATCTGGAAAGTATTTGGTAATAATAGTCCCTTAATTTGATAAATTAAATGGTAGTTTCAGATTTGTAAATTAACTGATTTATTCTAGCAATGAGAAGTAGAAGTTACGAAGATAAATTATTCAAGTTTAAGTAGTATTTTAAGTTATCGGAATGTAGGGAGTTGTAATGTAAGTTTCTATAGATTATCAAGTTTAGATTCATCAATAGAAGTGCATCGTTTAAAATAAAAAGAATACTCCTAAAAGAAATATATTTATAAAATAAGGATATTTATTGTATTTTGCATTGTCTATTTCAATTACTATAAAAACATAATTCCTTGTAATTCCAAACGCAATATAAATTTTCCTTTTAGATAAAATATAGAAATTTGCAGTGTTAACCTTTCTTTTTGAGGAAGGTGCAATTCCAATAATTTAAAATACAAAAGCCCCACGTATAAATTAAAGATTTTTAGTAGCGAAAAGAAATAAATATCTAGGTGTAAAACTAATATATGCAATAAAGAGTCCACGGACATAGCTTAGTTGGTCGGTGCTGCTTAGCGATTATAGAACAATGTTCCTTGAGGTCGCGGGTTCAAGTCCTGGCAAACCAAACTGTGTTTCCCTTAAGGCTTGAAGTGGTTATTCCTTGATAATATTGAATAAGAAAGGTGAGGGATTGAAGTTCCTAGGTGGGCAAGCTTAAATGGGGGACCGGTGTGGTTGGTAGCCGAGTTTCGTAGCTCTACTCTTTAGAGCATAGTGTTGTGCAGAAAATTGCACCAATGCGGAAAGACAATAAACAGGATCTAGATTTGCCAATTTGAACACCACTTAATCAAGCAGCAGCTATTCTATTACTCCAAATAAATAGTAAATAACTATAAAGAAAAAGAAGACACACAATATTTATACTGGTTCCACTATCATCTAGATAACGTACGTCCAGTCCAAAGGAGAGAGATTTTATTACACTTGAGAGAATTACAAGAGATTACAAAATAAGAGTTTACATACCAAAGACCCAAATTAGGGATAACAAGAAGAGACACTCTATCTGGAGATCGCTGGCTAAATACCAGGATGGGTTTACAATGAAGTCTACCCTCAATATATAGCCAATATAAATTCATGTGAGTCATCAATCAAATTACCAAAATATGGTAAGAAGATAATGGAGGCAAATTACAACGGTAACAAATCACGCAAACATAGCAAGTAATTCACTCGTTCCAAAGATGGAAGAAAATAATCCCAAAGCAATGCGATTACGAAGAAAGAAATAATATGCATATCTTTTGCATATATATTATTCCATAACGTGCGCATGCATAAATTTCCTTGCCATCTCATTCAAATGCAATCCAATTATTAATGCATTTCCATAATGAACAAACATGATTACTTTCCCTTTTGCATATTTGTTTCCTTCTATTGTGATTTTGTATCACCAAAATTTAACACTCCACCTTGATGCAAAATCACATATTTCCAACACTCCACCTCGAGTCAAATTCTCTTCTCAACATAAAACTCTTCAAATCAAACTCTACCTTCAACCAAAATCTCTTAACGAGATACAGATCAAAAATAAATATTTACCCAATGGGTTCCGGCAAGGCCACCCCCCCCCATCACACCTTGCTAACGAGCTCAGACTATGTCCCCGCCCGCCAACAAAATGTTGCAAATATCCAAAATCAAAAGAAGGTAGATATCAAAATAATCTCAAATCCACCAAGGCCAAAAAATTCTCTCAATCACCAATCAAATACAAAGCTAGAAAACAAAATGCCAACAGACATAACAAGGCTGATCCAAATCTCTGTATACAAGACAAATCTCTCTCATTCCACATACATTATCTGCCAAACAACAATTTTCCCATGGAAATCAACATAAGACTCTCACATCAACATCAAGCCATAAAGCAGATACAAGTTCCCAAATCCAGATGTCTCTTCAACACAGTAAACTCATTATCATCAAATTTCCAAGACTGGAACACTATTCTCTCTCAACATAATCTCCTCCACTCCATATTGCACAAAATCTCCTTTTTCCATCCAAATGAGTAATAGCATAATCACCACCAGATCTACTGCTCTTTCGAGAAGCCATTGATGCACAAATCTGAACAAATCGTTTGGCTCTGATACCAATCTGTTGTGCAGAAAATTGCACCAATGCGGAAAGACAATAAACAGGATCTAGATTTGCCAATTTGAACACCACTTAATCAAGCAGCAGTTATTCTATTACTCCAAATAAATAGTAAATAACTATAAAGAAAAAGAAGACACACAATATTTATACTGGTTCCACTATCATCTAGATAACGTACGTCCAGTCCAAAGGAGAGAGATTTTATTACACTTGAGAGAATTACAAGAGATTACAAAATAAGAGTTTACATACCAAAGACCTAAATTAGGGATAACAAGAAGAGACACTCTATCTGGAGATCGCTGGCTAAATACCAGGATGGGTTTACAATGAAGTCTACCCTCAATATATAGCCAATATAAATTCATGTGAGTCATCAATCAAATTACCAAAATATGGTAAGAAGATAATGGAGGCAAATTACAACGGTAACAAATCACGCAAACATAGCAAGTAATTCACTCGTTCCAAAGATGGAAGAAAATAATCCCAAAGCAATGCGATTACGAAGAAAGAAATAATATGCATATCTTTTGCATATATATTATTCCATAACGTGCGCATGCATAAATTTCCTTGCCATCTCATTCAAATGCAATCCAATTATTAATGCATTTCCATAATGAACAAACATGATTACTTTCCCTTTTGCATATTTGTTTCCTTCTATTGTGATTTTGTATCACCAAAATTTAACACATAGTTTTTAAATATATATATACATACATACATACATACATACATACATACATACATACATACATACATATATACATACATATATATTCAACAAAGAAAAGTTGAACATCAAATAATAAATGACAAAGATACCTAAGGTAATAGGGTGAACATAGATAAGTTAAAAACATAAGTAAGCGATAAATGGTAAGTAAGTAATAAAAAGTGTAAGTAATGAGGTTAGCAACCAAAAGAACATTGTAAAAGATAAAAAGAAACAGTAAATAGATTTAATAATAAAAAGGGAAAGTAAATGATATAGGATATTTAAATCTTTTAAACTAAAAGGTAGCGGTAAATGACTTTAAATTTGCATTAGTGATATAAGGAGTAAACACATGAAAAAGCGAAGGAATATTATTAACAATTGAACATTAGAGGCATAATAACTAAATAAGTATGAATACACACACACATATATACACACATACATACATATACACACACATATAAGTATGTTAGCAAATAACTTAGATTAACTGTGAATGACAGTCATTGAAATGGATTGGAATGCAAGGTCCGTAGTGTTACACAATAGAAGTTTGCCTACGGCAAGGGGGTACCAGTAGTTGTGTATACATTATACTAATGTAGGACATAATTGTAGGACTTGTGGAATTATATGCGCTCGCGTATAGGTGAAGGAATACCCCAGTAGGGTTCGCTTTAATCTTTTAGGAGATGTATTGCCTTGATTGCATTAGGCAATCTAAATGGGACAGTAACCAAGGCTCAACGCTATATCAGTGTGTTTGGTACCATATTCGGAATAGGAGCTGCACATAAGTCGAGAACATCATCGGTCTTGAGTAATCAGCGGAAAGACGAGGGTTATACCTAAAGGATTACACCTCGTACTAGTTTAAGTCACATTTAGGTCATGCATCGCCATATTGTTTGCTAGTTTGTTTATTAGGAGGTAAGGCTAAATAACCCTTAAGAAAGGTCTTACAAACGACTTGGGTAGTCCGAGGAGCTGAATCTTCAATAATCCGAGGCACTAAGTCCTCAATAGTCCGTGGAGCTGAGTCCATAATAAGGTAAATTAATAGAATGAGGTAGAATATGGCTAAATTATTGTGATGCCATTATTATGCACTATGAGTGTTCCTTAATAAGCAAGACGACGAGGACATGATACAGCGTTGATGATGGATTCGGACGAGGTGCTAGGTTACAGATACTAGTAGGGATAATACCTTGGTCCAAAGAGGGACCATGGTACTTATATATTTATATATACACATACACATAAGTAGTTATGGTCCACTTCAGGTAGGTGGGGCATATCGTACGCATACGTGGACTCGAGATGACTAAGAAAAATAAAAATACTTAATTTTTGATGGAACATAATCGACATAAATTAGTGTTATGCATAAAGTGTATATTTTACCAGCCACTGGAACGTTCTTCTGACCCCCTCCTCATTACAACTAACATGATAGCTTTAGAGGGACGGTAATGGTGTAAGGTGGGAATAGTGGAAGGACAGGTTTTCTTATGCATGCTCAACACTAATAAGGACACTAGATTTTGGAAGAGTCAATCTTGGTCATTAACTATATGATTTATTATACTTTACTATTACGGTGTGAGATATATCGATGGTGCTCTGTTATGTGTTTATTTAATTATTTGCAGGATACCAAATCAATGTTCCATACTTTGGTGGACTTTAGTATTCGATTTTGTGAAAATTTAGGCCCACTAGGGTGTGGGTTGTTACAGTGTTTCACTTTAAGTCATTCAACGTTTATCCAACTATGATTGTAAAAGATCTCATGTCAAGTATTTAATTATAATCAAAGTATAGCCAATCTACTTAAGATTCATAGTACCTTCAAGTTTGAAGACTTCTCTACATTGTTACCTTATATATTCTATTTTGACTTAATTATATTAAACTATAGGAGAACGACATTGAGTCGTTGTGTTATTCTTCTGAACGACCATAAGTACGTAACCCTAGGTGCCCTCAATAATCATGAATAAATCATCGACCATCATATAGAGCGTTACATACATTAAACTTAATAGATGAATCAATATTCTTTTATTGATACATTTTGACTAAAAACATTTAAGGAATAAGTATTTATTTTTATAAATCTATATATATATTCATCTATTTAATACTCATGTTACAAACACATTAGTAACTACAATTAATTAAATACTTCTCCTAAGTATTTTCTACTTATATATATACATATATTTATTATTTTTAATTTATTATTTATATCCCTATATAACAACATATATAAAAGAAAAGTAGAAATTATGTTTTCATCCTTATTATTTTTCAATAATAAATAAAAACCCTTCATTCATTTTATATTATGGATTACAGGATTAGGCCCATGACAATTATCAAAATTCAGAACAAGCCCTTGTTTTTTAAGCACTATTTACAATGCACCTTACCTGAAACTTTTAAAGATTTATATTTCATTAAATTTATTGAGTTATATATCTAAAATGACATATTTAATGACAATAAATGTTATTAAGTAAGTATGTTCATAATAATTATTTTTACACAATTCAGTTGCTTTTATTTTATGTTACGTTATTTACTTTGCAACAAACCTAAATCGCTTAATTTCATTGCACTGTTTACTATGCAAGACCTGCACTAATTCAATTGTATGTTTTTTTAACTAACTTGGATAATTTCATAAATTTTTTATATCCATATTCCTGATACAAACACATTAGGTGTTTGAAATTTTATCAATCGTGAATTTTTGATTGTTGCACTGTAAGTAGTCCAAAAAATTATGGGTGTGTTTTGAATTTCGATAAATTTTTGGGCCTTAATTGGCACATTATGGAAGGCATGAGGGTTATTTTGACATACTATGAAAATAATATAGGTGTTTTCAATAATACTCAATGACATATTATGAAAATAAATCATTAAATGGAAAATAAATTAAATGCACACATCATTTCAAACAACACTCTTTTACAATAATTAATTACTTAATAAATTTAATTTGATGAAATATGAAAAGAGATAAATAACAAAATTAATGTCTATTTATCTTTCCATTTAATTGGGAGAGTTAATTAATAATTTAAATATGATAATTTTGTTAAAATAACATTCACCATATTCATTTCCAAAGTTGTGGGGGAATACTAAAACGCTAATTAATTTTTTGGATTATTCACTTTCCATATTCATCAATATGGGAAGAGTTATTCACAAAACTATATTTTCAGAAGTGAATAATCACAAAATTCATTAGCCTTCTAATATCCTCTACAACTTGGGGAGAGAATATGGTGAATGTTATTTTAACCAATTTATCATATTTAAGTTATTTATTACATTGAAGAAATTAAATGTCAAAATTTATAAAATTAAACCAATTAGGAAATGAGTTTGAATGACAATTGGAATTGCCTAACATATTTAATAAGACAATGTTTAAAGAACCCCCTATAGAAAGATATGTTATTTAGTGGACCTAATCCTAGCTTTCTAAAATTACGACAACCCTTACCTATCCTTCTTGCATAATGATGATCGACTTTGTGTTTGTTGTCTACTTTCCTTCTATGGGGTGTGCGCTTGATAATTTGTATTTTTTATTGGATTTAGCTTTAATCAATTAAATATGATTTTAGTAGAGTACATGAAGTTAAGTAGAAAAGATGAAGAGAGACCAATGGTTTGAATATGGATTTGAAATTAGTTTGTGAAGATAGCTAGAAAAGATCAGGAGAGAGTAATAACATATTTATTTTGGTTGGGTTAGACATTTACGAATGTGTGGTGTATGCAGTACCACAAACTTAAATATAATGTAAAGAAATTGAAATTAAAATCGTATTGTCGTATATGTATAAATAAGTTATTTAAAATTTTCAACATAATATAACAAATTAATTTGCAGAACAAATCATATATTATCATGCAAATGGCTTAAAGCCGGCACGAAGATTCTGCATGACTTTTAGATAGGTCACTTCAAATAGAATGTTGTTTAATACTAAAAGAACTTACTGTCATTATTTCTAAAGCAACAAAAACAAACATCATGTCAAATGCGATTAAAAGATAACAGAGTATGCAAATGATAATCAGTTAAAACAATCAGATATGGTGCAAATGAAACAAAGTATCCCAACATAAGCAACCAAAACAAAACCATGCAAATGAAACAAAACATCCAAACATAAGCAACCAAACAAAATTATGCAAATGAAACAAAGTATCCAAATCTAAGCAACCAAAACAAAACCAATGCAAATACGATGGCGAAAAAAATAGCAATAAGGGACAAAATGCACCCAGTAAATTCTTCTCTTCTTCATCATCTACGTAGAATTGAGACTTTCTCTTCAAGAGATAGTGAGTGGAAAGTTGGTCAAACACTTGATTCTGGACTAAGATTACATTATGAATATCAATCATTAATCTATAATGTCTTCTTTTTTGCTTGGATGCCAATAGCCTTACTGGGCTAGATTTTGAGGGAAACTATTGTCTTAGAATTGGCCTTCCTACAGAACCAGACAAATATGTGAATGATGGTATCGTTTTCCTGCTCCATTACATGGCTCTCTTTCTCAGTCAACCGGTTACTTATAGTATCATTACACCAACTTTGATAGTGGCTCATGGTCATTGAATACTAGGTTTGGTGTAAAAGGTCAGATAAGATGGATAGAAAATGTTAGATTTGACAAGGAGACAGATGAAGTTATGCTCATCAAAATAATAGACAAGTTTCCATGTTGTAAGAATGCAACCTGTCTACTATTTTGATGAGCATAACTTTATCCATCTCTTTGTCAAATCTAACATTTTCTATCCATATTATCAGACCTTTTACACCAAACCTAGCCTTCGATGAAACAAATAGCCACTAAAGTTGACCAATTACCAAACATACAGTTTTTTTATTTGCAATGATACTATAAGTAACTAGCTGATTGAGAAAGAGAATCATCTGATGGACTAGGCATACGAAACTATCCATCAACGTATTTGTCTTGTTTTCCAAGAAGACCAATTCTATAACAATAATTTCCCCTAAAATCTAATCCAATAAAGCTATTGTCATCCAAGCAAAAAAGAGGACCATTATAGAGTAATGATTGATATTCATAATGTAATCTTAATCTAGTTACAAGCTTTTGACCAACTTTCAACTCAAATCCCTTGAAGAGAGTCTTAATTCTATGTGGATGATAATTAATAAGGGTATTAACCTAACCATCACAATATTTAAATGCAACATCCGAGGATTGAAACCTAATTTTGTAACATGAAATCCATTGGTATAGTTATACGGTATATTTATATACTTCATTGTTGCAGGATTACAAATATATAAGCATGGTTTTTTAGCCTCTTCCAAAATTTGGCATAGCAGTAACCCATTGGAAGAGTCATGATAGCCATTCCATGGTTTTCTGGGAGGAAGCTATAAGTTTGATCGGAGAGTTTAAGGGATTCTCTTTTGTGCTCTAAAGCTTTAGAGTTTAGGTTGAACCAGTGTTTTGAAACACATTTGAATCTGAAATTAGAGTTGACAAGCAAGCCCTTGATGACATCTTTTACTATGTCATCACAATGTTGACTAGGGGGTTGAGGTAGTAGATCCTACATGTTCATTTCTTCCAACTTCTATCTATATATAACACACAAATAAGACATTGTGTTACATTGCTGTTAAATCACACATAATTCCATTATAAAATCAACAGTCCACACGATATAAAGAAAATAAAATCATTTTCATCTTTAAAACTTCTATATGAAGAAAAAATCAAATCAATGTATAAAAACAAAGGGAAATTAAGTTACAAATTGAAATTTTCTTAATTGTCATTTTTAAATATTTTTATATCTTTCCACATCCATTCTTTCTTTTCATCTTTAAATCCACGAAATTCCACTTACCTAGTTTGATACAAAAATTTAAAAAATTAAGACTATGAATTATGATGCATCTCATTCTTCTTTATTTCAGTCTCAATCAAAATTTAGAACAATAAAGAAAGTGATAACTTTCCTTCTATTAAGTTTCTGATATCAGTACACAGAAGAATGTTTAAGAAGAGTAAGCACAAATGAGAAAATATTGCACACCTATTTTTTGTGCAAAATATAGCAAATTTATTAACTATATATAAAGCTAGTATTTTAAAAATAAAAAACAATACGCATACCATCAGCCAACTGGTTTGGTTGAAGAAACATAAGAAAGAGCATACCCGAGAGAGTTCGATGTATGAGAAAATATTGTCTATTGTCTACTCTTACTTTTTTTGTTATTGGCATTTGAAAAGAATTTTAGCATATTCATAGGTCTTAGGTATTTGAGTCCTACTCCTTTGTCCACATTCTATTTGCACCCACCTTCCCATCTCATATCAACCATTGGTTTTTCCATTATCACATTGCATTTTTATCATGTAGCCCTATGTATTAGTCAGATGAGCATTGCTAGAATGACCGGTTATTGCGGACATAGAAAAATATAGTGCAGGATCTAAAGGTGGATATCGGGGAGCATAAAAGTCACATGGCTTTAGTTGTATCTACATCAATTCGACTTCTTTTTGGCCTGTTGAAAGAGAATTATCCTAACCACATATAAATAATGAATGGTTGAGATTTAATAGGACACGGGGACATATAAAATGGGGATAGATAAAATAATTCGTTTGTATTTGGTTACTTAACAAGTTAAAAATTCTCTAAATTAGAAAACTCAAAATAAATAAATGAAATTAATTGTATATATTTGTAATCAATGTACCGTTTTTATTTGGTATTAATTCAAATGTAAATTAAATAGTAACAAATATATTTGTCATAACTTCTTTCACTTCTGATTGCATATAAAACATAATATGTTTACCGTAAATTTTAAAATATAAATTTTGATTTTAGAAACCTAAAAATGGTTTCAAATTTTGTGATTTGAATTTAACCTCATCAGGCTTTATGATTTTATGTATTGCAGTTTTACTTTTACAATATTTTTTTTATAACTTTATATCTCGTTTCATTTAAATTTGATATTTTTTAGGAGCAACTGTAGTTTCTCAAAACAAGAAAATAGGCATAAGGACAAACTTACAAATTATTTATGTTGAAGGACAACAAGTTTATATTTTTGGATGAAGGAAAATGCTAATTATAACTAGCATTTTGTATAGTGTAAAACTGATTATAATACTAGTTATAACTTGCATATTGTATAGTATAAAAGTTGAATAAAATGCTAAATATAACTAGCATTTGTCCTTCATCCTAAAAATAAAACTTCATGTCCTTCAGCCTAATTTTTTTTCCAAAGTTTGTCCTTTTTCCTAGTTCTCTCTTCTCAAAATTTTATTTAAGAAATTGTTTGTTTTCCAAATTTATGTTTTTAATTTTTCGTACTGACTTTTCAAAAATGATTTCTTTATTTTTTGTCAATTTGGACATTGAAATATTTACAGACTTAAAAATATATAAACTTCTGCACTGTAAATCAGAAACATGAATTTTTCCCTCATGAGAGCCCACATTATTTAGTCCACAAAGTACATAGCTTTTGATCGCTCATATGTGCAAATTATTAGCATTCACACATAATAATGTCATGTTTTATTAAGTTTTTCATTACCATAATACCTAAACTTTATGCATCTTAACCATAATAACTTATATTTGTAGAACAACAAAGTATGTATTCCAAATGTTCAATTATAATTTAAATTTTAGAAATAATTTGAATTCATATTTTCATTTCTGTTTTTTAAGCTTTTAGAAATTGATTCAAAAATTAAAATTAACGAGCAACGATGTATCAAATATAGTTCTTCCAGTAAATTAGTGGATTGATAATATCTAATAAAATATTTGTTCCTATACTATTGACAACCAATTAAATGAGCAATGAAATCTAAAACATGGGTCTTTTGATATGTTAGCGGAGTATTGAAAATTATATTAAATGAGCAATGACATCTTAAATATTAGTTAGTAAACTAATACAGCTCGTACGAACCAGTGCTATGCACACGGTTTTGTTATAACACCCACCATATAATGATAGAAACAATTTCTGTAAATATTTCGGTGATACCAAATACATATTTTTCTTGAATTCATATCATGGTATTTTCTCTCATTTGAATATATAATTTATAGTCTGAAAAATAATAGATATGTCACATGATAAATCAATTACTAGATCATTTTTTGAACAAAGCAACATAACACACTTTCGATCAACAAATATTTGGATATGACTAATTGGCAACATTATTTAGAATTATTAGAGGATTAACCTTGACTTTTCATGTTGACCATTGCTATTTCATAAATATATGTTGCAAAATTTCATATGTTAATGGATGTCTACTATGAGCTCTATTATTGGTGCCTATATTAATCATGTGAAAGTAAATTTTATATGTATCGATTAGTAACAAATATATTTGCAAGGATTAGAGGAGTATTTTAATATGTTAATTTTTATAACCGATATCCGTTAACTAATTAATTTTGACAGTTATTAATAGTGTATTTAATATGTAAGAATTAGTAGAATATTTCAGTTTGTAAAACACTGTGTATAGTTGCGATAAACTATTTTTTATTCATATTTTTGATTTTCTTATTATACCATTTTGTTTGTTTTAACATATCAAGCATCTGTTTTGGTAGAACTACTAATCAGTTTACATCTATTTCTTCTTGGTGTTCCTTATATGCATAATATTATCAAACATTTTGCAATGTTATTATATTTGTTGATCGAAAGTGGGCTAGGCTGATTTGTTCAAAAAAAGATATAGTAATTAATTTATAGTGTGACATGTCTATTATTTTTTAGATTATTATTGCATGTTCAAACAGGAGAAAATATTATTTTATGTATTTAAAAAAAACTATATTTGGTTTCACCAACATATTTACAGAAATTGTTTAGGTCGTTATATGGTGAGTGTTATAATAAAAGCATATGTGTAGCATGTGTTCATACCAGTTGTATTGGTTCACTAACTAATATTTCGGATGTCATTTCTCATTTAATTTTAATTTTCAATACTCCAATAACATATCAAAATGCCATGTTTTAGAAGTCATTGCTCATTTAGTCGGTTGTCAATAATCTAGTAACTCATATTTTAATAGATATTATTAACCCACTATTACTGAAAGGAAGAACTATATTATTAGCATTCCGCTGAGGAAAAATTTGCTTGTTTGTAGATTTATAATGTAGAAGTCTATAGATTTTTAAGTTTTCGTAAATATTTTAATGTCCTGATTAATGAAAAAACACATAGATGTCATTTCTTAAAAGTCAAGTACGAAAAATTAAAAACAATAATTTGTAAAACAAATAATTTATTAAATAAAGATTTTGAGAAAATATAGTTACTCCTAAAAACATCAAATTTAAATAAAATGAAATTTAAAGTTTGGAAAAAATGTTGTAAAACCAAAGCCGTAGTATAAAAAATCATAAATCCCGATGAGTTTAAATTCAAATAACAAAATTTGAAACCCTTTAAGTTTCTAAAATCAATATTTAAATTTTATGGTAAACATATTAAGTTTGATGGGCAATTATAAGGAAAAGGAAGTTATGACAAATTTGTTTGTTACTATTTAATTTACATTTGAATTCATGCCAAATAAAATGTTACATTAATTATACTTAAATACAATTAATTTAGAAAAAAATAATTAATTTATATCGATATTAGTTTACTTTGAATTATTTTTATTATCATATATATATATATATATATACACACACGAGTACTTTGGCATGTGCGGGAGGAATTATCATTATAAAACACTATTTGTAATATTTTTCGGTTCTTACAAAATGACTTTGATGTGTACGTAATATTACATTTTTTATGTGTGTACATGCATAAATCAACCATTTATCAAAGCATGAATAAGACTAAGTTATTTCAGGAAAAAATTAAACAGGTAAAGAAACGTAACCAACCATTACATCAATATCTATAAAAAAATATGACAAATATTAAAATTAGCATTTTCAGTAGTTTAGAATTTTAAAAGCTTGCATCATCTCTATTTTCAAAAGTAATAAATCACTATATTGATACTTGCTGAAGTATAAAACTACTTGACTCAAGTGTGCAACTTTAGTACTTGATAATGTTTTGAGGTTAAGGCAGTCCGGTAATTGAAGGTGCTGTAAGACCGTTGATGTGACGACCCGGCTTTCATCGACCAGAAAGTCGTATCGCTGATAAGAAAGAAAGGGATAGAAAGAGAAAAGAAGAGAAGAAAGAAAGAAACAACATCAGAATCTCACACAGCGGAACGAATAAATTATATTAATAACATAAACTATTACATAGTTTCATATACAACAACTATCAGAGTTACACAATATATGCAACTCATACTAGACAGTTATAAACACCTGTCTAGTTTTTACAATACAAGATACAACACAGATAACAATGACTCAGAGATCAACACAGCGGAACTACTCTATATCTCTACAGCGCTGAAGCCTCCTGCTCCATTGCTCCTCCAGATAACTCGTCAAAGCAAACCTGACTCCCTTGGCTACTCGTAAAAATTTGAGTACCCAAGAGTTTATATAAAACAGAAATAAACACTTGGGTCAGACATGGGTCTGGTGTGAGTAAACGGTTTAAACTTGCTTAACTTCAAAACCTTTGAAATCAAAAGGTATCACGTAAGACTTCCCACACATAAACATGGAAAAGTTTTTACCTTACGCTAACCAAAACTTGATAGGAAATCTGGTTATATTATAATAGGTCTAGGGTTTTCAAATAAATATGAAATAGCTGAAATTGTTACATTATTAAATTCCAGCATACATAGATATACAATCAAGACCGTTATCACTTATTGGAAGTTGGATTTCCATACAATGGCAGGGCTACTGGGGTACCGCCCGTCACAGTACGTGGCCTAGATCACCGTACCGAGGAGTACGCCCGCTCCCCTGCAACACAAAGCCGGAACCATCCCTTACTGGATAATTCCGAATAAAATCACCCCACGGTTGTGTACATCAACCGCACCACTAAGTCGAAAATAGAAAGGGACATCTAGACAGGGATGACCTTACTCTCAGTGGGCGCTACCCACGAAGCCTTGCTGCACCTCCCCTGTTTTAGCCATTCCCGGTTGATGAGGCTTGAGGTCACGATTACCTTTAATCAGAACACATCACTTAGAATGCTCATCGTCCACCTGACGATGTGCTGAAAGCATTCAATCCATACAAGTTCGTTCCGGGTTCGAACGAAACCGAAGGCATTATCTCGTTACACTCGTTTTGGAATCACCCTCAGAGTTAACGACAATAACCCTTGCACTCTGAATCTTCATCTTCACTTGAGATTCACGACCTATCGTTAATTTGGATCGATGTGGTATTCGAGTCTCCAGACCTGGAAATCCGGTATACGGAAACCCGATCCCGGTCTCATCGAAATCCAAAACGTATCTTTTAAGGCCAAGTTGTTTAAAGGTTTAAACAATTCAATTCAATTTAATACTTGAATTCACATAGCATTAACATAGATAAATATCACATATTTATCACAGATATATCCAATATCATATCACAGAATATCATAGTATATCATCTAATAGATATCAACCAAATCAGACATTCTACTCAACCATCATTCATAAGCAACCATTTATTAATCTCTATTATAATTAATTTAACCCACTTAAATTAAATTAATTACTTAAGAATTAATTCCTAACCTTGCTTAATCAATCATTAATTAATTACTTATCCATTTAATTAATTAATCATTAAATATTAATCACTCTTGATTAATTATTCATTAATTACATAAAGTAATTATCCTTTAATTAATTTTACAAATTAATTATCCTTAATCATTCACAGTAATTAACCTTTAATTACTTTCATTAATTACAATAATTAATGATCCTTAATTAATTACTTTAATTAATTAATTAACTATAATTAATTACATTATTCCTTAATTAATTACATTAATTAATCATGCTTTAATTAATTGCTTTCATTAATCAACCTTAAATAATTATTAACAGTAATTAACTATTCTTAATTACTTTAATTTCTTTTATAAATCCTTTTTGATTAATTACACCAATTTCATACAATAATTCATTTATCAATTACTTACACTAAGTAATTACTCTTATCCAATCTTATTAAGTAATTATACTTAATTACCAAGTGACTATCTTTAATTAATTAACAAATTAATTAACTTAAATAAATCACATTCATTCCTAAATCATAACTAAGTAATTCATCCTTAATTACCCTTTAAACAAATTAATTAATCCTTGATTAATTATTCTTTAACTATTAATTAATAAACCTTAATTATTAATCAATATCTTTTAATACAAAGTAATCAATCCTTAATTACTTTTATAATTAATTATTTAAACTTAATTAACTAATTAATTACTTCTTAATTATTAATTAATAAAACTTAATTATTAATTAACAACCTTAATTACCAATTTAATTAATCCAAAATTATCTATTAATCAATCTTTAATGACAATTAATTAACCCTTAACAATAGTTAATTAATCCTTAATTAACTTTAATTATAAATTAATAATTTCTTAATTATTAATTAAGAAAACTTAATTATTACTTAACAAAACTTATTAAGTACTTCTTAATTACCATTTTAATTAACTCTTAATCATTTAATCAATCCTTATTAAATAAATTAATTAATCTTAATTTCTTAATTAAATTAATTAATTTCAACTTATTTAAAAATCTTAATTAATCTTAAGATAAAACATTATCATTTAAAAACATTTGATCTTAATAATTAACTTACTTAATTAAAATCATTAATTAAGTTAAAATAAATAATCATTAATTACTTATCCTTAATTATTAATTAACAATCCTTAATTACAAGTTAATATAACACTTGAAACCTTAATTGTTAATTCATAAATCATTAATCACTTACTAATTTAATTAACAAATCACTCTTTATTTATTTCCTTTATTATCAAACTTAAATTAAGTTTGAGATAAACATTTCTTTACTAATTTCCTTATTTTCAAATTAAATTTGAAAATAACTTAAGGATTTTACTTAATATATTTAAGTTAAAAACCATACAAATTAATTTATTTCAAACCTCCCATTTCAAAGAAATGTATTTTCAAGAGATGATTTAACTTGATTTTTAAAGTTTTAAAAAAACTAGTTTAAATATTTTACTTTGTGTTTAAGTCATATGTATTTGAATCAAACAATTACATCTTCGTCTTATTCTTCCTTTTTAAACAAAGTTTAGTTTTAATTTTTAAAAACTGTTTTGAAAGCTTAACAGGTTCACTCGAAATCACGCGTACAACCCTATAACAGACCCGAGCCAAAAGCCTTCTTCCCCGAGTAATTTTTAAACTGTGTTTTAAAATTTTAAACTGTTAAAAACTTTAACAGTTATCACCCAAATACACACGTACTACCCTAGAACAAACCCGAGTAAAATCCTAACCTACACGAGTTCCTCCCCGAGACGAAACTCGAAAACCTCTTCTTCCCCAACTCCAAACCACTGACACACGCTAACAGTCGTGCACGTGCACACCACGACCAACCACCTCCGATCATCGCTCCGTCCATCGACGAGTCACTAATCTTCTCCTCGAACACCCCAACAACTCCGATCGTCGAACAAAATTGAAAATCAAAATTAAGCTTCTCGATCACTACCTGGAACAACACTCCGAACAAGAACCACCTCGTCAGACTACTTCTGACCACCAGCACCCCTTCGCCTTCGACCAGAGCTTCGCCTCCGACCCACGCTTCCATTCCCCCACGTGCGGTAGCCTCCAGTTCACCCACGACGTCAGGAAAAATCGCGAATCAATCATGCCCAACATCATCACTAAACCCTAAATCCTTGTCTTTCGATCACTCTGGTGATCGAGAAATCCTACGAACATTTTTCCTGTGATCCACAGACATTCAGCTACCTTCACCAACGATCACGACACTCAACCCTCTGTCGATCATCGGAATTTGACAAGAGTGTCTTTTCCGTTCAACCTCAAAATCCCACCTCAGATCAAAACTAAAAATCATAATTTTATTATTAAAATTCATCACTTGCAAGATCGAATCAGGTTACACAATCAAAATAAGAAAATTTGAACATTGATTTTCTGATTATTCTAGATCATTACTGACATTTATTGTTTTTGAAATAAATATTCAACATAAACGCTTGCAATTACTTTTAAAAATAACTTTACATTGTTATGAACATTTACTTTTAAGAAATCATAACTTGAATTGGTTAGAATAAGAAGATACGAATTTTATTTAATGAAGTTGTAGCCTGTAATATAACAGAGAAGTAAATATAGACATGCACAGCCAATCTACCTATGTATGTATACATACTGACAATTTCTTTCCTTCATACAACATTTTTCACAACAAAACTTCAAGCATTCATCAAAATATATAACAGATTTAAATTCGAAATAGTAGTTTGCTCACATCTTAAAGATGAACAGAGTAATTAACTATTTAATCAAACATGCACACTGTAATTCTCACATATATACAGAGTATCTATGTATAAATAAACATGCAAGACACTTCATTCAGATACCATTCGAAAGCAAGTTTAAATTCATTTTAACTTTTGCAAAAGAATTGTTTACTCACAGATATGATAGGCAGAGGAGTTAAAGCAGATTTGAACAGAGCCTGAAAAACTGGAACTTTGAAACTGAATTTGCTTTCATTCTTTTAAAACTGAAGTGCTTGCTTTAAAACTTTGAAATGCTTTGAAAACTTTTTGCTGTTGCCTCAGATTATATTGCATGAACTTGGAATAATTCAGACTTGAATCTTTGAAACAGGAGAATGTTAACAGGTCTTGAAAACAATGGTTACAGGCTTTTGATAAGAGTATTGCAGATTGGTTTTGAAAGTGGCTCAGGCAATTGAACTTTTGAGATGATTTTCAGGCATTGATTTGGTTTTAGAAATATGGTTTCAGGTATTTGAAAACAATGGTTTGGAGAAGATTTCAGATTACAGGGTATTGATTTTAATCTGAGGAAGGGTTTCAGGTTTGAGATGAAATTTCAGTTTTGGTTTTGAGGATTTTATTTCAGTTTTGATTTTGAGAATATGATTTCGGTTTGGTATATTTTCTGATTTTGGTTTTGTCTTTGTTTTTGCAAATGAAAAGATAAGAAAAGAAAAAGAAATTGGAGAGGTATGCTTATATAACTTAATTTATGGTTTATTTAAAAATCAAAGAAAAAGGATAAGAAAATGACACATGTCTCTACATTGTTTAATTACCTTACACATGTATTTTACATGTTTTAAAAATTTAACACTTGTCCTTATCCATTTATATTATTTTTTAAAAAGAGTTTTAAAAAGGCTTTTATATTAATTTCTTACTTAATAAATACATTTCTTAATTATAAATGCTTTCCTATATTATAAATAAATGGAAACTTTTGAAAGAAAAATAAAATAAAAACCCATTTATATTCTAAAATCCTATACAATGTATTTCATTCATTTTTAAGTGTAATCATATCTTTTGTATTTATTTACTATTTAAATAAACACTTTATTTAGTTTGAAATTGATATAAAACAACTCAAGACAATATATATATATATTTAAACAATACTATTAAATATTGGAAATGATAAATCTATTTTAAAATTAAATTTATAAAATAACATAATTAAATAATTATCCTTATTATAATTCAATCTATATCATAATTAATACATCACATTATTATTATTTGGTTATTTATATTTGAAATAACAATATTATCAATTTAAAATAATTTAAATTAAGAGATTATCACATTTTAAACTTCTCGAAATTCCGGGATATCACATTCCTTCCCCCTTAAAAGAATTTCGTCCTCGAAATTTAAAACAAAAGATAATCCAAAGATTTTTATTTCAATCCATTTTAAAACAATTCAAGCATACTTATCAGCCATACACTATCAAACAAACAACCATTCATCCGAACAAACAATTTTATCTAAACAAACAATTTTATCCGAACAAACAACTCTAGCTATCCGGACATAGATCCGGATAAACTACCTAAAATTATCCCGAGTTTCCCCGATACAGATACTGGGTTACTCGCTCTATTAAATCCAAACTGGTAATTCAATACCGAAGCCAAAACACTTATCCTCACAAAAACTCAGAAAGATTCAAAATACTCAGAGCTATCTTCCTAGTCTTACCCAATCTTATTTGCTCCCTTTTTACTGGAGAAATAACAACGAAGTCTCCAACTTCGAATTCCAAATTCTCCATCTCTAATCCACAGAATTCTGACGATTCTGGGCTGCCTTCATCCTTCCTGATCAGCTCAACCATTGCTGATGCTTCTCGAAACAAACCGGACCACAAACAATCCAACAAACGGATCCTCTCAAGATCTACGGAAATCCAGAACTCAAACTCTACTCCTCAATCATCAGTAGATTCCAAATACTTCTTTTATCAAGACAAAACAGATTCTCTCACCAATCTGACCTTCAAATCTTGAAAAGCTTCCTGTAGGAACCCTCTAATCCAAACACTGCAACTTCTGATTGCTTCCACTCTAGAACAACTGCTACCCAGCTTTCGCTGCTCAACTCTGATCTGGATGCTGTCGATGAACTCGAACACAAACTAGATCAACACTTCCAGAGAATCTCTGGCAACTCTATAACTCCTACATCTACTAGAGATGCCTCAAACCCAAGCAAAAGATTTCCCAAGAGAATGTTCAACTATCGCAAGTCACTTTTGCGATTCTATCCGGTCTAATATCCAAAAATATTGTTCATTCTTAATCCTTCAGAACAGTCTATGCTTGACCAATCCATTTGAAAAATGAATCTACTCTGCAGCTTCTGAACTCCACTCTACGAAACTGCTAAGCCAAAAGATCTTCCAGCAGGGACACAAAACACTTGAGCTGCACCGCTGACACAAATGCCAAAGACTCCTTATTCAAAGCTTCTAGAGAAACTCGGACCTCAGACCAATTACAAACATCCTGCTGAACTCAGCCGCATCACCGAATGCAGATATACTTCCTTAAACTTTCTCCAAACAGAAACATCGTCGGAGATATCCATAATTACTGCATCTCATCACACAGCTACAATTTCCTGAGTTACCCAAGATACCATCACTCGCTTTTGCTCAACCAACAGATCCAAACTCTCAAAAATCCGCCCACACGAGCGCGATCAAACTTATACTTCAATGATAAACTCTGAACCTTAACAGGTTTCCTTCAGAGATCAGAGAAATCCTTATATCATATCAAAGTTTACTCGAGACGGTATTCGGTCTACAGTCTCGACAGATATATTTCCAACCTCAAACATTCAAACTCCAACCATTGGTAGTTGTCGTGTTACACACACCACTACCCTATCTACCTTTATATCTTATATTGGAAAACCCGAACAGGTAACCCAACAAATAGGTAGAATAGATATATATATATATATATATAGTAAAAATTACAAATACGCTCTCTCAAGATAGACACCACTCCAGAGCCTAGGTATTCACTCAACCAATAGCTCTGATACCAAATGTGACGACCCGGCTTTCATCGACCAGAAAGTCGTATCGCTGATAAGAAAGAAAGGGATAGAAAGAGAAAAGAAGAGAAGAAAGAAAGAAACAACATCAGAATCTCACACAGCGGAACGAATAAATTATATTAATAACATAAACTATTACATAGTTTCATATACAACAACTATCAGAGTTACACAATATATGCAACTCATACTAGACAGTTATAAACACCTGTCTAGTTTTTACAATACAAGATACAACACAGATAACAATGACTCAGAGATCAACACAGCGGAACTACTCTATATCTCTACAGCGCTGAAGCCTCCTGCTCCATTGCTCCTCCAGATAACTCGTCAAAGCAAACCTGACTCCCTTGGCTACTCGTAAAAATTTGAGTACCCAAGAGTTTATATAAAACAGAAATAAACACTTGGGTCAGACATGGGTCTGGTGTGAGTAAACGGTTTAAACTTGCTTAACTTCAAAACCTTTGAAATCAAAAGGTATCACGTAAGACTTCCCACACATAAACATGGAAAAGTTTTTACCTTACGCTAACCAAAACTTGATAGGAAATCTGGTTATATTATAATAGGTCTAGGGTTTTCAAATAAATATGAAATAGCTGAAATTGTTACATTATTAAATTCCAGCATACATAGATATACAATCAAGACCGTTATCACTTATTGGAAGTTGGATTTCCATACAATGGCAGGGCTACTGGGGTACCGCCCGTCACAGTACGTGGCCTAGATCACCGTACCGAGGAGTACGCCCGCTCCCCTGCAACACAAAGCCGGAACCATCCCTTACTGGATAATTCCGAATAAAATCACCCCACGGTTGTGTACATCAACCGCACCACTAAGTCGAAAATAGAAAGGGACATCTAGACAGGGATGACCTTACTCTCAGTGGGCGCTACCCACGAAGCCTTGCTGCACCTCCCCTGTTTTAGCCATTCCCGGTTGATGAGGCTTGAGGTCACGATTACCTTTAATCAGAACACATCACTTAGAATGCTCATCGTCCACCTGACGATGTGCTGAAAGCATTCAATCCATACAAGTTCGTTCCGGGTTCGAACGAAACCGAAGGCATTATCTCGTTACACTCGTTTTGGAATCACCCTCAGAGTTAACGACAATAACCCTTGCACTCTGAATCTTCATCTTCACTTGAGATTCACGACCTATCGTTAATTTGGATCGATGTGGTATTCGGGTCTCCAGACCTGGAAATCCGGTATACGGAAACCCGATCCCGGTCTCATCGAAATCCAAAACGTATCTTTTAAGGCCAAGTTGTTTAAAGGTTTAAACAATTCAATTCAATTTAATACTTGAATTCACATAGCATTAACATAGATAAATATCACATATTTATCACAGATATATCCAATATCATATCACAGAATATCATAGTATATCATCTAATAGATATCAACCAAATCAGACATTCTACTCAACCATCATTCATAAGCAACCATTTATTAATCTCTATTATAATTAATTTAACCCACTTAAATTAAATTAATTACTTAAGAATTAATTCCTAACCTTGCTTAATCAATCATTAATTAATTACTTATCCATTTAATTAATTAATCATTAAATATTAATCACTCTTGATTAATTATTCATTAATTACATAAAGTAATTATCCTTTAATTAATTTTACAAATTAATTATCCTTAATCATTCACAGTAATTAACCTTTAATTACTTTCATTAATTACAATAATTAATGATCCTTAATTAATTACTTTAATTAATTAATTAACTATAATTAATTACATTATTCCTTAATTAATTACATTAATTAATCATGCTTTAATTAATTGCTTTCATTAATCAACCTTAAATAATTATTAACAGTAATTAACTATTCTTAATTACTTTAATTTCTTTTATAAATCCTTTTTGATTAATTACACCAATTTCATACAATAATTCATTTATCAATTACTTACACTAAGTAATTACTCTTATCCAATCTTATTAAGTAATTATACTTAATTACCAAGTGACTATCTTTAATTAATTAACAAATTAATTAACTTAAATAAATCACATTCATTCCTAAATCATAACTAAGTAATTCATCCTTAATTACCCTTTAAACAAATTAATTAATCCTTGATTAATTATTCTTTAACTATTAATTAATAAACCTTAATTATTAATCAATATCTTTTAATACAAAGTAATCAATCCTTAATTACTTTTATAATTAATTATTTAAACTTAATTAACTAATTAATTACTTCTTAATTATTAATTAATAAAACTTAATTATTAATTAACAACCTTAATTACCAATTTAATTAATCCAAAATTATCTATTAATCAATCTTTAATGACAATTAATTAACCCTTAACAATAGTTAATTAATCCTTAATTAACTTTAATTATAAATTAATAATTTCTTAATTATTAATTAAGAAAACTTAATTATTACTTAACAAAACTTATTAAGTACTTCTTAATTACCATTTTAATTAACTCTTAATCATTTAATCAATCCTTATTAAATAAATAAATTAATCTTAATTTCTTAATTAAATTAATTAATTTCAACTTATTTAAAAATCTTAATTAATCTTAAGATAAAACATTATCATTTAAAAACATTTGATCTTAATAATTAACTTACTTAATTAAAATCATTAATTAAGTTAAAATAAATAATCATTAATTACTTATCCTTAATTATTAATTAACAATCCTTAATTACAAGTTAATATAACACTTGAAACCTTAATTGTTAATTCATAAATCATTAATCACTTACTAATTTAATTAACAAATCACTCTTTATTTATTTCCTTTATTATCAAACTTAAATTAAGTTTGAGATAAACATTTCTTTACTAATTTCCTTATTTTCAAATTAAATTTGAAAATAACTTAAGGATTTTACTTAATATATTTAAGTTAAAAACCATACAAATTAATTTATTTCAAACCTCCCATTTCAAAGAAATGTATTTTCAAGAGATGATTTAACTTGATTTTTAAAGTTTTAAAAAAACTAGTTTAAATATTTTACTTTGTGTTTAAGTCATATGTATTTGAATCAAACAATTACATCTTCGTCTTATTCTTCCTTTTTAAACAAAGTTTAGTTTTAATTTTTAAAAACTGTTTTGAAAGCTTAACAGGTTCACTCGAAATCACGCGTACAACCCTATAACAGACCCGAGCCAAAAGCCTTCTTCCCCGAGTAATTTTTAAACTGTGTTTTAAAATTTTAAACTGTTAAAAACTTTAACAGTTATCACCCAAATACACACGTACTACCCTAGAACAAACCCGAGTAAAATCCTAACCTACACGAGTTCCTCCCCGAGACGAAACTCGAAAACCTCTTCTTCCCCAACTCCAAACCACTGACACACGCTAACAGTCGTGCACGTGCACACCACGACCAACCACCTCCGATCATCGCTCCGGCCATCGACGAGTCACTAATCTTCTCCTCGAACACCCCAACAACTCCGATCGTCGAACAAAATTGAAAATCAAAATTAAGTGTAATATCCCGGAAATTTGGGGCAATATCAATTTAATAATCTGTTTAAATAATTAAATTGATTTGATAATTTTTGATAATAAATATTTGAATTTATTTAATAGTCTAATTAAATGAATATTTAATTAGTGAATTTATCCTTTAAAAATTAATAAGATGATTTCTATTTATAATATATGTGTATAAGTATATATATTAAATAGATTAGCTTTGGGTTGAAACATAATAAATAAATAAAATCTTGTTTTTAAATTTCTAATATATATATTGATAGTTTGGAAATTATGATTTATTTAATATTAAGCTTTTCAAAAGTTTTTTTAAAGCAAATAACTATATGATTTTAAATAAGATTAATAATAAGGTAATCTCTTTTATAAATTATTTTAAAATTGATAAATATGTTATTTTCAAACAATATTATTAGTGTATTGTTTTTAAATAAATAGATTTTAATGTAAATAGGATTTTCATTTCAAATTTAATGTGTAGTTATATATGTATGTATATAACTTGATTTTTAATTGGATTTTTAAAATGTAATTTGAATTTGAATTAATTTTGAAATTCAAAAAGGGATAATATTTTAAATATTTGGATTTTTATAGATATTTGGATAAGCTCTTATTTATAAGTATAATTGTTTTATTTCTTTAAAAGTTATCTATATATATAAATAAGTAATGAGTATTTAATAAATAAAGAAAAAGGTTTTTATATTTAAAATAAATATTAATTAATTAAAAGGGACATGTGTTATTTCCTAAGGCTTCATTATAACATGTGTTAAGTAATTAAATAGGGTGAAAGACAAGTGTCATTTTTGTTTTAATTTTTCTTTTTATTTTTAAAATAAATCATTATACTTATAAAACATGTTTTCCCCTTTTTCCTTTCTTTCTAATCTTCATGTCAAAAATCTGCAATTCATTTTCCACTTCTAAAAGAAAACCAGAAAATCAAAATTTAACACTCCTATAAACCAAATCCTCAAACGAAATTCTCCAAAAACAATTATGTAATCAAACATTCCTCAAAACCATAATCTGTAACTAAATCACCTCATAAACCAGAGAATCAAACCCCTCAAATCAAAAGAACAATACCCTGTAACTCATTTTCAAATCAAAGTCTGTAGCCTGCAATTTTCTTCAAATCTGGAATCTATTTGAAGCAAGTAAACCTGGAATCTTAAGCAATGTCTCAACAAACAAATAGCATGCATGCAAGTTTTCTAGCAAGCATTCAAGTTTAAAAGATTTTAAAGATCAAAGGGGCATTTCAGTTTAAAGGCTTTTTCAAAAATTGGTTTCAAAGAGGCTCTGTTTACTTTTAAAAAGGTGAGTAACATTCATTTTAAACTTAAGCATATGATCTATGTTTGCATGTGAACTTCTGGAATAAAATGTGTATTGTATATGTTTGAAATTTTTATGTATATATATGGATGTGTAGATGCATGATTATAGTTATATATGTTCTGCCTGTTCTTAGTTCAGAAGTTAAATTTTAGTCAAAAATTTATTATCTCCCTATCTGATCTTTAATAGAACTTAGGATTCAAACAATATTTGTTTGTTTAATCATGGGTTAGTGTTTAAAATTTTACTTAAGTTAAAATAAAACTTAAATGGCTCTGAAAATCAAAAACAACAGAGCAAGTCTGGTATAAGTGAAAATTCAAACACTCTAATTCATAAATTCAGGGTTATAGACTGAATGCTTATCTAGAAACATGAATTTTAAAAGTAGAATCATAATTTTTAGCATTTAATTAAGGAAGCAGTTCAAGGTTGATCAGAATTGGAACTTTGGGTTGTCTCCGGCGATCTAAGTATTCGAGAAGCTCGTGATTCTCACTGAAGGTAGAAGGATGATCAGAGAGTTCGAGAAAATTGTCTAATGATGATGAAATTCACCCTGGCGATGGTGGTAGTTCGATCAAGTTTCTAAACCTAGTTTTACTGGGTTACGATTTTTGCGTGAGTTCAACTTCCTCTGGTGATCGAGTTGGCTGGGGTTTTGGGTACTGGAAGATGGTGAGTGGACGAAGTTCTCACCGAAGTTTCACCTCAAACGAGGATCGGAGGGGAAGATCTGGCCGTTGACAGGGTTGGGGGTTTGGAGGAGTTCGCTGTTCCAGGTTTGGTCGAATTGCTCGAATGTCGATTTGAGAAATGAATCGAGTTACTGGTGATTGGGATCGCGAATGATGGTCGTAGGCGACATGGTGGCGATGGAGTAGATGGTCGGAGGCGATCATCACGACTGTGCATGTGCACATGTACGTTTCATACATCTGGAAAATGTGAAGTTGGGGCAGAAGAGATGGGTACGGGATCGACTCGAAGCCTGCTCGTGATAGTTAGGTTCTGGCTCGAGTTGTTTTCAAGGGGGATCTCGTGTAGTATAACTGTTTTTAAAGTTTTTAAAACTTAACAAAGTTTAAAAGAAAAGGGAAGGAAACTAGAAGGAATACTCGAGGAATTTGGGTTTTTACTCGGGTATTTTGGAAATTGTCTCGGGTAGGTTTAGTGCCTCAGGTTTTAAACCTGACAGAGTTTTAAATTTAAATTTAGTTTTAAAATTTAAAACAGGATTTAAGATAAAAGTTTTAAATCAGTTTTTTTTTTTTAGGTATGGATTAAATTTAAACTTGAATCCTAGTTGTGAAAATAAATAAGTTTTATTATAATATTTAAACATCTTTAAATTGTTTGAAGTATAATTTAAAAAGTTTTGAAATTTAAATGAATTGGTTTAAATTTCTTTAAGTTCTTTTAAATGTTAAGTGATTCTTAACATTTGGATTTAAAAAGATTTTTGTAAATTTAATTTAAAATTGGTTAAAGTTAAATTTGTAATTCAAATTTAAATCTTTAATTTGAAATGAATTAAGGAAAGATTTTAAGGTAAAATGTTTAAAATCTTTTGTTAATAATAATTAAAGTTGTTATAAAGATTAGTACTTTAATTTAGAGATTTATTAAAGTTTAATGATTTAGGATTCATTAAATTAATAAGGTGATTAAAGGATAATTTGATAATTGAATTAATTAATGATTTGGGTTAATTAATTAAGATTATAAGTAAATTAGTTAAAGGTTAATTAATTTGGAATTAAGGATCATTTAATTAGATAAGTATAGATTATTAATAAATGATTAGGAATTAATTAATCAATAATTAAAGATTAATTAAGTAATTGATTAAGAAATTAGAAATTAATTAATTAGTAATTAAGAATTTATTTATTTGTAAATTAATAATGTTTGATTTAAGTTTAATTACTTAAATAAAGAATTGTTAATAATTAATGAGAGATCATTAATTAGAGATTATTAAATAATTAATTAATATGATTAATTTTGATAATCAAGTAGATTAATTAACTAATGATAATCTTTTATGAATTGGTTAAGTATAATTATTTAATGGAAGTAATTAAGGTAATTAATTACTTAAGATAATTAATTAAATAATTTGATAAGTTAAATTAATTAATTTAATTAAAGATAATCACTTGGTTATGTGATAAGTATAATTACTTAAATGTAATTAGTGAAAGTGTAATTACTTAGGAAAGTAATTAAAATTAATTAGTGGATGTAATTAACTAAGGATGATATAATGAAAGTAATTTGAGTTAATTACTTTAAATAATTAATCAAGGGATTAATTAAAAGATAATTAATTAATGAGTAATTAATTTATGGAAGAGTAATTAAGGGTAGTTAATTACTAGATGAGATTAATCAAAGGTGATTAATAAATGTGATTAATTAATTATTAAATGTAATTTATTTAAATAAGATAATTAATTAAGAGTAATTAAGGATCATTAATTAATATAATTAATGATGTAATTAAGAATTGATTAATTAAGATTAATTAATAAATAATAAGTGATTAAAGTAATTAATTAATTATAATTAATTGAGGATTAATGTAATTAAGTATAGTTAATTAATAGATGAAGTAATTAAGGATTAATTACTGAAATGGTTTAAGATAATTAATTTGTGAGATTAATTAAGTATTAATTACTTAAAGTAATTAAAGGTAATTAATCAGGAATGATTAATTAAGATAGATACTTAGAGTAATGATTAATTAATTGGTTTAATTAATGATTAAGTAAGAAGGATTTATAAAATGAGGTAATTAATTTAATTCACTTTAAATTAATTAGAGATGATATAAATCATTACTTAGGGATGGTTGAATGATATGGAATGCTTTGCATTATTGATATCTCTGATAAGAGATGTGCTGATCTATAATATGGATGTTTGGTTGGATTAAAATGATAATATGAATTATCTGTTTGGATGATAATGTAAATTATCTATTGAATTATCTATCTTTGTGTATATAGATAAAGAATTGAATTGTTTTAACCTTAAAACAACTTGGCCCTTAAAATACGTTTTGGATTTCGATGAGACCGGGATCGGGTTTCCGTATACCGGAATTCCAGGTCTGGAGACCCGAATACCACATCGATCCAAATTAACGATAGGTCGTGAATCTCAAGTGAAGATGAAGATTCAGAGTGCAAGGGTTATTGTCGTTAACTCTGAGGGTGATTCCAACACGAGTGTAACGAGATAATGCCTTCGGTTTCGTTCGAACCCGGAACGAACTTGTATGGATTGAATGCTTTCAGAACATCGTCAGGTGGGCGATGAGCATTCTAAGTGATATGTTCTGATTAAAGGTAATCGTGACCTCAAGCCTCATCAACCGGGAATGGCTAAAACAGGGGAGGTGCAGCAAGGCTTCGTGGGTAGCACCCACTGAGAGTAAGGTCATCCCTGTCTAGAGAGTCCCTTCTTTTATTTCGGCTTAGTGGTGCAGTTGGCGACGGCCATCTGTGGGGTGATTTTATTCGGAATTATCCAGTAAGGGATGGTTCCGGCTTTGTGTTGCAGGGGATTGGGAGTGATCCTCGGTACGGTGATCTAGGCCCCGTACTGTGATGAGCGGTACCCCGGTAGCTCTGCCATTGTATGGAAATCCAAATTCCAATAAGTGATAACGGATTTGATTGTATACTTATGTATGCTGGAATTTAATAATGTAACAATTTCGGCTATTTCATATTTATTTGAAAACCCTAGACCCTATTATAATACAATCGAATTTCCTATCAAATGTTTTGGTTAGCGTAAGGTAAAAACTTACCCATGTTTATTTGTGGGGAGTCTTACGTGATACCTTTTCTTTCAAAAGGTTTTGAAGTTAAACAAGTTTAACCTGTTACTCACACCAGACCCATGTCTGACCCAAGTTGTTTATTTCTGTTTTATAAACTCTTGGGTACTCAAATTTTTACGAGTAGCCAAGGGATTCAGGTTTAGCTTTGACGAATTGTGGAGGAGCAATGGAGCGGGAGGCTTCAGCGTTTGTAGATATAGTATTCCGCTGTGTTGATATCTGTGTTAGAGTCTTGTATTGTATTTGAGTTGTAATATATAGACAGATGTTTATAACTGTCTAGTATGTGTTGTATAGTTGTGTAAACTCTGATAAGTGTTGTATACTATGTAATAGTTTATGTTATTAATATAATTTATTCTTTCCGCTGTGAGATAGTTGTTGTTGTTTCTTTCTTTCTTCTCTTCTTTTCTATTCTCTACCCCTTTCTTTCTTATTAATGATGCGTCATTCTGTGGAATGAGTGGCGGGTCGTTACAGTGGTATCAGAGCTTAGGTTGAGCGAATGCCTAAGCTTTTGGTTAAGTGAATATCAGAACACTAGGTTGAGTGAATACCTAGGTTCGGAAGGGTTGTTCATTAGAGATAGGATCTATAGCAACCTGTTTGAGTCCGAGTGTATATATATACGGGAGTGCGTATTTGTTAGTTATATAAAATGGTTTTATATTGTGTTAATTGATCGGTTAAGTGGTATATGGATTCTGGTCAATACGAGTAGCTACCGTTATTGATAGGGATCTCTAAACACTTGGACCAGGCCAACGGACACAATATTGTTTTAAAAAGGAAGGTGAAATACTTTTACCCATATATATTTTCTATATATAAAAAGTATCATTTTAAAAGTATATGGTATTTATAATGATTGGTTGAGATGATAATAATTTATCATCTAAGATTAGGAGTCTGAGTGTTGAGGTTGGAAGTATATTTGTCGAGACTGTAAACCTAATACCGTCTCGAGTAAACTTTACTGTGGTAAAGAATTTCATCGATCTCCGAAGGAAACTGTTATGGTTCGGAGTTTATCTTTGTAGTTTGGATGAGTAAAGTTGGAGCTGTCGGTTGGACAGAAGCGAGTGATGGTATCTTGATACCTCAGGTAATAGTAGCTGTGTGATGAGATACAGTGACTATGGATGTTCCCGAAGATATTTTCTTTGGAATAAGTATAAAGAAGTGTGTTTGTTTCGGTGTTGTGGCTGAGTTCAGCAAGATGTTTTTGTTTTGTTTGAAGTCCGATTTTCTCGAAGAACTTTGGATTGAGAAGTCTGTGGCATCTGTGGCAGTAGTGCAGCTCGGAGTGTTCTGTTTTCGGCAGAAGTTTTTTCTGAAGGTGAAGTTCAGAAGCAGCAGAGAGAATCCATTTCTTCGATGGATTGGATAGTCAAGTGTGAACTGTTCTGATTGGTAAAGAGAGAACAGTTTTATTTGGCTAGGTGGATCGCAAAAGTGACTTGCGATAGTTTGAGTATTCTTTTGAGTTATCTGAGATTTTCTGGGATGTGTTGTCCAGTCTGTGCTTGTGTTCTTCATCAGCAATTTCTTCTACTCCAAATCAGAGTGGTGCAGCAGAAGCAGTTTGGCGAGTGCTCCTGTTTATCTTTTCCAGATAGGAGAAGTTAGTTCAGTCTACTGATATGGTGAAGTAGAGTTGTGTTTTGGATTATTGGTAGATCTTGAGAGGATCATTGTTGATTGGGTTATTTCTGGTCCAGTTATTGCTAGAAGCATCAGCGAAGGTTGAGTTGATCAGGAAAGATCTGTAGACAGCTCAGGATCGTCTGAAGAATTTTGTGGATAAGAGACGATAGAATTTGAAATTCGAAATTGGAGACTTCGTGGTTGTGAAGTTTTTCTCTGGTTAAAGGGAGCAATAAGATTTGGTAAGTCTGGAAAGTCAGCTCCGAATTGTTTTGGATCTTTTTTGTGATCTAATTTGGATAAGTGCTTTGATCTACAAGGTTGAATTGTCAGTTTGGATAACTAGAATTCAATATATTTTACGTATCTCTGAGGAAATACGTGTTTGATCTATCTCTGGTTTTGGAACCAGCAGTTCTGGAGGAATTGGTTGTTGAGTCAGACTCGTCTATAGTCTGATATTCTGTTTAGTTTTGTAGATCTAGATGAGTAGGAGCTCTATAGCTTAGTAGTATTGGTTGTTTGGATTGTTTGTAGAGCGAATATCCCGGTATTTATATACTTGGGGAAACTCGAGGAAATTCTATTCAGAATTTTACGCTGGATAGTTAGAATTGTTTGTTTGGATGATTGGTTGCTATGATTGTTAGCATATGGATGATAATATATGGTTGTGATTTAAATAGATTATTAAATTACCTTTGTTTTAAATTTCGGGGACGAAATTATTTTAAGGGGGAAGGAATGTAATATCCCGGAAATTTGGGGCAATATCAATTTAATAATCTGTTTAAATAATTAAATTGATTTGATAATTTTTGATAATAAATATTTGAATTTATTTAATAGTCTAATTAAATGAATATTTAATTAGTGAATTTATCCTTTAAAAATTAATAAGATGATTTCTATTTATAATATATGTGTATAAGTATATATATTAAATAGATTAGCTTTGGGTTGAAACATAATAAATAAATAAAATCTTGTTTTTAAATTTCTAATATATATATTGATAGTTTGGAAATTATGATTTATTTAATATTAAGCTTTTCAAAAGTTTTTTTAAAGCAAATAACTATATGATTTTAAATAAGATTAATAATAAGGTAATCTCTTTTATAAATTATTTTAAAATTGATAAATATGTTATTTTCAAACAATATTATTAGTGTATTGTTTTTAAATAAATAGATTTTAATGTAAATAGGATTTTCATTTCAAATTTAATGTGTAGTTATATATGTATGTATATAACTTGATTTTTAATTGGATTTTTAAAATGTAATTTGAATTTGAATTAATTTTGAAATTCAAAAAGGGATAATATTTTAAATATTTGGATTTTTATAGATATTTGGATAAGCTCTTATTTATAAGTATAATTGTTTTATTTCTTTAAAAGTTATCTATATATATAAATAAGTAATGAGTATTTAATAAATAAAGAAAAAGGTTTTTATATTTAAAATAAATATTAATTAATTAAAAGGGACATGTGTTATTTCCTAAGGCTTCATTATAACATGTGTTAAGTAATTAAATAGGGTGAAAGACAAGTGTCATTTTTGTTTTAATTTTTCTTTTTATTTTTAAAATAAATCATTATACTTATAAAACATGTTTTCCCCTTTTTCCTTTCTTTCTAATCTTCATGTCAAAAATCTGCAATTCATTTTCCACTTCTAAAAGAAAACCAGAAAATCAAAATTTAACACTCCTATAAACCAAATCCTCAAACGAAATTCTCCAAAAACAATTATGTAATCAAACATTCCTCAAAACCATAATCTGTAACTAAATCACCTCATAAACCAGAGAATCAAACCCCTCAAATCAAAAGAACAATACCCTGTAACTCATTTTCAAATCAAAGTCTGTAGCCTGCAATTTTCTTCAAATCTGGAATCTATTTGAAGCAAGTAAACCTGGAATCTTAAGCAATGTCTCAACAAACAAATAGCATGCATGCAAGTTTTCTAGCAAGCATTCAAGTTTAAAAGATTTTAAAGATCAAAGGGGCATTTCAGTTTAAAGGCTTTTTCAAAAATTGGTTTCAAAGAGGCTCTGTTTACTTTTAAAAAGGTGAGTAACATTCATTTTAAACTTAAGCATATGATCTATGTTTGCATGTGAACTTCTGGAATAAAATGTGTATTGTATATGTTTGAAATTTTTATGTATATATATGGATGTGTAGATGCATGATTATAGTTATATATGTTCTGCCTGTTCTTAGTTCAGAAGTTAAATTTTAGTCAAAAATTTATTATCTCCCTATCTGATCTTTAATAGAACTTAGGATTCAAACAATATTTGTTTGTTTAATCATGGGTTAGTGTTTAAAATTTTACTTAAGTTAAAATAAAACTTAAATGGCTCTGAAAATCAAAAACAACAGAGCAAGTCTGGTATAAGTGAAAATTCAAACACTCTAATTCATAAATTCAGGGTTATAGACTGAATGCTTATCTAGAAACATGAATTTTAAAAGTAGAATCATAATTTTTAGCATTTAATTAAGGAAGCAGTTCAAGGTTGATCAGAATTGGAACTTTGGGTTGTCTCCGGCGATCTAAGTATTCGAGAAGCTCGTGATTCTCACTGAAGGTAGAAGGATGATCAGAGAGTTCGAGAAAATTGTCTAATGATGATGAAATTCACCCTGGCGATGGTGGTAGTTCGATCAAGTTTCTAAACCTAGTTTTACTGGGTTACGATTTTTGCGTGAGTTCAACTTCCTCTGGTGATCGAGTTGGCTGGGGTTTTGGGTACTGGAAGATGGTGAGTGGACGAAGTTCTCACCGAAGTTTCACCTCAAACGAGGATCGGAGGGGAAGATCTGGCCGTTGACAGGGTTGGGGGTTTGGAGGAGTTCGCTGTTCCAGGTTTGGTCGAATTGCTCGAATGTCGATTTGAGAAATGAATCGAGTTACTGGTGATTGGGATCGCGAATGATGGTCGTAGGCGACATGGTGGCGATGGAGTAGATGGTCGGAGGCGATCATCACGACTGTGCATGTGCACATGTACGTTTCATACATCTGGAAAATGTGAAGTTGGGGCAGAAGAGATGGGTACGGGATCGACTCGAAGCCTGCTCGTGATAGTTAGGTTCTGGCTCGAGTTGTTTTCAAGGGGGATCTCGTGTAGTATAACTGTTTTTAAAGTTTTTAAAACTTAACAAAGTTTAAAAGAAAAGGGAAGGAAACTAGAAGGAATACTCGGGGAATTTGGGTTTTTACTCGGGTATTTTGGAAATTGTCTCGGGTAGGTTTAGTGCCTCAGGTTTTAAACCTGACAGAGTTTTAAATTTAAATTTAGTTTTAAAATTTAAAACAGGATTTAAGATAAAAGTTTTAAATCAGTTTTTTTTTTTTAGGTATGGATTAAATTTAAACTTGAATCCTAGTTGTGAAAATAAATAAGTTTTATTATAATATTTAAACATCTTTAAATTGTTTGAAGTATAATTTAAAAAGTTTTGAAATTTAAATGAATTGGTTTAAATTTCTTTAAGTTCTTTTAAATGTTAAGTGATTCTTAACATTTGGATTTAAAAAGATTTTTGTAAATTTAATTTAAAATTGGTTAAAGTTAAATTTGTAATTCAAATTTAAATCTTTAATTTGAAATGAATTAAGGAAAGATTTTAAGGTAAAATGTTTAAAATCTTTTGTTAATAATAATTAAAGTTGTTATAAAGATTAGTACTTTAATTTAGAGATTTATTAAAGTTTAATGATTTAGGATTCATTAAATTAATAAGGTGATTAAAGGATAATTTGATAATTGAATTAATTAATGATTTGGGTTAATTAATTAAGATTATAAGTAAATTAGTTAAAGGTTAATTAATTTGGAATTAAGGATCATTTAATTAGATAAGTATAGATTATTAATAAATGATTAGGAATTAATTAATCAATAATTAAAGATTAATTAAGTAATTGATTAAGAAATTAGAAATTAATTAATTAGTAATTAAGAATTTATTTATTTGTAAATTAATAATGTTTGATTTAAGTTTAATTACTTAAATAAAGAATTGTTAATAATTAATGAGAGATCATTAATTAGAGATTATTAAATAATTAATTAATATGATTAATTTTGATAATCAAGTAGATTAATTAACTAATGATAATCTTTTATGAATTGGTTAAGTATAATTATTTAATGGAAGTAATTAAGGTAATTAATTACTTAAGATAATTAATTAAATAATTTGATAAGTTAAATTAATTAATTTAATTAAAGATAATCACTTGGTTATGTGATAAGTATAATTACTTAAATGTAATTAGTGAAAGTGTAATTACTTAGGAAAGTAATTAAAATTAATTAGTGGATGTAATTAACTAAGGATGATATAATGAAAGTAATTTGAGTTAATTACTTTAAATAATTAATCAAGGGATTAATTAAAAGATAATTAATTAATGAGTAATTAATTTATGGAAGAGTAATTAAGGGTAGTTAATTACTAGATGAGATTAATCAAAGGTGATTAATAAATGTGATTAATTAATTATTAAATGTAATTTATTTAAATAAGATAATTAATTAAGAGTAATTAAGGATCATTAATTAATATAATTAATGATGTAATTAAGAATTGATTAATTAAGATTAATTAATAAATAATAAGTGATTAAAGTAATTAATTAATTATAATTAATTGAGGATTAATGTAATTAAGTATAGTTAATTAATAGATGAAGTAATTAAGGATTAATTACTGAAATGGTTTAAGATAATTAATTTGTGAGATTAATTAAGTATTAATTACTTAAAGTAATTAAAGGTAATTAATCAGGAATGATTAATTAAGATAGATACTTAGAGTAATGATTAATTAATTGGTTTAATTAATGATTAAGTAAGAAGGATTTATAAAATGAGGTAATTAATTTAATTCACTTTAAATTAATTAGAGATGATATAAATCATTACTTAGGGATGGTTGAATGATATGGAATGCTTTGCATTATTGATATCTCTGATAAGAGATGTGCTGATCTATAATATGGATGTTTGGTTGGATTAAAATGATAATATGAATTATCTGTTTGGATGATAATGTAAATTATCTATTGAATTATCTATCTTTGTGTATATAGATAAAGAATTGAATTGTTTTAACCTTAAAACAACTTGGCCCTTAAAATACGTTTTGGATTTCGATGAGACCGGGATCGGGTTTCCGTATACCGGAATTCCAGGTCTGGAGACCCGAATACCACATCGATCCAAATTAACGATAGGTCGTGAATCTCAAGTGAAGATGAAGATTCAGAGTGCAAGGGTTATTGTCGTTAACTCTGAGGGTGATTCCAACACGAGTGTAACGAGATAATGCCTTCGGTTTCGTTCGAACCCGGAACGAACTTGTATGGATTGAATGCTTTCAGAACATCGTCAGGTGGGCGATGAGCATTCTAAGTGATATGTTCTGATTAAAGGTAATCGTGACCTCAAGCCTCATCAACCGGGAATGGCTAAAACAGGGGAGGTGCAGCAAGGCTTCGTGGGTAGCACCCACTGAGAGTAAGGTCATCCCTGTCTAGAGAGTCCCTTCTTTTATTTCGGCTTAGTGGTGCAGTTGGCGACGGCCATCTGTGGGGTGATTTTATTCGGAATTATCCAGTAAGGGATGGTTCCGGCTTTGTGTTGCAGGGGATTGGGAGTGATCCTCGGTACGGTGATCTAGGCCCCGTACTGTGATGAGCGGTACCCCGGTAGCTCTGCCATTGTATGGAAATCCAAATTCCAATAAGTGATAACGGATTTGATTGTATACTTATGTATGCTGGAATTTAATAATGTAACAATTTCGGCTATTTCATATTTATTTGAAAACCCTAGACCCTATTATAATACAATCGAATTTCCTATCAAATGTTTTGGTTAGCGTAAGGTAAAAACTTACCCATGTTTATTTGTGGGGAGTCTTACGTGATACCTTTTCTTTCAAAAGGTTTTGAAGTTAAACAAGTTTAACCTGTTACTCACACCAGACCCATGTCTGACCCAAGTTGTTTATTTCTGTTTTATAAACTCTTGGGTACTCAAATTTTTACGAGTAGCCAAGGGATTCAGGTTTAGCTTTGACGAATTGTGGAGGAGCAATGGAGCGGGAGGCTTCAGCGTTTGTAGATATAGTATTCCGCTGTGTTGATATCTGTGTTAGAGTCTTGTATTGTATTTGAGTTGTAATATATAGACAGATGTTTATAACTGTCTAGTATGTGTTGTATAGTTGTGTAAACTCTGATAAGTGTTGTATACTATGTAATAGTTTATGTTATTAATATAATTTATTCTTTCCGCTGTGAGATAGTTGTTGTTGTTTCTTTCTTTCTTCTCTTCTTTTCTATTCTCTACCCCTTTCTTTCTTATTAATGATGCGTCATTCTGTGGAATGAGTGGCGGGTCGTTACATTAAGCTTCTCGATCACTACCTGGAACAACACTCCGAACAAGAACCACCTCGTCAGACTACTTCTGACCACCAGCACCCCTTCGCCTTCGACCAGAGCTTCGCCTCCGACCTACGCTTCCATTCCCCCACGTGCGGTAGCCTCCAGTTCACCCACGACGTCAGGAAAAATCGCGAATCAATCATGCCCAACATCATCACTAAACCCTAAATCCTTGTCTTTCGATCACTCTGGTGATCGAGAAATCCTACGAACATTTTTCCTGTGATCCACAGACATTCAGCTACCTTCACCAACGATCACGACACTCAACCCTCTGTCGATCATCGGAATTTGACAAGAGTGTCTTTTCCGTTCAACCTCAAAATCCCACCTCAGATCAAAACTAAAAATCATAATTTTATTATTAAAATTCATCACTTGCAAGATCGAATCAGGTTACACAATCAAAATAAGAAAATTTGAACATTGATTTTCTGATTATTCTAGATCATTACTGACATTTATTGTTTTTGAAATAAATATTCAACATAAACGCTTGCAATTACTTTTAAAAATAACTTTACATTGTTATGAACATTTACTTTTAAGAAATCATAACTTGAATTGGTTAGAATAAGAAGATACGAATTTTATTTAATGAAGTTGTAGCCTGTAATATAACAGAGAAGTAAATATAGACATGCACAGCCAATCTACCTATGTATGTATACATACTGACAATTTCTTTCCTTCATACAACATTTTTCACAACAAAACTTCAAGCATTCATCAAAATATATAACAGATTTAAATTCGAAATAGTAGTTTGCTCACATCTTAAAGATGAACAGAGTAATTAACTATTTAATCAAACATGCACACTGTAATTCTCACATATATACAGAGTATCTATGTATAAATAAACATGCAAGACACTTCATTCAGATACCATTCGAAAGCAAGTTTAAATTCATTTTAACTTTTGCAAAAGAATTGTTTACTCACAGATATGATAGGCAGAGGAGTTAAAGCAGATTTGAACAGAGCCTGAAAAACTGGAACTTTGAAACTGAATTTGCTTTCATTCTTTTAAAACTGAAGTGCTTGCTTTAAAACTTTGAAATGCTTTGAAAACTTTTTGCTGTTGCCTCAGATTATATTGCATGAACTTGGAATAATTCAGACTTGAATCTTTGAAACAGGAGAATGTTAACAGGTCTTGAAAACAATGGTTACAGGCTTTTGATAAGAGTATTGCAGATTGGTTTTGAAAGTGGCTCAGGCAATTGAACTTTTGAGATGATTTTCAGGCATTGATTTGGTTTTAGAAATATGGTTTCAGGTATTTGAAAACAATGGTTTGGAGAAGATTTCAGATTACAGGGTATTGATTTTAATCTGAGGAAGGGTTTCAGGTTTGAGATGAAATTTCAGTTTTGGTTTTGAGGATTTTATTTCAGTTTTGATTTTGAGAATATGATTTCGGTTTGGTATATTTTCTGATTTTGGTTTTGTCTTTGTTTTTGCAAATGAAAAGATAAGAAAAGAAAAAGAAATTGGAGAGGTATGCTTATATAACTTAATTTATGGTTTATTTAAAAATCAAAGAAAAAGGATAAGAAAATGACACATGTCTCTACATTGTTTAATTACCTTACACATGTATTTTACATGTTTTAAAAATTTAACACTTGTCCTTATCCATTTATATTATTTTTTAAAAAGAGTTTTAAAAAGGCTTTTATATTAATTTCTTACTTAATAAATACATTTCTTAATTATAAATGCTTTCCTATATTATAAATAAATGGAAACTTTTGAAAGAAAAATAAAATAAAAACCCATTTATATTCTAAAATCCTATACAATGTATTTCATTCATTTTTAAGTGTAATCATATCTTTTGTATTTATTTACTATTTAAATAAACACTTTATTTAGTTTGAAATTGATATAAAACAACTCAAGACAATATATATATATATTTAAACAATACTATTAAATATTGGAAATGATAAATCTATTTTAAAATTAAATTTATAAAATAACATAATTAAATAATTATCCTTATTATAATTCAATCTATATCATAATTAATACATCACATTATTATTATTTGGTTATTTATATTTGAAATAACAATATTATCAATTTAAAATAATTTAAATTAAGAGATTATCACATTTTAAACTTCTCGAAATTCCGGGATATCACAGTTGATAACCACGGGATCTCATAAAACTATAGATTAAGCATCAAACCATTTGTAACAACAACATGTGCTTCAAGCGTGCAATAATAATATTTCGTAGAAGTCACACTTCCTATTCAATTGAAAATAAAAGTTATGGAGCATTAGTTGGACATTCGACGAAAGTATGAGTTATCTTCTAATTAATATAGCATATACACTAAAATCATGTCGTACATTTGGTAAATTCTACTGCTGAATGAAATAAACTGACACTAGTTTCTTGATTTAGTTGAATTTGGATGTTGCTTTAGTAATATGACTTGGCTTCTGTTAACTCTTTGCCTTAGCTTTTTTGGTTAAGTTCCAAAGTTTTAAGCCATTCTGACGTTACAGGATTGTTCTATTTTCTAGTGGGTCCTAGTGAGTTACAAACCCTGATAACAATATATAAAATAGTGCACTAAAATTTAGTATACTCGAAGATGCGAAATTCACATGTATGTTCTCAGTTATGCGTCCTTGAAAATTGTATGTATACAAAACTGGTACATACTCAAAATTTGCATATGAAGTTGCGTCCAGTCAAAAAATTTAAACATGTGGAAAAACTTGATGTGTCTCAAAATTGATACATAGAACTATATATTCATTTGTAATCAATGCACATTTTCAGTGTTGAGCTAATATTTTCATGCGAAATCCAACATATTCCCAAAAATCAATAAAACTATGAAGATGGTATCGTTTAACAACTTATACAATTCCCGAAAGCCGGTGGAACTTTAGAGTAATGTATACAAAATTACATGTTTACAAAAATTATCCTTTTCAAGTATAAAATGATATCATATGAGATTAACATCAGATTGTTTTCTGAAACCTAGTAATTTGAAATCTCGCACCCCCAAAGTTTGAAGCATATAGACTTGGAATCTTTATTACTCAAAACTTCACATATACAGCACTGTGGGTATTCAAGGCTTTTATGTATTTGAATTTATGGATATTTAAAACTTGATGTATTTGAAGGCATCATGTGTACACAAAATCTTTGGGATTTAAATTCAAATGGCATTTTCAGTTGAAAACGAAAGTACTTTAAATCTGCTTTAAATCTATATGTATTTGAAGCCATATATATGTAATTTTTTGACATCATGTTATCTATTTTAAAACTTTTTAGAACATTGCATATCTGAAAAATTGCTTATGATTGAGTCCATGCATATCTAATTCTCGTATATAAGAAAACTTGTATTCCAAAGTCAACATATATTTGAAAACTCAGTTATTTACAAAGCTTAGTATCACCGAAAACAGGATACCTTTGAATCCATGCATATGCATTTACTTGTACCAAAAACAGGTATATTGTCACATCCTGAAATTTTCGACTTTCGAAAATTCAACATCGATACTCACTTTATCGACTGCCGAGAAATCGAACGCCGGAAACTCCAGTAGTGAGGGTTTTATAAAGAAGAAGTAGAAGAAAAAGAGGAGAAGAAGAAAGAAAGCAGAAAAGAAGAACAACAGAACAACATCAATATCAGAATCTTACACATCGCAGCGGAACAATATATAATAGATAACACTAGTCTTTTAAAACAAAGAACTATATCATTTTATACATACATCAATCATCAGAGTCAACATACAACAATGGACAGTTAAATAAACTTGTCCTCATACAGAATACACCGCGGAATAAATACTATCAGATACAAATACTACGTCTCGCCATCCAGCTTGCTTCCAAAGCTCCAGAATATCCAGAATATCCTGATAATATAACTCTAGGCTGCCCGTGTGGAAATTGGTGGGCACCCAGAGTTTAGAAGGGAAACAATAAACTCCGAGTCAGTCATGGTGACTGGTGTGAGATCGTAAAACAGTTATTCTTTAAAGTAAATAGCAGAGAATTTTAATGTCAATTCGCAATGCTTTTGGAAAATGAAACTACCATAAGACCTCCCACCACACACACAATGCAAACGCAGACTTGGAGGAGATTTCTTCTTATGATAGTCAAAGATGCTTACTACGCAAAATCAAATCATTTTTGATATTATTATTAGTGCATAGTGGAAAATATTTCGAAAGTAGAATATAAATCTTAGCCAGCATAGGTACCATTATATTATGCCTGCTATAGCTGCCTCCTGAGGAGACAGGTTATACAATTGAAATCGTAAAGGCTCGTATTGTTTCTTTGGATTTCCAACAAATGGTCAGGCTAAGGAACTTCCTTTTCCACGATGGGTACGTCCCTGGAATAGACGACCCGAGAAATAACCTAACATTACGGTTAGATCTCTGCCAACACAAGGCCGGGTTACCTCTGCAAAAATAGGTAACTACTGACACGCGTATGCCATCCCCCGATCGTCACCGATCTTCCCGAGGATCCCCGATTTCCAACAACCACAAAGTAATAAATTTGCAGCAACCACAGAGGTTAAGTATCTGGGCTCCATACCATGATACCACCTTTATCCAGAAGGAATGACATACACTAAGGGGCGCTACTCCCTAGAACCTTGCTGCATCCTTCCTGTTTCGACCATTTCCGGGGTGTGAGGCTCGACGAAGTCTCGTCCACAAAGCTACGCTTTCTCAAAAAGCCCTGCTTCGGGTCAAACAAAATGATCAACCTATGATCACAAAGATATAAGATCAAACAAATGACCATATCACAAATGATCAAACATTGATCATTTCACAGCAACACTCAGTATGCCACGTTACCAAATTGGGATATATCGCTGATAAATTTCAACTACATAACCTCTGAGCTCGTACGTCTCAGAGAAGGGTGTTAAGCTAAGAGAATAAATTCTCCGCCACCAACAGAAATGTATTTGAAAGAAATCAGCTTTATATCTCAAATTGTAACGTCAGACACACAATCCATACAAGTCTGTTCCGAGACTGTTTGAAAAATGACTGTTTTTAAATATCGGTTGAACGATATAAATTCAAAACTGAACAAATAACTGTAAACTTCAATTCTGAAGCTTCTATTATCTTCAGTGTTATCAATACGAATTTTAAAAGCTTTCGAAATATTTTTCTTCGACTTAAAATCGAAGATACAAATTTTTATTCAGCATTCACTAGATTAAATTTTATAATTTAATCACCAATTTCAAACTTAGATCCGGGATTCAAATTAAATTATCGTTTCAAATATTTTAAAATAAATTAAATATTTCCAATTTAATTCGTTCAAAATTCTGGGTCGTTACAAACTTCCCCCCTTAAAAGAATTTCGTCCTCGAAATTACAAGTTAGGAAAAATGTCCTTAACTCGTCTATTATTTTTCAACATTCACTAGTTTTATCAATTCTTCAAAACAAATCTTTCTACTAAAGATTCGTTATCATTCAACTAAATTTCCAACTTCAATTATAAGTTTCAAAACAACATTGTTTAACTTCAAAATTCAAATTCGAGTTTAAATTCAAATTTTAACTTCAAAATTTTCTCAAAAATTTTCTAACACCCTAAATTTTCGAAAAATTTCGCCAGCGCCTCCTTTGCGCGGCTAATACGGTACGACTACAAAACGTCCCTACGGACCCTCAGATTTCAAAAAGAAAAAGAAAAAGCCAAGCGGCTAGACAAGAAATCATCAAAAACTCATATTAAAACTCAAATACATACCTTTTTCGAGCAATTCGAATTCTCTTCTAAATTAAAATCCCAATTCCTTTACACCTGTATATCTACTAGCCATTATATCTAGTTACAGCATTCAAACTATTTTGCAAATTCTATTACAAAATTTCAAATATAAACTGTTTACACATTTTTAACTTACTATTGAAGTTACATATCTATTCTCATTCAATTTTACATTTCGATTCACATTCAAATTCAATTCAAAATTCCAATCTAATTTGGATTTAGTTTACTTCGTTTTCCACAAATCAAATTCAATTGCAGTTTTATTTACTTACAAATTCAAAATGAATTTTAACATTCAATTTCATTTTCTGGCACTTGCAATCGCAATTTATTCATTCATTCACTAATTCATTCGTTATTCAATTTGAATTTCATTCTAATCAAATTTCAAATATTCTATAAGTTATCTACTTATTAATATTTCGTAAGTATTTTAAATAGGATTCCAGAGTCGTTTCAATTTTTTTCAAAACCATTTGAAAACAATTCAAATTATCCTTTTAATTTCCAAACAAAATCGAAATCTTCCAAACACTTCCATTTAAAACAATTTGGCAGCAATTCCTCTTTTGGAAACCCGAAAATGAACACCGGTGATGCCGCGGTCATCATCGAAGTTATTTTCCAGCGACCGAAAAGAGTTTAGAGCTTTTATCTCTCTAAAATACTTTTCAAAACCTTTGAAATCCATTTTCAAATCGAAAAGATTTAAACTTTCCAAATCACCAAAATTTTCAAATTCTTTTCAAAACATTTCCAAAAACTTCTCTGGAATTCCGTTTCAAATTACAAATCACATTTATAATTTATATTCTCAAATTTCATTTATATGTGAATTCATTTCTTAACTTTGGAGATACGGTTTAAATTTCTTATTCAATTTCATATAGTGATAACATTTCAATATTGTCACTTCCCTAACAACCATGCAACCATATACTGTAACAATTTACAGAAAATTATTTCTTTTGTATACAAAAATAGTTTTGGGCAAAATTATCTCATTCACCCTATTTTAAAACAATACTGTGTCGAATTGTTCTATTCAAGTGTTTAGAAACCCCTTCGATACAGTTTTGCAAGACTGTGCCGACGAAGGTTCATATACCACTCAATAAACCAATAATCACAATACAAAACAATTTTATATTAACTAACAAATACGCGCTCATATCTATTATTACACTCAAACTCATTCTAGAGTACTACTGACTCTATCTCTAATGAGTAACACCCAACAGAGCAGGGTTGTCGCTTAACCATATGCTCTGATACCACTTGTCACATCCTGAAATTTTCGACTTTCGAAAATTCAACATCGATACTCACTTTATCGACTGCCGAGAAATCGAACGCCGGAAACTCCAGTAGTGAGGGTTTTAGAAAGAAGAAGTAGAAGAAAAAGAGAAGAAGAAGAAAGAAAGCAGAAAAGAAGAACAACAGAACAACATCAATATCAGAATCTTACACATCGCAGCGGAACAATATATAATAGATAACACTAGTCTTTTAAAACAAAGAACTATATCATTTTATACATACATCAATCATCAGAGTCAACATACAACAATGGACAGTTAAATAAACTTGTCCTCATACAGAATACACCGCGGAATAAATACTATCAGATACAAATACTACGTCTCGCCATCCAGCTTGCTTCCAAAGCTCCAGAATATCCAGAATATCCTGATAATATAACTCTAGGCTGCCCGTGTGGAAATTGGTGGGCACCCAGAGTTTAGAAGGGAAACAATAAACTCCGAGTCAGTCATGGTGACTGGTGTGAGATCGTAAAATAGTTATTCTTTAAAGTAAATAGCAGAGAATTTTAATGTCAATTCGCAATGCTTTTGGAAAATGAAACTACCATAAGACCTCCCACCACACACACAATGCAAACGCAGACTTGGAGGAGATTTCTTCTTATGATAGTCAAAGATGCTTACTACGCAAAATCAAATCATTTTTGATATTATTATTAGTGCATAGTGGAAAACATTTCGAAAGTAGAATATAAATCTTAGCCAGCATAGGTACCATTATATTATGCCTGCTATAGCTGCCTCCTGAGGAGACAGGTTATACAATTGAAATCGTAAAGGCTCGTATTGTTTCTTTGGATTTCCAACAAATGGTCAGGCTAAGGAACTTCCTTTTCCACGATGGGTACGTCCCTGGAATAGACGACCCGAGAAATAACCTAACATTACGGTTAGATCTCTGCCAACACAAGGCCGGGTTACCTCTGCAAAAATAGGTAACTACTGACACGCGTATGCCATCCCCCAATCGTCACCGATCTTCCCGAGGATCCCCGATTTCCAACAACCACAAAGTAATAAATTTGCAGCAACCACAGAGGTTAAGTATCTGGGCTCCATACCATGATACCACCTTTATCCAGAAGGAATGACATACACTAAGGGGCGCTACTCCCTAGAACCTTGCTGCATCCTTCCTGTTTCGACCATTTCCGGGGTGTGAGGCTCGACGAAGTCTCGTCCACAAAGCTACGCTTTCTCAAAAAGCCCTGCTTCGGGTCAAACAAAATGATCAACCTATGATCACAAAGATATAAGATCAAACAAATGATCATATCACAAATGATCAAACATTGATCATTTCACAGCAACACTCAGTATGCCACGTTACCAAATTGGGATATATCGCTGATAAATTTCAACTACATAACCTCTGAGCTCGTACGTCTCAGAGAAGGGTGTTAAGCTAAGAGAATAAATTCTCCGCCACCAACAGAAATGTATTTGAAAGAAATCAGCTTTATATCTCAAATTGTAACGTCAGACACACAATCCATACAAGTCTGTTCCGGGATCGAACAGAACCGAAGGCACTTCTCACGAAGCCCTTGCAATTCCGGATAATTTTCAATCACGTCAGGACTTCCCGTCACTAAGGGTGATAAAATCTCTAAATCGAAGATCAGTCGATGTAGAGTAACTCGACGGTAATCCTTCCGTTTTCAAAAATATCCGGTCTTCAACACCGGTCTTCAAATGCGATTCATAACGACGTATCACATATTCGGAATGGGTTATACGACCCCATGGTCCTTTCCCGGCTAACCCGAATAGTGAGCGCTTATTCAAAAATAAGTGTGGCATTCAAATTCATCCAATTCACAACAAATACCTATCTAAAGGTAATTATTGATAGTCGGTTATTTAACTATCAATAAAGATGCGCAACATCATCAGATTCCAAATAATTTTCCAAATTATTTATTTTCCAAAAATATCTTTACTAGATATAAAATTTCCACACTTCAAAAATAAATCAACGTTTATTTTTCTATACAGTTTTCATTTCCTTTATAAATTCCATAGTGAATTTATATCTTTCAAAATATCTACTGATATACAGTTTTCAATCGATTTCACATATTCACTTTCGATTTATCTTTAAGAAGATAAATTCTCAAAAACATTTCATTTCATTTTGGAAAAGCAATTCCATTCTTATTAATAATAAGAAATTCACAGATCTTTTATTTTCAACACTTGGAAAATATTCGATATACTTAAATCAAATTAAGTATATATTTCATTCTTTAAGAAAATATTCTTTTAACACATTTATTTGGGTCAAAACGAATGTTACGTAAAACATCGTTACGACGACCCAAAATCGCTAGTATAGGGATTCGAGAATTTAGATAGATATGTAAATCCCAATACTACATCAAAACATTTCCTTTCGGAAATCATTTACTATAACAACAGTGTTATAGTCCACCATTTCCTTAAATTACTCGAAAACGTCTATTTCAACAAGAACTAAGAAAATCTATGCTTTCGATTCATAATACATTTTAAAACATCTTTAAAATGTTTAACTTCATTTTTAAAATATTACTTCTTCAAAAATGAATCCATTTTACTAAACAATATATATTCACTGTCCAAAATCGTGAATATAATTTACTTAACCCCATTTCAATCATTTCTACACATTTTTATTTCAATAAAAATTCGCTATCCAAAATCGCGAATATATTTTCTTTAATAATCTTCTATATTTTAATTTATCAAATTCAATCGATTCCGAATTTATAAGCACGTTTATAAATTCTATTTCTCTTTTATAACAACTTTGGTTTATAAATCTCCTTTTATTAATTTCTATAATACACTTATTAAAATAAGTGATTTCAGATTTATAAAACAACGTTTATAAATTCAACCTTATATTTCACAATAACTTTGATTTATAAATCCCCTTTTTTTAACAAGTTCGATCAATACTCCCTTTAAAGGCAAAAATCCAGTTTTATAAGTTAATTTCTTATAAATCTTCCATTCTACAATTTCATTCATTTTAACTTCACCATTTATAAATCTATAAATTTCCTATCTTTACAACTTATAATTTTATAAGTTTCATATCTTTACAAATTTAACACTTATAAAACTCGTTTAAAATTCCAAAAATTTTAATTGATAAATATCAATTTTTGTACATCTTTTATATCCATTGTTTTTAATAATTCGAAAATCCACATTTAAACTATTTTATAAATTACTTAACCGTTTATTTCAAAAATCATCTCTGGGTTATATTTCACCCAAAATCTTAACCTTTATAACTTTAATAATTTTAACGTTTGTAAATTAATTCAAAAATTTAATAACGTATATTTACAAATAATCACTTTAAAAATCTCTTTTAAAGTTAAAATCGTTATTTTAAAACTTCAAAAATCGAATCCAATGATGCAACGCATCAATTAGTCCATCACAACATCAGCATCATATATCAACATATGATAACAGAATATACATCAATCCTGTAAATAAATAACTACTGGTGAGGAATCCAGTTGGATCCCTCCAACCTGTTTCCCTGCATCCAAAGACGTCAGCACAATACCAATCCCGCTCCAGTACGGAATTATCGCGGTATATAGGTTTTTATAAATCCGCTTACTAACGGCGCAATAGGGTCTCATCCGCTATACGAGGCGGGAAATCATCAATCCAATATATACATATGCCAATATGTATATATTGCTATATATAGATATATCCTAAAATATCTAATAGCACATCCAAACAGACAAACAATCAAACCAATAACTGCAATACTAATTTAAATCTGAGTGAGGAGATCTCACCTTAGCTTTTTATTTTGCCATCCGTTTCCATTTCAGTTTTGTTTTCTCGATTTTAACCTGGTATAAACAATTTTATAAAATCTATTAATATTCGAATTAAATCGAATAATCAATTTTCATTTGGTAATTTTAATTATCCAATGATTTTATTTTAAATCAATTTCTCTTAATAAATCTGTTTAACTAAAAATTAACTTTAAACTAAATTACCTTTAACCAAATATTTTTATTTTAACTAATTTTCCTTTTATAAAAATTTGCTTAACTAGGAATTAAATTTTTAAAACTAATTTCTCCTTTACTGTTTAAAAAAGAAAATTTTCCTTTTTATCTATCTTACTGTAAATCCCCTTTTTAACATATATACGTATTGAATTTTTTAAAACGGAATTTGTTTTGTATCCCACAGTAAATACAAAATCTTATCTATATACAAATTTATATTAAAACCAAGACTGCAATACCTTATAGGGCACTGCGAAGTCGAACTGACGAACTCAGACTCCACCAGGCGACTCCTCCATCACCGATGCCTTAATCGATCGCAACCAACTCGAGCTCAACCCATCAGTATCGAGCACGCACCCAGATCGCACGCTGCCTGCTCGAGTCCCTTCCAAACGCCGCGACCCCACCACTGCTCACGCGCGCGCGCCACCGTACGCGCCACCGTACCACGACGAACCCACTCACGATGTTCCAGATCGCTTCTCCCCAATCGCGAGCATCACCACCAGACGCCGACCCCATTGCTATCGCGAACGCCTCTCTGGTCGCGATGAACTTGCGAACCACCTGCTGCTGCCCTAGCTTCGAGTGCGAGCTCCTCTCGCAAAACCCTAATCTTCGATCGCGAGTTCGATCGACCGCATCTTCGACTTGATTTCGGGAAGAGGAATTAAATCTCGTTTAATATGGAACTGGGAATTTTAAAAAAAAAAGGGGGGCGCGATTCGATTTTTAAAATGAAGAGAAGGAGTTCAGGCATTACTTTGAAATGAGAGCAGTAAGCTTTGCACGATCTCGTTCGTGATCACCGCGTGATTTTAGGCGTGGAACGTTGTGATGTAAATTAATATAATTTTAAATTTTAAATTGAATTTGATTTAAAATCAAATGCGTTCTCTCACCGTGTTCTTACGTATTAACACAGAAAAATATGAAATTTGAAATCCGGTAATAATTCAATATTACGGACCCAATGGAACTGGTTTCGTCGAATTCCGAGACTGTTTGAAAAATGACTATTTTTAAATATCGGTTGAACGATATAAATTCAAAACTGAACAAATAACTGTAAACTTCAATTCTGAAGCTTCTATTATCTTCAGTGTTATCAATACGAATTTTAAAAGCTTTCGAAATATTTTTCTTCGACTTAAAATCGAAGATACAAATTTTTATTCAGCATTCACTAGATTAAATTTTATAATTTAATCACCAATTTCAAACTTAGATCCGGGATTCAAATTAAATTATCGTTTCAAATATTTTAAAATAAATTAAATATTTCCAATTTAATTCGTTCAAAATTCTGGGTCGTTACAAACTTCCCCCCTTAAAAGAATTTCGTCCTCGAAATTACAAGTTAGGAAAAATGTCCTTAACTCGTCTATTATTTTTCAACATTCACTAGTTTTATCAATTCTTCAAAACAAATCTTTCTACTAAAGATTCGTTATCATTCAACTAAATTTCCAACTTCAATTATAAGTTTCAAAACAACATTGTTTAACTTCAAAATTCAAATTCGAGTTTAAATTCAAATTTTAACTTCAAAATTTTCTCAAAAATTTTCTAACACCCTAAATTTTCGAAAAATTTCGCCAGCGTCTCCTTTGCACGGCTAATACGGTACGACTACAAAACGTCCCTACGGACCCTCAGATTTCAAAAAGAAAAAGAAAAAGCCAAGCGGCTAGACAAGAAATCATCAAAAACTCATATTAAAACTCAAATACATACCTTTTTCGAGCAATTCGAATTCTCTTCTAAATTAAAATCCCAATTCCTTTACACCTGTATATCTACTAGCCATTATATCTAGTTACAGCATTCAAACTATTTTGCAAATTCTATTACAAAATTTCAAATATAAACTGTTTACACATTTTTAACTTACTATTGAAGTTACATATCTATTCTCATTCAATTTTACATTTCGATTCACATTCAAATTCAATTCACAATTCCAATCTAATTTGGATTTAGTTTACTTCGTTTTCCACAAATCAAATTCAATTGCAGTTTTATTTACTTACAAATTCAAAATGAATTTTAACATTCAATTTCATTTTCTGGCACTTGCAATCGCAATTTATTCATTCATTCACTAATTCATTCGTTATTCAATTTGAATTTCATTCTAATCAAATTTCAAATATTCTATAAGTTATCTACTTATTAATATTTCGTAAGTATTTTAAATAGGATTCCAGAGTCGTTTCAATTTTTTTCAAAACCATTTGAAAACAATTCAAATTATCCTTTTAATTTCCAAACAAAATCGAAATCTTCCAAACACTTCCATTTAAAACAATTTGGCAGCAATTCCTCTTTTGGAAACCCGAAAATGAACACCGGTGATGCCGCGGTCATCATCGAAGTTATTTTCCAGCGACCGAAAAGAGTTTAGAGCTTTTATCTCTCTAAAATACTTTTCAAAACCTTTGAAATCCATTTTCAAATCGAAAAGATTTAAACTTTCCAAATCACCAAAATTTTCAAATTCTTTTCAAAACATTTCCAAAAACTTCTCTGGAATTCCGTTTCAAATTACAAATCACATTTATAATTTATATTCTCAAATTTCATTTATATGTGAATTCATTTCTTAACTTTGGAGATACGGTTTAAATTTCTTATTCAATTTCATATAGTGATAACATTTCAATATTGTCACTTCCCTAACAACCATGCAACCATATACTGTAACAATTTACAGAAAATTATTTCTTTTGTATACAAAAATAGTTTTGGGCAAAATTATCTCATTCACCCTATTTTAAAACAATACTGTGTCGAATTGTTCTATTCAAGTGTTTAGAAACCCCTTCGATACAGTTTTGCAAGACTGTGCCGACGAAGGTTCATATACCACTCAATAAACCAATAATCACAATACAAAACAATTTTATATTAACTAACAAATACGCGCTCATATCTATTATTACACTCAAACTCATTCTAGAGTACTACTGACTCTATCTCTAATGAGTAACACCCAACAGAGCAGGGTTGTCGCTTAACCATATGCTCTGATACCACTTGTCACATCCTGAAATTTTCGACTTTCGAAAATTCAACATCGATACTCACTTTATCGACTGCCGAGAAATCGAACGCCGGAAACTCCAGTAGTGAGGGTTTTAGAAAGAAGAAGTAGAAGAAAAAGAGAAGAAGAAGAAAGAAAGCAGAAAAGAAGAACAACAGAACAACATCAATATCAGAATCTTACACATCGCAGCGGAACAATATATAATAGATAACACTAGTCTTTTAAAACAAAGAACTATATCATTTTATACATACATCAATCATCAGAGTCAACATACAACAATGGACAGTTAAATAAACTTGTCCTCATACAGAATACACCGCGGAATAAATACTATCAGATACAAATACTACGTCTCGCCATCCAGCTTGCTTCCAAAGCTCCAGAATATCCAGAATATCCTGATAATATAACTCTAGGCTGCCCGTGTGGAAATTGGTGGGCACCCAGAGTTTAGAAGGGAAACAATAAACTCCGAGTCAGTCATGGTGACTGGTGTGAGATCGTAAAATAGTTATTCTTTAAAGTAAATAGCAGAGAATTTTAATGTCAATTCGCAATGCTTTTGGAAAATGAAACTACCATAAGACCTCCCACCACACACACAATGCAAACGCAGACTTGGAGGAGATTTCTTCTTATGATAGTCAAAGATGCTTACTACGCAAAATCAAATCATTTTTGATATTATTATTAGTGCATAGTGGAAAACATTTCGAAAGTAGAATATAAATCTTAGCCAGCATAGGTACCATTATATTATGCCTGCTATAGCTGCCTCCTGAGGAGACAGGTTATACAATTGAAATCGTAAAGGCTCGTATTGTTTCTTTGGATTTCCAACAAATGGTCAGGCTAAGGAACTTCCTTTTCCACGATGGGTACGTCCCTGGAATAGACGACCCGAGAAATAACCTAACATTACGGTTAGATCTCTGCCAACACAAGGCCGGGTTACCTCTGCAAAAATAGGTAACTACTGACACGCGTATGCCATCCCCCAATCGTCACCGATCTTCCCGAGGATCCCCGATTTCCAACAACCACAAAGTAATAAATTTGCAGCAACCACAGAGGTTAAGTATCTGGGCTCCATACCATGATACCACCTTTATCCAGAAGGAATGACATACACTAAGGGGCGCTACTCCCTAGAACCTTGCTGCATCCTTCCTGTTTCGACCATTTCCGGGGTGTGAGGCTCGACGAAGTCTCGTCCACAAAGCTACGCTTTCTCAAAAAGCCCTGCTTCGGGTCAAACAAAATGATCAACCTATGATCACAAAGATATAAGATCAAACAAATGATCATATCACAAATGATCAAACATTGATCATTTCACAGCAACACTCAGTATGCCACGTTACCAAATTGGGATATATCGCTGATAAATTTCAACTACATAACCTCTGAGCTCGTACGTCTCAGAGAAGGGTGTTAAGCTAAGAGAATAAATTCTCCGCCACCAACAGAAATGTATTTGAAAGAAATCAGCTTTATATCTCAAATTGTAACGTCAGACACACAATCCATACAAGTCTGTTCCGGGATCGAACAGAACCGAAGGCACTTCTCACGAAGCCCTTGCAATTCCGGATAATTTTCAATCACGTCAGGACTTCCCGTCACTAAGGGTGATAAAATCTCTAAATCAAAGATCAGTCGATGTAGAGTAACTCGACGGTAATCCTTCCGTTTTCAAAAATATCCGGTCTTCAACACCGGTCTTCAAATGCGATTCATAACGACGTATCACATATTCGGAATGGGTTATACGACCCCATGGTCCTTTCCCGGCTAACCCGAATAGTGAGCGCTTATTCAAAAATAAGTGTGGCATTCAAATTCATCCAATTCACAACAAATACCTATCTAAAGGTAATTATTGATAGTCGGTTATTTAACTATCAATAAAGATGCGCAACATCATCAGATTCCAAATAATTTTCCAAATTATTTATTTTCCAAAAATATCTTTACTAGATATAAAATTTCCACACTTCAAAAATAAATCAACGTTTATTTTTCTATACAGTTTTCATTTCCTTTATAAATTCCATAGTGAATTTATATCTTTCAAAATATCTACTGATATACAGTTTTCAATCGATTTCACATATTCACTTTCGATTTATCTTTAAGAAGATAAATTCTCAAAAACATTTCATTTCATTTTGGAAAAGCAATTCCATTCTTATTAATAATAAGAAATTCACAGATCTTTTATTTTCAACACTTGGAAAATATTCGATATACTTAAATCAAATTAAGTATATATTTCATTCTTTAAGAAAATATTCTTTTAACACATTTATTTGGGTCAAAACGAATGTTACGTAAAACATCGTTACGACGACCCAAAATCGCTAGTATAGGGATTCGAGAATTTAGATAGATATGTAAATCCCAATACTACATCAAAACATTTCCTTTCGGAAATCATTTACTATAACAACAGTGTTATAGTCCACCATTTCCTTAAATTACTCGAAAACGTCTATTTCAACAAGAACTAAGAAAATCTATGCTTTCGATTCATAATACATTTTAAAACATCTTTAAAATGTTTAACTTCATTTTTAAAATATTACTTCTTCAAAAATGAATCCATTTTACTAAACAATATATATTCACTGTCCAAAATCGTGAATATAATTTACTTAACCCCATTTCAATCATTTCTACACATTTTTATTTCAATAAAAATTCGCTATCCAAAATCGCGAATATATTTTCTTTAATAATCTTCTATATTTTAATTTATCAAATTCAATCGATTCCGAATTTATAAGCACGTTTATAAATTCTATTTCTCTTTTATAACAACTTTGGTTTATAAATCTCCTTTTATTAATTTCTATAATACACTTATTAAAATAAGTGATTTCAGATTTATAAAACAACGTTTATAAATTCAACCTTATATTTCACAATAACTTTGATTTATAAATCCCCTTTTTTTAACAAGTTCGATCAATACTCCCTTTAAAGGCAAAAATCCAGTTTTATAAGTTAATTTCTTATAAATCTTCCATTCTACAATTTCATTCATTTTAACTTCACCATTTATAAATCTATAAATTTCCTATCTTTACAACTTATAATTTTATAAGTTTCATATCTTTACAAATTTAACACTTATAAAACTCGTTTAAAATTCCAAAAATTTTAATTGATAAATATCAATTTTTGTACATCTTTTATATCCATTGTTTTTAATAATTCGAAAATCCACATTTAAACTATTTTATAAATTACTTAACCGTTTATTTCAAAAATCATCTCTGGGTTATATTTCACCCAAAATCTTAACCTTTATAACTTTAATAATTTTAACGTTTGTAAATTAATTCAAAAATTTAATAACGTATATTTACAAATAATCACTTTAAAAATCTCTTTTAAAGTTAAAATCGTTATTTTAAAACTTCAAAAATCGAATCCAATGATGCAACGCATCAATTAGTCCATCACAACATCAGCATCATATATCAACATATGATAACAGAATATACATCAATCCTGTAAATAAATAACTACTGGTGAGGAATCCAGTTGGATCCCTCCAACCTGTTTCCCTACATCCAAAGACGTCAGCACAATACCAATCCCGCTCCAGTACGGAATTATTGCGGTATATAGGTTTTTATAAATCCGCTTACTAACGGCGCAATAGGGTCTCATCCGCTATACGAGGCGGGAAATCATCAATCCAATATATACATATGCCAATATGTATATATTGCTATATATAGATATACCCTAAAATATCTAATAGCACATCCAAACAGACAAACAATCAAACCAATAACTGCAATACTAATTTAAATCTGAGTGAGGAGATCTCACCTTAGCTTTTTATTTTGCCATCCGTTTCCATTTCAGTTTTGTTTTCTCGATTTTAACCTGGTATAAACAATTTTATAAAATCTATTAATATTCGAATTAAATCGAATAATCAATTTTCATTTGGTAATTTTAATTATCCAATGATTTTATTTTAAATCAATTTCTCTTAATAAATCTGTTTAACTAAAAATTAACTTTAAACTAAATTACCTTTAACCAAATATTTTTATTTTAACTAATTTTCCTTTTATAAAAATTTGCTTAACTAGGAATTAAATTTTTAAAACTAATTTCTCCTTTACTGTTTAAAAAAGAAAATTTTCCTTTTTATCTATCTTACTGTAAATCCCCTTTTTAACATATATACGTATTGAATTTTTTAAAACGGAATTTGTTTTGTATCCCACAGTAAATACAAAATCTTATCTATATACAAATTTATATTAAAACCAAGACTGCAATACCTTATAGGGCACTGCGAAGTCGAACTGACGAACTCAGACTCCACCAGGCGACTCCTCCATCACCGATGCCTTAATCGATCGCAACCAACTCGAGCTCAACCCATCAGTATCGAGCACGCACCCAGATCGCACGCTGCCTGCTCGAGTCCCTTCCAAACGCCGCGATCCCACCACTGCTCACGCGCGCGCGCCACCGTACGCGCCACCGTACCACGACGAACCCACTCACGATGTTCCAGATCGCTTCTCCCCAATCGCGAGCATCACCACCAGACGCCGACCCCATTGCTATCGCGAACGCCTCTCTGGTCGCGACGAACTTGCGAACCACCTGCTGCTGCCCTAGCTTCGAGTGCGAGCTCCTCTCGCAAAACCCTAATCTTCGATCGCGAGTTCGATCGACCGCATCTTCGACTTGATTTCGGGAAGAGGAATTAAATCTCGTTTAATATGGAACTGGGAATTTAAAAAAAAAAAGGGGGCGCGATTCGATTTTTAAAATGAAGAGAAGGAGTTCAGGCATTACTTTGAAATGAGAGCAGTAAGCTTTGCACGATCTCGTTCGTGATCACCGCGTGATTTTAGGCGTGGAACGTGGTGATGTAAATTAATATAATTTTAAATTTTAAATTGAATTTGATTTAAAATCAAATGCGTTCTCTCACCGTGTGCTTACGTATTAACACAGAAAAATACGAAATTTGAAATCCGGTAATAATTCAATATTACGGACCCAATGGAACTGGTTTTGTCGAATTCCGAGACTGTTTGAAAAATGACTATTTTTAAATATCGGTTGAACGATATAAATTCAAAACTGAACAAATAACTGTAAACTTCAATTCTGAAGCTTCTATTATCTTCAGTGTTATCAATACGAATTTTAAAAGCTTTCGAAATATTTTTCTTCGACTTAAAATCGAAGATACAAATTTTTATTCAGCATTCACTAGATTAAATTTTATAATTTAATCACCAATTTCAAACTTAGATCCGGGATTCAAATTAAATTATCGTTTCAAATATTTTAAAATAAATTAAATATTTCCAATTTAATTCGTTCAAAATTCTGGGTCGTTACATATATGCTCAAAATTTATATACATTGAAACCAAATGTATTCTCAATATCATATATATATATATATATATATATATATATATATATTTGAAAACTATATGCATGTGAAACTATTTCAAAACTCTCATGTGTGGGAATCCTTTTATTTGAAAGTTTACATATATTTACATCTGAAAGTTTTATAAATAGAGCTATATTTGTTTGGAAACATATACTGAAAGCCAACCATTTCATTAAACCCATGCTTCTTTGAAGGCTAATGTAATGATCCTGACTCGGCCTTCTTTGATTGCTTTGATGTTTTTAAGTTGAGATTTTGTTTTAAGTTTGGATGATATTTTTCTTCAGTTTTACTTAGCTTGAAGGAACGAATTGAAATGAACGAGGTTGATATGTATAAACTTGAGTTTTACAGGTGATAATATGGTTTGTACAAATACAAGAGATATTTTGCTTTGCTTGTTGACTAGCCTATTTTCCTTTGGTGGCCGATGAAAAATATTGTGATGGCTTCATTAATTGCCTTGTACAATTACACTTATCTTATTTGATTTTGTACATAGATTTTTTTTTATTTCGGCTGTACAAATATGAAATATTTTCTTTGGCTTCCTTTGCAAGCTTTAGCAAGTGTCATGAATGTATTATTTGTTTATTTGTTTTCTTACTTGTTCATATGTATTTTGTTTGGTTCTTTTCTTTTTATTTGTTTCATTACTTGGTAATATAAGTGAGTTTCTATTTTATTTTATTTTCCTTTTCTTTTATTATTTTTGTTTGTTTTATTCTATTTGTATTATTTTGTATTGATTTATTAACATGAGATTAAGATATATATATATATATATATATATATATATATATATATTACTTTATATTGTATAAAACTATACATATTTATTTTTTTGTAATATATATGAATTTCTAGATTTTAATTTGTTGTTAAAATTTGTGCTAATGTTTTCCATTATATTTTTATTATAATTTATCTTTTATATATTGATTTCTATTTCTAATTTAATTTATTACTATTGTTTTACTTTAATATTTATTATCTTATATTTCTATTTATTTATTTATTTAAATTTCTAACATAAAACATTTATTTAAGATTTAATTCAAATTCCATACATACATATTCACATATATATACAATATTTAAATCTAACACATATTTTATCTGAATTCGGGGAAACTCGCTTTAATTTACAATTAATTGTACAATTTTAAGTCAAAAATTCAATTAATTATCAGTTTTAATTTAATTAAAATCCGAGGTCATTACAGACTTCCCCCCTTAAGAAATTTCATCCTCGAAATTTGCCAAGGAGACACAAAGATAGATGAAGAATATCTCATCAAATCAACTGAATATCTATTCTACATTTGTTTACCAAAGCAGAATATCAATTATAGATATATGAACGAATCTTTTAAATTCTTCACATGATACTCGGGTTATCTAGATCTATAAAGAATGCATGGGCATCGGTTAGTTCGAAAGGATAACTAACCATCCGTAGAATATATTGGGACCCAAAGAATAGATAGGATATATGGATACAATTTCAAAACTTTCAGTTTAGAAACTAAAGTATACCTATCGATCATAGCAACCAAAGCGAACAAGGCAACCAATACATCCAAGCAAATAATTCTGACCTATTTGGAGTTTATGTCCCATACAAATATATCAAATCTCCTTCCTGGATCCACCAGGAACCATCAAAGAATTGAGAAAAGATGACGAACAAAAGAGATTGATAGGGAAAAGATGGTTTCCTTGTTGTTACAAGGTATTGACCATTTATAGTCGGATTCCCCTGTCCCCTATCTCATCCTCTTCTTGCACTCATACTTACTATCAATGGACAGTAAGAGAATTTACTGAGGCATACAGACAGATATCTTAGAGATTACTCATTCTAGGGTATACTTCACCCTATCTCTAATGAGCTACTTAATGTGTTATACTCCTGAGCTAAAGTTCAACCTTAGCTTTGATACCACTTGTAACGATCCTGACTCGGCCTTCTTTGATTGCTTTGATGTTTTTAAGTTGAGATTTTATTTTAAGTTTGTATGATATTTTTCTTCAGTTTTACTTAGCTTGAAGGAACGAATTGAAATGAACGAGGTTGATATGTATAAACTTGAGTTTTACAGGTGATAATATGGTTTGTACAAATACCAGAGATATTTTGCTTTGCTTGTTGACTAGCCTATTTTCCTTTGGTGGCTGATGAGAAATATTGTGATGGCTTCATTAATTGCCTTGTACAATTACACTTATCTTATTTGATTTTGTACATAGATTTTTTTTTCGGTTGTACAAATATGAAATATTTTCTTTGGCTTCCTTTACAAGCTTTAGCAAGTGTTCATGAATGTATTATTTGTTTACTTGTTTTCTTACTTGTGCATATGTATTCTGTTTGGTTCTTTTCTTTTTATTTGTTTCATTACTTGGTAATATAAGTGAGTTTCTATTTTATTTTATTTTCTTTTTCTTTTATTATTTTTGTTTGTTTTATTCTATTTGTATTATTTTGTATTGATTTATTAACATGAGATTAAGATATATATATTTACTTTATATTGTATAAAACTATATATATTTATTTTTTTGTAATATAGATGAATTTCTAGATTTTAATTTGTTGTTAAAATTTGAGCTAATGTGTTCCTTTATATTTTTATTATAGTTTATCTTTTATATATTGATTTCTATTTCTAATTTAATTTATTACTATTGTTTTACTTTAATATTTATTGTCTTATATTTTTATTTATTTATTTATATTAATTTCTAACATAAACCATTTATTTAAGATTTAATTCAAATTCCATACATACATATTCACATATATATACAGTATTTAAATTTAACACATATTTTATCTGAATTCGGGGAAACTCGCTTCAATTTACAATTAATTGTACAATTTTAAGTCAAAAATTCAATTAATTATCAATTTAAATTTAATTAAAATCCGGGGTCGTTACAGCTAAAAATGTTTGGAGATAACCTCCACTCCTACTCTTATCCACTTTTTCCCCAATAACTCTGTGTTAAAGGTAGAAAATGAAAATGTATACCTTAGACAACACACTTTTTTAGCCTGTAATACAAAATCAAATAGGTAAATGATGACTAAAGTATGAAAATGCAAGTTTGAGACACCGAATAAGATAATTCCATAACTTGTTCAATAAGCTAATTAAATACAAAAAAATACATGGCACATTACCTTCATAAACATTTAATTCGTGAAAAAATGAACCACTGCTTTGCTTTAGGGATAAATGACAAACATACTTATTCTGGACAACAAAATTAAACAAATTTCAAGGATAAATGACAAACATACTTATTCTGAAAAACAAAAGTAAACAAATTTTAGCATAATAGAAGTTAAATTAAATTGTAGTTATTAATTAATCTAAACACAAAAGAAAGACATAAAAATTAGTAACCTTGTACTATTAAAGTAATGGTATGCTATAAATTTTAGCAATACATATAACAAATATAGTAATTTCTTTGAGTATGGTTAACGTAATAAGTGTAAATTGATATAACTCTACATTCTATACTCACATCGATATAGATGCAGGTATATTTGTTGTTATATTAAGGTGGTAACTTTGTTATAAGTGTACACAGTTAACATTTAAACCAAAAAATAAAAATAACATAGTAAATACTTGCACATCTTATATGATTTTTTTGCTAACAATTATACATTCATTGCACTAAATTTGCTAACATGATTCTATGCAGTAAATTTGGTAACATGATTCTTTGCACTAAATTAATTGAACAGATTTACAATAACAATAGCAAATAAAAAGCACAGACGGATATATGAACATAAATGAGTGGGTAATATGTTAAACCCACCAATAGAAGAAAAAATCATTATTTTCATATGAAACTAATATGGTAATTATAAATGAACTACTTACATTTGATGTTTCTATGGGAATTACCATCAACTTCCTATGGTTGAAGAGCAGCTCCGCTTCCTTTGGTTGAATATCAATCCATTTAAGTTAGAGTCATTTATTTATTTATATCAGGGAAGTTAATGAGCAAGTGAGAGCAAAAATTAAGTATAAATCATTGGGATTGTTAGTAATTTTGAACCCGAAATATATTTGTTGCAGGCTTGTTCCTCAGATTGCTGTTCTTGGCCTTAGCATTTGTATCAGTATCTTCAATATTCACAAATCAAAGTCAAATTTATATAAATTTTGTTTAAATTTAATTATTTTTTCGTAATAAGTGAATATGAGTTTAAGAAAATTCACATGTACTGTCTGTTTGGGCAAAAATCAAAATGAACTAAAAATGATAATGCAACTTGAATTACATCTATTTACAATCAACGAAAGGAAGCATGCAGTTTCAAAAATGCAATCAAACCGATAATATGTCTTAACTGATGTCTTGGTTTTTTAAATAAATGTTCGACTGTAATAAGTTTATTAACCAAATTATAGTAATTATAAAAATTTTGTGTGTCCTATGTTGTAGATAGCAAGCCTCAAAAATCAAAACCATGCTTTTTAGATTTTAGAAAACAAAATTTAAGAGATCCAAACAAAATAAAATTTCTTTGTAAAATTGTGCTTATTTTGGATGAGCAAGTACTTTCGTACAAATTCTACTATTACAATACTTGAGGTAAGAAAATGTTAAGTTACCATCTAAGTTTCAACTGACTAACCATCTTATATTTTCAAGGACCACCCATCCCATTTTAGACTTTATTTGCATCAAAGTGGGACTATTCATCCCACGTTCATTTTACTTAAGCTAACGTGGACTGTTCATCTCAGATCCTATAGTTTTCCTAGGATGACTGTGAACCATTCTTTAATCATGGGGACTATCCATCCCTGAAATGATGTCGACTATCCATCAAAGATCCCATAGTTTTCCTAGGATGACTATGAACCCTTCTTTAATCATATGGAGACTATCCATCCCCGACATGATGTTGACTATCCATTAAACATCCTATAGTTTTCCTAGGATGACTATGAACTCATCACTTGGCCACTTAACTCATGTTACCTACATGATTCTAATTATCCCATGATTTACATTGGTATCCCCCAATGATTAGTCTCAAAACATCTAAGTGTTGTATCCCCAACTATTGTGTTGAACTCATTAAACCCATCCCGGTATCCTCAAGGTTAACAACATTTATTAAATAAGGTTATACACCCAACATATCCAAAAATCAAGTGTCATATAAACCTACTCTTTCGAAAGTATCCCCTTCAAAGTCGTACCCTTCGAAGTCATCGCCTTCAAAGGCCTACCTATTTAACTTAAAGAAAAGTGGCTAAAATAGCCTTTCGAATGCATCCCACTCGAAAGTGTAGCCTTCGAAGTTGTCCCCTTCGAAAGCATCAAAACTTGGTTCGAAGGAAAACAAGGTAAATGGCTTCGAAGGCGTCCCCTCCGAAACCCTCTCAACTCCTTCGAAATTATCCCCTTCAATAGTATAAAACATGGTTAAAAGAAAACAATTTTACAACCTCTTCGAAATATCCCCTTCAAAGGCAAAGAAAACAAAGAAAACATATTCGAAAGCAAAGAAATCAACTCCTACGAATATATGAAACTTTGTTTTGCTATAACTTTATATAGGTGTAGAATTAAGATCTTTAACCTATTCCATAGAGTTTAGATGATGGTTTTACTTTCTGTAGAGTGGTCACAATAGAAAGTTGAACTTACGGTTAGAGAGTTATGCCTATTTGAAGTTTTGAAAACAAAGCTGGTAAAAACTGCTCTGAAAGGGCTTTCACGACATTTACAACTGCTATCGAAAGGGGGCCTTCGACTGAGTTTAAGGAGGCTTCAAACGCTGCGAAAGGGGCCTTCTACTGCTGTTGAAGGGTGCGTTCGACTAAGTCGAAAGGGTGTTCCAAAGTGCTGTAAAAGGGTCCAGAAATGCTGTAGAACAGTGCTGTCGAAAGGGGCTTTCAACTAAGTCGAAAGGGGCTTCCGAAATGCAGCGTAAAGGTCCAAAAATGCTGTGAAAAGGTGCAGTCGAAGAGTGCTTTCTACTAGGCGCATTGACAAAATCATAAATAACTTGAAAACTGCTATTTTATTAATTAAACTATATTCTTTTCACCAACTCCTAATCTTTATAGCGAATTCCTTTTGGCTAGTGGCAATCTTTATCACTTTCTTTGCAGAAAAACTGCTATAGATCAGATTTACAATTTTAAAAATTATTTTCAAAATATTTAATTATACTAATATTTTAATATAATTATTAAGTCTTTTTAACTTAGAAAATTCGTAATAAATCAAAATCACTTGGGAAAAATCATAAAAATTCACCAAAAATATGAAATAACATTTTCTACATCATATAGAAATTTTGGGGCAAAATTCATTATTTTATTATTTTTAATAATTAAAATCCGAAATAAATGTCTTTTCCACCTTAGGAAATTCATATAATATTCCTATTAATTCCGAAAATTATGAAATTGAAAATCTATCTCGAAAATTTTGTTTTACCCAACATATCCAAAAATCAAGTCGCTTGGAGGTCGTTTACTAAGGTTTTTACTTTAAAACCTATTATTTTTATTCTATAAACATTTCAATAAATCACCATAAATCATTATTCTATCCAAACAATGATTATTAAATCAAACATGATCAACACAATAAAATACATTTGGTTTCTATTCCTAACCGAACCAAAACAAGGAAAAATGAGATGATTTACACTAGTATTCACATTGATTAAGTTGTTGGAGCTTAAGATTTGCCCTAGCTTTGATCTTCTTGCATTTTCTCCTCAATCTTCTTAGTTTGCTGTCTCCTTAGAGAGTTTTAATGGCCGACCCTAGCTTTAGTTTAGTTGTTTTGATTTCATATGAAGTGATAAGTGAGAATAAGGGATGTCTTTAAGGGTTATGGGGATTGTATTCCCATTTTTGCCCTTGCCTTATTCTTCTTGTTTTCCTAAGTTTCTAAGGCATAATCCATGCTTATTCATTCATTAGGCACGACCATGCTAAGCAGTCAAATCTCATTCTCCTTAATCAACCGCATTACTCTATTCAATCTATCTAATTAAATGTCCTGAATGATGTTAAATAAAAATTAGGGGTGTTATAGGCTCCCCCCTTAAAGAATTTCATCCTCGAAATTTAGTAAGGACTACAAACAAGCATTACAACCATGAAAACAAAAGCTAGTATGTCCTACCAGACAATAAGTTAAATAATAAAAATATAGAACATACCCTCAAAGTAGATCAGGATAAACATCTCAAATCTTGTCCTCTGTCTTCCAAGTACAGTCCTTCTCGTTGTTGCTCCACTGAACTTTCACTAACTCGAATATCTTGGTCCTCAATCTTTTCTCATCTCTCGCTACAACCCGAATTGGTTGTCTAACAAATGTCAAATCAAGCTCTACTACCAAGTCCTCCAACTTTGCCTGAGGAATAGTAGCCTCTGGATTATGTACATACTTGCGAAGATGAGACACATGGAATACATTATGGACACTTGCCATACTGCTCGGCAACTCTACTCTATAAGCGAGCTTTCCAATACTTTCTAAAATCTGGAATGTCCAACATATCTCGGGGCCAACTGTCACGACTTTCCAAACTATACCACACCCTTCATTGGTGATACTTTAATGAAAACCCTATCTCCCACTGAGAACTCTAGGTCTTTACGCCTCTTATCTACGAATTCTTCTGTAGGATCTAGATTAACCCTAGAGGGGGGTGAATAGGGTTATAGCAAATTTTCTTTGATTTAAACAATTAAACACAAAACCAACTGTAGAGAAATAAATATGCTGAAAAATAAATCACACACAAAATTTACCCAGCTTCGGCAAACCCCTGCCTACTGCTGCATTCCCAGATTTCTATTAGAGTTAAACAGTCTTCCGCTTACAAACACTCTAACATACTCGCACACCCTGCTACCACCTATAGAGTTTTGCAAACGCGCACACCCTGCTCACTGAACTAATCCTAACAAGTCAATCTGACACTACCTAAACCCTAGGTGGTGATTTACCAAAGTTTAAATCGAAAAGTAGACAAAAAACAAATTAAAAACTAAAACCCTAATTAAAATATTCTAAGCTCAAAAGAGGAATAATAAACCGGGCCAAACTTCTTTTATTATTTTACTACGCCGGCCCTAAACTATTGTCACTCAATAATAAGAAAAAGCAGCCCCTTTTTCTTTTATTTGATGTCGGCCCGTTCCCTTGAGAAAAATGGTGGCTCTGCTCGATCTCGTTCCTCTTCGGTAAATTAGGGCTTTAAATTCTGGAGCACCGATTAATTTCTGGTTGTTCAAAAACTTGGCTTCGATTTCTTCTTCTATTTTGCTTGCGTTCGCCTCCAGGTAGTCGAGTTCGAATGATTGCTTCGGTATGTAATTTATCCTTGTTGTGCTTTGATAATTTTCATACTTGAACTCGATCTTTGATTCGAGTTGGAAGATGATTTTGGAATTGTATTTTATCGGTTTATTGTTTTTGCTCGTACTCGAATCTCATAATTTTGCCGATGATGTTAGCATTGTTTATATAGGATTCCAGTTCCTATATTTTCGTTTGCATTTCATATACGAATTCGTCTGATGATTTAAACTCGGCTGTACGATTTTATATGGATGAACGAGATGATTTTTACTTTGTCACTCTCGTATATTTGTTCTCGGTTGACACGGTTTTGTAACTTGATTATCACGGTATTGATTTTGAATCGTACACCACATCTCTGACCTGTTCATCATATTTTTTGATTAACTTGGTTTCCACGGCATTGATTTCGAATTTGTAATTTGCGATATCTCTGACTTCGGCTTCGATCATATTTTGACTTTGTCCTTATTGATTTTGTGATTTTCTGGCATCCTGTTGCTTACGACTTTGACTCTCTATAGCATACTCGACATGTACCATTTTATACCCTTGACCATTGCCTTTGTTAACCATTCACGTGTGATGATATTATATGGCTTCGATTTTCTGGCATGTCTGGCCTTTGTATATTTGTTTTGTTTGAGCTTTGGTCTCTGTTGCATGCATTGCAGTCTTGAGCTTGTTTCACTGTGAAGCATTCGAGTGTACATTAGTTTGGTTCTATTGATGATGCTATGCTTGTGTTGTTACTTCATGTTGTCTGATGTTGTTCTTTGGTTGGTTTGACCTTGGCTTGTTCGACATGTGTGTTAAGCCTGTATACATATCATACTGTTGTTTGGATTGGCATTGAACTTTTAGTCTTCATTGAGTACTTGGTCGAGTTCATTTGCATTGTGCAGTTAGTCTTGATGTTTGGTCTGACCTGAACTTTGATATTCAGTTTGTTGCATCGACTTTGTTTTTCCTGTATTCGCATGCTTGAAGTCGTAAGGTTGCATGTGGTCTTGTTGAAGTCCAGTTTCATAGCTTTACTGTCACTGCCTATTTGTTGTGCACTTGAACTTCACTTTGAGGATCTGTTGCACTTGAACCCTGTGCATGTCATGTCTGCACTCTCTTGTTTGTTGGTTGGTTGGTTGGTTGGTTTCACTTGCATCTAGTCTCACTTCTGGTCTCACTTGACATCTTTGATTGGTCTGTTGCTTTGTAGCTTCAAGTCTGGTTCTTGAGCACTCTGGTTTAATGAACATATGATGGCATATGCTTTGTATTTATTTTCCCTGTCCACTGTTGTATTCATGTGTTCATGTGAGTTGGGCTTGAAGATCAGTTGTATACTGTGTTGATTTCTTTGTTTTGGATTGTTGCTTTTGCATTTGTGTTGAGTCATGGCAACAATGGCTTGACCTTTGCATTTTGTTTGTTGTTTGGTGCCTCCTTAAATTTGTGTAGACTTTCTTGACCACTTGATTGTATTCGAATTTGATTTTTGAATTACACCTTAGTTGAATCCGATTTGGATTTGACCTTGTGACATCATTTTATTGCACTTGAGTTGAATCATGTATATGGGTTTGACCTGTGCTCATTTGTCCCTGTATATTGATCAAGTGTACATATATATCGGTGTACATAGCCTTGTGGCATGTACAGTGATACACTGTGCATGTCACAAGTTGTTCGTGTGTGTGATAAATTCAGAATCAAATGATGGCGAACAACCCAATTAACTGAGGCAAATAATATTTTCAAAATCCTCATTTTATTTTATATTGCAAAAATATTTCTTTTTCAATTTTACTGCGTTAGTGAATATTTTTGCAGATTGCTCAGATACAGGATTCACACTGAAGTGAAGTTGAAGATAAATACGAGTGTGAGTGATATGTAGTGAGGAACTGATGTAACTAAGAAATTGTGATGTAATTGTATTGTGACTGAAATTGTATAGTTATTGTGAGAGCTTGAAATTGTACTATCAAAATTGTAATAAATATTTGTGTCAATAAAATTTCTGTTTGAATTCAAATTCTATGTTATTTATTTTATTCAGCAAATATTTATTTTATCTGTGTAAAATAAAATAGTACAATATCAAATACATTTAAATGAATGCATATATGTTTATTATCATCAAACAAAAAAGCATATACATGCATATTCCACAATCTCCCCCTTTTGATGATAACAAACATATATTTATGATTTTGACTATATTAAATGTATTTGATTATTCAGTTTGCTCCCCCTATTTGAATGCTCTCTTTCTACACAATACTCCCCCTACATATATGCATGAGAATAAAATATTCAAATGAGCCTTGATGCAATTAGAAAATCTTTGACCTTTATTTTCAAAATCTTAACTTTTCTCTCCCCCTTTTGTTATCAGCAAAAGAATAATAGTAATAGAAAAATAGAGATATAGTGATAGACATTAATACAATATTAAAGCTCAATCGAGTGTAAATATGAATTTCAATAAGAAAGTCAAACAAAAATCATAAATACTTTAATTGACGCATATTCCACTTTAGAATAATATGAATGATTTCATCAAATAAAATCATATAGTTGTGTCTATTTGTGGTATATTTATTTCAGGAAATTTGAATATCTACTAACCATCCATAACCGTTATGACTTTTAAATGAGATTAGTAGTATTCTAAATTTTTATTTTTATTTTAAAAATGAATTCAAGTATCTTCTAACCACGCATAACCGTGAGGACTTTTAAATGGGATTAGAATCAACTTGTCTATTTAATCAATTAATTTTGATATGCGTTCCATACATGCATAACCGTGAGGACTTTTAAATGAGCATGGAATCACATAATCAAAAATCCAAGTAATTCACCCATGCATGGTGAGGACTTTTAAATAAGAGTGAATATTTTGGATATTATTATTTATTGTCAGAAATATAATAAAATTGAAGCACAAATGATTTCCCGTTTAAACTACCACATATTGACATACTATATTGATTTTTGATGAGTGATGGTCGATAGAAAAATGATAGAAATAGAAATGATCATGGAATAGTTATCAACAAAAAGTTTTTTATAACTCTTGTTTAAATTTCTAAAGAAATTTTCTAATTATTCTTTCTCAAGTCATAATATATGATTAATATCAGCACTCATCTTATTTTCAATCACTATCTATCTTTTTAGATAATTATTAGTGGGTCAGATCAGTTAATCAATTTCAAAAATAGTTATCAAATTTTCTTAAATAACTAATCTGATACAAGGTCAACAGAAACTATTTTCTAGAAGGGGTTTTAAGAAAAATTTCTACTAAACTAGAAATTATTTCAAATGAAAAATATGCAGATATTTTCTTTGAAAACTGATGCAGCAAATGAATGTCTCGAAATATAATCACGTTCCACTAGTAATTTTTCTATCAACTACAGTACCAGTGTGATCTGCATCTGACTTTAAATTTTACTCAATATTCACTCGTTGGATGACATAGACCAAAATGTGAAATTTCAACAAACTATCTCAGAGTTATTTTCAACAAACTTGACTTTAAATTGAAGTCGTGTTAACCATCAAACAAATATCATAGTGTCAGATTTAGAAACCGTAAGATCAACAGTCATTAAACCATCATCATTACTTCAAAACAATTTCTTGAAGTTTCACCAATTTCATAAAGTTTCAACAGTTTCAACAATTTCTAAAAATCCTTTTTATAGCATGAGTAATCAGTAATCAATCAACATCATATTTTGACCAAACAGATTAAGTTCAATGAAAAAAAAAGGTTGGTCAACTTTTAAGCAAAAATCAAAGTCATGGATAGGAACAAGTCATGTAAGATCATATCAAGTTAGTTAGAATCTGTCAACCATCATAATTACTTCAAGTAATTCTCTTTAAAGATGATTGATTAAAAAAATCAGAATTAACATCATCAATCATAACTCATAACTGGCTGATTTAATTCAGATTATGGTGTAGATTTTCACATTTTATCTATCGTTTGAAAATAAATACAATTACCTATTTTACATGTACGATAATCTTTCGTTGTTTGCCCATTGTGAATCTGTCATGTAACGACCCCGAATTTTATAAATATTTAATTGATAATTAAATTAATTTTTGAATTAAAATTGTATAATTAAACGATAAATGGATTGCGAGTTTCCCCGATATTCAAATATATTCTGTATAAATCGTTTAAAAATTTAAATTATTGTATATATGAGAATATATATCTGTATTTGGACATATCTGACTAAATTTGAAATAATATAATATATATTTGATTTGTGTTTAAATTATAAATAAATAATTGAGATAGAAATACATTCGAATAAAAAGACAAAACCATATATACATATGCAAACATAAAAATACAAAGTAAACATTGACTCTAATCTAACAACAAATTAAAATAGGAATTGTTTATATTATAAAGCAAAGAAAACAAACACATGCATATACATGGAAGCTTGCAAATGAAGGTAAGTGTGAACAAACATTTTGTACAACCAAGATAAGAAGTAAAACATATGTTTGTACAGGGCAATTTAATGCAAGCACCACAATATAATCATCTCAGCCGAGAAAAAGGAAAAAGAAAGAAAATATATAGTCAAGTTGAACAAACACAAACTAGACAAGTAAAAGAAATATCAACATACCAAAATGGATAAACATGAAACATAAGTACATACGAAATGTAAAGTATAAGATAATTTGTACACATAAAGGACATTGTCATTAAATGCTAATATCTCTAGTGTACATTGTATAGATCACTTCAGCCCCCATAGAGATAAAAATCTCTGAAAATTTTGTACCAGGCAATATAAACAATACCCTGTAAAAACCATCTATCTATTTATCAATCTGCCTTAGTCTTTTTCATTTCATTCGTTTACCAAAAAGAAAACTTAGCATTTTTTCATTTTAAAGTTTTCAAAGACATACAAACTAAAGCTTTAATTCAACTCAAAGCCAAAAATGAAGATCAGATTAAAGAGTGATTTTTGTTAGCAGATTTCCAGTTTTAAGAAGCTTTTCCCAAAACAATAATGTGCTCTGTTCTTTCAAAATACAAGGTGAGTAACATCATTTTTTAAAAAAATTAAGTATGAAACTAGTGCTTATTTTACTTTGGAAATAATTGTGTTTGTATGCTATATTTCAAGTTTATTACTGGAATATATATGATTGTATGAAGTTGTGCATGTTGCTATAACATGTTTTTCTGTTCTTAAATTTCCAGATTCATTCATTTCATTTGAACTAACCTATGTTAAGGATTTAGATTTAAAACAAAGTATGGTTGTAAACATAAGTTAGAGTTTAAACTTTATAAAAATAATAAAATAAAAATCTGTAATTGTCTCTGGGAATTCAGAAAAACACAGAACAATCCTTATATAAGTAAGAATTTGATCATCCAGAATCTTGGATTCAAGGGTATAAACCGATTGCATGATCTAAAACTTAAATTTTAAAACTAAAATCAGAATTTCTAGTTTGAAGGTGATTGAGCATTTCTGGTTTGTCTAGAAATGATGTTTTGGTGTGTAACTGCCAGTCTAAGTGGTCGGGGTGGCCAGCGACGTTCCTGATGATGGGATGGTGATGGTAGAAGCCTGGAAAAATAGTAGGATGTGGATCAATTCACTGTGGCGATGGTGATTAGGAATTGAAAATTTTAACCCTAGTTTTCTGTTACTCGAAGAAGTTGTTCGATGCGACATCCATAGATGACCAAGTTGTCCCAAATTCAGGGAGAAGATAGATGGGGTATGGAAGAGGTTGCGGCCGGAGGTGAAGCTTCTCAGGTGATCGGGTTTTGGTGATTGAGGCAATTTCCAGTATTCGACATTGTTCCAGTTTGAGTTCGCATGCTCGTTTTTGATTTTTAGCTTTTGCAATTTATTTGATGGTCGGAATTAGGTCGGGGGATGACAGTCGACTTGCACGTGTGGTCGCGAGAGGTCGGAGTTGGCGGCGGTGTGGGTGCATGTGCACGGAGGACATGGGTATCTGCTGTTGTTTGGGGGAAGAAGATACTCGAGTGATTATTGGGTTCGTACGCGAGTGATAAAATGTTTTCAGAATTTAAAACAAAGCAAGTTTAAAAAGTAAAGGAAGGAAGAGAAGAAGCAGGGGATAACTCGAGTTTACCTGAGTGTTTTCGAGATTTACCCGAAGTAAACCAGGTCTGGACTCGAAGCAAAATACTGGGTTGCTCGAGAATGGTTTTGAGTTACAGGGTTTGATAAAACCTGTCACGGTTTTGTGTTCTTTTTAATAAACTTTGAATTTTAAAGTAAATTTGATTTCAAACAAATAATTAAACTTGGTTTTTGATAAGTTCTTTATAAAAGGGTTTAAATGGTAGTTAAATGATTAAATAACTTAAATATGCAAGTTGAATGATTAATTAATGTGATTTATTTAAGTTAATTCATTAATTAGATTAAATTAATTAAGGATAATCATTTATGGAATTGGTTAAGTAAAATTACTTAATTGAAAGTAATTAAATAAATGATTAAAATTTATTAATTAAATGATTAAAGTATACTTGCTTGATGTAATTAATTTGTAATTAGAAATAATCAATTTAGTAATTAATAAAGGGATAATTAATTAATTAAGAATAATTAATTAAATGATAATTAATTAAAAGTTGATTAATTTAAAAAAATAATAAATGATTAAAGGACAATTAATCCAATGATTTGAAAATTAATTGATGTTAATTAACTATGATGGTTGACCCATCTGATTTGAATTAATCAGATAATTTATTGAGCTTACTGACGGATGGTTGAATTCTATTGATTGTCGAACTGTTTGATATTATGCTTTGTGCTATGAATTGTTTTGACGTGATCTGTGATTTCTGTTTCTGTGATATATTACTATGTGAATATGAGACAACTTGGCCTTTAAAACGACATTTAAATTTCGATGCGACAGGGAGTCGGATTCCAGTTGGTTATCCGAAACCCACATCGAATTGTAATAGTGAATCTTTATGACTGATAAATTTATTTTATCTATGAATCTGTAAATGAAGATAAGCGTTGTGGATTATACCGCTTATCGATATTGATATATCTGTGATGATTGATGTTGTGCACTATTGTGTGTGAAACCCCTGGACTACACTTTTACACACACAAATATGGATTTCACGTGGAAATCGGTTAAGTCACAGATAATTTAAATTTGATTGTTTTTGAAATTAAAATTTTAATTTCAATTGATTTTGAAATTAGAAATTTGGGGTTTAAAGTGAAAAGCTTTTGAAATGGAATTTCAAATATAAAAGTTATTTTGAATAACTTAATCGACTTTTGAAATTTAAATAATTTGATTTAAATTTGAATTCAAGTTTGAAATTGAATCTATGATTTGGAAACTAGGGATAAAAGATGATATAAATGTGTTTGTATGAATTAAACCATTTTAAAGTATTAATTTGGGAATTTGAATTTAAACCAAGGATTTTAACTCGTATGAATGAATCAGATTTCCAAATTGAAAACTGTTGTTTTCAAATGATAAAAGCTTTTAGATAAGAAAAGAAATTCCAGTTTAAATTAAAGGAATTTCAAGTGAATTGAAAAATGGTTTTCCAAGTTATGAATGAATTCTTTTTGAAAGATATGAATTAAATCTGTCTATTTTTAACAGATTTAAAATGATGATTTGTTTAACCCATTCGAAATGAAATTGTTTTGAAAGCTATGAGTTAAATCTTTGATTTAAAGATTTAACGAATTAATCAAATTGAAAGGGAAATTGATTTGGAAAATCTGTGAATGAATCTTTGTGAAATTAAGTGAACTTTGTGAATTGAATCTTTTTTGTTTAAAAACATTGAAATGGTAATTTGTTAAACCATTTGAAAAGAAAGTTTGGGTTTAAGTTGTGACTTAATTGAAATCCCAATATCCGTATGTTTTTAAATATTTCGCTCACTATTCGGATTAGCCGGGAAAAGACCTTTGGGTCATATAACTCATTCCGAATAGTGATACGTCGTATATGGATAGCATTTGAAGACCGGTGTTGAAGACCGGATATTTTTCGAAAATGAAAGGACAACCTGTCGAATGTCTCTGCACTGAGTCGCACCGGTATAGAGATTTATATCACTCTTTTGTGATGGGAAGTCCGGACGTGATTGAGAGTTATCCGGAATTGCAAGGGCTTCGTGAGAAGTGCCTTCGGTTCTGTTCGAACCCGGAACAGACTTTTATGGATACATGTCTGACATTACACTTTGAGATATAAAGCCGATTTCTTTCAAATACATTTCTGTTTGGTGGCGGAGAATTTATTCTCTTAGCTTAACACCCTTCTCTGAGACGTATGAGCTCAGAGGTTATGTAGTTGAAATTTATCAGCGATATATCCCAATTTGGTAATGTGACATGCTGAGTGTTGCTGTGTGATGATCAGTGTTTGATCATTTGTGATATGATCATTTGTTTGATCTTATATCTTTGTGATCATAGGTTGATCATTTGTTTGACCCGAAGCATGGCTTTGTAGAAAGCGTAGCTTTGTGGACGAGACTTCGTCGAGCCTCACACCCCGGAAATGGTCAAAACAGGAAGGATGCGGCAAGGTTCTAGGGAGTAGCGCCCCTTAGTGTATGTCATTCCTTCTGGATAAAGGTGGTATCATGGTATGGAGCCCAGATACTTAACCTCTGTGGTTGCTGCAAATTTATTACTTTGTGGTTTGTTGGAAATCGGGGATCCTCGGGAAGATCGGTGACGATCGGGGGATGGCATACGCGTGTCAGTAGTTACCTATTTTTGCAGAGGTAACCCGGCCTTATGTTGGCAGAGATCCGGTTAGGTTCTCGGGTCGTCTATTCCAGGGACGTACCCATCGTGGAAAAGGAAGTTCCTTAGCCTGACCATTTGTTGGAAATCCAAAGAAATAATACGAGCCTTTACGATTTCAATTGTATAACCTGTCTCCTCAGGAGGCTGCTATAGCAGGCATAATATAATGGTACCTATGCTGGCTAAGATTAATATTATACTTTCGAAATGTTTTCCACTATGCACTAATAATAATATCAAAAAGGATTTGATTTTTGCGTAGTAAGCATCTTTGACTAACATAAGAAGAAATCTCCTCCAAGTCTGCGTTTGCATTGTGTGTGTGGTGGGAGGTCTTATGGTAGTTTCATTTTCCAAAAAGCATTACGAATTGACTTTAAAATTCTCTACTATTTGTTTTTAAAGATAAACTGTTTTTGTTGCTCACACCAGTCCCATGACTGATCCGGAGTTTATTGTTCCCTTCCTAAACTCTGAGTGCCCACTATTTTCCACACGGGCAGTCTAGAGTTGGGTTTCTCAAATATTTAGGTTGAGTAGATTATCTGGAGCTAGTTCAGTTCTTGGAGTTCATGGACTGACGTTGCTTATCTTGGAGCATTCTATTGGAGACATTCTATTCCGCTCCTGGTGTTATCGTTTTCTATTCCGCTGCTATTTGGTGTATCATATCTCTGATGTATGTTGATATTCATTGTATCACTCTGTTGTATTAGATATTGTATATCAATGTATTATTCATTTATTCCGCTGTGTTATTTACTTAATGTTGTTATAAGCTCCCGAGAACCAGATTCGGCATTTGAATCTACGGCATTTTGAGTACAAGGGAAGTACGGGTGCCGATTTTCGAAGGTCGACTTTTGGGTCTTGACATGTCACCTTTATACTAGGCTAAGGAACGTTGATTTGTCGCCCGTTGTGTGTCTGGAACTGCCAGAATCCAGATAACACTAATGTTGTTCCTTAGCCTGCCACTACACCTACACGATAAAAGATTTTTGCGACCTATTTGTTTTTATAGGTCCATGGTTGTTAGTGGCAGAATAATTTGATGAATATGTTTGAGTAGACCCAAAACTATTAATATATGTTCATTTTGGCATCCAAACTTGTTTTGACCTTTTATTCTTGTTCCAATAGACATGAAATTTGTTTGTAGAATTCTTAGGAACCCAAACTTGTATAAATTTTGTGTTCTTGTTCCTATGACTACAATTTTCAACACGATGACCGATTATTTCACATCTAGCAAAGACACTCTTACCTTTTGCATTATCATCAACTTGTGTTTTCCCAAAACCTAGTCCTTTTCTGTTGTTAGAAAAAAGTTGATTTCCCAATAACATGTTGAATGATTTTTCTCCTCTTGAAAAGTTATTCAGAGTTTTCTCAAGATTTTGGACTTTGGTTTTTAGTGTTGTGTTTTCAGTCACAAGTGAGGTGCATCTATTTATAAAATCCTTTCTCCTGGTGTCAATGGTTTCCTTAAGACTCAAGTTTTCTTTTTCAAGATTCTCAAAGTTATTCTTAAGATTTGATAATTATGAATCTAAAATTTTGCATTTTTTACAGTCTAGGTTTTGAATATTTTCAAGTTCAGTTTCTAATCTAGAATTTTCATGGACAAGTTCTCTCCTATCAGATTTCAGTTTTTCAATTTTAGAATCAAGAGTATCAATTGTTTTAGTAAAATCACAACACATCAAAACAAGTTCTTTATAAGAATAGTTACTTACCTCGCTAGATTCCTCCGAGCTTGCTTCTGAATCTGATTTTGTCATAAAACACAAATTAGCCTCCTCTGAGCTATTATTCGAAACTTCCTCTCCTTCTTCATCATCCCAAGTCGCTGCAAAGGCCTTCTTCTTCTTTTTCTTTCCTTTGTTGTTTTTGAGAAGTGGACAGTTTTGTTTGAAGTGGCCAGACTTATTGCAGTTATAGCAGGTCAATTCATTGTCGGAACTGTCAGAATCTTTTGACCTATTACCATTTGTTTTCTTCTTGCATGGCCCGAATCTTGACCATTTTGACTGCCATTGCAAGCTCTTCAATTGGATCTTCTTCTTCTTCATCGCTCTCTTCTTTGCTCTTTAAGGCAATCGTCTTCTTCTTTGATTCGGAGTTGTTGCGTTCCTCCTTTGTTTTTAGCTCAAGCTCATATGTCATCAAGTTGCCGATCAACTCCTCCATGCTTAGTTTACTCAGATCTTTCGATTCTTGTATTGCAGTGACTTTTGCCTCAAAGTTCATCGGTAAGACTCGTAGCACCTTCCTCACAAGCTCTTCCTCAGTGAATACCATCCCAAGCGCTCTAGCATTGTACACCAAAGTTGAAAAGCGTCCAAACATGTCCTTTATGCTCTCGCCTTTGTCCATCACAAAATTCTCGTATTCATTGCTGAATAGGGCTAGACGAGACTCCTTGACTTGAGAAGTTCCTTCATGTGTCACCTCCAAGGTATGCCAAATTTCCTGTGCTGTTTTACAATGAGAAATTATATTAAATTCAGTCTTATCAAGAGCACAGATCAAAGCATTCATAGCTTTAGCATTAGTAGTTTTTAATTTCTTATCATTAGCATCCCACCTATCCTTTGGTTTAGGAATCTCAGTATCACCAACAGTTATAGTGGGAGATTTATAGCCAGATTCAATAATATCCCAAACATCATAATCAACAGAACTAAGATAAATACCCATCCTAACTTTCCAGTATGCATAATCATTCCCATTAAACATAGGTAGCCTAACAATAGATTGCCCCTCAGAATAAGTAATATTTGATGAATTCATGACTCTAGAGTTAAAGTAAAAATTACCGGGCTCTGATACCACTTGTAGGATCTAGATTAACCCTAGAGGGGGAGGGGTGAATAGGGTTATAGCAAATTTTCTTTGATTTAAACAATAAAACACAAAACCAACTGTAGAGAAATAAATATGCTGAAAAGTAAATCACACACAAAATTTACCCAGCTTCGGCAAACACCTGCCTACTGCTGCATTCCCAGATTTCTATTAGAATTAAACAGTCTCCCGCTTACAAACACTCTAATAGACTCGCACACCCTGCTACCGCCTATAGAGTTTTGCAAACTCGCACACCCTGCTCACTGAACTAATCCTAACTAGTCAATCTGAAACTACCTAAACCCTAGGTGGTGATTTACCAAAGTTTAAATCGAAAAGTAGACAAAAAACAAATTAAAAACTAAAACCCTAATTAAAATATTCTAAGCTCAAAAGAGGAATAATAAACCGGCCCAAACTTCTTTTATTATTTTACTATGCCGACCCTAAACTATTGTCACTCAAAAATTAGAAAAAGCAGCCCCTTTTTCTTTTATTTGATGTCGGCCCGTTCCCTTGAGAAAAATGGTGGCTCTGCTCGATCTCGTTCCTCTTCGGTAAATTAGGGCTTTGAATTCTGGAGCGCCGATTAATTTCTGGTTGTTCAAAAACTTGGCTTCGATTTCTTCTTCTATTTTGCTTGCGTTCGCCTCCAGGTAGTCGAGTTCGAATGATTGCTTCGGTATGTAATTTATCCTTGTTGTGCTTTGATAATTTTCATACTTGAACTCGATCTTTGATTCGAGTTGGAAGATGATTTTGGAATTGTATTTTATCGGTTTATTGTTTTTGCTCGTACTCGAATCTCATAATTTTGCCGATGATGTTAGCATTTTTTATATAGGATTCCAGTTCCTATATTTTCATTCGCATTTCATATACGAATTCGTCTGATGATTTAAACTCGGCTGTACGATTTTATATGGATGAACGAGATGATTTTTGACTTTGTCACTCTCGTATATTTGTTCTCGGTTGACACGGTTTTGTAACTTGATTATCACGGTATTGATTTTGAATCGTATACCACATCTTTGACCTGTTCATCATATTCTTTGATTAACTTGGTTTCCACGGCATTGATTTCGAATTTGTAATTTGCGATATCTCTGACTTCGGCTTCGATCATATTTTGACTTTGTCCTTATTGATTTTGTGATTTTCTGGCATCCTGTTGCTTACGGCTTTGACTCTCTGCAGCATACTCGACATGTACCATTTTATACCCCTGACCATTGCCTTTGTTAACCATTCACGTGTGATGATATTATATGGCTTCGATTTTCTGGCATGTCTGGCCTTTGTATATTTGTTTTTTTTTAGCTTTGGTCTCTGCTGCATGCATTGCTGTCTTGAGCTTCTTTCACTGTGAAGCATTCGAGTGTACATTAGTTTGGTTCTATTGATGATGCTATGCTTGTGTTGTTACTGCATGTTGTCTGATGTTGTTCTTTGGTTGGTCTGACCTTGTCTTGTTCGACATGTGTGTTAAGCCTGTATGCATATCATACTGTTGTTTGGATTGGCATTGAACTTTTAGTCTTCATTGAGTACTTGGTCGAGTTCATTTGCATTGTGCAGTTAGTCTTGATGTTTGGTCTGACCTGAACTTTGATATTCAGTTTGTTGCATCGACTTTGTTTTTCCTGTATTCGCATGCTTGAAGTCGTAAGGTTGCATGTGGTCTTGTTGAAGTCCAGTTTCATAACTTTACTGTCACTGCCTATTTGTTGTGCACTTGAACTTCACTTTGAGGATCTGTTGCACTTGAACCCTGTGCATGTCATGTCTGCACTCTCTTGTTTGTTGGTTGGTTGGTTGGTTTCACTTGCATCTGGTCTCACTTCTGGTCTCACTTGACATCTTTGATTGGTCTGTTGCTTTGTAGCTTCAAGTCTGGTTCTTGGGCACTCTGGTTTCATGAACATATGATGGCATATGCTTTGTATTTATTTTCCCTGTCCACTGTTGTATTCATGTGTTCATGTGAGTTGGGCTTGAAGATCAGTTGTATACTGTGTTGATTTCTTTGTTTTGGATTGTTGCTTTTGCATTTGAGTTGAGTCATGGCAATAATGGCTTGACCTTTGCATTTTGTTTGTTGTTTGGTGCCTCCTTGAATTTGTGTAGACTGTCTTGACCACTTGATTGTATTCGAATTTGATTTTCGAATTACACCTTAGTTGAATCCGATTTGGATTTGACCTTGTGACATCATTTTATTGCAGTTGAGTTGAATCCTGTATATGGGTTTGACCTGTGCTCATTTGTCCCTGTATATTGATCAAGTGTACATATATATCGGTGTACACGGCCTTGTGGCATGTACAGTGATACATTGTGCATGTCACAAGTTGTTCGTGTGTGTGATAAATTCAGAATCAAATGATGACGAACAACCCAAATAACTGAGGCAAATAATATTTTCAAAATCCTCATTTTATTTTATATTGCAAAAATATTTCTTTTTCAATTTTACTGCGTTAGTGAATATTTTTGCAGATTGCTCAGATACGGGATTCACACTGAAGTGAAGTTGAAGATAAATACGAGTGTGAGTGATATGTAGTGAGGAACTGATGTAACTAAGAAATTGTGATGTAATTGTATTGTGACTGAAATTGTATAGTTATAGTGAGAGCTTGAAATTGTACTATCAAAATTGTAATAAATATTTGTGTGAATAAAATTTCTGTTTGAATTCAAATTCTGTGTTATTTATTTTATTCAGCAAATATTTATTTTATCTGTGTAAAATAAAATAGTACAATATCAAATACATTTAAATGAATGTATATATGTTTATTATCATCAAACAAAAAAACATATACATGCATATTCCATATCTTCTGCCTGGATTGAGCTTCCTTCATCCGTCCTCGGATTAGCTCAATCTATTCTGACGTCTCTCTAACCAACATGCTGGCGATTTGCATGGTCTGCCATACAAAGCTTCAAAAGATGCCATTCCTATACTAATCTGATAACTATTTTTATAGGAAAACTCAATCAAATGTAGGTGGTCCTCCCAAGATCCACCAAAGTCCAATATACAAGCTCTTAACAAGTCCTCAAGCACCTTGTTGACTCTCTCTATCTGCCTATCCGTCTATGGGTGGTAAGTTGTACTCATCTTGAGCTTGGTACCTAATACCTCTTATAGACTCCTCCAAAATTTGCTATTGAATAATGCATCCCTATCGCTGACTATGCTACTAGGAATCCCATGAAGTCTAATTATGTTCTTCATGAACAACTTTGCTAAAACAGGTGTCGTCCTGGTCGACTTTACTGGAATGAAATTGGCACTCTTGGTCAACCTATCCACAATAACCCATATACTCTCATTTCCTCTCCTCGACCTTGGCAACCCATCTATAAAATCCATGGATATCGAGTCTTATTTCCATACTGGAATCTCTAAAGGCTGAAGCAACCCACTCGGCTTCTAATGTTCGGCCTTTACTTGTTGACGGTTTATACACTGCCTAACCCACAAGCCAACATCCCTCTTCATGCCTTCCCAACAGAAGCTCCTCTTCACATCATGATAGATTTTGGTCCCTCCAGGATGAATCATAAACTTGGATCGATGACATTCTTCCACAACTTCTCTCCTTAAGTTCTCTACATTTGGGACACATAACCATCCCTTCCTTCTCAACCATCCTCTTTGGTTAAGACTAAAATCCTTTAGGTCATCAATATTTGATCCTACCTCAAGCCTTTTAATATTCTCGGCTACAATTGGATTCTCTTTCTGCTTAGAAGCTATCCTTTCGATCAGCACTAGTCGAACTTCTAAACCAGACAACATGGCAGTACCCTGATTAGAACTAGCAGTAGATCTCAACTGCATACCACAACTGTCTAGGGCTTTTAGATTAAAGGTTGAATCAGAAGTAATACCCACATCCTACTTTCCTCAACTTAATAAAAGAGGTCAAAAAGGATTAACCTTTTTCTTAAACTCAACTTTGGGGTGTTTGCAAGTTTTCTTGTTAACATTTTAGCGCTAGAAGGAGGGTATGAACCTCCGGCTCTGTTGAACATCCAACACTGCTTACCTTTAACCCAATCCTATTCCAAGCTTGCCTAATCTAGGCCTTACTTCATCGTGGCTAGCAGAATCAAAAGATCCAAGCAAGGATCCTGGAACCACCTTTAATAGGATTCTCCCCAAGAACAACTCAAGATTCCAAACTATATGAAGAGCAAAGCTAAGATTGGAAGCTCTAAGGATTATAAAGAATAAAAGAGCAGAATCATATAATCCTAAAAAATTGAGCTTAAATCCTTTCCATATTGTCCCTACACCTATATTTTCCTTAGGAGAAAAGACAAATGGAAGTGACAACTTATTTGACCAAATGAGGAAAATGATCCGACTTATGCCAAAGGCACAATCTTTGAAAAAGGGATAATGGCAGATTACAATGCCTTTGCTCACAAATGGCAACAGGCTACAACTGGAACACTTGCAGAACATAAAATCCGAAGGGTGTCAAAAAGAAAAGCAATCGATGAAGGTGAAATTACAAGGCCAAGTAACAAGAAACTGAAAAGCCAACCTAAAGAAACAAGTTTCAAATCAAGACTTCCTAAAGAATGCAATCTAACAACATATATTGGGAATGTTTATTTGCTAACAAAAGATGAGCTCAACTATTGGCCATAACAAAAGAAGAAACCAAAATATGAAAGGAATCTGAGAGGATCCTACTGCTATTACCACATGATGAATGGTCATAAAACTAACTACTTCAGAGCCGTGGAAGGGATGATAATCAACTTTTTCCGTCAGGGCAAATCAATGATTTTGTAAAGAAACACTGAATGAGGTCAAATAAAGAGTTACTTTACTAAAGAGAATCTACATGGTTGGGAGTATAATTCTCCTTGTATTTAGACACTACCTTTAACGGTTAAAGCCTCTGTCCACACCGAGTTGGCCAGGGTAGAGAATCTCCTAGAGGGAGGAGCGTAAGCCTTTATCCGCGCCATGCTATGGCCATGTAATGACCCACTATTTTGGACCATTCAAATCGACAATAATCCACACATGTCAGACTTGAATAATGCAAAATAACAGATTGTAATAAAATTTGGAGCAAATAAAATCATTCACAGAACCACAGACACAGAAATATCAAAATAACTCGCAGCAGAAAAAAAAAATAGTGGTTCATGAAGCCACTACAATATAGAGTCTCAAAAGCAGATACAAAATACATAGTCTAAAAAAAATACAGTTCTGAAACAAGTATAGTAGAAATCCAAATACATAAGTCTCTAATGCAAATGCTGAAATAGAACAACTGAAACTGAAATAGATAGATAACTAGATAAGCAGAATCTCCAGCGATTCCTAGCTCTAGAAAAATGAATCCAAATCTATGAATACTCAGGCTGACCCGAGCGTAAATAAAACACAAACACTCGAGTTAGGACATACATACTTATATAATGTAAACTAACTCAAGTGAACTGTAATAAAGGTACAGGTAACTTAAAGAATACTTGGGATCGCCCATTCTTTAAGGATCCGTTAAACTATCTACTATGTAGTGATATTCGCTATTATAATAATGCCTAATTATAAAATAAACATACTTTAAAATAACATTAAGGAGTGACCCAATATTCCCCTTAACATGAATAATGCCAATAGTCTATACAGTACTTGCATACCTCGAAAAGCTATAAGAAGATACTCCATAGGTACGACACAAATAGAAACTCGTAGTAAAGCTCGATATGGTAGGTGACACGGCACAACTAGGCAATGCCAGGGTAGATATACCAATTACGCATCCGGACTGGTGGTGACGCATAGCAGCCACTACCGCCCACCTCGAACAACACTCCCAAATCAAGGGTGCGCACCAAATCAATCACAAGTAATAGAATGGTATCGAAGAAGTGTGTCAGACAAGAGGTGCTACCTCCTTGGTCTGTCAATCGCTCCTGTTTTAGCCACCTTATGCCAACTCACGGGAGTTGGGTCCACGTATATACCTTAGGATCGTCGCCACCATCCTACATCATTCTGGAAACTACACCGCGTACACAGTTGTCAAAGTGGTTTTCGATATCGACAAAGAGTATGTCCATATCCGATCCCGGTCTCTTTAACAACCAATCGTTATTATAACCCATGGTTATAAATTTAAAAATAGTTTATATTTCAAATCAAAATATTCTAATTAAACCAATTAAAAACAAAGTCATTATTCTTTTATATCAAATATTCAATTCCCAAAATTTTAGCCTTTTCTGAGTTCATTTATTCACCTAAAACATTAAAACATTGAAATTTCAGCTTTCACAACATTTAAAAAGTGCTGCGGCAAGTTATATTTGAAAACCATTCAATTCTGCAAAGACATCATTTATAAACTGTTGTAATTGTTCAGTTTTAAAGGAAAAATAGTTCAATTCAGAAAAGACAACATTTACAGAACTGCTGTAATAGTTCATAGTTCAAATTAAAGGTTTTATTTCAATTTAGCAAAGACAACGTTGTAAAACTGCTGTAGAAGTTCAGTTACATACAAAAATCAAATTTCAGCCTACTCCAGCACTAAACAAGTGCTACAGTAGCCCATTCATTAGTTTCATGTTAAATTTTAGTTCCTGCCACAACAGCACTTACCAAGTGTTGTCATAGCCTTAGTTCATTTTAGTCTTTATGTTCATTTATGCAACCACAGCACTTAACAAGTGCTGCAGATTCTACTTAGTTCAGAATTAGTTCATTTCCAGAAATGGTAGCATTTCTGAAGTGCTATAGATTGAATTTCCAGTTTTTAAGTGCAATTCCAGCCATAAATAAACTTCAATTTAAATCATTTAAACTTATAAAAATCATATTTTTTCACAATAAAATGTTCATTTAAATCTTTTAACTTACGATTTTTTTTATAAAGAAAATTTTTACAAATAAAATCAAATTTCCAAAGTTCACTAATATAATTCAAGTGTGTCAATTCCCATTCTCATTTTAAACAATTTATTTCAACACTTAAATTTAAATCTCCATTTTCAACCATTTAAAACTTAATTTTCATTTTTATTTAATTAACTTAAATTTCCATTTTTAAAAATCAATCAAATTTTCAATTTTAAGTTACACTTTAAATCACTGTTTTCTTATCCATTTATTTTACATTTAAAACATAGAAAAACATTGCCACTTTAATAAATCATTTAAAAATTCAATTTAAATCAATTTGTCATATTTTTTTCATTTTAAAACATTTAAAATTTTCCAGAAAATATATAAAATAACCCCGGGTCTGTATAATATTTTCTAGCCTAAGTCAAATGATACAGATAATATATCATTTCAATCCGTAGTTTACAAAGAAAATCCAGGTTTTATCATTTCAAACCCGCAATCCCAAGTAAATAAAAATAAATTAAAAGTCGCTCAGGCTTATCATTTCAGCCCATAACGATCTTTCCATATTCTAAAGTCCGTTCGGGTATGTATCATTTCAACCCATAGTGAACCTAATCTACAGGGAACTTGTAGTGTGATAAACTGATAAAAATGAACAGTATACAATATATAATAGTAACAAATGATATAACATGTGTATAAACAGGGATGAACATCATATAATCATAATATAACAGTTATAGCAGGATGATATAATTTTACAGATTCAAATGGTGTCAGTTTACTAGTTATATAAGTAAAAAACGTCTGGTGAGAATTTACTCACTTGTTTAAGCTGGAGATGGCAAACAACAACACCCAACAGAGATCCACAAAAGCACGAGAGTACGACAATGATTTGAGTGTGAGAGAGACAAGACTAATTGCCTTGAATACATGAAACAACCCAACAAATATACATGAATAAAACACTACACATATTTATAAACAACTTGTAAATGCATGCACAAAACAAATCCAAACCAATTCCACTTGCCTTCAACCAGCATGGGCTCGGCTATGGGTTAAAAGTACATGACTAAAGCTTGCTTTTGGGTCTAGTTGTGGACCTATAAGTGTCGGCCTAGCCTAGAGAAAATGGTGCACTAGTTGGTGAAGCAAGAGGCTAACATTACAAGGCAATATCATGGATTCAAGGCAACTAATGGGCTTGGCCAAAGCCAAGGAGGGCATGGCTATTTCAGGTAGGGTCAGGTAGTGGTCTGCAGAGGTGTGTCAGGTCGGAATTTGGCTGGTGGAGGTGGTGTTTGGTTGGCATAGGTGGAAGAGAGAGGTGGTGATAGGTGAATGATCTCGGCTTGGCATGTAGGTGATGTTTCAATAGTTTTTTTGTGAGATTTGCTAAAGGGGATGGTACGCCTGGTCATGGTAGAGGGGAAGGAGGTTGAAGAGGCTGAGGATGGTGGTGGAACAGGTCGGAGAGAGTGGTGGAGGGGTGTGGCCGATCCAATGCAAGGAGAAGGCAATGCAAAATCACTTGAAAAATCAATAAAAAGTGTGGAAAAAGAGATGGAAAAGAAGACATTACCAAATGTTTTTGTTCAGATCTGAAAGTATGTGTGAGAAGTGATGAGAAAGAAGTGTTTTTACGTGAATAATGAGAAGGAATTCACGGCTGAAGTTGAGGAATGGACAACCCAAAAGTCAAGCAAGTGAAAGGTCAAGAAATGAAGAGACTTGAAGGTTAAAAGTCACAAAACAAAAGCTATTTGCCTCTTGATATTTCTATCCTTTTTATATACATAATAGATAAATAAAATTTTAGAAATAAGGATAAAAACTCAGAAATGAAAATAAAATGCAAAAATAATTAAATAAGTTTTAATTAAATATAATTTAAATTAAGAAAATGGCATAAAAATGCAAATAGTGTCCAAAATTTACAAATAAATCACCATTGACTTTGGAAAATTATTTTCTTCATTTTAAAAATATTATAAAACTAAATTGGAAATGATTTTTAAAACATTTTCAAAGTGAAATAAATAATTAAATTCAGAGAAAATAGCAAAAGAATTGAAGAAATTGTTTAAAAATAGGAAACAGAACATGAAAATTACAAAAAAATGCCATTAATTCTAGAAAAATTACTACTTCACTATAAAAATATTTTAAAATGAAATAAATTCAAATTAAAAATAATTTCCAAAATATTGGGTTGTTACACTCTCCCCCACTCAAACCTTTTCGTCCTCGAAAAGAACAGAAACAGAGAAAATTAGGGAAAAAAAGATAGAAAGCAAATAGTACCTGGAACGAACAATTCCGGATTCGAAGAACGAATGCTTTCCTCCGTCTCCTAAGTACAATCACGATCATCAGTACTCCATTGTACCTTGACCAGACTAACAGATTTTCTTCTTAGCTGCTTCGTACCTCTGTCGACAATACGAAGTGGCTTCCTCTCAACAGTCAGATTAGGCTCAATATCCAAACTATCAAGAGCAGAAGGCTGAACAATAAGAGATGGATCATGCAGATAGCGACGAAGATGAGAAACGTGGAATACATTATGCACTCCTGAGAACTTCTCGGGCAAATCCAGACGGTAAGCCAAAGAACCAATTCTTTCCACAATGCGGAAAGGACCAACAAATCTGGGAGAAAGCTTCCCTCTACGACCAAAACGAATAACATTCCTTAAGGGAGAGACCTTAAGGAAAACCAAATCACCAACGATAAACTCTAAACTCCGCCTACGCCTATCAGCATACTTCTTTTGCCTATCCTGAGCAATCCTCATCTTCCTCCTAATCTCCTCAACTCTCTCAGAAGCCTCCAAAATCATCTTGGGACCGAGAACCAAATGAATACCGGATTCAATCCAGCAAGAAGGAGATCTACAAGGTTGTCCGTAAAGAGCAAAAAATGGAGACGTCTTAATATTGGCCTGAATTCAAAGATAGAAATGAGATAGATAAAAGATTAAGACAAGATTAAAATAGAAGATAGAAATTATACCTGATAACTATTGTTATAGGTGAATTCGACAAGATGGAGATGATCTTCCCAAGATCCTCCATAATCAAGCACACAAGCACGAAGAAGATCTTCTAGGGTCTGATTCACCCTTTCCGTTTGACCGTCGATCTGTGGATGATATGTAGTGCTCAGATTCAGACGAGTACCCAAAGAATCCTGAAAGGCTTTCCAAAACCTACTAGTAAAGATAGGATCACGATCACAAACAATACTGAGAGGAACACCATAGAGACGAACAATCTCCCTCATGTAAATCTCAGACAAACTAGAAGCAGAACGGGTAGACTTGACCAGAATAAAATGAGCTGATTTGGTCAATCTATCCACAATAACCGAGATACTCTCATTACCCTTCCTAGTCCTCGGTAATCCATCAATGAAATCCATAGAAACTTGTTCCCACTTCCAATTGGGAATCTCAAGAGGCTGCAACATACCAGGGGTCTTCTGATGATCTGCCTTGACCTGTTGACAAGTCACACATCTATTAACGAAAATGGAGATATCTCGCCTCATACCTCTCCACCAATACAACTTCTTCATATCCTGATACATCTTGGTCACACCTGGATGAATAGAAAGTCTGGACTGATGATTCTCCCGAAGTAACTCCCGTCTCAAATCATCAACATTCGGGACACAGATCCTATTATTAATCCTTAAAAACCCTTATCATCAATCTGAGCTCAAATACCATCAAGACTACTACTACCAACTCTGCTACGAACATTCTCCATCATCAATCTAAGCATCTCATCCTCATCCTGCTTAGCCATAATATGATCCACGAGAGGTGAAGAAACAACAAGCAAACACAACAAAGCCTTCTTTCGACTCAAAGCATCCGCCACAACATTTGCTTTCCCAGGGGTATAGTTGATGTCGAGGTCATAAGAAGCAAGAAACTCTAACCACCTAACTTGTCTCTAGTTCAAATCCTTCTGAGAGAAAATATACTTCAAAGACTGATGATCTGTGAAAAACTCAAACTTAGTACCCAAAAGATGGTGTCTCAAAAGCTTCAAAGCAAAAACAACAGCAAGCAACTCTAAATCATGGGCAGCATAATTCGCTTCATGGTTCTTCAACTGGTGACTAGCATAACCAATCACCTTATACCATCCGGCATCAGAACAGCTCCCAAACCTTCTCGACAAGCATCAGTGTATACCGTTAATCCCTCATTTCCATTTGAAACGGTAAGAACTAGTGCGGAAGTAAGCTTGTGCTTCAACTCACTGAATGCGGCCTTACACTCATCACTCCAAATAAACTTAGCATTCTTCCGAGTCAAAGTAGTGAGAGGTGCAGCAATCCGAGAAAAAATATCAATGAATCTCTGGTAATAACCGGCAAGGCCCAGAAAACTACGGATATCAGTAGGAGTCTTAGGAGTTTCCCAATCCTTTACAGAATAGGGATAAATAAGGACAATAAGGAAGATAGAATAAATTAAATGAACAAGGAAAGATAAGGAAAGAAAGACTTACATTGATCGCAGCGATATTGACTAGATCAACTGAAACTCCATTACCAGAAACAATATGCCCGAGGAATCGGACTTCATCCTCCCAGAAATGGCATTTTGAAAATTTAGCCTTCAACTGATGATTTCTAAGAGTTTCAAGAACAGATTTCAAATGTGACTAATGCTCTTTCTTGGACTTAGAGAAAACAAGGATATCATCAACAAAGACTAGAACAAATTTATTAAGCACATCACGCAAAACACGATACATCAAATCAACAAAGAAAGCAGGACATTAGTCAAACCAAAAGGCATGACTAACCATTCAAAGAATCCATTCTCAGTACGGAAAGTAGTCTTGGGAATACTTTCCTCAGCAACTCTGAGCTGGTGAAAACCTGTGGCAAGATCAAGCTGAGAGAAAACAGTAGCACTGTAAACCTGATCAAACATATCATTGATGCGAGGCATTGGATATCTGTTTTTCATAGTGAGATTGTTCAGCTCCATATAATCAACACACATCCGAAGAGAACCATCGGACTTGGTGACGAAAACCACCGCTGCTCCCCATTCAGAATAGCTAGGTTTGATCAGACCCTTGGTAGACAGATCCTCAATTTGATTCCTTAACTCAACCTTCTCGCGGGGTGCCATTCTTCTAGGAGGAAGAACTATAGGTCGTGCTCCAGGAATAAGATCAATGCGGAAATCAATTTCCCGCTTAGGAGGTAAAGCAGTAACTTCACCAAATACATCGGGATAGAGATTGACTACATGAGTCGGCTGAAGGTCAACAGGAGAAGCATCCAGAGAAAAGATAAAGCTACCAGAATAATCATGGGGCAAACGACCTGAATAACAAAAGAATTACCCCGATCATCCTTAAGAGAAACAATTCGGGATTTACAAGAGATACGGGCATCATGCCTATCAAGCCAATCACCTCCAAGCAACAAATCAAAAGCATCGAAACCAAGAACATAGAAATCACTAGAAAATTTATGGCCAGAATAGAAGAGTCTCACTTGCTTAAAAATCTTATCAAGATTTGCGGGACCACCAATAGGATTTGAAACACATAGAGGAACAGAAGCATACTCAGGAGAAAGGAGATGTTCAAACTTATCAAACAAATCATCAGAAATAAAACTATGCGAAGCTCCAGTATCAAATAAAAAACAAACAAGATGAAATAAAGTAAAGGTGCCCTGAAGAGTACCTTGATCATCACTAGGAGCAGGAGTAGGTGCAGCAGGAGAAGAAGCAGATGTGATAGAAAAAACACCAAATGGCTTTCCCTTCTGATATAATGGGCAGTCATTCTTAAAATGACCTGGCTGAAGACAAACATGACAAGATTGTTCCTGGTAACCTGAGGTGGAGGAACAGCAGCACAAACCGAAGTAGGGCAACTATTAGCATAGTGTCCCTTCTGATCACATTTGAAGCAGGTAATGGTAGATAGATCAATAGGGTGCCTCTGAGAAGGAGAAGATGATGAAGATCCCAAACCCGGATGCTTGAGCCAATTCTTCTTCTACTGGTGGAAATTTGGCTTTCTCTTCTTAGAATTTGCAGAGGAAGACTGAGATACATGAGCACCAGAAGCAGCAGGACCCTTGGAAGTAGGGTTCTCATAATGAATAGCCATATCCATAAGCTCAGTAAAAGTGCCATGAACATGTGAAATAAGACGATCGTAGAACTCTAGGCGAGCTCCAACTATGAACTTCTTATTTTTCTTAAGCTGAGTGTCGATAAGACCAGGACCAAACTTGGAAAGTTCATTGAACTTCCGCTCATACTCTGAAAGAGACATGGTACCCTGCTTAAGATCCATGAATTCTCGATAAAGCTGAGATTTCTCGGCTTCGGGCATCCATTTTGCCACAAAAGCCTCCCTGGAAAGGAAATATAGAAACAAAACTTATGATAGATTCAAAAGAAAAGAAAAATGGGAAAAATTCAAGATAACACAAAGGATACCTGAACTGCTCCCACGAAAGATCACCTTCGTTAGTGTGAGCTGTAACAGACTCCCACCAATCTAAGGCTGACTCTTGCAGCTGCCAAGCTGCTAACTGACGCTTCTGGGCATCAGTAATCTCAAGACCAGTAAATATCCTCTCTAAACTCCGTAACCATTGCTGGGCTTCGATAATACTCTCTGAACCGGTGAACTTAGTGCCACCGAGCTGAGAGAATTCCTTAAACAGAATAGTAAATCTAACAGGTGCAACAGGTTGAGGAGTTGGGGCAGTACCATGACCCCTACCTCTAGCATTTCCACGATTCATCCTGAAAATATCAAGAATGAATTTTAGGACAAAGGTACAGAGAAGACATAGATAAGGTAAGATAAGAAAAGATAAAATCACTTGGATAAATATCCTAATAACAGAAATTTCTAACAAGGTAGATACGAAAAGAAGGAAGTTTGGAAAAATTGCTTTTAAAACAAGAAAAATTTATATAAAAATAATCTTTGAAAATCATTTGAAAAATCTTTTGAAAAATCACTTAAAATCATTTTATACTTTGAAACTACGTTCACTCACAAAGAAATGATTCTAAGTTTGATTTCACTCATTCTAGGGTATTTCTACTCTATCTCTAATGAGTTTTTGCTCCATAGGCTAAGGTTTGCCTAAAACCAAAGCTCTGATACCAAATGTAACGACCTACTATTTTGGACCATTCAAATCGACAATAATCCACACATGTTAGACTTGAATAATGCAAAATAACAGATTGTAAGAAAATTTGGAGCAAATAAAATCATTCACAGAACCACAGACACAGAAATATCAGAATAACTCGCAGCGGAAATAAAATAAATAGTGGTTCATGAAGCCACAACAATACAGAGTCTCAAAAGCAGATACAAAATACATAGTCTGAAAACAAATATAGTTCTGAAACAAGTACAGTAGAAATCCAAATACATAAGTCTCTAACACAAATGCTGAAATAGAACAACTGAAACTGAAATAGATAGATAACTAGATAAGCAGAATCTCCAGCGATTCCTAGCTCAAGAAAAGTGAATCCAAAGCTGTGAATACTCAGGCTGACCCGAGCATAAATAAAACACAAACACTCGAGTCAGGACATACATACTTATATAATGTAAACTAACTCAAGTGAACTGTAATAAAGGTACAAGTAACTTAAAGAATGCTTGGGACCCCATTCTTTAAGGATCCGTTAAACTATCTACCATATAGTGATATTCGCTATTATAATAATGTCTAATTATAAAATAAACATACTTTAAAATAGCATTAAGGAGTGACCCAATATTCCCCTTAACACGAATAATGCCAATAGTCTAGACAGTACCTGCATACCTAGAAAGGCTATGAGAAGATACTCCATAGGTATGACACAAATAGAAACTCGTAGTAAAGCTCGATATGGTAGGTGACACAGCACAACTAGGCAATGCTAGGGTAGATATACCAATTACGCATCCGGACTGGTGGTGACGCATAGCAGCCACTACCGCCCACCTCGAACAACACTCAAAAATCAAGGGTGCGCACCAAATCAATCACAAGTAATATAATGGTATCGAAAAAGTGTATCCGATCAGAGGTGCTACCTCCTTGGTCCGTCAATCGCTCATGTTTTAGCCACCTTATGCCAACTCACGGGAGTTGGGTCCACGTATATACCTTAGGATCGTCGCCACCATCCTACTTCATTCTGGAAACTACACCGCGTACACAGTTGTCAAAGTGGTTTTCGGTATCAATAGAGAGTATGTCCATATCTGATTCCGGTCTCTTTAACAACCAATCGTTATTATAACCCGTGGTTATTAATTTAAAAACAGTTTATATTTCAAATCAAAATATTCTAATTAAACCATTTAAAAACAAAGTCATTATTCTTTTATATCAAATATTCAATTCCCAAAATTCTAGCCTTTTCTGAGTTCATTTATTCACTTAAAACATTAAAACATTGAAATTTCAGCTTTCATAGCATTTAAAAAGTGCTGCGGTAAGTTATATTTGAAAACAATTCAATTCAGCAAAGACAACATTTATAAACTGTTGTAATAGTTTCGTTTTAAAGGAAAAATAGTTCAATTCAGAAAAGACAGCATTTACAGAACTGCTGTAATAGTTCAGAGTTCAAATTATAGGTTTTATTTCAATTTAGCAAAGACAGGGTTTTTTGCTGCAGAAGTTCAGTTACATACAAAAATCATATTTCAGCCTACTACAGCACATAACAAGTGCTACAGTAGCCCCTTCATTAGTTTCAGGTTAAATTTTAGTTCCTGCCACAACCGCACTTACCAAGTGTTGTCATAGCCTTAGTTCAGTTTAGTCTTTAAGTTCATTTATGCAACCACAGCACTTAACAAGTGCTGCAGATTCTACTTAGTTCAGAATTAGTTCATTTCCAGAAATGGTTGCATTTCTGAAGTGCTATAGATTGAATTTCCAGGTTTTAAGTGTAATTCCAGCCATAAATAAACTTCAATTTAAATCATTTAAACTTGTAAAAATCATATTTTTTCACATTAAAATGTTCATTTAAATCTTTTAACTTATGATTTTTTTTATAAAGAAAAATTTTACAAATAAAATCAAAATTTCCAAAGTTCACTTATATAATTCAAGTGTGTCAATTCCCATTCTCATTTTAAACAATTTATTTCAACACTTAAATTTAAATCTCCATTTTCCACCATTTAAAACTTAATTTTCAATTTTATTTAATTAACTTAAATTTCCATTTTTAAAAATCAGTCAAATTTTCAATTTTAAGTTACACTTTAAATCGCTGTTTTCTTATCCATTTATTTTACATTTAAAACATAGAGAAACATTGCCACTTTAATAAGTCATTTAAAAATTCAATTTACATCAATTTGTCATATTTTTTACATTTTAAAACATTTAAAATTTTCCAAAAAATATATATAATAACCACGGGTCTATATAATATTTTATAGCCTAAGTCAAATGATACAGATAATATATCATTTCAATCCGTAGTTTACAAAGAAAATCCGGGTTTTATCATTTCAAACCCGCAATCCCAAGTTAATAAAAATAAATTAAAAGTCGCTCAGGCTTATCATTTCAGCCCATAACGATCTTTCCCTATTCTAAAGTCCGTTCGGGTATGTATCATTTCAACCCATAGTGAACCTAATCTACAGGGAACTTGCAGTGTGATAAACTGATAAAAATGAACAGTATACAATATATAACAGTAACAGATGATATAACATGTGTATAAACAGGGATGAAAATCATATAATCATAATATAACAGTTATAACAGGATGATATAATTTTATAGATTCAAATGGTGTCAGTTTACTAGTTATATAAGTACAAAACGCCTGGTGAGAATTTACTCACTTGTTTAAGCTGGAGATGGCAAACAACTACACCCAACAGAGATCCACAAAAGCATGAGAGTACGACAATGATTTGAGTGTGAGAGTAACAAGACTAATTGCCTTGAATACATGAAACAACCCAACAAATATACATGAATAAAACACTACACATATTTATAAACAACTTGTAAATGCATGCACAAAACAAATCCAAACCAATTCCACTTGCCTTCAACCAGCATGGGCTCGGCCATGGGTTAAAAGTACATGAATAAAGCTTGCTTTTGGGTCTGGTTGTGGACCTATAAGTGTCGGCCTAGCCTAGAGAAAATGGTGCACTAGTTGGTGAAGCAAGAGGCTAACATTACAAGGCAATATCATGGATTCAAGGCAACTAATGGGCTCGGCCAAAGCCAAGGAGGGCATGGCTATTTCAGGTGGGGTCAGGTAGTGGTCTGCAGAGGTGTGTCAGGTCGGAATTTGGCTGGTGGAGGTGGTGTTTGGTCGGCCTAGGTGGAAGAGAGAGGTGGTGATAGGTGAATGATCTCGGCTAGGCATGTAGGTGATGTTTCAATAGTTTTTTGTGAGATTTGCTAAAGGGGATGGTACGACCTGGTCATGGTAGAGGGGAAGGAGGCTGAAGAGGCTGAGGATGGTGGTGGAACAGGTCGGAGAGAGTGGTGGAGGGGTGTGGCCGATCCAATGCAAGGAGAAGGCAATGCAAAATCACTTGAAAAATCAATAAAAAGTGTGGAAAAAGAGATGGAAAAGAAGACATTACCAAATGTTTTTGTTCAGATCTGAAAGTATGTGTGAGAAGTGATGAGAAAGAAGTGTTTTTACATGAATAATGAGAAGGAATTCATGGCTGAAGTTGAGGAATGGACAACCCAAAAGTCAAGCAAGTGAAAGGTCAAGAAATGAAGAGACTTGAAGGTTAAAAGTCACAAAACAAAAGCTATTTGCCTCTTGATATTTCTATCCTTTTTATATACATAATAGATAAATAAAATTTCAGAAATAAGGATAAAAACTCAGAAATGAAAATAAAATGCAAAAATAATTAAATAAGTTTTAATTAAATATAATTTAAATTAAGAAAATGGCTTAAAAATGCAAACAATGTCTAGAAATTACAAATAAATCACCATTGACTTTGGAAAATTATTTTCTTCATTTTAAAAATATTCTAAAACTAAATTGGAAATAAAAATGATTTTTAAAACATTTTCAAAGTGAAATAAATAATTAAATTCAGAGAAAATAGCAAAAGAATTGAAGAAATTGTATAAAAATAGGAAACAGAACATGAAAATTACAAAAAATGCCATTATTTCTAGAAAAATTCCTACTTCACAATAAAAATATTTTAAAATGAAATAAATTCAAACTAAAAATAATTTCCAAAATATTGGGTTGTTACAGGCCAGGTTAAAGCATCGACAAGCCCTTGGCCATGCCTCTGGCCAAGTCAAGACACCTCTTGGAGGAAGGAGTGTAAGATTTTATCCAAGCCACGCTATGGCCAGGTTAAGGCATCGACAAGCCCCTATCCGCACCACGCTATGGCCAGGGCAGGGCACCTCCTGGAAAGAGGAGTGTAAGGCTTTATCCGTGCCACACTATGGCCAGGTTAAAGCATCGACAAGCCCTTGACCATGCCTCTAGTCAGGTCAAGGCGCCTCTTGGAGTGAGGTTGGGTAAGTCCTTAGTTCCAGCTTAAGAATGAGCTAACCAAGAGCACCAAACAATAACGGGCTAAGATGTCCAAGCCCAAGAAGCGGCATATCAAATGATGGACTAAGATGTCCAAGCTCGAGAAGCTGCATATCAAATGATGGACTAAGATGTTCAAGCTTGAGAAGCAACCAATTAAAACACAACAACATATATAGTCTAAAGGGTTTACACAGGTCAAAGAAGACAAAAGCTAATGGAGTAGAAAGGAGCTTCACTTATTAATACCCGAATCTAAGTTTTGGGTTTCTTATTTCTAAACTTCATCTATTAATGCCCGAATATGGCTTTCGGGTCATTCATAATTGAAATATAAGACTTCACTCATTGATACCCGAATCTGGGTTGCGGATCTTTTAATTTATCATACCTGAATCTGGGTTCTGAAACTATTACTAGACTTCTCTTCTCTTATTAATTCCCTAATCTGGGTTTGAGATTTTTATCACAAAGTTAATTATCATAGACTTTTAATTGTCCATTTCAAATACCCGAATTTGGGTTTTGAGACTATTACTTAACTTCACTCATTGGTGCCCAAATCTGGGCTCAAGGTGTGACGCCCCACCTCTATACTCACATTAGCCAAGGACACTACTGGTAATGCCGTCGACTAGCACAAAGAATAAGCCTGTTGAGGAGCGACCATCTGTGTAATTGATTTGTGCGAGTACCGATATGTCAGATAGTATGACATGCATTTCATTTCAAGAGGAAATCCGACATATCAAATACAAACTCAAAGCTACTACACAATGGCTACGTGGCCTTCGGAAGTGAATATAGAAATAAGCATAACACAAATCAGTCACAGATATTCATATCACAAAGGCGGAAACAAATATGAATATAATACATAGAAGTGTACATCAAAGTAGTGGTCATATAAGATCCACTACATCACAAAAGAATAGGTACAATTGCTAGACTAAAGAATATGTATACATTAAGGAGTCTCTATCTCTAATGTATAATAACAAAATCTACTAATCTAAAGTAGTTAGCCAAAAATCAGATGATGGTCCCTGATAAGAAGTCAAGTAGAAGCACCTGAAATACATCGGTCTGACCCGAGTATTATTTAAGAAGAAAAATAATAAACGGATCAGTCTAGCTATAAATATCATATAAAATGAGATAGGATAAGAGATATGAAAAAAACATATGATAACAATAATGTCATACTGTGACAAGTATACATCAGATAACAACAAAAATCATACAATATCTCAAATATTCTCAAACACTAAAAAGAATGTCATATTCTTTAAATTATTCACCAAAAGACAAATATTGATAGAGATTATCAATGCATATCATCAAAATTGGTGAAATATAAATTCTAGAAATCATCAACTAGAAATCTAGAAATCACAAAAAGGGGAAGGCTTATCACAAACGGGAGCATGAAAACTCACCAACACGTGTATCAGAAATGGGTCGCTATCCCATAGTCGCTAACCATAGAGCCGGTGCCCCGACGTAGTACAGCGAAATGCCCGAGGAACCTGAAACTCAAATAATCCGAAACAACGACGTAGTACAGCGTTACACCCGATGAACCTGAAACTCCAATAAGCCGGAACAACGACGTAGTACAGCGTTACGCCCGATGAACCGAAATCCAATAAACCGGAACAACGACGTAGTACAGCATTACGCCCGATGAACCGAACTCCAATAAGCCAGAACAATGACGTAGTACAGCGTTACGCCCGATGAACCGAACTCCACTAAAACCGATATGTCGCTATCCTATAAAAAATGAGACGAAGCTCAACAGAACGGGGTATAGTCCCCCACATGGACAAAGAGACATCGCACATCGCTAGTCTAAATCATAAAATGATCACCATTGATCAATAAGAAGTGTAAATTACACTAAGCTAGTAAATAAATGAGTTTAACTTCATGTCCCATAACCACTGGCTTAACTTAAATATTTACAAACAGATTGTAGATTTCCACTCAAAGATTGTCACAAGATTTTCAATCGAACAAGTTCTAAAATTAACCGACGAAGTAAATGCAAGCGTTTCATACCACTTGTTTTGCTAAGCCGTTTAATTAGATTTCTCATACGAATGAGGTAAAGGTTTGTATATACTAATAGATTGGAAAACGGTTTTGAAACGAGCTTTGTATTTAAAAGTAATGTTGAAATCATTTTTGTGAAAGAGTTTTAGTATTTAATACTAGTATAGAAACCTTTGTATTTAAAAGTGACAAATCATAGAAAACGATTGTAAAAACAATCGATCGCCAAAAAATGACATACGACAATGTGAATTAAATCCATAAAAATAGATATCAAATCCATCAAATGAATATTCCCAAAAATCCAAAGAAAGAAGTCATCAAAGTTGATAATAAGTGATAACAACTAACCGGATCAACAAAAATCGATAAAAATTGGAAATCCAATCAAAACAGCCAAAATAGGCAAAAGTGGCAGTTCCAGACATCTAGGGGATCATCCAGACGTCTGGATTTAGGTTCTGGAAATATTCCAAAAACCTACCAGACGTCTGAAAACTAACCAGACGTCTGATAGGTTTGGACCAAACATCTAGTCCAAGTCTTTGCCTTTTTTTCTTTCTGTCGTATATTTTTTTTTTCTCCAGGTCTATAACTAGACGTTTGGGCTTGACCAACCTGACGTGTGGTCACCTGGTCTGGGCAACAGTATGCCTAGGCTATGATGGCCAAAACGATTCAGGAGCGATCGGACGAGCAACGAAGACTAGGGATTTTTGCCAAGCAACAACCCAGCCTTATGGGCTCTTCGATACACCCTAAATATCATGTCCGAACATCCATAGTAGGATTTTTAAAGATTTTGACTTCAAAAAACCAAAATTTGGAAAATTCACCAAATCAATTCTAATCAAAAGCAAATGAACATGAATAGATGTTAGGAATTCATACCTAACAACAATGAAAGTTATAGACATAGATGTGAGTTCAAAAACTCACCTTTAAACCGAAAAACAACGAATGAAAAGCTCAAAAACAAAGGAGAGATCAACTACTCTTCAACTTCAACTCTAAAAGCTCCAATCTAAGATCATAAGCAAATATTTCCTAAGTTAGGTTATAGGAAATTTCTGAAATCGGAGAGAGATTGAGATGGAGAAGATGAAGAGGATGCTTACCTAAGCTTCTCTTTGATTTATAACTTGAATTTGAATTCCTAAGAGAAACTTGGGCTTAGGAATTTTAATTTCCTCTTCCCACCATTCTTTCTAGGGCTTGAGAGTGTTAGGAAATTGGAAATGAAATGAATGAATAGTAGAGGGGTGGAGTGGGAGTTATTATGTAGAGGAGTTGGGTTCTCTTAGTGGGTTGAAACCCAAAACCCCAAATGAAAATATCAAAATTCTACTCAACTCCAAACATATCGATGTTTATACTCAAATGGGTCGCAAACGCCATATTGGACTCAATGGAAGTGGTCTTGAGCCTGGATTCGACCATTTATGAAAAGTCACGTTTTGGACCTTTAAATTCAACTAACGATGCTATATTTAAATAAATCATTTAAATATATTAGGGTTGTTACAGACTCCCCTCCTTAAAGAAATTGTGTCCTCGCAATACTTAAGAAGAAAATAAAAAGTAACAACCATACTAAGGTATACCAACACAAAAGAAGAAATTTCGAAATGAGAAGTTCACTATAAGGAGCATAATAGAGTAACTC